>OW387147.1:38459264-40859264 GCA_936440205.1 Lepidonotus clava | reverse complement strand
CTGGCAAGCGAATTTGAAGAAATAGCATTCACACTAAGAAGAGAGGCCCCTAGCGATTGGAAACGATAACTACTTAAAGGAAAGCTTGCACATAACTGGATGATAGTTATTTTTCAATTATTTCAATTCAGTGTGTTATTCACAACTTGTACTATAAATATAGGCAAAATCGAAGGCAAATTCCTAGTTGGTGCACAATTATGGAACATTAAAAAACTAGTTTTTTATTTCATTTTTAAGGGAAATCCCATAAGTTGTGACGTAGCAAGGGGAGTTATTGGGGAATCCCTTCTGTCCTTAGAGGGGATTCCCTTTCCCTATAGCATTTATAATAAAGGCTATGCTCTCCAACCAAAACTATACATATTTGGCCCAATGCAACTCATAATAAATTAAAATATATATCCATCTACATTCATTCATTAATCAGGGAATCCCAAAGTAATTTTAGAGGGAATTCCCATACCTGTGACATAGCAAGGGGAGTACTGAGCAGCCCAGCATTCAAGGAATTCCCCAGATTAAACTCCTTTCCTGAATAATTCCCAAAGATCTTGACATTTCCAGCTTTTTACTTTTGAAATATTTCTAGAATACTTAAGTCAAGTTAATTATGCAAAACCTAGCATTTCATGAATTTATGTGCAAGTTTTCCTTTAAGTACCTCAAGTACCCCAAGTACCCTTCAAGTACCCTGCTGTCGGCTGGAATTCAAACGATTCAATCCAACATGTTGGATCTGATCGGTTGAGATCTCCCGATCACATTATCGTATGTACCAGGAATTCTGAACGACACTTGTCGGAAGAGATCGTATGTACCGCGTTGGCCAGGGCGAATGGGCCTATACCCACACATAATCGTCGGCCGACGGTGAATCGCCTAGTGGGTATGGCCCTTTATAGAAGCTAGATTGCCTACAAATTTAATTTGCAGCAGATTGCATTGGTAAGTAGAATTTAAGCCGAACACCTCCAAGTACCTTTTTAAGGTTGTGTTATAATAGTTCACACTTGGCATTCCCCCATCTTAAAGTTTAATCAAATGTAAAGTCAAGACAAGAGTGAAATGGGTGCTAAGAAAAAGAAAAGGAGAGTTGAGAAATCACAATGCAATAGCTGGTTGCCACACCTGACTAGCTTGGGCGGCTCTGTGCCCTTTGTCAGAGTGTCCTTGAGACACCCACTTTAAGCTTTCCCCCTCACTTGGGATTTATATTTCAATTTATAGCAGACTTCAAGGGACACAAGGGATCAGTGCTTTTTGCGCTGGGCTGGGTATAGGGTTTCCTTTTTGTGCTTTGACATTTCCCTAATGAAAGTGTCTATACAATTTGTTCCGATCCTTCCACCTTATGCCAACCTCCCCTTGACATTTTCTTGATTTCCCAGCTGAGGATTTTTCTCTGAAGGAGGTTGTTCTCGAGCGGAACACGCGGAAAAGAATAAGAGGTTAAGTGAAATGAACCCAAAGCAGATTGGCAGTTCAAAAAGAACAATTAGATAAACAGGGTCTTATTGGTGCATTGATAACCTTAATAACAAAGGTTTTTAGAACTTTAATAGTGATAGGAGAATGTTAGGATCCCAATATAAGTATTTTTGACGGTTATCGGAAATATTTGACGCGCCATGCAATACTTATCCTCGTCTTCTTTCCCACAAGCAGGAACTGTTAGATAACTATTTTCAATTATGAGTTCCACTAGGGAGTCTCAGAAACACGAATGTATCAAGTAACGTTAATGTAACGTATCCTTTATATCAACTTGTATGATTGGATAAATATAATTATATTGAAATATATGCAGGCCATTTTCCTGTATTGTCAATTAACATCTAAATAAAATCGGGACCTAAATCGTATTAATCAATTACAGATGTGTAAACTTATCGAGAAGCGTACGAGGTTCCTGAAACTGCGTTATGAAAATCATCTCAGTCCTCGCTGAGTGCGTGTTCTCACAAACGTACGTTGTTCCAGTTATATTAATAACTATAATTGCGAATTGTTGCATTGTGTGCAGTATAATACACCTTTCCCACGACCCTGCACAGTTCCCCACCTTGCCTACCTTTAAGGGCTTTTAATAACTAGGTCACTCTCATATACCTTAACTATAAGAAAGCCATAAAAAAGTGTTTCAATTTGTAATCACCAGGGGGTGCCACCTTAATGAAAAAGACGTATAGGGTCAGATTTTGGCGGGGAATTAGACTTGACAAAGAGATAAAAAGGTATGCATTATACTGCATAGCCTATAATATGTGTACCCCGACTTTCCTAAATGCTGTATCTGACCCGGCATTATTATGGCAAAAAAGGCATGAAACAGCCCCTGATAGAAGCAGATCTTAAGACAAAAGTGTGAAATGTTTTTATTCTCTTCCAATAATCTCCATAGATCAGCCCGTGCGAGGAAACACGGAAACCCCAAACGATAGCATGCCTCGATCTCATCGTCCAATCAGCATTAAGCACGCCGGAAGCACGTGTCACGTGGACACGTGGGGCCCTGCCTCGCGCATGCGTAATGGGCCTCACCAAGGAACAGGGCAGCAGAAATGAAAATGCAATCGAAAGAGAAGAAAGGATGAAAGGAATCTTTAAATATCGGTGTTTAAAAAAGGATGCCATGACTGCAACTTGAAGACTGCAATGGTAATCAGGGTTAGAGAAAGTCTGGTGTTGCTTCGTGAGAAAGATCGAGGACTAATCATAGGTCTATTATCGCGTTTTTCGTCCTCTGCTCTTCTTATGAACGAAATATCATGCAACAGAAACCCTCTGAGCAGGGATAAAAAGAGAGATGAAAGTGTGGCTTTGTCTGTCTACCAAATGTGCATGTTGGGGTGCGACGGTTTTGAGAGTCCAGACTAATCGTTTTCGACGAGTTCAGCAAAAGGTTTCCACTCCGTCGTTTTGAACATAATTTCATAAAAGGGTGGCAAGGTGGCTATTAAATTTTGTATGTTTTCCGGGGCAGATCCATGACATTGGAAAAGAGGGGTGTGTGTGTGTGTGTGTGTGTGTGTGTGTGTGTGTGTGTGTGTGTTGGGGGGGGGGGAGATCATGCATACAGGCTAAGTACTGAAATGACGCGCATAGCCATAGCATTTACCTACATTTCGATGATGGTAATACAAGAGCAGGCAACAATTCCACAACCGACAACAGGTGACGTCCAGAAAAAAATATAATATTAAGTGTACTATCAACAACACTACTCATCTGTTATTTCAGAAGAGACTCTCCTTCAAATCAGGCTGCACGGGGAAGGACATTAATTGTCCATAAATAATGCAGTTATAATGATATAGGTGCTCTGTCAGTCGGGCTTGAAGGTAATCCCTCACTAAGTTACGGGATCCTTTCTTGCTGTCTTAGCAAAATTGCAAGTAGATTGGTTTCCTTTATATTTTGGCCTGTTTACACTGCCCCCAAAATGATTTGGTAGTAGAACGTCCTAAGAAATTACAAAGAAAGGCAAGAGGAAATATGAATTGTGCTTGAAAAGTCTCCCAGGCATGATGCGTCAAAATCTGGGAAATTCCGATTCCCTGCATGCAGAAAGCAACAACAAAAATAAAATTTAAGAATGTAATTAAGAAATTGTGTAGGACAAACTGAAGGAAGAAGACATTTTGCAGTTGGAATTGGACCAATGTATGTAATGTGTATGTTACTGCCCTGTCTTATACTCAATGCTCATTCTCATTTATAAATCAGCCTAAATATGTGTGAAAAAGCTGCCAGATGTTCTGCTAAAAGAACATGCTTGTACTCACATGAAACAATGATCGTAATAAAGTTGCAAAACTAATTTACAAAATAATGTAGTATTTGGTTGGAATGTTATATAGTATATATTACTTTACTAATAATATATATCCCCAGTCACCTTGTAATTTCAGCCGTCTAAGATATCATAATGTTGTAAGGAAACAAACAACATTATACCGTTTTTCCAAGTAAGGTCATAAACCACGAACACAAAACCATAGTTATCAGGTCATATATAAGAAGGGAAAATGGGAGCAGATTAAAAAAGAATCAAGGAGCTTCCATCTTAATTGCATAGTCCACCATTGAGTCCCAACCCTTACAGGTGAAGCCATGCAATCAATGTCTCTCCAACAGGTACCAGTAGGGGAAAAAGTACCCGCTTTTCAATATGGATTCCACACACTGGTTGGCATGGGGTAGGCGGGGGTCTGCACACCTGATCAATTCTGTCCACTAGAGGCAGGGATATTCAGGCCTTTTAAGAATCCTAACCATTCCCCTACATCTCCTATGGCAGGCTATAGCAGCCTATATACCCCCACGCCTTCACTGACGTCGCTGCGCTCTTGCCAAAGGCATTCAAGCATTGGCGCAAAGTGTATTGACCATCCACACCCGACTCAGAGAGTCGGCGACGGGCAGGGCCAGAAAAATGGAAGTGATATTGAAGAGAGAAGACTCGGGCGGACATTGGAGGAGCGGGCTGGCGACGGGAGATAGAAACACGAGGTAAAAACAGCCAGAATGTGGCGACTATAGAGGCGCAATTTGCGGAGAGTTAAATCGATCTCGGTTGCTGCTATCCGACTACAGGGTCGATGAAATCTGTAAACGATGCAGCCTTTTTAATGGTATTTTTACTGGGTTGAATGTACTTGAACAAGATTGAATGCAATGACTGACTTGGCATCCTTCAATGGAGAAGTGGTGTTGGATATGCGGAACCCCCCCCCCCCCCCCCCGTTTTTTCGTGGAAAAAGATCAATTTTTAACAATGTATTAAATGGATTAAAAAGCTTAAATGGATGCTATATATGGAAACATAATTTGATTATTCTCCGATTAACCACTTGTGTCGGATTTTAACTTGAATAAATTGGTTATGTTTGGTCTCAACATTAGATCAAAACCTTAACAAAATATGTGAAATTCCAATTTATATTTACATCTCATCGTTTCATATATTATAATTGTAAAACTTCGCTCATAATTCTGCGAAAATAATTCTCTGTATGAGAGTCTTGGAACTCTTTTACCCAAATTGCATAATCATTGTAACAGGATTTTCTGTTATCATTGGAACATAATTCTAATAAGATAACCTAAGCTTCTATCAATCAACCGAAACTAAGGTTCTATCAATTAACCCATTTGAGACCAAAATTTCCCAATGACACATTCTGAAACTACCCCTTCAAAAATTTGCGTGATTAGACGAGGTTCGGTCAAGAACCCACAGAAGTGTGGCGGGCATTCCCAGATCTTTCCCTGTCAGCAGGATTGGGTCTTCCCCTTATGCAGTCGACCCTAGTTGCTCCTTCCAAAATACACATGATTTTAATACATGGTAACACGCCCCTGCAGGATTCGAATTCGCAACATAGGTGTTTGGAAGGGGTTGCTAACCCTTACACTATGAAGCCACATAGAGGATGAGAGGGGAACTAAATAATGGTGCCATGACCTAATTTGCTGGTTCCCACAGGTCCTTTAAAAAGCTGTTTGACAAATCAGCAACCAAATGGACTGGCTTGTAACAGCCTATTTTGCTGGTTCTTGGTATGGCCTAAAGTAAGTTCAGTATGTAGACTGTAACATGTGAAAGGACATAATGTTAGAAGTAGTAGGGTAATAAAAATTGACTTCCCCTCACATAGTCTCCTCCAAATAGAATGTTGACATCATGCAACAAACACTCTGGATAAGACCAGCCCTTCCCAAATCTTTAATTTCCCAGTAAACGTGTCTGGCCATGACACAAACCAAAGTTGTGCCCTCTAAAATACACGTGATTTACATCAGTTAGGGTCGGTAACAGGTCAAAATTGCCTATACAGGAAATCATGCAATAGAAACTTTCTGAGGATGGATAAACTCGGCCAGCCCAAAATTCCCCTCTTGAATGTGCCAATTTCTCCCCATAACACAGATTAACGCTGTGTTTCCCAAAATACATGTGATTTACACAAGTGTGAGCTGGAACAGGTAAAAAACATTTCCCCCCAGCCAAGGGTGCAACGTTATTATAACGTTGCAGCAACATTCTGGTTGGTTCTGTATTGGTTCTTGTTACATTCTTTCCCCAATCAACTCCCAATCAAGTTGCTGCAACATACTGTTGTGACATTGCATTGTGATATTATTACGGTGTTCTGGTTATATTCTTCGACCCAAACAGAATGTTCTTATAGCATTCTGTTATGGTTTGGTCTTGACATCACCAAAAAATAACATTATGATAACCTTTTTATTCTGTGAGGTTTCAACTTCACCATCAATAACGTAACTGCTATGTGCCACCCTATTAAGTAACAAACTGACCCAAAAAGTATGGTTGCAGAACGGTTCTGTTATGTCACAACTTGGCTTGGCCCTCACATGGTTGCCGTCACAATGGATGTTGACCGATCGGCGTCTATGAATGAAATCATGCAACAGTCTGTCCATGATGCCTTGTTTCCCAAAATACACGTGATTTACACGAGGTTTGGATTCTTACAGGTAAAAATCCCCTCACCCTCCCATGGTTTAGAATTCCCTCACAATGATCATTGATAGTCGGCCCTCCATGAATGCACCTCTGTATATATGATAAAATTCAGTCCCTCTCAAATCTTCCCCTGTAAGCATGCCTGTTTCTCCTTATGTTGAACACCGAGTTGGCAACTCCCAAAATACACGTGATTTACACGAGTTTTGGACCCTAACAGGTAAAAATCGCCCTCCCCCTCACACAGTCACCATCACAATGATTGTTGACAGATCGGCATCTTTGAATAAAATCATGCAACAGTCTGTCCATGACGGGGACCGAAGCCTTGTTTCCCAAAATACACCTGATTTACACGAGTTTTGGACCCTTACAGGTAAAAATCCCCCTCCCCCTCACAGGCTCCTGTCCACAATGAATGTTGACAGATCGGCGCCTGGCCTGGGGTGGGGGCGGCACTTACTGCAGGCAGGGGTTTTAATTAGCACCATAATGTACTAGATGGCCGGATTAAGAATGAATATCAGGACTGGAGTGGTCCATTAAGACCAAGTCTTTCCGACAGGGCCTTAGTGCACTCCTTCGCCGCTTGGTGGCGTGGGTGATGAGGGAATCTTGATTAGAGTCATTTGCTGCGGGACTGGGAATAATATTTGATTAAAGATTAGATTGAATGTTGAAGAAATGGTCCAGGAATTCAACATTTCAATCACACTTTTATGTTTTCAACTTTGAGGAATAAGAATACATATTAGATTGTTAGAAATACAACACTTATCTAGAATCATATGGCAGAAAGGGGCCTTCCATTTAGTACGTACACACATTTTCAAAAATCTAGGACGCCCCCACGCCTTCTTGTTAAAAAGTATGCATTGGATTTGTACTGGAACGTACACACATTTAAAAAAAATCTCAGACCCCCCTTCCCCTCTTGATATGTACATACTTAATGGAAGGCCCAAAATGTCTCTATTAAATTGGGTTTATGGGAATTCTACGAGTGTAACGTAATCTAGACTGATCAACAACAGAGAAATAACAGAATGATCAAGCATTCAATTTGCCCAAAGATTATGATTCGGAGCACAAATCACCAAAAAAGCACAATCCTTGAAATTGAGCTGGAGCTCAGAAAAGGCAGCGTGGGCGTTAACTGGATCAGGACGAAATGAATGTGTCAAGAGACTCTAATCACAATAGGCACACTTCTTAACTTCCCCGAAATAGTTTTACGAGTAGAAATGAAATGATTATATTCATATCCATTAGGGTGTTCCAAGCATGTTCTTGTCAGCAATTAATTTCAACTTGAAAGATTTGAGGCAATTGCTCATTGTGCAACCGTAGTACCTGTATTCGACTTTTACCATGTAAGTGAACCTCATGGTCATGCTAATGTTTAACGTGGGAGGCAGGGGTGGGGAGGGATTTGCCCAAGGACAAATAAAAGTGTTAAAGAAACAGGCATGTAGCACATATTTTTCTTGTACCCTGATATCCCCGGTGCTCCGTCACATAAGCAAACCCTCGCAACAGCGAGACCACAGTGAGGGTTTAGATTTGGGTCTCGCATCAGTGCAAATCACAGTGAGGGTTTGGTAAAGGTCTTGCTGTTATATGTGAAATTCAGCATCAATTTTCAACCATTCCTATTCATTTTTGGAGGCTGAAAATTTCGGGAATTTAAGATCTAGTTATCTAGTTTTCATAACCCTTTACAGAATTAAAATTGGTCCAGTAGAACAGCCACAAATCAACAGCGGGACCCATCGCAACAGTGACGTCCTTATAGGGACAGGTTGTATTGTTTAAATTTTTGCACAGGGAGGGGTCTCGCTGTGGTGGACAAGCCTCGCAACAGTGAGGGGGGTTGTGCGACGGACCACTGTAGCACATCGCATAACTGGTCTGGCTGTTGTGAGGATTGGCACACACAGCGAGACCCGTCCCTGTTCAACGGCGAGTGAATAAATACACAGAACTAACCGAGGGGGCACGAAGCCGTGATTATTGCCCCTCGTCGAAGCCTATTTTGAGGGTCGAGGGCTTTGCCCGAGACCCTCAAAATAGGCTGAGACGAGGGGCAATGATCAAGGCTGAGTGCTCCCGAGGTTAGTTCTTGTTTTATTATATATCAAATACCTGCCTATGTTGAAGATATGTGAAAAAAATGAGACGAATTCCGTTTATTTAGCTCCGTCCGTGGGCCGCGCCATTGCAGGATGCGTTGAATGCACCTCCTCGGCAGAGAGTTCTAGCCTAAAACCACTGCCACGCCGTCTGGCGTTTCATGTGCAAACTAGATCGGAGGAGACCAAAGATGGCGGACAGGCAACGCTTTTGCCGAATTTGACGGTAAAATAAATCAATTTTACGTTGTTTCTTCACCAATTGAGACAAATTTGGCGTAGTTTGAGGATTGTTTATGTAGTTCCCACGCCGGCAAGCATCGTTATTGCCCCTCGGAGACTTGCGGGGCAATAATTTTTGATTATTGCACAGTGTGCAATAACGCCCTCAGTTATTCCACCTTTGCTCGTGGGGCAGGACAATGATGAAGGTATAGGCGCTACGAAGTTGGTATATAATAAAGCAAGGGCTTGCACACCTGTTTTTTTAATGTCCCGGAGGACATTTTGGGTTTTTGTATTTTGATATTCTGTTTTCATCAAATCATAGCAGTGTCCCTTAGGTTATGAAATATACATGAGGTAAGTGGCGGATATGTATTTATCAGTCAATTAAAGTCAATTCAATGTTTGTGCAAAATTATCACAGCAGCAAGCACAGGCAGCATTATCGCGTCCAAGCTGGTCTACCTAGCTATAGTATATACACAAGGTGTGCAGGTCGGTTTGTTTACATCCCTTCCAGTGACCAGAGTAGTGTGGACAGAAGTAACATTTCATTGGTTAAGACAATGCAAATGACCTTTTGACGTCACATTAGGTTGGGTTTGATTGGCCTGGTCAGCCTTGAATGAACCGCTGGTACCCTGGGAAGGGCTTTACAGAGTGGGAGCTGCCGGCAACAGGCCCCATGAATGTCCACGCTACTCCTCTCGTGATATTTTTGTTGGAATTTTCTTATTAAGACCGAAAATATGGGATACTTTCATTCAGGAAATCATTCATTTATATGTTGACAACATCCCTGATAGGTTAGTATGTGCAAATATTTCAATGTGACATGGTACTGTGGCCTGTTGCACAAAGAGTTTCATAACAATGATTGGTATCGTAACAAGGAAACCTTTCCTTGTCCACTTCTATCACTTTTGGGCTGTTTTTCACCCTCAAAATAAACCTATTTAGATTGCTGTAAGTGAGTTGTATTTTTTATAGGATATACTCCTACAGTTTCGATCCCTGCATACATTAAGTTACAGAACTCAATTTGATGCGGTAGAAAAAAGATATAGGCATCTTTCTGTGGTCAGAACTTGAGACCAACAAAAACTGGCTTTTAGCCAAATTGTGTGTTGCATAATACATAGATTAACAGAAAACTATTGAATGGTTAAATAGTCCTTTGCACGTATATTGTACTTGTCCTCCTAATTGTTCGTAATTATGTATTCATCTTTGAGCCAAACCAGCGGTAATCATATGAGTAGTTTAATAGGACCGTTGTAGATTTGTTACAAAATGATGGTCTTGATTATGAGCTGAGTCGGCGGTTTTAGTGTATCAACAGAATCAGTGCCATTTTTCATTAATTACAAATGAGGCTTATTTTGACGTCCATGAATTAGTCAAATAACATTCAGATAAATCCCATAAATTCCGAATTAATCACGGACGGAATAAGTTTTAGACGCTTTCGTTTTGAAAATCCAATTACTTGCCTAAATTGTTATGATTCCGTCAATTTAAACTTAAACCTATTAGAAATACTCCGAGAACCCGTCATTCAGAATGACTGAATTCAATTTGACACAATTAGATTGAAGAGCTATTATTTCCCATTCATCGATTATATGATAATTAGAGTTGTTTCAGAAACAATTCTTTAGGTAAAGGGTTTCGGCATACAGTTGAATATAATATATTGTAAAATGATATAATATAATCATTATTACACATTCCTTTTCTTGATATTCTAAAAGGAGACATACTTCAGGCAATTTCCTTGCGTCTGACTGCTTTGAATGATGAATAAAACATGTTTATACAATTATAGGTTAGGCGTTTTATATTGTTTTCATAAAACAGCTTTTAATACAAACTATTTGTCTCAACACCGTTCATATAAGATAGCGTCTATATATATGAATTGCAGTGAAATAAAATAGTATCTATTTATTGATTACGGTAATTATCACAGTTTCTAATATGTACATGTACCTGAATATCAAATACACATTCGACAACCTCATTCTAATTTTACTGATAGTTATGTCTATTACATTTAGGTTATTATACATAATTTTGGAATCATTTCCTTGCACCTTAATTTTGTTACAAGCCGTTGAGAAGTGAAATGAACGGAATTCTAATGGGTTAATAACGGATTGCCAATTTAATGCAAAAAAAAAATTGTGTCTTCATTTGAAGCTTGAAAAATGATAATTACAAGACCTGATGGTGTTCATTTTGAGCTTCTCAAATTGAACTTGTCCAGAAACAAATGCACATCTATAAGACAAAGATACGTGTATCCAAGGCCATAGGGATGCTATCGTCTCTACGACTATAGATATAGCTACGTCCCTAACATTCGCTACGAATGTTACATGCATCTAGTGCTGATAAGTAGCATGCATGTGTATTATTATTACAATTTACCACTGACAAACTTATATCTATAAGACAAACATATAATCATGTAATTGCAAGGTGTTCCCCATCGCCCTCCGATCTGATAGTCTGGTGATGATGATGATGTGTTGGAGTTTAAAGTCTACTCAGCAATTTTTCAGTTATATCAAGACCAACTCCAGTTTTTGACTATACAGGTCAATGATCAAATCTATTGGAAATGACGGAAAGGCAAGGTGGTGTACGTAACACTACTAACAGGCACTGCCCAGACACAAACCCAAGTCTCCTAAGTGCGAGGCAAGGACTATGGTATCTCCTATTAGATACCTCCCAGTCTACATGTGTCACTAATAAGTGCTGATAAGGCAGGACTGGTGGCCAAGTTCAGCTATTAACGAGCGATAATGGAGACATATGATAGATCCTACCGTCGACGAGGGGGTGGGTGTAACCAGAGTCAACGGGATCCTCCAACAGTCACATGTATATATCATACATAGTCTGTGCTGGCATGGATGTTCGTCACAGGACGAGCAGGAAAAATGAACAAAACAGAATCCTCCATAGACCTTGTGCAGACGTGGTCACGTGACCAGAGTCTGGTAAACACCATGTCGGGTGACCACAAGGTCACCGTCATCTCTAGGAGGAGCCTTGTGTTAAATGACAAATTCTGTAGAGAATGATCGGACCCCTTTCCACATGTTACAGTGTATGCTGACTGCAGTCACGTCGTCCAAACAGTGAACACACACCATAAGCTTCCTCTGGCCCTGAAGCCCCATTCGCTCTGGTGAACGTGGTTCGTCATAGGCCTCTGCAATCTGTGAACGATGGCAACGTTGGGTTATCTTAGCCCTCTGCGACCGAATCCCTTGCAAAATTATTCAACATGTTTTCTATTTTCCTACAGATTCTGTGGAATTCAATATGGAATTCCTTACAAACATGATTGCAAGGGACCTCAATTCTCACTGTAGATGCTATAAGATCAATTTCTCAAGCTTGCGATCATTTTGTTGAACCTGAGATTACTTGCAAATGCATACAACCATCTTTTGGTTTTGGTTTTCCTTTGCCCAAACAAGGGCTATGAATAAAAATTTGTATTTGTATTGGAATGTCTCGGCGATGCAAACATCGACCAGGGCAAATGGGGATTCACCTTAACCCTAACCCTTTACTAAAATGTGGTAATACACAACACGACTTGAGCTGCGATATTGGTGCAATATGATGATATTACAGATAATCCACATACAGGAGTGTTATAATTGCTAAGAATTCACAATTTAAAGTATCTCACCTAAGTGTTACAAAGAAATGTATGTGTGACGTTCAAGATGTGTAGTGTAAAACTGCTTTACCACCATCCTCCACCCTCACTCCAACCCTAACCCGAGGGTTCACATAAAGGTTGCGATGTTAATAGAGTAGGTAATGTGGAGACGATGTCTGTTATCTAGGTAATGGCGTCCATTATCTAGACAACGACGTTTAACTTCTACTCCTAGATGATGATGAGCATTAAATGGACGACTATGTCAGTAATCTGGGTATGATGCCTGAAGAATGCCTCCATATTATCCAATCAAGGAGACATCATTGATCTCCATGCTTCTGAATACCAATTATTATAAATTGATCACCAACTCGACTCATCTGGGGTGGTGTCCTCAAACATGCCACTTTTCCTCCAAAGGGGCCTTCCCTTTCCACTTGAATAATGAACAACCTATTACATGTAGTTGAGTTGAGTCTCATAATGTAATCGCCCCTTATACCAAAGTTAAAGTGTGTAGTAAAATGTGTGTTAAGAAAAAAATGATTGCCATTCATTATTTGATATTATAGTTATACTTGCAACGATTCCAAGGCAATACTGCTATAGCATAAAACCGCAATTCTGTTGCCAGAAGACATAAGCATAACGCTCCAAGGGAAATCCAAGCTTAGCGGAGCTATAATAAGCTTAGATTTCCCTTGGAGCATCACTGCAGTAGCAAACCTATATAGTACGTAATCCTCCTCATTGATAATTGCAATGATAAAAAGCGAATAACGATATGTCCATTGTTATCCGCGAGGCCGTAGACAATGACGACTGCTATAGGATGTGCTGTTAGGGGGGATAAGGTATTGTTTCCTATAGAACCCCCTGCGGGCGGTGTCTGGGGGAGGTGTAGACGGGGAACACACATGAATGTATAGATGACTCGGCAGATTCTATACCAAGGTATCAGACATAGGGGCATCCCTGAGAGGCCGGCTTTGACAAACAAAATACCACTTTTGCATAAGATCCAAACAGGAAAGGCAGATCTGGGATTTTTTTTCTGCATGTGGGCGCAATTTGGGAAAATCTGTATATATGGTGACTTCCCCCAAATTAAAAGAAAAAAAAAACAAACATAAAAACAATAACCATATTCAAAACCTGCTATTGTTTGATTTGATAAAATGGTCCCCATTTTGTGCGTCTCGTGAGGGGGAAGACATCATTAATGGATGTAACTTTTCCGATTTTGTCGAATTTCCGATTTTGTAAATTGAGCAATATTTCTGAAAATGTTGATGTGTGTCCCATGTTTTTGGTAGTATTTCTTTTTTGCATGATCTAAGTATCAATATATTGTATCCAGGCAAATGAATCGGGGACAATCAAGGCTACCACGAGCCGTCCATAAGTACCTAAGGACCAGACCTTTATATTGCCAGCTTCCCATCATGTCTACCACCGACATCCCAGATATGAGAATGCATACATAAAATGAGTCAAGTTCACAGAGGTGACTGTCCTCCTGAGGGTGTTTCCTGACCTTTCCTCCTTATTTTTATTCCTTGTGTCATCAAGGTGTAATTCCATATACTGAAAGTATGTGTTGCTGATAACTAGCCTCTCCCCACGGAATCAGTCTATAATTATCTGCATATCTTAGTGCAATTGATTTCATTCGTGTCCATTACTGATTATATGCTTTTTGACTTACGTGGAAGATCAAAATGATAAAGGTAGTTTAATAATACAAAAAAATTATGTATCCCACTTTGCGCCGTCACTTTTGCGCTGAAACAAATGCTGAAAGTAATGCCCAAAGTTGATATACCTCTAATGCTGGTGATCCACTACACAACGAAAATGGACCGACAGTGGACCGATTTCCAAAATATTGTCTATCTCAAAAATCGGTCCAGAATCGGTCCAGAATCGGTCCAGAATCGGTCCAGAATCGGTCCAGAATCGGTTAACTATGGTTCAAAATCGCTACGTGGATCATAGCAGCCGATTTTTTAAAACCGATTTTGGAACCCACAGTTGAAATAGAAAATTATTCCAATTATTAAGCATGTTTAATATTTTTGGACCGATTCTGGACCGATTCTGGACCGATTCTGGACCGATTCTGGACCGATTCTGGACCGATTCTGGACCGATTCTGGACCGATTCTGGACCGATTCTGGACCGATTCTGGACCGATTCTGGACCGATTCTGGACCGATTCTGGACCGATTCTGGACCGATTCTGGACCGATTCTGGACCGATTCTGGACCGATTCTGGACCGATTCTGGACCGATTCTGGACCGATTCTGGACCGATTCTGGACCGATTCTGGACCGATTCTGGACCGATTCTGGACCGATTTCATTATGTCTATATATTTTTAATATTATTTCATTCATTTTTGCGTATTTCAGAATCAAAATCGTAACCAAATAATATCTAAATGAATATTTATTCACATGGTATATTTTTTTTTTGATTTTCGATGAGTATTTTTCAATTTTACATTTTATTGATGAAACAGTTTAATTATTATAAACTTCTGGTCATATTAAATGTATTTAGACATTAAAATAAAAATATCTGCAAAATTGTGATAAATAAACCAACCGATTTTTTAATATAGTATTTCTATTGATTTCAAATCTAGATTACAAGAAAACATTTGGTTTTCAACTGTCCCATGGATCATGGGTATGGGACCGATTCTGGACCGATTTCAGGACCAACACCTTTAATTGCCAAACCGATTCGGGACCGACAAAAAACCGTCGGTTCTTAAATCGGTTTGCCTGTAGTCTTTTTCGTCGGTCCAGAAAATATCGCAACGTGGATCACCGGCTTTATATGGCCTTATTGGCTGCTGATGGAAGATGGTACATGTAGTAAATGATTAAATATGTTGAAGATACACCAAACTTGACCACAGTGTTGATGGACAGCATTGGTTATTTATTCAATAGAATATTTGAATAAAGTGACAGCAGATCGACATTTTTTAACATTTGACGGTCATCAGGATAACATTCAAAATCAGAGAAGCGCTATATATATGGTGAGATTCCACAGTGTAGATTTCCAAACTGTTGGGCTGGATGTAGTAAATGATTACCGACAGGTTGGTAAATTTTACTGATGATATACATGATTTTAAATTGCCATTTGCTATCGTGTATCTGCGGGAAATAGGCAGCACAGTTTCAGTTTGTGAAAAACGGCAATTAGGACTTTGGTTTAAGGTCTATATAACTCATTTTATTTTATCTTATATTCAATGAAATCGCCATTATGGTGGAACAGGTTATTTTTATTCAGGTTATGATCTGACAAATGCACCCTTCGATATCTACAAATATTCATGTTCTATTCTGTAATATAGCGCGTACACTTCTGCAAGTGTAGTGATACACTGAAAGCTGGTATAAATGCGACGGCAAATCACTGTTCTTCTCATGATTGAAATCCAAGAATTCGAAGTTAAATAATGGCTTTCCGCACACTTGTGTTTACCTTCTGTCATACCGAATTCATGAACCTATTCAATAATCTTTCACCAACACAAACTCTGCAAGCATATGGCACTAGGAAAACTTATTATCATCACAGTTTAATCACAATGGTTACCCTTGTGTTAGTACTATTTTAGTTTGTAAATTATTTCTTGCACTGGTCGGCGAGCTCCCCGGTGGTCTGCCTATCAAATACATACTCGGCAGTTTCCGTTAGTAGTTAGCATACATAAACGATAAAAAGGTTATTTCTCTTTTCATCTTCCGTTCAGAGGCTATTGCAGAGACAGATAAAAACATACCAGACGTAGACGAACTCCCATGTGACTCGGGTCGCCAATAAAACATCCTTTAAACGGGCATCTACCGATATAGTTTAATGTTGTGAGGGGACGGTGGATCACCAAAGGGTCTCGGGAACGTAGGATAGTTTTATTTTATATGCTTGAGGTCTTGAGGCATATGCATTATCGCTTGAACTACCATGATCTGATAGCAAATCGAGTTAGAATTTACGTCAATTGATTTGTATTTGCGTGTTCTGTGGGCAGTTAACTAAAGTCCAGTTTTCACAGACCATACTTGTGTCAAGGATTACAATAGTAAATTCCTGTAAATCGAAATATAAAAACGGTACATTACATGTATGAATTAAGAATATGGGGGCTATACAGAAAAAAGGTAACGTGTATGAAAACAAGGCAGGAAAACTCGGAAGGACAAGGACGGATTTTCAGAAAATATAGTGTAAATCCTATATAAGAACATGCATACACTTTTCGAAATATTGTCGGGGCTATCTTAAGGCTGTCGGGACCCTTAGGACAACTGCCGGGACTTTCATTGAGCTTAGGATAACTGTAATAGCAGAAAGAATTTGACGGCCTGTGTAAACCCCCCTTCGGCAAGCTATTGATTCAATAACCAAAATGGAACTATTCAAGACTTCAATGGGAATATGGGAGTCCATTTACATAAAATAAGTTACGCGTATGAAAACTACAAAATTAAAATCGGTCAAATTGCTTTTGGGTGGGTAAAGGAAATCATTTAGAAGAGCAAGTATATGCACACGTTACATTGACAATTCCCTGTCCTTGTACAGCCAAATGTTATTGACATCATCATCTTGACCATGGATTTTGGCCTTTTTTGGTCTCACAAAAGGCGGAAACAGCCTCAACACCCAATTACACTACATAATTTGAGCAGCAATACCGGGGTGATATGAGCATATTACAGACAATTCACTCACAGGTGTGATATTATTGTCTGAAATTGGTAAGTTGGAGTATTTTACACATGTGTAACAAACTTTGTCTCTAATATGTACTCTGCGACATTGTCATTCTGCCGATCAAGTTTTGTAGAGTAAAACTGCATCGAAGTGGTGTTTACACATGCCAACCATACCCCTGCGGTCGTCTCCCTATAAGCCCCATTCGCCCTGGTCGATCTTTCTGTCGCAGAGAGCTACAAAAGATTTATCTTAAGCAATCGCTAATGACCTAAGGTGCGATAAAATGATTGCAAGCTAGAGATACGTTTCCAATGTTCGCAGATCGCAGAGAGCTGCGACAAACCACTTTCACCACGGCGAATGGGGCTTATAGTGGTCATCATGGCTTTTAGGATAGACAGTTGACTTAACCTTAACGACAGTCCTTGCAATCGTATCAGCCTTTGTAAACTATTTTGTACTAAGGAAATGGTTCTCTTAATGTTGCCCTAAGGTTGTTCATATGTCTCTGAGTATGCTATACTGCTGTCCAATGCTGAACCGGCCTGAAGGATTTCTGATCCATTTGATCTTCTTTACCTTTGAAATTTCTTACAACAAAAGATATTATTTCCGTAAATATTGACCTATTTCTCTTCCCGATAGTTACATTAATGTAACTGGGATTACAATAATATAATAATGTACCTGGAATTACATTAATATAACTGGAAGATCAGGGAAACCTGAAGATGGTTTAATAGAATAAAAGACATTATAAAAAATGTAGGCCTAAGTGTTTCGTCCCAAGAGGACGTTGTCGGGTTGAGTAGACCAGCCAATAGGGCATGAGAGGGGCCATAAGATGGAGTGGGGGAGTCAGTACTAGAGGTGGCCTGAGGTTGGAGGTAGAAAGCATTGTGCAGGTGACCTCTGGCACCGAAAATGAACTCCTCTCAGAGGCTGCTTCAAGAGGTCGCCCAAGTCAAGTCCGTATTTTCAAAATGGCGGCCCATTACAGTCTGACCTCGTTTTGACTCCGATCAGAGCGCCCTCTCATGGCAGCGTCTGGTGTCTCAGGAAGAAGTGTCCGGCGGAGGTTTTGACACGTGATCAATATCCGTCAGTACCTTCACTCTCCAAGCAGGTCCCTTTATTGAGATACAACTGACGGGTGTCTCTGCTTGGAGAGCGAGGTATGATTGATAAGGCTGATATGTCTAGGCCTAGAATGGGATGAGTCATTATAGTTTGTAAAGCATATATATACCCCGTCTGGCATCAAGGGTCTAACCAAATTATAGACTCTGATCAAGACAGATGCACGGTGTACATCACCACGGCTGTGAGCGATGGATTCAAATCCATATCTATTTTTAACATTCCATCATTTTACTCTTTCATCCGCTGAAAAAAGTCAACAGCAAGCTTACTTTTGCAGTGTCCTTACAATGATGTTTTAAATTATTTAGGTAAGCGTTATGACGATGAAAATGCGATTTGTATCTTTATCAACAACATAATTATCTATTTTCATTGGAATATCAATTGTTGGGTAAAATGCATAATATCATTTTGTGTTTGTGTTTTATTTTAGCAAGTCTACCATGTCTGGACATGTCTATTAGTACAAAGTTGTAACGGACTGAGCTTAGTTTTACTGTTTATTCTTTCTTTTTTTATGCTGTACAGTCCTTCTTTTTATGTTTTTATGAGAATGAGATTGTGCAATACGCTAACGTGTTCACGGGGCAAACAGATTTGTCCTTTCTTAGAAATAGAAGCACGTTGAAAATCAAATTTGCTTTTCTTGGAAGTGCCATCCACAGTCAAAACAATAACAGAAGCAAAAGCAGACCAAGAGTGAACGACCTGACATTCTTCCTAATCTTTTATAGAGCCACAAGTGTGACAAGTGTGATAATAGCCTACGTACATAGGCCTAAGTACATAGGCCTACATACATCATAAATACATATATATATATATATATATATATATATATATATATATACGTACATACATAAGTATATGTGTCCATGCATATAAATAATACATATACATATACGTACAGCTGGAACCATTGTATTTTTAAGAATTCCTCAGTCATCTTGGAGTTAGGATTTCTGCATTGACGTCAAATGCAAATTACTGAATTCCCTGTCCATAATTTAAAATCTCAATTTTGACTTAAACCTTATCTGCTCGGGCACTTTAGTAGCTGAAATATGAGGTTGTTTATAGGAAAAGTCAGCAATATTAGTTTTTGACCCCAACATTTCTAGGTGGATGTCCTTCGTGATTTCATAGTTTTTTTTATAGAAAAATTCTATTTGATTTTATATGATATCATGATGATATTCACAATGAAGATTTACAGGGAATTCTAAAATTCAATTATCTTATCTAATGAAAACATTCCTAGATTAAGAGAAATATCATACAGAAATGAATGTACAAATTTTATTTTTGAATTTTTTTTTTTGAATTGCTTTTTATTGGGTCATCAGGTTCAGCTTTGCTGATCTTCCACCCGCTCCCACTTGACAATTGAATTACTAAACTTAGTGGGCGGGTATATGTAACAGAACAGATTTTTCTTATTTCACCATGAAAATGGTAGTGATGAAATGAGTTAATGAGATGGGATGAGAACTAATTACTTAATAGTTATAGTTGTGCCTCAGAGGTGCCTCATACAGAATGTGGTGTTTTTATCTGCTCTGTAACAAAAATTTGTAAACAGGCCCCACTACTAATAAAAATACTTATTTACTTGAAAAAAAACTAAGGATAAATCAATCACCAATATGGCGACTAGTGCCTTTTGGACAGTGCGACATCTTCTGCACAACATCTTGTATACACCTGTCCACTTTAGGATGCATTGCTGGCATGATACAGAGGTCGGACATAATTGCAGTTTTTGCAAAGTCAGCCACTGACACAAATCTGAATGAATGACTTAGTACTTGTGTTTTCCAAGTCAATAAGGTGTTGATAAATAAGAATGAATTATTATTTTCTCTCAATGAGGTAATTACCTCCATTTCAGGTGAACCAAAATAAGGTATGTTTTTGTGGTTTGACATTGTGGGCAAAGCTTAAGGGCTTTAACACTGTTCCCTGTGGGAAAATGCCATTTTTGCTTTCCAGTCCTACAGCTACATATTTAACATAATTTTGAAAGTAAAAGTTTATAAAGTTTAGTTCTGGGTAATAGTACTAGGAAGCTTACTGTGAATAAAGTATGATGAACATTTTTCTACAAATGTTGATATCATAGAGATAAGGGATGGGCTAGCTGGCAAAGTGGACAGGTCTATTCCTCTAGTCGCTGGGAATTGTAGATAGAGGCTGTTGCAACAGGCCCAAGGAGAAGCTTTCAAATCTCTACATACTATATACACTCATAACATACATATCCACTCTCGTTAGCCCTATAGCTGCTAGGAATTTGTAGGCACATGCTGTTTCAGTGGGGGAGGCCTAGAACAATTAGTGCTAACTGGAGGCGAGTGAGCAATCCCCGCCACTCCGGTATAACAGTGCAGGTGTCCCGGGAAGGCTGGCCAAGGTCATCAGCGCAGACACGCTCCATATAAAAGCACTAACCATCCAGTTACCTGCTCTCTGTTTGGAGAGTGAACGGAAATTTCCCCTGGTGGGCCCAAACCGGCCGTGCGCTGGATGGGCCTCATGATTGGAAACTGAGGGGAATCTCCTGTTTTTGTAATTTTGTAATTTTCTGCTCTACTTTTTCAGCTGAGCGCAGGCAAATAACGCAAATTTAACCTAGAAAATATTTCAAATAAGGTCATTTTTTGTGTACATCCGGCCATATTTCGAGTATGGTAGTTTGATTTCATTAGTGGATTTAGCCTTCATTCAGAAATAAAGCCTAGTTTCCTTGGCAGATTGCATTTCAATTTGTCTATGACATTACTATTTGTTTATATCATTTATATCATTGATCTGTGTCTTTTTTCTCAATTAGCCACATCACCAAAATTAGTGTACAATTAACTGATTATCATTTTATCATTCAGGAGAAAGTTACTGATAATATGAGAACAATGGATAGCAACAGTAATTATAAAGTAATGCCAGGATAGATCATAAGTAATGCCCGGACACTGCCACGAGGTCTTTATCATTTATCAGTTCACGAAGCATTATCCATGTCTATGGTCTTGCTCTTGTTTTTTCTGTACTTTTGATCAATTCTGGGCGGTTTTGCATGATCAATTTTCCAAAATTATTGAATAATTCAATCGGATGTAATAGGAATATGGTTTTAGACTTGTCAGCGAGAGACACCATGAAAAAAGGAAAGAAGTCCAGGTTGTGTGGCAGACCAGTTGTGTATAGCTCACCTTGCTCTTTCATGATTTCAGTTATATATTTTAGAATATCTCTGATAACATTTTATCATATCATTAGGAAAACAACCCTTAGTTGTAGGTACGACTCTGAATACTTAGATACAGTTTTGATGTAAACCTCATATCAAGGATCGTACTTTCAAACTTAGAATTATGACCCTGAATAGTTTTCCTATAATCTGTCCTCAAACATAAGAGTACTTAAATTCTCATTCGTCCTTTGATAATAATTATTGAATCAATCGGAGTCCAGGTCCAAGGGCCACTCCTTCCCTGCAAATCTCACAGCCCCACCCAATCAGCATCTGCTCCACACAGCAGGCCTATAACACAAGCACCCTGTTCTAAGCTCATTTCTCCTATTGTGTTCACAGTAATCTTTATTCCCACTTCCAATTTTAGAAATATTGGTAATCATGTGCGGCATAAGCCTTGATATTTCAAAGAATATGGTATATAATAATATTATAAGGAAAACCATCCTCAGATGTAAGTACAACTCTGAATACACGGCAATCTTTGTGACGTCAACCTCATATTCAGGGTCGTACTTTCAACCTCAGAAGGATGACCCTGATTAGTTTTCCTATAATCTGTCCTCAAACATAATGAATACTTAATTTCTCATTCATCATTCAATAATAATCATCGAATTGATCTTAGTGCAGACCCAAAGCTCCACTCTTACTCTTTTTCCTGTAAACCTCCCAACCCCATGCAAACCACATCTGGTACATCAGGCCTATAACCCGAGAACCCTGCACCGCACCCACTCCTCTTATTGTGTTCACAGTAGATGGGTATTGGAGACAGAAATAGAAACTCAAGTTGACAGCCCCTCTGGCCATGCCCCCCGGCTTAAGACGTGCAGGTAGTGATTGGTGGCTCCCCTTGACCAGGCTTTCTTATCTCCACCAGGGCCTGGGCTGGGTCCATGTCAGGACCAATGATGTTGGAAGAAAGAGACGTTTTTTTTCATGCGGAAGTCCTTCAGAGATAAACGCTTTGATTGATTTTGATTAATTGCACTTGTTTCAGATGCATTTGTCTGGAAGCAGATGGAATAATACGTCTCTTTTGTAACTGTGGAAGCTTTCTTGAGAATACGTCGCTTATTTGAAAGAGTTTCTTTATCATGTACAGTTAGGTGTTGTCTGATTTCTTGGTTATTTTTGTACTAGCTGCAAGTTATGACATCACAGATCGTTCTTGGGGCGTTATAAGAATGTTATTGGGATGTTTTTAGAATGTTGTCAGGGGCGGATCCAGAGTCTGTCTTCTAGGGGGGCAAGGTATCTACCCCCACCCCCCATGATTTACAATTTCTCCTCAGATTTGTCAAAACTACGAGAGTTCATTTTTGGTCCAGGGGGGCAATTGCCCCTTTTGCCCCCGCCCCCCCCCCCCCCGGATCCGCCACTGGTTGTTCAACATTACTAGTATGGCGATGCTTTGCTGAGATATTGTAGGAGTTATTTTTACTTGGTTGCCAGGTTATATTTCAGGTTACCATTCCCATAATTAACCAACTATTCGCCTACTTCTGTCCCCATACTTGTCCACTCCTGTCCCTTGTACATACCCCCTACTTGCCTCCTTCCGTCCCGAGACCTGCTCATAGTTACTGCCGGAGCTGCTCGCCTCTTACTCCCCACAGACTATGATCTTTGGCTCCTCCCGTCCTAGTCTTGTACTTAATCCCTACTTGACTCCTGCTCCCCTTCTACGTCAGAACGTACCCCCTAGGTGCCTCCTCCTGTCACCAGGACCGGCTCGTAGTTGACCCCAACCTGCTCAGCTCCTCTTCCTTCTCTTTGCAGACTCTCAATCTAGCCCTTGCTTCCTCCTGTCCTAGTCCTGCACTATACTTACCCCCTACTTGACTCCTCCTGTCCTCACAGTTGCTCCCCTGGCGGCTCTCCTCCCCCTCCCCGCAGAATCTCCTCCTCCTCCTCCCCACAGGTTATGATCCTTGGTTCCTCCTGTCCTAGTCTTGTACTAAAGCCCTATACCCTCTAGACAATTTTAACACCGACTAGCGAAAGGCGACTGGCAGAATCGAATGATTCTTAAGGTCACCTGTAAGTATAGCATATTGGAATATATAGGTTTGATCTGAATAGCTGAAAATATCGACTGATTCTACCCTTAGAATCGGCCGAATTTTGTACCGATCAGTCGGTAAACTCAGGAATAATCGCTTGTTAGGTATGGCCCTTTACTCCCTACTTGACTCCTGCTCCTATTTTACTTCAATACTTACCCCCTACTTGCCTCCCCTGTCTCCAGGATCTGCTCAAAGTCACTCCCCTATCCGCTCTCCTCCTCCCCTCCTCCCCGTGATCCTTGCTGTGATCGATGAGCAGGACATTCATGGATTCCGTCCCTCCGCGCCCACCACTGACAAAATGCCGCTCCTTGTCTGGGATCAAAGCTATTTTTAACAGCCCAAGTCGGTCGACTCTCCTTTGAACTGCGCTATAAATAGACGGTCCACTATGTCCAGCGTGTGTAGGTTTACTGTGGGGCGTTGTCATGGTTGGCGGACACTGAAGGTAAAGTAGAGGCTAGATTGGGTTGAATCATTGGGGGTTTATGAAGTCATGTCGGTATGCCTTTTATATATGTTATGTTGAATTATTTATAAGGTATCATAAAGTATGGCAATTCTCTTATATGCATATGAATATTGTTCATACAGCCGGTTTATAAAACTAGTTGTAGATTTGGTGAATCATTGGGGACTTATTAAAGGATGATTTTATGCCTTTAATATCTTTTATTTCGGGTTACGTATAATGTATGATAACAATGTTTCGACACATTTAATAACGTTCCTTTAATATGAATTATAGTAATTAATGATTTTACAGGGGGGCTTAGAAAACTAACCATATGCATCATACTGGAACCTTTAGCCTGAATTAATATTGTCTTAAAAGAAAAAAAAGTATCTGGGATAGGATCACAGGGCACTAACCTTCTCAACATCGAGGGGGGATTCAAACCAAGTCCAAGATATTTCTGCTTAATCTAGAGGCTTTCTGAGTAAACTCATAATTGACAAGAACTGGAATATTTGACCAAATATTTTGGATCTGATGTCAGAATTCTGGAAGGGTCCATGACACCCTCTAATGTTCCGCTGAGGCCGACACCGAACAGGACATAAAACACACTATATATACGCGACAACTATCAAACCATCTGTAATCACCCATTTCCATATACTACTAGCTTATCGCGTATATATATAATAGAATAAATACAGGCGACAACATGTACCTATATATAATTATATATGCACATTCATATGGTCGGCCCATCCGATGATAAACGGCTACATACAATCACGTATGCCACGTCGTTAATACCAAAAACAGCGTATGCATGAAGTCGCCCAAATAAGATGATCAATGTATATAACGATAATAACCCATCTATTAAGTCCCATTTCCCTAGACTACTCATTTGTCGCATGAATAAAAGAATCAGAGTGACGGATTGTAATATGTCTGTTATGCCCAAGCACAACCACACCAAGTGACAGTTGTCACTTAGAAGTTGCCAACGGTAACCTGCTTGACAACCCGGATTTGTATAACAACCAGGGGTGTGACATCATCATAATGTGATGTGACTCAGGTAATCATGTGTTCACAAGGATATTGATGAAATATTTTTCCAAGGCGACTCAGATAAGTAAAGTCAGAATAGAGAATTAAGTTTATTGTTGGTATATGGTGGTTTCACCTTAAATGGCTCATCAGGTGCGAGTTTGGTACAAATTATTTCATAATAAAAAAAAATGAATAAAAGAATCAGTACTTCGACATCGTTTCGCGCATAAGTATAGTGGAGCCTATTGAGGCGACTTCGCGTGTATAGGCAGGGCCACATGGGTTGGTGTGGATCAATATAAATCTAAACTGTCGGTCAATAGTTGTAAACTCAAGAAATATGAGATCAAAGGGTCAGAATTTTACTTGGCATGTGTATAGTATATGAGTACAACATTGTAGAACCTAATACCATATCAAAATGAGGATATTACCTCGTACCTTTTGAATGCTATACCTTGACGTAACTGACATATCCCTTTCAATGAAGAAGGGAACTACTTTTTTTTAGCATTTGTGTAACAACAATTACCCAGTAAACACCAAGTGTTGAATCAATATTGAAAGTGGATTGATCCAGCGATAAATCATATCTGAATGCTCATCAAATGTTGATTTTCCAATATTGATTCAATACTGGCAACTGATACTGATTCAATGTTGAGTTATCAATATTGAAGGATATAATGTTGATCCAATGCCTTCACACTAACATTGCCTAGATATTTGATGATCAATCCTAAATCAATCCTTTTTAACAGAATTGAGACATCAATGTTGAAGCAATATTAGATTTTCAATTGCACATTAATCCACCACCAGGGGGCACTATCTGCCAACTTTGTCAAAATGTTGAGCATCTCAATATAAAAAGGAACTAAAGTCATAATTGCCTAAATAATTCAGAAACAAGTGTTGGTATCTCAGACCAAGTTTACTATTACAAATTCCATCACATGAAAAGTATTTACAAACTTTCTGTCATTTAGCATTTTTTTGAAGCATGGCATACAAAAACACCTTTTTCATCAAAAAGCTATAATGTACTGGTTCGAATTACTGGAGTTCATGTGTATCTCTTCCCATGCATTGTCAGACCACCTGACATTAATGCTGCCTATCCATACAAAAGTGGACTTGGTTTGGGCAATACTAATAGATAGCTTTAATCTTGGTATATGACCAAGAAAGGTTTGATATTATGATTTTAAAAAAAATCAAGTGAGGGAGAGCTTTTTTTTATATAAATATTGTAGCCATTTTTTTTTATTCACTTTTTCAATATCACTTTTCCCTTTATTTTATAAAAGGGAATGTTCAAAAACAGCAAATAAATGTTTTTTTCTAATAATGATTTAGCATTTAATATCTAAAACAAATTTTATCAACAATGTTGATTCAACGTCAGATTTCAACATTGTATCAATATTGAAAGTTGATATTGAATCAACATTAGCTTTTCATAGTTGAAAAAACTTCCAATATCAACCAATATATAACATTGATTCAATATTGATGACAAGCATTGATTCAATATTGAGTCAACATTTGTGTGTTTACTAAGTTATCAACGTACCATACTTGGAACCTTCTTTGCTACGGGTTCCTGAGAAGGTACACCAACAGTCTATGGCTGATACCCAGTGGCCCATAAAGGGTGTTCTACTCCTCATTGATGCCAAATCCTCACACAAAACTGATCTTTTAATCTGTATATACCTCATCCAAGTGCAACATGGTTCCTTTGATATTACCAGGTTGTAGCGCAGACGTTCAGGCATTGTTTTGATAATTAATAGCCATGAGAAGGTTCTCCATTAAGGTGAATAGGTGGATTATGATATAGAATAATGAGAATATGCTAGCCGCCAAACGACCCCCCAAGACAATGCTCTTTAGAAACTTCTCCATAGACTGGGTCTGTTGTTGCTCTGTATACTGCACACCAGCCTCCGCTTACATCCTGCTTACCAGACACAGCCTTCCTATGTCTGTTGGATAGGTTGTTTGATGGTGTGGCCCAGACAGGCAGTAGCAATATTGGCATTTTACAGGCCTAGCATTGCCTGGGCACACATCCCGAGTGGATTCTATATTAAAACTGGCCCAATCCCTTTAAGCCTCTATTCCACTAGCCGATTTTACTTCCGATATCAAACATCGGCAATGGGAATATTGGTGAACTAAATACATGTTACATACCATTAGAAAGGTCTTAAAATTATCTTTCAGTCGATATGTAGGATGCATGGTCTTTTGCACTATTACTGGTGGCAGCCTATAAATTGCCAAATAAACGGCAGTCAGAATCACCTAGTGGAATACAGCCTTTAGATGACGGTCTGTCTGAGGTCAGGGGGGCCAGTCCTGACGCAATCAATAAAGGGATGTGACGGCTCGGACATCACAGTATCGACACCAGAGGTATACTGCGGTACACCCACGTTATAATTCTCATCAGAACAGATAGGAGTGTAAAATGTATTTCTTTTTGTAATTACTACTTTGGCCCGTTGCACAATGACTTTAAACTTTAAATTACTTTAAGAACGATGTTGTAACAATGATAGTTATCGTTATTACAATACCCCTGATATCCCCCTTTTTTGAGTGTCAAAACGATTGTTGTTACGTGCAAAGTACTAACGAAAGGTTTCGCTCTTTTGCTGATTTTCGTTGTTACGATCAGTTTGTGCAATGGGCCAAAGACTTCATCGCGTTCTTCCAGTAGTTGTATAACTCAGCGACGTTTAGGCCCGGCGTTTAGGTTCCTGTGGCTGGTGTATTCAGAGGATGGGGGGGGGGGGGGGTAGGCGCTGTTGAGAAACAAAAATCCATAATGGTTTTAGAGAAGAAAACAACTAAATCCTAAGAAAATGGGGAGGGTGCTCTCTCTCAATCCACCACTATATTAAACGACATGATATTATTATCAAAAAGCAGCGCTAAAAATATGACTTAATCAGACAAAATGTGATTTATTGAGATATGGCCCGGTCAAAAACGTTCTATTCGGAACTAATCATAATTATATTCATAATATAGCACCTACATACGTGTGCATGTATGTATGCATGTTTGTACATGTATGACCACATTTATATATAGAGAGAGAGTTGGGGATATGCACATGGCTTTAAAAGAGAAAAAGAATCACTAACATTGGCAATTTATTTCGTGTTATATCCTGATTGCACAATGATGACACATCAACTTGTGACGAGATTGGTAGGCCTTAAATCTACCCCCCCCCCTTCCAGACAGGGTAACATCATCAGATCGCTGTGGGCTGAAGTACCAAAAATAGACGGAGAAAAACGTATATATATTTTGGTCATCTCATCTGCCTTTTGTTTGCGGGGAATGCCCGCCAGGTGGCCGGCCTCATGCATAACCCATGAGGCTGAGAACATACGGGACCTGTTCACTCCCAGTCACGTGACCGACCTCATTTACAAGATGGCCGCCAACCAATGAAGCGGGCAGCAAATTGATCCTGAGCTGTTCATTGGTCGATCGGGGGATTGCTACAAGCAGTAATTTCCTATCTTATTACACATATTGACGGCAAGCCCTTCACTACACGTCATAAGCATATCGAAATAATCCGCAATAAATAGTACGATAACAGATCTGACGAAGGGTTTTGTAAGGGATGGAGCGAAAGGAAACTTCCAACAAAATCTGATTTAAAAAAAAGTAAAGCCTACATTCTACCAGGCGATTTTGGACATCGCCTAGTTTAAGTGTTTCTAAAGTTTCCTTAGAAATATTACAGAAATACATGCATGTTATACACCATTCGGAAGAGAATTAAAAACCCTTTCTAATGATGTATAACATTCTTATCATACGCCGTTATTCTAACTCAAGATTTTGGAAATCGCGAGTAAATTGGACAGTTGAGTACAGCCTTTGGGGTTTGGGCTTAATCATGAGTTATCTTGCCGGCAGTGTACTGCGTTATTGATGACGGGGGTGAACATGACTAAAGCTAAATGATACAGTATACCGTGTTAGCGGGGGCACTCCTGCCCAGTGCCTGGGAGCTGTAATATAGATATATCCACTCAGAACCCTCTTAGCATGATGGAAGAGAGGTCGGGTAGGGGCAGAGTTATACTGGGGTAGGTTTTACTTTTTACCCTGATGTGATTTTAGTTACTTTTAGTGATTTTAGTTAAGCCTCATCAAAAATTTGATATTTAGAAGCATGTCTTCATTCATAGAAATACCCATGATTTAGCTCACATCTGAACGGAGGAAAAAACAACAAAAATAAAGAGAATACTTCCTTAGCTAGACGTATAATATGAAAGCAGGGTTGAACATGTTAAGAGATATGCTAATAGGGGAATAGAAATACTATACGTCATATTGTGAAAGACATGTTTAATAGGTAAGAATAGAGTAGGGAATTTCTGGCAATTAATTCAGTTTAATAGGCTCCTTTTCATTCTAATGCATCACTATGATTGTATTGATAATTATGCCATAATCCGTAGAAACGTTTCGGATTCCAATATGAACTAATGTGATATTTGAATGCAATTATCATATTTACACATGGGATGATGCGATGATAAACACATCTGGAAGGCAAAATGTAACATTATAATTATATACGGTAACAACTACTGAATTATGTACCCATTCCATATACTACTCACGTTGTCATAGGGGGTGAGGCTATTCAAACGGTATCCATGCAGAGAGGCCAAACCAAGAGTTCATATTCCTATTATTTCAGATTGCTAGCATGTCCATTTCGGGTCTCATTGACCGCAGGGCAGGGCATACTGCAGTATGCTGCCCAAAGCTTCCCCAAGCAAGAATATGACGTTATAATAACGTTATTATAACATTCTGGTGAGTTATGGTTTGGTTCTTGTTACATTATTTTGATGGCAACCAAAGATGTCTTTAGAACTTAACATTGTGATGTTGCAATATAACGTCATTGTGACATTCTTGTAACATTATAATAACGTTATTATAACATTCTGTATTAGATAGGTCACAACTCAAACAAAATATAACATTATCATAACGTTCTTTTTTGATAAGTATACCTAAAATAATATTATTGTTAGGTGACAATTTGATAGGTTTCAAATTAACTAAAAAAGTTCAGTTGCAGAACGTTCTTGTTACGTCGCTGCTTGCCTGGGTCCTCTGACAACCCGAGGACCACACCTCAGGGTCTTCTATATTCCATCTCCCAACGAAAGTTGCACCATGCAAATATTTCCTGAAATATATCCCCATTCCGTTAACATGGTAATGCAAACTGTACCGCTTACAGAAAGACCGACGGTTGTTTTTTCGGATTGCTATCATGTCCATTGGGGTCTCATTAGAGTAGATATTCAAGAAATCAGCTACTCAGTAGACTCATCATCAAGGATACCTGTCGTATATCTTTTCATTAGCCTTTTCAAAATAAATTTGATACAGTTTTTCAATAACTCTACAATTTAAAAGCTAAGTTTGAATATCCATTGTCGTTCTCATTTACAATTTCGGAAGTCATGAGTAATTTTGTTTAATAGAATGCAGCTATAACTTTGATAGAAGCATTTCTTAACATGGTTACAAATTTCATGACGTCTAATTGCAATGTATAATCCCCACCTGAGGCTGGAGTACATGAAGTATGTGTGCCAACGTCTAGAGGTCTATTAACCCAACATGAACCGGCCGACAGAGACAGCTCATGTCTGAGGGCGAGCGTTATAAATGACTCAATTGTTCTATTATACAGGCTCTAAAATAACTTGATAAATTCTCATCTTGGACCTTTCAACTGGTCAAAGGTGCAGTTATGCCACAGACATAGGTTACATTATATCTAACTGGCTAGTGACACAACTGTTGATGGGGTTAACCAATGTGCAATTTAACTAAAATTGTGGTCATTTTGACCAGTTCTGGTCATTTAATTCTGGTCCTTATGATCAGAACTGGTCGTTTAAGACCAGAAATTGTGTTCCCATTGAGGGATGGCAAATATCTAACAATGTTAGATTTCTTTTGCTAGCGAACTTTATTTTGACCAGAATTAAGATCGCATCACTCAATGTGTACACCACTTAAGGGACAGCAAGGAAGGTACAAGTTAAAAAAACCTGATATTTTGGCTCACTGTGGTAGTAGCATTTCATTGAAATGATTACAAATCTCATGACGTCTAATTGCAATGTATAATTAATCCCCGCCTTAGACTGGAGTAGATGAAGTATGTGTGCTGACGTCTAGAGGTCTATTAACCCGACATGAACCGGCCGACAGAGACAGCTCCCGTCTGAGGGGGAGCCTTATAAATTACACCATTTTTCTATTATAAAGGCTCTAAAATAACTTGATAAATTCTCATCTTGGACCTTTAAACTGGTCAACGGTGCAGTTATGCCACAGACATAAGTTACAGATACCTAACTGGCTAGTGACACAACTGTTGAGGGTGTTAACCAATGTGCAATTTAATTAAATTGTGGTTGTTTTGACCAGTTCTGGTCATTTAATTCTGATTGTGATGATCAGAACTGGTCTTACCAAAAGACCAAAAAAGGGATGACAAATATCTAGCAATGACAAATATCTATCAATATTAGATATTGGCTGCTAGCAATCTGTACTTCGACCAGAATTTTGATCGTATCACTCAATGTGTACTCCCCTTCAGGGACAGCAAGGATGGTACAAGGTAAAGAATGAACAGCTAGGACAAAACCTGATATTTGGCTCACTGTGGTAGTAGCATTTCATTAAAATGATTACAAATCTCATGACGTCTAATTGCAATGTATAATTAATCCCCGCCTTAGACTGGAGTAGATGAAGTATGTGTGCCAACATCTAGAGGTCTATTAACCCGACATGAACCGTCCGACAGAGACAGCTCACGTCTGAAGGGGAGCGTTATAAATGAGCACGTTTATTACGGCTCTCTTATAGGTTCTGTACAGGTGCCACTTCACCAGAGGGGCAGATCAGTCACTTTGGGATGTTGCTGCATTATTAAGTACATTCTTTGGAGATTTATGTATTTTCTCATTCGGAGAATGATCACACATGATTTGAAGTTGCTTGATAAGGCACAACTCTACTTTTGAGGGTGGATCGAATCACTGATGTTAGTAAAATGTTCATTTCGTTCCGTCAGGATAGTGAACCAACATATGCAAAGTACCGTCGTATAGTAATGTGCTCCCATGATCGTGACTAATTAACAAAATAATACGGCCATAGGGAAAACTATATTTAGAATCCATTTCAATGTTTCTATTTTGAGCCTATGAAATGAATGAACTCATCCAACCATCACTTCGTGATCATAAAATGGCGGTGTTACCAAAAGCTGAGTCGTTATCGTACCACCCTGAGGCAGGGGAGAGATAAGATTGTGCATGGTGTTGTCTGGTCGGCCTATCAATCATTTACTCCTCTGATTACAGGCCTTGTCCTCCCCCACTCACCACATGCCCTGATTAAGGACAATTTACACCAGTTCTGGGAGACGCGGGAACGATTGGCACTGGGGCCGAGTGCTGCAGCCACCCCTCTCCGGTGCAAAATGACCGATCTTAACAACGAGTCACCTGTGCTTTTCGACGAATAACGATGTCACTGTTTTTTGAATAGGAGAAACTGTGACCTGTTACTTACTAAAATCAGGGACGGGGCCAGACATTTCAAAAAAGAAGGAGGGGGGGGGGGGGGGCGCCCTTATATAAAAAGTTGAGGCGTCCCAAGCCTGGCCTAGAATTTTACATTAATAAATCTTAATTTGGCAAAAGTTAGGGAATCTAAATCTGTTCCTGAAGATGGTACATAGCAATTAAATTATTGATGGTGAGGTTGAAACCTCACCGAATCAGAAAATTATTATAAGGTTAGGATGAAACCAAAACAGAACGTTCAGTTTAGGTTGAAGAACATAACCAGAACGTTATAATAATGTCACAGTGCAATGTCACCGCAGTACATTGCAACAGACTTATCAGGAGCCATCAAAATAACATAACAAGAACCAAACCAGAACATTGCTGCAATGTTATAATAAGGTCACATGTTTGGCTGGGAGTGACAACTTTAAGATAATTCTAAACAACATCTTTGTTGTTAAACCTCTGTAAAATCTGTTCCACTCAATTAATTTGAATTCTACAAATTTGTATATGTCATTGGACAATGTATGTCAAAATAGGCAGCCAAAATACTTCTTGCAGGGTGTAAACAACTGGCCTAACAATGGCCAAAGTGGAATTATTGCTGTTATATTGGATACATTGAAATTCTATAAACAGTTACATTGATCCTGTGACATTCCTCGGTAGTTTCCGGTTTCTACCGCCGAGGGACAGGGGGGTTATTTCGGTTCTTAGCTGGGCACGGAGGCCGAGCAAGAAGCCGAGGTGTGAGATCAAGAGTCGTGCCTCGCGCACGAGAGGGGCTGAGTGGGTCGGTCGGGGGATAGGTATTCGTTGAAGGGGGAGGGTGTGTTGGTCAGATCGGGCCGGGGGGTTGCAGCCATCAAGCGTGGAGGACGGCGGAGGGCAGAATTGTTGTTATGGTAGGGGTCCAGGCCGGTGCTTCTATTCGTCTCTCAGGCCGGAACTAGGGGAGCTCCACTCCTTCGTTCCCTGACCGGGAGTCTCGGGCCAACGGTCGCCTATGTTTTGGTAGCGTGGGGCCGAGCTGGTTGCACCTGAATGCCTCCTGTCAGGGGGTTGCCGCTAACTATTTCGGGCTTCTTTGTCTGGCCGGTCTTCCTTCCTCGCGTCGCCGGTCCGGCAGTTTCGGGCCTTCGGGCCATGGCTTTCGGTCCCTCGGGCCTTCGGACCCCGCACTAGTTTAAGCCTTAGTTTTACAGAACTTTACCAATATTATCTCGATTTCTAGTTATTTAGTCCATATTAGATCATCTAATCGATTGAAGTTCTCCTAAGGAGCTATTAGAGGAAGAAGACACTTGTGAACACCAGGAGTACTATGAAGGAACTCTTTATTTTCGGGCCTCACCACCCCTTTTATACCTTAGCGATCAGCTCTGATTGGTTATTTCATATCACGTGATCATAGTGACGTCACACAGTCATGCTGACATCATTTCCGGTTTACATTATTTCTCGGGTCTCGGGTTTCGGGTTTCGGGTTTCGGGTTTCGTTTCCGTTACGTAACAATATACTTAAAGATCTACCGCATCGATTTACATTCACATTCTTGCTTTGACACCTGATGAATACCCATTCATCACAATCCAATGGCTGATATTAATATTTGATTAAAATAAAATCTAAATATTTTATTTTGGGTGTCAAAAATGACCGTACGGTGATCACTTTGAATCACCTGGTTGTTGTTACAGTTGTCAAGCCCCATACCCACTAGGCGATTTTCAGGGCAACCGGCAACCGGTGACTGTGAGAATTGCCATAACGAGCGACTGGAATATCAGGCAAGTTTAATAATTTCCCACTAATTTTCCCAGCGATCCTGTTGTCAGTTGGCCATTGCCCAGAAACCACACCATACCCACAGGACATCGCTGGGAGATCCAATCATTATCCAGTCACCTGGCGACGTTGCCGGCAAATCCCTGGTCGGTGGTTGCGGTCGCAGGGAAAATCGCCTTGTGGGTATAGGGCACTAGGTGATTTTGGCTGAGCCAGCCGACTCATTGGCACTAAAGTCGACCAATTCTACCCTTAGAATCAGCCGATTTTAGGGCCGATTCAGCTCAAATATGCACATTTCAATATACCATACTGACTGGTGATCATAGGAATCGGCTGATTTTCTAGTCGCCCGTCGCCGGTAAAATCGCTTAGTGGGTATGGCCCTTTAGTGTGAATTGGGCCACAGGAGGGGTTTGGGGACTGGTTTGGGGACAGTTTGGGGACCGGTGGGCTGTTTAACACTGCTGATGTCTGGTACGTGGTAATCGGTGTCAACGGGGACATAAACTGCAGTGAAACAGTAACAAATCATGTTTTTGTTAGTTTGCAGAAAGGCCATAAAGCTACTTGATTTACCAAGGTGGAAGAATCGTTGTGTGAAAGACTGTTGACGAGATGCCAAACAATGTCTGCTCTCCACAAATATATTTAAGCTGATAGTTACACAAACCCTTATTTTTGAATCGGCCTATTTTCAATGCTTAAAATATGTCTATGAAATACTGTAAAATAAGAAAGAAAATAAAGTTAAACCATTTAAAATACGTCTATATATCCTGGAGTAACTCGACAAAGTCCAAACTAATGTGTGTATACTTGCACATCACCATATCACATTTATTTGGCAACTTTGGGATATGTAGTTGGCAATACATTATTTCTGTTTCTTTTACCCAATTGCACTCGATGTAGACATATCATATAAGTGTAAGTGGTCTCATTTTATTTTCACATTCTATTTCCGTTTCCCTTGATTCTATTCCTGGTTTGTTGGGAAGTTTGGTTGTCCAATGGTTTCATTTCTATGGCTCTACTGTGTCCTTAACTTTGATTGTTTTTAGGGGACTCACATTATCTAGAGTATCTGCAATATGTGATAACATAATTATCATGAAAACATTTACATCAAGTGCATTTGAGTTTTAGAGTTAATCTATTAATCAATTCTGTAAGGGTGTATAGACAACGTTGACATACAGATGTTGTGCTGACATGGTCAGGTGACCACATTTTGTTGATCACCACATGCAATCACCTAAATAGAATGTATGTATTGTGTATAAACAAAACAGGATTAGCTTAATCTAACTGGACATAGATATGTGTTTTAGACATTTTTAAAGGATCTCTATGAAAATATTGAACATGTTGAATAATTTCGCAAGGGATGAGGTTGCAGAGGCCTACGATAACCCAATGCTTCCAACGTTCGCAGATCGCAGAGGCCTACGACAAACCACGTTCACCATGGCAAATGGGGCTTGAGTGATAATAAACCTGAATGGCTGGAGTGGTCGTCACATCACTTGAGGGACGTCAAGGGCAAAGGCTGCGACCGCTACAGTACATGGCACTTTTATTGGGTACACAAGTGTTAATATTCTCCTGTATCCTGTAGAAAAAGAAGATGATATCCCTTGTAAGGCCAGTTTGAAGCATCCACACTTCAGCAACAATGCAAGATCAGCATAATATATCGCGGGTGCCTCGGCATAACATTTACCGACGTCCTTGAGACCGTACTTTATATTGTCAGAAGCATGCAACGACAACGTCGAGGGGGCTATGTTCAAGGCCGTCCTTGACCGCCTACTTTATATTGTAGGTAACATGCAACAGGCTCGTCAAAGCTATGTATGGTACAGAAGGTTGGTCTGAGGTCCTGGGGTCAGAAAGACAGCGCCTTATATGATGTACCACATTTACCAGCAAGCTTGAGATGTAACAGAGACGATCTGCAATTGTACTTTTTTTAAATCAGTTTGTTACTTACTATGATGGCATATAACAATTATGTTATTGATGGTGAAGTTGAAACCTCAGCAAATCAGAATGTTATTATAACATTATTTTTGGGTGATGTTAGGATGAAACCAAAACAGAACATTATAAGAACATTCTGTTTAGGTTGAAGAACATAACCAGAACATTATTATAACATCACAGTGGAATGTCAAAGCAGTACATTGCAGCAACGTTATCAAAATAACCTAACAAGAACCAAACCAGAATGTTGCTGCAACATCATAATAACGCCACATGTTTGGCTGGGTTATTACAAACTTCGGTCAACATATTAGTCTACCTCTTTTAGTGACTACCGTTTTCTGCTCATAATCCGTGTTGTATCTTTTTCTCCTGGGGCCATAACGTGTTACAAATACACTTTCTTTATCCAAACGAAGTGGCAATCAGAATCAACACAAGTTTTAATCTAACTTTACTTAGGTTGAAAGTATTATGACTCCCCTTAGATATATTTCATAATGTAAGTAGCACACACATCTATAATGCAACTTATATGTCAGCCATCATGGAACTCCAAGAGCAAAATACACCAGCAAAGATAAACAGGCTGGTGCCTTACTGGTCCTACATAGACCCCTTCCCTCCGGGAGGTTTTAATAACATATAGCCGGGGTCGGGGTGAGGCTAGCATAAGTATCTAAAATATACTGACAAATTGTGCATATTAATGGTTAGTTTTATCTTCAAGGTCAATGCAGAGTTACCAGTAGTGTTAATAGACTTATATATCGATATTATCTAAGATATTGCAGCTCTGAGTTCAAAAGTTTACTTAAATGAATTGCCAATCTGAATCAACACAAATCTTGTATTCTAACCTTGTTTTCTCAGTTGAGAGCGCACTTCCCAAAACTTTCCCCTTTCCTTCCCATTCCCCTTTTATCTCGTTCATAATATAAATAGCACATATGTCTATAATGCAACTTATATGTTAGCCATCACCAAACTCTGAGAGCAGAAAACACCAAAGATAAACAGGGTGGTGCCTAAAGGGGGGTTTACACAGGCCGTCAAAATCCTTACGATAGGTCCCCGACAGTCATTATCTTAAGCCTTACGACAGTCCCGACGACTGACGGAAGCCTTACGACAGTCCCGACGACCTTATCACCCTGTGTAAACCCATTTTATCTTAAGGAAATCATTGTCTTAAGGTTGTCCTAAGACTTCCGATGATCTATCGGGACAAATTCCTTACGATAACTACAATTTCAGACATGTTTGAAATTTTTGTGAAAATCCTTAGGACAAAAGTCTTACGACAGTAAATTTTGGCTTAGGATAGTGAAATTTCTTGTCTTAAGGGCCACTGTCGGCCTGTGTAAACCCCCTTACCTTATGTCAAAGTACATATTCTTATACAAATCTATTAGATATTTCCATTGTCGTAAGCCTTTGGTCAATTGTTGTGGATTTGTCATCCTAAGGAAATTATCGGGCAGTGTAAACCCTTCTGCCCTTTGCATATTACGACAATTGTCACCGATAACCTACGATAATGACCTACATAATTAATTTTTGGCATGCAATAACTCATTAACCTAAGCCTAACGTAAGTGATTTTTCGTAAGGACACGTTGACGGCCTGTGTAAACCGGGCTTTACCGGTCCTACATAGACCCCTTCCCTCCGGGAGGTTTTAATAACATATAGCCGGGGTCGGGGTCAGGCGGGGACCACACAATACCAATCAGGTAAGTGGTTGACCTTCAGGCAGGGATCATACCCGGGAGGAGAGAGGGGACCTCCCTGATCCCCCACCTGCCAGGGCTGGGGGTGATTTACACTGGAGCCCTCATAGTGGCGCAGGAGTTGGGAGTAGTATAGTGTCCCATCCAAAAATGTGTCGTTGTTTTGACAGAGAGAGAGTGTCCAAGTCAAGCATACGACGTTATCATGAAGTCTTTTATAAATTAAGAAAAACAAAAATCAACCAAAAAATACAGATTCACACAGGAGAAAGGATATTCAGCGTGGTTGAATGATTGGAGGGGGGGGGGGGTGGAAGGAGTGGAGTGTGTTATAGTGTCCCAGCCAAGAATGAGATTTTTTTGACGGAGAGAGAGTGCCCAAGTCAAGTATACAACGTAATTACAAGTCTTTTATAAATTCAATAAGGAAAAAAATCAACCAAAAAATAAAGATTCAGATAGGAGGAAGGGGTCCTCAGAGTGCTGGAATGAGTGGAGAGTGGTAATGGAGGGAGTGGAGAGTGGTATAGTGTCCCAGCCAAGAATGTGACGTTGTTTTGACAGAGAGAGTGTGTCCAAGTCAAGCATATGACGTTATATAAAGTCTTATATAAATTCAATAACAAAAGAATCGACCAAAAAATAAAGATTTACATTGGAGGAAGGGTATTGAGAGTGGTGGAGGAGTGGGGAGTGGGAGTGGAAGGAGTGGAGAGTGGTATAGTGTCCCAGCCAAGTTTGTGACATTATTATACCAGAGAATGGTATTTTTAACATAGAGTGGTAGTGTGCGACTAAATCATGCAGCATTGTTATGACAGAGAGTGGAAGTCGTGAATAATATGATGTCATGATAACATAGAGTGGTACCCAGGCAAGTTGCGACGTAACACAACCATTGTGCAACCATACTTTTTGGGTCAGTCTGTTACTTAATAAGATGGCAAGTAACAGTTCTGGATCCATTATTGATGGTTCCATTGAAACCTCACTGAATCAGAATGTTATCATAATGATATATATGGTGAGGTTAAGAACAAACTATAACAGAACATTATAAGAACATTTTGTTGGCGTTAAAGAATGTAACCAGAACATTGTAACAACGTCACAATGCAATGTCACAGCAGTAGGTTGCAGGGACATAATTGGGAGTCATCAAAAGTAAACAAGAACCAATACGGAATCAAACAGAATGTTGCTGCAACTTTATGGTAACGTCGCATCCTTGGCTGCGTAGTGTCCAAGCCAAGCATAGTAAATCAGCCTATATGGGATGTAAGATATTGCAGGCATTGAAAAGAGGGAATCTGTCCATGTATTCAACTAAATTCTATGCAGATGTTTTAGCTATCATTCATTATCAGAAGTCCTGAAAAAATGACCAGAATTTGACGGAAATGATTAGAAATGGTGTCCCCATGCGACCAGAAAAGGTTGGTTCCTTGGTTTAAAAATATCTGATACTGTTAGATATTGGTCGCTATCAGTAAGCCCATCCCACATTGAGTATGTCCCAGGGTTGGACAAAGGTTGAACAAAATTACTGCACAAGCGATCCTTTCCTCTTAGAGTTGGGATTACTGGAATAACTAAGAATTACCTTTTTCTATATCCCCAAATACTGATAAAACGATATCTTAAATTTCACCAATTGACAGATTTACAGGTTTGTCAGCCAATCAAAATGCTGCATTTTAGAGAAAATAGGGTTAGACATTATAGGTTGGGCTGACAGGCTTCAACATTGGTTCACTGAAAACACAGAGTTGTCAAAATGGTGCCAAAAACGACAACCCAATGTTGTCTGTGTCTTTTATACAAAAAATCTTATCTAGGATAATTTCATGTTGTAGATATCATAGTCCATAATAATGGCTTCCTATTTTCTTATTACTAGTTATTAGGTATGGCCATTACACATAGGAGGCCTACTAGTTGTATGTTTAATGACACCATTCACTTACAATACTTTATCATAGACAGAGGCCATGACAACCTTGGGCTGTCATTTTAGGCACCATTCACTTACAACCCTAGGGTTGTCAGGCAGCACTTTTGACTCTCATTTTGTTCTGTAACAACCCTATGACAACCTGATTCTCAGTTTTTGCTTCTCTGACAACCTTTTTGGCCAAAGTAGTCAGGAGAAAATGACAACCTTTGGGTTGTTATGCAGCCTCACAGTTCACAATGAGAACCCTCTGACCACCCCCAAATTGTCAAAGGATTGTCACAAGGTTGTCACACAGTATCAATGGCCTGAAATGAGCCCTGCTCTGCCCCCACAAGTCACCTATGACAACCCAAAAGGCACCTATGACAACCCAAAAGGCACCTATGACAACCCTCTGACAACTTTAAAGTGGCTCTCTGACGACTTTGTGTTTTCAGTGATATGGGAAAAAGGCAAATATGTAAAGCTACATTTTACAAATTCTGGGAGTACATTGTCAACCAAACCACTATGGTCGATTTAGTTTTACACCTCTATCTTTGGGGATTAAATCAGAGAGATATAACTACGTAATTTCATTGTCAAATTTGATGTTCATATATACTGGGATGGTCATATTAAGATTCTTTTAGAGAAAATTATATATTTTGTTTGTATGTACACTGACAATAAAAATGGTGAGATACAAGTTAAATACAAGCACATGCCGAGGAATATTCATGAACTTCCAGCGTATTGGACAGTTTACTTGAATATCTTGATATCTCGGAAGAACCTTATCGCTCACTGAAATTGCTATGGGAAGGTCGTCAGGAAAGGCTGGATCCTCTTGGTTGTGAATGATTAAAATATACACGTTTAGAATACCTGGATTGCCTTGCCTTTTAGTTTATATCAAGTAATAATCTCATATGTTTATTCTAAGAATATCTTCAACAGACATCTGCCACAGAAACAATAAGGCTATGGTACCCTGCATTTGTCTTCCTTCTTTTGTAGGTCTAGTTCAAATGTGAAACATTTAAAAAGCACAACAAAGCCACTCAAGCGCCTTTCATGAGAAAAAAGTGCCCGGCGAGGGAGGGAAGCCATTCAATTTAATTACACGTCACTAAATAAGAATGGTTAAAACCATTGAAATTAAACAGGTTTTGGCCGGGGTTTTAGTGATGAGATCCGTGGACCTCTTGCCAAAATAAATGAAAAATGAAGAAAAGAAATGATTGAATTGCCCTGCACTGTTGGTGTATTCCAAACTCCTCTCTGATCAGTTGGTTAGAGTAAAAAATATGTGAATAAGATAGACGAGTGTTTCTCTTAGCTCTTTTTTTAACCACAAGAGCTATAGGTTAAGGCATTTGTGGTTGCTATTTTTAGGTGCCGCAAGCAATTTGCGGTTTTGATACAAACATGGTCTACTTTGCTGCAAGCAAACTGTAGAAAACCTATATATAATAGCAGGGGCCACAAGCAGGGGCCGCAAGCAAGTACCACAAGTACCTATATTCAACCTTGCTGCACCCTACCACAAACAGGGTTGCGGAAGTTTTCTTGCATCTTTTTTGTGGTGCCACAAGCAAATACCGTATAGTGAAATATAGCCTTTAGTGCTATATATCGCCTGTGATGGTATTCGGTTGGTTTGCCATAGAAGCATCCCAAAAAGCGGTCTCTTTTCGATACCTGCATTAAAATTAACAGGAGTGTGTATTAAATTATATTTGGTGCAGATTGTTTGCTTTGATTGGACAAACCTATGCAGAGAGACCAGGCCATTCTCTTTCTTTTTGGACATGGAAACACCCAATTAAGAAAATATAGAAGTCCCGAGGATCCTGACTGCTGACCAGCAATAAAGTTATAATTGGAGTGTCGTGCAGTTGCCTTCTCCGGTAGAAGATCCTGCCTTCTCCTAATTGGCAGCCCTGGGCATATATCACCAGAGGCAGACTGAAAGGCCAAAGTACTGGACAGAGCTCAGGGGTCAAAAGGTTCCCAGAGTTCTTGGAAAATACGACAATCTACCGGCATTGTGTCTTGGACCTGCCATAGTATTGTGAGGATCTCAGAATAAGCCTGAAGTATTCTTGCTCATCATAGAAGTGTTTTGGGGCTATTGTTTCTGGGTTGGCTGTCAAAATTAAGTAAAAGACAGGTGAACAATATGCACATAATTTATCATTATTAGTAGAACTTTCACTTTCCATTGCTTTATATGTAATAAGATGAATACATGTTTCACTCATTAAAGTATTTCCATTATGTATAAATTAATTTTATGTGAATAAGATAGACAAGTGTTTCTCTTAGCTCTTTTTTTTTAACCACAAGAGCTATAAGTAAAAGACATCAGTGATGAGCAGTTAATATTCTACTTGAGTTGCGAGTAATTCCAGGAGTTCATATCAGAGCAGCCCTGCAGCAGGTCAATGCTCTTTGAGGGGACCGACCATCTCCGTGTGCCCTCAGACGGCCACCTGTCATACACCAAACGCTATCCTGGGTCAGTTTGACTAATTATAACATTGCCGTGGCCGAGCCCCGTCCCAGGTCGGGTTGACTAATTATAACATCCTCGTGCCTGTCACCTGAACGGCCCCATCCTGACAGCCGCCAAAGGTCAAACGGCCCTCAGTGACCTCTGGGGAGGAGGAGGGAGGGGGGAGACTTGGGGGATCAACGGCTTGGGCTGATCCGGATTAGGGCGGAGGGGAGGCAGAGGGGAGGGGCAATATGGAGAACGGTACAGTAAAGCATAATATTCTACTTGATGATTTTCACTATCTGTATTTTTGTAATTCCAAAATTGTCATCAGAAATTTGAACCCTTGCATGCTACATACCATTTGAAAGTAAATATGAAATCCATTCCAATGATATATAACATTTATTTAATTATTGAATGGTTTTTACAGTCTCTGAAATCGTGAGTAAAATTGTGTAGTGGAATGCAGCATTGATGTTAGTGCTGTCAATCCTTAATGACAACGTTTTGAAAAACAATTTTGATGTAATATAACTTCCAGACCGTTATTCCAATCATATTATGCAGATATGAAAACTTGCTTATTTTATATGAAGTCATCATCACAATTATATTTTCAATATATTTTTAGGTACCACTCCCAACACTGTACCACTGCAACGTACCGGCCCCATGTACAATAATAAGGAGACATATAGACCAGTTAATAGGACGACGGGAATGCCATCCAACATTCCAGTAGTCTGTTTAACACAAAACACAAAAGGCCCAGTCCTGACTCAGAGTGTTTGAGTGGCGGGGGGGCAGTGAACCTCTCTGGTTAGTGACTCCGGTCGGTGACCAGCCTATTACGGGCGGCCTAGGCCGGGGTCTGCCGGACACAGAGCGGCTCACCGGCACCCAGCAGCGGGACTCAATATGGCCGCGCTATTAAATTGAGTCTGGTCTGGTCTGAGGCCTGTTTTCCACTAGGTGATTTTGGACATTGAAATTTTGAGGGTTTCTAAATTTTTCTTAGAAATATCACAGAAACACGTGCATGCTACACACCATTTGAACGAGAATTTAAACCCCATTTGAATTATATATATATATAATATCTCTAGCTATGATAAGCGGTATACATGCCGTACTGTGGAATACAGCCTTAAAGCCCCATACCCACTAGGACACTTTTACACAGTCGGCTGACAAATCGGCGCTAAAATTGGCTGATTCTACCTTTAGAATCGCCCAATTTTAGCTCGATCCGATCAAACATGTACTTTTCAATACACTATACTAACTGGTGACCTTACGAATCGGCCAATTTTAGTGCCCATCTGTTTGCCAACTGTGTAAAAATCCCCTGTGTAAAAGTCCAGGGACGGATCCAGAGATTTAAGAAATGGACAATTTTGAGGGGGCCCCTTGGGGGGCTAGAGTTGCCGCATCGTGTGACCGGGTGGACGAAATAAAAAAAAAAAAAAAAAGGGGGGGGGGGGCGCCCTTATAGAAATTTGGCCAAAATTAGCGGGGGAGGAGGGGGGCCTGTCTCAGGCGCCCACCGCCCTTAAATCCGTTCCTGAAGTTGCCTAGTGTGTATTAGATTAAGCCAGCCGACGTCCCTACAGATCCCCCTCCCCTTCCCGTACGGACAACCCCCTGACCAGCCCATGTCAGTTGACAGACGTCCTAGAGGTCCTATCCGGGGCTGGGGGACACAGATAGCCGGGGTGTGACAGGGGCCACAGCCCGTATGAGGTAGCACTGAGAACTGTCAGCCATAGATATGGACGGTTCTTTGAGGACGGTGATATAGTTTTGTATGTATGTTCGAAGTCAACTGTGATGGAGCAATTTCATGCAAATACTCGAGCCACAGTCCAGTTTAAGGACGTGGATTTCAATATACTTTTACTGTTTTTGTGATATGATACTTCTGCAAATCAGTTCTTTGTTTAAGCAAAATCAAAAAACTTGGATTGATATATAGTATCAATCCAGGTTTATTTGATTTTACTTAAACAAAAGTCTGAACGTATGGAAGTTATAAATAACCTTAACAACAAATATGTATGTCCCTTTAAGTGATTCACCTGTTATTTGAAGATTCAAAATTTGTAACACTCTTTCAAGTTGATATGCCCTGTGATACCCAATAGCTCCATAAGTAAAAGTTTAATCTGTCCACCCGAACAGAGCTGGGATTGATTTAGTTTTATACCGTTAGATATAATACACAATTATTTATGTTTGTACTCGTGTGTACATACACACCCAAACACAAACGAAGAATGTGATTGGTGCAATTCATGCAAACATGTTTAGGTTTCTTTAGTATCATCAGAAAAGGTAATGATTTTAAGACGTATTAGCTAAATCACTTTTGGCAGGACCTTAATTTGAATCTTTTTATTTCAATGATCTTCTACTGTAGATTTAATTCAATAAATAGTTCTGTTTCATTAATAGTTATAATGTTTGTGGTACTGAGTTTCTGGTATAAACCTAATTCCCAATGACATGACTAGACAGATATTGCGGGGGAAGATGTGGAAGCCGTAGAACATAACCGAGAGCAAAATGAAATTAGATAATAGTAACTTTCTCCCTGCTGCCAGTAATGAACCTAATTCACTCCAATAACGGACACATTTGTCAGTAAAACATAACTTAAACACAGAAATGAAGACCTAGAATAATTACACAGTGAGATCTCTAATGACAGGCAATGTCTGATAACTCGCTAAAAATAAAAGCCCCGACGGGGGCATTTTTTGTGCATACACACTTCCAGTTATTTACGTAGTGAATACATTTTTACGCAATATGTAAAACATGTTTCTTTCTCCCGAAGTGTCTTTTTATGAGCCCAATTAAATGTTATAGATTACAGGAGTGTGGCGTTTTCAACTTGATACCGCTAATAGAACAGCTTGTAGTCGCATGGCGGGCCTTCCTTTAATCTATGAGGGATGTGATCCTGTGTATTTTATGAACTTAAAGGACTTCATGAACTGCAAGGATCTATTTAACATTTCAGGATGTATCTAACGTTTGATACTCACATACTATATATGTACAATGTGCTATTGCTTTACTCTATTCTCAGAGCAGGTGTATGATTTTTTGTCCCTTTTTGTAAAAAACAAAATCTTTGCAAGGTTGTATCTTTCATTAAATTTTAAGGATGCATTTAACATTCTAATATTAGAACACTATGCATAAAGTGATATTGCTTTGCAATGTTCTCTGAACAGTTGTAGGACTCTCTTTCAGCTTTGAAAATTTCAAGGTTAAAAAGAGTCATACAACTCTTCAGACAACAGAACTGTTTTTTTTTCAACTTAAATAGTGAATTAAGTATCATTCGAAGTATAGCTATAACAAATCAAACAAACATGGTATGCATGGTATACAGCAGAAATGACACTATCGTGTTTTATTGGTACATGCACGATAATTCTTTGAAATATGGCACAATGTTTTACATCTACTACATCCGCCTATAATGTTACTTGAAGATCGTCTTATTTCAATAGCACTGCTGTGAAACCCATTAAGCAAAGCAAATTCCGGTAAAATAAGGGCGGCCATTATCGAAAATGGTTAGATATTTCCCAACCGATTATCCATGTATTGATAAATGTCTGTTCGAATTGCTCAATGGGAACACAATTTTTGGTCTTTTCTGACCATTTCCCCTCGTTTTCCACCAGGGCTAAGTGACCAGAACTAATCAAAACAACCAGAATTGAGTTTATTTCAGGCAGACGCAGTTCCAAGTTTTCCAGTATTTTATGCACCTGCAGGCCAATTTTGGCATATTTTGTAGACAAAAACATGGGAAAACCAATAGAAATAATACATATTAAGGCAATATAATAATATGAGTAATGAAAACATTTTGAAATTGACTTCAGAATTTGAAGTACATACAATAACAAAAAGAAAGAAATACCTAATTCAGCCTTTTTCTAACCTCAAACAAAGGAAAATGTTGTAGTTGACTAATTATGATATGCTAAAAGCTTAAAACAGGAAATGGACTTGTCAACATATTTCCCACAATGCACCTTGATTTAGCCTGCAGGAAGGCCAAAATACAACAAACCAGAGAACCATATCTGGGAGAATTGCCTAAAGGGAGCCAAAACCAATAAATTCAATGAAATTCTCCAAACCCAAATAATCATGGAAATCCAATCCTTGAGCCTATTCCTGGCCTATGTTATAATCTAAACCATGAAATATGGTAAAAAATAATTAAAAACACGTCTTTCTTGCTCAAATCAATTAATGTGGATCCACAAAAATAGGGTTTGTTTACAAACAAATGCTTATATTACCATCTCTTGTGGCATTCTACTTCAGTTTGAGCTAGTTTTCACAGCTAATACTTTACCACTGACCTTAACTGGACTCAACATATTTCTATACTTATCTCAGTTTTGAAAATTTTGTCAATTATATTGGTTTTGGCTCCCTTTAAAGGGTTGCCCCCTTTACATTACCCTAATCAGTAAAGAAACATGGTACTGTGACAATATCTTTCTATATTTTGAGCTGCCAGTATAGTATAATAAGAAGCACTGCAGGGGGCATCCGAGGGTGGCTGTGTGACCCATAGGAGATCGTCACATACCGAGGGCAAAGCCCAAGGTTCGTACGATCCCCATGGGTCGTACAGCCACATGAGGACGACCCCTAAGGTGCTTCTTTATTTCATCACCCAAGAAATTGTCAAAATCTGTTAAAATTAGTCACAGCAAAGAGTGTTCAGTGAGCAGTGCGGTCAGCATGGCAATATGCACTGCTCACAATACACACTGCTCACAATACGCACCTTTTGTTCTTACACCAAAATTAATACCCTTTACAGACTAGGAACAAACAAGAACAGACAACTACTGTTAAGAACAAGCAATAAAACTTTACCCCTCACACACTCATGTACAGAATGTGCATTCTGCAAGTTTTGTCTGTTGTTGTCTGTTCACAAAATTTGCATGCTACACACTAGAAATACAATTCTACTGACAGAATACAGTCATCTATAGTCTGAAGCATTGAATTTTATTCTTTTAACAACAATTCCTCATAGTTTGTATACATTTGTAGACTAAATTTTCATTGCTAGAAGTGACGGGTTCTATTATCAATACATATTATATATATAATGTGGGTAAACTGTGTCAAGAAGTATTAAAGCCGTATTACACTGTGTGTCGGGTCTGCGTTCGTGTTTGGTGACATTGCCCAACGTGACTATTTCGCATTGGGTCTATATTAAAGATATATTACACTATGCATTCACCCAATGTGAAGTATATTATATTACGCGTTTTGGGGTCACGTTGGGTCAACGCGACCCAATGCAAATCAATGTTGGTATATCATACTATGCGTTGGCTGATTTTGAACGCGTCGGGAAATGCGTTGGGGTCAAACACGCAAAGTATAATATGGCCTTTACACTTCACACTGTTATTGATGATTACCCTTTGTTATAATTCATGATAAATAAATATCTATTCAATGTTATTTTTCAAGTCTTAAGTGGAATATAATCAGAAAAGTATCGATACAATATATGAAATGACTTCAATGTTGTGGGTTGAGGTAATATATTATTGAACAACATAAAAGTTCTGTTCAGGCTGTTCCTAGCCCCATAATCGAGTGTACTCACTAGGGTATGACAGTGGTTGATTGCAATGTCTCTCTGCAAAATGGGACAATTCTCTATACCCATTTCCCTTTTCCTTTTCTTTGCATACCCCCTACACACTAGGGGGTATGATACCAGTTGTTGATGGTTTTGGCTGCTTCACTCCACTTGTTGCTTGTTATAGAATACCCTGCTACACAGACTTGTCACAGAATGCGCATTTTGATTGTTGAAATAACCAGCACATACCACCATGAACAGACAAAACCCAGACTACCCCCAGGGGTAGTATTTTGTGAACCAGCATGAACAGACAAAACCCAGGCTACCCCCAGAGGTAGTATTTTGTGAATCATGTTTGTGAAAGAGCAGTTGTTTGAGACATTGAAGTTAGTATACAATATGCATGTTTCACATAATTTCAAAATTGTGTTTGTATACTAACCCAAATCAATTCTCCCAGACATTTATTTTGCAAACAGCAATATGTAGCATGTATAATTGCATGAATAGTATACAAATATGTTTCATATTTGTATACTAACATATTACAAAATCAGCTTTCAGATTGTATTTGTACACTAATTTGAATTAACAATTATCAAAATTTAGTACACAAATTATGGTGTATGATTTGTATCCTAACGTGATATATAATCAGCTTTGTGAATATTTTTACACCAATCCAAATCAATGATTATCAAGATTTGGTTTAGAAAATATCATTATGTGGTATTAGTATAGAAATGTTTTAATATATTGTACACTAACAAAGTACATCATCAGCTTTCAGACTGCATTTGTATACTAATCCCAATCAACAGTTATCAAAATTTAGTACACAAGTTATTGTGTTGTATTTGTATACCAACGTAGTATACAATTAGCTTTGTGACTATATCAACACTAACCCAAATCAATGTTTATCAAAATTTGATATGAAAAATATCATTCTGTGGTATTAGTATACTAACGTAATATATAATTGTATACTAACATATACATAATCAGCTTTCAGATTGTATTTGTAGACTAATCCCAACCAACAGTTATCAAATTTAGTACACAAATGATGGTGCATAATTTGTATACTAACACTATATATTATCAGCTTTGTGAATATTTTTACACCAATCCAAATCAATGATTATCCATATTTGGTTTTAAAAATATCATTATGTGGTATTAGTATGGAAATGTTATTATACATTTCTACACTAACAAAGTACATCATCAGCTTTCAGACTGCATTTGTACACTAATCCCAATCAACAGTTATCAAAATTTAATACATAAATCATTGTGTTTTATTTATATACTAATGTCGTATACAATCAGCTTCGTGACAATATTAACACTAACCCAAATCAATGTTTATCAAAATTTGATAGAAAAATATCATTCTATGGTATAAGTGTACTAACGTAATATACATTTGTATACTAACATATACATAATCAGCTTTCAGACTGTATTTGTATACTAATTCCAATCAACCGTTATCAAAATCTAGTACACAAATTATTGTGTTGTATTTGTATACTAACAAAGTATATAATCAGCTTTGTGACTATATTCCCAGCTAACAATTTCACATTGTTACAACGTTGCCACAGCATTATACTTTGGTTGTATCAACGTTGCAAATTTACGTTGTTGTAACCTAAATTTGTGGACTCCCAGAAAGGTTGCAGCAACGTTGTTCCCAACGTTGTACTGTTACCATTCCACAACCTTTATACAACTTTCACTTTTTGTTATATATAAATGAATAATATATTCAAAATTCATTAATATTATTTACATTGTGTAATACATTTGTGCTGATATCTTTTCCCTCCCTGATGATGGTCATATTTGTGGCGTTATTAAATCAATTGAGAAATTATAAGAAATATATCAAATATCATAAAAAGAAACATTATGAAAAATATTAAAAACATCTTTATTTATGATCCTAGGAGTTGATTTCAGAGTGCATTTTTCACCTAGAAATCAGCATGATGATCATGTATGTTAGATCATGTCAGGTTGATGACCTGTTGCATTTACAATTTGAAACCCCCAAGGCTGAACGGGCTATACTATGCTCACCAAATAAAAAAGGTGTTAACCTTGATTTTTTTATTCAATGACTCCCCTTTGATAACAATAGTTAAATATTATGAACATAGATAATGTCCCTTCATCTGGTACACCTTATTCAAGTATTATATTTCAAAAACATATAAAAATCTTGTCTTAAATGACTAAATCTTAAAAACGTTTTTGAAATATTGCACATTTTATGTGGTGGTGCCACCTGTATGTTCTTTTTAAGTAGTCCCACAACGTTGATACAATGTTGTGAAGTTGACGTTGTCAAAACGTTGTGAAATTGATGTTGTCACAACATAATTTTGAAACATTGTGTGTATGTTGCAATGCAACATTGTATATTTGGTTGTAGCAACGTTGCTGCAACGTTGTATTTGGTGGTTGTATTCATGTTGCACAACAACGTTTTGCTGGTACGTTGTAGCAACGTTGCAGGCATGTAACATCACAACATTACCAAACTGCAACCAAAAGCTAACGTTGTATTTACGTTGTGTGTTTGCTGGGTTAACTCTAAACCAAATCAATGTTTATCAAAATTTGATATGAAAAATATCTTTCTGTGGTACTAGTGTACTAATGTAATATATATTTGTATACTAACATATACAAAATCAGCTTTCTTACTGTATTTGTATAATAATTCCTACCAACAGTTGTCAAAATTTAGTACACAAATTATGGTGTATAATTTGTATACAAACATTATATATTAACAGCTTTGTGAATATATTTACACCAATCCAAATAAATGATTATTGAGATTTGGTTTAAAAAATATCATTATGTGTTATCAGTATACAGATGTCTTATATATTTGTATACTAACACAGTACATCATCAGCTTTCAGACTGTATTTGTACACTAATTCCAATCAACAGTTATCAAAATTTAGTACACAAATTATTGTGTTGTATTGGTATACTAACGTAGTATACAATCAGCTTTGTGACTATATTAACACTAAAACAAATCAAATTATGGTGTATGATTTGTATACTAACATTATGTTATCAGCTTTGTGAATGTTTTTACACCAATCCAAATCAGTGATTATTGATATTCACTTGAAAAAATATCATTATGTTGCACAAAGGTAGAGAGTAAATCACTTTGCGTATAGAATTATTTGTATAGAAATACAATGAAGAGAACATCACCAGTTGTAAATAAGGGGATTAAAGAAAGTATTCCAAATTACAGGAATTGTTATATCATATAGTATAAAGGTAGCATGAGCTGCTGGTAGGTGTAAATATACCTGTCGCGCAATGGCAGACAGGGTGCATCTCCCAGCAAGCGTCGATGCTTTGGGAAAATCAATAACAGGCTGCTATATATAGAGTTAAATCTCTGGGAACGGCGGAGAGCACTATTACGTTTGGAGATAAATGAGTCTTGAGGATTCGAAGGGGTTTAGATAGCTATAGGTAGAAAGGACATCTGGTGACTGTTGGAGGATATACTGTGTTGAGAATGGATGAAAGAACAGACGGACTCTTAGGAGAAAGTTTACTCTTCATCAAATGAACTTGTGACTCTAGGAACATTAACCATCATTGCACTGGCTCTGTATGTATACAAGTGATCCACCGAATAAACCTGACTTACAGCCAATCATTGTTTGTGTTGTGGAAATGAGCGCCCATCTCTTGAACTTACCTGCCACCTGACCAGCATATACGAAAGCAAATAACAAAGACAGAAACGTTAAACATCATAAACAACTCCCCATTTATTAATCAACCATAAAACAACTATTAGCGTTCAATGTGTTATCAGTATACATATGTCATATATATTTGTATATTAATGCAGTACATCATCAGCTTTTAGACTGTATTTGTACACTAATCCCAACCAGCAGTTATCAAAATTTAGTACACAATATTGCGTTGTATTTTCATACTAACGTAGTATACAATCATCTTGTGACTATATTAACACTAAACCATCTTATTTCCTCATTTTCTTATCTAATTACTACTCAAAGAAACATATATATATATATATATATATATATGTCAGTGTATCCCAAAAACCTGAAAAAATAATTTAAACAGACAAAAAGAATTCAATGAAATAATAATGACAAAATCGTCCTTATATATGGAAAAGGTATGATAATTATATGTAGTATTTGTATACTAACATTATATAGTATCAGCTTTGTGACTATTTTTACAATAATCCAAATTAATGATCATCAAAATCTGGTTTGAAAAATATCAATGTGTGGGATTAGTGTACTAATGTATATATATTTGTATACTTACATGATACATAATCAGCTTTCATACTATATTTGTACACTAATCCAAATTGACAGTTATCAAAATTTAGTACACAAATGATTGTACAGAATTTGTATACTAACTTAAAACATTTACAACAGTTTATGCGTATTTAACTGAATATATAGGGCTAAAATCCCCAAAAATAGAAAATATTGTAATATCGTAGAAAAATGAAATACCAATTCTGAAGAATTGTTTTGAAAAATAATGGTTTCCATGCCAACAAATGATCTAAAATCAGTTGATTTGTTGATTTTGGTTAGCATAGCAACAAAAAAGAAGGTTTTTAAAAATTTGTTTATCTAAAACTTAAGAATGGTTGTTTGATAACATTATTTATACAATTTATTACATCTGGTTTGATCAATTAGAAAGTGACACATGAAGATTTGAAAAAGGACAGGAATAACCAATGAATTGGGCTACTGGTAGAAAACCACCTATGGCCCTGTATTTTATCCCTAAACTTATAATCAATGTATAGATACACAGATATATATATTATATCTATCTATATACGGTTTCAAAAATATCAGTATGTAGTATCAGTATATTAATGTGATATAAAGCACTCTCACTCTGATTTCCTTTGTTCTAACAGTGCATTCTCAGGTGATAATGCACTGCTACTGTGATAATGCACTGGTGACCACAGGTTAGTATTTCTAGTGGAGGGGGGGTGATAATGCACTGGTGACCTCAGATAATGCACTGGTGCTCTCAAATAACTCAAACAACTGTTTTGTTGTTCAAATAATATTTGAACAACAAATCAGCAACTGTGCATTATTTGAGAGCACCAGTGCATTATCTGAGGTCACCAGTGCATTATCACAGTAGCAGTGCTACTAACAGTGACAGTATATTAAACTATCAAAAACACCCAGTTTGTAATTTATGAAAAGTTTGTGCGCAGCCCAAAATTGAACCAGAGAATCATAGTGCCACAGCCTAACCACTACCCTACTGGGACAGCTGTTAGGAGTTTGGTCAGTCTTATCTCTTATCAATTGTTGGTTATATAGTCTGTTCTGACCCAAATAAACCCTTTTATTGAGTGTGTATGACTAGCGGAGTAGGATATAAATACAGTCTATGACTGTACACTCAGTAGGCAATCAACACCCCTTCCACCCCTCCCCTCTCCCCCTCTACCTCTCCCCTCCGCCTTTGCTGGTAAGGAGCTTCACTCTGCCATATCGACACCTCAGCTACTAGAGTGATCACAGGTTAGTATTTCTAGTGGGGAGGGTGATTCGCTGCAGAATGGAGGAGCGCCGGTTAAAGCACAGGTGGGGGCTCTTGATGGGGGGATCCCAATGTTGCATGTGGAATTTAAGAAATGATAATGTCACATTTCATTGTCACTTATATTTTCTCTATGTTGCATGTGGAATTTAAGAAATGCTTATTCCCCTTTTCACTTTATTTTTGAAACCTATGTCATTGTCATTAGGGCATGTGTAGCTCTGTGGAATTTAAAAGAATGCCCATTTTGTAGTTAGGGGTCTAGGGCCATCCATTAGGGTCATACAGAGGCAAAGTGGACTTTTATATCAATGAACATGAATTAGGTATTGAATTTGGAAGTTCATAAGGTACCAAGAAGCATGAGATACTTTCTCTCGTGGTTTATGTCAGATAACGGACTTGTTATAGTGCATGGGGTGGAATAATGCACTATTACTTGTCCATTATCCTACACATAAATGTTTAAATATTGATAAAAAGGATATAACCAAAAGAGTTCATCATTACCTTTCCTGGAGTTATGGGACGTAGTATAAGCTTGTAAACCACCTTGGAGGTGGAGGTTATGCTGTACATATAATCATGTTTACCTTCACAAAACTTTCACTCACTGATTTTGCAAATATGTTTTGTATATGTCAATGAATATTTTTAAATGACAGATTACATTTTTATGTGGGTTGAAAGCATTTTTCCCTTGTACACTGAAGTATGTGAACAGAAAGGTTTAATTCAGGTTATAATATGCATTGGTTTTGGATATACTTCACATGACTCATACAAATCTATGTTAGTTCACAAATAAATGTTTAAAGTTTGACTTCAGTAACACTGTCTATAGATCCTGAATACAATGTGCTTTGTGAACAAAATCCACCCCAAATGCTCATTCCAGTTCATGTTGGTTCTTGTCTGTTCTTTCCTCTTCAGAATGCACATTCTATTTCTAGTGTGTCAAGAACTGAATTCTATAACCAGCAACAATGAGCTTTAACCAACAAGAAGTGATAAGAACTGGTATTTTGGGGCCTAGTCTGTAAAGGGTATTATTCTATATTTCATAATTATCATAAAACAAGCATGTAAAACATGGTAAATTGAAAGATCTAATGATTGTTATCACCTGTATCGTCTGGAAGATCATACCACACTGAAGACGATCAATAAGAATATTTAAAAAAAGAGACATATTAAAAACTCTACAGTCCTGTGGCAATAGTGTATCCGCCATCCACGGGCAGGACCACACCAGTAATGAAGGATGCCTTGTCGGAGCAGAGAAACAGGATGGTATAAGCCACATCATCCACGTCAGCCACACGTCCAAGGGGCACGGCCGCCCCCGCCGTCCGAAAGTACTGTGGGGGAGAAAAGAAACAAATATAGACCTCCTGCCAGACGCGCCGCCACCCCGATGAATCGCGCGGATTAAATGGCGAAATGTTGATTTCCAGCCCGTAGGTGCAATGCAAAAGAATCGGATTTTTGTTCCCTATGTCTTTTAAACTCATCCCCAAACGAAAATATGTATGTTAACAGATAGCCAGAACCAAAAGCTACAGCACATTACCAAATAATCTTATAATTGTGGGAGAAAGAACAGAAAATCTTATTTGTTTAGGCCCTGCAATGCTAAAGCATACGGTGGAAATCAATAACTTTCCGGCCATGCGTGAGAACTGGCAAACGGTCTATGTTCAAATATTTTGTTGTACTGATTTAATGTAAGTCGTGTTGACTGGATTTTAAAATTTTCTATATTTATGTCATGATTATTACAAATACAATATATGGGTATATTATATTGTCTGGGACGTTATGAGATGAGATTTTATTGATTAACTGTGTAAGTTTTATATTTTTATTTGAATTTCACTGCAACTAAGTTTATATGTCATCTATTTATTGGTTTGAAAGGGGTCCAGGGGGTCATGACCACCCTCTGTGGTGGACCCCTAAACTACAAAAAGAGGAGAAAATGCCACGTGTGTGCACGTGAATGCACACTGTTTTAGTAAGTGTCCTAAGGGGTTAAGTGTCCAGGGGGTAAGTGTCCTAAGGGGTAAGTGTCCAGGAGGTAGTGGTTTGGGGGTAAGTGTCCAGGGGATAAGTGTCCAGGGGGTAAGTATCTGGGAGGTAAGTGTCTGGAGGGTAGGTTTCGGGGGTATATGTCCAGGGGGTATATGTCCTAGAATCCCCCCTCCCTTTAGGAATCCTGTATCTGCCCCTGGTATGATGCCAGTAAATGGGATTTATTGTCGGCAAACTTGGGGGGATTCAATTGGATTCTTGGATTATATTCACTCTAAAATAAATTGATTCCAAGGTGGTCTTCTTAGCGTTATGGACCGAAAATTGATCAATGCTCCAATGACATCTAAATCTCGTGACAGAATGTAAAATATAATTTTTCTTCTTGAATTCTAGCTTCTGGAAGACTTGTTAGTGGTCATAGGAAACAGTTTAACAAAGTCGAATATTCACCAGTTCAGTAAAATCACAGTATCACAAGTTATACATTATAATGTATAGGTAGATTTCGCAAGTTTTTGAGATACCACCACATTTTGTGAATCTGACTCGTTACCCACCTCATCTAGTTCTGCACGCGTTTTGAACATTCCAGTAGTAAGATTGTAGTCAGACCGAATAGAGGAGGGGCTGAAGTGAGAACAAAACATACACTTCACAAGAATACAACATGCAATGGTCTCTTTCCACCAATATATGTAAAATGTTTTCTCTTGAGATACTCTTAGATACAGGGAATACCTTTAAAGTTGTTGGCTGGGAACTAGCCTTTCTTCCTTTTTTCAGATTTATGTTTTTCAGATTAAATATTTTGGAAATCATCAGGAACTTAAATCTTTCACTGGAAACAGGGGTCCCAACCAAAATTTAAAAAATACAAAACATCCACGATATTTCAACCCCTTGATAAATAAAATCCCCACTATTGCTCAATATGTGATCTTGGGATATTAGTGTTCCACGATATTTCATGGATTTTCCCTTTAATTTGTTTCGATTTTTTCTAATCCAAATTGTTCCAATGTCTGTCCAACACACATTAAAAAGAATTACATTTGATTTTTTTTATTTCAGAGCTGCATCTTACAGAGTAAGTTTTTCATGCGGTTGACATTATTGAAAAAATGAAAATGGATACATAGAACATATATACAGTCTTCCACCTTGTTATGTACATAACACTAAGTTGGCAATTTGAAATTTACTTTTCACATGCAGCAATAAGCATCGCAGGCAATGCTTTACAAACTTTTACAACTCATTTTTACAGAATTTATGTACAGACTATTTGAATTCCTTTTTAGTTTCTTGCAACTGTATATTATCTGGTAGTAGAATCCACAATCTTATGCCACGATACCATGGACTATGTTCCACCTTATATAGTTTGGTAACTGATGTCTTAAACTTCACTTTGTTTTTACTCCTCAATTCTATTTTTGGCTGCTGTAAATTCAAAATATTCTGTATATTCGCATATATTATGAATGATTTTGTCATAATTTATCACATAACTTTTATGCCCACTATATATCCAGATGTTTTCTGAAGAGGATTTTTGTATTATTGACCTTAAAATACTGCCATGATAGTATATCGTGATGAATTGCAGATATATTTTGGTCTGTACCCCAGATTTTTAGACTTAAAGGGACATTTTCTTAACTGACAACTTTGGTGTTAGCTATGTTGTAACTGACACTTGTACAGAAGCATGCAAAATTTCGACACTACCTGTAGTACATTTGGATAGGGCACAATAACAAGTACTCCGCCACAACTTGTATCTATATTGTTCACACTTGACAAAACAGCATCTCCTTATATCATAGGGAATGAATATAAATCAATAAGAAGTGGGACTTACCAAACTACGTTGACCCTGATTCCTTTGCTTGCAAGATCTACAATGGCAACCTTAACCATTAGTGGTCCGTCGCATGACTGAATGAATTCAGACACAAACAATGATTGGATAAATCTTTAATCACATAGAATTGCAAAGTGATGAAATAGCAAACGCCAGATGAAAAATTTTACGAAAAAGAGTAATGGTAAGTTAAAATAGTATGAGAAGCAGGATAAGCTGCGGTAAGAGATATTATGATTTATCAAGGACGGTCAGTAGGACCACCATTATATTTTGTGATTTTGTGCAGCTGATAGTGCATTCTTTGGTAGCCGATATTGAGCCAAAAACTGAAGTTCCCGATGTAGAACGTTTCGATGGGAATGCTCAATATTGGTGGAGCATACTTTCGGTATGTGGCATATGGACTTAACAAGTAAAATACCTAGAGGTCACTATTGTATATTTAGGTTCGATCAGGGTGACCCCCTGTTCTTCCAATGGCAAAAATACAACGTGTACAATTAGAGTGACATATAAAGCACGGATAATTACTAACTCATGATAACTCTACATATTCTTTACACATGTATTTGAGTTTATTATCTGGCAACACAGAATGTTCTTGATAGTTTCCTATCTTTTCAATGTGTTAACCGCCATGTGTTGAGCCAGTAGCAACAGAGCATATTCTTCAAGCACTGTTTCTTTTATACTTTTACAGGGAGATTTTAGGAGTAATTTCACTCACCTAATGCCATGTTCTTCGACATTCTCTGTAGCCCTGCCTTCGCTGCCCCATAAGCAATGGTGTATCCATACTGAATTCAGCAAGTGACGGAAAATGTTGAGCATTATTAATCGTTTTACACAAAAGTATACAAATATTGAAGGTTATTTTTTGTCATTCAGATTATTTGGTTATTTGGCCGATTTATGCTTTGAAAAATAGAATCTCAAGAAAATAATTCCAAGTGCAGTTCATGCATGGGCACCATTGGACCTTCTTGTGTAAACCATACTATGTGATGATTTACCAAAAGAAAAACAAGTCAATGAAGCCCAGGGGGCGACTCGATTCTATTTCGCCCTGATGTGTGTACCAGATTTCAGAAAGAAACCCATTTTGAATGACCTTGATGTTTGAAAAATGCACCCATATTGAAGGTATGACATACCATATAGGCACCCATAGTGAATGGATTGACTGAAAACACACCCATAGTGAATGGATTGACTGAAAACACACCCATAGTGAATGGATTGACTGAGAACACACCCATATTGAAGGTCTATAGCTGGAGGTTGATCTATGCTATTGTGATGAATGGCTATTCATCCAAAATATGTAGAGATCAAAATAAGAGAAAATAAGGTGATATTATAAAAGGTATATATGTTCGAAAAGGAACGAAAGTGTAAAAGAACGAAATATGTAAGAATGAACGAAAGTGTAAAAAGCCCGAAAAAGAGGCACGAATATGTAAGGAATGAAAGTGTAAAGGAACGAAAATGTAAAGGAACGAAACCCGGAAAGATGTAAACCGGAAGTGATATGTAAACCGGAAACGGGAATGTAAACCGGAAGTGACGTCAGTTGTAGATCACGTGACTGAAAGCAGCCAATCAGGGCTGACCTCTAGGGTATATAAAGGGGCGGTGAGGCCCGAATAAACAGAGTTCTTTAACAGTTCTCCTTGTGTCCAGACGTGTCTTCTTTCCTGAAACAACCGCTAAGATGAGCCGATCCGAGCAATTAACCAGAAGTTAGGATAAAATAGTCGAAGTTCGAGATAAATAAGAGGAACTTAGGGTAGGGGCCCGACGGCCCGAGGAACGAGGACCGAAGGACCGAAGTAAGGCACGAAGGCCCGAAACCATCCCGGAAGCCGAGGCGCAGCATGGCACGAAGGCATGAAGGGCGAGACGAAGGAACGAAGTCCGCGGGGACGAGGGCGCGGCAGGCTCGGCCCCACGCTACCAAACAATAGGCGACCGTCGGCCCGACGGCCCCGCGGACCGGAACCACGGGGTGGACCGCCCGGTGGGGGTGAATGCTGGTCTGGGAGATAGAGCGAGACGAACCCCGGCCGACCCGTACCCCTACCATAATTTCCCTTCCCCGCAGTCCTCCGTTTGACATCGAGCGCCGATTCCCGACCGATTCGCTCAGCCCCCCCCCTCGTGCGCGAGGCACGACTCTAAAAACACATCTCGGTTCTTGGCCCGGATTCCCCGTCCGCCCCGAGACCCGAACAACCCCCACGTTCCTCTGTTGTAAGAATCGGCAACCCCGACTTACCAGAGAACGTCACACTATGTATGATCTATGTATTTTCAGTAAATAGTATGATATGATTATCATAACAACCATCAATTTTTTAAATTTTAAAACATCACCACTCTTTTAAAATTATAGGTCAGTAGACAATAGATCTACATTAAATCTCCCCCAGATTATGTAAGAATTTTGTTGCGAATGATGACCAGTATTCTCTTAAGAAAATATTAATCTCAATATAATAGAAATGTCAGCTTTATAAAGAATATGGTAAAATAGTAAGAGCATTCAAATGCTTTTTGTAGATTTCTCCCTAAAATTCCCGTTAATCAGATACTTATAAGATGTATTCGCAATGAATTATGCATCCATGCTCCAAATTTTGCAAAACCTTTTATTTTCTTATGGAAAGTACAGGGCTTAAGTAATTATGAAAATAGTGAAATTAGACCTCCTGCGTGAAATTACCCTAATTTCCTATATTGTTAGTCCTAAAATGACACAGAATAAAGCTAAGCCAAACTTTCAGAATTGATCTGTTTCAAATACTGGGCCTAAATGTATGGGAGGAGGGGGCAACTTATACCCATAATTAATGGGTCATGATGGAAATATCTACCCATAAAGAATGGCCTCCCTAATTTGACGCCCATTTCGAATGAGAATTTATCCATTCATTCCATTCACTTCAGGCTGAAAAAGGACCCATTTCCTTCAAATTTGGGTACACACATCCGGGCGTAAATGAATGCAAGTTGCCCCCCTGGGCAATGAAGTCAACATACCGATATGAGTCCAGCAACGCTTGAAATGTTCACCACTGACCCTATAACAAAATGAGAGGTTGGTATTTTATATGGGACAATGGGTATCAGACCAACTCGGAATCCTATCAGAATACCTTGGTGAATTCTGTATGTGCCACTTCATGGTAAGTTGTTGATCCAGATTAATTTACTCCTTCACCTAATATTGAAGATGTTCAAGTCCATTACTAAAATGGAAGTGCATCTATCAGGGGCCATAACTAGCAGAAAACGTCACTTGTATGAAGAGAATCATTCCATTTAAGAAGAAAGGAATAATCCTGTGATTAGAGAGGAGGCTGAACTTGGTAAAGAAAACCAGAGTTGCGTCATCCTTATTCATTGCCGAGGTTGAGGGTCTGATTGGTGGTGGTAGAGATTCAAGGTTCTCCGGTTGGTAGGCAGTCCCACTCAACAATAAGCCCATCCCACTTTTGGTATATATCCTGGGGTTGGACAAGAGTTGGACAAAATAGAAACATTTGCCATCCTTGTCTCCAAGACTGAAGATTACTTAAGTAAGTGAGAATTGTGTTTTTCTATATCCCCAAGTACTGCTTAAACATTATCATTTCCTAAATTCTATCAATTGACAGATTTGCAATACTGTATTTCAGGGTGAAATAGGGTTGGACATTATAGGTTGGACTTACAGGCTTTACCATTGGTTCCTATGGGGAAAAGTCCAAAATGTAAGGTCACATTTTCGAAATTTTAGGAGCATTCAGTCAACGAAATTGCTTTGGTTAATTTTGTATTGTGCAACTCTCTTCAGGGAATGAGCACAGAAGCAATTTTGATAATATTTCATGGTAAACTTTATTGTTGATATAAAGTGGGATGGGCTTATTGTATTAATTGATGCGGTATCAGTGGTTGATGCCACTCTGTTAGTGGGTTATGACTTATATAATTATATAATTATATGGATACATATGTCGGAGGACACCTCCATCTCATTAATATTCATTAGGTCACATGATATCATATGTTAGTTTTGGCGGGCTTCACATGTTTACTTTAATATATGACATTAAAGCTAAAAATGGAGTTATATCAATGTTGATATAATGCTGATACATGCCTATACAAAATTCCCTGTAGATTCTAAAATTGGAGGAGTTCAATGATATCTTGGCCCTGTATTGGCTGGATGGAATCAATTCCGAACTTGTGATGACTTAAGGCCATATTCCACTTTGCAGTGTTTTGCTCACGGTAGGCATTTCACTAGCCGTGTTTGGCCCCACTGCAGGTAAATCAGGGCACCGCAAGGTGGTATATAGACATTACTTGTGGTGGCACTTGGGGTAGCCCACCGGTAGTGCCACCACAAGTAAATTCATATACCTTTTCTATGGATTGCTTGTGGTGCCAGAAACCAGCATGTTCGTTTCTGAAATGCAAATTGCTTTCACTGGAAAAAAAGATCACCACTAATGGTCACCCATTGCATAGTGGAATATGGCCTTTACTGTATCAAGATTTGAGCATTATTAAACAAATTAGAGAAAGATAATTGCTTTTCTCACATAGGAGCCTATGCAATGGTTAAAGAACTTTATTTTTGCCTATCAGGATTTTGAGCGATTTTTATAATCAAAAGTTTATGGATAGAAGTGAAGGAGAGTCTTCCAGGTCGTTCTTGGTAATTTCTATAACCGCTAAAACGGAAATCCTTTGTAAAAATACTTTTAATTTTTCTTTACCAGCAAGGAGTGCTTAAACTTCCCTTGTAATCCCTCAAACACCTTTTATTAGATTATTAAACAGCAATGTTCCTCAAATCAATTCGCCCACGTGTTCCATGCCTCAATATAATGCAATAATACAATTGACATTTACGGGAGATAAAGCATTAATTTCATGTACATACCTTTGCTCCTTGTAAGATGTGGCAGACACTCCTTGGTGAGGTTAAAAGTGGCACATATGTCCACCATGGACCCCTCCACTCCTTTTAAGGTGGCATCCTTCATCGTCCCTAAGTGCTTGGCACCCACAATGTTAATCTGTTATAAACATGAGAGTGTTAATCTCCAATACCATGAACTCTAAATCATCTTCCCTGTTAGATTTCGTTCTTGCTAATGAGTTCTGGGCCGACTTTTACTTGAAAAGACCCCTTACATTTCAAGGAAATGGAAGGGGAGTGTGCCCCCGATATACCCCCCGAATCTGCCCATGTCTCGGAAATCGCATCACTAAGATAAGCTTTATGATAATATATTAAAGGTTCAACATCAGGATAAATCAATCTTCTGAAAATTATATTGTTTGAGCGATAGTGTCCAGCTTTGAGTTGCTATCATCCTCTATTTTCCTTTTTTTTTATTTATTCATTTATTTATTGAGAATCATCTTCAGAGTTAATATAGGATTACAAAACAGTCATTGTAATACAAACAAATCACACAGTATAATACAAACAAATCACACAGTATAATACAGACAAATCACACAGTATAATACAAATAGAATTATATCATAGTAAATCTACATAATGCCTACTCAAGTGTTTCATATACTTTGAGCTAATAATTTGATATAATCAGATTGACATGGGGAAACAATCTACTTGTTTTTCTCTACTTACCAAGTAGTCAATTTGGCCAAATTTAGAGATGGTGTCTTCAATGAATTTGCTGACATCATCTCCCGACATGACGTCTCCAAGGTTGGCTAGTACCTGAAGAGTAGTAGGGGAGGTTTCTTTTATTGTTACATCAGGTATCTAATTACTGTCAACATCTCCAAGAGTCTTCCTGGTTCACACACCCTAACCATAATGCAGAGTTAAGGCCATATTCCACCTTGTGATGTTTTAATTCTAATTCTAGTGTTTCACGTCGAATTTGTGGTGTTTTGAACACCTCAAGATGAAACAGAGTCAGCTATTCTTAATGACTGGGAGGGTAAATAACTCTGGCAACAAGGGGAAGGTTAGCTTGTATTAACATTAGAGAGTTTCAGATCCTCCAAGGCGTGACGTAACATAACATTAATGTAACGTATCTTTTTTCTTAGCTTTAATGACACGTTTAAAAAATATTTCCTGATGAGGATACTATCTTACTGCTATCCTACAAGACCCCGTCATCATTATCACCAAACTGTACAATTATACTCTTATAAATGGATGGGTATTTTTTAAGAATACTGGAGAAGTCAGGTTGCTGACGAATTTGGGTCGGAGAACTTGGGCCGCTGGAGAACTCGGTCCACTGAGGCTGAATATCAGTAAATGGGTAAAAATCTGAATATATCATGTCCCTTTCGCTTACAGATGTTGAGGCTTCGTACCTAAATGTCTAACTCGTCCCTATTCCACAGAGTATGGGTGGGGAACTTCTAAAAAGAGCACAATGCCCGAGCTCTCAAGCGGCCCGAGATCGCCCAACCCAAGCTCTGATTTTCGAATTCGAGAGGAGAATTTTATGATAATATTATCTTCAACTGCGTGAAATGGGGGCGGGATATTTGCAGATGAAAGAATACATTCACCATTAAAGTTTGGTTCAACGTCAATCCAGGGTAAAAGAGATGTTAATTGTATACCTGTAGATGCGATACGATGCATGCTGCGTCAATTCTTCCTACCATGAATACCTTATTTGATATATTGCACCTGCAGACTATATAGCCTAGATCATGATACATGCTGGGAAATGTACATGTGAAGACAAATCACAAGGCTGACACACATATATCTTCCTAGATTTTTGCATTTTTAAAGTTCTACGTTATGGAAAAAAAAAACATTGAATAATGTTTAAGTTTATGAATGTATACATTTTACAAGATATTTTGAAAAAGTATTCATTGCAGAAAGATATATAGCAGATACTTCTGTATTTTCCCTGTTGTTGTTTCCTACAAGATTAGTCCAAATTTACCTGCAGGTGCTAGAAAATACTGTAAATCCGGAATCCGTAGCAGGAAGAATCAATGTGCATGACAATTTATTCCTTGTTTCCACCAACCGATTTTTCTATGAACGATTTCAAAAATACCCTATAAATCGTCCCGATTTCAGAATTGTCCAAGAAATCTTTCAGTGGAAACAAAAAATCGTTCAAATGATCAATCCCAATGGACGATTTTTGACCCCCTCGGACGACCAAAATGACAGACAAATTATTTGACATGTTAAATAATTTTGGATGATTTTGGTTAGTCAGCCGACCTTTCTACACAAATTTTGGATTCATCTTTTGGTGGAAACAGGAAATCTTTGGACGATTCAGTAAATAAAAGATCGTTGGTAAATTCATTGGTAAAATTGTTTGAGGATCGTTTGATCGAAACAGAAAGTCGTCCAATTATACCGACGCTGATGAACAATTTTTCCTAACAGTAAAGTTGTCTGTATCAATCTGTTGACAAAATCGTTCAAATTTATCTCGTCTTTTTTTGTGGAAACAGGGCATTATGGCGCATCCCCATGGGACGTTTAGTGCCGACGATTAGCTATAATTAGTCAATGACTAGATGTAATTCGTCAACACATCTTCGTCGTCGACGAATTAACAACTATTGGTTGACGATTTACAGCTAGTCGTCTGCAAAATATCGAAAATGTCCGATTTTTTCACTCTAATCGTCAACGATTAGTGTGTCTAATCGCCTGCCAATACAATGCCTGTGTGCTTCACCATCGTCGTTGACGATAAGTTGCAAGTATCCGCCCCGTGGGGATCCAGTATTACTTACCTTAGAGCTTGTGTGGAATATAGCCTTATACTTGTGTTCATACTTGCGTTCCAAGTGCAACGCATCATGGAATATACTTTGCATCCATTGCTTACGTCTTGGAATGTTTCACTTGCAATTGCGTTGCCAGGGTGCATGAACAATGCAAGTGACCGGAACGCATCGTGGAATATTGCCTTTACTAACATGTTGGAAATGCAAGTTTGCTTGCACAAATCTACTAACATGTTGGTAAATTTGTGCAAGCAAACTTGCGTTTCCATTATTAAAGAAACGCGAGTGGGACTGAACATATTGTAGAATAGAGCTTTTACTTACCTTCGAGTCGGGCAGTCCCTGGGCCCTGAGGCTGCTCACAGTGTCATCTAGTCGCCCTTGGTGGTTGTCAATCAGGGCTAGGCGAGCACCATACTGGGCGAATAGGTTGGCCGTTCCACGCCCTATTGTACCTCCAGCACCTAATGAGAAGGCAAAAAGAAACTCGAAATGATGGAGGCTGCGTATATGTTTTTGTATGTGTCACAAACACAGATATTATTATACCCGTTAAGGCAGTATTGGATAGTATTACACAACACAACTTGAGCTGACATAATATTATTACAATGTCGCAGAGAAGTCACACATATCAAAGATACAATTCATTGTTATATGTATATGTGAGATACTCCATACTACCTTCTGATATCATTCATATGTGCGAATTCTCTCAAATATAATCATATGACGCCGACACCAAAGCCCAAGTCGTGTAGTGTAATGTCGCCCTGACTGATTCACATAGTTCGCCCCTTCATTTTTACGGGTAAGAATGTGTCCAGAAATTCATTGAATGAAATTCATTCTCATGACGACGCCTCCCCCTACCATCGTTGTTATCTATTATCATTAGAGTTAAGACTATTGATTGTGAAAACATCTCATCTTAAATGTTGTGAGATGTGAGAAACGCATTTATGATTCCCCTAGTGTTAAACGCGTCCAAAGTCTACCGTCACAAACAACGGAACAACACTGTCAGAAGTTGCAATTACTCATTGGGATGTTTGTATTTATCATGTTTTCGTTGAGTTCTGTGAGTACTGGATTATGAATTTTACATTTTTCTGATAAATCAATTACGGTATAATAAAAACTCATATTAGTACCTGTGATAATTCTGAATATTGTTATATCTTTATTACCTTGATATAAATGGTCTCATACACTCATGATGACTAAGTTGACATGTCATGTGTAACTATATATATATATATATATATATATATATATATATATATATATATATATATACATATATAGCTGGCATATGTCTATACGTCATATATCTATGACCTATGGACCTACAAAGTTATGTAATGTATGTATTACTTATTGTGTCAGTATTATGTTATTATTGTTGTTTCTCGATGTACCTACATGGAAGATCATCATTTAGATGAATGTGGTTTAAAAAATAAACAAAGATCAATACAACCGGTGACTAGAACTCAGAACTGTCAATCACATAGTGGGACTAGGCGGAACACATGTAGAACCCAATGCATTGATCCAAAATCAAAGAGACATGCATAAAGTAGCAAATATTACAGACATACCGGTTATTACAGCCACCTTATCATTGAAGCAGCCGAAGACTGGGCAGTCAGACTTAGCAGTGGAGGCCATGGTCAAGACGCAGTGGAGTCAGCAGAACCTTTGATGTGATTGAGCTCAACTGATCAGCCTCTATATAGCCAGTGTGTGTAATTGCCCATTTATCCACCTATGCATGGTAGTGTAGCTGTCTGCATGTTGCATAACTGCATAGAAAACCCGCACTATGAGGGTAGAACATGGACTTAACGGACCATACCCACTAAACCAGCCGATTTTGACTGCTGTTGGTAATTTATTACTTTTAACTAGTGACAACGCTGAATGATTATATATGTTTTCATACCTTTAGAAAGAGAATTAAAAACCCATTCTAATGGTATATAACATATCCATGATTAACCAATATTCCCACTGCTGATTTTTGTATTCAGTAGTAAAATCGGCCAGTGGAAACAAGGCTTTAGCCAATTCGATAAGATATGCTGGTTTTCCATCAATTTATAGGCCGATTGTGGGTGGTTATTTCTTGCTGGCTCAGAGTCGGTTAACTAATATTGAGCACTAGTCCATATTAAGCATGTTTGATCATTTGACACCGATTCGAGTGCAAAGTGATCAGCGTTCATATGGGTCCCAATGAGGTTGCTGCAAAGTACTGCTGTGGTGTTGCAGTGTGATGACTTATAAGGTTCTGGTTATGTTCTTCAACCTAAACACAATGTTAACATTCTTATAATGTTCTATTTTGGTTTTGTCCTAACCTCACAAAAAAAACATTATAATAACAGTCTGATTTGGTAATTTATCAATAACATAACTGTTATGTGCCATCTGAGTAATAAGTAACAAACAGACTAAAAAAAAGTATGGTTGCAAAACGTTTCTGTACGCCACAGGTTGGCTGGGGCGGAGGGGGGGGGGGGGGGCGTATTGACACTGAAGCCCCAGCCACACTGCACGACTGACCTCAACTCGACGGTCGAGTTGAGTTGAGTTGGTGCCAGTCGTAGAGTGTGGCCGGGCTAGTCGTAGCTAAACCCACGACAGTTGAGTTGGGTCTTACATGTTTAGAAGGGTAACCAGACATTTCATACCCTGGTCGTTAAGTACCTGGTCACTTCGTACCCTAAATCTGGTCACTTCGTACCCTAGCCATTATGTACCTGGTCGCTTCGTACCCTAGTCGTTATGTACCTGGTCACTTAGTACCCTAGTCATTATGTACCTGGTCACTTAGTACCCTAGTCATTATATTATGTACCTGGTCACTTAGTACCCTAGTCAGATTGGTGGAGTAAACCCCCCCCCCCCCCCCCCGCCTAAGGCTTAGGCACTGACAGGAGTCAACAATCACCTGACAGAGTAAATTGCCCAGTTCTTGGATGGCCAAATTCTCGGCCACTTTCTTTCACCATCAAACATAGGCTATTGTATTAATATTGTTTATACCACTACATGATCGGATCGATGCTGCAGTCAAGCCCTGAACATGGGAGGTGACTGTTATCTATATGTTGTGAAAATTTTATATCTTTCCATGCAAGAGTAAATGAGACATCCATGTTAAAGAAAAAGAAGTAAAAAAATGCGTTTTTTGTATTCCTGACATGCTCTTACAGGGATATATAAATGGGTCATATAAATGCATTCTAATATAAGTTATATGATTAGATACGGTTTTTAAGGGGCTGTCTAATGATATAAGACTTGAAATCAAGCTGTAATCATCAAATTATACAGGTCTATTAAAATGGAGTCCCGCGAAGAGGTGTTGTCTATCCTTAAGCAATTTGGATATGACAGATATGCCTTGAAAATGCATAGATCTAATCGATTGATACCATATATGTTAAAATGATAAGGTCATTGTAATGTAATACAAGCTTAAGACAGTATAAATCAGGAAATGTTGAAGGGAAATACCATGTTTTATTTTTAGAAATACATCGGGTATGAAAAGTAGTAGGTACGAAAGGCTAGGGTACAAAGTAACCAGGGACATAGTGACAGGGGTACGAAGTGTCCAGGGACATAGTGACAGGGGTACGAAGTGTCCAGGGACATAGTGACAGGGGTACGAAGTGTCCAGGGACATAGTGACAGGGGTACGAAGTGTCCAGGGACATAGTGACAGGGGTACGAAGTGTCCAGGGACATAGTGACAGGGGTACGAAGTGTCTGGTAATCGTTTAGAAGATGAAGATGTACGACTGGATCGTCGGGTCGTAGGGGGAGTGTAGATATGTCTATATGCAATGTAACCTGCTATCCACAACAATTGAGTCGTAATCTATGGCATAGTAGAGTTTTCTTGCTAAGACTAGACTGTCGTAAGCTCTGGCGCCGTCAGGAGCTATGACAGTTGAGTTGAGTTGAGTGTGGCCGGGGCTTTACTAGACTGATCCACGATGGAGATGCAGAGGTCATGCCCTTCACATTTTATGTACCAGGGTACAGAAAACACAGTACAATAATAGTATTCAAGGAACAGATTATCATGTACCACTACTCACATATATGCACATCTGTCGGCGAATCCGATCTAGCAAGTATGTAAAACTAGGGGTTGGTTTTAACCTAGAAAAATCCGTGCAATTGACAAAAATCACATTTTGTGGCCTTTTTATTCCTAAAACTTAATATCTGGTACCAGTAAAAATAGTATGAAATAGGAGAAATTGACATAATTCTATCCAGAACGAGTCTAAGTTGGGTCGAATTGCATTGCAAAGTGTTTGAACCATTTCTAATACAGCACGTTCTGAAAAATTTCCTGAAAAGATACGTGGATTTTTACAGATGTCCTAGGCACCTGTAACTTTTTTTATGTATCACATATCCGACATTGCTCTTGTATTTCTGTATCATGATTTATAAGAATATGTACAAATATTTACTATTCACAACTATCTGATGTTTCAATCCATTTTGCAGGGTTACAATTGACTTGCAGAGTATTAAACATACTATAATAAGAAGCACCGTGGGGGGCATCCCAGGGTGGCTGTACCACTCATGGAGGATTGTCACATACCGAGGGTGAAGCCCGAGGTTTGTATGATCCCCATGGGTTGCACAGCCACTCAAGGATACCCCCAAAAGTGCTTCTTATTTTATCACCTGAACGAAATCGTTGTACTAAAAAATCATAAACATGGTAGCAAAATTTACAAATGGGAAAAGCACTTGGTAACAAGGAATGAAACCTCTCATAACTTTCATTTGTAGATACATAAATACTGACTACGAGGAAGAACCGTGTTTTTTCAATATTACATTATTTGTTGCACCAGTTTTCATAATTTGTTGGTTGCTTCTACATTTTACAGCTATTAACCCAGCATTATGAACTAGATCAAGCATCTTAATGTCCCAAATTGGGAGAAAATATCATTTTTTACCTATTTTCATTGATGTATAGACTTGCAGTAGTAACTTACAAGCGATAATATGTTTACCATCAGCATAATTACACTGACAGTTTGGAAGAGAATTGAATAATTATGATACATATACAATTCATCCTTAGTGTCTCCCGTAAATACTTCCACAAAAGTAAAAAAAACCAAAAAAACAGGGATCGCTGCGGGTGTGGACGAGGACGTGAAATGGAAAAACTATCAGCGGTGACGACCAAAGAAATTCCACGCATCTTATGCCCACGATTCCAAAATTTTAGATTTGTGACAGTTTTTTATTGTTAAAAACACTCTAATTAAATTGCAATTTGTTTCTAATAGATATAATTAAGTATTTTCCATAGATATCTTTACCTTATACATGTTTTTATATATGTATTTTCCTCCAGGAATCCATCATACATCTTTTTTGCATTTTCACGCATCAATCTTTAGATGCGTGGTCGTTTTCTGGAGCACTTTGTGGATAAATTTAGATGCGTGAAATTTCTTTGGTCGGCACTCCTGGGCCCACTGTTAAGCTGTTTGGTTATAGTGCCCACTGTAAGCACCAATAGGGGTCTACTGTCGTCAACACGGGTACCCCGAGATGGGCTTAACATGTGGGATACTATGAAATGTGTTGAGGTCATTCTTTGGATCATAGTTAGGATGATGAAGTACAGCTGTGACTTCTGCGCTTACTTTCATTCTCTTCGTGAATTCTGAACGGGTTTGCGTTCTTATCAATATTGTTTCTGGTCAAAGAATGTATTTTTGTTGTTATGAAATAGTTAAAGGTCTCAAATGAGAGAAAAGTATAGAGAAAAGGATGAACTGTCTAAAAAAACAAAGTTGTGGGAAAAAACAGTAGGCCTAATCGTGATAAAAGATGAAAGGGGTATTGTTTTGGGATGACAAGAGGGTCAAAATAGCTACCATTACGTCAGTGGTTACAATAGTAACTGCGTAGAACCAGGGGAGGTATTTTAGAAAATATAATGTAAACCCTTTATAAGAACAAATACTGTTTGAAATATTGCCGGGGCTATCCTAAATCTGTCGGGACCCTTTGGACAACTGACAGGACTATCCTAAGGCTTAGGACAGCCGTTATCCTAGGAGTTTTCACAGCCTGTATAAACCCTGCTTAAGGACTCAGTTCTTTTTCACCAAGTATTCAGGATCGACCTAACTCAGTTTTCCTATAGTACTTCCGTTCATATATTGCTTTTATTGCTTTTTGTTGCAGTCTTCACAACCTTCATGTATCAATATCCATCAAAGGTCAATATTTGATAAAGGCATTAGGTTAAGTAAGTAGACAAGTAGAAGGTAAAATTGAACATTTATTACTGGTATGGAAGTTTATAGCGTGTCAGGTCTCCGCGCTGATATGTGCAACATGTCGATGGGACCGTTAGACACAATAAGTAGGTGAGTGTATGACAACACAGTACAAAGGGCCATAGGCCTAGAATAAAATAGAATTGTCTATCATAGGGTGCGGCGGGCGGGTAACTTTGCGTCCTGCTGGTCTGAGAAACGTTGGGCAAGTGACTGTAAGTCTTTGTTCTCAGTAGGAGAAAGGGCGGGAAGCCCCTGTTGACAGGGCCAAGTGGGCAGTGGTTGGAATGTCATGTCCAATTGAGTTGAATAGCCCAGGCCTAATGACCGGCAATCAGACAGCCGCCCGATTCCTCGCACCATTAGGTTAAGTAAGTAGACAAGTAGAAGGTAAAATTGAACATTTATTACTGGTATGGAAGTTTATAGCGTGTCAGGTCTCCGCGCTGATATGCGCAACATGTCGATGGGACCGTTAGACACAATAAGTAGGTGAGTGTATGACAACACAGTACAAAGGGCAAACTAAAAGTTCAGAGGGCCGCGAGGGCTCTGTGGACGGTGTTGGGTTGGAGGTCCCGGGGCTTAATGTAGTCTCTTACGGACAGGGACCTCCAGGTCCCCTGGGCCATGACGTCGTTGAGGTCTGCCCCCCCTTGATTATATGCAAATGTCGCCCCACCCCTCCGGAGGCTGTGGAGGGAGTAGGCAGCTGCGGGTAATGCGGCCGCGACCAGTGCCTCGTTCCACAGTCTGTTGATGGTGGTGATGGTAATTGGATTGCCATCCTTGAATGTTAGTAGTGGGTCTCGGCGAGAGCCAGGGTAGCGGGTGACATAGCGCTGATATGCGCGAAGGGGGCAGACGGCATGATCCTGGGTGGACGGTAGGAGTATAACCCTACAGTCGGCCGACTTTTGTATCGTCTTTGTCCATTTCAAGCGGACCGCCAAGCCACCCGCAGTGGGCCAGACATCATTGCGGGTAAGGTGGCGGGATGGGTCGAAGGCCCCTTTAGTGGGCGGGGCCACTGAGCTCTGGCGAATAAAACCGAAGAACATCAGGAGGATTGCCAGGGTGACCGGTTGGCGTAGATCACTGTCTGGAATGCCCGCGACAACCTGCCTGAGGATGTCTGGGGTGACGGGGGACTTAGGCTTGGGCTGGTGCCTTACTGTGATGGCGACCGCACGAAGGGCCAGCCCCACTCGGTGGTGATGGAGGGGGGCGGTCGGCAGAGAGGCGAGCTTGTAGAAGGTCCTAAGGTGCGAGATCACATTGGAAACCGCCCCCGGAGATAGGCCAGCTTGAACTAGATGCTCGATGTACCAACACACCTGTCGGTAGTGGATGTGGGCGTGGTCCACTCGAGCCCTGGCGCAGAAGTCCAGGAATCGGCGTACCGCCGAGGCGCGAGCCGCGGATGTACCAGGGCGGTGGGCAGAGGCCTGGCGAGCAGTAGCTGCGGCTGCCAAGGGAGCGATGAAGGGATCTGCAATCATAGGAAATCACTATAAGCAAATGCGCCGGGTGGAGGGTCTGTCTCTGTTAGATTGAGGGCGGCTATCAAGCGGTCAGCCTCAGCACGGTGGGCGGAGCCAAGGGAAGCGCGGCTTAAGGCATCCGGGAGAAGCATGCCCTCGCCGGGAACATGTGTGAAGACGACGTCGACGTCACAGGCAGCGGCCTTAAACCAGAGGGCCCTTGTGCAGGCCGCCAGGGTCGCGTGCCCTACCAGACGTAAAGGCGTCGACGGCAGCTCGATTGTCGCAATATACTTCAATCGTTCCGCCTGCGTCGTTGGCTGTGGTGAAGGCCCTGACGGCCGCCAAGCAGTTCAGGGCCTCCAGCTGAGTGATGTGGTGGTCGGCCGAGACCTGGGGGTCGAAGGTGTACTCGTAGTAGGCCGCTCCGTCAGAGGCGCCCGCACCCTTAAGGCAGGCATCCGCCCATATGCGGCGGACAACGCGATGGCATGGGAGGATTGCTCGCCCGTTGGCGCCAGTCAGGTGGCGGTCAAACCACCCCAGGTCAGCCTTTACGTGTTTGGTGATGACGATGGTGTCGGTGGTTGCGGCGCGGAGGGCGGCCAGCAATCTTCCCACAAACACCCGCGCAGCACGGACCACCTTTGCTAGATGGTTAGCGAGGCCAACGAGTCGCTGGAGGAGCCTCTTTGAGATAACCCTGCTCCTCGCCGCGGCGGCCATACAAGCCTTGATTTGGTCGAGTTTGGTGACTGGTATGGATATGGTGTTAGCCGGCACATCAATGTGTATTCCCAGCCAGGTAACGGCATGGGATGGGGGCTGGAGTTTGGATGGGGCCGTATCCAGGCCCAGAGAGTGGAGAAAGGACAGCGTGCCCTGGTAGTCCCGGTTGGCCACCTCGCGTGTAGGGCTGATGATGATGATGTCATCCAGGTACATGTACGTATTGATGCCCCTCCTGCCAAGTGCGCGGACTATGAATTCCGCGACCGTCTGCATGATAAAGGAAGACATGCGGGCTCCGAAGGGGAGTCGACGGTCGCAGAACCAGGCTCCGCCCCAGGATATGCCCAAGAGGGGCCAATCGAGGGGGGTGACAGCGAACTGGCGGTAGGCGCGTGAGAGATCCACCACCGCCATCGTGACATCCCCCGGGGGTGTGGCCGCTATGGTTCTCAAGGCGTGGTCGATGGTCGGGAGGTTGTGGACGGCTTCGCGACCCTCATATAGGTGATGAGGTATGTGGCAGTTGATTCCCCCGTCTGGGTATGATAGGTCTACTATCACCCTGCGCGCGCCCGCCTCGGATTTTTCGCGAGTCATGAGGGGGCTAACGACGAACCAGGGCGCAAAGGGGGGGTCAGCGAATGGGCCCGCGAGGGCGCCCAGCCGGGTCTCCTTTTCAATGTAGTCGGTAACATGGTCCGGGTGGTTGACTGCTGACTGGTGGTTGTAGTGGACGGTGGTGCCATACAGGGGCGGGCCCGCGTATTGGATGGGGAATCCGTAGCAGATCCCATTCAACACCAATTCATCCGCCGGATGGCCCGTAACCTCGGCCTCCCATGCCTGGGTGTTGAGGGTGGTGTGGGCGTCGACCCTAGGTGGAGGGGAGCCCTCCGTACAGGCCACGCGGGCCCTATCGTAAAGGGTGGCCATCTCCGGTGGCAGGGCTGAAGACGGGAATGGCCACTTACCGATGTCAGGGACCGGGCGTCCCTCACGTGCCGCGCAGCGTGTCGTTGGTGATGACTGTGTCAGTGGCGCGGGGCAGTGAGGGTCGTAGGTCCCGACCGCGCCCGCAGTGTTGGCGGTGTGGCGCAGGGGGTGAGGCGGGCCGGGGACTCCGGGGCAGCCTCGGGCGCGGTCCACGGGCGTGGGGGCGCGGATTGTGATGTAGGGGGAGGGGGGGTTCAGACGCGCCTCTCCCTGATGGCAGGGGGACACCACTACCGCTGGCGGAGTGGATCCCTCAAGGGGGGCCCCATCCAACTCACATAATTCGTCTGGGGTATCACCCGCCGGAACAGGGGAGTGGGCAGGTATGTGGATTGAAGTCACCGCCGCGACGGCCGCGCAGGGGCCGGGTAGTCCGAGGCCTCTGCGGGGGGAGGGGGCCAGGTCACAGCTGATTGGATCTAGGTCAGCGGGTGTTCGCGCACCTACTGGCAGTGTTGTGATTGCCTGGTCAGTCCCTTGATTGCCGTTGGGGGGGTGTGGGGGAGTGTAATTGACCTCCTGGTCTTCGGGGGCCTGGGTGCATCCGGCTCCTTGATTGCCGGCACCCAGGCCTCCGCTCAGTTTTTTGGGCGTGCGGGGGGCTCTTGGCGTTGTTCCTTCTTTCCTTGACATTGGGTTTTCTTCTTACCCTCGCCGCGGGAGTCCTCGTGGATCGTCTTGAGGCCGGGTTTGCGCCTACAGCGCCCGGACGAGTGAGTGGTAGTCCTGTCACCCAGCCCGTAGAAGCACACGGCGCATTCATGGACGTGATTCACCCCTTGATCGGCGTGTTCGCCTGGGGCGGAGCATTTTGAGGTGTTGAATTGGTGACATGGGACGTCCTCCTGTTTATCCCTGCCCTTAATCCACGACAGGCGGGTGCGTTCCTTATGTATGAGGTCTGCGTCGAGCCACGTAGCTTTCCGATCTTCTATATGGGCTAAGCATGTCTGGGTCCAGTCCCTGACTGCCGACCACGGGATGGATACCGCGTCCTGGGCCACATGAGCGGCATGCTCTACCACCGCATGCAGCTCCGACTGCGGGTCAATGGCGCCGGCCACCGTGAAGAGGAGACCGCACATATATTCGGGAAAGGATAGATCACGGCGCGATTTCCGTGCCCGGGCGCATTTCTTAAGGTCGGGGGGGAGATTACGATAGGGCTCTAGCGTAAGGCTATGTGAGTGTAGAGATTTACCTTTCGACGAGCCCATCGCCGGGTACTGGGATGACACCACTCGGTCGGCGTGAGAGCGCCGGCGGGTGCCCCCGGGGGGTGAGCTTGGGGAGGGCGTACGCCGCCGAAGGGATCTGGATCGCGTGCGGCGCCTCCGACGTGGCGACCGGGACCTTGATGCTGATCTGCTGCGGGATGATCTAGATGCATGGCGGCGGCGAGGCGATCTGCGCGATGCCCTCGATGATGATCGGCGGGAGCTGCGGCGGGACCTGGACCTGGACCTCCTCCGGCTGCGGGAGCGCTGGCTGGCCGGAGAGTAGCCCCGGTAGTCAGACCCATGCCTGTCCCGCCTCCGGGAGCTCCGACCATTGCCGTTCCGCGAATGGGAGCGAGAGCGGGAGCGCGTGTATGTGCGACGCGCTGACCGCCGGTGAGAGTGGGCCCTGGATGAATGGCGGCGGCCATCTTGCTTTTTGTCGACCCTCTCCTCGAGCCTCCGGAGCCGTTTGATGTATTCCTCCATGTCCAGTGGGGGAGGGGTCTTTTTCCTGGGAGGAGTCTTCTTAGGTTCCGGCGACGGTTCCTTCTCCTGCCGTTTAGGGGGGGAAGTAGGCTCCCCACCTGGGACGACCTCGGGGCTCTGCCCGTCCTCGTTACCGGGTACGCCGTCCATAGCGTGGGCTGCCTCGGTACCGTCCTCGGCCTGACTCGTGCTAAGTGCACTATTAATTCCGGGTTGATATGAGCTCGCCCGTTTCTTCTTTTTCCAGGTCCTACTAGCGCCAGGGCTATTCGAATAGCAGCGACGTAGATCCTGTGTGCTTTTCCTGAGCACGCGCTCAGTCATACTCCATGAGCGATAACTTTGCGTCCTGCTGGTCTGAGAAACGTTGGGCAAGTGACTGTAAGTCTTTGTTCTCAGTAGGAGAAAGGGCGGGAAGCCCCTGTTGACAGGGCCAAGTGGGCAGTGGTTGGAATGTCATGTCCAATTGAGTTGAATAGCCCAGGCCTAATGACCGGCAATCAGACAGCCGCCCGATTCCTCGCACAATATAGAACCAAAGTCCGAAGTTTGCCCAAAGAATTTTCAAATTGTTTAAATTAAAAAACACGTCAACAAAACGAGACGACTTCTTATCTATAAACAAACAGTGCTGCCTATAGAGTATGCAGGTCATAGAGGGCACCGCCATCATCGACGTCACAAAAATTAAATAGGTAACTGCCGGGAATTACATATCTTAGTGAACATATACATTTTTTTATACTACTTTTTTGGGTTGTTGAAAATGTGAAAGTTTTCACTGACCTTAGTGAGACATAATAGGTTGACGCTAAATATGACTAAAGCCCTAATTGCACTACGTGTCGGGTATTTGTTCACGTTTGTCAAAATTAACCAACACGAAGGGTTCGGGTTAGGGCCGTATTAAGGGCATATTAACCCCTATTTATACTACGCATCGAGCCTATGCTGCAGAAATCTTGCCGCAGAAATCTTTTTTCTATATTACACTATGCGTTGGGTCACGTTGGGTACTTGCGTTCGGTAAAATGACCCCAACGGGAGCCAGCCGACACGTAGTGTAATAGGGCCTTTACACTATGTGCTGGGTTGCGTTGGCATCCAACGCAACCAACCCAAATTATATTATACTACATCTTTTGGGTTGCGTCAGGTCATGTTGGGTCGTGTCGGGTTGCATTGGGTCACTTTGGGTTGTGTCTTTTTTACAAACATGTCTGTAAAATAATCGTATCACACTGCGCATTGGCTACCAACGCGACCAACCCAAATCATATTATACTACGCGTTTTTGGCTCGCGTTGGCTCATGTTTGGTCACGTTGGATCATGTTGGCTCGCGTTGGGTCGTGTTTTTCTTACAAACGTGTCTGTAAAATAACACTCGTCAGACGCATTGGGCAACGAGACCCAAGGCGAATGTGCCTCGACCCATAGTGTAACATGGCCTTAACAGGCTGTATACAAGAGAACATATTTATTAAGCTAAATGAAAACATAAATGTGATGATAAAAGACGTTACCTACATGGAAGAACATTGAATGTAAAGAATGTAGAAAAAATTATAGAAAAACAAGCAATTCTACAATATAGTTTTTGTGCTGAACATACCTTTGGTGGCAGAGTTGTGAGAGGTTTAAGACATTAAGCAGATCAAGTTACAGTAGACAGGAAAGATCTGCCCGCCATATTGGCGAGCAAGGCCCATATTTTCGTAGCTAATAATTGGCTAGTCAGGGAAAAGTTGATAAACGTCTCAAGATCAACAATTCTACCAAAATTAATGGTGATATTGGAATAAAGTCTCAAAGAGGGAATATTAGGTATGAAAGTTATTTATGACAAAGAGAATTTCTAATCATGAGATGCTAATCAAAATTTTCCTGATCAACCAATTTGGTTCTGAAGATATGGGCCACGGTGATCAAATAATATATTAGTGTTTTCAGGCACCTGTAAGTCGTTATAATTTCAAATTTTGCTATTCCGCATGATTATTAATTTGTTATTATGAAGTTATGATATCTATATCACATACTGTCTATCCTGTCTTGCGCAAAGTTTACTGTGAACTCACATCGTATCAATATCTGCACCCACAGCCAAAAGATCTAGTATGTAAGACGTGGTTTCAATAAAAGAGATGTTAATAATGTTTGTGGAACTCGCCAAACTGCTTACTTTGCAAACTGTTGTCAGATACATCCTAATTTACGTGTCATCTCAAGAAGTTTACCCAATTTTCAGCATGCATCTATTTTTAGTCAAGAAAATGTTATTCTTTTTCAGGACAGCCAGGACAGCAGGACAGTAAATGCTAAGATAGATTGCCAAGAGTCACATTCAGCTGGTCCTTGCTACCACAATTCCCCCAAACAAGCTTTGGTCCAAGTCCACTCCGCATTGACTCGGGCCTTTGATCTAAACGGTAACAACCCTAAAGATGGAAGAAGATGGGGCGTCCCAGAATAGGCCACCAAAGCCAAAGTGGTTGTGTTAAGGCTGGTTTCCACTAGTTTTAATTTTTTTTTTTTTAATTTCTTTATTTGCTTCTCAATTTACATCGAGATCTTCCAGCCTTGTGAATTATATATGAAATTGTAATAATGATATGTGACTTAAACTAAGTGCAAGTGATGTAATGAATAATGATTATGTATGAAACGATCCATAAAGAACATAATATTAACTATCGGCTTCCAACAACAGTATACATAGCAGCAGTCCTAACAAAGTCCCCAGGTTGATCCTTACAGACTTTTTACTCCTGAACTATCTGCTACGCAATTTTGCTCTGATTTTAACTTTTTGTTTAAAGACTGTAATAGTATCTGATAATTGAATTTCACTGGGTAATTTGACCTACCTAAGATCCCTGGTGAATTTGAATATTGATAGTTTTCTTGCCAATAAATGAATAGGAATGCTATCAAAAAAAGATTGGTTTATTTATCAAAATTCTGCAAAATTCTAATATTTTTATGTTTCATATCTAAACATGTTCAATACGACCAAACAAATATATTGTTTCGTCTGTTCTTCAATAAAAAGTAAAATTGAAATATACTTATCGAAAAGCATCAATAATGTATCATGTGAAATAATATTCGTTTTGATATATTTTGATTTGCATTCTAAAAACTGACTAAAATAACATTGAAAATACAAAGACTTAATAGAAGAGGTCCAGAACGGGTCAAAAAATACTAAACATTTTAAACAATTTTGTCTGCCCCTGTAGGTTTGAAATTAATTGGAATAATTTGCTATTTTATTTGTCGGCCCAGTAATCCGTTCATATTAACTTATTCTGCACGATACATGAGCTGATTATCAAGAAAAGGACGAACTGATTTTGGTCCGACACATTTTTTGGGGCGGGCACTGGGCCGATTTTTAAATCAGTCCACTGTCGGTCCTGTTTCATCATCTTGTGAAGCATCAGTGTCTGGATAACCCTTTAATATGATAACAACTTTGACGGCCTGTGTAAACTCCCCTTAGTCGCTATGATTAAATTGATGAATTTCGACGATGATGATTTTTCATGAAATTGTTGTATTGACACATAGACATCAATGAGTCCATCCCAGTATACATCAACATCACATTATACCATGAAATTACATAGCAATTTCTTTCTGGTTTAATCCCCAAAAATAGAAGTGTAAAACGATATGGACCACGGTGGTTTGGTTGGCAGATTGCTCCTAAAGTTTGTAAAATGCAGCTTTATAATTATATTGGCCTTTTTCCTATAGGAACCAATGTTAAATCCTGATGTTTCACAAGATGACTGATTTAAAATTTCCTGTCAGCCCAACCCTATTTTTCCCTAAAATGCAGCATTTTGAGAGGTTGGCAAACCTGAAAATCTGTCACTTGGTAGAATTTAAGAAGCCATAACATTTGATCAGTACTTAGGGAAATAGAAAAACATAATTATTGGTTATTACGGTAATCCCAACCCTAAGAGACAAGGATGGGTTATATGATAATTTTGTCCAACCCTGGTCCAACACTGGGATATATCCAATGTGGGATGGGCTTATAGCTGTATATTTATGGTGACTGACCTGTAGCATATCATACTCGTAACGCAATGACAACCAGCAAATTCTGTTGACTAAATTGGGTTAACCTAATTGGAAATAAAATATCTAAAATACTTTTTTTTATACCGAATCATGCACTTTGTGAACCCGGAACGGATCCCATCTAACCCAGTTATCACCCAGGGCCCGACCCTGAAAATGGTGAATTTGAAAACGGCACTGTTTTCTACCTGTATTCAGTATCGGTTGTTTCCCAATCCATAAATGATGATTTGCGTGCAGACCAGACTGAAACCAAAGTCGGCGGTACAACGCATCCACTGCAAATGTATAAAGAAAAACTGCGTCCCTGAATCGAAAAAAAGGTCAGTGTGGGAGAAAGACGTGCCATTATTGAAATCGTCATTATTGATTGGGTCAACAGTGCAACGTGGGCAATCGACTAGGTGCGAAAAGCCTGTAGAGCAGAGCCAATATTGGGGACGGTCACCGAGGCCACATTGTAAAGAATCAGAATTGTAAATGAAGCAAATCGAAAATGTTCCTCGTCTATCATATTAAAAAGCCGAGGCTGGCGAGTTAGAATGGCCCCTTTCACAGCTGACAATAGGCCGACTATCCAGCCTTGCCAACTCGTATCGGGAATCATTTATTCCATATCTAATCCTATTATACGGCCGCTCAACTGGTATTCCTATACCATGTACTAGACAATATTCGGATCCCCGCAATGAATTGTTATCAATGATCGTTGAATGTTTAACTTGTACATGAATATAGATATCAATCATAATTTTTATATTTCCAAATGTTTAATTCTATTAAAATATTTTAGCATCCGTTTATTTTTTTCATTTATCAATTCTGAATTACGAATAGTCCTCCAATATAATGTTCAATACAAAACTACCATATATCTATGGATGCATATTAGAGTATAAGGATTTCAATCAACATAATATGTATCAGAAGAAGAGATTTAAACAATTTGTATCAGAAGGTCTGGGTAGTATTTGGCTTCCTTCCAACATATATACTTCACTTCATTCCCATCAAGTTGATATTGTAGTATATCTTGTCCGCAGGGAAAACGACAATAAATAATGCAATGCGATGACAGCAAGTGAGTCTAAAGGTAGGTATATAATAGATCTACAAATCTACAGGATATTAAGTACAAACACCTACAGGAATGCCAGTGTCTTTATTGTTCTTTTGTTTCCCTTCCCCTTATTATTCCCAAAGCACCAAGCCTCCCATGCCTTGTTCCCCCTATTATAGCCTGTATTCCACTAGGCGATTTTGTCTAATAGCAAGAAGCTATTTTCTTAAGTTTTCGTTACACACTTTATAATAGCCCATGCATGTTACATATCATCTGAAAGGGAATTCAAAATCCTTTCTAATAATATATAACATCTCTGTGATAAGCCCTTGTTCATTCTTGAGACTTTCAAAATCTGGAGGAAAATCGGATAGTGGAACAAATCCTTTAGACGGCAAGGTTTGGGGGCTTCCCGGGCCGCACATCTCTGCAGCAAACCTGACAAGGAGCGATAGCTTTGTCGACGCCGGTGGGGGGAGGGGGGGGGGGGGGCTTAGGAATAATCTGCCGGCGTTCTGTTTCTGTCTCCTGCCAAATCACCCCCTCTACCCCCCTCCCCACAGACACGCTCCCTTCTGCTGCAGGAATACCTCTTCATTGTGGGACCTTGTGTTATCATAGATCTGATAACAGTGCAATTATGTATCAGTATGAGCTCGAGAGTTAAATTGAGCCACGACCAATAAATTCTACGAAATTTTCCAAATTCAAATACAATTATTTCTGGCCTATGTTAAAATCTAAACCATGAAATATGGTAGAAAATCATTAAAGAATGTTTCCCTTGCTAATCTCAATTAATGTGGATCTGCAAAAATGGTGTTTGTTTACAAACAAATGAAAATATTACCATCTCTTGTGGAATTCTATTTTGGTTTGAGCTAGTTTTCATGGCTAATACATTACCATTTACCTTAACTAGACTCATCTGACATATTTCTATAGTTATCTGAGTTAAATGTCGTCAATATATTGGTTTTGGCTCCCTTTAAGGGCCATAACACACATACCGATTAGACAGTCGTGGACAACTAGTCGAGAAATTGTCGAAAAAAGTAACTGCTGATAAAGTGTCCTTTTTGTGTCTGAAACCCATGACACATACACGAACTGCTCCCGGCTTAACTCAACTGTTGAGTCGGGTCGGGACATGTGTCAAGGCCTTAGGTCAGTGGTAGGGTGCTAGTTCATTGATCCAATGATGCCCTGTTCGATTCCTGGGGTAATGGACTATGATCTAGCAGCCATTATTAATATGTTAATGCACTATACTTAGCGAAGGCTAAGAATGAATTATTTGTGACCTGCACATGTTTAGTAATACTGGTCTTCCATTGCTGCAAAAGTTATATCTCCATACATACATACATACACAGTTATAAATATCTCCGTACATGAAAACATGCATAAACACAATACGTACATACATAATAGACAGATATATGTATAATGAAAAACACGATTTTTATAAACCATTGAGTAGCTATATTCCAATAACCAGTCTTTTTTTTCAATTTACTAGTTTAGAAACTAATATACTTAAAAAGAAATTAAATTTTGTATGCATTAACTCTGAATTTAGAAGGAGTTTACCAATCCGAATGGTTTGTATAGGTTCATAGAATATGGAACTTACCTTAGAGGTCTGAAGGAATAAGAAAAAGTGAAGGGATTATGTGATTAGGAAAAGAAAGTAACCGGTCTAAATGGTATATAATGTACTAAAGGGCTCAAATATATAGCAATGAAAAATCTAATTTAAAGGTATATTAGTCTATGTCCACTAGCGTCACCTGGTTAGAAAAATTAAATTTCTCAAAATTTAAAAACTGATTATCAGGCATTGGTTGGGGCCTGAGTTTACTCAGAGTATGAAACATCACTTTTCTGGATGAAATATTAACAAGGCCAGAAAGAAATGATTATCCTTGAATCTACTGAAATTACCCAGTCATAAATATTAAAGAGTCTTTGGTTGTTTTATTTTATCAGTAACCTATACTTTGTCCCTAAATGTTTGGGAGGTCCCAAGGCATATCCTGACCAGTTTAGCTCGGGTTCTAATGGATATTGAGTCTCATAGAGACATGTAAGTGTGGCAAATGTGGCAATTCCCATAGACTTCTATAGTTAAGGCCACTTGCTTCTTCAGGCATTTACTCAGAGATAAGCATGGTGACATATGCTTTTTTGGTTTTATTATTTTATTATATTCTCCTTGGTCTATTGTACCCATTTAAACTTGATTCAGAGATTTGTAATGAATTTCTACTTTGGATCAAAAACCTCTTAATCCTTTAAGGTATGTTGGTTCCACGAATGGGAAAGAGGACCAACAAAGGAAGGAGGACTTCTTGACTCGGTATTGGCGTTTCTTATCTCGGTACAAAAGTAGGATGACATCAACTCAAAAACATCTTGCATTAGTTATCATGAAGTCCAATTAAGATTGTTTTTACATTATATTGGTATGCTATACCCAGACCCCTTCCAAAAGATTTAATGATTGTATTTTTATCTTAAATCATTACACAACGATTACTATCAACTGTCCAATTCCTGTTGAATCTGAATCCTGTCCCTCAACATTTGGGCCTCCATATAGCCCTATATATACACATGGACCCAAGCCGTCCTTTGAGCGGCCCGGATTGGCTACCCTTGTCTGCTGTAACCTGATTGGTCCGTCGTTGTCACAGGCCCTGCACACGAATGGTCGCAGCCCCTAGGCTTATAGCGTGGTTTACACCTTCACAGGGGGGTTTTCTTCTTTTTATTTCACCCAGCAGTGGGCTTAGGAGAAACATAAAAAGGGTCTAATGTGGTTTAAACAGGGCAGCCGGGAGATCAGTTGAATATTTAGGGAAAGAGGCAACCTATAAATAGACTTTTAGTTGATTCCTCTAGAACCAAGTGAGAATCAACCAGATTTAGTGTAGGCCATGCTCTCAGCAATGGGATAATTGATTTTTCATTTCTCAATGAATATGACTCAATGACATTTCGTATGTATCTGTTTGAAATATATAAAATACACATGATAAAGCCATGGCTTTCATAAAAAAGTAAAGAAGATTACAATACTAGTGGCTCGAAATAAAAATCAATTAAAGAGAAAATTTCTACAACGTTTTTTTTCATTAATTTTTTTTTATAAAAAGTGTCCAATGTTACTCCAAAACTCACAAATTAATTATATAGACACTACAGCTGATTTGAATTTGAAACAAGGCTACTCTCCCACTAATAACATTGGATGCATGCATGGTGACATAGTATTTATCGTTCAAAAACATGGACTGAATGTTTTTTACTTCTAAAATCTAAGATTACAATCAAACCATTAAAAGAGCAGCAATTTATTCTAAAAAATCAACCGGGTCGTTCTGGTAAAGAGAAATTGATTTAAACTCTCTTGGTTACAGCAATCTTTCGCGAGAGGCCAAATATTGTCAGGAATAATTGATCCACTGTTGGATATTTTCCTACCCGCTTCAACTTTTTGGCATTTTCCCGAGGACAAACAATTACGTCCCTGTCAATTTGTATCTATATTTGGCTACGAAAGCTTTTTATCCTTAGGCTACATTTTGTCGACACCATTCGTTAACCATTAATGTTTTGTTAAGTTCGGATATGACATAACTTTTTAATGTCATCTTTATATCCAAAAGGTCCATTAAGAATTCGCTGTATTAGAAAATCAATAATTAAAAAGACGTACACAATCTCTACTATTCTGGACCTCCCTATTGAGAGCATGTCATATAAGCAAATCAGCAACAGATTCAAACACATAGTGGAAGATAACTCATTAATTATTCATGTGATGTTTCAAATTCTTAATGACTAATACATCTCATTTGACACTCTACATATGCAACTTCCGAACGGCATTCGACGCTTCATGTTACTCTACATTCGCCGTAGGTAATAACCTTGGCCATTAAAATGATGGCTACAAAACAAAATCTTGCAACAATCAAAAAGCTTGTGGCATGGGATTATTTAACGCTGTATACACAAAATGTAGGCAGACTCCAACTGCACCGGGATTAGTCCATTATCTACAAAACACTCATCAGTTTGGCCGGTCGCCGCTGGGGGCATGGGGGTGGAGGGATGAGTTCGATTTGACCAGAGACGTGCGCCCTTCTGCTCGTGGGGTCGAACTGTATACATGCCGTTGTGGTCAAACATTATAAGATTAACCGAATCACCAGTTTCGTGAGACATAGACAACGTTCATGGGTATTTAGCACTTTCCAAATATTCTCTGATGCATGTACATAATAAGTGAATAACCCTTTAGTTTTGTGTGTAACCATTCCTGTCTCATATAAGCTCGTCCCCACAGAATTATGTTTACGTTTGCGGTTGTCGTTTTCTAAAGACAATTGCGGAAACTAGGAGAAAATAATTATAACCTTGAGTGGTGATTTCCCAGTATGTCTATGCAACACTAATATTTTCACAATAAATATATTACCCACATGAGGATAGAGAAGAGGGTAGTTTTTAATTCTTTGAATAAAATGGGTAGTAACTTGTATGTCTTGGTAATTCAGTCAGTTAGAGTAGCAGTTATCCTACATTTTCTCACAAATAGGTCAGTTGAAGAGGGATTTGTACATGTTCATGTAGGAAGATTACTACAGAAACGTATTCAATATCTTAAAGCTGAAGCACTACCCTTGCAGCCAGGGGCATCTGCGGTTAAAAAATAATCAAATGAGGGGGGGGGACTTAATAGACTTAAGTTCTTAAACATCCCCAATTAGCGCACATGTATGTTCACAGCATTTTTTTCCTATCCATGTACCTGAAATCAACACCTACATGTGGGTAGTGGGTTCAGATCCCCTGGACCCCCCCCCCCCCCCCCCCAAAAAAAAAAAAAAAAAAAAAAAAAAAAAAACGATCCCTGACGAATGTCTGATAGAGAAATGAGAAATAAGAGGTAGGCGCGTGGGGGGGGGGGTCATGTGACAGGGGGATAGAGGCCACAGACGGGTGTCTGACCGGATCCGGAACCCGCCCACGATCGATGGGGTATGGATCGGGTCGGGTGCAGGGTGTAGGGTGCAGGGGGTGCGTGAACCCAGGCTGACTAGCACTTCACTGAGGACGTCAACGTGTGCTGACCTCTTTTGTCTTATATTTTATTATTCTGGTTTGGTCAAGGCTGTATCCCACTGTGATTCACGAGAATTTGTCCACCAGGAAATTAGTAAGTTCCCATAAGGGGTGTAACGGGAGAAGATTCACACTATTCATACTAATTGGCTTCATGAAATGGTCCTCTGCTCTGCATGACCTATGAATGACCATTGTATGAGTGGCTGTTCGTTGCACGCCCCCCCCCCCCCCCCCCAAAAAAAAAAAAAAAAAAAAAAAAAAAAAAATCTTTTAATGTAAAATTCCCGGGCCCGGAGGGCCCCGGGGAACATAGCACTACCCCTCCCCCCCCCCTCCCTTTTGAAAATTCCTGGATCCACCCCTGCCGCCTTTATAAAGGAGAAGTCCCTCCCAAAAATGTTAGATTTTCATAATTATGCTTACACCTAACAACCCGCACGATGGCCAACGCCGCATGGTTTACTCCAGACGTCCAGGGTCTGAGAGAAGGCGCCGTCTCCTCCCACGTACATCACACATTGGTGAACCCCTGAGCCTGCCTAACGACCCACACAGACACGATCAAGTCGGGGGTTTAGGGGTCATGGGCCCTGGTCATGACCCTACCAGGGCCATGGGCGGCGGTCTCAGGGTGTGGGACGGCCGGGCAATAGGCGGTGAGATCGGGTAGTTATTGTACACTGTGAGCGGGCATGTAGGGGATGTTGAAACCCTGCGGATTCTCTAGCTTTTTAAGAGGAGCTACACAATCTAGACGGATACAGGGTTTTCTAAAAGGAGTGTGCCACGCAACGGTTGTGGTAGTCCTTTCATGACTTAGATACCTCTTGCATAAAAGCTAGTCTGAGCACCTAGCGGACTTGGGTTGTGGATGGATGGGATACAGGCCAGAATGCGAGATGGCTTGAAAATGTTTAAATGCCCTTAGATATTCATTATCTATATTCAATGCCAAAAAACCATTAATATCTATACAAAATGATCTACTGTATAGGTATTTTTACAAGGCTTTGATAATTCAATACATTTGTTTCGCACACGGACAGAATTTACTCTCATTTTGGGACTCAAATAAAAATGAGGAAATAAGGGTCAGGATCTCTGTATTTCAGTGTTTGTGTATTTCACATCGAAAGTTCAGTGCCGTTCGCTTAGAGATTATTTGGGATGGACAAGAAATGATGATACACACATATCTATAGAACATAAAATAGATCTAACATACCATCTTAATCCGCTTAGAAATGAAATGATACCCATAATTCAAGGCCTTTGCTAAAAAATATTTGAAAACAAATCGAATTGTTGTTTTCAAACATAAAACCGTTCCGAGCCCGAAGACTGAAATGATTCACATCCTGACTAATTACAGTGGGTTTTATTCATATTTATGTGTTCCCAATTTATCTGCAGACACTAGAAATAGGACTGAGCCATTATCCAGATGTGACATATCAAAACATTTCGTTAAAGAGGAGCTGTGACAGATAGGAGAGGGTGTAGATTGGGCTTAAGCTGGGTGGCGCACACGGCACTGCTCGATGCAATAGTACCCTGGTCTGAACCTCTTCATAATTTGTTCATATTTTATGTGTTTCCACTTTATCTGCAGACACTAGAAATAGGACTGAGCCATTATCCAGATGCGACATATCAAAACCTTTCGTTAAAGAGGAGCTGTGACAGATAGGAGAGGGTGTAGATTGGGCTTAAGCTGGGCGGCGCACACGGCACTGCTCGATGCAATAGTACCCTGGTCTGAACCTCTTCATAAGTTGCTCCAGAGTCCATCAACACTATCACATATCGCAATTAAAGTTTTATAAATATTTCAGAGAGTATGTACTTTTAATACTTCATATAGAACTTCTTAGCAGTGAAAATAAGAAATTCATTATTCAGAAACATTGGGATAAAAAAGTATAAACAAGCTATAGGCGGCGGGTAGCGGCCGATTTTAGTACGCCTGTTGGGCGTGTTGGGCGGCGCGACGCTTTGGTCGGAGCCACTTCACTTCTCCAGGGTCCTACAACCTCCCAGACACTGGAGGTGAGTGGCGCCACCAGCGGACGCCCGCCACACTAGTAGGAGAGACCGGGAACCAGTGAAGCTACCAGGGAAAGTACCAGCGAAGGTAGGAGTGAGCCGGGTGGGAGGCTGCGACCAGGGAGGCCGGTACAGGGTATAAGGTATAGGGGACACTGCGGGAACCAGCAGGGGAACGTCCCGCCACCACCACCACCACCACTGCCGCACTAGGCAGCGCCATAGCACCACCGACCACCACTTCCCGTGATACCACCACCAGCACCACCACCCGCCATGCATCCCTCAATTAATTCCCTGTGAAGGCTGAGGGGGATCAGTACATAAAACTCAGCCCACAACAAACGTTTGTGGAGATACCCGAGGACTAGCCCGGTGCTAAGGACCATTTACAGCACTACTCGCCTACCATATACTACTACCACTATCCGCCGATACGCTACACACCGCCCCTAACGCTGCCACTGTTACCACTCCCAGTCAGGGCCTGACCGCTGGGCCGGCCTGAGCTCCTGTTGATGCCATGGAGGGGTCCTTAAGGATCCATATTGGGGATCAATCGATTATCAGGGGGCCGACTTAAGGCCCAGAGTGGGGCGAAATAAGCGGGGGATTAACCCACGGATTATCAAACAGATTAACGGACATCACAGGGTACTACGTACATTCAGATCAGACAGATTGGAGCATTGCATTATCTGATTAAATGGTTAGGATCCATTCACTACATTTGGTTTAAAAACGGTTTTGGATTAATTCTAAATTTACCTTTACTTTTCTTTGTTATCATTATTTTGATCAGAGCAAATACAGTTATTGACAAATCGTTGAGCTCAGACGGGATGAATATTTCAATCCACCCCTGTACGCCTCAAATGATGTTTTGAAAGGACACAATACATCAAGCAGAGTCTATTAATTATTTAGCAGGAGATGGACACAGATTACATATCTCACAAAGGACCATGCCCATCCTTGCATTGTCTATGTAATTACATATTGAACCTTTTGTGTTTCTAGCGAAGTGTCTATTATAGCTCACGCCAGAAGGATAGAATTCTAAAGCATAGGCCTAATTAATTATCTCTCCACTAATCTAATATTGACAAGACAAGCCTTAACCCGTAGCCTGTTGCTCTCCCTTTGGGATATATAACTTTCTCATATAGGATCTCCAATAAGAGGGAGATCAACGCTATAAGGTAAAGGGAACAGAAGCTGTGGAATATTTGAAAGGAGTACACTTTTACACCTAGCTCAATAGCATGACGCCCTGCCAACGGAATAGGCCTGAACATAGCCATTGGGATAGGCCTACAGGCCAAGGCTTTATCAATTGGGAACAAGACATCTATGAGAGGGTTCACTGCGCATGCTCGTGAAAAAGGCGTATACCCCACCCGTTCCTCCGGGTGCGGATCAGCTCGGGGCGCTGCACTGGAGGGCGCCGGTTCCACTCTGCTATTTCACCCACAGAGCCACCCGCTAAGCCTGTTGACTGACACGGATTATCTCACTAATCCCAAATAGGGCGGCGGCCACCGACGTCAATCCGTAAATCCGCCGTGGGATGCGCCAGTGGATCATCTGCTTCCCCCGCCCGCCCCGCACGCTACCCCCGATGGTTTAATCGGCATTCCACGCACGCGAGCAAATAGAGAGAAAAACGCCGCGCAGCACAAAAGGGTTATTATACTGGCGCTCTGGATTAAATCTCGACTGCAAAATGGCCTGGAATAAGACTGATGAGAATATCAATGAATTTTGAATGATATGAAATGGCATATACATCATTTATCATCCCGAGGGATCCCTGGCTTTAGCTTATTCTATACGTCGGAAGTCGTACATGTATACCTCCAGCTAACTGCCAACCCATTATACCTATATATGATAAACTAACCTTGATATTTACTGATCTATATCTGTAATTACAACGGCAATTGAAATATTCTTTGTTTCTAGTCATGCATAAAGAGGGGAATTGTGCGGGCCTACACAGACGTACATCTACTGGGCCCTCGGCCTTTAGAAGATTAGCTATAAGCAATGTAAAAGAAGGAAACGCTGAGTGAATATAAGATGAAAAATTAATTGGATAAACGGGGAACGACTCATTGCTGTAGGGAATAGATAATTATACTTCAACTTGGACTGTGATAAAATACATACATTGTATGAGTCAGCAATAATAAACGACCTGTTAGGACCGTTTCTGCCCCGGGGGTATACAGTATAATATATCTCTATAGCACAAGGCCCACAGTTCTCATATTGAAGCGGTACATCGGGAATCAATCAGCCAATCAGAGGGGAGGGCAGGCGCTGTGGCTGCCAACAGGTGACTGTGGGACTGCCACTGGAGTGGAACAGGAGGAGTGGGTAGTACAGAGGGTGTAGCCTGCATACTTAGAGCCTGGTCATCGGGGACGCAGAGGGGACGCAGTCGGGACGCAGCAGGGACGTAGCTATTATAAAAAGGGCGCCAAAATGCCAGGAGGGAACCCCGGTACCTCCAGGGCATGGGGAGGTGCGAGCATGGGCGGTAGGAGGCAGTAGTATTGTAGGGTCCGTGAAAACGCGCGTGGAGGAAGGGGGTAAAGGGGGTGGGTTGGATTGGCCGCCCGCCGCTACCGCCGCCGCCCTGCGTTCCTGCCTACAGAGGTAGGCGGGTGTAGGTTGGGGGCGCGCGCCGGTGGTGCCATAACGCACTGCTCCCCGGCCAGCGGGATTAGTGCTAAGTTGCGGGGGAAGGAACTTACAGCGTGCGCCCGTGCAATAATCGCACGCGCACCCTCCACGCGTTACCACTGATTGCCCGGCGCTCTTTGATCGACTCGCGCGCCGGGCGTACGCCTTAAGAGAGCAGCCCCAGCGGTAGTGGGATCAGGTTGGGGAGCGAGCCGGGAGGACTGAGACTGGTGTCGGGACCATTGTCTGTGGTATCCCCATCCCCTCCGCGGTGAACCGCCACTCGCGCCGACGTCGGCGATACCGACAGCACCAGCTGGAGTCAGACTATGCACGGGACGGAGTGGCACCAGTAGGAGTAACGAGCGGAGGCAATGCGGAGGGGGAATACGCAGGGACTGAGTCACTAGGGGGAGGTGATGGGAGTAGGAGGAGGGGAGTCACAGGAGGAGCAGTGACCGTGTCAGGAGGAAGCAGTAGTCTAGCGGGAGAGGAGCAGGATCCAGTGGAGGCGGGAGGAGAAGGCACAGGAGGAGGAGGAGTAGGTGCGGCAGGATAAAGGGGGGAGAGCGCCAGTGGAGCGTGGTCTAATCCGTGTGGGTGCGCGGGGGGGCCAAGGCTACAGAGCTTCTTCCTCCAGGGTGTGAAGAAGGAAGGCCCGGCGCCAACCCCCTCCACCACCCCATACACGTAGGCCACCGCCGGAAAGAGGGGGGTTCTCCAGGGCGGACGCACCGGGACGCCCAGCGTCCGTAGGCGCCCTGCCAACCCCCGGCCACCCAGCACCCTACAGGAGGAAGGAGGAGTCTCCACTGTCCAGGGTATGGACGGACTTACCTCTTCCTCCTCATAGCAGGATTCTGTCATATATTCTACTACCCAGTCCCCGGCTGTATGCCCCAGGGTGAGGTTATTAATACAACCCTCTTCCAGTGATAATTGACTGCGACCTTCCTCCTAGGACAACCGCGTTATTGGATACCAATGTTTACTTATCGTGTGAAAACTCTGGACTGGAACCAACATTGCCGTGTGAGTACTAGAAAAAGCTGAAGACTGACCTCACAGAGTTGGCAGGTATATATTTCTATGTAAAAGGTGCTAAAACTACAAAATATATCGGTTGCCTTGCACCTGCAATCTCGGTGTGATATACTGAATCGCAGAAGATCACTGACTATGAAGTCGCTACGTTATTTTTATTTGACAAGCACTTCAGAATATTTGTTTAACCGACGGCAAATAGTCCGAAATTAAGGTTTTGCTAATTGCAATTCCGCCTGTATTCCTCCTTTTTAGGCCGAGTCTTGGTATCCTATTATGAGTCCCATGTCAGTGCACTGGGTGCCAGGCAGAGGCGTCAAGCCCCGCCACACTACGTACTCCTATCTTTATGCTTTTCTACTAGTTTTTGTTAGTATCTTCTATGGATTAACTTGGCGACTGATGGATTCGTTATTACTGTACAATAATAACTCCAATCACACCAAGGCAGCTAGGACAATGTCGGCCGAGGAAGGACTCGATATAAAAGTCTATAAGTAACTACATTTTCTGCATTCTTTTTTTATCTATATCATAAATGTATTTTGAATCGTCGAAAATCAAACAAACAAGTTCTGGTACGGGTATTGTACATTACATAGATTTGTACATTTTTAGCAATGAGATTGAATGTAATTTAGACTCTGTGTAATATGTGACTGTATGCTAGATGTTGCGTGAACGTTGTTGTCCAAGTGCAAACCAAAAACTGCAAATTGCAAACTGCAAAGTTGCTATATAAAGTATAGTATATTATCTACATCATCTAACACTATATTAATATAATCATATTAAAGGAACCTTGCGATTTGGAAGGGAAAAAAGACATTTCTCAGCATCTTTATTTTGCATAATCCCACTGTGAAATCTTCGGAGTACTCCTGGGATATTATAAAAACACTCTTTAGATTTTGAAACGTGTTATCAATTTCCAATCTTCACAAAACAGACACAAGAACAAGAATGAAGGATACTGCATATATACCCCAATAGGACATCTTTGTGGTGTGATGATACATATATACTGGAAGGACCATTTATAGGTATCCCTGATTAATCCATGATATAACGTGCATAAATGATAAACTTATGCTGGACTGACTGTGATTGAACGTAGTTTATTCATCAGAGATAAATAGAGTTAAACGCTGGTATTCAGACCAGGGCTCATGTTCCCGTGTCCCCCTTGCATGAACAGATAGTCACACGGCTGCTGGAGATTTCGGAGAGTCGGGACATCTCTGAAATACCGCTCCCTGTTCTATCTACCCGCCGGACACCAGGACGACTACCACCCCCCTCCTCCAGGGGGGCGACGCTGAGGGATCCCACACCCCACCTGCAGGCACCTCCTCACCATAGAGACGGACCCTGGAGGAATACACACACAGAGGTCATTTCAAGGTCATTACTGCCTCCCCCAGCGGGATACACTGGGAGGATACAAATGTAAATTCTCCCAGTGACGGGCGTTGATACACAAAGCTTACCCTAAGTGAACTCTGCAGACTAGTTTAGGAGTGGATAGTATAAGACGTTCATCAGAAATGCGGAAAGGAATTTAACACATTATTCTGTGATTTTGTGCTGTACGTTCTCCGTTTTATGTTATCAAGTTGAGAAGATATCTCCTCAAATAACTATATTTTTTCTGTGAAACAGCATAGTGGATATTTGTAATTTACTAAGTGGATGCACACTGTGAGCTTCGTGTCGGTGGTGTACTAGTGGATGTTTGACACACGAATAGATATACCTTCACAGAAACACTACACTAATATATATACTTAACAGAGAAACGATTCTGAACGGTAACAGAAAAAGCCAAGTGACTGTTGGAAGTACTTAGACCCAGGTCAGGAGGAGGCAATGACTTCCCTGGTGTGAAGTCGGGATTTTGACATCTGTTCTCGTGGCTGAGAGTTGGGCGGACTACTTTCCCAGGACCTGTAATAGCTGAGTAAAACGGTTTCCTCACTGGTTCCCGGCGAGAGGAGATTACTCCTCAGGTGTACACTGGGAAGGGTTGCACCTGTGCAGGTGTGTTCTGATAGGCGACCCCTCCAGGCGGAAAGGTGGAGATCCAATCACTCACCTGCCGGATACCTCACCCCCACCACCCCGTCACTCACCCCTCCAGGTCGTCAGGGTCAACTGGAGGTCAACTGGAGGTCATAAGGTCGCGCCCTCCGCCCTGGGATCCCGCGCCCGGCCCACAAGGTAAGGTGTATTATGTATTGCCCTGTCCACAGGGGGGCATTGACCTTTGACTTGGCCTTTGAACAGGAGACTTTGTTCTCGGCAGGTGGGGCTGGGAGTACTTGTGAACTGCCTTCTAATCTAGACCCGGGCTGGGGGTAATAGACCACATAGCTGAGCATGCGCACTGCTGGTGTAAACATCAGGGCATCAAAGTCGGGATAATTATGTAGTTGTAATAGTACTTCTCTCTCATCAACCAATACACTTAACGCATTTAGAGAACATCATATTATGATTTATTATAAGTATAACCCTATCTATAGCAACTTGCACATACATGTAATTGAGACATATGAGAGCTTTGTAATTACAGAAACTATAATAGAGTTATAGGGTGGGTTTGATACTTGAAGGGATATTTTTTTATCTGCATCGGTTCTGTTCGTAAGCCAAGATGACAAACAGTAAGGACTGACAGAGGTATTGTCTTGCAGCATCATCTATTGCAGCGAGACTTTGTAATTCTATCAGGGTATCAGTCTGGCTGAGGCGGGTAGGAGTGATAGATCCTAGATGGTTCTGGCAGCAACACAATACTTGGATAATCATTCTAATTTGCTTTGTGATAGAACACAAAAGGTACCACCATAAATACCCTGTGGGTATTTATGATCTATGGCCATAGCTGAACTATCTCAATATTACTCCTATGACCGACCCATGTTTCCCATAAAATGAAAATATGATTTATATCTCCCGTGCTATGAATTCCAATGCTTTCCACTCTATTAGCCAGAATTGCTGGACTTCTTCCGGCTAAACGCCACTTTGGCTCCTGGTCTATCCTCACCTGAATATTTTACACCCTCTACTCCTCTATAACACAATGCCGGTCTGATCTTGCAGATCCTTGCCCAGCTGCTTTGGGCGTGGTCAGAAAATGTTACAATTCTTGTAGTTTTTTTGTTATTTTTATACCAGATAAGAGGGATGTATTATGGAGGTTTGGCCGGGGGTGGCGGGTGTAACTGGCGGCACTTGAAGGCCTGAGAGTGAGCGGGGCCGACAAATGTCAGGGGGAAAGGTCAGGCCCTACACGCCCGGATTACCTGTTTTTTGCCAGATACGGAAGCACTTTGGGAGCATCTCTCTGAGCACCTCGGAGCAGTTCCTAACAGCTCCAAACAGTTCCGAGCAACGCTGAGCAGGTGTGAGCACATCCTGAGATGGTCTGGTAAGCTCTCAACAGCTCCTAACAGCACGTAACAGCTCTGAGCGTGTCCGTGCAACTCCGAGCGGCTCTAAACAGCTCCGAGCAGTTATGATTACATTAGAGCAGCTCTGAGACCTGCGAGCACCTCCACGAAGCTCGGAGAAGCTCTAGGAAGTTCTGAGCAGCTCTTAGGAGTTCTGAATAGCTCCGAGCAGTTCAGAGATGCTCATAACAGCTTCCAATAGCTCTTTGAGCAGCGCACAACAGGTTCGAGCTCCTCTGAGCAGCTCATAACAGCTCCCAACAACTGCCAACAACTCCTATCAACTTTGAGCTGGTCCGAGTTCATCAGTCTCGCCCATCAAACAATGGAAACAGCAAACATTTGGTGGGGGAATGTCAACTCTCGCTGTTGTGCCAAAATCCAGCATCAATGTACGGCTGCTAATATTAATGTTTCTGGATGGAAAATGTCAGTATTTTTAGATCTAAATGTATATTTTTCAGAACCGTTTACAGAATCGAAATTGGCCCAGTAGAACAGCCAAAATTCAACAGCGGGACCCGTCACATCAGCGACGTCCTCGTGAAATGACGTCCTTGCCATGAGGGTTTGGTTATGCGACGGGCCACTGAACGTCTCCAAGTATCCCCGAGCAGTTCCGAGCAGTTCTAATCAGTTCCGAGCCAATCCGAGAAGCTCTCAGAAGCTCCCAACAGCCCCTAATAGCTCTGACCACCGTGAGCAGGTACGAGCTGTTGTGAGCAGAACACAACACCTGGTTTTACACGCCCCAGAACACGGGCCCCCCTGGGGTGGCCGGCTGGCCGCCGACATGGGAAAAATGTAGGGGTGGCGCAAGACTGGCCCGCGCCCGGCACCCGGCTAGAGCTCGCCTTGGCACCCCGTCAGAGGCGGGACTAGGGAGGCGTCAATACCAGCTGTGAACCCGCGCCCGGCGTAGGGAAGGGGGCTAGGGAAGAACCTCGCGTGCTTTGTGTTAATTGTTCAGTGAAGAACTCACATACCCTTCTTCACCGTCAGAGGTTTTCATTTTAGAGTAAAATATTTTTCTTGGCGATACAATTCACCTTGCAAATAGTGCCTAACGAATAGTCCCTCTTCTACCAACTTACATTTAGTTAACATGAGGTGTCAGAAATATAGGTATCTTTACATAATGGAAGACGGGGGAATGACGTTTAAAGAATTATATAGACAGAAACAATATGTCAGATAGATTCAATACTAATTGGATGATAGCATATATCCTTCTTAGGTTCTCTCAAACAATCGTTTATAGTGGCCATTCTTTTTGCTCCCTTTCAATATGATACACAAGCAGTTCACACCACTTCCCTATTCCATACTTCATAGCTCCATGCCCCACGGCCTATAGAGTTACTGCCGAGCATGCCTTGTTATCATACAGTTACGTCCAGGTTTTATCCATTTCTTACTCACCGAGTTCCTGATGTGCGCGTGCATCGTGCACGTGTAACGTTTACCAGGGACTGACGGCACAGGTTCCGACCGCGGGATGCCGACTGGTGCTCCCCAACATGCATGCCATGATTCTGTAAACAAACCATTTATATCTACGAACAGGCCATCCGTTTACTGCTCCGAATCTGGAACCCATGGGGAGGGCCCTACTGTGTTACCAGGAATTTATGCTTTTAGATGTCTATATAGAATAGGAAGACAAGAGGTTCCGTTAATTGAGATTCACATATTATTCTCTAATCAATTTGGATTAAATAACAAGCGCAAACAGCTGTCTGTTTTACGATGCAGTGACAGAAGGGAATTATGCCCTACATAAGATATTTTTTCCATTATTTTGGTGACATAAAGTACCCCAGAAGTCAAAGTTGTACGCTATGATTTATAAGCATTTGTACCTCTCACCCTAAACTACCGAATCTAGCAGGTACCTTATTGACATACGTGGCATTCCTTTGATGAGTGCCACTTATGTCAATGTGTCGCGTATTATATAATTTCGTTCACACTAAAATATTGCTAATCAGGGAAAGATATTACATAAACAACACATAATGATGGATTTTTCCTCGCTTGGTCCAGCGGGGAGTAAAATGACGCACTCCTCTCATTTCAACTTGGAGAAAATGCCCTTTAAAAGGCCATGTAATTACACTGAAACAAATAACGTCGATAAATGAAGTAGCACTCGCAAATCACCAGCGTTTTACCTACTCGTAGACTTGTACATAGGACAATAGTTGATAAGTGGTCTGAGTCAATGCGCAGGCGCGTGTGCGTGCGCAGATTTGGCAACAGGAAGTGGGCTTACACCCAACCCCAGCGCAGTGTATGGTCAGACACCTCTCAATATATGGCAGGACCTCCAGTTAGCAAATCACTGATTTCAATGCACTTAGATGACGCAAGTTTTGGCCGAGTCCGGCCACAATGAATCAGGCTTTCCTCTCGGCCTGAGTGTTAAGCGCCTAATAGAGGCCAACTGCCTGGGAGATGGGCGTAAATAGGGGACACATTTAAGGGATTGGGTGGTAGGACTTGGCCAAATAATGAGGACGTTCTTCTCACTTTTTCATATTCTATGTGACATTTATGTGGCTTTTCTTCAGCCCAGTATTAAAACAAGAGTTATTGGAAGCTTCAGGGTTTATTGGTACCTTTTTTCTTCGTCTTGGGACTCGGACTTAAATTGAAGGACTATCTCTTCAAATCATTCACTTTAAATGGTCTTACATGTTGTGCTTTTGATTTTTCCAGCAGATATGTCAGATAATGCAGGTAATGCCAGGCACAGTGTTAAGCTATACACTCAAAATATTAAGCTATACACTCAAAGTATGAAGCCATACAGCCAAGGTATTAAGCCATACCGTTCCGTACTTAAGTATCTCTATGAACGACCAAGCCTTTAAACCACAAAGTGTAGCAGGGTGTTAGTAGGGGAAAACGACCGAGGACTCGACCCTTTAGGTCTTTTTTCCTGCCTACTCTCACCATGTTTTCAATCAGGCAAACACTGTGGGAAAAATCAAAGATGGTCTCTATGGCTCATGCATTAACCAAAGTAGATGGGCGGCAGCGCACGAGAACGAAAGGTTGTTATGGAAAGGCTTTTTGTCATGTAGTTTTTGCCCAGAACCTTCTACGTTGCAATTGGAGCTGGTAGTGACCCAGATTGCTATCTCCATCACATCCGGGTATTTTAATCAGCCTCCCTCTGGTTCTGCGTTTACGACATTCAGCTATTTGGTGTGGAAGAGCGGCCCTTTTACGACCATTCACTTTGCTTCTGCTATTGGATTGAATTGGCAGTCTGGCTGTCTTTCAAATTTTCGTCCTTGACTTCCCTTCTTTCCTTTTTGTATTCGTCCATTCAATAAATCTATCGCATAGATTGCACTCCCTTTGTAAACGACAGTTTCTTTTGGTGCTTTTGCGTCTTTCTCTCAGTCTAGCATTGTCCCTGTTACTTAGTAGATTACAGTCGCTATGAAGTCATTTAATCACGTAGAAACATGGCCATGCCAAAACGTTATTGGTACCCGAAATAACAATTGCAATAAGACCCATCGTATTAAATACACAGTTTGTTGTATAGCAAACTTTAAGGCCAGTGGCCTATTGCAGAATAACAATCGTAATGACAAATAGTTGGTCAGCAATGATAACTATCACTGTTCAAAGCAGTGACTGTCGGAACTAAAACAATAAAACAGCTTGTATTACTATTTGAAAACCAACAACATTAATTGCTCGTAAGTTTCCAATGTTACACACTGCCCAGCCACCTTGCAATGTAACAAAAACGTTCTGCAACCATACTTTTTTTAGTCAGTTTGTTACTTACTATGATGGCACGTAACAATTACAATACTGATGGTGAGATTGAAACCTCACCAAATCAGAATGTTAATATAACATTATTTTTTGGTGAGGTTAGGATGAAACCAAAACAGAACGTTATAAGAACATTCAGTTTATGTTGAAGAAGGTAACCAGAATGTTGTAATAATGTCGCAGTGCAATGTCACAGCAGTACATTGCAGCCACATAATTGGGAGTCATCAAAACAATGTAACAAGAACCAAATACAGAACCAACCAGAATGTTGCTGCAATGTTATAATAACATTGCATCGTTGGCTGGGGGGTGCTTAAAAATGATCTTCAAGCTATTGTTATCATGATTAGTTGGTTTGCAACAGGCCGCAGACACCTGATGCATTTTATGTTTTATATTCATCGCCATAGGTACAAAAAGCTGAAAGATTATACAATTATAATCTTTCAGACATCAAATACATACCACTTCATGTAGTTAACAACCGAAACACATATGGGAATCATCCAACATCATTCAACTACTAGTGACTATAGTGACTAAACGATAAGGGTACCTTAAAATGATATCATAAAATCGCATGGCAAGTCATTTATTTTTGTTGATTGAGACAATGATTCTTATTCACTCTCTTATATCAAGCTTTTCATTTACTAACGATCATTCAAGTGTAGTTCTATATTTAATGAAATGATAGACAGTTTGAAGGAAACAATAGATACGACTGAAGAAGTAAAGTTTTGTATTGAATGTATAGTGCGTATTGATTTACTTTGTCTATAGAAACAACGCTAAGGAACCCCACAAGGGATAGATAAGGAGAATACGTCTGGAATAGAAAAGTTCCCACTCAAACCATTGTAACCGACCCCTGGATCCCTGAATGGAGGATTCTCATGGTACAGGATCATTCAGTGGGGGTGGCGTCCTGGGAGGTCGCAGCCATTCAACTTTTTCATCTTTATCTTTTTAATATCCCCTTTTCAATAAAAAATAAGCTGACTCCTCAGTTATCAATTTGAGTCTGGGCCCAAAAACCGTTTTCATATTATCATCTCCAGTTGAAAAACCCTTCCGATAGTATTAGCAGGAAAATAGAAATGTAGGATTTTAATATTTTTATGTGATTACCAAAGTATTATACATGGTTCATTTTTAATGAATAGTGGCACTATGCAACCGGTTATTGCACATGCCTCACTATATGCAGCAACAGCTGTCATAGAAATAATTCAGGAAATTATGATAAATGTCACAAAAAAGAGTAAAACTAAAAGCAAATAGTTAATTTCATGGAGCTGAATCTGCCTGAATATCGTTTTCAGCTGATGCCACGCAACTAAGACCTTAAAACCCTATATCCACACAGACACTTGTCAGTTGGCCGACAGTTTTTATTACCAGTCAAGGACTGGTGGTGAGTTAGCAGATTCCAGGATAAACCAGCAGATGGTCTGTCGCATAATAGGTCTCGAACGATAGTTTGGTCAAACTCTCCCTGTTGTGCAAAAATCTAGCATCAATTTCAAACCACTTCTAATACTTTTTTTGGCCAAAAATGTATATTTTTTCAGAACTCTTTACAGGAACAAAATTGGCCCAGAGAAGAGCCACAATTCAACAGCAGGACCCATTGCAACAGCAATGTCCTTATAGCGAACCCTCGCTGTTTTGATAATTTGATTATGGATGCAGCACAGTGCTCCATCGCATAACCAAACCCTCGCAACAGTGAAACCACAGTGAGGGTTTAGATTTGGGTCTCGCTGTTGTGCAAATCACAGTGAGGGTTTGGTAAAAGTCTCGCTGTTATATGTGAAATTTCTAATAATTTTTCCAGGCTGAAAATTTCTGGAATTTTAGATCTAGATGTCTAGTTTTCAGAACCGTTTACATAATTAAAATCGGTCCAGTAGAACAGCCACAAATCAACAGCGGGAACCATCGCAACAGCGACGTCCTTATAGGGACAGGTTGTATTGTTTCAATTTTTGAACAGGGGGTGGTCTCGCTGTGGTGGACAACCCTCGCAACAGCGAGACCCGTTATGCGATGGACCACAGCTGTGCAGGTGACTGTGTGCAGGTATGTTTTACTAATTGATGGTCAGTCGATTCTGACCATGAAGTCAGCTGATTCTGACCACCAGCTCAAAAACTCTGACCCCCAAATCTATATCATGTACTTTTGGTATTTGTGAGTCTGTAAATTCGAAGTTCGCCAACCAGTCATCAAACTTTGTGAAGATCGCCTAGTTGGTAAAGGTCTTAAGAGATGGGGGAAAAACAGTTTCTGGACAGTAAATATTAATGCCCCTTTGCTGGCCCCGCCAGGGGAATTCATAAAATCATTATCATTGCGGAGCAGTGACCACAACACCAAATCCAACCCCTTTAACATGTTCCTTCTCAGAAACCATTATGGTCTCAGAACAATAATCATTAATTCCCTTTCACTGGCTCCTCTATGGAATGGTTATCATTGCAGAGCAGTGACCAAAACACCAAATCCAACCCCTTTAACCTTAGACATCCGAGGGGACTGCCAAAAGGGGGCGTCTGGTGAGTAAACAATCACCCTATAAAGTAAGCTCTGAGAGGGAGCCGATGGTGGGTGCCTGTCCCCAGGGAGGGGAGGGGTGGCAGGGTGGAGATGTTATCCGTCCCTGTGGTCAGATTGGGGAAAGGTGGGTGGAGCAGGAGGGGCAGCCTGGGACTATAGGGCAGCAATCCCCGACCTGCATGGACTTCATAAGTGTTGGGGTGTGGCCAGAGATTCTGTAATCACTGGGGTATGGCATGAGAGTAATGGATGAAAGGCTTCTCTGAAGAGAGGGCATGTATTCATGAAAGCATTTGGGTATGGCCAGGGCAAGTGTGCGAATGTGAAAAATACTAAGCCTATATGCATGTGAATGCCCCCCACAGAATGTCTCACCTATATGGACAATGTCTGTCCTGTATGGACTCAAGAAGTATTGAGGTATGGCCATGGACTGTGTAAGCATAGGGGTATAATTAGAGTCGGTCAACTCAGACCCAAGAACTTTTTAAGAAAATCTTATATTTTTGCCGACCAGTCAACTAACTATGTGAAGATTGCCCAATAGGTGTGGGCTTTAAGACGTGAGCGAAGAACAACATGTGTTCCTTCTCAGAAACCATTATGGTCTCGGAACAATAATCATTAATGCCCTTTTGCTGGCTCCTCCAGGGGATGGTTATCCTCTCAGAGCAGTGACCACAACACCAAATCCAACCCCTTTAACCTAAGACCTCCAGGGGGACCGTCAAAAGGGGGCGTCTGGCGAGTAAACAATCACCCCATAAAGTAAGCTCTGAGAGGGAGCCGATGGTTGATGCCTGTCCCCTAGGCTGAGCGTGGGGTCCTAATGGGAGGGGAGGGGCGGCAGGGTGGAGATGTTATCCGCCCCTGTGGTCAGATTGGGGTGAGGTGGGTGGGGCTGAAGGGGCGGCCTGGGACTATCCCCGACCTGCATGGACTTCATAAGTGTTGGGGTGTGGCCAGAGATTCTGTAATCACTGGGGTATGGCATGAGAGTAATGGATGAAAGGCTTCTCTGAAGAGAGGGCATGTATTCATGAAAGCATTTGGGTATGGCCAGGGCAAGTGTGTGAATGTGAAAAATACTAAGCCTATATGCATGTGAATGCCCCCCACAGAATGTCTCACCTATATGGACAATGTCTGTCCTGTATGGACTCAAGAAGTATTGAGGTATGGCCATGGACTGTGTAAGCATAGGGGTATAATTAGAGTCGGTCAACTCTAGACCCAAGAACTTAATCAAGAATATCTTATATTTTGGCCAACCAGTCAGCTATGTGAAGATTGCCTAATAGGTGCGGGCTTTAAGACATGAGTGAAAAACAACATGTCTTCTTTCTTAGAAACTGTTATGGTCTTAAAAACAATAATTTTTAATGCCCCTTTGATGGCTCCTCCAGGGAATGGTCATCATTGGGGAGCAGTGACCACAACACCAAATCCAACCCCTTTAACCTAAGACCTCTGTGGGGACCAGCAAAAGGGGGCGTCTGGCGAGTAAACAATCACCCCATAAAGTAAGCTCTGAGAGGGAGCCGATGGTCGGTGCCTGTCTCCCAGGGTGGGCATGGGGTCCTTATGGGAGGGGAGGGGTGGTGGATCAGAGATGTTATCCGTCCCTGTGGTCAGATTGGGGTGAGGTGGGTGGGGCTGAAGGGGCGGCCTGGGACTATAGGGCGGCCATCCCCGACCTGCATGGACTTCATAAGTGTTGGGGTATGGCCAGAGATTCTGTAAACACTGGGGTATGGCATGAGAGTAATGGATGAAAGGCTTCTCAGAAGGGAGGGCATAGATGGTGAGTATTTGGTAGAACAATGAGGGCTTGGAGTGGATTCATATATGGGGTATGGCCATAGAACGCATGTATGGTTAGTATTGGAGGGAGGTGGGGAGGGGAACTATATCCAAAAGCGGATCAAGGGGGTGTGGTTCCTAAGGGTTATGACATTGCTATTGATTGGCACTTATACTACACATACAGGGGGGAAATGCCATGAGTATGATTGATAATGAACAACGTGCTGCTCAGAATACGCAGTGTGACTTCGTGGAGTGTCTGTAGAGGGTCTTACTTTATATGTCGGACACAACTCCCCTCTGCTAAATCTTGGGTCTGGCCCTAATGTATGGACATCCTGGTGGGGCAAAGACAAAGACATGGAACACAAACATATATGCCCTGGTATTACAAGAGTACAGCGACCAGTCGTTAAACAGCACCTATTGATTTGTAATGATAACAAGTGACAAAAAACGCAGAGTGGCACCAGTTGGCAATTGGGGGTTCAAACCCATGTCCTTATTATCCACCAGCTGGTTTCCACAGGATGTTATCATGGTCTGTGTACAAAACGTCAACCAACTCAACATGCTGGTTAACTGCCATCTTGCTGATTCTAAATTACAGTTTAACATCTGCACGGCCGGGGAGCGGCACGTACAGGGGGTGGTGCATATTCACAGGCTGAACGTACCACTCCTCATTTATAATATTTTAAATATATTCGGAGCATTTTTTGGATGATAAAACATAGAAGGCCTTTTGGGGTCATCCCTGGGTGGCCGTATGACCCATGGGGATCATACGAGCCTTGGGCTTCCCTTCAGCCATCACAAACCCCTTGAGATTGTATAGCCACGGAGGACGATCCCAAAGGAACTTCTTATATTATTACTCAGTCATGATAACTGGCAAATGAATTCAATTTCAGAAGAGCAAGTTGAACATGGATAATCCTATACAGTAAGGGAAACACTGCGATAAAAATAATGTTATCTAATTAAATCTAATTTGAATAGAAGAACGTCGGCTAGCCTAAGTCAAAATGCCTTTCCCATTCTTCTCTGCCCATGTCGTATAATAATGGTGAACCATACAATATCAGCAAGCATATTCCAAAATAGCTGTTTTGTTTTCCATTTTCTTCTAGACTCACATAAATCATGCAAAGTGCTGTTCATGTTATCTTACTGTGCGATCTTTAGTGGTTTGCATTGTTAGAAAGTTATCCTTGTTTATACTTAATGCAATAACATTGTTCTCAGTCACGCTAGAATAACTAAGGCAGCGCTTTGCCTTATCTCAGGAAAATTTGCATTTGTGCTTCGAATCTATGAAACCTCATGGTTAATTCAACGGTTTGGATTTGATCCAGAAACCTATTGGTAGCACTCTCGGAGACATTATATTTATTCACAAAATAATCCCGATGGCTGTAGATTTTGAAATTGTCTCTGTGCGATAATTGAAACAAAGTTTTACTATGATATTGCAAATACTAAACCTGGTATATGAACAACAGTCTGTTTCATTGATGCATATGTCGCTTAATGTGTAGGTTCAATGCGTCCTTAACAAAAATGTAGTGGATTTCTAAACATAAAAAAGGTGTTTCATAAAGAAAACCTCAAAATATTTCAGAAACCCTACAATTTCTATTAGGGGCCAAAAGAAATCTTCTCAAGCCAATACCGCAATTTGGTTCTTCTCTTTAGCATTATTCTCGTTATACGTTGCTAAACAGATTTCTTCGTTATTCCGTATGAATCAGGCCGCAGATCTAGCAATCTCCGTACCACCTCTTAACCAAAGCCCCCTCCTTCTCAAGCCAACTCTTCAATTTGGTGGCCTTCTCTTTAGCCCGTGTACGACCTGAATATGGCCCAGGGCCAGATCCAATACAAGTCGGATCTAAGATAGAGCTAAGTGCTGCTATCAGCAGCTCCCCTCTAATGGAAGGTGAACTAATCCACCAGCCACAAGAACCAAACTGCATTGGCACGGGGCGAAATTCTATTAATTTTGGTCCCAAGGTGTCAGGAAGAAAGAGGTGACAGTGCGTCGAACGGCCTGGTTTAAAGCCTTTATTCCACATGGCGATTCAGACTACAGGTAATATTCACGATTTTTTTACTTCGGTAATAGTGATATGCCAAAAGATCATGCATCCTACATATCATTTGAAAGAGAATTAAAGATCCTTTCTATTGATATATAACATGTCTATGATTAACCAAAATTCCAAGTACTTGTTCTTGAAATTAATAATAAAAGCGGACCATGTGGGACAGCCTTTCGTCTTGTCAATGGCGGCGCCAGGCTGTCGGTGTGACAGTTTGGGGAATGATAATGGTGGCAGCATGAGTTGTCTAATCTGATGGGGCTTCAGTCTGTCTAAGGGGACTAAACATCCACTGGGTTGTTTCTGGGTGCATGGGCAATGTGTGGGGTGTTGCTGGTGTAAGATAATGTTAGAAATACTGTTACAGCAATGTATCAACAGTTTCTGAGTTTTTGAGTATCTCCTAGTGAACTTCATTTGATATCAAAATGTTTAGAGATGTAACTAGATGAGGCGCCATTGACAGTTGAAAAAAGTATTAGCTCAAAAATATCCCCTAAGAAACACCGCACTCAATCAAACATAACACATAAAGTGCGATATATGTGAACGAACAGTGTTGTTGTCTTGATCCTCTGTGAGGGGTGTGTAAAGCACTCAAATGTTGGATAATAGGCCTACGCATTGGGGCTGAAATAAATAATTGTATATACATATATGGTGTCATACAAACTATTTGCACATTTATCTATTACGCTTTGTTAGACATCTGCACATTCAATTAAGGCAGTACTAGGGGGTTTCATTAGATGCAAACAAATATAATATCTTTCATGTTATTTGTTAACTCATCCAATTGTGAGACATCGGCGATTGTTAAAAATTACAAAAAACACTTCAGAACACTTTTCCATCTAGACATATCAATTGTTATGTCTAGTATGTTAAACTTTATTATACGCATGGTAAACAAGTTTATAACTGCCAGATTAAGGGAAGAATATTGCAATTATGAGGGATAACACTGTTAAAAGACTGAGAATTATTCAGCCAGTCTGGGCTCCGGCGGTGCAGAAGGGGATGAGGCTATCTATGCTTCGTCGTGCCTGCGAGAACCAAAACAGTTTAATTAAGAATGGCCTATTTGACAATGCATTTGTTCTCAGGCAATTATTTGCCATTGCTCTGATTAAATAATTGCCTGGCTGAAAGATTGCCTTCATTTCAGTGCGGAACATAAATAAATTGCAGTAAATTGCAATTCAGTTGGAGATTTAACTCGCAATATCAATATCTGGATATGAGGTTTTAAGGACATGAATTGAAAGGCAATAAAGGAAAGCTTTTATATGCACATTTTTAAACATTTTAGAAGACTAATTTCTTGTAAAGATCCATAAGTACCCTCATTTAATGAACAAGCGTTTCCCTACGTTCTTATTACGCCATATTCCACTGGAGCGAACATGATCAACACATTGGTTAGTTCACACAGTCTTACTATAATGCACCTTAGCAATTATCTGTAATATAAATCTCAATAATAATTATTACGATGCAGTGTGGCACTCTGCAGAAGGTATTCATCTCTTAGGATCAGCTAAAGCTACCATACCCCTTTATCATGAGTCTGCGCGATCCCAACAGTTTATTTTGGTCAATTCATGGGTTATATATTTTCAATATTTTGAAGAATCTATGTGCTAAAATGCATGTAAGATGCATAGAATTGCCGATTTAGAAAGAAAAGAAAGATTAGAATATAACCATTAGAGGCTACTACTGCTGCCACCGCTACCGTTTACTACGGAAAATACATTGAGGAAGAAAAAATGGCCTGGGCCCATTGGAATAGATTCAGGAATAAAGCTATTAAAGTAGTAGGTAAATGAACAGCATGTCTCACGTTTTGTAATACTTAAACACTGCTCATTGTGGACGTGCAGTGTCTGGGGGAAGCCATGAGCCCTCTAACTCTACCCCAGCTCAGCCATGAGCCCTCTAACTCTACCCCAGCTCAGTCCCCATCCTTCATTATCTTAACAATTTCACGGCTTAACGGAGTAAGAAAACGGAATCCGGCCGAAAATTCTTCCCATCTGCTGGTGAGCTAAACCGATTGGCGTAGTTATTGCATCAATTAGTTAATAACATTGCCTCTGCCCCGGCCGCCTGAGCCTCCAACCCTTTCTTGGCTCCAGCCCCAAACCACCACGCCAAATTTTTTCCGGCTTCGGATGAGAACCATCCGATCCAGGAGTTTGTACCTAGAGGCTGTTTCCAATGGCCGATTTTACTCCCGATGTCAGAAGATGGCATTGGGAATATTTGTGGATCATAAATACATGTTACATTGTAGTAAATCCTTTACCAATGCTCATGATATTGATATTATTTTGCCATTTATAAATGGGTTATTTGTATTCAATGCATGGATATCTTAGTACAGAATACACATGTTACATACCAATAGAACGGTCTTTAAATCCTCTTTCAATCGATATGTAGGATGTGTGGTCTTTTGCAATATTGCTGGTAACAACTTATGAATTACCAAATAACCGACAGCCAGAATCACCTAGTGGAATACAGGCTTAATTTCTGAGCCACAGATTAGCATGTCCACAACCTCCGCGGTCGCTGTTAGCCTCCAATGTCGCAAACGATTATTTCAATGTCGCAAACAATTAATCTCTCCCGCTCATGAGCAGTGAGGATTATTTTCTTGAATTATCGCCCAAGGAAATTCAACTCGTTCGTTGCTTCCAGAACGAAATGAATTGAACAAATGCAATAGAGTGTCCTATAGACTGATTGAAACACTCAGGAAAAACCTGTTTCTGATTTTTCGTAAAGAGATGATATTAGGTGCTTGAGAATTGGCTTCATTCCGAAAGTGCTAATTTGAAACATTGGAAAATATGTGGATCATCATGACTTTCAATCATTAGATACCATAAACTATCATTTTTCAATCTTGTGAAATTTCTATATTTCTGTGAGCATCTGTGAGCTTTCATCTAAAATATTAATTGCATGCACGTTTGAGAGCCCAAGTGAAAGCATAATATGGAGTTTTATACCATGTTCAATGAAAATATAACAAAAACTAAAATTTTTAGATACCATGGTTTTTCAAAAAGTGTAAACTCGCAGACACTTTGATAGAATTATATGAAATATATGGAAGTAATTAATTTATTAGGACTCCAATATGTTCAATATCCGACGTACCCAGAGTTTAGTACCGCAATACCGCTTTAATCTGACATTTCACGACCGCCAGATTTGTTGAGCACTTTAAAAAATACAATCAGCTCATGGTCATAAATAGGCTTTGGGTAAATAATAAAAGCAATCACAAATATGACGTCAGAGACAATGAAAACATTGTATCAACTTTTAAAAGGATCGTATGTCCGTTTTCATTAACCTTTTGCAGAGGATAAAGATTACGTACTTGCGTAATGGATGACCGTACGTTTCCTTTATTTGAAGATCCCCTATAACCATATTCAATAACCACTTGCCAGGTAGTAAATATACGCATACTGATGCAGAAGGAGTGACCGAGCGTTTACTTTGAGGGATCAATTTTCTAGGAATGCGAAGACCCCCACCCCCCACCTCCAACGTAACCTCCCAATATCCCGACCTTCAGCTGAACCTCTCAACCTCTCTTTTGACTAACCTACCCTTCCAGGATCCCAGCCCTACCTCTATTCCGACACCCCTATCTTCCATCCAACCTCCCGACCTCTCATCCACCCTCTTGCCCTTCCTAATAAACACTCCTCTCATCCGGGCGCCTTGTGTCTCATCAGGCCCCCTCTCCCTCCTTCCCTGCCACCCATTACCCAACCTCCCTTCTTGCCGCCAGACCTCCCGACCTCTCATCTGACCTCCCTCATCCCTCCCGACCTCCCTACTTCCCTCCTGAATTTCTTCCCTTCCTCCCTTCCTCCCTATGCCCCAAACTCCCAACCTTTCACCTAACACGCGGGAGGTTGGATGGAATATAGGGATGTCGGAAAAAAGGTAGGGCTGGGATCCTGGAAGGGCAGGTTAGTCAAAAGAGAGGTTGAGAGGTTCGGCTGAAGGTCGGGATATCGGGAGGTTACGTTGGAGGTGGGGGGAGGGGGTAGATTATGTGGGAGGCAAAGATGATGGAGCAAGAAGATAGAAGGTAGGGAGGTGTGGTCGGGAGTAGGGAGTGTCTGAGATGGGAAGGTCGGGGGTCTAGGTGGTATGGAGGGAGGGCACAACAGACAGAGTGGTCGGCATGTTACGGACATTGTACACGCCTGAGAGGTCGGGTGTGAGGTAGGGAGGTCGGCACGAAGGTAGGGAGGAGGGGTCGGGAGTATTGGGTGAAAGATGGGGAGGTCAGGGCTCCGGGCAGTATGGAGGGAGGGCACGGCAGACAGATTAATGGGCATGTTACAGGCATTGTACATGCCTGAGAGGTCAGGTGCGAGGTAGGGAGGTCGGCTGGAAGGTAGGGAGGAGTGGTCGGGAGTAGGAAGGTTGGGTGAGAGATAGGAAGGTCGGGGGTCCGTGCGGTATGGAGGGAGGGCGCAGGAGACAAAGCGGTTGGCGTGTTACGGACATTGTACACGCTTGAGAAGTTGGGTGTGTGATGGGAGGTCGACAGGAAGTTAGGGAGGAGGGCTGGGAGTAGGGAAGTTGGGTGAGAGATAGGAAGGTCGGGGGTCCACGCGGTATGGAGGTTGGGCACGGCAGACAGAGTGGTTGGCATGTTACGGGCATTGTACACACCTGAAAGGTCGGGTGGGAGGTAGGGAGGTCGGCAGGAAGTTAGGGAGGAGGGGTCTGGGAGTAGGGAGGTTGGGTGAGAGATCGGAAGGTAGGGGCTCAGCGCGGTATGGAGGGAGGGCGCGGCAGACAGAGTGGTTGGCATGTTACGGGCATTGTACACGCCTGAGAGGGACCCAGGCCATGGGCCACAGTCGCTTGTAATGACGTCATCTTATTAGAGCTGCTCTCACGTTACCGGAGTCCGGCCCAACTTCTGTAGAGCTTTGAGTGGCTCCAAGCTGCCGAGATCCAGTGAAGGGCTCCGAGTGGCCCCGAGCAATTCCGAACAGCTTCGAGCATTTCTGAACAGCTTCGAGAAGAACCTTTGAACCTTTCTGGCTATGATGTTATTATCGTTATATACATGTACATAAGTATGCATAATCCACAAGGGCATAGTCATGTGAAAGGATATGAAGCTTGGATGTTACAAAAGAACACATGACTTGTAATGCACGGATATAATTATATACACCAGTTGCGAATGAAATGATATAAATGTAGGTTTCAGCAGAGAGAATTATACTATAGTATAATTCTGATGTACATATTTTATAGAATTGAATGTAGATTAATTAATATATGTGGTAAATGTATAGCAAATATTTACATAGTAAATATCATAAATGTATGTGTGCGAGTGTATGTCTGGCTGTGTGGATGCCTGTGTATATGTGTGTCTGTGTGTTTGGCTATGTATCATTTCCACTACTGGTTCTCTGGCGCTTGGCAGGCAAACTAAGTAAAATGAAGCGGCCCCAATCCTGTATGAGGACCTCAATCAAGTAGAGCCGTGAGAAAACCACTGTGGGAGGTGTTGGCCTCCCGACCTGCTCCAGGACAGGAGGGATCACTCAGAACCGACAAAAAGTTGTTTTGTGGGGCTGACGCAAGGAAAAGTAAAGTAAAGTAAAATAAAAACAAAACTAATAACCGCCAGGATGTGAGGTCGGAACAGGCAATATTAAAGTGTTTATGGTATAGACTTTATGGTAGAGTCTCAAACACAATGCTGTAAAAGGTACGTCTCTTTGGGTGATGTCCCCCTCTAAACATTGTCCTGGTGTAAATCTATGTTGTTATAAAGTGAAAATAAGAGGATTATTCAAGGAAAATGGCGGTCGTTTCAGGACGATACACTAAATCGGCTTCCTCTTAAGTTAAGGCGAAGGTCATGTTTTAGTGTAGCAGGAAAGACGGGGATACGTCCTCTGAGACTGGCTGCGCACTTACGGACGACGGCTTGGTTGTAAGCTTTCAGAGACTTAATGAAGACTTGCTCATCAATAAGGCATCCCCTACAGGATGTGGAGGCGGATCTGTCAGCTATAGAACCCGCTCACATTCACGTCACAGGTCCCACAATAGAAGGTCAGCAGAGGGATGGCCCTCGGGGGTGATTGCCACAAACTGCACTGGGTGGATGAACGGCAATCAGAACTGGGTGGAAGGGGGGCTGAATCAACCCTGCATTTGTTGAGTGGATGGCGATCACAAACTGCACTAAAATGCACTAAGCAGGTGAACGGCCATCAAAACCCCACACTGGTTAGTTAGACAGCTGCCTGAAACATGCACTTGGCAGATGGACGACCATCAAAACCCACACTAGTTGGAAGTAAGGCTTCCAGAACGTGCACTTGGTAGATGGATGGCCATCAGAATCCACACTAGTTAGTTAGAGAGCTACCAGAAACTTGCTCTTGGCAGACGGACAACCATCAGAATCCCACACTAGTTAGTTAAACAGCTGCCTGAAACTTGCACTTGGCAGATGGACGACCATTAGAAGCTAGTTAGATGGATGGCCATTACTGCCCTGCACTCATTGCATAGACAGCCGTTGCAACCCAACACGAGGCAGACGAATGGCCATTGCAATCCTGTAGAGGTGGGCTATCAGAACCTGCACTGGGCAGAAGGATGGCCGTTGTAACCCCACACTAGCCGGGGGACAGCCTTCATAACCAGCACTAGGTGGATGGAAACTGCTGAAAACTGCACAAAGCGGATGAATGGCAGCCCTCACGCCTGCTAGAACCTGCACTTTGTGCACTAGGGGGAGCATATGGTGTGGTTAGTGTAAAGACCCATTCGCCCTGGTGATCAGGGTGCAAGCGATCTGTTGCGACCATTGTTGCATTGGTGCAAACGATCAAGTAGACGACAGGTCTGCAAGCAAAAGGATCCAACATGTTTTGCTTGAACTCCGAGCGATTCTGGGGAACTTAAAGAAAATTATTGCATGCAGTTGCAAGGGCCCTCTTTTCTCAGTGTGAATGCTATTCGTTCAATTTCACTGGCAGGTAACAATTCTACTGCCACTGAGATCATCGCCTTCTCCACGTGATACATTTTTCAGCCACGTGCTCATTTGCAAGTGAACAACGGCTACTGCGAAAGGGGTTTGACTGGGATTTTGTTGCAGTACAGCTGAATGGATATGTAGGAAGTTGAGTACAAAACATTGAAGTTTTTAAAGGAACTATTCTGGACATTATCAACCACATGATGATAGAGCTACTATATTGTTCCAAATCCTGCTTAAACATATTAACAATAATATTCTTTTTAGGATTGTTTCTATTCTGTATAAGCAGCCGATCAAGCGAAGGATATGGGCTTTAAGAATTGATCACTTCCTATACGAATTTGAGTCATGCATGTTTCTCCATCCTATAAATGATGCCTGCAAAGAAATCATTTAAATGCATGTTTGTATGGCCATAGTATGACCCTGGTATTACAATGAAAACTAGCAAAATCTTTGCTAATTTGTAACCAGTTGAGAAATAAAGTAATTAAAAAAAAAATGTTATCACAGAAAACCAGAGAACAATTTTGAAAATGTACTATTTATCAATATCAAAAATTGATGCAATTGATTGATAACAAGGGGCTTTGACTTCATTAATGTCTCTATTAGGTCACTGTATTATGAGAGTACACCTGAAAATCTATCTTTAAGTTACATTATTTATTTTACTTAAAAACTGATGCCAAGTGGTATTGACTCATTGTGAGGCCACTTGAACCAGGTTAGATCCCCGTGAGTTGAGATGCCCAGGGCTGAAACCCAAGGCGTGTCTGAGCTCTATTCAGCCTCAATGTTAAGGCACCATGCCATCCATCACCAATGGGACCCATGCAGAGGGCCTAGACATTATTTGATAGGCGCTGTCAACAACGGACTATGCACAAGGAACCTTGAAGTCCTTTTATTATACTTATGATATATTATATGAGAAAATTGGTAACTCCTATAGTATTGACTTAATGAATGTTTCTATGGTCATTGCATTACAGGAGTAATCTTGAAAACTCATCTTTAATATGCATAATTTATTCTACATAAAAACGATGCAAAGTGGTATTGACTCATTGTGAGGCCACTTGAACCAGATTAGATCCTCGTGAGTTGAGATGCCCAGGGCTGATACCCAAGGCGTGTCTGAGCTCTATTGAGCCCCAATGTTAAGGCACCAGGCCATCCATCACCAATGGGACCCATGCAGAGGCCGTCGACATTATTTGATAGGCGCTGTCAACAACGGGTTACACGGAGGTGGGGTCAGGAGGTAGAAGTGTTGGTGGAGTGGGGGCTGGGCCTGAGACGGATGATGATTTATGTAGGAGGGGCCAGCTGATGGGAAGTCAGAGGATTACATGAGTCCCACACAAACATGCCAATTCGCGGGGTGGTGCGATATGATGTGTTAACTTATTGCTCTGAAATGTATGAATTAGGGGCAGATTAAGAAAAACTAAGTTATTGTGTTAGGAAGTGTTTTATTGATGACATTGGACATGGATTCATAAAGTCAGGTTATATATTAAGAGTAATAGATACACATAAGTTAAAGGCCATACCATTCAAGACAAACGTATACATATATATATATATGTATATATATATATATATATACATCAAGCACATACACGCACATACACGCACACAGCGATGTGCACACACACACACACACACATACACACACACACACAGGCACTTTGACATACAAATCAACACATATCCCGACACACGTGCGCACACACACACATGTCCCCATTCCTCATAGCCATGGTCCATTTTACCTGTAAAGTATTTCGTTTTAATAGGCAGAAGTATATTCCTTGATAATGTCTTATTCTATTAACAGGCATCTGAACGTTGCATACGAATGACAGTGTATGCACTGATAATTTACGCACTGTTTCAATATGCTTCAACACACAGTGATGCCAATCAAGCGGTGTAAAATCAAATGACAAAACACGAGTATGATTTGCATATCTGAGCCAATTGACTCTTTGTCAACATTGATATCATTTGAGAGAGAGAAATTACAAACTATATTAGCCAATTAGAAATATTACATTATTTGTCTTTCTTTTCAATTCTCTTCAATATTTGACGGCGGAAAAGTTAGTGGCTGTGCCATCCAATAATCTAGAATAAGGCAATAGTATCCGCCCGAGGGCAAGCCAAATGTCAACGCTGCAGTTAATGTTATTGGCATTTGATATTATTGGTAGTTTTGTATCTAATATTACTCTCAATCCGATCCAATACATCATCTTCAAATTACTCAGACACCTTCGGACGAAATGTATTGATTAAATCCTGCAATAACGAGAAATGCAATTAAAATACCTGGTGGTGAAACCCCATCTATCAAACGGCAAAATGAATTGTGCCGAGATTATACAGCAATGCAATTACATTAGCTCTAACAATGGCGTTGCAAATGTCATGACTATGCACCGAAAAAAAACCGTTTTATTGTGCATTCTTTGCGGTTATGCATTTTTTCTGAGAATGTTATTAATGTGGCATTATTGATTTCTGAGCTCTCTATTTGAGATTGCATGGGCTTTCTGGCGACAACGCATTCTATACGCTTTTCGACCTGATACAGATTTATAGCATTGGGTCAGTGGAGTATTGCTTACTAATGAAACAGTAATGTTGCCTAAGTAAAGCCCCATACCCACTAGGCGATTTTACCGGCGACTGGCGATGAGCAACAGCAGAATCACTTGTAAAATTGGTACCAATTCAGATGAACTGTTAGTATGTAATATTGAAATGTTACATACTAACAGGTGACCTGAATTGGTGACGATTTTACCAGTGATTCTGCTGTTGCCCATCGCCAGTCGCCGGTAAAATCGCCTAGTGGGTATGGGGCTTCAGGGAAATAATGTTATGTACAATGAACCCGAGTAGCGTTGTCGTCTATTCCCATCAAACAGCTAAGTTAATGTTTATTGTAGGCAATACTTCCCAAGGAGTACACACCATTGCAATTCGAAAAATAGAATAGATTGACTTTGCCTCGATATCCAAATGATAAAACTATATAGACGTAAGTCTCAATATCCTCATGGTTCATTTATATTGAATATTGTATATTCATACACTGCTTACCGAGCCTAAACATTCATATACAGATATAGGTATATACACATAATTATGTACATATACATGCAAATCGAAAGTAATTCAAATGGACATTGGTTTAAGCTTTGAAATTCATACTTAACCTTTGGATGATTCACATTCACCCCTTAAATTAGCAATTCATAATTCCACGTAATAACCATAGTTCACAGTATGGACCATTTACTATGGAAGTTTCCATAGAATCAGTTAGAAGCATTCGCCATACGGACCCTGCCTGAAGTTACACACCCCTGAAGTCAGCATACACACCACTCCTCTTCTACAGCTTTTTGCGCGGACAGCTCCTGACAAAAAATGTGCATGCTGGCATACTTTGGGTCCCCGCGGGCGGTGCTCAGATGTCGGGCGAGCAGCTCATGTCAGCCCCGCGTCACCGGCCGGCACGTATACACGTATACATGCACGAGCAGCTCACGAGCAGGCCACGAGCAATACGAGCAACTGGGGGGGGGAGGGTGCTGGTATTTAAGTTCCATACCCACTAGGCGAGTTTGACTGAGTCACTGTTGAATAATCAGCACTGGAATCAGCCAACTATTCTCATATAGAATCGACCGATTCTAGTGCCAACTCAGATTACCAGTCAGTATGTTACATTGAAATATACATGTTTGATACGAGTTGGTGCTAAAATCGACCATCTCTTCTAGAAGAGTTGGCCGATTTTAGGGCCAACGAGTCAGCCGACTCTGGTCAAATTTGCCTATAGCGAGTATGGGTCTTAAGCTCCATACCCATCAGGCAATTTTTACGCAGGCGGCCACTATTAATGAATCACTATTAACATTGTTAGATTCCTATCATCATACTGCATTGAAATATGCATGCTTGATCTGAAATAGTGTTAAAATCGGTCAGATATCAGAGTATATTCGTCTGATTGTAGAGCCGATCAGTTGGCCAACTTGGTTAATTATAGTGAAAATCCCTAGGCCTATTTGACCAAGTTTGCTGACTGATCGGCGCTAAAATCGGCCGATTCTATTAGAACACGTACAATTCAATGTTGCATACTGATTGCTGATCCTAATTGGCGAGGAAAATGGCTGATTATTTTGGTAGAAACCAACGTTGTGCGTCGATTCAGCTTTGTATGTATAGTGCTTTATTCTTCCCTACAAAAGGGACTGGATTAAAAACATCTGTTTTTAGTGGACTATGCTTATATATCAAACCTTTATGGTACGCTTAGACAGGCAAAATGGGGTTTTAGAATTGGAAAGCCTTTCACCCCCTTTCTTCTTATCTTGGTAATTCAGTGAATATACTTTATGTACTAGGTTCGGAAACGGGTGTGTGTGTTGGAAAGGGTGGCTCACTGGGCCTTCTATACAAGATGTGTTTGAGATTGTGAACTAAAGGGGCTGCATTAAAAACACCTGAGCTATTGTGAACTAGGCTATTATATCAAAAAATTATGATTCTTTCAGACAGGCAATATGGGGTTTAGAATTGGAAACCCTTGTACCTCCGTTCTACTAATTTTTGATAATTAAGCTTTTCAAAGAGAATGCACATTATGTACTAGGAGTGAAAAGGGGTGTGCATGTGGTGGAGGGTGGGTCACTGAGTCTTCGCTACAAAATCAGTTGGTGACTTGAACTAGAGGAACTTGATTAAAAATGGCTGTTATTTTATTAGCAATACTAATAGATCAGAACTTTACGATTCTTTCAGACAGGCAAAATGGAGTTTTTGAATTGGAAACCCTTACCCCTCCGTTCCACCAATCTTGTTATCTCAGCCCTTTGCCCTTTTTGTACCGAGAACACCCTCCCCAATGTTCTTTTACATACCTATACACAACTGGGTACGCATGCGCACTGCACGTTGTTTGTGGGAGCAGTTCCTGTTTGTATGAGCTGCTCCTGTTTATGATTTAGTCCATACTTACCGGCAGACTCCTCTGTTTGTTGAGAACTGATCCACCCACAGAGTGTTGGGTGTATACAACTGGGTGCGCTTTTATGATGTATGTACTACACACTACACACCAAGTACTTTATATAGCCCTGAGGGGGAACAGCAGGAGTGAGGCCTGTATCCCTGGTCAGCGAGTGCAGGGGTAAAACTGTAGAGGTAGCTATAATATAGATCTGGCCTGGGACACAAGAAACAACCCAAAAACCTGAACATTTTCTGTCATCTCCTATGAGTTCGTCTTTTCCTATGTTATCGTAAATTCACCAAAATGCAACTCTAATGGAACATTCAGAGTGTAATGACATAAGTGTTCTGTTAATGTCCAACCCTTCATATAAAATAACGTTTATAATATGTGGCCAGAACTCTTAACTATCGCTATGTCACAATAAAAGGAACACAGAATGAGCTGTTTCTTGTGTTCCAGATCTATAGCTTGCTTTATCATCAAAACTAAGTTTACATCAGTCAAGCTTTAATGCCCGCATTGCCAAATGTACTCTGAATGCCTTGCGTAGGTGGACACGAAGAAAGTAATGCACGTTATCATGGATCTTGACCTATTTGTGCACAGACTCAAAGACATGTGCGTGATTAGAATTGTAAAGTTAGAACTGCACGGGATATATGGATTGCGATTTGTAAAGCTAAAGAAACTAAATTGATTAGTCCTAATATTCCTATAGCGTTATAGTATAGGGTGTATGTTCCCCGCAATTTGTCTCAACCTGCCTTTAGGGGGAAATGGCAACGACAGCTGCCTCCATGGTACAACTCTCTCATTCGCTGCGGTAACTTGTACCACAGAGACCTCTCAAAGCCAGAAATATCACACCATTATGCATATGGACGGATCCCTTTTGCCAGAAAAAATTGCGTTTCTTAATGTGAAATTGTATTTTTTTCAAAAGCACCCCCCTCCTTTTAAAATTGCTTGATCCGCCTGTGCACCCAACAAATATTGGTGAGTATTTTATGATACAACAAGAAAGGAATATAACTGAGTGTACTTTTCCTTCGTCTCAGTGCAGGTTCGATCAGAGGCCATTAATAATAATAATTTATTGTATCTTACACAAGTTCCTTACCAAGTGTTAGTTCGGAAAGGTCACATCGATGGCTCTCTTTGTTTGAATAACAAAGACACGTTATCTGGCACGGTGGTTCTTCGTTCACAGTAGTCTTATAATTTTAGAGTCGCCATTTTAAAGTCAGGTTACACAGCACGATAGGTATCCTCTAAGGCGATTATTACGCTAATTTCGAAAGAGTGTCAGAATTTCTGTTAACTCTGCATAATATAACATACTGTTAGCAATGTTGTTGGGATTGCTATAGACGTTCTGCAGATCACGTCACATTTACCAGAATGGGGGAGTCCGCCATATTGGTGATCAATTTAAAATAATTATTTTTGCACATTTCTCAAATATCTAGAACATATTTGTATGCAGAATAAATGTAAAATATTATTGTGGTATCATAATAAACTACTTCTAATAGTTAGAATTGATATATTCTACAGTTATTTGATAACCACGTGGTCATGGAAAGCACATGGTGTTCACCAAAAAGTGATCACGTGACCACATCTGCACAAGGTCTATATGGCTGTTTGAGCTCTGAAGAGAACTCTCGGGACTGTTATAAGGTCTATGATAAACACTATCACAACTTACTTCTTACTACAACTGGATCGCGGTCATACTGATGTTGAAGATCTGATACATATCGACAAAAGTGCCGATACACACATTTCAGAATTTAAAAAGGAAGCAACAAAGTATATCATATCTGTTTAAAGTATTACATAGACCGGCTGATATTCTAGCCAAGGATGTTTGGTCACGTACCGTTATTTCAACGTCAAAGAACGTCACATAACATTAAAAGAACGCTGCACAATGTTACCAATATGTTGTGTATACCTTCTTTTTGATATAAGAGCGTTTAGAATAATCCCTTTTCAAAGGTTAGAGATACAAAAGCGAATCAAAATAGGCTATAGAACAATCAACAATAACGTTGATTTGCTTAAACAGATTTTCATCGGCTCTACTTCTGTATTAGAATATTATGTTATTTCTTCAGATGTTTATAAGACAGTTAAACTTATTCAAACAGGTGGAACGAAACAATGCTGCAATGCACATGCATGCATATATGCATTTTAATTCTCGATTCTCATCTGTGATAATATATGAAATTATGTTACCCTGAACTTTTCTTTCCCATGGACAGTACCCCGTATCCACAGTCTATCGCTGATTCATTGGAACATGCAAACCTTTTATTTGAAAGATAATTCTGTTCATGGTCGTGACTTTTAAAACCGTTTATTTTAAATGGATAGTAAATAATATGATTGCTATCATTGTCTCAAACATGCCTCTCTATCTCTCTCCCTTTGTTTGTAAAACAAAAACTGGAATCATCAAGTAACAAACGGTAGCGGGCTGCATGCCATTGAGCTACGTAAATAGCTTAAACTGCGCCAATAGTTCTGTTGGTCACGCGAACGCATACGTACAAGTTGGGAATAGATCTCATAGAGGTCCTTAATGTCGGAAATACTTTTGAAGTACATGGGGTTCATTGATCGTGTTACAATTGAGTACGGCTGCAATACACATGAAGCCCATACAATTCTGTTCTATGTCTAAAGTGGCATACCCAGGCAAGAATGTACTATTATTATAACATTGCAGCAACGTTATTTTTGGTTCTGGTTTGGTTCTTGTTATGTTATTTTGATGGCACCCAATAAAGTCTTTAACATAAGGTCTAACATTGTACTATTGCAATGTAACATTGTTATTATAATACTGATTTTGTTAATTGCCAAATAATAACGTTATTATAACCTTCTGTATTGATAAGGTCTCAACTTCACCAGAATATAATATCATTATAGCACTCTGTCTTTGAGAGTCCCAACATCAGGTAAAGGGATGTAACTCTTACATGAATATTGGGCACATGACAGACTGACCAAAAATGTAATAGTATGGTCACAGAATGTGCTTGTTACATAGCTGCTTGCCTGGGTACCATTCCAGCTGATTTTGTGCCTACATCGACCGATTACTATAAAAAGAATCAGCCAACTTTTGCACTGATTCAAACTTGAAGTCAGCATAATCATATGCATGCAATATTGAAATAGACATGTGGGATATCAATCAGTTCTGAAATTGACCCATCATTCTTGTAGTATCAGCCGATTTTAGTGCAGATCAGTTGGCTGACGTGGTCAAATTCGACTAGTGGGTTCAGAAACGCTGTCGCATAGGATAATCGTATATACCATGACGTATCTCACACATAGATATGTAATAGTAATATAGTGTATAGTTGACATTTCACTTTGAGAAACAGTGGCGTAACATTTTCGCAACCAGTTGCTCACACCACTGCCTCAGACACACAACAATTTCTTTTTTTTCAAGAAGCTAGGAGGATGATTGATAATCATATGATTGATAACCATCTTTGTTGTTTATCTGTCCAAATTATTATAGGCATCTGTTACTTGTACATCTATACATAATTATTATGTTTTTTTATATATTCAGACCCACATCTCACAGAGTAGGTTTTACACGCTTAATAATATATCCTAGTTATAGCTAAAACAACGACGTACAAAACTATATATAATAAAACAAGTACACTTTAGCTTGTACTGAAACGATTATGTTAAGACGGTAGCTTTTAGTCCAACTATTTACCCAGACATCCCTGTCTAAGCTGCAGCATCCAGGAAGGCTCGTCTTCATAAGCCTCTCGACCTTTGGTTAACGAGGCGAACCTTTGTCAAAACCAACTCAGCCGTTCTGACAGGACCTGCACGTCTTGATCCCCTCCCTGTAGCAGACCCAGGCCTCTCAGGTGGCCCACCGTTCTCTGTAAACAGGCCTAGACCCTCTGTGAAGGGATTCACCATCGTAAGTGGAGCCCGGTTCACACAGTATGCCAAGCCAAGGAAATGACATTCTAATAACGTTGCAGCAACATTCCGGATTGATTCTTGTTACGTCACACTGTTAGGTTACAGTGACGTTCTTTTGATGACTCCCAATTACATTGCTGCAACCAACTGTTGTGACGTTACATTGCGACGTTCTGATAACATTCTTGAAACATTATTTATGGGGCTGAAACTTAATAAGAATGTCACAATAACATTCTGTTTAGGTGTGGTCCAGACTTCACAGAATGAGGATGTCACAATAACGTTCTGTTTAGGTTAGGTTGACACCTTATCTAATAAGATAGTCACAGGAACATTCTGTTTAGGTAAGATTAAGACTGACATAATCAGAACATGACAATAGCGTTCTGTTTAGGTGAGGTTGGGACCTCCCCTGGTCAGGAGGTCACAATCATGTTCTGTTTAAGTAAGGTCTGGACCTCACCTAATCAGAACATCACAATGACATTCTGTTTTAATCTGATCTTGACCTTACCACACCAGAATGTTATGATAAATTTCTTTTTGGTTAGGTCTCAACCTCCCAGAAAAATACCGTAACCATTATGTCACATTCTAGTACGTAACTGACAAACCAAAAAAGTATGGTCGCATAACATGACCGTTACGTCACACCTTGGCTGGGGACAGTTAAGCCTGGTTTCCACCAGCCGATTTTGACCACCAGTTATTTGATGATTTCTTACTTTAAACCTATAACATGACAAAAGACTATACATCCTACATACCATTTCAACGAGATATAAAAAAACTTCTTGATAAAGTGTATAATACGTTCATGGTTTACCAATATTCTCATTGTCGATTTTTGAAATCGGGAGTAAGATCGGTTAACTAGTGGAAACATGGCATAACTCGTTTACGAGGGTTGTTACAATGATATCGGGAGAGACCTTTTTAAAATTGTAATATGAACCCTTCATAATTCAACCTACTGTTAGACATGTTGTTGGGACTGTTATACGACTGTCGGGATCCTCAGATGAGTTGTTAGGACTGTCTTAATGTCTACGATAAACCTTGCTGTAAGCATATTGACGGTATGTGTAAACCCACCTTCAAGGGCTGTTTACACAGACCTACAAAATCGGTACAACAGCTAGGCCCTCAATAACGTTCACCATAAGGCTTAAGATAGCCATGCCAATTAACAAAAGGCTTTCGAAAGTACAAACAGTATTATTTGTATATGTAAACTGTTTTCATCTTAACAAATTGCTAGCATAAGGGTGTATCAAGGTTGCCTCAATGTTGGCCTAAGGATTATGTAAAGTTGTCTGGTGTATTAGGCCCAAGTTTTTCTTAAGGCAATTTCTGTTCACTATCCTGAGGCTATCGAAAAGACATTGCGGTTAGGACATTTTGTAGGAATTTGTAAACAAACCATACTTATGATAGCCTTATGGCAGTAGACTATCATCCAACCAGTTGGAAGTTAGCCAAAATAGTGCCAATACCTAAAACAACTAATGCCTGTAGTGAAGGGGACTATAGGCCAATATCATTAATCCCCCTACCGGGAAAAATGTTAGAAAAACTTTTACATACACAAATCTCTGCATATTTAGAACAAAATAACCTATTAAACCCAAAGCAAAATGGTTTTCGGAAATCTCATAATACGACTGATACAATCTTTAATCTAGTGAATGACCTGACAGTTCAAATGAACAATGGGTGTTTTACGACTGCTGTGTTCATCGACTTTGCTAAAGCGTTTGACACTATTGACCATATCCAACTGGTAAATAAACTAGTACATTTTAAGCTATCAAAATCAGTGATATTATGGTTTAAAAGTTACTTAAATAATAGAAAACAAAGAACGATAGCAAATAATGAACTCTCTGATTGGCAGACAGTTTCTACAGGTGTACCGCAGGGTAGCACTATGGGACCACTCCTTTTTATTATGTTTACTAACGATATGTCTAACTGTATCAAACATAGTAAGGTCCTGTATTATGCAGACGATACAGTGTTATACTCGTCTTGCAACAATCGGAAAAGCAATGACAAAAATTTACAACTTGATCTGAAATCGGTGTCAAAATGGTGTTTTACTAATGGCCTGACTATTAATGTTAAAAAAACAAAAATCGTTAATTTTGGTAAAAAAAATTATGCTGGCCAAAAGCTGCAACTTTTGAATCAACAATTACCGGTTGTAACATCTTATAAGTACCTGGGAGTATCATTAGACAATCACTTGAATTTTGATCTACATTATAATGATATGGTTAAACAATTTTCGTTTAAGCTATATCTTTATAGAAGAATAAGGTGCTATCTGACTGACTTTGCGGCTAAAATAGTTTTGAAATCAATGGTACTTACTTACTTGGATTATGGAAATATTTTCTTGACTGCCAGAACCTATCAGGACTTGTCAAATTTACAGATTATGCAGAATAATGCTCTGAGGACTTGCCTTAGAATAAGAAATAAACGTGAGGTGCCGGTATATTTATTACATCAACAGTTGAGTGTGCAGCCATATGATAAACGAATGCAGTACTTTACTCTATGTTGTATATATAGAAATATCCAAAATGGGCATATAAAACCAGTAGTGCCTCGTAAGCGCACGAGACTACATACTGCTCCTGTTTTATATTTACCAATACCAAATACGAATTGGTATGCTAAATCGGTTGGCTATTTTGGCCAAAAAACATGGAACCTACTGCCCAGTAGAATCCGAAACAGCGATAGTATTGAAATTTTCAAAAAACAAATTAAGGATTATCTTGATGTAATCTAAGGACAGCATGTTACCATCACTAACTTCTCTACCACCTGTTATTCGTTTATTATCTGCTGTGTACTTTAATACAATTGGATGACTACACTGGATGAACTGTCTTGCTCGTGGTTACGTCGGCTGGATTCATCTAGTGTATTTGTCTTTTTCTTGCTTTTTTGTGTCTCCTGTGTTCCAATGAATTGATATGCTAATATGCCAATTTATCTATTATACCAAAACAGGTTTGACCTTATATCATACAATTCCAGTCATATTACTGTCCAAATGGTATTTGGTATGTATAAGTCATAACAATGTATCAGGTGTTGGAATGTATTATTCTTCATTGTCTCATTTTCATCTCATTATCATCAATTTAATGTGAATTCACAGGCACAAAGTATAGACTAGTTGATATTGTATCTCAACATTTATCTATGTTGTGATTGTAAACTACTCTCTATAAATATTATGAAAATCTTAGTTCCTATGCTTAATATGAACTGATTCAGCGGGAGATCAGATATGCTTTGTATTTGAGCTGTACAGTTTTGAAATAAAGTGAATAAAAAAAAAAAAAAAAAAAAAAAAGAAAAGGTCAAAATTATCGTAGAAACTTGAAAATTTGCCTGTCATAAGCAAATTGAAAAAGCACAATCCTATCCTGACAGAAAATCTTCTTCATTGATTCCAAAACGCTGGATGATTTAGGGGAAAGCTTAGGACAACCTCAAAGGCACCATTATCTGCATTATCTGGCTTATATGAATAAGCCAGCAGTTTATATAAAATGACAACATTGCCAGCACTGTCATGCTGCTTATGTTAATTATGCGGGTTATCCTAAGCCTTCTTAAGGCTGTTATCTGGAGATTAACATAAGGACTTAGTCGGTCTGTGTAAACCCCGCTGATCCTATAGCCGGGACCATTACCCCTTCTACCTCCTCGATGATTACGAGCATATCAATTCTGGGAGATGAAAAATTACCCCAAGGTGCTTGTACTTATCAACATGACATGGCGTTCACACAGAACATGATCACATGGGTTGCCATGCTTAACATGCTGGTTACATGCAAAGGGCAGGCAGGAGGCGTCCGAAGGCTGGGATCAAAATGCCATTATTTGTGTATCTAAATGATTGAGTACGCCTCATGTGTTAGATCTCGGGGTAGTTTTTTTAAACAGGAGTCAGGCGTGTGTTGGTACAGTGAGGTAGGTGAATGAAGTAAGTGATTAACCTTGTGGTAGTGACCTTGGAGTAGCGGGATCTGCAGATTTGGGGTGGGGTGAGCGATAATCTGGGATAATCTGGGTCCGGCCATCAGAGACTGTGGGAAAGCGTCAGGTATAATCCAAACACATGTCAGGTAGGAGACCCAAAGGAACAAACTCTTTTAGAGCTCCTCCCGCTTGGGATGAACCAACCGAGGCAAAGCTATGCCACGGCTATTAGCGAAAAGAAGGAGATGTTTAGCGGGTGTGTTAATAGCATCACAGCAGGGCACTAAAGCTGAACATTGCAACTGATTGTAGTCGACAGATACTGTTTTTTACACGTAATTAGAAGCAGGTGGGAATGCAGAGCCAAATAAATGTGTCTTACAACTATGGAAATGTTGCAAGATATTATCTCATTGTTCCCTTGCGGGAATCATATATATCCAATGCAAAACACAATATATATGTAGGTATACGCTTCATCGTTGTGCCTTGAAGATGCCGAGGCATATAAACAGGATTTTGAGGAGGGGGTCTGCATATACACTATGTACTAACACATGTTAAGTTTAGATATGTTTCTTGTAAGGTTTAAATCGATGTTATGTTTAAATATAATGTTAAGTCTAAAATATGTTTCTTTATCTGAATGGGAGCTTCTCAAAGTTCACAGATTAAAATATAGTAAATAATGACACAGTGACAAGACAAATATGATTAAAATATAGAATTTCAAATTAGTTGTGACCACCACGAATGCTTGTTAAATGCTTGTTAAAACTAATTATCTTTGGAAGAATAGAGAAAAGTTTGGAAGAATGATTTGGATTGCCTCTACTGGCATGGGCCTAAATCTCACCACTTAAAGTCTGACCTCTGCTCCCTTTCACCGTCTGTCACCGTGTGTCGATTTCACGGCTACCCGTGCCTCTCCCAGTCGGTGGGGGAGGGGGCCTTCTGGGCCACCCAACCATGACTGAGGGAGGCGGGGGTGATGACTGTGTAAGGAAGGGTCTAGATTGACCGTAAAGGGTCCCCCATGTTAATCCCTTAAATAACACTGTTACTATTAATCCCTTAAATAAAACTGTTACTATTAACCTAACACACACTAAAACATCATGCATCCATGTAAAGTTTTTTTCTCTTTGTCATGTACTTAAGTCCTCACCAAAAGAGGGGGGGGGGGGGTCAGGACCCCCTGGATCCATCCTGATACATAAATGTACAACTCCTTATACCATACACGTTGCCCTGCGATTCAGTATTCCCTGTCCTAATATACCACCTCATAAATACGGCATACACTGTGCTCCAGCCTCCGTCATGCAGAGGGGGACACCCTGGCCTCTCCCCTCCCTTGTGACTAACAGGCCGACAAGATGAACCCTTACGGGCCCATTCTATGCCGATAGTCATCATAATCCTGTCGTATGTCACGCGCCTCTTGTATGGAGGAGGCAGTCAAGTCAGGTCTATGGCCAATTTGTCCTGCACCACCCCCCGCCCACATACCGGCCCCTGGAGCCGTCCCCTGCGGGAGGTGTGGTCTGAGATGGCAGGGTCCGGAGGGTGGGGGACTAGCCCAGGAGGAGGTGTGACTGGTGTATGCACCTTTTTCACGAGTCTGCGCAGTGAACAATCCCCTGGTCGTTTTAACCCAACTGTACATGTTTAGCCTTGGTCGATAGGTATCCATATCCCTATACATTGGTTTGGGTCTTTTATTCTTTAGTAGGGCTCCACACTATTGGGAAAGTCCTATAGGCCCTGCAGCACATGAACTAAAATGTAGACTTACTTGGAAAAATGGCTACAAATTTATATAGGAAAGTGAAAAAACTATAGTTCGATAGATTTGTGACCAGATTGTGCTAATGTAGCTGGTAGTGTTGCAAAAGAAATTAGGGTCTGCACACCCTTGTTATGCGCTTGTTGTCTTGTGATTTTCATAACGAAATATGCTGACCCATGTGTTGCATCTCAAAGTATAGACGTTGTGCAGATGACGTCACAACCAACCAGAATGGGCTCGACGCCATATTGATGATCAAGTTATAAATGCTCTGATTTAAAATTCTGAAGCTTTTAAAACATGTTTTTATGCTATAATTATCAAAAATAGCCTAACTGTTTAATAATTATCAGTTATTATCATTTAAAATTAGTTTATCATGATTTATTCCTTAACCGCATGGCCTTGATCACAACGTGATGATCACCAAAATCTGGTCAAGTGACCATGTCTGCACAAGGTCTAAAATCAATTCTCAGGGAGCGCCTCGTCGTTATATTGAGAATCATAAAGATGTATCTCAGCTCTGTACAGAAGGGAGGTGTCTAGTAAAGTCAAAGATGTAATTTCTGTTTGAGAAGCGTATTATTTGATTAGAGTCACATTGTCTCTTTGGCTTATGACTGTTCTTCGCATTGGCTCGACTAAAATATTCACAAGCAATTCTTTATAATTAAGTTTTATATTGAGTGAAATACAAAATAAAACGGCTGGGGTGGTACTTGCATATTGATGTGCAGAATCAGGCATATATATATATATAATGAAACAGCCACTGTTCTATGCACGAATGAGTGCTAGTGTGAGTTGGTACTGCCTTTCGGTTCTCCAACTCTCTCGAGTAGCTCTTGTTCAAGAGAGGTGTGTCTGTAGAAAAGGCGGAGGGCTTTCACGATGGGAATCTCTTCTTAATATTCCTACCTTGGGACTCCTACGTCATAGACGATATGCATCCCCTGGGATCAACAATACAAAGGAAACCGAAACGGCTCAGGCAATAAGCAGATTTAGAACCGTCTGGATTGGTTTGGGTAATTCCTATTAGTGGGTGCACTGAAAGGATTTATCATAAGAGGAGATTCACGTTTGCCTTTATATACTGTCCTTCATAAGGGTGGCAATGGAATATGATCTTATTGATACTATGTAAAGGGAAGGATTGTCAAATCTTATGTTGGAGCAATAGATGGCAAAACCTCTTATGAACTGGTTCCATCCCCTATGTAGTTTCTATCTTCTTATTGGTTATCTAGCTTCTTATGAGTCAAAGTGCAACTTCAAACGGAGAGTATGTAAGATCTACATTTTCTAAGTCATAGTTGTATCTAATTTCACCCAATTCAAAAAGGTTTGTGCTGACTACAATAAACTTAGCCTATTCAAACATTTCAATATATTTGTCTCCAGTAATGTTTCAAAACAAAGAGGCACGCCCTTCAACCTAATACTTTGATCAATATAACTCTTTGTCCTTACTCACATCAGGAATTGTATGTAAAATAGTATGTACACAAACACAACCTTGATATCAGAACTAATATAGGACATTTTATCAAAGTCACACTTCAGAGGTAGGCATAAAAGAATAAACAACATTTAGAACATTCGAACATATGCCAATTCAAAATATGATTTCAACTCTTAAAAGACACAACTTATGTGCTGTCTGCTTTGATTTCTTAATGTAAGGCAATACCACAGTCGAATAGAACATATTGATATTTCTTCTGGCTGACTCTATGAATGATTGTAATAGTTTACCTGTTTTACATTTTTACAGAAGAAAGGATGCTTGTCTTGTAGTTCTCAACTTTGTTGAGTTTAAGTGCAACATTAAAAGTAGGTTTTATGATTGAAAGGATATCGTTGGCCTTGTGGTATTGTGTAGGCAGCTGTTGTATTCGCTTTAAACAAGCAGAGATTCCAAAGAACATCGCTCTTTCAGAAACTTCAAAAGACTTTTCCTCACGGCATCAGGAATACTCTGCAGCAAACAGGCCCAACCTTACCCCTCCCACTCTTTGACCCTCTTTTTAAGTACTCGTATTCCTCCGTATGCACATGTTCAAGGGGAATAACCTTTGGACAATAAGAAACATGTTGTATGCAGACAGGCCTAACTTTGATACCAGACCCAATATCAAAGCAACTTCTATCAAAATAACATCAGATGCAAAAGAAGAAACACGATGCGGACCATTCGGATATAGACCAATTCAAATTGACCAAAATAGTAAAGGGTACCTTCAGAATAGTGGGATCAGTTTATAGCAGCATAAGTAGAAGTAGTACGAAGTGATGGGCGCATGAAAGGCTTATGACATTGGGAAAGGTTGTTTGAGTAGCTGTTTGAGCAGTTCTGACGATTGTTGCACAGGCTGGGACTAAAGCCACGTCCCCACTTGGGCGACTAACGGCGGCAATTAGTTTATGTGGCGGCCAAAAGTACTAATCCCCTCCCCTCCCTGGTGACAAGTCCCCCATCAAGCAGTAGTTGCCAGGGAGTGAGCAGGTTGGCACTTTGGGCCACCACATAAACTAATCCCCGCCATTAGTCACCCAAGTGGGGATGCGGCTTAAGGGCCGGTGTACAGGTTGGGTCAGCAACAATGGGTCTGCCTGGGGTAATAATACATATACTGTCGGAAGTTACGATGGCCCCTCCACCTTCCTGGGAAATCTAAGCAGCTAGTGCCCATACTGAGGAGGGCCTAGTGAACTGCTTGGGCCAGGATAGATACCTTGTGAGAAGTTTTAGCCAGGACTTCGGGCCTGGTCAGGAGTTGAGGGAAGAAATGAGGGCCTGGCGTGCAGCTCGGGGGAGGACTGAGGCTCTGCTCAAGCCAAGACTGGGTGCCTGGTGAGTCACTAGGGCCAGGACTGAGGGCCTGGTGAGCAGCTCAGGCCAGAACTGAGGGCCTAGTGGGCAGCTCAGGCCAGAACTGAGGGCCTAGTGGGCAGCTCAGGCCAGAACTGAGGGCCTAGTGGGAAGCTCAGGCCAGAACTGAGGGCCTAGTGGGCAGCTCAGGCCAGAACTGAGGGCCTAGTGGGCAGCTCAGGCCAGAACTGAGGGCCTAGTGGGCAGCTCAGGCCAGAACTGAGGGCCTAGTGGGCAGCTCAGGCCAGAACTGAGGGCCTAGTGGGCAGCTCAGGCCAGGATTGAGGGCCTGGTGAGATCAGGCCAGGAGTGAGGGCCTAGTGAGCTGCTTGAGCCAAGAATCAGGACCTTGTGAGCCACTCATTCAGTTACTGAGGGGCTGATGAGCAGCTCAGGCCAGGATTGAGGCCTTTGTGAGCAGGTTGGGCCAGGACTGAGGGCGTGGTGAGGAGCTCAGGCTAGGACTGAGGGCCTGGTGAGCAACTCAGGCCAGGGCTGAGGGCCTTGAGAGCAGCTCAGGCCAGGACTGAGGGCCTGGTGAGCAGCTCAGGCCAGCACTGAGGGCCAGATGAGCAGCTCAGCCTAGGACTGAGGGCCTGGTGAGCAGCTCAGGCCAGGACTGAGGGCCTGGTGAGCAGCTCAGGCCAGGACTGAGGGCCTGGTGAGCAGCTCAGGCCAGGACTGAGGGCCTGGTGAGCAGCTCAGGCCAGGACTGAGGGCCTGGTGAGCAGCTCAGGCCAGGACTGAGGGCCTGATGAGCAGCTCAGGCCAGAACTGAGGGCCTGGTGAGCAGCTCAGCCTAGGACTGAGGGCCTGGTGAGCAGCTCAGGCCAGGACTGAGGGCCTGATGAGCAGCTCAGGCCAGGACTGAGGGCCTGGTGAGCAGCTGGGGCCAGACTGAGGGCCTGGTGAGCAGCTGGGGCCAAGACTGAGGGCCTGATGAGCAGCTCAGGGTGGGACTGTGGGCCTGGTGAGCAGCTCAGGCCAGGACTGAGGGCCTGGTGAGCAGCTCAGGCCAGGACTGAGGGCCTGGTGAACAGCTCGGGCCAGGACTGAGGGCCTGGTGAGCAGCTCAGGCCAGGACTGAGGGCCTGGTGAGCATCTCAGCCCAGGACTGAGGCAAAAGCCAGGACTGAGGGTCTGGTAAAAGCTGAGGCCAGGACTGAGGGCCTAGTGAGCATCTCAGGCTAGGACCAAGGGCCTGGCGAGCAGGTCAGGTGAGGATTTAGGGCCTGGTGAGTAGCTCAGCCCAGGACTGAATGCCTGGAGAGCAGCTCAGGCCAGGGCTGATCGCCTGGTGAGTAGCTCAGGCCAGGACTGAGGGTCTGGTGAACAGCTCAGGCCAGGACTGAGGGCCTGGAGAGCAGCTCAGGCCAGGACTGAGGGCCTGGTGAGCAGCTCACTTGGACTGGGGCCCTTGTGAGCATCTCCAGGTGGGGGCTGAGGGATGATGAGCTACTAGGGCTTGGACTGAGGACCTTGGAAAATGCTTGGGCCTCGTCAGCAGCTCATGCCAGTACGGAGAGCCTGGTTAGCAACTCAGGTCAGGATGAGGGCTTGGTGAGCAACTTAGGCCAAGACTGAGGGATTGCTGAGCAGATCAGGCCAAGACTGAGGGCCTGGTAGCAGCTTATACTATATTTTTTTATAGGACTGGGGGCCCAGTCGGCATCTCAGGCCAGGACTGAGGGCTTGGTGAATGGCTCAGGTCCAGACCGAGGTGCTGTTGAGCTATTCGGGCCAGGCACAATGGACCCGCCCGGTGTAATGATATAGTGACAGAAGGTGCGCAGGCCGGGCCGGGCTATCAAAGCCCCTTCACCCTCCTTACTGTAAGCCTCAGGCTCTAGGGTATGCCCACAGTACACCAGAGCGTACATAGAGTTATTTCAACATGCCAGGGAAGATTTAATGGAGGGGGCCCATGGTGCCGACCCGCTCTACTTTCATTCAAATTTTATTTTTTAATGTAAAATTTTAGCCTTAAGAAGGGTGTCTCAAATTTTTATATAATTGTCAAAATGTACACGACCAATTTTCTTCCAGGTCATCTAGTCTTACAAAACTGAAAGAAAAATTAACTTGCAGAGTTCAGGTTATAAGTCTGATGGTACTTGTTATTTTCATCAGATTACAAAGTATATAGCGTCCAACGGCGTGTCAATGATATGTTATACAATATAAATTATACTTTTATGTCAGAAATAAATCAATTACCTAATCCAACTATTCTTAGGGAAATCCAGATTTTAACACTCGGCTCATTATACCCCTCACTCCCCACTGGGCGAGGCGACACTGCGGTTGGTCTTGTAGCAATATGCCATTGTCGCCATGGCCAGCAATGGGAGGCGGGCACGGGGGTCCTTTCAAAGGCCGGGAGGGGGCTGAGTATACATGTCGGCCTCCTCCAGGGTGTGTGTAGGGGTAGGGGCGGGGGGCGGGGGGCGGGGGGCGGGGGACGGGGAAGGGCGAGTAGGGTGTGGAGAGCAGATAGCAATTGCTCTGGCAGGGGTGTCATATTGGTATTGGTATTTGGTGAGGCTATGATCAAGGTTCTCCCCCTCCTGAGGCCACGCCCGCATGCCTTTCAATATCATTGATATTCCATGTCTGCAACTTTATACTTTCCGCTCGCCGCCCCTGCTGTTTTCCCCGGGTCTTCCCCGGACATGTTTCATCCTCCACGGATACTACATTAGGTGGAGTCCCCTGCCAATTGAATACAAGTCGTGTTGAATAATGATGTGGGCAAATTATGCACTGAGAATGTATCTTATTTGTCTGCCTATTGGGATTTTGTTTTTGTTTTGCATCTATGGCAATTGACTCTCTCTATCAATAGACACCAATATCAAATGCACGGCTAATACCAAAATTATATAATGTTGCGTAATAGTTCAATTCTAAAAATTGAAATACTATGTGTTTTTTATGGAATCTAACAATAACCAAGTTCTATATCAATGTTGCCCACCTGTTTAGAGTTGTCTTGCTACATGTCTTTCAGGCTGTACCACTGCTGTACATTTATTCACTCTTTGCATGTCGGTCAGATGACGTACTGTTCACCTCCCGTCTTTTATACCCATGTATCCTTGTTCTCCCCATCCCCTGCAGCCCCTGGGCCGTAGGGGGTGAGCTAAAACAGGAATATCTTCATCTTGACGGCAGATCGACCTCTTCTTTACATGATTGCTGCATTGCACATGCAATGTGACAGCAGTGGAGGCCTGGAGGGGCCTGGAGCCCTGTGATGGGGGTACTCATTCTTTGAATGCCACTATCAACTGCCAAACTACTGCCCCCACTTTTTGTGACTGTCTGCTACTGAATTTTATTTGACTGAAATTCATTAAATTATTTTGTGTATGCAGATCATCACCCCCGAACACCAGAATGTCTCAGTACCATGACAAAAAAATCAACAACATTTCATTGGAAAGTACTGAAAGAATAATTGTCATTCGTTCTTTTTGTGTGAATAATGTTATCAATGAGACTAAGTTTCAAGGTATTGATCCTATATTGCTTTAAGGTCATCACACACATATTCGTATCAGAGACGGATCCAGAGATTTTCAAAGGGGGTGGGGGGTTGGGGGGCTATTGTGAACATTTTGACCGGACACACCATGTCCGAGAATTTTACATTTACGAAAGTGAATAATTTACCAAAAACAGAGGGGGACGCCCCCTGCACTCATCTCTAAATTCACCTCTGGGTATGGAAATGTTGACAGCCCCTCATTTTTCACCTTCACAGCCTCCGTTTCATGAGACCGTTTGGCGGTAGGTACCATTTTTGGACTCGACCCAGCTATGGTCACGTTATGCAACCATACTTTTTCGGTTTGTCTGTCACTTACTAAAATGTCACTTACCTGTTACATCATTTTTCTGTGAGGTTTAGACCTAACCAAAACAGAATTTTATCATAACATTCTGGTGAGGTTAGGTCAAGATAAAATTAAGATAGAATGTCATCATGACATTCTGATTAGGGGAGGTCCTAACCTTACCTAAACAGAACGTTATTGTGATGTTCTGATTACGTCTGGTCTTAACCATACCTAATTAGAATGTTATTGTGAAATCCTTATAAAGTCTCAGCCTCATAAATAATGTCACAAGAACGTTATCAGAATGTCACAAAGTTACACCGCAAGAGTTGGTTGCAGTGATGTAAGTGGGAGTCATCAAAAGAATGTCACTGTAACCTAACAGTGTGAATAATAAGAATTAATCTAGAACGTTGCTGCAACGTTATTAGAACGCTATATCTTTGGATGGGGAGTGTCCTCCCCCCTCCCATGTTAGAGGAAGGGGCCTAAGGGCTAATCGTAGAGGCCCATAACCGAGCACTGTTCGCGAGGTCCACCGACTCCCACACGCCGTCACCAGACGTGACAGTGACATTTTTGTGGGTGGCTTTTTGTGACAGGAAGCCTCCCCTAGCGGGCAATCGACGAACGATGCCGCCCGCGCTCCGGTGTCCTGTAAAACTTGAATTATGGATGTCCTAAAAGGGCTGCCTGTCTCCTCAAAAGTTGTCATTTCTGGGATTTTATTATTTGAGTGCACTCAGGGAATGGGGGCGTTTATTCTTAGTAGTTTAAGGTGGATCCCCTCCAGCCCGACATAAACGTAGTTTTGAGTAGGAGTCGGGCAGAAAGGTGAGGTGTAAACATAAAACTACGATTAGTTAAAGCATGAGGATTGATTCTGCGGGTCGGTTAATTCTGGAATCAAGTGAGGTGCATAATATATCAAAATGTAATACTGTGTATAGATGTTATAAGTTTTGCTTGACTAATATAAAAATAAAATGTAATATTGATGTTATAGTCCTGGACTAATGCAATTGGAATGTACATAACATGTAATCAATACCATTTTCTAGGTTTGAAGCTTCTTTTTCTACAAATCACTTAAACGGTCTAAATGCTTTACGGGCCGTTTCCCCACTACATTTTATTGATATAGGGTTAGTGCAACCCTCGGAAGATACTCAATCCAGAAGGGAAAAAAGGGAATAGCTCTACGACGTATGGGATAAATAGGTGATATGTCGAGAAAGATTGATAGTGTAACACTAGATAGCGTTGGGTGGGAAGTATTCTATGGTTAGAGAATGACATTTTTACGATGAAGATGTACTTATCCGTTCTTTTCCTTGGGAAAAATGATACGGGTCTCCTGGGCCCCCTAGCGGAGGAGGAGAGCAACATCGGGGCGGCCAACATTCCCGCTACTCATGCCATTCTCCTATTGCGCATGACCGGAAGTTGCAGATTGCATGCCGGGAAAAGAGGTGATACCGGAAGAAAGGAGGAGGGGTGGGGAGGGGGGAGTCTGCTGGAATCTGGTACTAGTAGTAGGATGGTCTCATCCCAGTATGCAATGTAATACATTGGGTGGCGTGGGCAGGGGGCAGGGACCCCTGGGACCCCAGGAGCACCACACGCAAGCACAGGCCTAGACATAGGGTTATGGGGTGCCGGTGGCAGGGAGGAGGCAATGGAGAGATGGGTCGGGACTACATGGGGAAGTTATAGAGCCCCAAATGGAGGTTTCATTGTTTGGATTTTTAATTACTATAGACGTTGTGCAGATGGCGTCATTAAGTCCAAAATAAGCTATTATTTGGTGATCAATTTAGTATCAATGCTATTCTTAAATATTTAGAACAAATATTTGTGCCCCATTTAATTAAAACTAAGTTAGTTCTTCATAATCCATAATATTCATGCCTTAGAATTTAAAATTTTGAATCTATTCCATAGCCACGTGGTCATGATCACCACGTGATGATCACCAAAAAGGAATCACGTGACCACATCTGCACAAAGTCTATACGTATCATTTCAGTCACTCATTTACTATTTTACAGTCATTAATCATAAACTGATACAAAGTAGACAAAGTTATCCAGAAGGTGCCCAATCTTTCATAGGTCGTTGCCATATTTTCATGGAGTAAATGGCATTGATAACGGATTATGTTTTTAAACAACTTTACTTGGCAACTTCATGTGGTTGCATGTTATTCCAGTATAGCCTATAATAGAATAGTGATTTCACCTCGCTGATCCAAGTGCCACTAAAAGGAAAAAAGCTGGCCTCCCCGACGGGGAATTGAACCCCGGTCTCCCGCGTGACAGGCGGGGATACTAACCACTATACTATCGAGGACTGCTGTTTCCCTGAAGGAATTACTATAGACAAATCCCTCAAAAGATCAAGTGTTGCAGTTCGCGCCTTTGTACAGAACCTTCAAGTTCAAATGGGAAATAGCTGTATTTAAAAATACTTATTTTTTTTATTTTGGATTCCTTCCAAAGGGCCCGTGTCTTCACGAATGTCTTCAGAGATTTGTGTTTTAATTTCCGTTCATTTGTCAGGGAAAAAAACTTGAATATTTCTTATTCATGCTTGCATATATAAGACTGATTTACCTAATTTGCATTTATGGGAATAGTGTTTGCATTTGGCAAATAGCCCTGATGAAACTGCCAAGACTAGCTAGCTTTTGGTAAAAAGAGTATAACACCCTGACTGCCAGACAAACTGTAGAACTCATGAAGGAAACAAGAGTACTTAGCCAGTTGTTCTACCCTGCTGTTGTAAAGCCCACGTGGTTTACCCGGAAAATTTCCGGGTGTACAGTCTACACCCTACACACAGGGGGCCTGGCATTGGTCGGTATGCACGCACTCCCCGAGATTTATCGAGTTTTGATAGGGGCGCATTCTGGACTACTGCATGGGGTCGGGCTCAGCCTGTTTACACTTACACCGCCACTTAACTCTGCTACACACAAACTCAGTTCTCCACTGCCATGCTCAGTCATGTCAAAAAACATAAACGTGACCATTTTTATTGTCCAGAGTTAAGTATTTGTTTATAGGTCGCAACTACACTCGTGATTCACACTAAATTGATATTTTGATGGTATGTTGGGTGTTTACCTGAGAATGTTGCTCGTCTTACAAGCGTGAAATAGCAGCAACATGTTGTTGTTGTTGTTGTTGTTGTTGTTTTTTTGGTGTTTTTTTTTTGGGGGGGGGAATAGATTCAACTTTATTAACATCTTCACGTGATTACATGTTTTTCCAGAAGTTCAAGTTGATACATTATAGTTCAAATAGTAATGATATTACAAATGTAGAATATAATATGGTTATCAATATAAAACAAATATTTACACACGTGAATATGTAATGGAAGTGAAAGGAATGGCTACGTTCCTTTACACACAAGATTAAACAGTTTGTTTCCCACCGAACTGTTCGCATTATTAGCTCAATGTTCATTACACAACTAAATACCGTATTCCACTTTACGATGTTTGACACATTATAAGTGAAAATTCTGCCAATGTTTGGGAAAGAAGGCTAAACATCGGCAGTCAGTCACGATCTTTGGATGCACGCAAAAATCCTTGAGGTTGAATATACCAGAAAAGGCTAATGATTTTTGGCATCCTAAAGATTGTGAGCAAAAGATCATGAGAATTCGGCTTTTATTGTCCCATCTATCATTAAGTAACTACCCTTTATAGGGAAGAAAATGCACTTAAACAGAACCCGATCCTAGTTCCCTGAGACGTCACCTGACGCTGATGGTTTGATTATTTAACTATCTCTCCTAGTTATGCAGGTACTTCTAATTCTACTCACCGATAACACCCGATCGGCCATTTACCTCCCCATCTGCCGAGCGGTAAACAGACTGTGTGATCACTCTAATGGGATCCAACCCAGAACAAACAGGCCTTAAGCAGCCTGGGCCGAGTGGTAGTCTACCGCACGTGGGGGTTGCACAATGAACGCATCCCACTGATAGCGGGTTACGCCACTTACATGTGTTTAGGGGTGTAGGAGGAACAACTCTGGGAAGTTTTATCTTCTCTTATTTTCAACGGTTTAAAAAAAAAAAAATTAACATCTCTTCAAATACATGAAATCTTCCGACGTCCATGAAATATACAATATGACAACTACAATGATGAAAACTATGAATATACAATTTATGGTATCATGTTCACAGTCAATTATCAAAGAAAAAATAAACATATTATTAATCCTTTTCTTAAATATTCACGGATTTTTGTACACATTAATTTCAATTAATTCTCAAGTTTTACCCCCCTATGATAAGGACTTAAGGTTCACTTACATATACTACTATATTCAACAACAATAGGGTTTTGTAATTTTCAACAAATTCACTCGCATACTGTACTGTGTTCAGCAACTGTAGAATTTTATTCCTTTTTAATTTTCAGCAACTTTGTTTGCATATGTGCTGTGTTAAAAAAACTGTAGGATTTCTTACTTTTTGATTTTTAACATCTTCAATGCTTACTTCAATTCATTGTGTTCTTCCAGTTGTATTTTCTTTATCTATGGTGGGAAGGATACATTAAGATTGACAAGATGACTTCTTCGCCAAAAAACATTTAAAAAGCTTTGAAATGAATAATTGCTAAGCTTCACTTATTCTTTCTAATGTAAGACACTTGATAATATCAGTGTCCATGATCAATGAATGTCAAGAAATTGAACATATATATAATGTTATATCGTTATTGCAAAAATAAGAATCTTACTAACAGTTCCAGTACATGCGTAGATATAACTTATTATTTTCCGTTTTTATTTTGTCGAGAAAACATTTAAGTTTTGCCCGCAGCTGTATGCAAATGCAAATCAGTTTTGAGGATCAACCGTTAAGAATAGGCCTGTATACGGACATATCTTTAAACCATTCTTAAATTGAATGCACTATTACTCATTTGAAACTGCAGATTTTATCTGCCCTTTCCAGAAAAACAATTCAAATTGAAGCGTTCAAAGGTATTGTGATATCCAAGAACCTTTAGATAACGAAGAACAGCCACCTTTGCCAGAACTCCGCAAAGACTCCGCCCCAGGCTACCGTGCGTTAAAACTCAAACCAGAGAACTTGAAATAGGAATTTCTTTACTGGATTCTTTTTTCTCAAAGAAGCCCTGCTTGATTTGTTCTAACTCTTCCCGCCCCCATGTCGAATTGGTTAGTGACCGGTGGGAAAGAGGTGACCTAAGAGTGAGGGCCTTGTGCTATGTGTTTCTACATGACAGTGGGGAGCACACACCTGGCTGGGTCACTTCAAAGTGGAGAACTTCCTCCGACAACTTCCTTCTTCTATTAAACTCACAGCAACCCCAAGACCTCCTCCTCCCACTCCCCCTCCTTTACCGATACCTATACTTTACTTGAGAGAACAGCACCTACGCCTTACTACAAAGTCATTTCGTCGCACTATATCTTTTCGTATTCAGAGATATTGAATAAGTGTTTCAACAGGACAACACCAATTGTCTCAGCTTGACAACAAAGTTATAGTTTTTTTAATTTGGGGATATTTGATAAATGTTTTCGCTTTTTGTATAGACAGAAGATCAACCACCATTTTCCCACATTTAAACATCATTCAAAAGCTCCTGGCAATACTGATTAAGTATACATTTACAGTGTTAGATTTTATTTATCTACAATAGACTACGTGACCACCCTTTACCCACCCTTAAATGAAAACACAAATTTCAATCTTCGAATATGTCACCCTTAAGAATGATTACTTCTTACTTTATCATGTTCACCTTCCATGGCCAGCCCATGCAGTTTCTCATACCTTGAATATTAACTTTTCGGGAGTAGATCAATTTTAAACTCTCCACTCGATCACGATCCACCGAGAACCCTATTTTTAACACTTTCTAAAACCCCACAAACCCTAAAATCGATTCACTTTAACTCGCTCCTTCATTTCCCATTCCCAACCCCCACCCTCGTTATCCCCCCTAAAACCCCGCCTCGCGCATGCGCACCTCGCCCACTTAGACCCCCGACGAGGGAGTAGTGGTCACGTGATTCCTCCTGGGCCGGCGTCTCAGTCACGTGACGTCACGTGACGTCACTCAGCGTCTCACACGTGCTCGGTAAGAGCTGCTCAAACACGTGTTTTGAGTTGAGCTGACAATCGCCGGAGCACAACCAGTTCGGCTTGAGTTAGCGGTACCGGGGAGAAGGGTGGGATGGGGATGGGTGTACCGGGGAAACTCTGGCCTGGATCAAGGATACGTTCAAATAATTGGGTATGGGTGAATCGTGCTTTTGGGTGTCCTATTTTACTGACATCCTTTACCGGATCCAGGTATTAAAAATAGGCTAAGGGACCCTAACGCCCTTCCCTTCTACATCTGCACCAGCCCCTTTTTGGGATCGTTTTCTTTTTATCAAAAATATCATAGCTACACAAAGATGGTCCAGTACGGCCATCACCTACGAGAATTTCATGACGCTGTTGTTACTGGCGCCCCCTACCAGAGTCTGTACAACCAGGTACGACGCGGCTGTTGTTATTACTGTTTTCGTGACGTCATTGCTGTTTGTTTACGTTATAAACCGTCAATGACGTCAGGAAAACGGTAATAACAATGGCCGCGTCATACCTTGTTGCACGGACTCTCGTAGGAGGCGCCACTAATGACAACGTCATGCTGAAATGAATCCAGTTATTAATCTTTCCTTTGTACAATCGTTGTTTTTATGATATTGTTCTAGAAAAATATCTGTGTATACAGTCCAATTATTGGAGCAGATGAAGAAATACATGTCTGTCTTATTGTGGAATGCAGTGAGAAAAAAGTGCAAATGAGAAAAGAAATGCAATAACAAGAAAAAGAAAATCAGCGTGATTTCTCCTTTGTTTGTTCGTCTCGCCCTTTGGGGGGCTTTGGACTAAGCTGTGATCCTAGGCTTGGCTGGAGACTTCCTCCTGAATACGTCTAGGCTGGTCTAGGCCGACAGGCCTATGTCAGAGTCGGGGGCTGAGAGACAGGATCCATACCATGATCCCTCCCACTTAGGCTTACCAGAATAGGCTGACAGAGACAAGAAAAAAGAAGAAAACAGAGAAAACAGCTGGAATCTGAAAGGTAGGCTAAAGCCTGAATTCCACTTGGTGATTTCGACTACACAGAATTTTGGTAATTTCTAAATATTCATTACAGATATTACAGATACCTATTCGTGTGATATACCATTTGAAAGAGAATTTCAAAATCCTTTCTTATGATATGTAACATGTATATGACCAGCCCATGTTTAAACTGGCGATTTTCAAAATCGGGAGTAAAATCGGACCGTGGAATGTAGCCTTCAGAGAACCTTTTCCAACCGAATAGATGGTAATAAAGAGCCTATTTATAGAGGCTAACAAGAGGAATCCCAGGTCGACATAAACAGACCATACCTCATCTGACCAGGTAGGAAAAATGCACATCTCGGTATCACAGCATCATCTTTTAAAGTTTTTGCCTGTCAGGGGAAAGGATTCATGAGGGGTTATATAAGCAACATAAGGTGGGGCAACACCCCGGGCAAGCATGCAACGTTATTATAAAGTTGCTGTTAAGTTCTGTTTTGGTTCTTCTAATATTATTTTGATGGCACCCAATAGCATCTGTAAAACTTACTTTTGTGACATTTAAATTTTACGTTATTGGAACATTCTGGTTACTTTCTCTCACTATATAAGATTGACCCCCTAAAAATGTGTGTACAGAGACTGGACTTTTAAATGTAAAACTCTGAAAGAAGGGGGTGCCCCCCCCCCCAACTTCCATTAGACCCCCCCCCTCCACCTTTTCAAAAAGCTGGAATCATCACTGGTTAAGGGTGCAGAAGGCAATAACCAACCCTATAGGTGGGGCCCACGAGACGTCCGGGGCTAGAGGTGGGGGCGGACCCACGCCTCCTACCTGACCCCTTTACCCCCTCCAGGGTGAGAGATGGGGCTCTTCCCTAACGCTCCACTGGGTCCAACCCTCCTACATGATAAGGGTGGGTGTCTACACCTAAAACGGTGTGTACTCTAGTCTAAATTGTATATCAAATGAGTAATCCAGAGAACGTCAACTCTCCCATCATGGGCTGCAGCTGGGTATGATATTAGTCATGGGTTTCAATTGCGAATAATAATAATGAATTGGACATAAACGTTTTTGTCTGCACGATTCAGGAAGTATAGAACAATTCAAGAAAAAGCATTATCTATATTCATTTGAAACAAACTCAAGAAATCATAATTGAAAATGTTATGATTAAGAGTCTATAGATAAATGGTAGATCGAGTTCATAGCAGCGTCGTCATGGTAATTACCTGGTATTTACCAACACATGGTCACATGATCACGTTTGCATAAAGACTGACCACCCATTGATGGCTCCTGCACAGTGACCTGACCAAATAATAAAACTCGTACTACAACAATATTAACTAGGATGTATATGAATATATGAATCAGAAGTTACAAAAACTGGCTGCGCTGCAATAGAATAATATATTTCCTCATAAAAAGCATATGAAATAAACATAACGTCTCGGCAACATAGCAGGCCCATCTGAACGGAATTAATGCTCTCACGTTGATACCATTCCTGCTCCTGTTCCTTCCCATCCTCCCCTAGCTCCTGCCCTCCATTTCCCTCCTCCTGCCCTCCTCCTTATCCTCTTCCTCTCCCTCCTCCTCCTACCCCCATTCCCTATCCTCCTCCCATCCCCCTTCCTCCTCCTCCCCGCTACTTCCTTCCTCCTCCTCCCCTCACCCTATCCTCCTCCCCACCTCCTTCTTCCTCCTGCCCCTTTTCCTGGCCTCCTGCCCTCCTCCTATCTCCTCCTATCCCCCCCTCATCCCCTTCTCCTGCCCCTCCCTATCCTACTCCCCTTCTCCCTCCTCTTCCTGCCCACTCCCTATCGTCCTCCCCACCTCCTTCCTCCTTCTTCCCCCTCTTCTCTTCCCTCCTTTACCTCCACTTCCCTCCTCCTCCTATACCTCCACTTCCCTCCTCCCTTCCTCCCCTTCTCCGCCTACCCCCACCCCATCCTCCTCCTCCTCTCCATTCTGTTCCGCCTCCAGTTCCAGGGCGGGAATCCCTAATACGATACTTCTTCCCTCCCTCCCTGGAGCCCGAGGCGTCAGCTCGTCCCGTCATATCCGGGCTGGGATCAGCAGAATCCAGGTAGAGGTAAGGCGTCTTCGGCGTCTTAAGCCTGTATTCCACTAGGTGATTCTGTTTATTGAAAACTTAGTAATATCTATGTCATTCATGTGAATAAGGTAGCAATACATGCACGTTACATACCATTAGAAAGGAAATTTAAAGCCCTTTAAAATGATATGTAACATGCCTATACTCTGGTGATTTCTGAAAAAATCGGGATTTGCAATACATCTCGTATTATACCACAGGCGGCTTTGGTGGCGCCCACATCGCCTGTCAGTTGGAATATTACAGCAACACATGCATGTTACATATCGTTCGAAAGGAAATTTAAAACCCTTTATTTTCATATGTAATATACCTATACTTGACGCTTCTTTGAAGTGGTGATTTTGGAAATCACGAGAAAAAAAATCAGCATCTATAGTGTTATACCCCTCAGGCTTGGGTGGCGCCTGCCGACGCGCCCTGGCGCCTCCTTCACCTGTCTGCACCCATCACCAGGCACGTTTACCGCCCACCAGGAGATCCAGGGGCTTCCTTATCGTATTTCAGATCTGATGGTCTCCTACACATATGGTATCGTTATTCCCCATCTAGTGGTCTTTGATTAGGATGTTCTTTTTTTATTTCCTCTTGACAAGTGAATCTGCCTAGATCCCGGGTCTTATAGATCCTTGCCAACTCTGCAACTTTCAAATGTAGATGTGGTTTAGCATACAGTATGGAATGATTTTAACTAAACTAATGCCAGATACAGACAACAAAGAGATTGATTTAATGTGTTTCAAGGGAAGCAAACAAATCTAAATAAAGTTTCCATAATAATAATGATTTTGATACAAATACTTAATACAAATTAGGGGGCCTCGCATTCAGACCTCTTGTTGGGCTAAAGTACACATTGAATTTGTATAGAAACGTTTTCAAAACTTTAATGTTAGACCCTATCCAATCCTGGTGCGTACGTACTTAATGGAAACCCGGTTTAACCCCCTATAATTTCTATGACCAATATAAAGTCCATGCTATATGTGCTCTTGGGAAAACTGAGACAAGGTATAAGCCTTTCCAGCAAGTAGAATGATTTGAGACTCTCTCATAAAATACGATCGTGAGAACATGGTCAGTAAAGTCAAGTAAAGTGAGAAATCCGTAGTGAGTAGAGTCATCAAAAGAGGCAGGGCGAGGAGAGGTCTCCGGTTTACCACCGTTTATGTCTCTGATATAGCAGTTACATGTGCTGTTACTACAGGGGGGTAATTTAGCGACAGCCCCAGCCCTAAACCAGCTTAAACCATGTTTCCACCAGCCGATTTTACTACTGATTTCGAAAATCGGCAGTGGGAATGTTGTTAATCACAAACATGTTATATATCATTAGAAAGTGTTTTTAATTCTCTTTCAAATGGCATATAAGATATGTAATCTTTTGTTATCATACTAGTTAAAAGTAATAAATTACCAAATAATCAGAGGCGTGCGGGGTGGTGAAGTGGTTAGAGTGTCCGTCTGCTGCGCGGGCGGCCCGGGTTCAAGCCTGGGCTGAGGTGGTCTGGCTGTTACTCCCCTCTCCATGTCTCCCAGTGGCAACAACTGGGTTATTAAAGGCTCCTTGTGGGCCACCGGCTGTTGTGTGTAGGGCCCTGCCTACGGGACCCTGCACATTAAAGAACAACTGCCTCTATCTTCTCATAGATTCGTTCATTCCATAGATTCGATCATCAAAGACAGAATTGTCAAAATCTTGTTCTCGCTGTGATATGACCTTAGATGTTGCTACGGCGTTAAACCCCAATAACCAACCAACCAACCAAATAATCAGCGGTTAAATCAGTTGGTGGAAACAGGACATAACATGGCCAGCTGCAAGGAAGAGGTGGTGCCAAAAAGAAAGAGCGAATTACTTAGAGATACAGGCCCTTTGGTGGAGCTCCCAGACTTTTCCCAGACCGTTAGCGGCTGTATACGTTATCATTAAAGGCACTGATGTGGCAGGGTGTGATCTCACGTTGATCTAGACCCATGAATGTAGCATTGATAAGGGCCTGCTAATATCAACAACCTCCCCTGATACTACATGAATGTTTGAGTATCTAGTCACAGAGTAAAAACTTACTCTCATTTGTAAACAGTTTATAAACGGATTGGTCGTTCCCGAAGTACGTAGATGGAGGGTGTAGGGCAGGTTCATTTTGAGTATTCTAAAAGCCCTTTACGCGTGTCCGACAGTAATAGGCTGTATTCCACTTTACTCCAAAACTTCAAAAATCGCCAGTGGCAATAAGGATTAAATACAGACATATCATGTATCATAAGACAGGATTTTGAAATATCTTTCAAATTGTATGAAATATGCAATGGTTCATGTAGTCTTTCTAAAGAAAAGTAGAAATCGGTAAAATAATATTAAGCAGTTAAAATCGCCTAGTGGAATACAGGCTGATCATACCTGTCAGGATAAAGAGCTAACGGGGAGTAAACTTGACATTTATTAGATTGGCCTCGGCATACCGCACCAGCCCCTGTACGGAGATGGGTCGTTTAATACTACAGTCCACGCATTCTCCCCCCCCCCCCCAAAAAAAAAAGGGAAAAAAAGAAGAAAAAACAGTTCCCCGCATCTATCCAATTTTATAACCCACCAGGCGGGGTGTTTAGGGCCACACAACGTATTTTCAACCCTTAATTCTGATTCAGGCCCCGGGGAGATTGGTCCGTCCCGGTAATCAGATCTTCCACGAAGTTCCCGGAAACGCCAGGAAGGCGCGTTATTCGCGGAGAACCTTCCCAAGGTATCGGTTTCCCTAAAAAACTGACTTCATGTGAGGGCTGTTTTTTGTGCGGGTTGTCAGTGGGATCTGGAAGGAGGAGAAGGTTTTGTTTGTTTGTGTCGGACGGCTGGAGGTGTGGAAACATGCACTGTGTACTGGCTATTAATTAGTGCGATGCTTTGTGGTTCACCATAGTAGAAGAATATGAGTTCGGTATCAAGTTTCTTGTGGTTGTACAAACAGATTATCAGAAGTTAGCACTGACGATGGCCGCCATGCTTTAATTGCAAGTGCGCAGTTTGCTTTTCCCAACGATAAAAACAAAAGAATTCGTTTAGGAGCCTTCGTTGCCAAACTGGAAATTCAGTTTCAAACGTAAGGAAACACAAGGGCTCATTGCACCTTTCATTGAGATTGGTGCGTTCTGGGTATGGCCAATATATCACAAAATGTAGTAACAATTAAACCCATCCTGATAAACCTTGCCTAAGAACAATCATTTTAAGATAATCATTCTTGACAACTGATTGAAATCCAATTCCTAGAAAATTCCTGCCACAAAACGCTTACAAGTGCAACCTGAAGGCCCTGACTCAGGTTCCACCTCTGTCAAATCTGATGATTTCACCAAACAAAGCTTGCATCCGTAAAAAAAAAGCACGGCACTTTTGTCTGTCAAGTCAGCGACATTGTAGCATTGAATAAGCCACTGCTAAGAAAACAAAAACACGTTCTGTAAGAGCCAGGCCATCCATTCACACCTGGCTTTAATCAGAGTTTCATAACCCCTTAGTCATGGGTGGTCGATTCTAGATTCCATTGCAATTTACACGTCACTTTCCAAGACCGACTTTACTACTCATCTTCTCCTTTTTTCTCCATAGTCACAAAACGCCTATCTGGGAATATGTTATAGACTTGTTCGAATGTGATTACGCACGGACTTGTTGTTGATCACCATGTGCTCATCACAACCACTAAAATCTGGATATAAAATTTATAAATTCCGAATAATAAAGATGGTTCAATATGGCTTCATAAGATTACTGAGATAAATTTAACATACATGTGTATGCAAATATTTCTGAGCAGTGAATAGTCACGGTTATGAATTGAGCACCAGTATGTCGCTTGTCCATTTCTAGGTATTCTGACGTCATCTACACATCGTTCATAGGCGCAATGCTATGAGTCTTTTGTCGGAACCACTTTAAAAATCTATCGAGGGGCGTCTATAAAATGCGTAGGTCAGACTCTTACACTGTAGCAGCGGTCCTCATCCGAAAGTTGTAAAAGAGCAATTTGCAAAAGTCAAATGCATCAATGGTAAAGACCGGACCACAGGGCGGTCATTTCCACAAGCCATAGGTCGTTTTATGTACATAGTTGCGTCAATTCTCAAACTAAGGAGTAAGGTGATGATCCACAAATCGATTCTTCCACCCTGACTTTGGAACCACTTCAAAAATCGATGATTAATCTAAAAAAGAAATATACAATTTAATAGTCATGTGCTATGAAATGATTGTTATTGTACAGATAAAATATTTTTAGCCAAAAGAGGATTTGTAAATGCATGAAAAAAGGCTGCGAATAGAATCATTTGGTGTTTTGTTGCGTCCCAGCCAAACATGTGACGTTATTACAATGTTGCATTCTGTTCGGTTCTGTATTGGTTCTTGTTATGTTATTTTAATGGCTCCCAATAACGTTGCTGCAGTATACAGATGTGACATTGCACTGCAATGTTATTATAACATTCTGGTTACATTTTTCAACCTAAACCAAACGTTCTTATAACATTCTGTTTCGTTTTCATCCTAACCTCACTAAAAATAACATTTAAATGACATTCTGATTTGGTGAGGTTTCGACCTCACCATAAATAACATAATTGTTACATGCCATCCTTAGTAAGTAACAGACTGACTAAAAAAGTATAGTTGCAGAACATTTCTGTTACGTCTCAGGTTGGTTGGGATCATGAACAACAGACTTGACATGCTTTTTGCGCTGACATGGAAGGACACGTTTAAGTGGTATCTCAAACCATGCATCTCTCCCCCCCCCCCCCCCCTCCTGCCAGTGGAAATACAGCGGACGGATAACCCAGATTTTAGGCAAACTGGATCACGTCAATCCCTCAGCCTAGCTACACCCTCCTCCGCCGGGGCCCGCTCAAAGTGCTGACGAGGCAGTATGGACGCCGGCTTATTAAGCCTCAACCGAGAGCTGCGTGCGATTTTACAACTTTGTCTCCCGTCTTTTTTGCAGCTTCACTTTTTTTATCTCCGCTTTTATCCAACTTTTACCACGCACTCCCCTTTTTTCTCTGTTGTCTATCTGCTCCCCTCCTATAAATATCCCCTCACCACGCTATATATCGTTGGGGTACGTTTTTAACGGCGGGGGTAGCAGCATGCGGGGATATAATTGGATTATATTAGAGGCGGGCCGGCGGCATTATGCTGTTAGAAGTCCATCTTGTAGTATAGACTGTAAACCCTGTGACACAGGATCAATACCTTCACCATGGGGCCTCAGCAGCCTGATCTACAACCTTACGGCCTATAGACCCTTTTCAGGAGTCTGCGCAATGAACCCTCTTATAGATGCCTTGATCCTAACTCTTTCAGCCTGGGCCTGTTAGATACCATATCCCAACTCATTGGTTCATATCGTTTAAGCAGGGCGTCAAACTATCAAAAAGGATCTATAGACGTCACATATATAATAACCATGTTGGTGATCATTTTTCAATTTACGGTTATCAACACTTAATGTATATTTTGATCGTGATTTCTATTTCTGTCAATTCCATATGGGACAGGCTTATATTTCAATTTGAGACAGTCTTATGCAATCATACTTCTAATATAGAATTAATGAATTTAAGATCTATTCAATCACCAATGTGACCAATCTGTGACTATGTTGGCAAAAGGGCTATACCCCGCATATAATCGCACGTGAGCTGCTCATCCGAGCTATTTTTAGAACATGTCAATCAAGTCCGAAGGGCCCCTTCAAGAGCGGGCGGCCCTGTTCAAATGTGAAGTGCACATACATATTCGATCAATAATAAATGGGCTGAGATCGATTCGTGGAATTTAGGTTTGCTGTACGCTAACAACATACAGAAATCGATTCAGCACATCTTCCTCCTATGAGCGAGAATGGCCTTTTCAGCGGCTCTCTCCCTACTTTACTCTTTCTAGTTGCTCATCTTCCGTTCATCGTACCAAGTTTCCACCCTGAAACATATTGCCATTCCATAATTTATACATACACCAAATAAGCCTATACCAGTATATTAACATCAATTTTACCATGACATTATACAGCAATTTCCTCTTGACATATTAGCGCCCAAAGAGAATAGTGTACAAAAAAAAGCATGGTGGTTTGATTGACAAATTGCTCCAAAGACTTTGTAAATTGCATGGTGTTAATTCCTCTCAGCTCAACATAATTATAATGTTCAACATAATTATAATGTCCAACCCTAGTTTGCCCTAAAATGCAGCACTTTGATTGCCTGGCAAACCTGAAAATCTATCAATTGATAAACTTTAAGAAAGTTTTATCAGTACTTGGGGATTTAGACAAAAAATAATTCTTGGTTATCCAGTTATCCCAACTCCAGGAGACAAGGATGGCTTACACGGCAATTTTGTCGAACCCTTGTCGAACCCTCATATCTACCCAACGTGGGATTGGCTTATTCCAAGTACCCCTCTACCCATTTCCCTTTTTTCTCGGACTAGTTCTCTGTTCATTTTCCATGGCTGTTGTCTCTACTCTCACTCATCAAGCTTGCTTTCGGTAGTTCTTTTTAGTTTTTGCAGCCCCGAACGTTTACTCTTGCCCCAGACTCATTAATCAGGATGTTTTCTGTTTTACCCTACCCTCTTAGTCTCAGTCAGACCTGCTGTGTTGATTAGTGTTCTCTGTCAGCCAGACAATACTGTGGACAGCGGTCTTTCAGATGCGCATCCATTTGGGTCTGACCCATGCCCCTCCCCTAGTTTTGGAGGGGCATGAGTATATATAAGAACCCCCCCCCCCCCCCAAGCAGTTCCCAGAAGTTATGGGGGTTCCGACAGTGTCTGGAACTCCTCAGATTTTGAAAACTTAGGTTGTATGACTAGAAGCATAGAAAATTCGTCCAGTGTCAGCTATATAGCCCCCACTTATATATTTGGAATCCTTTCAGACTGATCTAGAAACTATTAAGATATTCCAGGAACCCTCTAGATTTTTGTGAGTGCTAATTAAGGCCCTTGGTCCCCCATCGGCTTTTCAAAATCCTCGATCTGCCCCCGTCTCTCCAGTTTTTCAACCTCCTGTTCACCCCCTGGCTCTCAGCCAGCAATCCCTCTGGTGACAGGACAACTACCCCTTTTTCCTGAAGGCCGTCTGATGCATGGTTCATCAGCTATCTGTATGTCTATCTGTTAAGGCACTATAAAGTCAAAAAAAGGTATCCCCTATCTTTCAGCCATCCACCTCTGTCCCTCCCCCATCTTTCAGCCATCCACCCCTATCCAACCACCTCCTTCAGCCACTCACCCTGTCCTCCAGTGTTCCAGCCATCCACCCTGTCTGTCCTCTACCTTTCAGCCACCCACCCCTGTCCCTCCACCAGTCTTTCAGCCATCCACTTTGTCCCTCTCCCATCTTTCAGCAATCCACCCCTGTCTGTCCCACCTTTTTCAGCCCTCCGTCCCAGTCCATGTCCAAGGCAGTCTGATGATCGCTCAGCCATCCGTACTGCCGTCACAAGGTGCTCCCATCGGACATTTCCCCCATGGGAGCATAGTTTGACGCTGACTCGGCCTTTTATGCGGCCTGCTATTACCCTCATTAAACACCACTCACAACCTATTGACACTCCATTGGCCTTTCGTCTCTAGCTCCACCACCATCGAAGATGGATCCCGGGGGGACCCAGGGGGTCCTGACCCCCTTTTGGTGGACCCTTTAACTACAAAAGGAAGAAGAAATGGCCCGCAAATGTGTAAAATTAATACACACTGTTTTAGTATTCAGTCTCCACACTGACCCTTTGATCTTTGACAACCACCCACCCCATCCCTCTCTCTATTATAACCTTTACTCAAGCCTCAAACCACGAGATCCAAGAAACCATTGAACAGCAATATTATCTCAAGAACCCCAAGTTCCGTCCAACCTTTAATCCGAGTCCAATCCATCGTTAACACTTGTCTAGTGAATAGAATGTGTTTTATCAGCATATGGAACCTAAGTGGGCGTAAGAAGTGCATGGAGCTAATGCTTCATTAGTGGTATAACCAAAGACTGGGTGTTTTTGTTTGACAACTAAAGGTTGATAGGTCTTTCAGCGAGTTTAATTGATTTGCTTGGTCAGAAATTTTGAAACGGACTTTTAGAAATATGTCTCTGGGTATCATTTATTAATTACATAAATACCTTTATATGATTAAAGATAAAATAGCACACCATTACCCTGAAACCAACCCACGAGTAAAAATGTTTTTGTTGGGGGGTAGAAGGTGATATTAAACAGATTCTGTGGACCCAATTTCTAGTGTTTCCCACGTGTCTTTGTGATTCTTGGGTTTCCTGCAAGCGTTTAGTGTTCAAACCATGTGTAAAACCCATGTTAAACATTGGTTACACACGTGTATTGAATCAATACTCGTGTTTCAAGTACAAAGTTCTCTCAGGGTAAACTATGGATTAGTTCATTGAACAAGGAAACAACAAATGAGCCATATGTAAAAGAGACAGCACACACAAGCCCTGGTTGCTGGGTAAATATTCAGTTTCGGCCAAAGTAGGTCCAAGAAGAATCGGCTGTTTCCAGTGCACAGAGGGTTTAAAGAGAAGCACGTGTGGGGAGAGCCAAGGTTGACCATTTGTTCCAGCAGGCCCTAAATACACTGCAGCGCCCACAATCTGTCCGTCAGGCCCGGTAATAGCCCTTATCACCTGGACTGCCCCGACTGCTAACAGATTGGGCTGAAGGCGTGTTTCCATGTGGCAATTCCCTTCAGTTGGAGTGTGGCCCTGGGCAGGGGGTCAAGGCTGGTTTGCACCTAGCCAAGTTGCGAAGTAACCACTCTTCAACTATACTCTTTTTGGTCAGTCTGTTCCTTAATAAGATGGCACGTAACAATTACGTTATTGATGGTGAGGTTGAAACCTTACCAAATCTGAATGTTGTTATAATGTGAGGTGAGGTTAAGACCAAACCATAACAGAACATTGTAAGAACATTCTGTTTGGGTCAAAGAGTGTAACCAGAACATTGTAATAACGTCACAGTGCAACGTCACAGCAGTAGGTTGCAGTATAGCATCATTGGGACTCATCAAAAGAACGTAACAAGAACCAATACAGAACCAAACAGAACATTGCTGCAACGTTAAAATAACATCGCATCCTTGGCTGGGAGAGGTTTGGTCAGCTGACCAAGGTGACGAATTGTGTGTTACTTGTGGTACAACTTAATGAGCGACCAACTGCTTTAGTCCTACTTTCGATGAATAGTGTGAAATATCGGACAAGTCTAATTTTTCGACTGAAAAAACGATTCAGGGATTAGTGTACTCAGTCGCTCACCATCATGAAGCCAGTATGCATTTAGTCGTGGCACTTTAGTCGGTGGTGATCTGAAGCTGACTATTTGGCTCGTGGAAACCATCCTTGACTCTCTGCCCAGGGCCTACTTCAATGGGCTAAGATTAGCCAGAAAAAAGGATAGAATTAGCTTGAAAAAGGGGCAGATTAGCCTGAAGAAAAGGGGACGGGCTAAGTGAGATGTATGTCTGTGTGGGCTCACGGTCATCCAGGGTATGTGGGAATTGTTACTGGGCCTAACCATGGAGTAAATTCAAATAAATGCCCATCTGTAATGCGCCGTGGTTTAGATCGCCGTTGAAGATGCAAGACATTGAAGAACTTGTATAAGAAAGAATAGACATCGAAGGGTCTGTCTGTTATCATTTTTCTGGTCCGCCACCTCAGTGCTGAAATGGTCAAGGTTGAGTTGACAGTTAAACTAAATTCCAAGTGCTTTACATAATTACCCAATGTTCTAAAATACCTAAAATACCAGAGGTAATGGCGGGTCTAATCGAAACATTCCACTGGTTTGAACAGACCAGCACAGATACGATAAGTGATCAGAGGGATCGAGTAGTCTCTAAGAAATCTATTATGAAGCATGCGGGTGTGTCCTTGACAGACATAGGACGTTTCATATGTCGTGAAGAAGAAGAACAAATAAATATATCATAAAGAAATATTATGGATCTAAACCTCACGTTATCAATCATGTCAAGAGCCATATCAATATGGGGGTGGTATCTCATTGATTTCATGCGAGTTTCATAAATTACCTATCACGAAATAGCTGCATAGTTCTTTTTGCTATATATAACCATACACTGACTTAATACCATTTCAGACTAGCCTCAAAATATGCTTATGACAGTTAAGGCTTAATATTATTTTTTGGCAAGTCTGCAAGGAGTGTGATCATGATTAGCGGGACGGATTCAGGTGGGGTCCAGGCTGTCCTGAATATCCCACCCCAACCCCCATTTTTTTCTTTTTTCTTTTCTTTTTTTTATGGGGGGGGGGGGGGAGAAAAAAAAAGGAAAAATAAGAAAAGAAAAGCTCCCGATCGCTTGCAGTTTTAGTACTTAGTCTATTATGTGGACCCCCACACCACCCCCTACCCCCATTTTTTTTTAAATCCTGTATCCGATCCTGCTTAGCCGTGTACGACAAAACACATATTACCCGCCTCCTTCCCGCCCCTATGGTGCGACTCAAGGACCAGGAAGTGAATGGACACTCTGCTGTCAGGTGACCAGTGCTGACCAAACACCCGGCCCGCCCTCCCTAGGGGTCGCCACTCACTTCTCTAACCAGCTGAGGTCAGCGTGTTTTATACGCCTGGTCAGCGCACGCCGCCTCCCCAAAACGAACACTACTAGTTCCCCATCCCACCCGCCCCCCTTAGGGCCCTGGGTTTTTCTATAGTCTTCACAACCCCCAAACCCCCCCGGACTCCGCCCCTATTGGCGCCGCTTTCAATCGGGCGGAAGTGATACAATGCCGACGCTCACGGCGCATGCGTTGTCGCTTTCCGGTCGACCTACCCACAATGCACTGCGCGAGGGCGTTCTAAAAATAGCCCGACCGGCGACGACGCGACCGGAAATGTGAGACGTCGCTCCTAATATCATCAGGGACGCAGTGTCGGTGTCGCCATGGTATCGTCGACGTGAGTGCGATTAATGTATCTGGACAACGCCGCTACCCGCGACACCACCGGGGCGGGTGGCTCCATTAAGGGTATGGAGGGATCAGTACATAGGGACAAAATGCGATAGTATATCAGGAACACATTTAGTGTTAGAGTTACTTGAAGAACCAATTATTTCAAGTTCTCTTACTTGATCCTTTATTGCCGTGCTACTCTTGGATAGCTTGTTACTATGGTTACTTTCAGACTGTTAACTGACAGTTTTGTGGTAGGGTTTGGCTGGGACTGTTGTCTCACCGTTTCCAGCCTATTCTTGGATAGCATACACAAATTATTTAATAGCCTTTGCGGAGTAGCCTCAAATTTAAGGTATAATGACACAAATGAGCATGTCGAGCCACGTCAGCAAAGGGTGGAACTAAATGGTGACTTCAAGACCTTTAAAACCCATCCTCTATTCAACAGAATTGAAGGTTTATAATAAGGGGCGGGGGAAGCGGTGAAAGAACTCTTTTTAAAACAGGACATAATTTTTATGGTAGGTGCTATGGAGCACAATAAGAATTGGGTGAATGCATAGTCATTCCCAAACGGTTTGATATCTCCATCACAATTACTCACCATAATGGTTGAGCACACGTGAATTTGTAGAATATTGAGCTACATGACCCGACCCATATTCTTTGAACCTTCCCTTGTAAATTAAAAACATCAGAATCAAGCAACATGTTTGTGACGATGCCCACTACTCCCAACCTTGCTCAGAAGAGATAGGGGAGCGCACTGGTAGTGACATGGAACGTGAAATGGGAGAGTGAAAGAGGCTAAATGGTGTTATCTCTCCGCTTCTAGGTGGGTTCACCCAGTATTAAACCCTTAATTCTGCGCGCCCCGGTCACCCCCTGCTCGTTGGCGCGGCACCCTCCTGCCACATAGCCTTGTCCCGCCAATTTGTTTGCGCATGCGCCGTGAAGCCGGTAAACGGGCGTCCCGCGCCCCCGCCCACCCGGCGCCATGTTGGATTTAGCGGGTCGCACCTCCAGTGGGGTAGTGAGGCGGAAGGTGTCGGGGGTCGGGTTTTTAGGGAGAGGTGCGCGATTAACGTGAGTGAGTACGAGCGTCCACAGCATTCTGAATGCCCTCAGGCATCGCCAGGTGAAGGTTTACAGATGGTCTGTGGCATCGCGGCGTGAAAGGTTGTGAATGCCCTGAGGCACTCCGCCATGCATCCCGGCTTATGTAGATATCAATGATTCCAGGTATTCGTGCAAATATCATAAACCAACATTCCTTGAAATCATAAAAAGTGAAGTTGAAGGACGAAATCTGAGATTCCATGTTAGCAGGTGACATTTACACCTCGCATTTCTTCTTTCTTCCCCTGCTCCCGCTCCAGCTTCTATACTACCTCCTCCTCCCTCTCCTGCTTCTATAATACCTCCTCCTCACCCTGCTGCTTCTATACTACCTCCTCCTTCTCCTCCTCTTCCTGTTTCTATACTAACTCCTCCTCCTCCTGCTTCTATACTACCTCCTCATCCTCCTCCTGCTTCTATACTACCTCCTCATCCTCCTCCTTCTCCTCCTGCTTCTATAATACCTCTTCCTCCTCCTGCTTCTATGATACCTCTTCCTCCTCCTCCTGCTTCTATACTACCTCCTCCTCCTCCTTCTTCTTCTATACTACCTCCTCCTCATCCTCCTGCTTCTATACATCCTCCTCATCCTCCCGCTTCTATACTACCTCCTCCTCCTCCTGCTTCTATACTACCTCCTCCTCCTCCTCCTTCTTCTTCTATACTACCTCCTCCTCCTCCTCCTGCTTCTATACTACCTCCCTCTCCTTCTCCTCCCACTCCTGCTCCTCTTCCTCCTCTGTCTCTCCAATCTCTTCTTCTTCTTCTTCTTCTTCTTCTTACTACTACTATTGCACCTGTGTACCAAACCATGTTAAACAATGTGAGTGTACCAATTGTTGATTCTCAAGCAGTTAAAAAAGACGGCGACATTTTATCGGCAACAGAGTGTAAATTTCACGACCCTCTGAAGGGAAACATAACCCAAAGCTACAGCCTGGGAATCAGCACGTGTGTCTATGTCAGGGGGCGGCTGTTGTAGAGAAACAGGCCAGGAGAGGGCGCTGGGATTGTAGGGGAGGTGGGGTGGGAGGTGTGACCTGAGTCGGGGCATTATTACACCACACGACATCAGCTGCTACGGAACGTGATATGACGGCGATATGATTATATCATAGCCATATCGTTGTCTCTTAATATTGTTGATATCGCATTAGTGTAATAGGTATGTAATAGATAACCTCATACTTTTGATAGCTCCCGTGAAAACCACTAATATACCTTTCCAAATAGACATTTCTAAAAGCAAGAAGATTATATATCTCAGATCGCAACGAAAAATAGCCCAGGGCGAATGGGGCTTAAGCTGCAGTATGCTGCAATATTTAAGAGGTAGGATAAAATTCTTATTGCCATAAATGTTGAAGGCCGTCATTAAGGCTACAGCATGAATTTGACGTGTTTGATAATGTTGTAGAGGTCAGTTGCAAATGGTTTCGACTGCTCTCCATGTTGTATATCTCATGTCATATACAATAATTCTCCCACTAGACAAAACCCTAGAGAACATCGCTGTGTAGTGTATTGCCCTACATACTGCGATTAGGCCACGATAAAACTCTGATATAATCAAAGGTCAGACAGACTGGCACCTCCTCCTTTGATACCAAGTAATGTCAATGTGACGTCAATCTCATTGTTGTTTTTATTATTTTCACTGCAGCATTCCTTACTGCCAAAGCCATGCTATGTGGCAAAAATTTCCTTGGTATAAAGTGAAATGCCTGTTTCTTCAGGGAGTGTCCATCCTCCCTGATTTTATCATAACAAGGATAACTTGTGAAACAACTAAATAAGAAAGACATCAACAGAGACCTTACAATTCTTACCATAAAACGTACACTAGGTTAGCTTAGATGTATTCCTTGTTCTTCTGTTGACTAGGCCTTAGGTTGAAGCATCAAACCATGGTTTTCTGGAACACGATCCTCTATACATTTAGTGAGTTATCTTCCTCATCCCGGCCTCTCCAGGAGATAGGCCTACTTCCTAGCAAAAAAACCCATAATAATTTGATCAACAAAGAAATACCATTGCCTTTTGCCATACCTCACCATTTCTGCATATTTCTCACAAAACCACCAGTCTACACGACCCCACAGCGCTCACCTGCCCACTTATCGGCGCGCATGCGCACTAAGAATATGAGTTGTGCCGGAACACGTTTCGAGCTCTCTGATTGGCTGATCTCAGTTCAAGTGACGGCGGACGGACGAACTACGTGGGCGTGGTAACGGCTTGATGTGGTGGTTTGAGCGGGACCGGAAAGTGTAGAACGTGCGCACGCAGCCTGGGTGGTTTTGCTGGTTTTAGGCGTGTCTTGGTTTGGACTAATGATATTCGACAGGACTATGTTGGCTCGCCAGCTACCAGCTGCCGTAATTACGTCACGAGGGATCACGTGACCGACCATACAAAAAGGGGCATATAGTCTGAATTAAGTCTGCCTACTTAGCGGAAAACGCTATACCCTAACTCTATGTAGTTAGAGGACTTCCCGTCTGCTGAGAATTTGCCCTATAGGGCATATATGGTCTCTCAAAATAGCAGAGAACATGTTAACGTTAAAGCGTTCAGTTTGAAAGGAAAATAACCGTTTGGGAAACCTATGAAAAGCAATGACTTGAGTGTAATTAAGCTAATGAGAGGTGATAGGTTTGGATAGAATTGGTGATGTTGTGCAGCTCTTGAAGTGCAATGTACGACGTGTTTAAAGGATAAACATCTAATCGCCTCATATTCACTATTAGTTACCCTTGTGTTAAAGGCTTTGAGGTATGAACTATAATGAATTATAATATGAAATAATTGAATAGTAGTATAACAAATGTCAACCGATAATAAGAATGTAAGGTATAAAAATGGGAACAAAGTAGACCAAAACTTGCACTTGGGTACGAAAGTACCAAACCATGTAGTAACCAGATGTGACGTCAGAATGGTCACGTGATTGAGATTGACCAAACAGAATTGAGTTGTTGACTATAAAAAGGGGCGTGAAGGCCAAAAATGAACAGTTCCTCCTTGGTACTCATTGTGTTCATATGTCTCTTCTTTAAGATGCCCGGCCTTCGAACTGGCCTAAGTTGAAGATATGCAATAATAGTAGTGAGTGATCCAGTAAAACTTAGCGAAAAGACATAAGTTTTCAGTAAATTAGGCAGTGGCTTGAGAAGCCCTAAGATGGTACGAAAGCCCGGATCAGCCCGAGAAGTGGCCTGAGGCCAAAAGACTGGCCAAGTACAAAAGCCCGAAATAGTGAGCAGTCGGCCCAACATGGCAGGAACAAAGGTGCAACCCACTCAGCCACATGCTACCAATCTCTAAAAAATGAGTGATGACCTGACTCCTTGGACGGGCCGGCCAAATGACACACAGCCTTAATGCCTGAAACACACTGTACCCCAAAACCCCTCCTGCCTTGACCCTCGAGAACTCCACCCCAACCGTCCCATTTGTTCACCCTCGTGCACAAGGCATGACTCTATATAATCTTGTCTCCTACTCGTACTCTTCTTTGTTTGGCTTGGGACCGAAACAACCCCAAACATTCTCTTTGTCGTCAAGTTCGGAAACCCAACTCACCAAAGACACCACCACACCACCACACCACCACACCACCACACCACCACACCACCACACCACCACACCACCACACCACCACACCACCACACCACCACACCACCACACCACCACACCACCACACCACCACACCACCACACCACCACACCACCACACCACCACACCACCACACCACCACACCACCACACCACCACACCACCACACCACCACACCACCACACCACCACTACCACCACTACCACCACACCACCACACCACCACACCACCACACCACCACACCACCACACCACCACACCACCCCACCACCCCACCACCCCACCACCCCACCACCCCACCACCCCACCACCCCACCACCCCACCACCCCACCACCCCTCCACCCCACCACCACACCACCACACCACCACACCACCACACCACCACACCACCACACCACCACACCACCACACCACCACACCACCACACCACCACACCACCACACCACCACACCACCACACCACCACACCACCACACCACCACACCACCACACCACCACACCACCACACCACCACACCACCACACCACCACACCACCACACCACCACACCACCACACCACCACACCACCACACCACCACACCACCACACCACCACCCCAAAACGAAGCTAGCCCCCACCCCACCACAACCACCACCCCTACAAAACGAAGCCAGCCCCCGCCCCATGTCCCATAGTCTCTGGCCCTGTTAGCAGCTCATTACGTAGGGAAGCCCTACCTACAGCTACCATCCCGTCCTTCGTACGGGGCCTACCGAGATAATTGACAAACAGACTTGTCATCAGTCATTAGGCCTAAGACAGGCCGGGTGCTGACTTCTCTGTGTGCCAATTTCCAGCCCCGCGCGTGCCTAATGTGTCCGCTGTTAGTGCTAGGCTCGGTTGGCTGTAAGGTCCTGTGGGCCGGGTAATAGGGAGTAATGCTGATTATTTTCCCATTTCAATGTGGGACCCCAGGTAATGCCCACAGGGGGCAGGTGTGGTAGGATTCCCAGGAATGTAGAGGAGAAGAAATACTCGGAATTGTCCCTAGTTTAAAAATCCACGTTTTGTTTGTTTATTGAACCACATTCATCATTTCAATGATCTTCCGTGTAGATGGGATATATTGTAGTAATACGTGTTGATTCTGAAGATGAAATGGCTATATGTGCAATAACAATTTAAGAAGGCTGAACATACGACCCCAAAAGGATAACCAAGATTAGACATCGCCAATCCTTCGTCTAGATATCTAGACAATGTTTCATATAAGGTAACAGCTACAAATCAATCAAGTGCTGAATAAATTTCATGGTGTTTAAATGTCTATTGTCAAATGCAGGCCTTTGAATTCTAGCTTTTCTTGTGGAAGTGTATTCCCCCTTGTACTGCTTCGTTGTGAGCAGTGCGCCTTTCAAAGGCTTCCATGCTTTTGACTGGAACCCATGTATTCTTGCTTTGATCTGAATTAATTTCCCGCCTTTTCCTTGAGCAATATATTCAGTTATTCAACATTGATTGGCAGATTCTCACTTGCCATCCGAGAAAACTACTCTACCGCTCTCGATGAGTTATTAAACCAACAACTCAGTTTCTGTGCAACAAAAGATGGTAGAACTGGTCAAAATGTTGAGCACCTGTCTTCCCTGGGGGCATTAATACCTCTATTCTTCCACCCTCAGTATGTGTATCATCGGCAGGTGAGGTGTCCAGTGCTGGACGCCTAGCCAGCCGGACCTCCACTGGTCCCATCTAAATAGAGCCTAAACAGCTTTTAAGGGACCAAATGGCCTCACACCATACATCTTTAACACCCACCTGCCTTCGTGCAAGCAATTTCCACTATACAGGCTCGATGCCAAAGTCGTATACTACTAGCTCTAAGTTTGGGGGTGGGTCATAGCTGCGATCATACTCTGAAGTGGAATACCATTTTATAGATGTTTACCAGCTGCCGTATACGGTATATTAGTTTCCCCTTGGGTTTTACTAGGTAGTTTTATCCAAGGTTTTGCAATGTAAATAAATAACAATATCCATCGAAGTTTCAATGGCGAAATAAAACTAATTCAATAACCAAATTTAGCATCATAATTCTGCTGAGATTGCGAATACACAGATTATGAAATGTCTGCTCCTGATATTAAAAATGGATAAACCTTTATCACTTTTATCACTTTTATCTCTCTTTAACTCTTTATCACATGGTCCTCTACCGATGCCAGTACGAAATGCAACTAGAACTAACATGTTTTATTCATCTTTCTTCTATACATGATATGAATATACATTCGTAATCAAAAGTGATTTTATAGTATTCTATTTCTATTTGATGTGCCCCTGCTATAGATTAATGTCATTGGATAACAGATTATAACCCAGATACGTGTAGTCTGGAAAACCAATTCAAAATGTTGAACCCATTCTGCTACCTCATTTCCAAACACAGCAACAGAAATGCAACCCCTGCACAAAAGGACAAATGCCTCTCTAGCCAAACTGACAACGAGTAATTATAGTAAAGGGGCTTAGGAACTCTCCTACCGCCTTGAGCAGCTGTTGAAATGGCAATAGAGGCCAAACTTTGCCCAGTGAAAATAGAGGCCCTCCATTCGTTTGGTACCACATGTTGACTCAAGGAGAAGCTCACTAAATGGGGTACCCATATTGTCATGACAACGGGTCTCGTGAGCTGCTCAGTGGAAGCCCATATTACTCAACCCACTGTAATAATAGATAAAAAAAATCTCGAGAACATTTATTTTTGTTTTATGAAATGGGAGCCTTGGCCAATCAACAACGTCCGATGCACGGCTTTTGTTTAAATTTGAAATAACTGAAGATAAAAGGTATTATTAGCATAATAGACCTGTCCACTTTGCCAGCTAGCCCACCCCTTATTTCTATATGATACATCAACATTTTAAGAAAAATGTTCATCATACTTGATTCACAGTAATTTTCATAGTAATATTACCCAAAACTAAACTTTATAAGCTTTTACTTTCAATATGACGTTGCAGTGTGTTAAAAGTCAATATAGTGTCCTATTATAGCGATAATCGTATCTGTGAATCTGTAATAACGACCCCAGGTACACCGCTTTGTAATGAATTCACGATTATGTATATCTGCTTTCGTAACTATTTATGAAATGCATGCAAATCATAGTATCAATTTGAGTAAAATATCCCAAATTCTGCGACAACCCAGCCAAAACAGCCAAAAGGCATTCCTATTTTCACTGCAAAAGCAGTAGACGGACCGCAAGAGTAAGGCTATACCTCCTACCATGCTTAATTGCAAGTTTGAACATGTGAAACATGGAAAGGAAATACATGATATATTCAACCCATCAACAGTTTTAACAAGGAGAATAGTTATACCTTGTATGTATTTCGACACTTTATTTTGGTAAAATACTGGTTAGATTTTGTTTTGAACTACAGCTGTGCTCCTCTATAAATGTAGTATAAAACATTCTCATGACAACATCTTGAAATAATGAACAAAATAAGCCGAATCATATTTGCAAGACGGCATCCTGAATGTACCCTCATTTAAACACTCTATATCTTCTAATGCTTCTCTCTGACGTTCGTATTTTTTCTTATACCAACTATTATCAGCATCAACTCTTTCGTGTGTTAAAGTATATGCTAAAAAAGGATTGAACCACCCGTGAAAGCTTGCAGAACATACCATTAAGTACTTTTACAGTTTCTCTTTTTCATATTGAGAGCATAGCTTTTCTGTATACATGCTACATTCACAAACTAAGACAGTACTACCCAATGCCCAAAGGGGGAAGGGGTACGTATTAAATGGAATGTCCAATAATATGTTTTCTGCAAATATAGATATGTCTGCCGTAACAATGGACATATGGACGCATTGAATAACTGATATGACGATCTCTATTTTCTATAGAGTATTTATATTTCTGGTAGATTTTGATATTTATCTGCATGAGGGTACCTCCAAGAGTCTATTCAATTGATATAACATAGCTTTTGGACTAATACCACCTGCATGTTTGTTTATATAAATAATCGATCTGTTTTCCAACGTTTTGAAGAAATGGGGAAAGAAACGAAGAACTCTTTATACCTGAAAAACAGAAAACCAGGGCCAATGAGAAGTTTCTACGTTTTAAACTACGAAAACTAAAGTACAGTGTGTTATAAATGTATTGTACCTAGTTTTCTTTTGCTAGACCGAACGGTCCAAGCCAATATGGTAAGGTTGTGCTTGCCTCGTGCTATGCTTTGCCTTATTGCAATTATGAGATGGATGTATTGATCTAGTTCATCAATTCACTTATAGAAACTTTTAAACCTGTGGTTCAAAGTAATATAATGTCAAAAGGTTCGATCACAGCATAGGATCAATCTACAGTTTGATATTTATAAGGAATGAGAAGAACTACTTTTTTCGGCCATTGAGTACCAGCCGTAGGTTATTAGTGTACCATGCCAGGTACTTTCTTTGTCACTGCTTCCTGGCGAGTTACACTGATATCCTATGGCTGGTACCAAATGGCCTGGAAAAGTGTTTCTCCTCATATTCCTCGAAAGAATCCCACCATAAATATTGAGTTGACCAACGCGAAAGAAAGGGTATTGAAAAGCCCGAACTTTATGGGTATAGTTAGCTGAATAGTCTGGATACTAGTATTCAGAAATCAGTTAATGTTGATGTGCTCAAGAAAGGTATAAGGAGGAACATAAGTAGGCTGTGAACATTTATATGAATATGTACAATGACCAACGCTATAATGTTATCATGTATGTTAATAACTTTGGTCATCTATTTATGTACATGTACCATTATCACTCACATCGGAAGAACTTTATTGTTGAGAAGAGATGTTGCAATAAATAAAAAATAAAATTAAAATAAAAAACAAAAAAACATTCAGTTTGTGATACAATACGTCAATCTCCAGCACAGTATACTGTGCTTCAATCTCCAGCACAACCCCCCTGTTACACTGGGTGCGTGACAGCAGTGGCCGGCAGTGTCAGGAGCCTCATCCATTCTGTACACCACCTCCACTCTCCGAGACCTTGGCTCAACCCCCTGACAATACGGACTGTGCTCTGAGAGAGAGGCTTAAGCCCCATACCACCTAGGCGATTTTTACACAGTCGGCACACTCATTGCCACTAGAATCGGCCGACTCTTAGGGTCGCCTGTTAGTATGGTATATTGGAGTGGGCAGGTTTGATCTGAATCGCTGGTAAAGTCGGCCGATTCTAAGGGCAAAATCGGCCGATTTTACTGGAAATCTGTTGGCCGACTCAGTGATAATCGCCTAGTGCGTATGGCTCTTTAAGTATGCTGAATGGGGCCTAGGTATAAAAGTGGGTAGAGGAGTGGAAGGACGTCCGCTGGGCATTGGGTAGAAAAAGAGGGAAATGTGGATTTTTTGGTGGTTTAATCGAAAGACTGCTTACCATATTGAATAGAAGACTCATAAATCGGCCTCCTAAAAATAGAAACCTGTTCGGAGGCATAGGCGGTCTTTGCCTTATTGCTTACTCACTTTCCCATTCCGTAATGCATTTTGGGTTATATTAAAGGTAGTCAAGTCTCTATTTCATGGATGTGTATTCGACTTGGTAAATCATATTATGCTAAATAAGAGAGTGGTTCGAGATAATATTGTTGGCAATATGTTGGACATCTAAAGGCCATGATCCACGTTGCGATTTTGGGCTGATTTTGAACTGATTTTGAAAATCGGTTTGTTAAATTATCATTTTTCTGATACAACATACACTTTTCCAAAGAGCTTAGAATAATACATATCAAAAAGATTGTATTTTCATAAGGATAATTGATTCCAAATATGTGAAAAATACATGAGAAGAAAATCGGTCTGCCCAAAATTGCAACGTGGATCATGGCCTTTATGGAATGTTCTTGTGGCGCAGTCGTAGGTTGTTCGCTTCAAAGTATGAAGGCCTTTTGTTCAGGTCTCAGCCCTGCTGCTGAGGTATTAGACATCCTACCTGTGGTCAATGACAGGCCTATCAAAGTCAATATTGGAAATTGCAAAAAGGGTAACTGGTCAATTTTCATGAACACATAATGTGTAAATCATGTTCTATTGATTCAAATTTTAAATGTGACAGCTGATGAAAATACATAATTAATTTCTTGAAAACAGGAATTTTGTTTCAAGTGCCACTGCACCCTCCTTGTCATTATTCAAACGCAGTGAAAATAAGAATATGATATTGCCAGGTATCGCTCATCGACTCAGTTATTCCTTAGTTCTGGGTTGATTCACCCTCACTCCCGGACGATCGGAACTATGAGCGAGTAGAGCCCTGTCCCTTTACCTTCACTTTGGCAAGCAGTCTTTAATGTACAATGTCCAATAGGCACCCAGGCAAGCAGCGACGTAACAAGCACATTCTGCTACCGTAGCAAATTAATAGGCCTATAGATAGAATTATAACTAATTCCTTCCATTCTACCCAGTATACACCAAAATGTGGATTCCCAGCCAAGGATACGACATTATTATGACGTTGCAGCAACATTCTGGTTGGTTCTGTATTTGGTTCTTGTTACATTCTTTTGCTGACTCCAAATTAAGTCACTGCAACGTACTGCCATGACGTTGGACTGTGACATTATTACAATGTTCTAGTTACATTTTTCAACCCAAACAGAATGTTATATTTTAGTTTCATCCTAACCTCACCAAAGAATAATGTTGTAACGATGTTCTGATTTGGTGAGGCTTCAACCTCACCATCAATAACATAGTTGTTATGTGCCATCTTAGTAAGTTACAAACTGACTAAATAAGTATGGTCATTGAATGTTTCTGTTACATTGCAAGCTGGCTGGGTTTGTATACGCGGAGCGTCTGGAATATACAGCAAGTTGTAAAACTGTATTTTTGCTCCAGAGAAAAGTCCTGTGTTGTTAGAGGCAGGCATGCCATGTGGTATACGGTGGCCGGGGCACAGGTCCATTTGTCCGCCAATACAGGGCCACTTCACTCCAACTCATTTGCTTGTTAAACAACTATTCCAGGGCCCGAGAGGCAATGTCTCTCTCCGAATGATTGCTCTGTGACTGCTTCCTTTCGTTTTCCCAATTTTCCCAGGGCACAGCAGGCGATTAGTCCGGTGCCCATAGGTTATCTTCCAGCTGGTTTCCAGCTCCATAGATTCTTGTTGACAAAGAAGTCTCCATCGTTAAAATTAGGAAATGGAGTAAATGCACCCAACTGTGCAAGTAGTATGTGGAAAAGTGCATTTTGTAATAATATTATTTTGATATACTCCTCGTACCTCATTACCTAATTGTGTTAAAGGGCAATTTATTTCCATATTTATTTCTAATACTGTAGTAATTCCCCCTACCATGGATAGCTGATTTATATTATCTTAAGCACATGCAGGCTAATTTGGACTGAATTTGTAGACAAAACCTATAGAAAACCTATAGGAAATAAACAAATAATTGTTATATGTCCATCTATAATGAATGCATTTTCATGATACTTAGAAAATATCAAAAATTAATCTCTAGTTTTCAATCATGTTGAACTTCTAATTATGTAATGATTAATGAAAATTCCTATATTAAAGCATGGTGATTTATCTGCAAATTATCCAGCATGTATCCTGTCTAGGCTAATCTGCATGCAAGAAATTGGCTATCCTAGGTTGGGAGAATTTAAAAGTCTGAAAGAATAATAAATTAGGCTCAACATAGATTTTCAATATAAATGGCCATCACATGCATTTGCTCATATTCTGCCATCCCTGGCCATGGATTGCTAAGCGTGTTCCCAGTTCTATCAGATTCACTAAATCAAAAACGTCTACCGGTATTACCAGTATTAGTCTGCCGCAGCATTACATATCACCCGCTGTGCAAACTTCCAGGGTGCTTGGTCACTCAGCACAAGCACAGAATGTCATGACGTCAGCGTTATATGTGTAATTTATAAGCATAAATCTGTTGGTGGCCACTAGAGGGCGGGTCAAAGCTTTGTTGACGGCCGCTGGTTGCCGTACTTTGTATGCAGCTTCATAGAAAAGGCCGGGTACCAGCCGACAAAGCCTGCTGGGAGAATTACCTCCGATGAAGGTCAATAAATCCCCGATGAAGGTCAATAAATCAGCCCAGACTAAGAGCATGGAAACATGTTTTTACCGTGTGGCCATGTGCCCGGTAGACATGGTGTTGCGAGGGGAGGTGAGATGGGGGGAGACAAGCTGTTAAAAGACCGCTATCATTATCAGCGGTTCGATATCAATGAGGAAATCCGTATACTTGGTGTAAGGTTCTATCGTTTATTTTCACATTTATCGTCGTATACTAACGATCCACGTGTCTGGTAGTTCTTAGTCTGGATGGTTCAATAATACTTTATCAATATATTGAGTCACTTCGACAAAATGTGAATTAAGTGAACTTTCAGAGAAAACGACAGAAGTTGTATTTCTTCCTTCTTAAAAGATGTGAATCTACGTGAAACTCGACGACATATGCTGGGCTTGTGTTGTTCATTAGAGTTGATCAAGGTGGCGAACCAACTCATTTCTTCCTTTTCACAGTCTTCATCGGGGTTCTTCTCTGTAAGAGGTGTCAGGTTAGGCCGAAAGCTGGAGGTTGACACAATGGAGGGTTTCTCAGTGAGATACATACGTGCCATAGGAGCTATTGCTATCGAAATCCTTAGCATTACCATTGTTGAGCCATTGTTGCTTTCTTTTCTACGCCCATACATTGTTATGTATCAGTTCAGCGAGGTACAATAGAGTTTCTAATGGTCACAGCAGTTTGACAATCCAATGATCATTATACATTAGTCTGTCATACACATATACATTAATAACTGCATTATGATGGTACTATAGAACGTAACCATCTTATCAGGGGTAGACCTATCGCGTGGCTCATTTCACATTACCACTTTTGTTTGTTTGCTACCGTGGAATGATTTGCTGTAATGCAACTTTCACAAGATGCTTCCAAAATGTTGTGAACGTATCTTGAAAGTGGCTGTTTCATGTAACATTGACTGTCGGTAAATGAGTGTAAATTGTGTATGCAAAATCCACCATTATCTGACTATTCGTCTCCAGTAGCCCGTTGCGCAATGAGTTCCTTAACAACAAAAATCAATTAAGCAACATTTTCGTAACAACAATCGTTTTGACACAAAAACAACTTATTTAGAATGCCCTCAATGACCTGTAACTTATATTTTCCCTTCATAAATCAATTTACAGAATTCAATTTCATTCATTAGGAACAGGGTTTTTACAATTCTTTCATAACAACGAAAATTTCACTGTTAAGGAAACAATCCTTATGTTATCATAAGTTGATCCTAAGAACGAAAATCCATTGTGCAACGGGCCACAGATGCAATAACACAAAGGTAGCAGATCCTAAGACCTCATTCGCACAGTTGAGTATAGGCTTAAGGGTTGTATGTCAATTGAACCAAGATGAGTCACTCATAAATCTAAAGAAGTCCTTGGAGAAGGAGCCTATATATAACCCCCTGTCTCTCCACTCTGTGTGCCCCCTCTCTGTGGGCACGGTGGGCGGGTGATTAGGGGGGTCATAAGGGGCCCTTGTCTCACATTGATCCTTGTCAGAGGGGGCCTTCTGAGGGATGGGTCAAGGACGCGCGTCACTCGTCACTCTCAGCGCCCCCTGGAGGGGTCAGGACACCCCACTTTGGGAGGTAGGACTCTCCAGAACAGGGCTTCCTACCACTCTGTGGGTAACAGCCTTAGAGGAGGGCTACTAGTGATGACATAACGTAATCGTTTTCTTTGTATGTATGTGTCTGACTGTCGGAACTACAACAACCATCTTTTGTTCTAATAGCGTCTTTCCCCTATTTGCACGAAGGAATTCTCCATGCATCTTGATAATACTTTCATTTATTGTAAGAAGATAATCCTAAACACATTTTACCTTATACATTCTACTTCTCATCCAAAAAGGACAAAATATATAAAATATTCATCCTCATATTACTTCTATGCCTATCAATTTATTTACCATATCAAGTCTACCCTTCCATAGTGTCTAGGGGTATGTGGCATGTCACTCTCAGCTCCCCCTGGAGGGGTCAGGGCACCCCACTTTGGGGGGTAGGACTCTACAGAACAAGGCTTCCTACAACTCCTGTAACCACCTTCTACTACTGATGGCACTACATAATCATTTTCTTTTTTGGCATAAGGCTGACTGTCGAAACTTCAACAACCCTTTTTGGGGCTAATATCATCTTTCCTCTATTTGGATCAAATACTTTCTCATCTTAGTACAATTCCATACAGTCTTTTTACCTCATATAGTATGCTTTTCAAACATGAAGTAGAATTACACTACCCTTCCCAAGTGTCTAGTGGGTATGGGTAATTGTCTCTCTCAGATCCCCCAGAGGGGTCAGTACACCCCACTTTGGGACATAGGACTCTATAGGCTTCCTACAGCTACGTAGGTAACAGCCATAGAGGGGGCCTGCTACTGGTGACACTACGTAATTGTTTTCTTTGTATGTGTGTGTCTGACTGTCAGAACTACAACTACCATCTTTTGTTCCAAATAGCACTTTCCCTCTATTTGCATCAAGCACTTCCCTCTCTTTGTACTTATTAATAATATGCACATTTTACCTTTTTCATTCTGTTTATCAAACGTTAAGTAAAGATAGCAACCTAACATTGATTCTACCTAGTACCCTGTGAATGAACAGTGGTGGTAAGTGTCATGGGGGGTGAAGGAACGGGGGCTTTTCCTAGAACCTGCAAATTTATAAGAACTGTGCTAGCACCCAGACACCCAAACTCGGTGTATTAAAAGGCAATGTTTATCCCTATAATATACTGGTGACATAATAAAAGGCAATCCACGTGCCATGTGCTATACTTGTGGTACAATTAAAGGTAGCACACTTGCCCTGAGCTTTATTCGTGGCATAATCAATAGTGGTGGACGTGTGTTAGGTCACAGTCATAGGCCTATGTATATAAATATAATTATATAAACATCTAGTTGAGAGTAGGGCTGCGAGTTTGCACAGGAAATTAAATAATGCTTTGTGTGAGTTAGGGTCATAAGGTGACCCTAAGTCGCAAAATTGTGTGACTTAGTGACTTTTGCGACTTAGTGTCTTTTGCCACTTAGTGTCTTTACCACTTAAGGTTTTTTTGTGTGATTTAGGGTCTTGTGATGGCCCTAAGTCACAAAATGTCCCTAAGTCGCACAATTGTGTGATTTAGGGTCTTTTGCGACTTAGGGTCCTAACAACGTGCCCTATGCTGTGCTCGTGATATAATTGAAGGTTCTATACGTGCTCTGTGGTACCAGTACTCTAGGTGTACGTGCATGTACCCCGTCCGTGAGTGGACCCACCGCCTCTGGCACCCCTTACATCTAAGTACACCAGCCACACATTAGCCCGACTGATCCAACAGGGCATGGATGGCCAAGTGCTCACCAAGGCCATCCTCAAAGGTTGAGGCACTGGTTTTGGTATACATGTCCCATGCGATGCACTTAAAGAATAAACCACCTGTTGCAATATCTAATGACATAATGTTGAGCTTATTTTGCTACCGTGTGGCCGTTTGTTTTGAATCATTGGAAATATTTATGAAAATTGATTTTTTTGAGCTAGCAGGATTTATTACATATCTTTATTTATCGTGCATGCTGAAAAGAGAAAACCTCTCTGATAAAATATGTCGCTTTTTATGAATAAACAGACACTTCTTGAGAAGGATTTCTCGTATGATAGAAAATGGTGAATTTAAGGGTGGGGGAAGGGGGGCCCCCGCCCCACATTTTTGGCTAGATTCGGTACAAAAGGGCGCAACAAACCATTTTTCTAAATGTCTGGAATCGTCCCTGATGGATGACACTGACATTCTGATACAACCAATCTATGCCAATATTACATGATCACCTTGAAACGCAGGGTTGACGACTGTCCCAACTTTTGCCTGATGGTGTAACGTACTGGGCCCACGTGTAATGGTGGCTGGGGGCGGGGAGGTCACATGGTTCAGACCGATATCGTTCGTACGACACCCCTCACCCACCTCCCCCCACCCTTACACAGACTTCCTTCCCCCACCCCCTTTCCCACTCCTTAATCCCAACACCCAGGGGGGACCCACTCCTTGAACTTCGGTAACTTCCCCCACTCATGTTGGGGATTCATGAAAGCTGACCACCCCCAAACAGCTGAAAAACAACTAATTGTAACCCACCTCCCATTGTTTTGATTGCTTTTTTAAACCTGGACTTGAGACAAAATTGGGACAAAATCCCCAATTTAGCTCATCAGGGACGGATTTGAAGAAGAGGGGTGCCCCTAAGCTAAGCTAGTTTTAGATTTTCATCTTAAATTCTAGCCAAGAAGGTGGCACCTCAGACTTGTATGTAAGAGTGCTCCCCCCCCCTCTTTTTTTTCTGGTCCCAACACAGCTCATGCACTAGTACATCAGTTAATGTATAAACAGACCGCTCCTACATTTAGGCTTTCAGAGGGAATGCACTGCCACGCTTCTGATGGTTACGCCCTCAGTCGATATCCAACTATATATCTGAGTGCCCCCACCTCCAGGCCCTACGCCCTGTCTGGTCACCCCCCCCCCCTCCCCTACCCCTACTCTCCCCAGTGCCGGGGGCGGGCTATGAAAACAGTCGTGTTTATCCGCGATAAAGTGTAAATGTTTGCACCAAGAGACTTCAAAGAAACCAACGAGCAAATGTTTCCTTTCCCGCCTTTTCCTGTCGTCTTTTCCTGACATTTCCTGCGTCTACTGCTGTTTTGTTTTGCCGTAGCCTTTTCGTTTGTATTGAAAATATTCGTAGGGATATCGATTTTTAAATGGATATTTTGATGCGCTGTTTAGACATCTACAAACATTACTTATGAGATTTGATGACGAGAAGATGGTTTCTGAGTTGTTGATGCTTTGCTTTTCTTATTCCAACTAATATTACGACAAACATGCGACAAAACCCACAAGTATTTTACAAATGAATAAGTACGTATCAAGGTTAAGAAAAGTTGAACGGAATTATATGGGTAATGTGATTCAATGAATCAGCGATATAAAGACAAATTTGTCCGCTTTGAAATATTAATCTATCTAGAGATGCGTTAGATTTAGAAAAAAACAACATTAACCATGTTTTCATATAGAACATGCAAGCCTCTAAATAAGATGTCAATCTAAAGTCACATACCCACTATCGTGATCTTGGACAACATCCACAAGTTTCATTGACCTACCGATTTAATCAATTTTCCAGGATTTCTCATGGGCCTTCTTTAGTTATTAGACGATTTTATGAATAGATCGCCGTGTGGATATTGGGCATTACAAACGGTAAATCAACGTTCTCAAATAACACAAGAAGGCATAATCATTGTGATATACAAAAAAAAGAACTACTCAACCTTCCTATTGGAGATAAGCAATTGCTAAATAGATCCGTTTGCCTATCTAAACAATCAATGGAAAGTGGATCTGCTAAATTTAACTCCGTAAGTTGCTAAGAAGATCGCTAGGAAGTTGTCTAACAGAAGCAAGCATTCTGTGTGTACACTTGTCTCAGAAACAGAGAACTCATTAGTCTAACTGAATGCAATTCATTTTGAGAAGTCTGTCTGTTCTATAGTAGCTATAGATTAACTTTAAAGACACTTCGGCAATGCTGTCAAAAGACAAGGTGCCCTGTTAGTTAAAAGCTTTCCCCCTCCTGTCTACTTCTGTATTGTTATTTCCTCTTGGTGAAGTTCTGTCTAATTATCATGAAAGGTTGGTGATTGACTCCTACAACCGTTCTTCAGAATTTTTCACTTTTGTGAAAAGAAACCAAATGAACAAGATAGAATGCCACAGAGGGTTTTGTTTTTAATAAATGCAATTTCCATTTATTGTAGGAGTTAAAGTATATATAATTCTTTTATTATAGGCTAGGGGCAAAGACTGTATATCGGGATGAGAAAGAATATTAAAGTTATTATTCACAAAGCAATAAATTCTATCCTATCAGTACCTGGTTAGCGATTGGACAGGGTTGTCAGGCTATTGGAACAGGGTTTAAGACTGTTATCCGTAATTGTATGGGTAATGTGATTCAACAAGGGCATACCCAGGCAAGAAGCAGTGTAACAGGCAGATTCTGTGACAGTAATTGTGTGTTCAGTCTGTTACTTGCTGAATTTTCAAGTACCAATTACATTATTTTATATTAGGTTGAGACTCACCAAACAGAATGTTATAATAACATTATGTTTTAGAGAGGATTTTACCAATATGAAATCATATGCTAACAGTATCTTTTACTGATAGAATGCAACTTGAATGTTACAGTAATGTCGCAGTGCACTTCCTAATGGCAAGCTTAAGTGCAATGACATTATCGGATACCATCAAAATAATGTAGCAGAACAAAACAGAAAGTTACTGCAACTTTTTAACAACATTACATGCTTCCCTGGGAATAGTTCACTTCTCATTCTACAGTAGTGGAACTCTTTATGGGCCTTGGTCGTTGTACAGGACTCCCTCTGCATATCTCATGTCCTACAAGTCACACAGCTTCTAGCTGTATGGCTATTGACTCGTATCACTCCCGAGAGGATGTCAACCATCATTAAAAATGAACTGCTGTAGAAAGGCCTCAATGGGGGTGACCTTTTACACTAAAGGGCTTTCCCCTAACACTGTACACTGCCCTGTCATTAAAACATCGTATGCTAGCCTTTGGTAAACGGCCTGCAAAGTGGCTAAGGCGGGTGACTTACTAATGGATTTTACTTAAACTTAGCTAAGAATAAATGAACTTTATGTCTATTAAGGTTAGGCTTCATTGCCAAAGCCATTAAGAGGTAGGTGTCGAAGCAACACGGAAACTTTGCTTTACGAGAATCTTAACACCATCAAAAACTTGTTATAGACATGGTCTGGTGATCGCTTTTCGGTGATCACCATGTGATCACCAGATAGATAAGTCTGATAATCATCAATTGTGAATGACGAATTGTATATTATGATGTCATATAAATGACCTATCTGGAATAGGGAAAGATATGCAATCTTAATGTACATTTAATGTTCAAAATGATGGGTGTAAATGAATCACCAATATGGCGTCAACCAAGGTTTAACGGTGTTTATAGTTAATCCCAGTCTCCTGACTCGTTATGACATTGAAGTAAGAATAATCACATATCGTATGAGTCCCTTTAAGGCAACAACTTAAAACATGAAGCTACGATTAAAAACCTTTGACATGAAATGGCAATATGGAAAATGGGACTAATTCGATGTCTTTTTTGTATCTTACAGGTCTCAGCCGGACTGAAGAGCCTCAGCTAATCTCGTGTTCACGTGATCACGGGAAGACATTTCATTGGCCGAGGGTCATCTGAGGATTAGTACTCAACTTAACCGCTAGGTGGGCGTGTCACGTGACTGAGATCAAAGAGAGGCCGGTAAGTTATGTGGTTAATTACTACCGTGAAGCCATGTTTTTTTGGCGTACTTTAATTACGGCTCTTTTTACAACCGCTTATCATGGCGAGGCAGCCTTAAAAGGATTTGTTTTTATGAAAGTGATATTTCAAAAGTGGAAGTAGCAGAGGATCGCCGTGTTTTTGTCTTAGTTTTTGAGTTTTTGAATGATGATGGAAAGTAACGTTTGGGGAGGATTCAGGGAGTAAAGCATGGATAATTCATCGTATCAGGAGAGTTATCACTGTACAAGGAGATTCTATCGGATGCCAGAATCATAAATTCCATAGTTATATGAACAATTAAAAGATAGTACTCAGAAAGCATCTGTGATAGTTACCTAGAATTTAATATCTATGCCCGTTAGGTTGACATCCAATTAAATTTCTAGCAACAACGATTGTACATCAGTTCTACTCATATCATTTCGGTTTTTAAAATCCTAATTGCGTTTGGATTAACGTTTTACAAAGGTTGCATAATGATGTTAAAGTTGCCCTCCATCCTTCATCCATTCAGTAGGCCTCCAATATTGTCCCCGAAGCAATCTTACTTCTTCAATCCGCTTGTCAATACTCTACAGTTTACTATTAAATTTTGTTAGAAAATACTTAAATTCACCAGCCTATTCTAAGGATCCATACTTTCAAAAGCCAATGTGCCACCTTTTATGATATAGTGAACACTATGGATGTATGGGGATATGGGCTAAGGGGTCTGTATGACACTCCATTAAAATCACATCCAAAATGGCTCATCAGGGTTGCTTAGAATTCTAAGGTACCCCTAACAAGGACCATACGCCAGTACTGATTATAAAGTCAAATGGAACATCAGCTTAAAGCCACTTTCTCGTCTGTGTGGCGGACGTAATTTACTATGTTGTAACTCCCGTACGTTGGCACCAAATTCGCGACGTAACCTATAACGTCGCCAGATCTCGTTCCAAGAGTGAAAAAAACACGTCGCTCCCGTCGTTAGGTTAACGTCGCCGTATGTAAGCCTAACGACCGGGGGACAAGACGGCCGCTTTAAGTTAAAGAAAATGAAGTAAAACCCAAGCCGTGGCCTGCTGTTCATGGCGGACCTGTGGCTGGTTCTAACGGCCGTAGAATGGGCATCTAATGGGCTCATTGGTGGGGCCTGACCGGCGCCTGACGGTGGAAGGGGCGTCGGGAAGTGGGAAGTGTGGGCTGCGTGATTCGTTAAGGGGTGGCTCAAATGGGCCCGGCACCCTGCTAATGGACGTATGGACACAGTCCCCACACGCCCGTGTCGGGATGGGTGTGGGGGTGGTGTATATGAAGCAAACAATCAACCCAGGCTAGAATGTAACGTTATTATAACGTTGCAATAGCAAGGGAGCATCGGGGGGGGGGGGGGGGGGGGGGTCTAGGGGGTCCTGATACCCCTCGTCTTTTGGTGGACCCCTGAACTACCAAAAAAGGGGAAAATGCCCCTCGTGTATATACGCAACTGCATGCGGTCCTAGTACTTAGCCTTTATGTTGACCCCCCTTTCGAAAATCCTGTATCCGCCCCTGAATGATGTTCTATTTGGCTCTGGTTTGGTTCTTGTTAGATTATTTTGATGGCACCCAATAATGTCTTTAAAACCTCACATTGCAACGTTGCACCGTGAGGTTCTTAAAGCATTCTGGTTATGCTATTCCAGCTAAAAATAACATTATCTTAACATTCTGTATGGGTAAGGTCTCAACTCATCAGAATATAATGTTACTATAGCATTCTGTCTTGGAGAGTGTCAACATATAAAGTAAAGAGATGTAACCGTTACATAAAAATTGGGCAGGTAACAGACTGATCCAAAAAGAATGGTCACAGAACGTGGTTGTTATATATATATTTCACTGCTTGCCTGGGCTGGGTCAGGTATAGCATATGAGGTATACAGTTTGGAAATGTGTTTTTTTTAAAAGATGCGAAGATGGGGAGAGGATTGATAAGGTGATCAATTGGATGAAGGGCAAACATCAATTTTGATTTCATATTGCCAGGTGTTTTCATAGACAAATGTCACCGACTTCTGTGAAACGTAGATACGGTTTGTTTTTTACGCTTATTGGAAATATAATCAGTAATATTGTAGTTCGGGTGGATGGTTGAAATGTTTTCATATTAGTGTGACCAATACAGATTCCAAGGACATTGGGGTGGTAGATTTGTTTTTTAAGGGTGACATTTAATCTATTTTATTGCACACATATTTTCATTATGTCCTAAGGTTCGTGGAAGTAGTTGCCGAAAGGCAAGTTTCAACCTGTATGCGATATTAAGATCTAAAGATAAGCTGTATACGACATTTTCTACAACTTAAATTAATAACTACATGGAAATGTCTAACAGTATTTCCCAAGAACAATAATTCTAAATACAAAAACAGTGTGATGACGTCTGAGATTGCAATGATAAATCACCTACAGCAAATGATGCTCAAACAGCCTCCATCCTTTTAGATCTAATCGCCAGTCAGAAAATTACCGTTGGAGGATTACATAAGTGATATCAGGTTTAATCGTTTAAAGGATTAAGTATTTGTAGTATAAGCCTCTGTGTGTAAATGACGGCTATGCAGGTAGGGCTAACTGCTAGGTCCGTCCTCCATAGGCTGGTAGGTGTGGGACTGTTAAGTCGGTAGATACAGCTTTACGTAAGCAGGGCCATGTGGCTATGCCAGGAGCAAAAAGAAGGTATCTTTTTGCAATGCCATACTCCGCATACTGCCTATGGCAATTAACTTTGTATTTAAGCCACAGTTTCCTATCAGAAAGATTTTAAAAACACCCTTTTAGACTGACAACGTTAATTGCATTAACAAAAACTAGTGTTCTCGTCCAACTATTTGAGTATACGCTATGCCTTTAACCATGGACTATGGAAGCTAATGGGGCTTATAGAAATGAATACAATGTATGAATAAGTGAAAGATACGTCTATTGCAGACGGAATAGATATGAGGTAAAAGAAATACTATTTCTCCAAGGTTGAAAATATGATAATCTGATAGTCCAATTGTAGCAAAGTTTGATTAAACTATTTTTATTTAATCTAGTGCATCATGTAATACAAATTCTATGCAATGCAAGTAATTCATCTTCTTTTGAAATAGCGTGCATCATTGAATACAGTTTTCTTACATATGAAAAAAAGATTAAGTAGAGATGATGTCTACAAGAAGAATGTGATGAGGGAAGAATAACGCTTAAATCAAAAAAGAGGGACTATGTTGTCACTTTGAATGTCACGGACATTTGAGCGTGTGAATAAATCGTAATATTTACAAGTTGTGTGATTACTATGTAGGGACCTCGAGTACAGTAATGATATAGTTTTGTGATACATAAAAAGTAAACCGTCGATATACCTACTATATATGAATCTGTCCTCAATGTTACATGTTACCACACTGGCTCGAAATCTAGTCTCGTACTAAAACATATCCTTCAATGCACATTATCTGATAGAGGGTATCCTCACATCCTCCAAAACCTTCAGGGGGAAATCATTAGAGCAAACCACCAAAACACCTGAAAATAAATATTACTCCAACTGAGATATGGATTCTGTCTGACATGAGGTAAACCACATTTGAATTTATGTTAGGCACCTGGACGTCTTTACCGGCGCTATACAAACACACACTCAAACGAGTGGTATACGAAGTAGTATAAGAAAATGTTGACTTTTGACAGGCAGTTTAGGGTTAAACTGTTTGTCTAAAAGTGTATTATAGTTTATAACTGTAATCACTTTGAATTGATGTTATAAAGTACATTCTGTATTGGAGAAGTTAATCATGCCCATAGTTTCAACGGCGTTCCTCTCTTCGTTTATTCCATAGTACATGCGCAGGGTTTCTCTGCACCAAATATGTCTAATCCTTCGCATCCAAAACCGTTTACTCCGTGCTACAGGTCTTGCTTCAATCTTTAACTATATACTCAATTGTAATTGACGTTGATATCAGAATATTCATAATCACCTGAAATAACTATATATAGGTATTAACCTCAAAATGCAATGGTGGCTTTATCGACCGGAATCTACTTCAATACAGTATTTAAAAAAATGAATTCAGTATTAGCAGGTTATCTCTGCACACGTTTTACGTAAAATGAAAAACATAAGAAGCGCATACGAAAGACAATATATGCAGCTGAATCGTTCAGTTTAGCGTCAATTCTCCCTACCACAGCTGATTTACTGTATTTTAGGCACCTGCAGGTAAATGTTGACTGATTTTGTAGACAAACTCTAGAAAAACTATAGCAAATTTACAAAGAGGCCTATTTTCTATATACCTATGTGAAATGAATGAATTTTCAAACCAAGTTGAAAAATATTAGATATTCACAGGTATGAAATGGAAAAATAGTCTGTGCTAGTTTTCCATAATTTCAAACCAAAGATATGCTGTGATTTTTTTTTAAATCCTATACTTAAGCCTTGTGACTTGTCTGCATATTTACCAGAATGCAACTTGATTTAGCCTAGTCTTTAGTAACATTATAATGAATAAGCTATCCGTGGTTTGGCGAATTCATGCAGGCAATAGCCACGGTGATACGACATAGAGACCCAAATTAATGTTTGCAAATTAGTCGAAATGCAGTCCTTTTTAAAAGTCAGTTCGTGGAAAGCCGCTGGGCTAAAGTGGAATCAGAATGATTCATGCAAGCACTAACGGTGAAGGCAGGGACAATTACCTGAACCCAACATACAAGCAAAGCTACTTCTAAACGTACCCCGGCCTGCGGTGGAACCGGGGCTTCCCTCCTACCAGTGGAATCACGAGCCTGTATTCTCCAGGCGCCTGAATATTTGATGAGATGGCGTTGCATTCTTTTGGCCTCATTCAAGCATGTGATTGGCTGCTTCTCGTTTTAAACCCACTCAACTTTTCCATTTAACTCTGCCAAACGCGCCGATACGTATCCTGAACACGAGATAATCCACACATCAAAGTTGGAGAATAATTTATGGAAGGGTATCAGGCATTTGATGTGGCTGTAGTTAGAGAATTTCTGGTTCGGCCGTTGATGCCATTTGTGACGTACCATTAGAATGAAAAGCGAGAATGCAGTGATGTGCCGTAAAAGCATAGCATAGGGTCACACATGGAACGTATATGATCTTGAGCGGGAAATATAAGGCCATTTGCAGGAAGTATAGCGCTGTGAGCGGGTAATATAGAACCTTGAGCCCTATTGAGCTCTGTATAACTGTATAAGAGCTGACGTAGTTGCTCGTTTACATCTTTCAATTTCATAGTTAAGTCAAGGCGGTAATCTTTTAAATACCTTTTCTTTAAAAAAAAATTAAATTCTTTTACTACCTTTCTTGTAGAATTCTATTTTGGCCAACAAATACAAGTATGCAGTTGCATTGAATTCGAAATGGCAAATAATCCAATTGGCAATTTTAAGACTATTTCTTGAAGGGATGCATAATTGACAGGATCAACTCCTCCTCAACAACATGCTAGATGCAATATATATAGGTACTATCACTAACAGTGTAATTCGTTTTCAAGGCCTATGATAAGCTCCCAGATAACAAACCGTGACTCAATGCTCTGCATCTCGACGGAGATCGTCCATTTGAGGCGTCAGTTGTAAGCCTCAAGGCTCTATTACACTACACGACTTTGAGCTGCGATATCGTTATGGCAATATGATGTTGTTACAGACATTTTGCATGCAGGAGTGATAGAGTTGTTAGAAATTGGCAATTTGGAGTATTTTTCACATGGGTAACACAGGATTTTGTCTCTAATATTCGTGCCTTCTCTGCCACATCCTCATACCTGGGCCCATATTTTTCTATAAAAAAAAAGTTAGGCTAATCAAGGAAATTTTGATTGGGCCTTAAGATTATCAACTTTGGTTTTTTACCAAAATTATTCACTTTCTTGCAAAATAGTCTCAAAGAAGGATTTATATTAGGTGTTACATTTATTTGTGATCAACAGAATTGCTAATCATTTTCCTGATTAGCCTACTCAGTTACAAAGATATGGGCCCAGAGCTCAAGTAGTGTATAATGTAATACCACCTCGTGTGGAGATAGGCCTGGATCTCTATGAGCTGAGGTAGGACTCAGTGGTATCAGTTTACTTCATACATCCCTCAGCCTAGGAATGCCAGATTATCGGCGAGTCAGCGCCACCGTCATCTCCCTCAGACAGAGAGATGCCACTGGGGCTGACGTCACCCGGAGGAACGGGGTCAGCATGACGCTCATTTAATAGCCATGCCGATACGCCCTCCTCCTTTTACTATAATACGTGTACGGTTTTGCAAATTCAGGTCTGCTTATAGAGAATGGGTGTCGTTTGACAAGGCAAATTAGGTCTCCCTCTAGGAATTGATGAACTCTTGCTGCCTGTGCAAGAGTCTCTTCACTGGGCGTTGGTGGCCTGCCTTGACTTTATGTTTAATATAAAATCAAGGAATGTTTATGTTTTTATGTACTTAAACTAATCAAGTGTATTGGTATTAGGCTATAGCAGCCCACTGTGGGTTCTCCCCTCCTTCTAAGCACATTGTGTGCATTGGGACTGGTGCCACTAACTAATGCACACACACCTTGACCAAACAGAGCTTATCATATAATACATTAAACACCCTTTGGTTCTTTGTGTTCCACCTTATCTTTTAACTGGCCTCTATGACGATATACCAGCTTTTATGACACAAGCTGTAAAATATTCAGATTTCTTAAATCAAATAGATGCTTACATTTCTTAAATTAAATACTCTTGGGTGAAGTTGAAAAGCAATTGCCGTATTAGACAAAGGAAAGTAAACAGTTCTATTGTCCCGTGGTGACCCACATTCCTAAGTGTCCTTTTTATTGAAGTCTTATGGAGCTAGGCCTATAAAGGAAAGCCCCTCAATGCTTAATCTGTATTTTATTCCCAATAAATAATTCAGGTCGCATCAGCAGGAGGGTTAGGCTTCCTTAGAAGACTCCCTGCCACAGTCACCCAGGGTGATCCGAAGAAAAACCACAAAGATAAAGATGCCAATAAAAAAATCGAGTCCACGCTGCAGCGTTTACTCCGCCGTATAAATATTTGAATGTGGCGTCACGTGCTTCCGGTATAGAGTTGGGCGGTAAACATCGCCGGTTTCAATCCGTTACAACGGTGAGAGGGCGCTGCCTCTCCTGACAAATGAGTGTTGGTTTAAGTGACTGACTGAGTGCCTGTGAGGGGTTCCTCGTGCGGGTAAGTGGGTAGGGAAGGGGCGTAGTCAGCTCATGAGCAGCTCATCCCAAAACCTCCACAGAGCAACTCGCATACTTGGGCGGTTCGGGGAGAGCAGGGGAAAATGCTTGACCCGCTTGATAAAGAAGTGTAAGCCTCTCTGGTGGGGTGATAACATAATGCTTAGCAGTCAGAGAGATCCATTTGTCTGAGTTGTAGCAAAATGAAATAGTGGGGGGAAAGTTCTCATCCCTATAGGTATATATGTTATTAAGAAATGTTCATAAATATTTTGGAATCAAAGTGATGACCCGAAGATGCAGTACCTGATAATCGCGATCAACTAAATGAGAGCAAATACTGTTATAAAAATGGGTTTTATGGTCGACTCTAGAACATGAAAGAATTTCGAAATGGGCAATCTGAACTGGTTTCCGGTTTTTGAGGTCGGTTTCTGTATTTAATTGTTTCAAATAGTCTAATGTAACGAGATAAGTGTTCATGTGCGAACCCATTAATTCACTCCCTGGACTGGGTTATCAGGCTCGCGCATGCGCAGAGACTCTCAGTGGCGGATTTCACATTTAGAGTGGAGAAGGGTGATTTACTTTTTTTTAAAGTAAAATTCGGCATCAAAGTCGTTAAGAAATCAATTCTTTCAAAACGCCCCCCTTGATCCCGAGTGAACTTTGTAGAACAGGTAAAAACATTGAGTAGAACCATGCGTTGATTCTGAAAAAGTGGCTAAGAAATAAAAAATAATAATATTTACAAATGAAAATGAATGCTGATTATGATTCAGTGGTCCAATTATTAGTAAATCTGCAATACCTTCACCTACTTGGCAGAGCACATGTATGTGAAAGTGGTTAATTAATGACAAAAAAAGAAGAAGAAAAATATGTCTTTTGAATGCTTTAGAATTGTAATTTTGAGACGATCGGAAATACAACTGTTGATTATTATGTTTGGACTGAAAATAAAAAGAATGTATTTAGATTATGATATTGGCAGACACAATATTCTAATTCTTAGCCGTGAAAAGAACAACTTTAAACACGAATTTACGTCACTGACGCGGGTCCAGAATAGTTGCTATTATCGAGAAATTGATTTATGGAATTTGTTATCAGCTGATATACAATTACTAGATGATAAGATATCTTTTAAGAATGCAATTATTAAAACCATGACAGATTAATATCTTGTATGACTCTCATGTCATAATATCTCATCTACACCATCTGCAGTTCCATTGAAGAACTCATATATGTACGATTGGTGAAATGATAATGAAAATAATTTCACTTTGTGCCCTCTGCCACGGGTTATGTAGGTGCATACTGACTGGATCAATGCACAACGAGGCATTAGTGCGCTAGGAGCTGGTTCGTCCGTAGGCCTTAAATGTTAGATGAAGTTCAGAATCAAATCAATCACACTCTCTATACTAACAGGATATGGTGAGCCCGTACACAAATGTATTTAGCGGGATGCCCTCTGTTTGATAAAACAATTATATATTATGCAACAGTATGTATCGTTCTCTATACTGACCTGTTCTGAATACAGATTAGTCATTTAGAGCCATACGGTGTACACCCTGAGTGCCCGGGGATGGGGAATTAATCTTTGAACTCCAGGAATTTATGTATTAATCTTAAGTTTCCAAATACCAAGGATTACAAAGATTTTCTTTCGTTTTTTGTGGACGCCGTTACTGCAAAAAGGAGGGGGGAAATTCCATGCGTGTGATATATTATGTGCTTTATGCTAGACCTCCCTCCCACCTGCTTCTGAAATCCTGTATATATATGTCTCTGAGACTGACAACACTGCATCATGAAAATACATCAAAGTTGCCTGTTGGAGGAGTCTCAAACAACAATTGGTTTTGTCCCAAATAGAAAGTGTGTGCAAATATATCCGTAAGGAAGATAATGAATCAATCACTGTCTGTTCTGACAGAGTTAGAAAAAAAGGGGGATGCGGGGAACCGCCCCCGATTTCTGTAATTTGAATGATAACGATTATTTATTTGATCATCAATATAGCAGTCAGCACATTTTGGGGAGGTCCGACGTCATCGACACAACATTGGTTGACCAACAAATGGTCGCCCCAATGTCACATAACAGTAATTTCAATTGACATACTGTATAGATTGTAATGTAAATCCGTGAGTCATTTATCTGATACTTATGAAAAAAGCACCAACTGACATAGGCGTTGTAACGCTAATCGCTGAGTCATTTATAAACCACATGTCATACAACTACATCACGATACCCCCAACCCATGGGGGCTGTTTGTGATTGATGCAGAGCCTTTACCAATAGCAGTTTATGTGGAGTGAGCAGGTCACAAATCACTCAGAGAGTCGCTCAGATTGGGCTGTAAATGTTAGATGAGGCGCCCGTGAATCCAATGAGTCAGGCCGCGCACTCACACCGCCCGACATCCGTATTGGTGTACAGTGCATTGACCTCACCGGCCCAATGGTATCAGTCGGTTATAGGCCTTTTGGTGTATGGTGCATTGACCGGCCCAATTGTATCACTCAGTTATAGGCCTTTTGGTGTATGGTGCATTGACCGGCCCAATGGTATCAGTCAGTTATAGGCCTTTTGGTGTATAGTGCATTGACTGGCCCAATGGTTATCACTCGGTTATAGGCCTTTTTGTGTATGGTGCATTGACCGGCCCAATGTTATCACTCGGTTATAGGCCTTTTGGTGTATAGTGCATTGACCGGCCCAATGGTATCACTCGGTTATAGGCCTTTTGGTGTATGGTGCATTGACCTCCACAGCCCAATGGTATCACTCGGTTATAGGCCTTTTGGTGTATGGTGCATTAACCTCAATGGCCCAATGGTATCACTTGGTTATAGGCCTTTTGGTGTATGGTACATTGACCTCCACAGCCCAATGGTATCACTCAGTTATAGGCCTTTTGGTGTATGGTGCATTGACCTCCACGGCCCAATGGTATCACTTGGTTATAGGCCTTTTGGTGTATGGTGCATTGACTGGCCCAATGGTATCATTCAGTTATAGGCCTTTTGGTGTAAGGTGCATTGACCTCCCCAGCCCGATGGTATCACTTGGTTATAGGCCTTTTGGTGTATGGTGCATTGACCTCCCCAGCGCAATGGTATCACTCGTTTATAGGCCTCATGCAGACAGGGTTACTTAAGCAGATTTTGCGGATCATCATGTGATGGTCGTGGCCATGTGGCCATGAATTTTATCTATTTATTTTTAGATTCTAAAGATTACGTCACATACCCCAAAATGAGCTGGCAGCCATATTGGTGATCAAACTAATAATATTGTCATTATTTACAATTTTAAAATTTCCATAAACAATATTTTTGCTTGCTTCACTTAATAATACCTCAGTAAAATCATAATAAAATAGTTTGATGACTTTTCATCTAATACTTGCATAGCCACATGGTTAAGGGAACCACGTGGTGGTCACCAAAATCTGGACACGTTACCCTGTCTGCACAAGGTCTATATAGGGGGATGGGTATTGAGGGACGCTGCCATACCTCTCAGTACCCTGGAGGGCGGTCGGGGTTAACACAAGCCGTGCACTGTTGTTGTATTACCGATTGGATTGATAAGAGTGGACATGAATACGTTGGTTATGGGTGACATTACCAGGTCATTGGGTGCCATTACGATATGAAGGTGCATAGAAAAGGTGAGTTTATTCGATATTGCCGCATTCCCGTTTGGCTGACAAAGAGTTAAGTGCTTAGGCGATTTCTGTTAACCCTTTCCATACATTTTGACAAGTACTTTTTAGGTGGTTCTTACCACCATAGTTGGAAAGGGTTAGCACTAGTCCCCCGGCAAATGCCAAAGTGGGGATCCATGTAGCTATAAAGTATCTATCCATCGTTTTCAGCAGTTCTTAATCATATATATATATATATATATACTACATAAGAACAGTTTTATGAATTAGCATTGTCAGTATGTAGGATGTACATGTAACCCCAGACGCAACAATGTAATCAATCCCAATATAGACGCCACTAGGGAGAACACCCAGGGGAAAATACAAATGTACAGACCATTGAGATAATCAGGGAAAGATATCAGACAGACAGGGGGGAGATGATGAGATACAGGCAACAATACAAGAAACATGAGGCTCCAGTCTGGGCTCCTTCTAGAACAAAGCCTAAATCATATCACCGAGGCTAGACGTTACGTATCTGGTCTATATGGGGCAGATTTGCTGGGTAAAACTAGTCTTCATATTACTGGGCGTCTCTATGTCGTCTGAATCATATGGACAACAGGAATATTGCCATTTTAGTAATTGTAGAAATGCCGAAGGAGCGCTTGCGATGTTTTGACTCCAGCTTTCAAGTTTGGATATGACATTTCTCACTTACTAATGTATCCGTCTATTGCCATACAGCTGTGTTTGTAATGTATGGATATCAAGACAGAGAAAGGATTGTAATGGCATTTTTAGATTAAAATGTGTGAAAAGCAATTTGGATAGTTCTTATATGAGCCCTATCCTAAGTCCTGCGTTGGAAATGATTATGACGGATAATGGCCCGAGGCCGCCCTGAAAACGGCAATTCAACGTGTACTTTATTCATTTCAATATCATTACAATTATCTCATCCATGTATACAGCATTGAAAGCATTGCATACCTAAATACAAACTCAATGAAATAAGACCTGTTCTACGGCATCAAAAGCCCTGCAAGATGTGTTTCTTTGACAACACAGTCTTGCCGAAAGAGCACAGTGTCAAGGTCTAATTGCATGAGGTGTTTTCGTCAAAGCTTACTATGAGTTTCTTGAATAACAAATTTAAAGGTCATTCTTTCCTTCAAAGCAGTTGCACGTCGTTGTGTAACAGTCGCATATCTATGTGACACCTTTAGGAAAATCCTAGTTTAGGGTATGGGAATTTTGCCAGACGATCGAGTCAATGAGAAGGTCGCCCTTCCCCTACACTTTTATCGAAGCAAGGGTTCTCTTATGAGCAGGGTCCTATACATAGGGCACAACACACATTATAGTCTATAATAACCCTGTAATGGTACACAATCCCGAACAGCTCAGAAGACACTTTAGAACCACCGGGACTCGAACCCATGACCTTCTGATCAGGTGAAGATGTTACCGCGAGGCCACCGAGCACGGACTATCCACCTTTTTCAAGAGGCCGCGCAGTGGACACCCCTATGGACGCCTTGTACCCACCACCTCACCCCAAGTTCCATACTATAGGAAACGATACCCCAATACCTTATTTCAGATATATCCTCTAGCAAGGCGCCATACTAATCAAAAAATGTCTATAGTATAGACATTAGCATGGTCTAGCGAATTTGTCTGAACCAAATAGTTGGGGTATATGGATTTGGACTTAAGGCTTTGGGGACAAGGCGCTTATGGGAGAGTCCACTGCGCACACTCGTGAAAACGGTGTATACCACAGCGTACAGACGTTACGCCAGACAGTACCACCCACCCCTCCCCCTCCCCCCTGGGTGGCTCCCCCTGCCGGCAGTGTGGGGCTCTAATGGCGGCCCCGTAACAGGCTTATTACGACCTTCCCCTCCCGCGGTACGACCCCTTACGGCCATTACAGCGTGCAGACAAATACATCCACATCCCCCCCCCCCTCCACCTCCCAGAGTCCCCCGCCTCTCAGGGTCCCCGGCCAACGCTCCACATGGAGGTAAAAGCCAACAGGTAGAGTGCGGACTGAAGGAGATGCTGGGTAAAGGTTATAGACTTGTTATGGGCTGATGACAATGTCTAAAGGAGATGTCCGGTTATAATGTTAAGTCGATGCTCGTGTACACTGAAAACACAAGGTTGTCAAAAGTGGTGCCAAAATCAACAACCCTATGACAACCTTCTGGAAACCTTGATGTCAAAATTAACAACCCTATGACAACCTTCTGACAATCTTGGTGTCAAAATCAACAACCCTATGACGGACTTCTGACAACTTTGAATGAAATACTGACAACTTTGTGACCACTTTATATGAGATCATGTGGATATCTGTAATGACCTCAGGGTTTTAAGTCAATGGTGCCAAAAAAAACACAGCCATGGGTTGTCAAACATATCTCCAGGGTTGTTTGATCTACTGGAACAACTCAGGGTTGTCACAGGGTCTTTAGTAAGGTTAGTAAATTTAACAATGTATTTATGTTTGCTGGGTTCCTATTATGTAATGTTACTAGTTATTATGTATGCCCATTACAATTAGGAGGCCTAAGTTGTATTAGGTATTAGGAGTTGTATGGTTTTTGGCACTATTCATTTACAATACTAGGGTTGTCACAGACAGAGGCCATGACAACCTAGGGCTGTCGTTTTTGGCACCACTCACTGACAACCCTAGAGTTGTCAGGCAGAACTTTTGAGTCTCATTTTCTTCCCCGACAACCTTGTGACAACCTAATTTTCACTTTTGCTTCCCTGACAACCTTTTTGGCCTAAGGTCGTCAGGAGAAAATGACAACCTTTGGGTTGTCATCCAGCCTCAAAATTCACAATGACGACCCTCTGACCACCCACAAAGTTGTAACAGGGTTGTCAGAGGGTTGTCTCACAGCATCAGTGGTCTGAAATTAGCCTTGCGACAACCCAAAAGTCACCTATGACAACCCAAAAGTCACCTATGACAACCCTCTGACAACTTTAAACTGGCTTCCTGACGACCTTGTGTTTTCAGTGTATTCTTTGAAAACCGATAGGGTAGGGGTGCCAAGCAGGTCCTCTCCATGCCCTATCTTGTTATGTTGTAAAATTAGAACTTGGTTTGATATGAAATATGACTTCTGAAAATATACCCCTGAAGAGTAAGGTTTACTAAAAATAACACAGTCTAAGATTAGCATTCTGTCCTGGTGCCAATGAATCTAGGCTATTGCATTATAAGCACGTTGTTAATGTGCAACTGCATACAAGCTGAGGTGGGTTTAGCATGCTGCCTGGGCAAAAGTATTACACACCTATTTTTCTAAAAACATAAAGTTTCTTCATGACATTTCCCCATCTAAATCCTCGGAGAAACCGGTCAACGGCGATTATATAAAGATATGCATATATGACGCACCTAAAGGTTGATGTCCGACCAGTCCCTGTAAGTACTTACTCCTTACGAGTCGTAGAAATCCATATTTAGTAGAGCCTATTGCATGTTTGACTGACAGACACAGCTTATATGAGCCTGCTTTATGACATAGACTCCACTTTTACGACGTGCTCAAGATATTGCCTGACGTCATTGCTGACCTTCCAGTACCATACTTATTGGTCGGTGCATGTTAAATGTCCAACCTAGGAGTACTTCCCACTGTCATACAATAATCTATCCCCAGATGGAACCTTATGATTGGACCATGGATTTCTGTTATTGCTCATGAAATTGGGGTTTCTTGGTTCCAATTTTATATTATGACTAGCATGGTTCTTTTTTCTATATCGTCACTGAAGCCATATTAACATTTTAAACTTCTGAAAATTGGCTATCATAAAAGCCATACAAGATAGCATTTCAGAACACGGGGCTGAACTATACATCAAAGGCCATAATTACTGGAAACGTTTTTTTTATTGATTCATACAAGTCATACAAGTCATACATGGTTTGTTTGTTCTTTGCACTGCTATATAGATTGTCAATACAAACTACAGAGACAAGATGCAATAATCCAGTCACAAAAATAATGTAAGAGGTCGTAGCTCAAACGATAGATCATAGGGCTTTGGATGCACCATCGCACATCCCATAGGCTAACTTTTTATGGGCCAACTTCATCTTGCCATGAGGTCGATACCAAACAAGTTGTGGCTATTGCACGAACTGACCTCGTCCAGTACAGGACCTGATAATCACCCTTAACCCTGGCCGTGCATCGATGCTGACAACCCCTGGGTAGGGGGGAGGTCGGTGGGCGTTCCCCCGGCGTTCACCCAGCGTCCACCCGGCGTTTACCCGGCGTCTCCATCTCTCATGTTTCCCCCTATTATCGTCCCCTTTACACACGCTTCCCTGTGTACAGTACGGCCCTTCTCTTGCGGTGGTATAGACGTTGTGCAGATGACCTCACAATATCAAAAAAAAAAGGCTGGCCGCCATAATGGTGATCAATCTAAAGTCATTAAAATTTCACAATTCAGAAATATCTGGGACACATTATTTATGCCAACTTTACCACACAGTATCTCATAAAATCATAATTAGCCATTTTAATTTTGTTAGAATTCATAAATTCTATATTAATCTTATAGTCAGGTGTTTGTAATAAGCACATGGTGATCCGAAAAAGTGGTCACGTGACCACGTCTGCACAAGGTCTATCCCTCCCTTGTATGTATTCCTCTCTGTATTCCTAGAGTGCCGACCAAAGAAATTTCACGCATCTAAACGTGTCCAAAAGCTACATCTAAAAATTGGTGCGTGAAAATGCAAAAAAGATGCGTGACGGATTCGTGGAGGAAAATGTCCCTATGAAAACATCTATAAAGTGGAAATATTTATGTAAAACACTTCATTATATCTATTACTAGTATTAGAAACAAATTGCAATTTAATTAGCGTGTTTTTAACCAAAAAATAATGTCACAAATCTAAAATTTTGTGTTATTTCATGTATCCAAATTTTGGAATCGTGGGCATAAGATGCGTAAAATTTCTCTGGTCGCCACCCTAGTCCCTTAAGACCGCCATCTTAATTTTCATACCTTCAAATTAAGCCTAAGGATTCAGAGAGGGTTTATTATCTTGTATTTCCTACTACTTAGGATCACCATAAGAACACTCTCGAATTCCATTCAATATAAAAATATTGAAATTAATTTAATTTGAAATTGGCTTAGAAAACTAGTTCCGGTCTGAAACAATGTAGTTCCGGTTTCTCTGATTGGCTTAATTGGGACTCTCATGGACTGGATAGACGCGGCGTGCCCTGGTTTATACCCTCCAGCTTTTCTGGATGTCTGTGGGTACAAGCACTGCCAGCTTTTATTATCTTTCCTCTCTCTATCAAGGAATCTCGTTCTGTTATCTTTATTCTCCTTAAAGCATTTCTGCCTGAGGTACTACTGCATGGTTGTTTTCTACTTAATGCTCACCTTTCTGTATTCCTAGTCCCTTAAGACCTTAATGGCTTTTTCCATTCTTAATCCGCCATCTTGCCTTCTCATCCTTACGTGCCTCCGAGTTTCCTTCCCGCAGTCCATTCTTTTCGTCAATTCGCCTTTCTCCCTCCAACTCCCTCTGGCGGCGTCAACCAGCATCTAATAAGAATCCGGTAGAGGGCGCGGAAACCAGACGCCACTTCCGGCGTCGCCAAGCCTCGCGATGACTTCTGGGATTGCTGCGGATGTTAGTCTAGCATGCACTGCGCATGAGCAGGATTGAGTTCTTTCCGGGACAACGGCGGCCTCAGCAGGGAGTGGGCGATAATACGGGCCGTTTGATCGTCAATCAGATTGTTCCGACTTGAGGCCATAGGCACAGGTGAGGTTTTCCACGCGGGTAGGGCAGAATCTGTCGGCCATTTCTCAGGAGATGTAGCAGATTAGGGGCTTTTAGCCGCCGGGTGAGATAACCCATTGCTTCCCGACTGGAGGTGACACATCCCACATGTCTGAAGTCATTCGACCGTGCAGAAACTAATGAAGCATGACCAGGTGTCGCTGTTAGGCATGGTTTACCGGATATTTCCCCTGACGCTACTTTTCATACAGGCTTTGACACTGTATTGTTTAAGCCAGCAAGTTCCAGGGACGTAGCCAGCCCCGAATTCAAAAGGAGTTCCACATAAGACGGTGGGATGAAAAGTAATTTACGGGGGGTTCCAGCTTAGAATGTGCACACAGTTTGCTAGATTTTACTTGTATTTTGGAAAAATAAAAATGGGTTCCATACTCCCTGCAGGATCCCCCCCCCCCCGACTACGGCACTAGTACTTGTGCCAAAGTCCTCCTCGTGATGACTGTGAAAAGAGTACATGTTATTTGTAGAGGCGTTTTTCCTCTTATTCATTACACTGACATAATATTATGGTTTGATATACCAACATTCATCTCAACATAACAGGATGTATATGGGGCCTGGGTAAAGATTAGAGGAAATACTCTTTTGATTACAGTTGTGCATACATTAGGATCTATCAATGAACTCTCGTGTTAAATACCAGCGTTCATTGTACGTAAATCGTGCCACAATTCCATTCTTGCTCTGGATTAGCATATTTCTTTCTTACACCCCCCTGCTCAATGTTCTTTTAGATAATCCGTTGTGTCCCATTATAATCAGGTTTATCTCATTAATTTTCTAACCCTACAGGCCTCCTAGAAAAATGACACATCTATAGACGTAAAAAGACCAATTTAATCACAAAAAGGTTGGCGTTTTCAAGTCCCTGCGGGTCACCGTAGCAGCCATCTCACCATCCTTTAAGACTGCCTGTCACTTCAGTTGGCACGGGGACTCCAAAAGCCGTTGTTTTCCAAGACAGAAAAAGACGGAAGTGGCATGGTACCGCCGCCATTACGCCACTCACCTGCGCGCGCAGCCGCCATCTTGACACGTGACTTGGCGCATGCGCAGTGACCCGGGCCTGTGACGTCAGAGCGGCGGCTTCTCGCGAGACTTACAATTAGCGGCGGTAATACGCGTGGTTTCACCTTCTTCTGCGGGCCCCGAGAGTCGTAATTATACACCCACAGTCGGCGCGGCCACAAACTAACCAATTCCGGTAGGGACCTGAAGTAAGGGGAGAGGGTGACGGCAGATTATGGACGATTGGGAAGAGCAGAGGTCCCCAGCAGTGGGTCAAACTTAATCAGTTCTTTTACTAATGATTAGATATGCTTTGGTTTTACACAAGGTTCGTCATTGAGAGGAATGCATGAAATATATTATTTCAGCTAGTCGGCAAGTTACTTTTTGGGAAATACCATAGTGAAACATATATGTATGTCTATGGAAACGCCTATAGAAATCCAGATGAAAAACATAATCGTTCGGATTACTATTGAAAAAACTAATGTAGGCCTATAGCCATAATCAAACGCCATCAGACAAAAGAAAGACCATCTGTATGAATAGAAATAATAAATTTGGCAAAAGTAACAACACATTGAACATTCCGACTGAGTGGGGTACTTTACTCGTGCTTTCACACCTCTCCGATGTCTGTTTTTATCGTTAACTGGGGACAATGCGTGACAGCATGGACACAACAGCGATAAAAAACGCGCCCTCAACGTCCTTCCATGGTTTTATCTCTATTGCGTGCTCAACCAAAGAGATTCATCTTTCCCAGCGGCCCTCCCAATAGGCTGGACCTATAGTGAGTGAGGCGCCATGGCCACCATGGGAGGGCAAACAAAGAAAGTCCCTTTTCTAAAACGTAATGTACGAGTACAGACTCTTATCACTAGAACTCCTTAATGACATGGGTTTTTGTAAGTTCTTTTATATTTCGTTTTGCGTGATGGTATCTGATTATGGCTATACTTTCTTTTGTTCAATAGTAATTAGATCTTTTTCCTTTTGGTTATTTCCCAAAATGAAATCAAGATGAGCAACGTAGTACTTAAAGCCAGGGTATCGTCCGTGAGTTGCGAAGGTTATAAGGTCTCCACCCCTAAGCCTAGCGGTGTGGTGGCCGGCGACATGTTTTACAATATGTTAGAACGTAATCCGCGACATTATTGGTAACGTCACGAATTTGGCGCGACAATACACTGGCTTTAAAGAATGTCATTTTATGATTATTGCTGGATTGTTTACTCTTCTGTTTTAACTGTTCTTCTGTGTCTGTCATACCTGAGTGTGAAAGGGAAAGGAAGCTACAGTGTTCAAATGATATACAGAGTCTGGAGGTAACAGTAAATATGCTCGTAAAGTAACAGATTGCTGTTATTACCCGAGTCATATACATCACGCAATACACCTGTTTGAACAGTATTCCATCTCTATAACCCGGCCCGCCCCACACCAGACCATTAAGTGCTCACATGAGTGGCCATGTCATACAGCCATCATAATCCCCCCATTAGGCCTAAAACAGCCCGGGCTGGTAATCGAGCACATATTACCCTTCTACCTGCTAGCTATAGCCCTGTTTCCACCAGCCGATTTTACTACCGATTTCAGAAATCGGCAGTGGGAATATTACTCAATCACGAACATGTTACATACCATTAGAAAGCATATTGATTCTCTTTAAATGGTATGTAAGATATATAATCTTTTGTTACCATATTAGTTAAAAATAATAAATTGCCAAATAATCAGCGGTTAAATCGGTTGGTGGAAACATGGCATTACCCTTCTACCTGCTAGCTGTGGGTGGCTGTAGCAGCTATCAGAGAGAGCTGGTAATAGCCTGACGTGAACGACTCTGATCGCTGTCTCGGCCCGGCCCTGAGCCCGCGGCACTTATAACATCAGCCCCCTGTGAGAACAGGTCGGGAGGTACTCTGAGCCACTCACGTTACCAGCATACGGCCCAAGAGCAGCTCAGGCCTCAATTCCACTACATGGTGTTTGGCAGAATATTTGTGAGAATTCTGCCCATGTGTGCAAATGAAGCCACAAATTGGAAGGGATTCCCGATTTTTTGGATTATGCTCATCATCGTGATATGTAATATACATGAGAAAACTCCCTTTGACTCCCTAAGCCAGAGATCGTGAGCTTTCCTACCGAAAGTTACCAACATGTTCATAACTCTCGGGAGCACCTGCTCACCTTTGACTCCCTGAGCCAGGGATTGTGAGTTTTCCTACCGAAAGTTACCAACATGTTCATAACTATTGGGAGCACCTACTCACGATCTTTCCTACCTGAAATTGACTCACTCATGAGCTTCAGCCCTAAAACCTCCAAATCTTAAGCAGTTTTGTCTGTCGCCTAGTTGATTACTGGCTTTAGGCCTGTATTCCATTAGGATATTTTAAGTACTAGGAATTTACTAAATTTATTAAAGGTGTTTTTTTAAGAAATATCAAAAGAACCCCTGCATGTCACATATCATTTGAAAGGTGATTAAAAATCCTTTTTAATGATATATAACATGTCTATGATTGTCGCACATTACCTTTCATGATTTTCGAAATCGGGAGTACAATCTTGTGGCGTGGCCGGGATTATACACGTGGGCACGGCGAGGGAACCCGCGCACAGAGTATTTCTTGTATACGCGGATGTGACGTCCGCGTTTATGATAATATCTATGTGCGCGGACTTTGATCCCGCGTATTCTTTGTATACGCGGGTATGTGCCCGCGTATTTAGATGGAATTAAATACGCGGATTCTTTTCATTATAATAATCATTTTCAGTTGTATTTGAAACGGGGGCTTTGCCCCCGAACCCCCTTTTTATTATATGTTATTATTTCTTTGTTTAGTCTACATTCTGAGCATTTATGTACATCTTTACATTCACCCACGGTATGTCCGCGTATATTAAGACATCTGTAAGCGCGGACTTTGTGTCTGCGCATATAAGAAATTTTATCTGCGCGACCTCCGCGTGCGCGACTGTCGCGCATATAGTCAGCCCCTTGTGGCGTGGGTGAGGGACCTCCCCCCCCCACCTGAAACAGGCTGCATCTATAGACGTTGTGCAATTCTCCCTCTGACAGATAGCTGAATTATATTAAAGTATTTCTAGAAACATGTATGCTAATCTACTAATTTTATAAAAAGAAAACAAAGAAAAATATTCAAATATTTCCCAGATGCGGATCTGAAAGGAATAAGCTTTCAAACCAACTTTCAGAATTATAAACGTGCATCATTGCCCTCATTGTTTATGTCCTGAGACCAAACATTTGCAGTCCACGATTTCAAGTGTCAATTAGTCTGGAAACATAGCACAAGCAAGTGGTTGGTATTTGATTTCTAATGGTTGTTTATGACAAAGATGAACTCTTTTTGAAATACTCGTAAATAATAAGAGGATTTGAATTTGCTTCAAATTGTTTTGCCAGTGATATTTCCCACAGTTAACATCCACAATGATCCAACCTATCTATCTGGATATTTCTTTACGTTACCCCCAAGGCCCACTTTATAGCTTTCTGTATCAGACTGAGAGTCGCATATTTTGACTAGCGAAACCTATAACTAGATTACCCATTTGGGTAAAAGAGTTTCAGACATCTCCAAAGAAAGGACTTACAATAAAAACATTACAGGGTGGCACTTATTAAAATGAGCAAAGACTTAGGGTAAAAAGAATCTGACGTTGTTGAACATGTTGAAACTGACAATAATTATTATCAAAGAGACTTAACGCCTTTTAGAATCTGGTAACAGTCTTGCCACAGACAACCCTGTTTTATATTTGGCTTGTAAGATACACTAGATCAAATTGCAGCATAGATAAGTGTAGAATCAACCCTAGTAGCGCAATAGATGCATGCTAGTTCGACTGGTTCAGTGAAATGCAATGAGACTACCAGAATAATCGATTGACAATCCAGTGTTTCAGCTCCAGTTTAAGTATCGATCTGATTAAAATCTGATTAAGAGCCAGTAATCATTATCAGATTATTCATAACAATGAGCATGCCAGAGTCGTGAAGTGTATAACGGCTCGGTAGGACGTCTGTATTCCACAAAATTATCGAATTTGAGAATGGAAAATCTGTTAATGTTTTATTTTCTCTGAGACTATAACGTAAACACATACAAACTATATCATTTGAAACAGAATTATAAGATATTTCTAGTGATATATAACAAGTCTATAATAAACCTTAATTCACTCTGCCGATTTGTAAGATCAGCCTTAAAATGGGAATTTGGAATAAAGGCTTTAAGTAAGGAACAGATTGCAATACTATCGAATGTGTGTTCGTTCGATTTTCTCGAAGAATATGACATGAAACCATACATTCTACTAACCATTCAAAGAATAATTGAAAACCTTTCTAGTGATATATGATATGCCAGTATTTAACCCTATTTTTCACTGATCAATTTTAAGATCGGCAAGATGGAATAAATGCTGCAAGTACAGTACCATATTGCAATGTTATAAGCAGCTCCCAAACGAGCAGCTCGCCACATCTGTACCACAGAGCAGAATTATCAGAATTGTAAGGCCTTTCTAGTGATATATAGCATGTTTATATTCAACCTTAAATGGAACCAAACACAATGTTGTGTAAAAATAATGACAAAATTTTGCAAACTCAAATCACTATGAAAATATATTCTAAGAGTCTAATGTTAGCCATTGGTACAGTATAAATCATGACAACTAACAATAATGTTACTTGACATTATACTTCTTGACATTATACTTCTGACATTGCATTGACATTGCATTATACTTCTGTATTTATCCCTGAAGACAGCAATGTTTGTAAACAAACCAATTTTGGTGGGTCATCAAAATTGACCACAGACAAGTTTTAATGTATTTAAATATAGTTTTAGTCTGTATTCACAGATGATATTTTACCATACACCTAGGTTATGGCCATATAATGTGTTTCAGTAGTTAACAGAAATTTTGACCCAACATTGCTTTTGGCTCCCTTTAATCCCCACTGTCAATGTTTCAGATCAGCATGTAGAATAATAAGTACAGGACCATATTGCTCGCCCCATCCGTACCACAGAGTGGCATTATGCAGGCGGTTAACAGGCACCAGCCAGAGAGTGAAGTGGGAGAGTAGGGCTTATCATCAATATTCATCTTGGTCGCAAACCGAATGCAAGTTTTCCCATTAAATCCCGACGCCACGGTTACAAGGGGGCAATTATGTGGGTCGGGAAAAAAGCCCTGGAGGAGATATGGCGGTGGGGTGGGGTGGGTCCGGGGGAATTTGTGGATTTGCACTGGAGGCGCGAGAAAAGATCTAAATCCGTTACTGGATGTGGGGGCTGTTCTATTTTTAGCTCGCCCAGCTGACAGTGCCATTTGTTTTATGGATGGGCTGTACAAAAATGGGCCTTGGGTGGCCTGGAAAGGCAGTGAAGCGTGCAGCGGTGGGAGGCGGGGGAGGGATGTAGTCTGTCAAGCCCTACCCACTGTGGTTTCCCAAGGTGGGTCTGTAAGTCGCTAACCATTTATGGTGAGAACTCCACCCCATATTCAAGCATGCTTTGGGACCGCTGATTTAGCGTAGGTGGGCCCATAAAACAGCCAGCACAGTGACAACCATCAAAGGGACAATATATAGAAGGCCATTGTTTCCATGGATCTGATTGGTCGAGAAGTGGTCACGTGACGCCGAGTTAGCCAAAATCTGGCTAACTCGGCGTTGGCTTGTGCCTGCACTTATTGTTAACGTGAGTTTGAGGCGTGGGTACTGAGACAGGGCCATGGACACTTGTGGGTGTGCGGACCCATTATGTAAGGGTAAATCAGGCTGCCAATGGCTGTGCTTGTACCACCCCCAGGGCCGGCCCCACCAGCAGGGCGTATTACTGCCGCTGTACGTAACTAATGGCGCACACAAACGGCGGGGGAGGTCAGTCCCATCACTCAGCCCCCCGCGGTGGGCCCGGGTAATGGGCCCTGTGCCTGCCCACCGCCTGTTGGTCCTGTTTACAGCACACCTATTGGTACCTATTGGTCTGTGTGGGTTTATATAGATTAGAATTATATATTAGTTTGATTGTGTACCCTCTTGATTTGGCTTACAATTATGTTATGTCTATGTTTGATGATTTACCTCTGTGAAACAGGTTAAAGATACAGCTTGCACATATGATATCATTTTCATATTCGATGGTGTACACCTGTTAAAGATATTTACGTTTGGTGTTATACCTTTACCCAGCATAGTGTTTCTGTAGTGTAATCATTAAGCCCCACCATGTGTCCTTCATTTATAGAAAAAACTGAAGGCATTATTGCATTGATTGATACACGGCAGACGGTGAGCCGCTCTAATGCTCTCTGTGCTTGCCGCCTGTTTGCCCTGTTTAGAGACCACCTAGTGGTTTATGTAGGTATGTACGGCTAACACTTGTATATAATTATGTGTGTGTGTGTGTGTGTGTGTGTGTGTGTGTGTGTGTGTGTGTGTGTGTTCGATGATGTACCTCACTTACACTTATATACCTATGTTTGATGGTGTACCTCTGTAAAGGTATACTATATTCTGAGGTAGCTCTATCATTAAGCCCTACTATGTGTTTTCGATGCATTAACAACGCCATTGCATTGAACGACACTCGACTTATACCTAGATATAGAATTTGATTTTGTAAAAGACTCGTAAAAGTTTGATATCAAATAGATGGTTAACACATTTATCTGGGCTTACTTACACCTGATCCGATGTTCACAGGTTCATATTTGAACAGGATTTTGAATCAAAGCGCCTAGAATTTTTTGGAATCCCATATGTAATACTAATCGCCAACTAGTGATTCATAACATTAGTGCTGCTTGCTTATTGGTGATTGGGAGTGGATATACACAAATAGGCAGGACGGATCAGTATAAATATACCAGTGGCATTTAAAGTAGGGCATAGTGGTCTAGATAATGACCCCCATTTCAGTATGATATATTCTGAATCTATAGACACGATAGATGAGTACGAATGAATCAGTGCCAATGAGCATAGGGCATATCAGACTGAATAACAACCTACTGACAGACGCGTGTATTAATCTATTCGTCTCCATTTATGACCGTACCCCATGGACATTACTTCATTAATGCTGTAGCCTATACCCATCCCATACACAACACATAGATACATGTCTCATCATTAATGTATGCGCCCTGCCCCCAGTAAACCCATCACACGGCTGACCTCTGCGTCCTTCACGGCCACCAGACTCAATGACCACGGCCACCCCCCGTGCATACCAACTATCCCGGGACAGAGCCCGAGACAGGCCCCCTTTTTGTTCCACTACTCACAGGCCAGGGGATGGGTACGCGCGTCGAGACGCAGACGTAAGGCTGTATTCCACTAGCCGATTTTACTCCTGGTTTGGAAAATCGCAAGTTCGAACGATGGCTAACTATCGGCATGTTTTTTCCCGTCAGAAAGGATTTTGAATTCTCATTCCAACGGTGTGTAGCATGCATTGCTTTCTGTAATATTTCTAAAGAAAGATGATAAAATTAATGTCCTAATTGCTATCAGTCAAAATAGCTGAGTGATAACAAGGCTTTATAGTAAATTATAATAAACGCGACCTCTTTAAGATGTTTGATCTACACTCAATAGGTTGTACCTTTACTTGAGTTTGGGTCCGGGTTAATAGTACTAGTACGAGCACACATCGTGCATACTAACTACCCCGAGACAGTGCCCCGTTTTGTCCTACTACTCACAGGCCAGGGGATGGGTACACGCCTGAGAGACGGGACGTGGTCTTAGTGGTTACCGTAAATACTGATAAACGCAACCTTTTCAAGATGTTTGATTTACAGTCAAATATGTTATACCTTTAGTTGAGTTTGGGTAAATAGTACTAATAGTAGCTAGCCACTTTGCATACCAAGTACCCCGAGACAGAGCCCCTTTTTGTCCGACTACTTACAGCCTACGACCTGCTAGAAGATGGTTACAAGCCTGAGAGGCGCAAGGCGGACTAAGGGCGAGTTTCCCACTAGGGGAATCATAAATGCGTTTCTCACATCTCACAAAATGTAAGATGAGATGTTTTTAACAATGAATAATCTTCTAATGATATATAGATACCAATAGGAACATACGATTATAAAGTCTGAAACTCAACCATAAAAAAGTCAAAATATCTTAACAAAACATATGATCTTAAAGTTATGACCAGTGTGAAACACCCCCTAAGGCATGGGCATACAGATTTCTGATACTCCAACACATCACGCAACTCAAGAGTATTATTTATACGTCATAAATCCCCCTATAAATAGATTACCCAAAGTTCGTTATTTTAGTCTCAAATATAACCGGAAAGATTATATATACGTTAATGTATTGAGATATACTTGACTGTTTATGGGAGAAAATGATGGGGTATACTGCTTTTGACGCTCTCAACAAGCCAATGAGATGAACCGGATATACATTGTATTTCCAGTTTGTGAAGCCACCCTAAAGTAAAGTGAATTTAATGAATACAAAAATGAAACTTATTAAATTTTTGTAATCTTCACATAGATACATTCGGCCTAATTAGTATGATTGTAACATAACAGAAACATTCTGCAAGCATACTTTTTTATTCAGTTTGTTAATTACTAAGATCACACGTAACTATTATGTTATTGATGGTGAGGTTGAACCTCACCAAATTAGAATGTTATTATAAAAAAAAATTGGTGAGTTTAGGACGAAACAAAAAAAGAACATTATAAGAACATTCTGTTTAGGTTGAAGAACATAACCAGAACATTATCATACCATTGCAGTGCAATGTCACAGGGGTAAGTTGCAGCAGCGTTATTGGAAGCCATCAAAAAAACATGACAAGAACTAATATGGAATTTTGCCGCAACATTATTATAAAGTTGCCGGTTGGGTTAGTTTGACCAAGAAACTAACAAACAACATGGTGGACCCCCGCCTGGCCGGTATAGACTCATTGGCCGTGGTCGGGGTGTATGGGCAGGAGCAGCTCGGAGCAGCTCTGGGACACCGAGGTGCTCGTTATGCGTGTCACCGACTATCACCTGCGCACTGCGGCCCCTGGTTACTTGTGTCCACCCTACTCGCCCTCCCCCGTGACTCTCACAAGACTGTTCTGCAAAGCTTGGTCTCAACTCTTAAATTTCATTACATGTTTTGTACATGTAATTGCTGGCATGATTATCATTGATTAGGCAATATATTTTACAATTAGTGAGTTATACCTTGTCACTATATATTTCATTTCTGTAGTCAGCTATTGCGAGGTGGTACAAGATGATAAAACCGAAAATGATAATTCACAGGTAGCATCCAAGTTATACAACATACTATTTTCTACAGGTATTATCATTTTGTTGGTAATGTTTTAATGAAAATGTATTGTTCTTTCCCGAAACCATTTCGTATCTACTAAACATTTCTGAACATTTAGCACAAGTGGATTGGTCAGTATTGTTCAAGTGTACGCTTAGGATGAATCGAGCTAGTTACTACTTGACTAGTAAAAAGTGAACATGCATTTTTTGAACACAAGACACTGCATGGCCCCATGGCATAGCACCACCTCTGCCTACTGTGCGGAAGGTGCGAGCTACTCTTAAGGCCCCTTCACACCACCACACGAAGAGGTGCGAGCTGATTGGCGAGGTGCGGATTCTCATACAGGAAGCTGTTCTTAAGGCTTCTGTACACCACCACACCAGCAGATAATAGATCCTCCACCCCTGGTTCCGATGTGGGTATCCGTGCATAGGGGCATTATCCAAACTTGAAGGTCAGAAAGGTCGAGTTTTCAAAAGAATGTATGGGTAACCCTGGTGGGACGGAAAGCGGGTGGCATGTGGGGACTGCAAAGGGAGTTTTAACACAGTACAGTGTATTACACTACACGACTTGAGCTGCAATATGACAATGTCACAGAGATGTCACACATATAAGATATACAATTCTTTCTTACATATTATGCGAGAGACTCCAATTTAACAATCTTATCACTCTTCTATGTGAATTATCTGTAATGTCATCATATCTCAGCCCACATCGTGTAGTGTAATACCTCCTTAAGAGGCGGTCAGTGTCCACTCAGTCGGTGGGGCGTCCCTGGGGACTGAGGGCTGTCCGAGGGCAGTGGACGTCCATTGTGGGGTCCACTGGAGGGCGCATACACACAGCTGGACAGCTGTCCTTACGCCTGATAAAAGATTAAACACAGACTATTGTGGGAGCCGCTGGGTAGAGGCACCCTGGGGACGGAGACCATGGCTGACGGGGCCCTCTCTGTGCGTCCCGTGCTAGCGGTTGTAGGGGGTAGAGTATTGTACAGAGGCAGGGGCAGGAAGCAGAAGGACAGGGGGTAGGTGTAAGCTGGGTAGCAAGGAGGCAGGGGTGGCAGGGAGACATGATAGCAGGGGAAATAGACATGGTGGCGGGGAGCAGGTGGTAGGAGAAACTTCAGGGGGCAGGATGTACAGAAAGTCAGGACTTTTGTGTTCAGTTCAGCAGAATATAAATACCACGAGGTATCTATAAAACAGTTGCATGAAGTCTGGCCGAGACGAGAGTTTGTATTGGACGTGCATGGACAGCGTACAGGGAGGAAGCAGGGGCAGGGGGAGGGGGGAGGGGGGCGGGGGTTCAAGGGGACCTGATACCCCACCCCCATTTTAGGTTTGGTGGAGGCTTAAACTTAGAATTTAGTTTTTAAAAACAGTTTTGCCTGTATGCTTGCAATATTTTAGTACTTTAGCTCATATGCGGTCCTCTCCTTTTTGAAATCCTTACCCCACCCCTGAGAGTAGAGGTCGTTCAAGTAGACGGAGGAGGCACAGTGTACCGCCCATAGGGGAGTGGACAGATGGTACCAAGTGCGTAGGAGGCTGCCCCAGGCCCAGGGCAGCGGACCCCACACTGGAGAGGCCCGTAACTACCCCCTTTATCGCCCAGAGCAGCCCGCCAAAACACACAGGCCGGGTGGAGAGGGGGACGAGAGGGCCAAAGGTCCAGAGAGATGGGTTTTTTTGTCCGTTGTATTTGGAATCGAAGTCAGGAGTGCCTTTAAAGGGAAGGAAATAAGAAAATATGAAATATACTTTGAGAGTTCTCTACCCATACTGTTTTGCGCAGTCTGTCATTCCTAGATTTTCACATAACAGTCACATTATTAAGAGTAAGCTTGAGAATTACCAAAAGAGAATGTTATGATATCATCACATTTCAGTGAAGTTAAGACATTATCATTATATCTTTATGTGAAAGAACATAACCAGAATGCTGCAATAATATCATATTGCAACGTCATAATGTTGGATTCTAGAGACGTTATTGGGTGACATCGAAATAACGAAACAAAACCAAAGAGAACTTAATGGATCCTTACTGCAACGTTATAATATCACTGTGTGCTTGCTTGGCTTAGCACTTTTTGAAATTGTTATCCTCGTTCATTCTGTGCATACCTGAACCTAATCAATCCATTTTTCCTTAGAGGATACATCAATAACATACTACCCCATCAGCAGGCCTCAAGGGTACCCTAGATTTTATCTCCGGATTGATAGCATTGACACCAGCCCTTGTCAATTTGAAGGAGTCATTATCAACCTGAATCTATCGATCTGTCATTGTCACCCGACCCGGAAAAAACAAAGGAAAAGCGCCCATTTTAATGAAGTAATATTGGCGTGGCTGTCACAGTGAGCCCGTCAGGGGTTTGACAGAGGGAGGCGGGAACCTGTTTCCATGCAGAGTGGGGGTAAGTAGAAAAAAGGTATCGACCTGTCAGCCTTATCGCGTGGGACCCCAGCGGCCCTGTGTTCAGTTGTTGTTATTCTGCTGGGGTTAGGCTGTAGGCCGGACTTTCATGTAGCCAATGGTAGGCTGCTGGTGGTCATGCGGTATTGTTGTTGTAACAAACGCGATTTTCAAACCAACCAATATAGAAAGCGTATGGATCTCGTGGTATATATAGAAACATTTCGCAATTTACAGAAAGGAATAGGCCTACATATATATATATATATATATATATATATATATATATATATATATATAAGGGAGTAACTCGAAATTACAGTTTTGGCTACATTTGTGGCTATAGCTAGTTGACAATCAAGGAACACCTTTATATAAATGCCGTGTCAATATCAAGTATCAGATAGGAGAGCCAACATGTCAACATGGTCTGAGCAGGTGAAGTTGACTAACTAAACTCAATAGATTTCTTTCGCAATCGAGACACAACGCTTAACGTGCAGCTCACTGTACTGTTGGTCACCCTTTTTAATGCACCCACTGGTAGGCTGCTGGTGGTCATGCCTTACTGTTGTCGTTCCAAACGTGATTTTTATACTCTCATGTATTATACATGACACTATGAAATAAAAGCAGAACACCAGCATCATCTAAAATGACACACCTTCTATACTGACCCCCCACATGTCCTATAGGTCCTGGCCTAACTGGTATAGCCTGCTTTCAGAATGATTCCTGCTGACGTAGCTTACTTGTAATAAATAAAATGTACAATAAATGATAGCTATATTTGCGCCCAAGTTGACATTCAAGGAATCCCCCGATACCTTGTCACAGGCCATATTAATTAACCAAGTTATAAGTAGCCAGTCCTCGCATCTAGTAAGAGAGCCAACATGCCAACGTGATCAGGTTAAGTTGAGCAACCACTCAGCAGGTAACGATATCTTTAACAATGATAACACAACGCCGACCGAGCAGCTATCAGGGCAGCCCCACCCCCGCCCACGTCCCCCTCTGTTATAATCTCCTCCAGCAGGTGATCATCCGTCATCTCGGGCTACAATATCGGCCCCAAAGCCCTCAATCTGTCACAGCCGGATTAGACAGGGTTTAGAGCGCGGCCCTCTGCTCCCACTCAGTGGGTGAAGGTCCTATTACACTACACGACATTAGCTGTGATGTGTCTAAAGCCCCATACCCACTAGGCGATTATCCCTGAGTCGGCCTACAGATTGACGTAAAAATCAGCCGATTCTGCCCTTAGAATCAACCGATTTTAACAACAACTCAGATCAAACCTGCACATTGCAATATACTGTACTAACAGTGAAAGATAAGAATCAGCCAATTCTTCCTGTTTCCCGTCGTCGGTCACTGGTAAAATCGCCTAGTGGGTATGGGGCTTAAGATGTATCCATGATAGAACGACATCGCAGTCATGTCGTAGACCCCTGAGATGCTACTATCAACAGAGTAGTGTAATTGGTACGTTGCAGCTATCTGTGATGTTAGAGTCTCGTGATATTATTTTTATCACAGTAATGTAATGGAAATTATTTTTTGGGCGTTATCTTAGATTACAACATTTTTCTTATATTTTGAATAATGTCTTGCAGATAAGTTGCACGCGCTTCGAATTGCTGTCCATGTAGTTTGTCTCATGTCATGGGGCATAGTTCTCCCATGATGCAAAACCCTGGAAAACCTCTCCTTACCAATAGAATGTCCTTACTCAAAATAGTGTAAATTTCAACAAAAGTGTTGAAATTTATGCACCCAAAATAGACAAACTGGGAATACCAAGTAATTATGTCATTGTGTAATGTGGTCCAATTATCATAGGCAGATTTTATCGTGTAGTGTAATAAGGGCTACAGTATGGCGGCCCAACCTGTAATAGTTTTGTCTCCGTTATCACCTCCCACAGGCTAAAAACACGGCTACTGGTGGCGCCATCTATACACGGTCTGTTTGACTCCCACAGACGCTTCCGGTCACGTGACAAATACCGCTGATAGCCGCTATCTCATTGGCTGATGAAGCGAAGGTCAAGGTCGCGGTGCCTGGCATGCGCAATTGAACTTCCTGTCAAGGCCTCGATTGTTGGGTGGGGTGGGGTGGGGTGGGGTGGGGTGGGGGAGGCAGTATAGACACATTAGACTGGTTAGTAGACAGCATGCTATTTGATGAGTATATCGCTGACTTTTCAATGTAGTTGCACATGGCTCTAAAAACTGGTGATAACGTCCACAGTTGATACCTCTGATAGATCTATTCAAAAAGCCAAAGATTAGATTGTGCTGCCAGGCACCTCTCCCTTTCCTGTCTGCATACAACATTGTCATTGTAAATGAATGATAGTGGTTACAAATATCCTTCTTCAAAATCAGATTATTTGCCAAAAAAAAGAGAGCAAATATTAGGAACTATACTTCATCAACTTTCCAAAAGGTAGGCTCACAGAAAAAGATTGGTATGTGACAAAATTATAAGATAAATGATATTAGGCCCGCCTTTTGTTTCAATCAACCTTAACACACACATTAACATAAAGAAACAGCTGATGGCATGATAATGAACTTTATCGCATCAGTGGATCACAATGGTTAAGCTTAACGGTTGCGAGTCAATTCAGCCACCACCTACTTTGCTACTTAACGAGTAATGTTCCCTCTCCCTCAAACCCTGACTATGTGTACGGACGTGATAACAAGGGGTTTCCAATTTAAGGTAGAAAAATGTTACTTACTCGAGAACATAAGCTCCCGGGCTGTTAAAGACCCCGTTTATAAAACAAATGTCCTCAATACACTTAAGTAGCATTAGGTTGGATGAGGCTATGGCAAGCCAAATGGGTAAACTTTGATGAACACTGTTTATCAAGAGATAAACACTGTTTATCAAATGATAAACACTGTTTATCAGTTGATAAACAGTGTTTATCAAAGTTTACCCATACGGCTTACCATATGAGGCTGGGGCGAACCGAATAGCAGTGCAAAAGGGTAGGAAAACGATAAGGGTAAAAAATATCTGCATCTACCTTTTAGAAAAAGAGAGTCAGTGTCTAGGCATGTTTTCTCCCATGGCTGTTTTTTAGTAAGATTTCATTCATTAAAGAGAGCTTCGCTCAAACATTGATGCCCCAGACTTGAAAGGATCAAACGCACAATGGTAAGACCCTTTCAACGTCGAAGCAATAGAAAAGTTAGCAAAATTCCCTTCGCAAACGGAATTAAACTGTCCCGACCAGTCGTTGTCCCTTCAAAGTGATTCAGCAAGCGTAGCACCTCCGGCCAATGAAACTTTTAGTAGACAACCCGAACCATTGGACTAATCTGATTGCTGATTGGATGATATCCATCACGTGACCGGCGTGACACTGACACCTAGTGGACGCCCCTGAACTAATCCCCGACAGGTTGGTGGAGGGGGATGGTGGATGAGGGACGGGGGCAGCCAGGCCGAAAGGGTGGCTGCAGAGGACGGATGCTCCAGGGGCTTTATACTCTACAATAAAAGGCAGATTCAGAGCTGAATGCCGACTTTACGGGCGGTGCGGGTCTGGGCTGGCCATCAAGCCCTGTCTGGTCGGGGCCACCGCATTTATTGATTCCGTTTCATTCAAACGTCGCCCCCCATATATATGTATGTACGTAAAGGTCAGTGACTGCTGGGCCCTGCATGGCTGGCCTGCAAGCCTAGACCTCAGTCCCCCTTATATATACATAACCCAGCCATGACTTTGTAAATCAGTGTCCTGCGTATGTATTCCCGACCAGCGGTTTGATATTCCGACCAAAACTCCCGGGAGACCCACCCCCGCTGGCCGCCCCCTGCCCCTCTGGACCTGGGTTTATCTGCCCGGGACAATCGGGAGCCTGAGGGACGTACATAAACCGACCTAAAGCGACCCAGAGATTGATGGACGCTTGATGTGTATCCCTGGATGGACCATATTATTTGAGTAAAGGTCCTGAACCGGTAGTGCACTGAAGGTTTAACTGGGCAGTCAATGAAAGAGTCGGACGTATTTTATGGGATGGAAGGAGAACAGGAACCTAGGGCGAGTGCTTAACTACCAATTGTATTTTTAACAACTAGGTGCTTGATATTGTGACGTTCTCTGGTAAGTCGGGGTTGCCGATTCTTACAGCAGAGGAACATGGGGATTGTTCGGGTCTCGGGGCGGACAGGGAATCCGGGCCAAGAACCGAGATGTGTTTTTAGAGTCGTGCCTCGCGCACGAGGGGGGGGGGGGCTGAGCGAATCGGTCGGGAATCGGTGCTCGATGTCAAACGGAGGACTGCGGGGAAGGGAAATTATGGTAGGGGTACGGGGAGGCCGTGCTTCGTCTCACTCTATCTCCCAGACCGGCATTCACCTCGACAGGGCGGTCCACCTCGGGTTCCGGTCCGCGGGGCCGTCGGGCCGACGGTCGCCTATTGTTTGGTAGCGTGGGGCCGAGCCTGCCGCGCCCTCGTCCCCGCGGACTCCAGGTCTCCATTCCGCTTTCCGTGCCTTCGTGCCAGGCTGCGCCTACACTTCCGGGACGGTTTCGGGCCTTCGTGCCCTACTTCGGTCCTCCGTTCCTCGTTCTCGTTTCTCAGGCCGCCGGGCCCCTACCCTAAGTTTCTCCTATTTATCTCGAACTTCGACTATTTTACTCTAACTTCTGGTTAATTAACTCGTATCGGCTCATCTCAGCGGTTGTTTAAGGGAAGAAGACACGTCTGGACACAAGGAGAACTGTCAAAGAACTCTGTTTATTCGGGCCTCACCGCCCCTTTATATACCTTAGAGGTCAGCCCTGATTGGCTGCTTTCAGTCACGTGATCTACAACTGACGTCACTTCCGGTTTACTTTCTCGTTTCCGGTTTACATATTACTTCCGGTTTACATCTTTCCGGGTCTCGTTCCTTTACATATTCGTTCCTTTACACTTTCGTTCCTTTACATATTCGGGCCTCTTTTTCGGGCTTTTTACACTTTCGTTCCTTTTACATATTTCGTTCTTTTACACTTTCGTTCCTTTTACGAACATATATACCTTTTGTCATATTACCTTATTTTCTCTTATTTTGATCTCTACATATTTGGATGAATAGGCATTCATCACAATATCTTTATCGTGAATGTATATGATCATCATGGCTCAAGCTGTAGTCATGCAAAGTTAAATAACATGCATGCACGAAACTTCTCAATCTCATTATGGAGTTTTTGTTTGGGTATGGCATATCTATAGGGCCAAACTAATTATACAAGGAAATTTGTCATACAATGGAAAAGTATTGATAAAGAAAAAGCTACCAAATCAAAGGGATAGAGATGAAGGCTTACTTGTGGTAAATATGTCTAGTGCTCACTGACTTCGCTAACTAACCCCACTAAGCCGTCCCCAGCTACACCCACGCACTCCCTTCCCTTCCCATCCCCTAGAAAAAAGGATACACAAAGAACAAGGAAAGAGGTGATGGAGGCTTGCTTAAGGACAGGACCTTACCTTGCATGTTTCAAGCGATTTCAAGGCAATAGACACTGACTTCGCTTATACCAACCCCCCTAACCTCACACACGCCCTAACAAGTACACACTCCTCCCCTTTATAGAAAAAGAGATACACAGACCAAAGGAAAGAGCTGGAGGCTTGCCTTGGTGACAGCACCTACCTTACATATTTTCAGGGAGAGAGACAGAGGGTTACTTGTGGTAAAGAACCTTACCTTGCATGTTTTCAAGGGCTTTCAGTATACCCTAACCCCCATCCCGCTACACCCACCCATGCACGTACCCCCTCACACTAGCCTCCATGGATCTCTACAGATGTGTGTGGATAGAAACAGGGATACAAAATAACAAGGGCAGTGGCAGAGGCTTGGAGTAATGACCTTACCTTGCATATTTCATGGGCTTTCAAGATGTATAACACTGACTTCCCTTCACACCCCCCCCCCCCCCCTAAAAAAAGAAAAAAGAAAAAATAAAGAAAAAGAGAAAAAAAGGTGAAAAAAAAGGTGAAAAGGATACACAAAGAGGCTTCACCTTGCAAAAGAGTCTTACCTTGTATATTTCAAGGGCTTTCAAGATGTATAAAAAATCCCACAAGCTCACCCTCAAACTACACCCACACCCACGACTACCCCCCTAGCCCCTCCCACCTCCTTGCCGCCCTATTCAGGGCCATCACGGACACCATCGACCCAGGAGGCCGTGCTCCAGGTGCTGTGATTACCTAATCCATTACTCGATCCCAGCCGGCTCCCTAACACCCTGGAGGAGAGGGGGGGCGACGTCAGTCCCACTACCCCTGATTGGTACAAAGGCCCCCAGCTCCAGTCCCTTCTTATCAGAGCTGAGAAAAGCAACTCCAGACAAACCAAATAAGCGTTTTCCCCATCCCTATTGCTACTTCTGCTCCTCTGGTGTTGTTGCTCTTTTGGAGTTGCTCTGGTTTAAGCCCCATACCCACTAGGCGATTTTACCGGCGACTGGCGATGGAAAATAGTCAGAATCGGCTTATTCCTATGATCCCCTGTTAGTATATCATATTGAAATGTGCAGGCTCAATCTGAGTTGCTGGTAAAATCGGCCGATTCTAAGGGCAGAATCGGCCTATTTTAACAGCATTCAAACGGCCGACTAAGGGATAATCGCCTAGTGGGTATGGCCCTTTATGGAGAGGCACTGTAGTTTATATGTGGTAGCTAAAGGAGTCCAGGGGCAGATACAGGATTCCAGAGAGGGACCTTCCATAAAGTACATATGCAGCAAGGGGAAAGGGGTGGGTGGGTGGGTTGGACATTTTTGAAAATGTGCGTACAAATACAATATGAACTTCTTCTCAAGGGAGAGGGGGGGGGGGGGGGGTCTGAGATGTTTTGGAAATGTGCGTCCGTTCTTAGTGGAAGGCCCCAGTGGACAAACATTTAGGCTAAGTACCAAAACGTTCGTATTCGCACATACACAGGCATCGTTTTTTCCCTCTTAGTGCAAATCTTTGGTCAATATGAAATATATAGATATATATCTGTTGCATAAGTCTATATACTCACCACGACGCATTTTTTAAAAGCTAGATACTTCTACATTATAGCATATTCGTGCTATTGTTATACTGCACACTCTGACCGGCGAGAGTGAAAAAAGTATTGGGATAGTCCAAAGTCATACTTTTCAAATATCAATTTGAAATGTAAGTGGTGAAATATAGCTTATGCGGATGTATTCAGGAGATTTTAATTTGGTTTTCCTGATGATACCTCATGCGTTAAATCTGTATATTCAGCAGTGTAAATGTGCGGGCCAGACATAACGTTAGCTCCTAGTGCTATTGAGTTATTCTGTATCGTGACCTTTAAGCACTTAGACGTGGTGATGCTGGTTATTTCCGGTTTCGCCGGAAGCGGTACCAGACCGGATGTGACGTCAGTATTGATCAGCCCTGTCTGAGATTATCGACAGGTCCTAATCCTCCCGGAGCACCTAGCTTATAAGTGTGGATCATCTTCTCTCTGAGAAAGATTAGATGAACTTAATATTCCCAACCATAGAGATACATAAGATTATATGTTGTCTTTATTATAATTATTGCATTGACATAAAAAGAAATATGGACAGAGCGTGCACCTGATTGGAAATTGTTTTATATGGCTGGCAAAGAGTGATCTCACATAGTTTTCACATATGTATTTAATTTAGTTAAGGGATTTGATGCAAGCTTACCTTTCGTTAAATGAACCTTGTGTACTCAGGTTATGTGAGACATCGCCTGCCAAGTGTACATCTCATCTGAGATGAGTCACTGAGTAATGCTTCAAGACCGTAATGAGATACTTCATGAGGGTAGAGGATGTTATCATCTTTCTATCATCTATTGCCCGAAGGGAATAAAGAGAATCAACATTATTAATTATGAAAATGCCCTCTGTTTTCTATAAAAAAATAATAGATCTAGGTTTCAGTGTGTTCTTCTATGGAAATCATATTGTAGAAGCTGTTATTGTTGTCAATAATCTTTATACTTAATAGAGAGTTTTAAATGTTAGTGCAACAGTTCCTGAATAACTATATCATCAGCTACACGTATATATATATATATATATATATATTATGTGTTTATATCTTTAATGTGTTCATTTGATTAATAGCTAAGGTGCGAAAATAAAAACCTAGACCACTTTTAAAGGCAGCAAAATGAAGTAATCAAGGAATCAACCTATAGTCCAGGAGCCAAACCTGAAAATCTTGATGTACCCTCCGCGGTGAGCCCCCTGGATTTTTTTTATTTTTTTCAACTTATAGCATCCTAGGGACCATGAATCAAGACGGTTCCGAAGGATTTAGGTATGCGAACACTCTGTAATTATGCGATTTGTGGTTAATTAGCAAAAATTGAAAAACGCGTTATTTCTTAATTTCTCTGGAACTATGTAAGATATGATAACATGCTATATGTCATCTGAAAGGTAATTTTTTTCCTGATTTTTTGGTATATTGTTTGCTATTGTCATTCATCATGGCAATGAGTAATTAAAGAAAAACTGTTGTTTTAGTCAAAATCATTAGAACTTAAGGATCCAAGGTTAAACTTTGGAATTGATAAACCAAGTCCTAGGTATAGTTAGAGGGGATCTTTGGGCAGTTTTTAAAAAAAAGTTGCATCTGATTTCATTAGAAATATAATGTAGAAATCATTTTTTGCTGATTAAATTCTAACCGACTACCGGTTCATTTTGCACTTATATTCTAAAAGGAGAGATGATATCATGAAAACAATACAATATATCCTAAAGAGATGGGAAAAGAATAATCATTGTCTCCCTAAGCTGGTATTTCAGTGCTTTCTGAGCTATTTGGTCCACTGTAGACAACATTGGAGCTGTAAAATAAGTTTACATTAGCAAGAAATATTTGTCCATATGATTTGCAGCCAAGCTCATTTTTGTTGCCTGATCAAATTAGGATAGTCATTGATTTATTTACTCAAAAGGGTATGGATGGCTCCTTATATTGCCAAAGATTCACAAATTGACATAACAATGTGCTGCAAACTTCTATTTACATATCCCTATACCCACTCATCATTAAACCCTATTCCTATAGGGAGGGTGGAAGTTGTAGGCCATAATGCTTTTAAATCTCCCCATTGCTGGCCCCAGTGTCCAATGTTTACCTCATACCTGGGAACAGATAAGGCCTGGAAAGACAGAGGAATGATAAAGATGGCAGACTAGGGTTCTTATCTCCTTGTTGTGTGAGTTAACCCATTGATAAGACACTGTGTGCACAACCTAATAAAGGATCCCTCAGCAGGTGGGGCAGGCTTAAATTTTGGCTACTTATTACCGTCTTATTATTCCATTTTATCAAATAATTCCAAAACGAGCATGGGATTCATCACTGCAACTGGTGAAGTAAAATGATAACTTTAACTGTTTAGACAATGCTCTCTTACAGCAGTGAAATGAAGGTAGTGGATCTTTAGAAACTTATCAGTGGTGGAGCAGTATAGCCTTTCCCCAGAGTGACCTGCACTGAGGGTTAAGGGGAGCCCCCATGGTACAACACACTACAGACCTATATAGTGTGCTGTAAATTGTGGGATTGCTGACCACCTGCTGTACTTTTGTTAACATCCTCCCACCAATCTCCCTAATTAAACTTTGTCATCCTTTTGCTCCTACTTGAGAGCAGATCCAGGCTGTATGGGTTCAGTGCTCAGTTAGCTTTATACCCTTATGTATCAAAGACTAAGTATACAGTGTTGAATTATTAGAACTGATCAGATTAGAAAATTATTTATGTATTTGAGTAATCACTCCCTTAGTTCTTGGTCTCTGAGTATTTACCATGATTGACCTTTCCCTTAGTACCTATAAACTGTGTCTTGCTGTAGGTTAAGGAAATTGGATCCTTGTTCATAGCAGTTTAGAAATGAAAATGGTTTTATTTTGATAAGGGAATAATGTTGTTTCTGGGGCTTAAAGAACTGAAAGTTTGAGGCAACAACCAGAATCACAGCAATTTGTTGCTCTTGTATAATCTCCTAATACCATAGTGCCGTGGTTATGGTGTCAAATCAAGGGTGCTGTGCACATGCTGCTCAATGTAGTAATGCTACTAGATAATATTGGGAAACCAGTAATGGCCATACCAAGAACTTGTAATTTTGAAATAGAAAGCTATATCAGGAACTTCTGTATTGTTTCAGGGCTTGATATTTGTTTGAGGACTTGCCAATGATATTGATATGTATATACACACTCAGAGGTCTCCGTCCCCCTGGTACACCTCCTGATAAAATTAGATATATGGCAGAATCCTATTAGTTGGTAGGATGAATCTGAGTGAAGCATGATCATAGGCTGGTCATAATTTGATATAAAATTACTAATACCAGTAACCCATAAAATATAATACATCCATTGTGTGTAGGGTCAAGCCAAGCTACTCATTTATATAAGCACATGGGTCTAGAATCCTAGAGTTTAAAGAACAATCTAGTAATTTGTTAAAACCAACAATTTGAAAGAGGTAGCACACCTATCAAGTTTAACAAATAGCATTCCTGGTCTTTTTGCAAATGGCATATTGATACAAGGACTGTTTTTTTAAAATTCAGAACCCTTGATATATGACAACAGTCTTTTTGGGACTCATCTCTTCTCTAAAGTAATACTTGGAGGCTCCCCATATAATATATATTATACCCTGAGAAACATGGCTTGAGTCTACTATGGGCTATTCTTTTCTTTTTGTCGGCATGAAATAGAGAGAACTATATGGGGCCTTCTATTTAGTAAGTACATACATTTTCAAAAATCTCAGACCCCCACCCCCTTTGGACAAAAGTATGCATTAGATTTGTACTATAAAGTATGCACATTTTCAAAAGTTTCATACCTCCTTCCCCCCTTCATGCATACATACTTAATGCAAGACCCCTAATAAGATGGTTTGTAATAAAACTGAGACATAATCATGGTATTTTACTGAGGAAAGAAATCTTACTCAAACCATAGTTTTATTGTGACACATCTCTCACTGTGAGCCAAAATGCTCTCCAAACAGCCACTACATTACATGCATGTGCCCAAATGGCTCAGAAAGCACTGAAATACCAGCTTAAGGAGATAGTGATTATCATTTCCACCTCACTTTAGGATATATTGTGTTGTTTTCATGATATCATCTCTCCTTTTAGAATATAAGTGCAAAATGAACCAGTAGTCGGTTAGAATTTAATCAGGAAAAAATGATTTCTACATTATATCTCTAATGAAATCAGATGCAACTCTTTTTAAAAACTGCCCAAAGATCCCCTCTAACTATACGTAGGACTTGGTTTATCAATTCCAAAGTTTAACCTTGGATCCTTAAGTTCTAATGATTTTGACTAAAACAACAGTTTTTCTTTAATTACTCATTGCCATGATGAATGACAATAGCAAACAATATACCAAAAAATCAGGAAAAAAAATTACCTTTCAGATGACATATAGCATGTTATCATATCTTACATAGTTCCAGAGAAATTAAGAAATAACGCCTTTTTCAATTTTTGTTAATTAACCACAAATCGCGTAATTACAGAGTGTTCGCATACCTAAATCCTTCGGAACCGCCTTGATTCATGGTCACTAGGATGCTATAAGTTGAAAAAAAATCAAAAAAATCCAGGGGGCTCACAGCGGAGGGTAAATCCTTATTTTGACAGATTTCAGGATTTGGCTCCTGGACTACTAGTGGTCGGTCCTCTATTCTAGAGCTAATCTTGTAGCCTCCCTAGGGGTATGCACCTGTCTGGGGTGGTCGGCCCTTCTTCCTCCTGGGCATGGGACTATGCCTCGAAAGCAAGGGCGTTGGGTGGTCCAAGGGCGGTACACAGATACTTTTTTTATATGTAATATCCTTTACCTGTTTGCTTCTTATTGATTGCTAATTCCGCCGGAATACTCCATAATAAGGAGACTTTTATAAAGTTTAATTCAAATGATGACTGTTGCAATAACAGTTCTCTCTATATTTCAGGAGAAATGGTTACCTTATTGCTCTCAAAGTGCGTTCAACCTTTCTGAAGCAGTAGTAAAATTGCATACATAAATACACAATTGTCACTCTTAGAAATGGTGATTGATTACCAGTATTCAGTTTCTCTATTTATTAGGACTGCTAGACTAGATTTAGGTTCCCCGTCTACCTTTGAGAAATAGTTTAGGGCACACATATGATGAAATTCGGTGCGTGGCCAGCCCCGTTGCTTTTTATTTGTGATTTATTTTAACAACAAAAGAAATGTCAGTTGGTTCCCCTAAATGCCGGTGATAACGATGAGAAATTATCTACCTTTCAAAAAAGAAACCATTGATGTGCTTTGAAACTGCATTAAACCCATTCTTTATTGAGAACCCTGATAGGATAATGGTTTGGCCTAATATCTCGTATTTTTATTTAACCACCTTTATCCAAAAGGATCGGCTCCATTAAGGGCATTCCGAGCCCCAGAGCCATGAATATGGAATATCCGTATCAAATCCCATCCGCACTTTACAGAATGAATGGTGGATTCGCCCCCTTCTTCTGCCAATCTGAAAACGACTTCTTTTTAAAACTAAAGACTGAAAAAAGAACATCCAAATCTCCCGAGTGTTTTCTTCATCGTTTATGATCCATTCATCGGTAACGATATCGCATAACGACTTGAAATCCGCCATTCTTAGTTCAAATGTTCACTTTTTACCCAGCTCTCGTATTGAGTTCAGAAATCCAATATTTTATCATAATGCTAAGAATAGGAAAGGGATTGAGTGGCATTTGGGAATTGATTCTACTACACCCAAGAGGCAAGCTGCGTGCTCTAAAGTAATGCTTTATTAATTCATTAAAGGTGAACCCAAAAGCGGACAGCCAACTTCCTCTTTGGTTCCATATATACTATAGGCCTATATAATACTACTTTAAACCATATATAAAGAATTCATAATTTATACCAATCGATGGAACTGGTTTAATGAGGAAAGGGTGGGGGGTAATCTGAAACCCTTAAAAATCCAGGATATGACCTACCTAAATCTTACTTGATGTTAGTATATATATCATGCTTTTGTCTTAGCAGACTTGCAGGTCAGGGCAATAATTCCAGAATTTGAACCAATACATAACATTGTCCATCTGGAGTTATACCTCTCAGGAAATCGATGTAAGTTGGATAGTAAGAAAGGCGCATAATAGAAGTACATTTAGCTGTTAGCTTGTTGAACTAAAATACTGAACAACATAAATTCTTAAATAAAAGGTCAATTCAGGACTTCGCTGTTTCTGTCTAATTGTTAACATTCTGCATAGACTAATAACATGGACATATCCTAGCAGGGACGGATCCAGAGATTTCCGAAAGGGTCAGGGGCCTTATAAAAAAAATTGCGGCACCCATCCAGGGGCTAGAATTTTACATTAAAAAAAATAATTTGGCAAAAATTAGGGGAGGCGCGCCCCTCAGGCGCCCCCCTCTTAATCCGCCCCTGCTTAGGTATCTCTATTGTAATAATCCGTAACATGGGATTGGAGGAAAAATAGTGCGGACAGGAAGAGAGTGGGTGTGGGAACCTAGGGCTTTCCGGTTCCTGTGGCAGTGTAGACGAATTTCAAGTTGGCGGGACTTGTCAAAGATGATCCATCCATCTGGAGATCTCCGCAGGCCCTCCGCAGTCGGCCAGATCCAACCAAGATGGCGGCGGCGCTGGTTGGGAGCTGGTTCCGCCGAGCGCCCGGGGTGAGCGATAATTGGGTTACTTGACACGGACAGATCTATGGCTCTACGCACGGCAGGGGCCACTGGTAAACTAGGTTGGGCGCACCCGGGCGGGCCGACCGGCAGACCAGCACCTCATTTGTTTCCCATCTAGCCCACAAACACGGATAAGAAGGAAACGGGGGCTGAAGGCAGGGAAAGGGGAAATAGAAGAGAGGGGAGAAAAAACAAGAAAGGGCCGTTGACTAATTATGTCGGCATTTTTACATACTTTCTGGACTTTACTATGTAATACCACAGACCATATTGGTCCTACATTTTTAACGGTCTGAGGATAGTTACAGGCCTACAAGAGATGTACTAAAACCCTTTCATGCCCACCAACACCCTGTCGTGTCTACCCAATTAATAGACAGTCTGCAAGGATGGATCCAAGGGTGGTGGTCCAGTGGATCCTGACCTACCACTTTGTATGCGGACTTACACATGTCAAAGAAGAAAAATATTGCATGCATATACATGAGCACGAATGTGCAGTGTTTTAATACATAGCCTATATGCAGAAACCGACCTTTCAGGCCTTTCAGAAATGCTGTATCCTGTCCTGAGACAAAACCAAGAATGATGAAGGATTTTCGCATTTTACTCAGAAATGCACAGTTGATGTATAGTTTATGATGTTGTGATCGACCATACACATTTATTTGAGAAGGCATTCTAATAAAAGCAACATCTGGAAAGCTTGCATATTTCCACTTTAACATAATCAGGTTATTTCGGTAACATGATAAGTTCCAAACACAAAAGATAGAGGGAAGGAAACAAAAGAAAAGGGATCACAGATATAGGTACATGCCTACTTAGCAGTTCCCATAGCATGTTGGAATTGGGTAGGAATTCCCCATCTGTTGGTACTAACTGCAGATTTAGACCTATTGGACAGGGGTGAGTCAATCTTACTTTTTAGGTCTGCCTCACAAAGCCGTGGGCCCATTCCAGTCCAGCCCCCCACTGGTATTGGAGCCGGCCCTGAGGGGGGCCCTGGCCCCAACGTATCGGGCTCATTATCACTACATGCGAACCAGCTGTTTTTTAACCCGTCGGATTGATGTGGGAACCCAGGGGTTTGAAGAGAGCCATGCAAGAAAACAAGGATCTGAAAAAGGGCGTCGTAGATCTCCCCAACCCTATTATGGAGCCAGCTGATTATCCCAACACATCATGGTTTTTTTTGTGGTTGATGGACTATTCTCTGCCCTACTTTGGTGTTGGATTACTACGCGGCCGGTAATGCTGCATCAAAACAATATCGGTGCTTACCTCAAAAAGGCCCCAGTGGAATTTATCACGTTACCGAAATAACTTGATTATGTTAAAGTGGAAAGATGTAGGCTTTCCAGATGCTGCTTTTATTAGAATGACTTCTCAAGTAAACGTGTAAGATCAATCACAACATAGTAAACTATACATCAACTGTGCATTTCTGAGAAATATGCAAAAGTCCTTCACTATTCTTGGTTTTGTTCTCACACGCCTTTCTTTGGCTCTCAAGGGATGCGACCAAAATAAACCATGCAATTTCGTTTTTTAGTAATAACAAGGCAGATTTCAGAGTTTCCAGAGGTCAAGATTCTATGGCCAGTCGTACACAGGCCAATCAACCATTTTGTATTATTCACTTCCACCTTTCCATACTCTCAAACCAAGGCCTCTTACCACAACCTCTCCGTACTCTCAGACCGAGACCTTTTACCGCAGCATTCTCCAACCACTCACTCTCAGATCGCAGACAAATCCAATTGTTTCAGCACTGAGGGAAGGTGGGGGGAGACTGAGGGGACGTTCCCATCACCCAGACGTGGTATGTTCGCCATAAATGTGTAATGTCCCTGCATGTTGTAGCACCCAGTAGGCCCACCTACGGCACTACCTTTACGGCCGCCTATATAACAGCATTTGCTGAAGGACTTGGCTTGAGGAAATAACAAAAGGTGCAATTGCTTGAGGAGCTATTCATAATGTTAGGTCAACTAAAATGTCTTTCTGAACGTCAACTCATCAAAAGACTGCACCAACACAATGTATACTATGTTGGCAGTACTAAAACAGGCAGGCTACGCATTTTGAGGCTATACTTTGTTAACGTTAAAAGGAAAAGGTACATAAGATATTCTCAGAGATTCTCTTATTCGACTCCCCCATCATAAGGGACCTGTAATTATGATTTATACGCTATATTGTTGTGTGATAGAACACTGCATCTTGTACGATTCCGTCTTCATTTAACGTCGAGACTATACTACTATATTTAGACCAACTGAACAATATATAAGCTATTCTCTCATCTCGCCAGCCACTACGATGAATTGGACTAAAAGTACAATGAGATGTATCGGATTCTGCCAAGAGTTATATCAATTACATACACCCTCCTCTTATAGGATAACGAGCTACAACTTTGTGACAAGTGCTGTCTTATTAATAGAAACTCTCCCAACTCCTTTTTCCACGTCTGTATTCATAATTACTCAGAGCAGCAAAGATGCATGCGTGTGTCTGGACTTAAAATACCCTTGAAGATCATTAATACCGTTCTGAGAGTATCGACAGTTCAATCAAGTACCGACCACTCCGCCGACAGAAAGACAATGTCCTTAAACCTTGAGTATCGACCAGCGCCAATCTCAATTGATCCGGGCAGATTCTGCATCAAGTAATAACCTTAATGGTGGCATTAGGACTTAAGGTATTGACAAGCCACAGGCCTGGGGTATTGATTGCTCCTGCAGTGAGCAGCTCAGAGTTAATGTGCCCGGCCTGAAGCCTTCAGGAGACGGTCTGAAGTCTGGGACCACAATTAGCAGTCTTACCACAGAGGCTCTTGTCAATAGCTGCTGGCCACGACTCTCCACTTTTAGCTATAACCACCGGGTCAATACTAAAGAAATCACGATGAATAAGCCGAGTCTGCTCCTCCAATGGCAACTGAAGTTCCTATTGTGACTGAAATTGATTGAAAGATAACTACGTTAAATGTTAGTTTACTTAATAGGCCTATACCCAATCTGCTATATATGTGCCTTTAGCGTAACCCAAGACAGTGTAGATTATTTTGCACAAAGTTGGGCGGAGAAAAAAGTTGAACTCAGCATTTGTAATTAGATAGTGAAATAAGCTACATTACAAATAAAACAAATAAAACAAATAAAACGGTACTCAATTACTCTTTTTTGAACGGCAACAAGAATATGCAAACTGTCCACTATTTACTCATTTGGGTTTGTCTAAAATCAGGTTGTGTCATTCTAAGTTTAAGTTCTTCAAGCCCGGGCAGTTTGGTCCTCTGTTTCCACACAGCTTCCAGAAATCTTACATCTTAAAATATTACAGTCCTGATCATAGCCGAGAGGTGTGGTGTCAGCGAAGGCATAACCTATGTGCCTGTACAGGAAGAGGTTTACTGATAGCAGTGTGAAGACTAACAAAGTGTGTCTGGGTAGGAGTATCAGTATTTCCTGTTAAACTGGGCCTATTCCAAGCAACAGAGGATATAGATTATGAAATTTCCAAAATTCCTTTTACATATATCTCATTTGATTTGAATCGTCTGAAGTTTCTTGGCTTCTCGTGGCCGGAAATTAAAAAGAAGTGGTTAGGTGTGAACTTTGATTTGAGGAGACGTTGGAGAGGGATTTATCCTTGACACAGACAGGATAATTAGAAGAGATTTTAATAAGAGACAGCCTAGACAGCTCATCTACATTACAAATTGTAGTCCCTGAAGATGACAGTAAATTAAAGATAATTAATTGTAGCAAGTAGATGGACAGAGGCCTAGAGATTGTTGTGTTTTTTTCCCTGTCCTAGGGTTGTAAGCTTAGCTTAGCCGACTGTAGCCGTCAGCTTGGAGTAGATTATAAAGCTCCTCCAGTACATAATCGTAAAAAGGACAGCTTTATCAAAATCAATCTAACAAAAATACATGGTAGATACAGTTTGAAATGTCTGTTAAGCCCCATACCCAATTTGGCGATGTGCCAACCGCCGATCATTTTCTTGAGAGATCGCCCATTTGTATGATGTATTGAAATGTACATGTTTGATCTGAATTAGTCGAAAAATCAGCCATGCAGATATTGCAGTATAATCGGCCGATTAAAGCACTGATCAGGTGAAAAATTCCTTAAATAGTATCAAACTTTGCCTGCACACCGTTTAATTCAGCGGTGTATATATTTTACCTCTAGATTGTCCAGCACTTCATACATATATACACTAACTTAAAATATCTTAGATTCATGAGAGTGATATTTGATTTAAGTTGATGACTAAAAGGAAGGCTGGAACGCTTTAAATTTAGCAACTCGTTCATCTTTCTAACAACGAGCTGTTGTTTATTTCTTGAGTTTGAATTGGTTTCCCCGAAAGGTATTCAGGTCGTTTGTTATGGCAAGAACGCGGAAAATAGTTTATGTCTTCAGGAAATAAATCCGTAGGTTATTTCTTGTCAGGTGACATTACAATTACGGGTTTTAGAATGCGACCAAATTGCTGTAATTCTGTAATAGACAAAAGAAAACCCTTCAGTGATTTATTACACGTAAAACCTCCCCTTTCCCTCTTAGATTGAAAACATCCTGTCTCTTTTCATTGGGAAAAGCCACTGGCCCTGCCAGCGGAGTGGGAGGACAGGCGGACCAGAAATATTAGGTATTATCTTTGGCCGAGGGCTGCTGAATGGGTTTATAATAAAGGCGAGACTCTGAAAGGCCGTATCAGGGAGGCAGTAGGAAAAGGGCACGTTTTAAGCAGCGCCCTGCTGGGAACAATCCCTCCTTCTCTATGGGGGAAGGCCTATAGATCCTTACCCCTTCACCACCTCCCAATACCTCCATCCATCAACTGGCACTGACACTTAGCCATTGCATTATGACGGGTGTCCCAGAAAAAGTCCTAATTGCGTTCAAAGAAATCCCATCCATGTCGATGGGGCCACCTTTTTTGAGCTGCAACTTATGCAGCAGCAATAGTCGGCAGTCTTTCAGGATTGAGTAAACTCCTGACTGACATGAAATCAGACTTAATGTTCAGAGATTCAACTAGGCGGATCTCAGCACCAGGGAACTGTGCATGCATTCAGTTTTGAAAAGACAACAATACAATATAACTTTAGTATATGAATGATGAGAACTGCTTGGGAGAAAATGCTCTTTTAAATGTGAGTGATGTAAGAACATACATTAGAATCTGTATCTTGAAAGGTTTTAATTTGGAAGCACTTCTCGTCAATTACTAGTTAAATGTCAGGCTGGCTGTTTAAGCAGGGGAATAGCTTGTTTCTTTCCCCAACTGTCATTTAGCAAATGTACCGCAACATAAAGTGTGATACCCTGTGTCTGATAACGATGACTGTAAATGACTGAAGGGATTGGCATATGATATATATGTTACCTTAGACGGGAAACATTGAACGTCATTGTTTTATGCTAGTGGCGATCTACTCTTTTCTGCTATGGTTATGGTCCCAACATTGCCAGGAAAAAAGTCCAAAATTGACCATGTCTGATATAGGTTTTGGCAACAAAATAACTTTGTAATAGTCAGTATATATAAATATATATATATATATATATAAATATTAGATTATAAAGGATATTATTTGTACATGAGCCTTCCCTGAGCTCAGACCGTTAACGTGTTCCTAGTTGTTAGTGTAGGTCCCTGTACACTATATAACATGGCTTGCTCAATTATGTGCAGCGGTTAAATGTGTTTATGGCTTCAGCACCTGAGTCTCGTGTTTTGTCTCCTTTTCCTGGAACTTTCTTTAATAATGCACCATAATAGATAGAAGCGCATAGTGTAGCACTGCTTATCTTTGCAACAATTTACGCTTCTCGCTGAACTATGAAGGTACATGAGAGAATATCCCAGAAACATAACCGGGCTTGCAACATTATAATGAAGGCAAAGTCAGAACTAACACTTACTAAGAGAGTGTGCTCCTGCAAAACAATAGTTGTTTTGTAATGAAATAGATTAATACTAGGCGTACAGGTGAGTTAAGCGAGTAGTGTAGATTAATTAGATAAAATTGATCCATAAAGGAAAATAAAAGTATGATACAAAAGGTCTGAAACGAAAAAAAAGGATGAAAAATAGATTGGAGTAAAGCCCAATTAGCAATCCAAACAGATAGGTTAAAGTGATCGTGTACAACAAAAAAACCTATGTGTGTCCCAGTGGGCTAGAGTTTCCCCGGTGTTTAGGGAGAACACAGAGAGGGGAGCTCACCAATATTTGGTTTGGCGTGGGGTACAAATTACCGCCAGCGTTGGCTGGGAGGCTGGGAGTCTCTGAGCAGTTGGGTGAGCAGCTCATCAGTATCTCCCTGTAGACCAATTGGCAAGATCAACTGCTCGGGACCTGCTCATCCCCATACAGACATGGCTATCCATAATAACCTGAGCCTATGCGCCCTGCATCTCATAGAGAAAGTTGTGCGCAGTCGGAATGGGACACTCAGGGGCTCTTAGTACTGTTTGGGTGGGGCTAGGACTGTTGATTTGGTGTATGATACCAAGGGTAGTAATGTTTTAAATTTGGTTGGTTTGGAGACAAATGGGTAGGAGGAGGTGGCTTGTAAAAACACAAATGAAGTGAATTAAAACATGAATGATGTTCTGCGACACTTCACAAAAGAAACAATTTGCGGAATAATAAAGCAAACTTGTGAATATGGGATAGAAAGTAGAAACGTTAAATACGTCGTTTAGTACAAAACATCTTTAACAACTATATAGCCTAACGTTCTACTGACCCCAAAAAGGCAATATTTGCTGTCACAGGCACAGGATTTAGCTTACCCTACCATTGCATTCTAAAGTCTATATTCCTGCTACTGACTTTGGTGTGGGCGATTTTATATCATTTAATTAGATTTTCTAGTAGGAAAGAGCACCGTCAGACTTTTCTAACGATATATCTAACATTGATTCCCAATGCCGGTTTTCAAAACCAGTAGCAAAATTTGGACGTGGAAAACAAGCATCCAATGCTGGGATATGTGTAAGTTATATATATATGTTTCCTACACCAATCCGAGACAAGACAATTTCCCATAATCGCAAGTTCCTATATCTTCAAGCCAAAATCTCAACAAAAAATATAATCTAATCCAGAACCACCACATACTATCCGCCTAAATAAAGCTGTATTTTCCTCAATCTCGACACCCTCGATAAAGGAAATAATGAGTTAACAGCTCTCGACGTGTTATCTAGAGCATTATCTGTCGGACTATTTGAGACACGCGGAAGCGGCAGTATGTTACCTAAGGGGGGTCTGATCCCTTTTTACCCACCAGAAAGATGACACTATCTACTAGAGATTCACTTAGCCAGGAGTAACTGTAGATTCTGTATCTAGATGAGGCTCTTTATTCACCAATTTACTTGATACTCTAGGAGACAGGCGGGGATCGGAAAATAGGTTAGCCACCGTGGGTAAGCAGAGGAAGAGGTTTACTTTTATTACATAAACAGCATCTAGATGTTCTCGAATGAAAAGAATTAATTTGGATGACTATCTCGATTTATGCGAGTCCATACCTGCATTTAGTAGTGTAAATCATCCAATTTACTGTCACGTTCCAATCAGTAGGGTTTAATAAATGAAATCAGTATAAATATTTTATTACACACGGTTGTCGTTAAAAATGGTATTAACGATTGACCAGTCGTTAGAGGTTAATATTTAATTTATCTTTATGAAAACAAAACGATATATAGATGATCTTCCTTGTAGGTTGAGTAGAATATATATCAAATCGACATTATAACATCTTCAACAGTGTTCACAGTTATCAGGACATTTATGTGGCTGAGAATGTAGTAGTAAAAGAACCCGCCTGCCCCAAAAAATAAGAAAAAGTACACATGCATAAGATTATGCAGTGTAACTTTTAATCACTGTTTTCTCAGGTTTAGACAACAGCATCATACTTTCCAGGATAGACATAATAGATGGGACAATCAGTTTCTCATCCATTCGATACAATCACAGCATGTTAATATGCTATTATCAGGGGCGGATCCAGAGCCAGTGCTCTGTTGGGGGGGGGGGGGGGCTGACCCCCCATATAAAAATGACAAATAAAAACGCCAGATTTACACAGATTTTTTAATTTTAAGAAGCCAAAACCTTGCCCACTGGGTCTAGGGGAGGGAACTGCCCCTTTTGCCCCTCCCCCCGGATCCGCCACTGATTATAGACAGTTATAAGTGTAGGTTAAACCATGTTATATAGATTCTTTCTTAAACCAAAAAACTTCTTATGTCTGTTTCAAGTTCACATGTAGCATTTGCCATAGTTCAGAACCTACATAGATGTTTGTAAGCAAAGTGTAATTTCAGTGGTCCATAATAGTTTAGATGGACAATAATACATGTGTTCTAAAGATGTCAAAGGAAGGTTTTAGAGTTTATACTTGACAAAAGGCCAAAGTGAGATTAATGTATTGTGTTTCCATTGGTATTTATCTGTTCAAAGTAATTTTTAGCACTCCATTGTTTATGGCTGCATTTATCATACAAAACAAGATGGCAGACAAAACCGGTAAATACATAAGAAAAGATTTCTCAATAACCAGACTCTTTCCTCTCACAAGATGGGTTCCCTTTCACAGAGCACCTATATAAAGCCATGATAAAACCAGGGGAAAGGCCAGGGGAAAAGGGACAGTGACACGTGAGGCGGCCTGAAACGACTCCTTCTGGGAACAGGCTGTTATCTCCAGCCCCCAAAGTGGTTCTGGTCAAAGACAAACATCATCAAAAGGGACAAGAAGAAGTCCATCGGTCCTGACGACCTCTTCCCCTCTTTTCTCTGATAGGCTAGCCTGAGGCAGGGGTTAGGTGTGGATTTCCTTCCTCGGTCTCTCTCTTATGGCTGAATTCCACTAGCAACATCTCGAATCTGATGAGGCAGTAGAGTATTTCTTTCTGGTTTTATTGTGACTGAAACCAAACTTAATGAAAGATAGCTGCTCCAAGTTGGAAATGTCTGGGCCAGACATCGCAAGTGTGTACATTTCACCTATCAGAGAGCGGGAGCAGCCCTCCTGATATTTACCAAGAAGTTGATAAAGGCCGTATTCCACTACACGATGTTTGGCACAATATTTATGGAAATTTTGCCAATGTTTGACAAAAAGTCCAAAGGTCAGTCACTCACAATTTTTGGTGAACTCCCAAACATCTTGAGGTGTAATGTACCAGCAAAGGCTCACAATCTTTGGCATCCTAAAAATCATGAGTAAAAGATAATGAGAATTCCTATCAAAATTTACCAACATGTCCGTAACTATTTTGAGTACACAGTTTACTCATGAACTTTCACACTTGAAAATGACATACTCGCGATCTTTAGTCCTAAAACCTCACGATCTTAGACAGTTTTGTCTGTCTCCTAGTGGAATACCGGCTTAACTATTGGTAGGAGCACTCCAAATCTTTACCAATTCTTGGTATGCCAAAGATCGCTAGTGTTTTAGGTTGTATTCCATATAGCAATCTTAGGCAAGGTTATCGAATTGCTCACTTCAGGCAGAAACGTATAAGACAGAGAATTGAAATCACAGGATCTCGAGCCAAAGACCTTGTAGTGGCATAGGGCCTTAAGGAGCATGCGAAATGACCCCCTCAGCAATCTGCTCACCCTAGGCGAGCAGCTCACGAGTGTCAGCCCAGCTTGACTTCCTGATTCTGAGAAGCAATCTGCGAGGGGAGGGGTGTAGGGAGGGGGGATGGAGACAACCGCTACAGGGACTCACGAACCACAGGAGTGAAGTGGGCAAAGGTGAGACTCAACAGGCCGTGTTATAGCATGGGGAAACAAATGTGTGTGTCCTGTAGAAATGGCAGGGACGGCAATTCATAATTTCACGATGCTCGCAGCTTCTTATTTCAATGTTAGTAATCATAAGTAACGATAAATAAGCCAATATACCAGCAAAGGCTCACAATCAAAATAAGCCAACAGGTCGAATAATATCATGGGAATATTCCTTATTTATTGCTTATTAATTTTAATTTTGATGTATTCTGTATAAATTTAAGGAATGGCAATTAAGAAAACGCTCACTGAGAATGTTGAGTTTTCAGTTTCTTATTGCAATGTTTGATCATATAAAAAGTAATAACTCAACAGGATGTATAATATCATGGGAAATAAATGCCTATGTTCTGGAGAAACGCCAGGGATGGTAATTTGCAAAATGTTAACTGTTGAACTTCCTGTAACTGCTTTGTTAGTAACTATAAGTAATAACTCAAGAGAACATGCATAATAATAAGAAATGAATGTAGGTTTTCTCTAGAATATTTAACGGTACTTCACAAAATGTTCAAGGTCCATGTTGACCTCTCAGTTTCTTAATCAATGCTAGTAATACCGGTAATAAGATAATTATTTCTACTCAACTGATTATCAAATTAATTAACTTACACTGGACTCGTATAGATACGGAAATTATCAGGAAATTAAATGTTGATTACTTTTAGGGAGATCACCATTTCAATATCAGAATACCACATCATTTTCATTTTCACAAAAAACGAAAATGATAGTTACCTATAGATCTGGTCAGTAAGAAAAAACTCGTTTTGAGTTCCTTCTATTGTGATATGGCGATAGTTCTGGCTAGATATTATAAATGTTACCTTATATGAAGTGTTATACATTAACAGGACACATATTGTCATTACACTTTGAATGTCCCATTGGAGTTGCGTTTTGATGAATTTACAAGAAGATAGGAAAAGATGAACTAACAGGAGGTGACAGAAAATGTTCAGGTTTTTGAGTTGTTTCTTGTGTCTCAGATCTATAGAATGCCGCTATTTTAGTTGAAGGATTATCTTTGGCCTGTACGCAGCAGTGATATCCTTAAATTTCCTTATCCTATATTTATCCTATATATGTATATTCCATTCTTCATATTTCTTAACCCACTGATTACATAATTATTAGTATGAAATGACCAAGAAGGTATATAGTCAAAGAAACACAATGTGAGCATATTCATATGAATACGTCTCAGGATCAGCTAATTCTAGATCTGACGATAATAAAAGGAGTTCAAATAAGCAGTAGTTTATTTCCACAATTCGGTGTTTTGTTTACGTTACAAATGGTCTATTGAGAGGTGGCCGGTGAGCCACTCTCCCCCGGTCACCATGGCTTCCTGCTGATTCTATTACTGCAGACAGGTGACTCTAATAACGTTGGCCGCCCGCCCACACGGAGTACTTAATGGTCAAACCCCCTCCTAGACCACTCGGTGGGATGGGGAACTGACCTGGACACAATGTGGGGAGGTGGGTGACTTATCGGCCCTGGAGAGGGTCTATATATCTGAGGTGATATTGGGGAGCGGTGGCTTCGCCCCTATTTAGGTGCGCTGAAAAGACACCCCGGGAAAGACCCCCAACGTTGTCCACTGTTGTGGCAGAACATTGCATTTACAAGAGACAAGAGAAATACATGATAAAAGTTTTATTGCTGTTTGGCATAAGAACACGTAATAAGATTTTGTAGTAGGTTAAAATGTAATAATGTAATAATTATACGAGATCCTTGAGTCAGGGTATTGTTCCATTCATTGACCCCTATAATAAAAGTATGTTTTTATGATAAGGGAAGTGTGTGTGTGTGTGTGTGTGTGTGTGTGTGTGTGTGTGTGTGTGTGTGTGTGTGTGTGTTTGGGCATATGGGATCATAATATGAACGTTTGGCATAGAAATCCTATGCCTACTGTTTGGAAACAAAAAAAGCTAATATAAGAACGGGAAATCAGCACTGCCCAACACTGGCAACATAACTACATCTACATATATTCCTTTATGTGTCCCCCACCAGATCCCAGGTGGTCTAGTGGTTAGGATTCGGCGCTCTCACCGCCGCGGCCGGGGTTCGATTCCCCGTCTGGGAACAACTGTTTTGTTTGCATTACCGTGGCCAACATGAAAGGTTCAAAGGAAAAACTTTAAAATATATATATATATAGATTCCAAAAAGATAATGCGTTAGCTAACACCGAGCATTACGATTTGACTTCTTTAGTGTGTCTCATTCCATCTCGCGGTAAGGTCTGGCATTCAGCAGAACATTTGGCTTTTAACTCCCCACAAAGTGTGTCTGGTTGTCTCTAATGAGATTTGCCAACAACAATTAACAAAATCCTGCGAGGTGGCGGTGCTGTTCTCTGTTAACCAACTCCCACACAGATGTGGGGGAGTATGTGTGATGCGCTTAACTATAAAACGTGATGAGACTAAGGAAATTAAGTGTCAGGGATTCATTAGTGATTTAACATTATAAAGCTTCCTCTCACATAGCTTCCTATAAGTATAACTCTGTCTTCATGTAAAATGAATTACATTGACATGTTCATCAAAGTCAAGCTAACATGGACTTGCAAATGTAATCTAGCATCCAATACAGTGTACTAGTATTAAGAAGTATTCATTCGCAACTAACTTGGTTGGCTTAATAACTTCCTATAAGATATTAGGAATAAGAAAGTCAACCTTTCATCTAAATTATTTGCCAAAGTTACCAAAAAAATGGATATCTACCTATTGTTAAAACAAAGTTTCCATAACTTCAATGTTCTAGAACGATGGATCATCTTTGAAACTAAATTGTATCAAATGGAATAAGCCATTCAATGAATAATTATGTTATTAGGTGTTAATTAACATAATCATAGTAAAACACTTATGGTTCAGATAAGTTAGAAAACAATCATTTCGATGCTTGACCTCAGGGTACCAACACTTATAAGTTGCTTCAAGATATTACAATGCTTAGACATATACCTGGCCCCTTATATATACCTGGCCCCTTATATCTTAGCATTTATCAAAACCAGATCCTTAAGTCACATTAGAGTGACCCCACGCTAGTGGGTGCATTGGGGTCGGGTGGGGCAGGTGCAGGGGCCTTCGGTTCTTGCGGACCAGAACTCTTGGCCATTCGAGTGGGTGGCGGATTGAAGTATTGCCTTAAGCCCCATTACAAGCCCCATTCGCCGTGGCCGATGAATGCGTCGCTTGCAGATCCGATAAAATTATCGGATGGAGAAAACGATCATCTCAAGGCAGATAAAATTATCGCATGCAAGGGAAATTGTAGCAAATAGCATTCATACTGACAAAATAGGTCCCTACCGATTGCAAACGATAAGTACTTAAGTACTTCAAGTACTTCAAATACCCTGCAATCGGCTGGAATTCAAACGATTTGATCCAACATGTTGGATCTGATCACCTGCAGATTTGTCGTTTGCATTATCGTTTGTACCATAATTGCAAACGATAAATGTCGCAAGAGATCGCAAGTACCGAATTTTCTACGGCGAATGGGCCTTCAACCACTAGGCAATTTATGACCAAGTCAGCTGACTGATTGGTGTTAAAATTGAAACATACTACCAGAAAAATCAGCCGATTTTAGCACCATTAGATACAAAACATATCCATATTGCATACTGGATTTTTGACCAGAATCAGTGTGCAAATTGTCTGATTACGTTTGTACTAATCGGCTGATCTGTGCACCGATTTGGCCTAGTGGGTATGGGCTAAGCCCATGCCCCCCCTCCCATAAAATTAATTAAAGTTGGCAAACTGATTAGTGCTAAAATAAGCAGAATTTACTCAGATATTTGGCCATTTCATTACCGATTCAGACCCAACATACACATTTCAATATAGTATACTGACAGACAAGTGTCGAAATCAGTCGACTTTAGTGCAGATTGGTCAGGCGACTTGGTCATAATCGCCTAGTGGGTGTAGAGCTTGAAGGGGGTGATCCACAATGCGTTTTTGAGCCGATTTTGAACCGATTTTGGAAATCGGCATGTTAAGTAATATTTTTTCTTATAAGACATACAATGTTCCAAAGAATTTAAAACAATCCATATCAGAACAATTGTATTTTCTAAGGAAATATAATTTCAAATATGTACAAAATGCATGAGAAGAAAATCAGTTTTCGTTTTGTCGCATCGTGGATCATGGCCTTAACCCTTCGCCCTGACCGTCAGGTCCAGCAATCAGGGGGCTGAACGGGGCTGACCACAGACAAAAGGATGGCCCCCACCCACTGACCCCCACCCCCCGCCCCCACCCCCACCCCGCCCACTGGCCCACACCAAACTAATGGTGTGTGTGGGATTCAGTGCGCATGGCAGCACATGATCAGAAGCTGTGAGAATGACGTGGAGTGGGCAGCGATAAAAGGACGAGACACGATTCTGGAAATCCCTCACCCAATCTGACGTGTCAGTCAGCACTTTGTGTCTGTGGTCACACTATCACCTCACTCTGCTAACTGTTTTCCCGGCGAAAATAGTTGGGAAAGAGTATCATTGTCAATGACGACCAAAAGTGCAACTGGTTTGTGATTTAAGTTGTCCATTATTTGAGGGTTATTGCAGCAGATCTAGATATCTTGATAAATAGCTATCCCACTCCGCTAACTGTTTCCCCGGCGAAAATAGCTGGGAAAGTGTATTATTGTCAATGACGACCACAAGTGCAACCGATTTGTGGTTTAACTTGTCCACTGTTTGAGGACCATTGCAGCAGATCTAGATATCATGATAAATACCAATGCCACTCTGCTAACTATTTTTCCGGACGAAGATAGTTGGGAAAGTGTATTATTGCCATTAAAGACCACAAGAGCAACCGATTTGTGGTTTAACCAGAGAGACTTATACTAGTAGTATAATACTCTCTGGTTTAACTTGTCAACTGTTTGCGGATTATTGCAGCAGATCTAGATATCTTGATAAATGCTCACTCTGCTAATTATTTCCTTGTCAAAAGTAGGTAAATGACCATCTTTCTATTACGTTGAAATTTTTTTTTTTAATGTTATGTACCTTTCATCCCTGGTTAATAGTTACATGGCCCTGGACACATTAAATGTGTATTGGCATCCATGTTTACAGTCATTAATCTCTAGCACCTTAGTGTTTATCCATCTATATCTTTATGTTGATTCCCGTCCTCTGTGACATCCTTGATTGGCCTGGTATGTTTGTATTTGCCTCTGAGCCCATCTCGCTCTATACCCACCCTTATCACATATACCCCCGAGTAAGACACATAAAATAAAACCAGAAAAACGCCCCCAACTCTCTCTTTACTCTGTGCTGGTCGAGATGATCAAAGTACCAGATGTTACTGTGAATGAGAGAGGGCCTGGAGTGGGGTGGTTACATCTACATCTAACGGGGTGTAGGTCCTCTCCTGTTTATTTCTACATGGACCACCTACATCACCCAGAACTTCTTCACAAGCGTTTTAGGCAAGGCCCCTTCAGATAGGGCTGGGTGGGCTTACACGTGCTTGATGTAGAGTAGGTAACCTGCAGAGACTGGAGGGGTATACAGTGGGAGAGAAATAAATGTGACAAGTTGGGCTCTGTAATAGATCTTGACGTTTGCGAAGAGCAAATTTGTCACTAGCGTTTAAATAAAATAGTTGGTAATAGGATTTCAATATTATAGCCTTATGCGATATCCTAAATGCCATTTTAGCTAATATGCTCTTGCATTTAGATGGAATATACAACTATTACATGAAAATGGAATAATGTGACTCTTCCTTATTGAAGGTATTGAATTTCAGCTCTTGTCGATTATGGTGAGAAAAATGATATTTCTGTCTGATATATAAGTATAGGATGTAATCTGAGATAGGAGGTCATATTTACATCTATTGTGATCGAATCTTTTTATTGCATTATATAGATTGAAAGCGAAAAGTCTGCACTGTATAGGTAAAAAATTATGTTGCCAACTATAGACGTTGTGCAGGTGACGTCACAACTGTCCAGAATGGGCTGGCCGCCATCTTGGTGATCAGTTTAAAATCTTTATCATTCATAATTCTAAACCATTTAAGATACAGTTTTATGCTAGAAATACTAGAAATAGTCTAATATTGAAATCTCATCATTCATAATTCATACATTTTTCTCGTTTCTGTGACCATGTGGTCTTGATCACCATGTGGTGATCACCAAAAAGTGATCACGTGACCACGTCTGCACAAGGTCTATAGCATTAACCATGAATCAACTTTTGTGCTTTTACTTTTGCTGAGATATATTCCAGAATACTGCTTGCTTACTTGCTTGCTGTAAAATCCATGCTGATTACCAATACAAAAAAGATGACCACAATAGACTATCGTTCCCGGAGGGTCACATAAACCCATTACCCCCAAAAGGCTTGTATGTAAGTTATATAAAACGTGTATATATATATATATATATATATATATATTAAGAGAGAGAGAGACTACAACCATTTGTCAGATAAACAGTATTACATTGCTAGTTTTTCCTATTGGTTTTCCATCCCCATACCCACTCGGCTGAATTGGCGCACAAATTGGCTGATTACTACCAAAAGAATCAGCCACTTTGTGGACCAATCCAAATCACCAGTAAGCATGATAAATTCACCTACTAGGTATTCGAGTTCCAAAAATAGTTGTATTGATCTTTTTATTACAAATTCAAATAGAATAAAAATGTCAAAGGTTTGTGATATTAATATTAGCGACCATGAATTGATCGTGTTAACAAGAAAAAAGGCCTCAGTTAAGAAAAAGAAATGTAACTTTACTGGCCGTAGCTATAGGAACTATAATAAAGAAAGATACCAGCAATTGATATCGCAATCAGATTGGACTATATATGATGAGAGTAATGATGTGGATGCTAAATGGAATTTTTTACTTGACATTTTACGTAAGCACTTAGATGAAATGTGTCCATTAAAGAATTTTAAAATCAGTCAGCTTAAAGAACCATGGTTATCACCACAATTAATTGAACTAATTAAAGATAAGGATGAAGCTTTATCACGTGCTAAAAAAAGAAATGATTCTGAACTATGGAAATCAGCAAGAACTTTAAGAAACAGATGTATTAATAGATTAAAGCAAGCACGAGCTGACTTTGTTAAGGAAAATTTAGAAGAAAACGCTAACGACTCTAAAAAATTCTGGAGAAATATACAAAATTTAATTCCTTCGTCCAAAAAAGGCAAAAATGATGACTTTAAACTCTTTAATAAGGAAACCAACTCTTATGTGGACACAAAGGATACATCAACATTTATAAACGACTTTTTTGCTAACATAGGACCAAACCTATCAAAAAGGCATAATATGCGATGGGAATACTATGGCAAAGAAGTTGATTGCAACTTAGATACTTTTAATACTGATATAGATGAAATAATCAATATTTGCAAAAAACTTAATATAAATAAGGCTTCTTGTGTTGAACAACTTTCAACTGAAATACTAAGGGATGCGTTTTTAGCAATACCTGATAAGATATGTGATCTTTTTAACTTGTCCTTTTATAATGGGGTAGTACCCAAATCCTGGAAGATTGCTAAAATTACTCCCCTTAAAAAGGGTGGAGATGTCGGTGATGTGAATAACCTTAGACCAGTCTCATTGCTCCCAGTGATATCGAAAATGATTGAGAAAATAGTACATAGAATTACCTACAATTACTGTATAGAAAATTCAATACTAAATGATAAACAAGGAGGTTTTAGGCCTGGGCATTCGACTTGTACCACAACAGCATGGTTTACTAATGATATTTATAAAGCCCTAAATAACTCGGAATACTTAGTTGCGACATATATCGATGCAATGAAGGCTTTCGATTCTGTTAATCATGATATTCTTATTAAAAAATTAGATAAAATTGGGATCCGGGGAAAAGCTAAGGACTGGTTTAAGGATTATCTTACACAAAGGTATCAATGTGTTATAGCTAATGGAATTGTATCAGATCTACAGTTGATTAAGTGCGGGGTGCCCCAAGGTAGTGTGTGCGGGCCACTGCTCTTTATTATTTATATAAATGACCTTTGTGAAATAATTCAAGGTGCAGGTATATCCTTGTATGCAGATGACACTATGTTGTACACTAGACATAAGAACTTGCAAATCGCGCTTGCTACAATGCAAATGGATCTAGATAAATTGAATTTATGGGCTATACAAAACAAAATTACGATCAACTGTAAAAAAACTAAATTCTGCATTTATGGTATGCGCTCGCAAGTTAAAAAAAGTAGGAACTCAGATTGTATATTATCCCTGGGCAATAAGAGGCTAGAAAGGGTCTGCTCATATAAATATTTGGGTTTCACATTAGATGAACAACTTAACTTCAATAAGCATATATCAGACTTGTGTAAACTTGTTAACCATAAATTGTACTTGTTATCATATCTAAGGAAATATCTTACTAAACATGCAAGTATTATGATTTTTAAATCAATGATATTGTCGCTGATTGAATATGGTGATGTAATTTACAGTGGTACCTCCGATTTTAACCTAAACAAATTATATAAATTATATTATAAGGGTATGCGTATCTGCCTAGGTACAAATGTGTATATGGACAAAAAGGATATTTGTACAGAATGTAAACTACTGCCTATATCGACTAGGAGTGAGATTCATTTATTATTGTTCATGCACAAATTTAAAACGAACAAGGAACTTGTAAAGGAGAAAACACGCAATACCCGCCTGCATGATGCACCTGTTTTTAATTGTTGTAAACCAAACAATGAAAAAGCTAAACAAAATGTATTCTATCGTGGAGCAAAACTGTGGAATAAACAAATAGTAACTACCAGAAATTTAGAATTTAAGGATTTTAAAACAGCAATAATTAGAGCGCATACCAGATAGGTAATTGTTGAAATGAAAGTATGACTAATGTCCAATATACCTTTGATCCATGTGTACAAAATATATGTTATGGTTTTATTGTAATTATACCTTGTCGATTTATTTTGCATTAACCAGTTTGTGATATCGAGAAAATCTGTATTGTTGTCTTGAGTATTTTGTATACAAAACTTATGACTTTTATTTGTACTATCTTATTGTCTGTAAGTGATACTACGAAGCATTTATCAAATATGCTTAGCAGGCATTCAATGTAAATAAGTGCTTTTGCACTTATTTTATGTCTGGATAAATAAACGAATTTAAAAAAAAAAAAAAAAATTATATCTGTGCTAAAGTATCAGTCAATTATTCTGGTAGGATCAGCCGATTTTAGCACCGATCAGTTTGGTCAAAATCGCCTAGTGTGTACTGGGCTTGAGCCTTTGGCAGACTGGTGTAAAACACTTCCCCATTGGTGCATTGTTCAGCCCTTCTCACAACTTTCCTCCCCTGGCGGACACTACATGCAACACTTAGCCAATAGAGACAAAGAAGAACTAGTCGATAACGTTCAGCCATGTTTTTACCTTGTTACTTTGAGCCGGAAATCGTATAGAATCATGGAGGTATAAAAGTTGGTCGTCACGCAAATGTTCTAATGCCGTGTCAGTATCTCTATACCACTTGGTGTGTGTTGTATCCCCATAGGGCTTGGAGTGTACCTAACCGAGTGTTGACACCGACGTTGCATGTAATTAAAAAAAGTTGCTGTCACCTTCTTTCAGTTAAGTGGCTAGAAAAAGATCTTTCCTGATCTTTATTCCATTGTTCCTTTGATGAACAAGGGACCATTCTTAGGTGAAAAAAATCTCGCATGTGTATGTTTTGTGCAGGCACATTATGCAAAGAGCACGAGGATGTATCCTTGTCTTTATAGATTGCCTAGATAATCGAGACAATCCATTGTATCATATTATGGCCGATGAATTACATTATATTGCACAACTAGATAAACTAAGTTACTTGAATCCAGGCGAGCTCCATTTAATGTCAATATTACACAAATAGTTTTAATGGAAACTGTGAGTAATTGTAGAGTAAAAGTTGCCAAAAAGATTGGATTCAAAACAAAAGTTGTTAACTTAGATATTTAGAGTCCCTACTGTGGACGCACCTTACCCTGAGACAAACTTCCAGAACATGTTCAGTGCATAATCTAAGGCCATACCCACTGGGCGATTTTCCCGTCGCCGGGCGACTGGCAACAGGAAAAACGGCTGTCATCATTGCTGGCGACGAGAAAATCAAGCAAGCTTGATATTTGGTTGGTGATTATGCCGGCTATTTTACCGGTGATCCCGTCATCCGTCGCCAGTCACCCGGAAAACACACCATACCAACAGGAGTAGCCTGACGATCTTCAGTCACCTGGCGATTTCACCACCTATTTTCGCAGTCGGCCGTCACCAGTTGCCGCAAAAGTCGTTTAGTGGGTATGGGGCTTTAGAGGACAGGAAATGCTTCAAGGATTCCTATGGAAATATTGGAAAACTTAAGAACCCTGATAGACAAGAAACACATTGACAGGTTTAGATATCATATTATGAACTAGTGCTTAATCTAGCCAACTGCAAATGTCATGATGTTATCCAAATGTAATTTTGCTTGATGTTCGTCTCATCCAGCAGACAGATAGCCTGAGTGACGTTCAGCATCCAACATGTATTTTAACACCTCCATTCCCCACTTTTATTTTTCAAAATACAGACTCGTCATATGGATAACGAAAACCGATATTTTACTCGGTATAGGAGCTTGAACCCAGAGCTCTCTCCTAGCTGGCAGAGTCCCAGGCTCCCCTCCCCCAGCCTTTAAAGGAAGATGCAATATGATACGGGCAAACAAAGCCCATACTGGCAGAGCAGTGGGCCCAGGCTGGCAGAGCAGTGGGTCCTGTAAGGCCCTGATGACATCCATTCTCTTGGCGGGATCCAGACGTCGGCCGGTGAATGGCTGAGGACCGGCTGGGCACATGATCCGAATGGATGGGCAGTAAGCCGATGACCCATTACACTGAAACCAGGATGATGTAACTGGCCCACACATGATCCAAATGGATGGGCTGTAACTCGGTGACTAGCTTCACCAAAACCAGAAGGATGTCACTGACCCTACATGATCCAAATGGATGGGTTGTAACTCGGTGACTAGCTTCACCAAAACCAGGAGGATGTCATTGACCCCACATGATCCAAATGGATGGGCTGTAACTCGGTGACTAGCTTCACCAAAACCAGGAGGATGTCACTGACCCTACATGATCCAAATGGATGGGCTGTAGGTCGGTGACCTGTAACGCCTAAACCAGGAGAATGTAACCGGTCCTAAACATGATCCAAATGGATGGGCTGTAACTCCCATTGAGCATGTGTTCCATTACACATAAACCAGGGGGATGTGACTTGGTGACCAGTACCTTTGAGACCAGGAGGTTGTGATCCGCCACACACATAATTCAAATAGATGGGCTAGAAGTCGATGACCTGTAATGCCTAAACCAAGAGGATGTAACCGGTCCCACACAATCATAATCTGAATGGATGGGCTGTAACTCCCATTGAGCAGGTGATCCATCACACATGAACCAGGGGGATGTGACTTAGTGACCAGTACCATCTAGACCAGGAAGTTGTGACCCACCACACACAGTCATGATCCGAATGGATGGATGAAAGTCAGTGACCCATTATGCTGAAACTAGGATGATGTAACTGGTCCCACACATGATCCGAATAGATTAGCTGTTACTCGGTGACTAGCTTCAGCACAACTGGGAGGATGTTACTGACCCTACATGATCCAAATGGATGGGCTGTAACTCCCATTGAGCAGGTGACCCATTACACATAAACCAGGGGGATGTGACTTGGTGACCAGTACCTTTGAAACCAGGAGGTTGTGATCCACCACACACATAATCCAAATAGATGGGCTAGAAGTAGATGAACTGTAATGCCTAAACCAGGAGGATGTAACCGGTCCCACACAATCATAATCTGAATGGATGGGCTGTAACTCCAATTGAGCAGGTGATCCATTATACATGAACCAGGGGGATGTGACTTAGTGACCGGTACCATCTAAACCGGGAAGTTGTGACCCGCCACACACATGATCCGAATAGATGGGCTGTATGTCAGTGACCCATTATGCTGAAACTAGGATGATGTAACTGGTCCCACACATGATCCGAATAGATTAGCTGTTACTCGGTGACTAGCTTCAGCAAAACTGGGAGGATGTTACTGACCCTACATGATCCGAATGGATGGGCTCTTACTCCTTTTGAGCAGGTGATCCATTACACATAAACCAGGGGAACGTGACTTGGTGACCAGTACCACCAAAACTAAGAGGATGTGATCGACTGCATGCATGGTCTGAATGGATAGACTGTAACTTGCATCAACTGGGTAAACTGTTACACCTAAACCAGGAGAATGTGACTCACTACACACATGATCCGAATGGATGGGCTGTAACTTTGTAACCAGTCACATCTAAACCAGGAGGATGTAACTGGTTGCACACTTGATCAGAATGGATAAGCTGTAACACTGAGCAGATGACCTGTTACACATAAGCCAGGAGGATGTGACCTGCTGTTCACATGATCCGAATAAATATAATGTAACTTGTACTCAGCAGCAGGTGACTTCTTACACAGGAATCAGTAGAGTATAACCAGCTACAGACATGATCAGAATTGATGGGCTGCAGCACGCACTGAGCAGGTGACCTAATACACTGACACAAGGAGAATGTGGAAATGTTGTCTTGGAATTGATTATACATGGATTATAATCATGTTAACCCCATTCTCGGGTAACGGGTGACCGTCATGAGCTCTATGAATAGTATACCGGATTGTTTGTGGCTTAGGATGTTCTGCAGGGGACATGACGTGCAAGTTCCTGGCATCATTTCCCTTTTCTCGACAATTACCCCTATAGCTTTACTTCAATACCCACGTACCCTCTACCGAATATGAGGATTCATATTCATCCAATCAGAATTACTAGAGCTAGGCCAATCTTCTTGAAATCATATTATACGTATACCCTTCATATTAAGGTCATGGACCACATAGAAACAATTTATGTTTCCTTTTAGGATTTTCTTTTCAAAATTGCAAAGAGAATCTTTTTCGAAATTGCAAAGACAAATTCATCAAAACAAAAGATATAGCATAACATGCCTGACCCATACACTCACTAACCCCAATGGCCTAACCTTCTAACCCTTCCCCATAGCCCATCTGCCCCCACCTGACTCCCCGACCCCCACCCCATTGACCCCATTCCAGGTGATCACGGGGTGAGGAGGGTGCCATCCTCTCAAGGTTTTATCGTTCTTGCAGTGTACAAACCTGCAACAATAAATCTAAGGAGGAGAGTGTGGCACTAGGTCTTAATGGGCACGGGGCCGTATTTTAACCTGGGAGGACGGAGGGGCCAACAGGGGTCAGGACCTCACCATCTAGCGTTTCCGAAAGGGGGTCAGCATATAGACTAAGTACCAAAATGGTGCGCATTCACACATGTGTGAAGCATTTCCCCCCATTCTGTTGTAAGGTCTTAAAGGAGAATCAGCCAAAGAGTGGTAGGAGGGTATACGGTTCAAGATCCGCTGATAGGGATATAGGATGAGTGTGAAATTGATTTAAAATCTATTGGAACTTAACATACAACTATTTCAGTATGTCAGACCAAACCAAAGCCTTCTCCTGAATCCCTTCCTACGCCACTATTCACTCAGTTAATGCACGTTTAGGGACCATCGGGGCGTTCATAATGCCATCCCCAAAGACATCTGCTTATCTCGTTCCCTTTCAGGCCCAAGATAAATGACCCTGGATCCAGGCCCCACTGGCATGACCCACTAAATTCCGCTATTATCGCCCTCCCTCCTGGCCAATCAGGGGTTCAGCCCAGGTTAAGCCTTGAGGTCTCTGAGCAGGAGGTGGCCTTAACTCTCTGGAGGTGAGCTGCTCTGATAGGTAGGAACTGCTCAATCCATTTGTTTTATAAACACCTTATCACGCCCTGACACCCACAGCTGGGGGAAACAGGAGGCCAACTCCCAGACCTGCCCCTCTGCCTAGGGGGGAGGGACTTCATTTTAACTCTGTCAGATGTGTGTAGAAAGTTTCAGCTTCAAGGGAGTGAAATGAGTGGCACCACATTCACTCACAATAGGTGTCAAATTATCATGGGCCACTCAATATTTCTAAGAAGTACCCTCAGTACATCAGGACATCTCGCACAGACCCAAGCAGTTTGTAGCTAAATCCCAGACCTGCCTAGGGTCTTTTGGATGTGCTTGTAGAAAAGATCAAGGGCACTTTTTTCAGTTTCAAGGGAGTCACACTACATTTACTAACAATAGGTGTCGAATTATCTTGGGACCACGCAATATGGGTGTATTTTTAAAATATCATGATACCTCACACTGGCCCAAGCAGTTCAGAGTGACATCATAATTCATGTAATACTATAAGCATCGCAAGCAGTACCCAATGTGTAGCTAAAGGATACAATTTAAAGATAATGTATTATAGTATTTTCTAAGGAAGCCGTTGATGCATGATACTTTCATTACAAGTATGATTTTTTTGCATGGACAAAGTCCTCCTGAATGGGTCGATTTCTGAAGCCCTAACACACAGCCGGAGGTATATAAGTCAAGTCACCTCCCCTGCCCCTCCACACATGCTACATCTGTGGTATCTAAGTAAGGCCATGTTGGGTGAGACAGGGGGAAGGGGGTGTTAGAGATAATGTATACATAGCTTCAGATGTTCAATCTCTTCTCCCTAAACGCATTAGATGGTGAATTCGAAGCTGGTTGGTGGACCTGAAGGCCAATAGATTATAAACATTCCATGGAATATGATTCACTTGAAAGTAACTTTACATTCAAACAAGTAGCAAATGTACTCTGTATAAATCGATTCAAATATCCTATATAATTATTCTTTGAAATTTCAGATCTACGTACCTCCTTAGGTTAGTATATTTCTAAAATTCCATGTTATATCTTTTGGAAAAGATTTCAAATTCATGAAACTAAGGTACATTGATTTGGATATTATGGGCCAATAAATATATTTCGATATAAGTGAGATGAGAGACATTATGCCTAATCTGTATGGAATGCCTAAGGGTTGCTTAGCGTGCCTAACAAAAATATGTACCCTAGCATCTATTACAAATTGGGTAACCTCATACTACACATTTATAATTCTAAACTGCTTGTTCGAAAGACTTTAGTAAAAGTATTCAAAGTTATTTTGACTGAAACCTTATTGTCCAGATTCGCTATCTGTACGCACAATTGTACTAATCTAACGAGGAATCAGGCTGAAGAGCGGCCCTCCAAAGACTCTCACTCTCCCATCATCTACTCAGGCCTTCCTCAAGCTGTATAAGTGGAGAGTTACACGTTATTCTAGGGCCTACAAGCAGGGACAGAGTTCCCTCCCCTCGGACTGAGAATAGTGATTGTTCCTTCCGCCAAAACGGAGGTTTGGTGGCTCTCAGGGACGGCGGTCCAGAATTACCCCCGACCACTATGGTCTTATAGCTCCTTCTACCCACTCCCGGCCCTCCCGACTGGGGAATCCCTTTATAGCGACAGACCCTACCCTGGATTAAGGGGGTAAGGACGCGCTGATGTCCCGGATTACCCGCTTTACCTCCCGGGTCACGTGTACACTCCCCGGGAGGTCAGGTGACCGGAAGTGGATGACGTCGGTGGCGCCCTCTGGAGGGAGAAGTGGATATTTTTACCCCTCTCTGGTTTTGTGTCCATACCCCCAAAAGTCCCCTGCTTGTTTTCTCATTCTCTCCGCCAGGGGGCCGACTGATCGATAGTTACCCGGATGCTTGATGACAAGATGGTGGCAATCACTTCCTCCAGGGGGCGCGATTATTATAAGGGGGCAGGAGACTTCCGGTGGCGGCTGGCGGAAGTCCTGTGGGCCGGGCGGGCTTTGTTAGAGCTGCTCATGCGCATTGTTAACGCCTGACCTTGTTTCCGGCGAGCAGCTCTCCATGGCGACCAGCTCAGGCTGAGCGGATTCTGTTCATATTTACTCGGTTTGACTTACTTATTGTCTGCTGTACATGTATCTAAGTAATTCAATACTGATCCGTGTAAAACAGTAACTGCTCCGTTTACCGATGTCCCTCTGCCAATCAAGGTATGAATAGGGCTATAGTGTGTGTCTTTTATACATTTCTTTTCCACTGACGCTGCAGACATTTTACCCTTCATAAAAACAGGGGTGGATACAGGGGGTCCCGGGGATGCTACCTCACCCCCTTTTTTCGTGGACCCCTAAACTACAAATCAAAAGAGAAACGAAGCGAAAATGCCACGTGTATGTGTGCAACCGTTTTAGTACTTAGCACTTGGCCTATATAATCACCTCCTCCTCCCCCTCCCCTCGTTTCGAAAATCCTATATCTGCCCCCTAGGACCATTTTTAGGGGGGCAGCTATTTTGAACCCGGAGTATACTTAAAACCGATTAGTTTCAGTCTTACGGCATAGAGTCCCAGTGACTCCCTGTTTTATGGGACATTAAAACTGCGACACTGGCGGTGTCGCCTGACGCCCTCGTCACGGACATCCGGGGCCCTGGGCGTGGCTGGGTAACTGTCACGGCGTCGTGACGTTACCATGACAACGACACGCGGTGGTCGAGTGGACGTTAGCGGGCCGAGGTGTACCGGGCTAGGCGTTGGTGAAGTGTACTGGGGTCGGCAGTGATCAAGGCATTATAGTGACCGCTTTACCATTCAATATAGACACGTATCTCTATGCACTCACTATGAGAAATAGTTTCTTATAGTGAACGTCTGGAGATGCATTACCTAGCATCACTTGAAATAACGGGTTGTAGACAATGTTTGTGTACTTATTCACTAAGTTTCCTTACACCCAGATATATAGATAATACCTTGTCATTCTAGGTTGTTCTTAAATAAATAATGCAGACAGTTACATATTGAACTGTCTCCTTTATTCAATTATGTCAGAACTACCCTTGTATCCATTTATGAACTTGTTCTTCCTCATTTGGGACTTTATCATGTATTTCAATAGCTCTCTAGTCAGAGGACATCTACATTCAAATTCCTACATAGGCTACACATATGTACAAGGGAGAAGAACGTACATGTGACAGTTTTGAAAAAAGCTGGATTTTGTAGGATGTCAGGTCCCATGAAATAAATCAACCAAATCCAAGTGCCTGATGGCAGTTCATAAGGCCAGGAGAGTCCAACAGCCAGCTCAACACCACTGCCCCTCGCTTTGGCAATGGGCTGGGAGTTTGCCCACCCCTTTACCCCAGGTCCTTTACTTTCTGCCCAGGCCTTCAGCCGACTGTCCCAGCCTCTGTAAGCTCTAGTCGGTAGTCATGGAGACGGCGAGACCGGACGAGGGTTGTGTGTGGGTCCAGTCGGGCCTGTGTCACCGTACCAAAGGGCCTTGGGTGGTAGCTTTTAGGGCCTGTTACACTACACGACTTGAGCTGTGAAATGACAATGTCTCAGAGAAGCCACACATAAAAGAAATAAAGTCCTTTGTTACACACATGTAAGATACTCCAAATTGTCATTGTTTTAACAATTATATCACTCTTGTATGTGAATTATCTGTATGATCATCATATCATGCCAATAATGCAGCCCAAGTTGTGAAGTGCAATACCACCTTGGGGCCCTGTTACACTACATGACATGAGACTGTCATATAAGAGCAATATGACAATGCCATAGCTCTGTTACAATATTGCTGTTATCTAATTAGTGTGACAGTCGTATGAGAATAGTGTTAACTCAGTCATGTAGGGGAAAAAGTATTGTAGGGCTTATCTCAAGCCACCACAATCATTTGACATGTTTGATAATTGTAAGGAGGTAATTTGCGAATGTATTGTGTCGCAGTCCGTATTGTATGTCTTTTGACATAGAGGATATAGACAAAAGTCTGGAAAAAATCTCACTGCAGTGTAAAGGCTAAAGGGTGCGATACAGCTGCGATATTCATATGAGACGTTAACAGGATGGTGCCTCCTTTTGCAATATGAGAAAGTCCCTGGAGAAAGTGTCACCGTGTGAAATGGAGCTCACAAGCTACATTCATGGTGTAATAATTTCACTGTGTTATCAGTGCATTTTTTGGTGCCTTTTAAATAACTGTGCCAATATAATCATGACTCAATGAACCACATACTCTCCATCTGTATCGGACATAGACTAGTTAACAGAGAAAGACCGAACCTTTTGGCGCTAAGAGACATGATGATGGTCATTTTGAGCTAGACAAACATCACAAAAGAAGGACCTAAATTGATTGATCCAGCATTACACTTAAGGACAGCAATGAACTGCATCTATATGAGATATAGACAAAAGTCTGAAAAAAGCCTCTGAGCGGGCGATGAGCTGTACAGTAAAGAAGGCCTTCGGGAGTAGGTTTGTAGGTTGACTGTTTAATGTTAAGGTTTGTTGGGTGACTGTGATAGGGGCCTACCACTGGCCATCAAAGCTTTCACAGGGTAAGTCAGCGAGGCGAGCTGCTCAGTGAAGAAAACCTGACAATTCAATGTTAGCTCAAGGTTATCAACGACTCATTAGCAAGCAAAGATTAGTCATTGGTAATGTTATGACTATAATATTTTTGATGTTAGGGTTTGGGGTGATGGCCCAACGTTAAGGTTGGTTGGGTGACATCCCAAAGTTAAGGTTGGGGTGACAGCAAGAAACCCCCATCAAAGACTGCACCAACCTTCACACACACACACACACACACTAACACACACACACTAACACACACACACTAACACACACTAACACACACACACACATCCCCCTCCCACAAGGCACATCATTGCAGTGAACTACTCAGAAAAGAGAGCCCGACTCAATGTTAGGTTTGGTAGGGTGACGGCCCAATGTGAGAGATGGTAGAAGGTCTGTCCACTAAAAGGGTTGGTAGGAGAAAGGCAATAAAAAGCCATCACTGACTGCCCCAGGCTTCATCTGAATCCCCACCCCACCCCCAAGGAAAAAGTCAGTGTGGTGAGCTGCTCAGTAAAGAAAGCCCAACATCTCAATGTTAGGGTTAGTGGGATGCCTGCCCACTATAAGGGTTGGTGAAGTGACGGCAATACAGACCAGGCCGCTGACCGCCCCAGCCTTCACCTACCCCAGCCGTAGGGGCAAGTCAGTGTTGTGAGCTACTTAGTAAAGAAAGCCTGACAACTCAGTATTAGGGTTGAGGTGATGGCCCAACGTTGAGGTTGGTTGGGTGACATCCCAATGTTAAAGTTGGGGTGACAGCAGGAAACCCCCATCAAAGACTGCTCCAACCTTCACACACACATCCCCCTCCCACAAGGCACATCATTGCAGTGAGCTACTCAGCAAAGAGAGCCCGACAACTCAATGTTAGGCCTCGTAGGGTGACGGCCCAATGTTAGAGTTAGTAGAAGGCCTGCCTACTATAAGGGTTGGTGGGAGAAAGGCAATTAAGAGCAGGACACTGACTACCTAAGCCTTCATCTATCCCAGCCGTAGGGTAAGTCAGTGCGGTGGTTGGGGTGACAGCAAGAAACCCCCATCAAAGACTGCTCCAACCTTCAACCAACCCTCCCCCTGACTCACATCATTGCAGTGAGCTACTCAGTAAAGAGAGCCCAAAATATCAATGTTAGTCTTGGTAGGGTGACGGCCCAATGTTAGAGTTAGTAGAAGGCCTGCCCACTAAAAGGGTTGGTGGGAGGAAGGCAATAAAAGCCGGCCACTGACCCCCAGTCGTAGGGTAAGCCAGTGCGGTGAGCTGCTCAGTAAAGAAAGGCTGACAACTCAATATTAGGGTTGAGATGATGGCCCAACGTTGAGGTTGGTTGGATGACATCCCAAAGTTAAAGTTGCAGTGACAGCAAAGAACCCCTATCAAAGACTGCTCCAATCTTCAACCCCTCCCCCACCTCCCACAAGGCACATCATTGCAGTGAGCTCCTCAGTAAAGAGAGTCAGACAACTCAGTGTTAGGCTTGGTAGGGTGACGGCCCAATGTTAGAGTTAGTAGAAGGCCTGCCCACTATAAGGGTTGAAAGGGTGAAGGCAATAAAGACCAGGCCACTGACCGCCCCAGCCTTCATCTACCCAGCCGTAGGGTAGGTCAATGCGGTCAGCTGCTCAGTAAAGGAAGTCCAACATCTCAATAAGATGGGGTGATGGCCCAACGTTGAGGTTGTTTGGGTGACATCCCAAATTTAAGTTTGGGGTGACAGCAAGAATCCCCCATCAAAGACTGCTGCAACCTTCAATCCCTCCTTCATCTCCCACAGAGCACATCATTGCAGTGAGCCTCTCAGTAAAGAGAGCCCGACAACTCAATGTTAGTCTTCGTAGGGTGACGACCCAATGTTAGAGCCAGTAGAAGGCCTGCCCACTATAAGGGTTGGTGGGAGGAAGGCAATAAAGACCAGTCCACTGACTGCCCAAGCCTTCACCTACCCCAGTCGTAGGGTAAGTCAGTGTGGCGAGCTGCTCAGTAAAGAAAGCCTGACATCATGATATTAGAGTTGAGGTGATGGCCCAACGTTGAGGTTGGTTGGGTGACATCCCAAAGTTAAGGTTGGGGTGACAGCAAGAAACCCCCACCAAAGACTGCTCCAACCTTCACACACACATTCCCCTCCCACAAGGCACATCATTGCAGTGAGCTACTCAGTAAAGAGAGCCCGACAACTCAATGTTAGGCTTGGTAGGGTGACGGCCCAATGTTAGAGTTAGCATAGGCCTGTCCACTATAAGGGTTGGTGGGGTGACGGCAATAAAAAACGGTCACTAACCGTCCAGCCTTCATCTGAATCCCCACCCCACTCCCTACAGAGCAAAGTTAGTGTGGTGAGCTGCTCAGTAAAAAAGGAAAGCCCAACATCTCAATGTTAGAGTTAGTGGGATGCCTACACCGTATAAGGGTTGGTGGGTGAAGGCAATAAAAACCCGTCCACTGACCGCCCCAGCCTTCACCTACCCCAGCCGTAGGGTAAGTCAGTGCAATGAGCTGCCCAGTAAAGAAAGCCCGAGCTGCTCCCACACAATGCACTCCGGTCAGGCCCTCTCGACCCGCCCCGACTCCCGCCGACCTCCTCCATCGATTCCCCCGCCCGCAGAATTACTTACTGATTCAATTCTGGCCGCAGTCCAATCTCCCCGATTTTAGAGGAGATTCGCGGATAATATCTTCCTTCTTTGAGAACAGACGGCGAGGTGGTGTCCCGCAAGTGCAATGCTTGTGAGTGACTGCCTATTGAGTTTACAGTACTTATTTTAGAAATACATTAAATACGTTTTATATATGCTATATATAGTTTGCTTTTGAACCTCATACTTCAATTAAGTAATCTGTCTCTACTGTAAAAGAAGAATTCGTCTTTATAGGGGTTGCAATGAATTGTGATTGTAACGTTATGTATAGTGTTTTTTTATATTCCTATTAGAATGACAAAGCGTGATGCACTCTAGTGCATTATAAACATTGATTCCCACGAATATAAAGGATTGATACTACCAGGAGATTCTAAATCAGGAAACTGAATAGACGGACAAAGAGTAGGGATATTTAGATAAGCCGGTTTATCTTTAGATTACCCCTCGCTTCTTATCGTAAGCGGCAGTGTCTGGAAGGGAAGCTGTCTGAGATGCAACAAATCAATATCATATTTAGACCCCACTCCGCTGGGGGGGGGGGGGGGGGGGGGGTTGTCTGGGAAGCCCCACCCCTCCCTTCTCCCAGCACCCCCCTGTCCCAATAAGACAGAGTCGCCCCAAAACATTGCCTCGTCGTCGGCTTCTCCGGAAATAGACTCGTCGGCGGGAGAGATGCGGCGGTGGGTCGGGGAGGTGGCCATGTTAATGGGCCGTAGCCGCCCCTTACCCACCGCCGTGTGGGTAAGGGGCGGGCTGGTCAGGAGAGGACGGCGCTCCTCACTTTATAGATCACCAGGTCGGGACCACAGGGCCGGCCTCTGCGGGCTGGACTCTTCTCGGATGGTCTGGGGGGGGGGGGGGTCGTGTTTATCAAAAGCAGCCCCGCTTGGATGACTATATCGGCCCTATAATATATATAGATAATGGGAATAGGAATGACAGTCTTACCAATATCCTTTATGATAATAATTTGGTATAGGGAGATTCTGTTTTTGTCTTTTTTTCAAAGGTGATCTACTAGAGAACTTTACATGAGCCAGTTCGTCTGCCACACTGTTAAAAATAGTCTGTCTTTCAAAAAACCGAACGTTATTCTTTATGTTTAAAAACCAGCTCATTAGAAGCCTACACAATTCAAAATAAGATGTATAGGAGTAATATCCTGTCTAGCGTTCTAATTACAGGAAGACCAATTTCGGTCAGGGCTATCCGGGGCCTAATTCCCACCCAGTAGACCCAAAATAGTAGGTTTGTTCACTCTTCATGGTAGACTGAGAGGACCGTCTCACCCAAACCTCTACTTGAAGTAAAACCTACCCCACCCATCTGACCACTGACTTCAGAAGCCATTTCTCCCCCTCTTCTCCCCTGGTCTCCGGTTTTAGTGGCGGCCAAGCACGCCATAGGTTACGGCCCTGGCCACTAGGGGGCGCGGTGCCGGGAGGACACGGCAGATGGCGCTGATGTAGTGGCGGGCAGGCGGCTTCCGGTGACCAGGGCGCCCCCTGGCGTTATCTGCCCGTGTGGTCCGCTGGTAGTGAGCTGTCGGAAACACAACAACAGGCAACGTTAAGGCACCAGCGTATGGAGCTATTGCACACTTTTAGTCTTTTTGTTTTTGACTCGGAGGATAAACCTAAAAATGAGAAAGACCCTTGTCATTTTTAACAACTTGGGTGTTTTTCTTTCTCTTTGTATTCAGGTAATTTATATAGCATTTGCCAGGCCATGACGAATTTCATTTTGTATGCACCAAGCATATCTTTACCAAGTATAGCTCTTTATTTCTAAAAATGGGAATACATTTAGAATGTCTTTAATTGATAGAAGCTTCCAATGTCTATTCAGTTCCACAGTACCATAACCTAAGTGCACTTTCAGGAAAGTTCAGGAAACATGAAAGCATATCGCCATACATCTAATTAATGTTTGGATCTCCTCTTTGTGGGGTATGTGTGAGTTGGGAATTTTATGTTTACCTTTATACTTATATGTGATTAGCCATCTTTGAGTGGGAAGATCAAACGTGTTCGGGGGCACCTGCCTGGGCAATATATCCTCGTTAGTTTGCCGCGTCCTAATCACTGAGACTTCGCCTTGATCTTCTGTTTACCAGGGACACACGTCATACAAAGCCCACAGCCAAGGCACACGTCGGTGCACCACTGCCACCCAGAAGAAGGCAATGTGTGGGCTTTTGTACATAGTACTATAGCGGGACATAGTGAAGGGTCAGGGGCCCTTACATTGGCCGAGTGGCAGACTCCTAACGCCGCCTAACGGAGGTCTGAGGGAGGTTTCATCAAGACGCCACGTTCATCGCCGCAGTTCTTCTAAGATTCTAATTAGCGCTGGAAAAAGATTCCCCGACGGGCCGCGGCGTCTTTGAGTCGGCCCCGGAGAGACCCCCGCACACCAATCTCGGCCGGTGGTGGGCTTTGAAGGGCCACTTCGCCTGTGAATGAACCCGGCCTCAGGTCTGGAGTATTTACCGCCTCACTCCGCCCCCACCTAGTTTACTCCGTTTGGGGTTTAGGGGTTGTTCTTTATTTAGCCCAATCGGCCCGAGTATTGACCAATCAGGACGTCCGTGGAGATTCAGCCCGGGACTGCGGCGGCGTCTCCCGCGCCACCTGGTGTTAGCCACGCTCATCACGCGCATGCGCAGTTTATCAGCGCGCACCACGTGACTAGGGGTCCCCGCGGTGCATGCCGGGAACACTGAGGGTGCTGACGTGACGTCATCCCTAGAGAGAAACCAAGGACACCCTGGGAATGTGTGCCCCTGACGCCAGTACCCGCCTCTTAAACCTTATCTTCAGGGTTCTGAACACCACAAACCTCTTACCCCGAGACCCCTGGTTCAGACTACAAGGTGCCCTGTACTTGGTGTCTATAGAACCCAAGATACAGGCATATGGGTGCCCTCCTTTCTCTAAATTCAGTGGAATCCGCTTAGCTGGGGTTGTTTTACGAATAGAGAATCGAGCACTTTACTTCTGAAATGACAAGACAATCAGTAGATTACACAGGTTTGCAACCCTAATAAAGTAGACAAAGTTGGCGGAGTTTACTAGAATGATATAAAGCAAGTGCGTCTAAAGGCTTAGATATAATGTCTGGCTTTGACAAAAATCATCCAAGGAAAAATATCACGAATGAACATTAACTGGACGACACCCCTCAATATTTCAGAGTTGTTTCGTCAAAGACAGTCCCTTGTGTTTGCCTGAGGGACGGTGAATATTCTTTTCAGGAAAAAACTGTCCTAAAATTGTAAGATTTATTGTTACAAGGGGGTCGGATACGTTTTATCAACCTATATAGAGGAAAACAGTTGGTTCCATGAAACTTGTAATGAGAACGATTCAGAGGAAATGCTCTCTATCTTCTCTGTTTACGAGCAGTAGAAAGCAACAATGTTTCCAGGACTGATCTGGTTCAAGTGGCGAACAGAATTCCAGGACAGGGGAGACTTTCCAGGAATCCAGGTTAACCTTGAGAGAAGTGGGAGAGGTGACAGAAAGCATAATGTGGGGGGAGGTGGCAGGAGAGTCCGGGGGGAGAGTGAGAGGAGCCAGGACCTCGGACACCTCTGGGCGTTGAAGCACGCTGCGCATGGCATAGCTTAAACACCACCGGCGTGCTGCGTTCTTCACCACCCATGCAGATTCTAGGAAACTGACACATTCTGACTTTGTGCAGCAGAAAAGGAAGAAAGATTGTTCCGTTTTTATTCCCTCTCAGCCACTTGTTCTACGTCTTAATTTTAACACAGAGCATCCCGGATACAGGATTTGCAAGGGTCCTTCTGTTAATTACGTACGCAAATTTTCAAGAAAATCAGACCCTACCCCACCCCCCACTCCCCACTCCCGTTGTCTCAAAGTATACATTGGATTTGTACAGAAACGTACGCACATTTTCAAAGGTCCCAGACCCCCAACCTTGGTGCGTACATACTTAATGAAAGGTCCCCAAAAGGAAAACAGGGAGCACATATAGGTTAAATACGATACGTTTCTCATTTACGTACGTACCTGTGACATCATAATTAATAGTTTCTATTTAAAGTTTAGTATACACCAAAAGGGGTTGCGTGGGGTTGGGTGACAGCCGGACCCCCCCCCCCCCCCCCCCCTCTCACTCCTATCCGGATCCACCCTTACCATCTCCAAATCGCAATTTATGATTTCCCATGGTGGATCTCAAATCTTTAGAGGAATGACACTAGATTTCTGAAATTTCGAGTTGAAGCCACTTGGGTATTAGGATACTATAGAGATGAGAAGATTCCCTTCACCAGTCACGATTCTGGCATAGGAGGTTTCAGGCATTCCCCCTGAGGAATTGATATACGCCAGTCATAGAACTCTAGATCTTGACTGTCAATGGCAGAAAGTATGATATGATAAGACTTATCAGCCAGGCAGGGGTTTATCAACGGCTGGTGGGCAGTCAGTACTGCCAGGAAGCCAGACCTGATTTTGGAACGGTGACTGGTTCTTTACTGATAGGACCACCCAAAATATTCAAAACCATTCAGTACTTTTTAACATGATCAAGCTTCTATCTCGACATGGCATTCTGGCTCTGGCTCACCCATTGTATAAGATAATGTCCAGAATTAAAAAGGTTGGGGCTTTGGCAATGATTGAAAGCAAGGTACCCAATTGAGGTACCCAATTGAACTTACAAAAGTCTCATGAGAAGCAGCATGTACAATATTACTAGCCTTGTTTCCAATAAATCAGTATATTACCTATTCTCACTTTTTTTAAAGTTTAATAGCTGTTTCAAAACTACTCAAACTCCTAAAAGGAGAAATCTCGAGTTCATGACTAGATATTTAGATTAACCGATAATTTGATAATTGATTACAGACCTAAAACTGTGTTAATGCGAGATAAAGTATATAATTCTTAAGGCGCGGGGACATCAATTTGTGCATTTATGACCTGCGTATAGTTCTTCCCAGTAATGACTATCAATAAATCCTTCTCAGGGCTGAAGTCCTGAAGCCTTCCTAAATTAATTTCAGTTTGAAGGGGTTGTTGTGTTATTAAATTATGATGGATTTGACGTCAGCGAGAGAGACAATGTTAATTATCAGATTCAAACTTTTTTCTGGACTTAATGGCTTGTGGCTCGGAGGGATATTACTGCCTACAGTATATGCCATCAATCATTTAGCCAGTGGTGGGTAAAACCAACTCTTAGACAAGTCAAAGTCCGCTTTGACAGTGATAAAATAGGTCCTAGGAACTATATCAAACCTCAAAATAGAAAGTATAACACTGTTAGCCCACTACAAGTATATTGCTAATATACGTCACTGGGAGTGCATTAATGGCTGTAATATACATTAGCATGTTGATCAGAACAGTGGGACGGGAAATTAGAGGGAAGATGAAAAGGGTGATGGGCTTGGTGCTGGATGTGGGACACTGTGAGTTGCTCCCAGTGTCTGGAGGCTGGTTTCAACCAGGCAAATAGCTTGCATCTGTTCAGCGGCAACCAAAGTGCAACGACTAAGGCTGCAGGGGCGGGTGACTAGATGCACTAATTGTATTTTATTAGCTGAAGAATCAGACAATATTCTTAAATTATTCGCTGATGATTAGAGCAGTTGGTCACCTCACAAGTCATAACCTTTGTGAGCCAACCAAACAATTAATTGACTTACTTATTTACCACATGAAAAAATAGCTTGAAGGCAAGTTTCTACAAGGGGCCTCCTTTAAAGTACGTACGCATTAAGGGGGAGGGTTGGTCCGAAATCGCTAAAACTGTGCGCATGTTCTAGTACAATTCAATGCACATTTTTGTCTACGGAGGGGTGCGGGGTCTTAGATGTTTGAAAATGTGCGTATGTACTAAATGGAAGGCCCTCAGCATGAATAACAATGGTGAATAGTTAATTCAGCCCACCAAGGTGATGGCCTTTGGGATGATTACTTCGTCTAATCATCAGCAAATAGCGTAAAAATATCAACCATGTCCGATTTTTCAGCTCAAAATCAGAGCGAGTGTTGTATCTTGTCACCAGACATCATAATACCTTTATGCATTTATTCACTGCACTTTAAGGTGGTATTCCACATACCGAAAGTATGCGCTGCCAATACTGACCATCCCCATGGAAACATTCCGTACCAGCAGCCCGCATTTTCGGTTGCCGATAGTGGAGAATCAGCCACCGATAGTGGGAAGTTGGCTGCCAAAATTGCAGTATCGGCAACCAGTCCAAAATCAGCAGGAAATAATTACCAACATGTTGGTTAATTTTATCAGCAATGCTTCCGATGATACATCGGCACTGGTAAAAGTACATTTGCGGATTATCGGTGGCGCACTTTCGGCATGTGGAATACGGCCTGAAGTCTTCGAAAGCTAAAGATATTCGCCTTGTGGAAACCAGCCTTCAGGTCCTATGGAATGAGCCTCTCACTGCAGGGTGTGTCGGGGGAGGGACTGGAGTGTCTAATCAGAACGATGGGAACAAATGAGTCTGCTCCTGATGAAATCAACATGGCCACCCGCCGGGCTGACGTCACACAGGGCCCACTCAGCCACTGGTTTCCAAGAACATTTAAATCAAATTATTGCAATCTATTTTAGCGAAAAACTAAACATTGATGGCATGAGCAGCATACGCTTTTCAAGATCCATCATATTATTTTTGGGGATAAGAAATTAACCTTTAGCATTAAGACCTACTGTTTGTTATACTTTACATTTGTTATCTCGATGTAAGCCTTTTGGCGTTAGAGGAAGATCAGAAAACTTATTCGATCTAATGTCAGTTTAAAAATTGAAATAATAAAAAAAAAACAGGTGACAACAACAAAAACCAACAAGAATGGATTACACAATCACATGGCACATTAAACTTTATATATAATGATATTAATACATTTAGAAATTAGAACTGATCATTGTTATGTGCGAGAAGGATTGGCTGGAGGACTATGAGTGAGGTACGCCTCCCCCTTCCCGTTGTCATCTAATCAAAAGTGTAGCTTATGGATCTACAGCAAGGGCCTGGACAGCAGTAATGTTATTTGGGAACTAACATAGGAAACAGACACTGGCCACAACAATATAATATATTTCCAATACTTTGACTCTCAAACAAAAAGTATATTTAGTGCAGTACGACAAACTTGATGGTCTGAGACTAGGCGGACCTCCTGGGAGGGTGGTGGGCCCCTGGCTCTGTTTTAGCTGGCTGATGATGGGTTCAACTAATGACGGTGACTCCCCGGAGATGGGAGGGACCAACAGGGCCTAATGTAGCCTGATGGGGGCTAACGACTGGAGGACTCTCCCCCATCCCGATTACCTTACACAACGGGGCATACGGTACTGTGGGGTGGGGTAACAAAAGTCTAAACAGAGCTACACTGGGGGAATCCCAGGCAAGTTGCAACATAACAGAAATGTTCTGCAACCATACGTTCTTAGTCAGTTTGTCACTTACTAAGATGGCACATGACATTGATGGTGAGGTTGAAAACTCACCAAATCAGAATGTTAACATTATTTTTTGTCAGGTTAGGACAAAACCAAACAGAATGTTATTAGAACATTCTGTTCAGGTTGAAGAACTTAACCAGAACATTATGATAATGTCCCATTGCAACGTCACAGCAGTATGTTGCAGAAACGGTATTGGGAGCCATCAAAATAATGTAACAAAAACCATTACAGAGCCAGACAGAACGTTGCTCCAACGTTATGATAAAATCACATCCTTGGCTGGGATGTGTCCTCGTTGTAGGACCTTTTTTTAACAGTTGCTCTCTCACACTTAACATGTTGAAGTCAATTCGCAACTATATTCCGATATAACAATATTATTGTTTGGTGGTGTTAAGACCAAAGCAAAACAGAACGTTTTTAAAACGTTCTGTTTTAGTTGACAAAGGTGGTCAGAAGGTTGCAATAACATCAGTGAGACAAAATAGCAATATGTTGCTACAACGTGATGGGGAGCCACCAAATCAATGTAACAAAAACCGAAACAAAGTGAAACAGCACGGTGCTGCAAGTTTACAAGTGGCTTGCTGCTGACCATCAAGTAAGCCGTTAATTCCTTTACATTATGCCTTTCTGTTTTCAAGGAGGTGAATGTAGAAGTAATGGGAGATGACCAATATGATAACCAGGTTTTCATACTCACTGGTAAAACTCTTGGGCTAATTGCCAATATGTCTTAACTAACGCTCCCATTACCCTTGTTCGCGTCCGACATTGTATCCCATCAACTACCTCGTGACGTCACCGACAATGCGAAGTGAGGACGCTGTGACGTCACAGCTAACGTGCTCACTCCCAAAACTTGCAATGTCAAAACAAACTCGCGGGCTGAACTCTCCTTAACTGGAGACTTTCTTGAGATAACAGCGGATTTGGTGGCCGTTAGGCAGAGAATCTCCTGCTGATCAGACTGGAGACAATGGCAATGTGTCCGCCCATCTACGCCTCGGCTTACCCATTCTTTACTGATGGGGAAACCAAGGACACCATCTTGGTTGGACTATGGTGGCCTTACATGCCTATGATATACCAATCTGCCGATTAATAGGAGGGATAGCGTCACCTCCATTAGATTTATTGCCAGATTGCTACGTGCATCTCTCCAATTAGGTGGGGGACAGCGCCGTCTTTTAGGTACTTTGTAAGACGACCGCTGATTGGTTGGACATTAGGTGTGTATGTTTGGGGGGGGGGGGAGAGGAGGAACAAAGAACAGCCAAGCATCCAGGTAGTTATCAGCAATGTAACGAATGTGCATGTGTGTAGATATGTATGGTTATATATATTTGTGCAATTTGTAAAGAGTAACTGGTGAGGGATTATATCACCTCAATCTCCGGTTTTGGTGGACAGGTTCAAATTGATCATCATTTAAATCAACTATAGAGGCGTTGGATAGCAGTAGGGAGATGTAGGCCTACATAAAACAACTAGATCATTCAAATATTTTCAGGCCAAATCATTACTGAATCTTCAGGCAATATTATTTACATGGTCCATGGATTATTGTTGATCTTTTGTTATAACATATTATTCTGTTTAGTTTTTGAGACCAAGATAAAGTCAAACATGTAACATCAACGAGGAAAGCCCAGAGACAATTTTTCTCCGGCATGATCTGCGATACTAGGTTGATCCCAGCCTTTTGTAATGATCTGATAGAAAAAGAAAACACAGTATCATTACAGATAATCAATAAACACTATGCATGTATGATCCAACCATTTTTAGCTTATGATTGCAATTTAATCGAGATTGTTTCCGAGGGTGTTTCTTGTTCGAATGTAATACGTTTAGTCCGTAAAAACTGCCTTTCATCAAATTTGACACATTTTTTCGGATATGCAATTAAAAGACGGGAACTGTGGATTCCGTGTTCTTCACGCCTTCAGGCTGTCATTACTCACCCCCACTCCAACTTCAAGTCGGAAAACTAACACACACAAAGAAAGAAAAACACGTGGAAGAAAGTCAGGACCAAAAACTGTCAAATAGTGGAAATTGCTTTGATTTATTACAATCTTTTGCGTCTTTAACGCTTATTGGTTACCAAAAAGACACCCTTTATTTTGTGACTGCCCACGTATTATGTGCTTATGTTCACCTGACGCCATTCCGCTTGGACTGTTGCGAGTGGGCGGCGACTAATACGACTTGTGATGAAGCTTCATACACCATTCATAGAACTGAGGAGAGGGACTTTATATACCTTATTACCTACCTAATGTATTGTCTCATATTTGGAAGTTCTCTTACCATACCTATTCAGCTGTAGGGCTACAACAACCTAAGTCCATTTATTTTTATCAACATTTTGTTTTAACATCGAACATACGTGTTGAATGCTAATCATGGTAAATTACTTGCCTCCAAACCTTATTTGATGTTTTAAATATGCAAATGATCAAATGGTTGTATTCACAAACGAAACTATACAGTTTCGGTCTTTATGTTTTGATTATTTCTTTAATCATTAACGTTTATTTTTCCTTCCTCGATGCGCGTTATATTCTAATGTCTCTGTTTAAGCAAGAAAGATAGACCGCGAAGTGGGAATAAAGGAAGTCATAATATGTTCCACACTATCTCCCCCTATTTCTCCCTACTTTTGTTAGAGTATCTCTACCAGAGCTTCTTCGGCTCAGCTATATATTCTTTCCAACATTCTTTTATTCCTGAAGGAGGACACGAGGGGGAGAGGGGGGGGGGTACCCCGATACACGGCCCCACGCCCACGCCCTGTCCTGACCGGTTAATATAGGAGACAGGCGCCCAATAAGATACAGGCCGAATCAATGCCGCTATCGGGGGACTAAAACCTGCACATTATCGCTCAGTCCCTGCTGAGCTGTTCCGAGCTGTTCCGAACTGCTCGGGGCTGCTCGGAACTGCTTGGAACTGCTTGGAACTGCTTGGAACTGCTCGGAACTGCTCGGAAGTGCTCGCTCGGAACTGCTCGCAGACAATGGGAGATACTCAGAGTTCCTCTGAACTGCTTATGCCTGCTCGGGGTTGCTCAGAGCTGTTCGGAGCTGTTCGGGGCTGTTCGGAGCAGATCGGGGTACCGCAGTCCCCAGACACTGGGTCCCTTTCCGTATCTCCCGCCTGTTCTCAAAAATGATCACTTGGCGCACTTCTTTTCTTGTATTGGCCTGTTTGTGATATACTTTTTTTATACGTTGCAAAGTGATTTTGATATGCTACGTTTTTATATTGCAAGTCAATTTGGATAAATGACGAGCTTAAGATATGTTTTCCTGTCCTAATCCTTTTTTTAAGGGTGATGATTTCATATAGGAAATCTAGCTTTGTTGACAAGTTAGATTGTAATCTTATCGTTACCGATTCCGCTAGAGAGATGTGACAGTAAGATAATTATGTTGTATTTGTACATTATCTTTCAGTATGTCTACAGAGATACTTTAACATAAAATTGCCCTATAGTTATACTTATAGTTCGTCTCCCCGCTAAGCGAAGAACAAAAACTATAACTGTAAAATAATAAAAAGCTCTGTACGGTCCTCATTACCTGGTATGTAAAACTAAATAAACTGACAAGCACAGAAATAGCAATATAATTGTCGAAGATTGTGTGAATAGCGAATACAAATTGATATGATAAAAATATATTCCTTCATGGAGCTACTAATGATCTTAAAACCAATTTAATGAGAAAAAACTAACAGACCGCTTCAGACTTAATAGTCATAGGCGCTCTTCTCTCCTACTGTTATTGCATTGTGCTAGAAAATCAGATACTTATTCAACTGTTGGAATTAGAAGCCCGATATGAGATATAAATAGGCTACAGCCATACGTTAGTCATTGAAATGGAATGTAATGACATATTACCATCTCCACTAATAGCTATGGCGGTATATATTTTGCTCTAAAGGAGTTCTATATATGATTTGTCTGGGATTTCAGACCCTAATGATATGTTTCATTATTAGCTCTATGTTTTTTGTGAAACAGAAATCATGGAAATAAGGAATTCTTTTTAAGAATTCTATTATGCAAAACCTTTCAGGGTTGTCCCTGGTTTTCAGGATATTACATACAGGTTTTTTTTAAAATGGTTATCTGGCAACTTCAGGTAACTTCATGGTTTTCCAGTAGCACACTTATAATTTTACATGTATATGGTCGTGAGCTTCTTGTATTCTTTATATGAAATTTCAATTTGGTAATGTCCCTAGCCGCCCACCCCCTTCGACTAGAAACTGGAGTAACATTGATCGTAGCGGTGTAGACAAGCGCCTGAACAGGCGGCCTAGACGATGTAAAACAAAGCAGTGTTGCTTGTATTGATCCTGCAATGCGGATTACGAATTGATCAGTTTGTCTCCCTCCAGAGAAATCCACTCGAGTAGTTCTCACCTGCGGCCACCAGGTGGCTGCAGGGGTCGGCGCTGTGACGTCATAAGGGTCGTTGGGTGAGAGCCAGGGCCGGCCGGTCACGCCTCAGCGGGTAGGATTGGTTTGTCCGGGAAAGGGTTGAGCACGCGACTGTCGAGATTTACTTGGGTAGAAAAGAAGAAAGAAAGAAAACCTGGGTGGTTAAAATGATTAGCTAAGATCTGATGGTAATGGGATCAGAGTAATTAATTGAAGATGCATCCGGTGAATTAAGAAAAAATGTTAAGTAGTTTGTTTTATGTTAAGTAGCAACCATCAAGGTTTCCCCTGGTTTTCAGATTACTTACAGAATAGTATGTAGATATTTAGGTAAAGACAATACAGTTTAATTTATTTCATATATTTAATTTTGTATTTGTGATTGGGGAGAGTGAAGCACGGACACGCAGCAATGATCCTGTGCATGCATTTTTGATACTTCGAACGGCTGAACAGTTCTATAACAAATTATTTAATTATAATATCAACCAAACTTATGTTTGATAATGGATGAAACCATAGAGATACATAATATTATGTCTGCTATGAAACTCAATGTGTAACTAAAACATGCACACAAAAATATACAAATATATTTGTGTGTGCATATCAAATGCTATGCTAATGTTCAGTCCTAACTGAGCGTATGTTTGTAAACCATTCCTATTATTTTCACCGTTAAAACCCTGTGTACTGATAATAGAAACCAAGGGAAACCTCAATGCTCAATTCGAAATAGAATCCTAAATATATATCATATATAATACATATACCATTTAAATGAAACAGTCCATTACATTGTTCAGGAGCTAAATATAGCAGATAATCAATGACATTGTACATTACGAGTGCATCATGGTGTATAACCCAGGTAAATATGCCAAGTCAGTACGTCCTGCTGGTCGTTAGAGTAGACACTACAGGCGGCAAAGTGGTCGGGGTTCCGGCGGTACTCTGTGGGGTTAAATCTGGCCTGATCTCCGTCTTACCTGATCACTCGAAACGGTCGACCAGGTCTGAAAATACATCGGGTATGGGTTATCAAAGAACAATTATCGATACCTCCCAAGGTCGAAGTGGTTTTTATAAGGGCCTGCCCGCAGGTTATGGTACCAGTGTTCTAAAGGCTGGTAGCCCCGTGGAGAGCAAGAGGTGCAAGGTAGGAACTTTTATAGTTGTTCTGTTTAAGGACGTACACTACTGTGTGGATGACAAGAATGTTGCTCATTCCTGTAGGTATTCTTTAAACGTACCTTCCTCTAATATGAAATGAAGGTCAATACAGACTGAAAAGGAGAACACAGTGAACGGGCATCCCATCTGAAACCAATGACAGGAGTACTACACGATATTGTCACCGTCGAATAGGGGTTCTTAAAATGAGAGGATTAGCTCATGATTAAGTTTGTAATTATAATAGATTTCTGTCGCATACATCTATATGTTATAGTCAAATATATATCGTTTGATTTACCATCGGGTATTCTACTAGCGCACATATTTCCAAGCAATTTCAAAGAACATAATGATGGAATATGGATTGGTGTGATTGCGTTGCCACTTGTGTTTTGACAACACAGGTAGCAACAGAAACATATTCATTTGGTTTTCTTTCTATGAAGTCTTAGACAGTATAGTTTATTCTGCCCAAAGTTGTGTGGAGAAAAACGTTTGATACCAACATGGTGGCATCTTAAGGACAAACTATTTGCAAGGCCAACTTGCTCTATGGGAAATCCAAGCTTATTGCAGGTATAGATAAGCTTGGATTTCCAATGGAGCGTCACTTATATCAACACAACGCACATGCAACCTAACGCTAGATGGAATAATTATGGCCAGAATGTAGTCTTTCATACCTCTTTATTGCTTTAGATCCCAAATGCCTAAGCATGTACCTTTTGCTCCAAAAGCACATTTCACCCGGCGACCATCTAAGTCGTGCAGCCATTTCCCTCCCAAACACCCTGGGGTTTCACGTGTCAGATCATCCTCCAGTTTTAGATGTAACTGGTAGTCTGGAGAAAACACAGCTGAGGGCGCCTTCTCAGTTTCAATCATGGCTCCATGTTCGTGACGGGTGGTGGGGAGTGATGCCGAGCATATAAACATGACATGCCCTCAGGCCTGGTCTTTACGTGCCGTTCTGAGCTGCTCGGAGCTGCTCGCTTACATAGACAATACATTAGGAGGAGTAGCTCGGAGCGGGAGCCTTTCTGTCAGAGACAGACAGTCTGGGAGGGTACAGGCAGCGTTTACATAGCTTCGGTACAGTTGCATTTGTATGGCTGGGGATTTATGGCTTTCTCTGATGGACGTTTCTGCTTGGGGGCAAGACAAGGAAGATTTTCCGTATTAGGATTAGATGAATGTAAGCTTTAAAAGTTAAAGGGCCTTCAATATAAAGTAGAAACACATGATTTTCTTCATAATACAAAGTTAGATCCAGGGGGGGGGGGCAAGGGCCCTGACTCCCCCCCTACCCCCCTTTCCCATTAGTTTTTGGTGGAGACTTGAATTTGGCAAAGAGGGGAAATCCTACATACATATATATATATATATATATATATATATATATATATATATATATGCGTGCAGGGGAATATGCACAGTTTCATTAGCCAATATGCTGAAAACCCCCTTCGTAAATCCTGGATCTTTCACCGATAATAACACAGTACATATCCATTATTGTATCCATTTTATTTTTACACACAGCAAATGGGAAGTGTGTCTAAGTGACGAATGCAATTAATAAACCTTGCCATCATAGTCATATATGCCCCATAATCGTATATATATAATACATGTATATTTGTTTACCCCCATATAACACGATCACGTCAGCAGCCTTCGTGCCGAGAAGAATACATCAGGTTCTATGCCATATAAATACACATCCCCGGTTATATGGAGACGGTTTTTGTTTCTGCTGAGATGTATGAGCAGATGTCGTGTTACTGGGGGAGGCTCGGCCCGAAGACAGAACATAGAGCCACATAGAGCCTATTAATAGAACAGCTGTTAGGACGCTATCCTACAAACAGATGCTATCCCACAAATACAACCTAATTGTCACTTAACATCCATGTCTGGACGCTATCATGCAAACATTCACTAAACCACAAAGCACTTTGTCAGTTAGCAGCACCCATATGCTGCTAAGCTACAATCAGATGCTATCCAACAAGATGCTATCCTACCAATGGATGCTATCCTACAGATTTATGCTGAAAAATAGCAAACCAATTTTGAAGATTATTTCATTGGGGTTTGGAAGAGAGGTGTACTGCAAACTCCTAGAGGACAGAGGACTAACCTTTTTCAAATTTTCAAATATATCATTCATGTTGGAAAATTAAATCACTCTTTCATTTTGCAATTTCTATTCTGTATCAAGAGAAATTTGAATATTGATAAACTATTAACAAAACAAATTCAAGAAGCAAAAATAAGACTTCAGTTTTTCACCCCTTGTCACTTCATAGCAGTGAAGGATAATAGATATAGATAAAGAAATATTGGTTTATTTAGAATGATAATTCACTCATCTTAATTGATTCTCCCATTTGCAGGACATAAAACCTATTTTTGTATACCTAGTTGTTAGTTGTTGCACACAACCCTTTTTTTCACCAATTCTGTCAATATTCTTTGAAGATTGTACTAAAAAGACCAAAGTTTCAGAAAAAGGTAAATGTCTATCATCTTTCATATAGGGATAACTAGAAATTGTCCCCTGAATCATCCCGACTCACTGAAAAATGCATTATTTTCCATGATTTCTCATCTCACATTTCCCTGAATAGAAAGCTAAAAATGTTTAGACAAAAATATACTATCTATTCTATTGGACATTTTATTAAAATAAAGAAAATGAGCTTAACGTTTTGAGGCATAATACATAAGAGACCTGACACCCTCTTTCAATCCTACAGAAAAGGTAACTTTGCTGTATAATACTTTAACATAGCTTTGTGCAGAGATGCTATTCCACAAATATTTGTGACTTAGCAGATATGTTTGTAGCTTAGCATCTTGTGGTGATGCTAAGTCACAAAAGGATGCTAAGCTACAAATATTTATGACTTAGTGTCTATTTTTGGAAAGATGCTATCCAACAAATATTTTTGGTTTAGCATCTGTTTGTAGCTTAGCATCCTGTGGTGATGCTATCCTGCAAAAAGTCACTAAACCACAAACATTTGTTGGATAGCATCTGTTTGTAGGATAGCGTCCTAACAACAGCTCCTATTCCCCCAGCTTAGGGGAATAAGGGACGATAACAATATGGCATGTATCAGAGGATAACGTTACCTTGCTATTGGTTGATCATCCATTGAGGCAGTGTCTGGGACCCGTCCATGTCAGTGACCATATGCAATCTAATTCTTGGCGTTCCAGTTTCTGAATTATAATATCGTTAAAACCCCATACCCACTAGGACACTTTTACACAAGCGGCCGACCGATCGGCGCTAAAATCAGCCGATTTTGAGGGTAGAATCGGCCAATGTTATCACCGATTCAGATCAAACATACACATTCCACTTTGGTATACCTACAGGTCATTAGAGGAATCGGCCGATTTTAGCACTGACTGTACAAAGAGGTGACCCAGCAGTGCAGTGGATATAGTTCTCTTAATATGTAAAGAGATGATATGGTGATGCCGACTTCCATACAGTAGTTGAGATAATTACATTTATCTGGACAAATTATTTGTCCATCACTTACAAGCTTTCATTCTTTCACAACCCAATCTCCTTTTCAATATCATGAAGGATCCAGATCGCCTTGTTTTACTGAGGCAGACAGTGAATCCCCAATGGATAGTAGTGTAAATGTCTGGCCTGCTGTTTGGGTTGTTCTCGAGATAATTGGGGTTTCTAACGGGATTTGGGAACTTGAGTTTATTCAGGGTCCCGAGGTTTCTCCGGTGCTGGGTGTCAGGGCTTGCACGACAGAATTGGAGGTTGGAGTGTCGGGTAAGGTTTTCTATTCTGGTGTCATATATGTAGTTCATGTTTACTGTTACATAATTATAGTCAACTGTGGAGGATCAGGTCATCCCATGGCCAACCTCGAGGCACCTTCCAAGGGCCAACTTTCAGCCGGGGCTGCCCTCGGGTCGGTAGGTGCTTGAGTCACCTTTGTTCTTCGTGTCCCTGTCAGGGCCCATCTTCAGTTATAGTCACAAGTACCACAGAGGCCTTCTTCTCTAACATCAGACAAAAACGAATCAAATCTTTACAGTTGAGCCCCTTGAAGGACACTGGTTTATTTTGTGTAAACACTCTAGTTTTATAGGCTACAGGCGAATGCTGATTAGCTAAAAAAAAATATTGCGTGACACATCCACGATAATCATTGTGTTTTGCCCCAGAAATCTAGGGTTTTGTGATAACCTCAACTGTTTTCACACTTTCCTTGATATTTTACATTTAAAGTCACTTTTTGAGTATTTTATTTTATTTGAGCATCAACATTGACCAAGTTTCATTTGAATACCTATAAAAGTACCTATAATAGGTACTCAAATGAAATGAAATTATTATTCAGGTATTTACATTTTTGAGTACCTTGAGTTACTTTCTATAATAATGATGGTTACCCAATTATTACATCAGATAAGTCAGGGGTCGGTAACCTAAGCTTGGTACCTGTCTGGGCCCTGTGTCATTACGACCACATAGTGTTTGACCAAGGAGACTGTCTCCTGTAGTCTCCTTGTTGGACAGAGAAGCCGATCCGAATTCAGCCTCAGGTCAACGACCCCCTACCATAGCGTTATTAAAACTGCCGAAGGGGGCATTCCTAGGAAAAGTACTACTAATAGGGCTCTTCAGAGATCGTAAGAGATAGTTTGAAATTAAAAAGAAAGAGAAGAGTCTAGGTTTTTAGATTAATAGATATAACCTACTTTTTCCGATTCGCAATGTGATCTTTTTCTAATTATCAATGTCGGGTTTTTCTGATTCACAACGTCGTCTTTTTATGCTTAGGTACTTGATACACCTTTATAAAACGAGACAATGCAGATTTAGTTATGGTTTGCTTCTAAGGAGTGAAGATCTATTAAACTGAAGATGTAAAAGCTTGGATTGTATAGGGCCCTGAGAAATTGCGTAAAAACTAAAGGGACCTTATTCGCTGCAAACAAGGAAAGCAGTTACTGTTTCCCCTACTACCAGTGCTTATCTAGATTTTCTCCAATTTAACTTTGTTGGAGGGTTGCTCTGCTATCAGCAAGTGTCCCTTTTTAAATTGCAGCAGTCAATTAAAATTATCAAGAAAGGCCATCCAATCTAATTCCCGTTCACCTGCTGTGCCCTTCCGAATATTAGACTCGGATATTAATCGGGGAACTAACTGAAAAGGTTCTCTCCAGAAACCTCATTACGTTGACAAAGACAAACGGTATGCAGAAGCTTTAATGCTGGATTTGCCCAGTATTATTGTCTACAGACTGTTAGACATGGGGTTTAGGGAGAGTAATTACATTGACTATTTTTAAACTCCACTTGTAGTCTATTTCAGCGAATGGCATTAAATCGGCTGTTTTCTATTTACAAACGTATACCGTCATGTGTGTGCATTCGTGCAATCAATCATGTCCGAATAAGGGATTTCTCAATTTCTATATCGATCATTGTTTTTCATTTTCTAAATAAAGAACAACAATCAGCAACAATGAGGTCACAAACTTTACCTTTAAGTTACATTTAAAATAGATGGGGATAAAGATGTCATTATATTCTCTTCATAACATGAATCGTGAAAGGTCGAACATTAGTGAAATCAATCATTTTCGAATAAGAGATTTATTAGTTTTTTTAGTGTTTCTTTATATTTTTCAATATCAAAGAACCACAAAGCAATACAATAAGAACACAGACCTAACCTTTAAGTTAAAGTCACTTTGCAGTTTGAACTACTTTCAAATCAAATTGGGATAAACATGTCCTTGTTTTCGCTCCATAACACGAATCTTGAAATTTCAAACTCAAAATAGTGTTTACGTTTATTCTTACAGGTCGAGGGCTACCGGCTTCCATCCATCATGTAGCGTTAAAACGCTTGTCAACAAGTCTGGACCATGTTGCGTAAACCGTCAGCCCCATTGACAACCTGGTAAGTAGATCTAACTGCTTCTGTATTTTACATCAATATAGGCCTTGCTACAAGCCTGGGTCATCTTTCTCTCTAAATGACCGTTTTTAAAAATACCCTCATGTTTTTGTGGAGTGGCCTTAAAGCCCAACGCCTTGTCCATCATACAGAATGTGTGGCTGGGGAATCTAGATAGACGGTAATGGTGACGCATTGGGGCGGGTTTTACATGGCTGTTGCGAAGTCACGTTCTTCTTGGAAACTTTGGCTGAGAGGAAACACCAGACGGCTAGTGTAAACTGGTGAACTCGCTGAGGTTCAATACTGTGACATTTTCTGGGGAAGTCTGCCAGGTAATGTCTTTATCATCAGAAGTTTTATATGTGATGTTGTTTTGGTCTATCTTCAATGATATTGTACATGCGCTTATTTACTCTATATGTACATATATATTCATATATATGGTATATATATCTAAATACATGTTCATAGATGCATATACAATATTATATTAACAAATCAAAAATGTGTGTGTCTGTTTGTGTGTGTGTTTGTGTGTGTGTGTGTGTGTGTGTGTGTGCATGTGTGTGTGTGTGTGTTTGTGTGTGTGTGTGTGTGTGTGCGTGTGTGTGTGTGTGTGTGCGCGAGCGCGTGTGATTGCGTGCAGATGTCTGTTGATGTGTAGGTGTGAATAACCTCACACCCCCATAATTCAAAATAGCAACTACGACTACATAATGCCTGCCGAAATATCTCCTCCGTCGGCATCACAATAATGAAATACGGCGTAGGCAAAATTCAAAATTCACCATTTTATATCTCCTGCCAAACCACTGCAAAGACCCCCTTAGGCCTAAAATCCCGTCCCGCGCTTAGCACTCGCCGCCGAGTCACTTAAATCTGCGGCGGGCCTTTCCTCCAGGGCGGGGCTAAAGCTGGCTGGGCGGGCAGGTAAAAAGTGGCGTCGTGTCATATTGATAGGAGGTGAGCCGTGAGGGCCGGGGAGGCGGGTCTAAGTAGTAGAGGCAGAGTGGGGACTGCGGCAGGCAACCTGAGGGTGGGTTTCCACTCCGCCGACAGACCACGTCGTCGGGCGTTGACATGCACACGTCGGCGGCTGACGATGGTAGAAAGGTATTCCACTTCCCGACTTTACTCAAAATTCCCGAAGTGGCAATTAGGATTGAATAATTATAGTTATGTTATATAGCATTAGAAACTTTCAAATGATATGCAACACACACACATTCATAATAGCACATTAGCAATTGCCAAATTCAAGATATTCAATATCGCTAAATCCTTAAGGCTTAAGTAGTCAGCGCCCCCTAAATTATATCGGCAGCCAGTTTAAAGTATGCTTACAGGTTGGGATAGTGTGAGCAATCTACCATCAACAACAAGTGAATATATATTTTGATCGGTAGGGGTTTAAATGTCAGCCGACAAGTTCAAAATATCAGTGGCCAACTTATCTGATCAAACAGATTTGAGTATGTCAGTGCAAAAAGCACCAACCGGTTGTTTTATCAGTTGTAATTTAAGTTTTCTGCTGCCGAGCTTAAATGTGTCGTTTTGTGGAAACCAGCCTCTTGTCAAAGGCTTGCCGGGTATGTGGTAAAGGAAGACGTGTATATCTACCACCTGTAGAAACACTTTACATTATAAAATTTAGTACTTCAGCTTCCGAAATGATATATTTTTTGGTTATCTTATAAAATGTGAAATACTGATCGGATACTGTTGAATACATTTTATATATCACATTATCCAAATTAGTCTTTAAAGAGAAGAGATACAATTCTCGTTCTCCTTTGAGATCTAGTGTTCCTTTCAACCAAAACCCGCACAGCTTCGCAATTTATAAGATGATAATTGATGTTGATGATAACGATCCTTCCTTTGAGAATTAAACATTTTAACAGAAACATTAAATATGTTATAATTTGCCCTATTTCCCTATCAATAAAGTGAGTACACAAGGTATGCAGAGAGCTGTTATATGATTTAACTAGAAGCGCACGCAATAATAACCAGGTAATATTGTGTTACCTTCAGCAGATAAAAAAAACAATTTCAGCTATTTTTATTGCGTGTTTAGTACCTGGAACATTAGGAGGTACCGTTTTAATGGAGTAATGCGACAGATGAATAAAACTTAATTTACGACTTAAAAGAGATGTTTTGTGACACAGGGAACATTGATGTTTTGGTCAGATATAATTTCGTTTATATGGTAAGGCAATATAATTGATTTTGCATACGGATCATGGGAATTATTTTCATTGTGTGACTTGTATTTATGACAAAGCAATATTATACGATGTACAACTACATGTAAATATAAGTATTATCTGTTATCCACCTACTTTATGTAATACTTCTGAATACCAGTGGAAACACTGAAGATTATTACGAAATACAGATTTAAAAAAAAGAAATTTGTGTTAAAGAAAGTAGGTTAATTCAGCTATAGCTATTCAATGAGTCTCGTAATACTACATTGAGCCCTACATAAAATATTATAGGGCATTTATTTCCTTATGGTGGCATATACGTGAAGCATACATGTAAACCCTGACACATTCCCTCGTTTTCCGCAGCAGATAGTAAAAGCCTACAGCTAGTCTAATGGTATTTATATTACATCAACCACTAATGGACGTTTAACCGAAACCATAGCATCTATGACGTCAAACCCTATCAGCCAATCAGCGATGAGCACGGCAGCCAGCCCGGAGATATCGAATTCTCTGCGGATCTGGAATTCTGGATGGCCATTTTTACCACAGAGTAGTGATGGCTGGGGGTGGAACAGGGGGGCTGGGGAGGGGGGAGGGGCAAGGGGTAGGGGACAGGAAGTGGGGGAGTGTGTTGTAGATAGCCAAACATTTTTCAGACGGAATATTAGACGAGTGTTAGTGCCAGGGGTGCCACCGCTCTCTGTTCCGGGCCAAACCGCAGTCAGCGCGCTTTTTGCCCATTACCAAAAGCTCATCAAAAACCCTTCTCTGGGCGCTGGAGGTGACAGGCGGGGACTGCCATGCCTCGTGGACATATAAGTATGGATGACTGGGCCTGGCGCCGCTCACACACCGCCAAATAGGGCTCACAAATCTGATCAGTCGACGCCGGCTATGATTTAAAGACGGCGGCGCGGCCGACTAATAAAGAACAGGCAGCCTACCTAATGGCGTTCTGGACAGGATTAAGTCGAGCCGTATATCACTGGGTGCACAATTAGTGCTGGGATGAGGCGCATGCATATTCCAAACACGTGTAGTCTCCGCCGGATTACTGGGCCGCCTATAGACGTTATGCAGACGTGGTTTTGTGACTTTTTGTTGTGAATCACCATGTGCTTACCACAACCACGTGGCTATTACTATAAGATGGCTCCAGAATTATGAATTATAGATAGTACAAATGGCTAATTATAACTCAATGAGATCATTTGAGATTGATTTAGTATAAATATGTTTATAGATTTTCGAATTATGAATAGTAATAGTTTTGCAATTGACCACCAATAAGCCCCTTTCTGGGCATCATGACGTCATCTGCACAAGGTCTATTTTTAGGCTGATGGGTTGTTGGTAGAAGCACTGACGTGTTGATGTCATGTTACAACACATTAGCTTTGATTCTGACGTTTAGGGAAATCTAATTTACCCGAAGTAAAGTGACATCTGGCAGGCTTGTATGGTGGTATTTTTGTCAGTTGATTAGAAGTACAATGGCGCAGATACTGCAATTAGACATGCACATGTTCCCGGGTTTGGGTACAAATACAATATATAAAGGCAGAATTCTCCTGAAATGTAATAACACCTTAATTAAATGAGTTTAAAAACATGATGGCACAGATGGCTTATATTGAAAGACTATAGCTTTAATTTGAGCATGACCATACCACATCCAGGAAAACAGGTTAGGTTAAAATCTAGGTCAGTGCGAGTATTGTTGAGTAATTTGTTCGCATGGCAGCACCGCATGGTGTTCAATATGACAAAGTCCAACCCGACGGGTGCACTTAAATTATGTGCACACATGGGTCTCGTAAAGTGCTGTTAGTGAGGGCCAATTAATGCTGTCAAAAAACTAGATGGGATGAACCTAATTCCACTTAATACCCAACCTCAATTAAGTTTACAGTCCGCTACATAGTTAAAGCCTGGCGCTGCCGATGCTCGTAGTGATACCCGATCTGTTACCCTTTTTCAGCTTCCCATGCTCGTCCCAATTCCACCGAGTTAACTTAGCACTCCGCAGACTGTGCCTTCCAGTGGTAGCGTTTTAACAAAATTAATATGAGATAGCACCGTGAGCTGGCTTAAACGCTGGAAACACGTGTAATACATGGTTTTTGTTATGTCGTGTAAACTTGCAGTTGCAGTTGCAGGAAACTTGCAACTTGCAGTTGCAGGAAATGTTTATTAACGATGTTCTGCTGTCATAAGTGGCTGACATTACTTTTTGGGATATTTATAGATTCATTTAGCGGTAATGACTATAAATCAATGTGTGACATTACCGAATCAATAAGTCGTTGTATCCAGAGAAAGCCACTTAATTAAGAAGCCTTTCATATTAGTCTATGCTATCATAACTAAATAGACCCCATACACGTGGGGGCATCATTTTACAACTAGTGAGAGGACAGAGACTCAAAGAGAAATCTGATACTGTCATTAATCCTGAAAAGCATATAACATGACCGACCAGAGAGGAAGTCTTCATTTCATCAGCAGCTCTAGCATCGCCAGGTTTATCAGCCTTGGATTATTTTAGCTTTGTTGTCATATTTAAGTGACAGGTGTATATTAAGGAATTTCAGAGAAACCTTGACTTTGGGCCTATTCAAGACACCCTCTCTGAAACAGCCATGACCTTGGATACACCTTGAATAAGACAGGCATGACCTAAGACATATCTAACACACCCTGAATAAGACAGGTATGACCTTGACCCCATCAAGGCACCCTGTCTGAGACAGACATGACCTATTCCGTCCCTGACCTACTTAACTCTTACTGTGGGAAACAGTGGGTCTGACTGTGACCGACTAGACATGACCTTGAGTCTATCTAACATGTCTTGTCTGGGACAACCATGTCATTGGGCCTATTTAACACACCCTGAATGAGACAGCTATGATCTTGGGCCTATTTAACACACCCTGTTTGAGACAGGCATAACCTTGTGCCCATCAAAACCTCCCTGTGAGAGGCAGGTTTGACCTTGGGCATGTCTAATGTGTCCTGTCTGAGACAACCGTGATCTAGGACCTATCCAACACACCCTAGCTATGACCTTGAGTCTATTTAACACACCCTGTTTGAGACAGACATGACATTGAGTCTATTTAACACACCCTGAATAAGACAGCTATGACCTTGGCCCTATTTAACACACCCTGAATAAGACGGCTATGACATTGGGTCTATCTACCAGACCCTGAATAAGACAGCTATGACCTTCAGTCTATCTAACACACCCTGAATAAAAGAGTTATGACCTTGGACCTATTTAACACATCCTGTTTGAGACAGACATAACTTTGTGTCATAAAAACCTCCCTGTGTGAGGCAGGTTTGACCTCTTGAGGTCTAATGTGGTCTGTCTGAGACGACCGTGATCTAGGACCTATCTAACACACCCTTTCTGAGCCAGGCGTGACCTTGGGCCTAGTTAACCACCCCTGTCTGTGCCCCATTACCTGCCTGGCAGTGAAGGTGTCTGGCATGTAGTGCTAACAGGGACCCGGTCCTGTTCGCTGTAGATAGGCTCGTTATACCCCTCTACAGGGACCAGTAAACACCTAGAGAACACTCCTTCACCAACCTTAATGACCTGAGTCACCACCTTAGGGTACTGCAGCACTGTCCAACTAGACATTTGCAGGAAGCCAGTTTTTTTTTCTCACTTTTTCGAGAGGAGTAGACTGTTAATAGTATATATGTAGATACCTTCATTAGATACTTCTTGATAAGTATTGGGTAAAGTTTCATATATAAATTCAATGTTCGAAAAAGTCCATAACATTTCACGTGCAGTCAAAAGTAAATATGTAATGTCAAATCTTTCGTTTTCATAAAGCCAGGTTATTTGCTAACTCAAATCTTAGTAGACATTTTCATATACTACTTGATGTGGCTGAGTTAGTGTTGTTTGATATATAAGCAATGAAATGTTAAGCATTAACTATTCTCTCCCGTAAAAATGATGAGTTAAGTGTAGAGTTTACCGGAGCTTGAAGATGTTAAGCTCTTGGAATCTCTACACTTGACTTATCCTTTTCTACAGAAGTATTTTCTTAAGTATTAATATAACGCTAAATCAACTTTACAAATTGCACTTTGTTAGTTTTCAAGCAGCTCATATTACTTGGGGCATCTGTTCCTGGTCATACATTTTAATCTGTCTATAGCGACATATTGCTTACTCAAGTAGAGTGTGCCTGTTATGAATTATGCATGTACTCAGATACTTACAGGGAAGTTAGGAGCCTATTCTCAAACATATAAACTGGTAAACATGTTTACTTATTGTTATAGAGATTGCATGTGTACTCGCAAATTATTTTGTTGGTTAATGTGTTTGGTCTTTTTGCTTTAAATGTGGGCCTCAGTTATAAGACCAGCATTTTGTGCTATATGTCTCTCTATGACTTAGTGCCTTAACACTTCACAGAAAAGAACAAGTGCCAGATAGCTCTTCTGCTGTAGAGTCAAGTATTCATGCATATAGGAAGCTTATTTTGAGAAATCAAAAACAACATAATAGCACAATATTCATCACTTAGAATTAAATAAAGCACATATCGTGACCGTTAACTCTGCGAACGCGTAACCATTTTTCACTCTTACCTTTTTTTGAATACAATACTGATAAACTTAATTCTGACAGTCCCAAGCCTCTATCATGCTTCTGAGAAAAAAAGATCGGCAGATCTTTTGTCTATAAGTTTGTACCACACCATACAAATTTGGACAAAATGCAAATACCTTTATTTTGACCCAAGACAAGTTGTAATTTCGTTGAACTGATTCATACTCAAAGTACGTGCATACAACTAGTGAAATAGAATACATCGAATCAATAATTACATCGATTGTTCGATTATGACAGGCGCTATTCAGACTGTGCAAATATCTATGGCAAATAGGTAGCTTGGAGAAATAAACCAGGGGGCGGACCAAAAAACATCCACGATTTCTCGTGGGGCGGATTTGAGGCCCACGAGAAGAAATATCCACCCAGAAAACATCCACGAGAACTTTTGGACATGATAATTTCTTGAAAAATCATACTAAAATCAGATCCATGATAAACTAATCGACAGATAATACTTTTTAAAGTGTGTTAGAAGGACATCGGAACACTTTAAGAGCTGAAAAAAATCAAAACAAAGACTCACGAGAACAAAAGACCCACGATTGCAAATTGAGCAATCGTGGGTATTTAAAGTTCTCGTGGGTCCAGAGTTCTCGTGAATGTTTTTTGGTCCGCCCCCCTGGTATTCAACATGGATATGGTGAACTCAGATGCATGTATTATTGGTGATTTCATAATACACATTATATTGATGTGAATTAAGTGGCAGAGTAGCATTTGCAATAATGCTGAATTATAGGAGAACCCTCTGCAGCGTTCAATGTCTCTAGCCATAGGCTGATGATTGGACTTCAGCATTTCCAAGAGACGGATCCAGTATGGGGGGTTGGAATCAGGGAGTCCTGCCCCCTCTCCCCCGCCCTTTTGGTGGACCCTTAAGCTACAAAAGGAGGGCAAAATACTCTGCTTAAGTGCATCGTTACAGTATTTACCCTATGCTGACAACCCCCCCTCCCCCCTCATCTTTCTGAAATCCCAAGGTTCCCCGTCCGTATGCCTAGAAAGACTAAGCACCTTAAAATCAAAGTCAGGCCGTCCCGATTTAGCATTTCCCTCCCTCTCTGATTGATCGGGGTTCAAGGTTTGTTCACGTACCCAGGAGAGTTGGGCTGCCTTAAAAAGGAATGCCAACTACCCGGAGATGCCCCAGAGAATCCCATGGTCTCAATCATTAGGAGGCGGCCCACCTTTCGCTACCGTGAAGGGAAGGCCCAGTGGGATCAGAACCCACGGAAAATGAAGTCAGTGAGCCAATTCACCCAATTAGATGTGGCGGTTTGTTCTGTGCCTATGCACACTGGGTTCAGATTCCTATTGGGGCTTACTGGTATGTGGGTCAGCTGATAGAAGGGGACTCACAATGAACAAGATAAGGCGACTTGTAGTTGAGATATAGCTGAGAACGTGAATATCACCAAGACTCCATCGTTTATGATTTTTGTTTTGAAAATTTCAACTTTTAACTATCAATATCTTCATGTGTGAGTTCACGTTCTTCCAGAGGTCTTGGTTGGTACAATCTTTAGTATATTATAGAAAAGTACAGATTAAGATTAGATACAGATTTAGATTAGAATAGAGTACTTGAATATTGCAAACAATGATATACAATGATGATAATTATGATTTATTGAATACTACTTAAAAAAAACTTTGTCCTTTCACATGCTGCAGTCTATACACTGAACATACTTCAGGTCTTACCAAGAACCAATGAAAAAGGCTATTACCAGTCAGTCCAATTGGTTGTTGATTTATTAAACTGATTTTTTTTAAAGGACCTATGGGAACCAACAAATTGGGTCATGACCCCATTATTTAGTTCAATGTTCATATTCTGTATGGCTTCATGGTGTAAGGTTTAGCAACCCTGCCTCCAAAACCTAGAGGGGAATACTAGAAATAAATCCTGGAGGATACTTTTCTGCCTGGCAAAGTCACCTGTCTCTATATAAATATGATTTATATATGGAAAAATTGAATAATGAAATTTCATTGTTTTCCTTTTATATTGTTAATTAATCCAACCACTCTTTATATCAAATAATTCTTCTGACAGCACATACACAATAAAATGCAATTATGCAGGATCAATTAACCATATATTCAATTACTGTTTGGTAGAGGTCCATTAACACAAATGGATAGTTGGGAATGTGGGGACGATTACGGTGATACAAATGAAAGACAATAATATTATAGTGTACTGCTTACTACTAAAAGTATGAAACTGATACAACTGTCCGTGTTTTACCCAGGGGTGGGACATATAGAATTTCGAAAAGAAACCTTGATGGGGGCTTAGGATTCAATGAATAGTAAGATTTTGTTCACAAACGTGGTGGAACTATATCTACACCGATAACCATGGCAAAGGATGTAAATTATTTCAATGGTTTTCTTTAGAGTTATCATTGTAACAATGATTAGTTTAGAAAATCCCTGAAACAATTTAAATGTAGTATATGTATAAATGCATGCATGGACATCACACAGATCGGTCCGTGCATTAAAAAAGTATATGAGATAAGTATATGAGGAAAATGTTATAAAAATACAATACACTATAAGTATAATGCCATGATGTAATGATTACTTCAACGTGCATTATGAGGTTATCCCAACTCACTATCTCAACGTATTTTCTATACCTGTCAAATCCCCTTTATCTTTAATTTTCTCCATTTTCCTACCTGGCCCACCCCGACCACCGACTCCTCCATAGCAGACTAAGACATGGGTCCCTTTGACATATTGAGCCATTCAGTGGGCTGTCCCTAATGGTGGGGGTGGGCGCCATGTTCGGGGACCAGTAAACGCAGCCCACTGGGAGGCTGACCAGAGGGCCTCTAATAGTCTCCCCCCTAATCTGGTTTGCTCAAGGAGAGGAGGGGCGGTGGGAGGCTGTCCAGTCTGTATTCCACTAGGAAAAGAAATAGACTGCCACAGATCGGGACGGGTGGGCTCAAAACATGGCAAGTGTGTCCATTTCAGATAGGGACCTTCCATTTAGTACGTACGCAAAATTTCAAAAGATTTTAGACCTCCACCACCTTTGGCTAGGAAACGCATTGGATTTTTACAGGAACATACGCAAATTTTCAAAAACTTCAGACCCCCTCTCCTTGGTGCGTACGTACTTAATTGAAGGCCCATATGAAAGATCATGAGCTGTACCTAGAGATACTGGTACTACTATACTACTATCGGTAAGGAAACTCTCATGATCTTTGGCATACCATATTTGTGATGCCAATGATCGTAAACTTTCTAAGGTATAATACACCACCGGATGTTTGGCATATGCCAAAAAGTCACAAGTATCTGCTTATGTTTGGCTTTTACACCAGACATCGTCACAGTTTTTGCCCATTGCGAGCAAAAGATCGGGTAGTAGAATATGGCCTTTACTTGCCATCCTCCCACCCAGTGGGGCTTCTATAAGTGACTCCCTGACCACCCAGTCGGCAATGTGTTCCTGGGTCTGTGGACCTTCACGTCTTTCTCTCCAAGACAGCAGTCTCGGTAGAGGGGCCTATTATAGATCTTCTATTCATGAACTGATGGCCGACCCTGGGTGACTGACTCGGTGTACGCCATTTATCTCTTATACCTATATTCCCCTTTAATAAGTTGAATAAGTTAAGGTACTTTATCACCCGCACGGCCGAACAGCGGTACATACAACGGGTGGTGCATATAGGCAGGCTTTATCACCCGCACGGCCGCCGAGCGGTGCGTATTAATATAAGAAGGCTCGCTGGGGGCGTCCGAGGGTGTTTGGACGACCCTCTGGCCAGTGTACAGCCAAAGGGCTTCGCCCTTTGTATGCTGGCCGTCGGGTCGTCCTTCCACCCTCGGACCCCCCCAGTGAGCCTTCTTATATTACTAAGTACCGCTCCTCATTTTCAGTATTTTAAACATATTTGGAGCCTTGATTGGGTGATAAAATATAGAAGAACCTTAGAACCCACGGGAAAGCAGAAAAGAAACGTAATGAAAGAAATGTCTGAAATCTATGAAGATGTTTATACGTGATCATCGTGTAAAACTCAAAAACCCTATAGAGTAAACGACATAATATCCCTCGCCCCCTGCTTTTCTCCCTCCAAGAAAGTGGGCGGGACCTGTTGACAGTGAGCAGGATATATTGACAGTGGGCGGGGGATATTGACAGTGGGCGGGGGATATTGACAGTGGGCGGGGGATATTGACAGTGAGCAGGATATATTGACAGTGGGCGGGGTATATTGACAGTGGGCGGGGGATATTGACAGTGGGCGGGGGATATTGACAGTGAGCAGGATATATTGACAGTGGGCGGGGGATATTGACAGTGGGCGGGGGATATTGACAGTGGGCGGGGGATATTGACAGTGAGCGGGGGATATTTACAGTGGGCGGGGGATATTGACAGTGGGCGGGGGATATTGACAGTGGGCGGGGGATATTGACAGTGAGCGGGACATATTGACAGTGGGCGGGGGATATTGACAGTGGGCGGGGGATATTGACAGTGAGCGGGAAATATTGACAGCGAGCAGGATATATTGACAGTGGGTGGGGCATATTGATAACGGTATTACCCTGACTCAGCAGGACGTATCTGTCCAGGTGTTTGTTGTAGCCCCACCCCCTGCTGGTCCTGCTGTCTTCCCACCCCACCCCTACACAGCCGCATTGATCCCTGCTTACAAAAGATCTGCTTACTCCCTCCCCCCCCCCCCCACCTCCGTATGGGCTCTATGGTAATCTGCTGACCTTTCGACTTGTAGGGTAGTGGGCTGTCCGTTTAGCAGGGGCTCTGCCTGAAGGCATTTAGGGCTGGCTGAAATTTAGTCTAGATTTAAGTGATTTGGTCATTATTCTTATATTAAGATAAGCTAAAGTTGCACTTGATCTAACATTGTTCTATATTATGATATAGAACAAAATGATATGACTAATGACTTAAAGGGAGCCAAAAGCAATGTTGGGTCAAAATTTTGTAAATTCTGTTAACTATTAAAATATATTCTAAGGCCATAACCGAATCATGTGGTAAAATATAGAATTTGAATAAGGACTTAAACTATATTAAAATATATTAACCTTCATCCCAGATCAATTTTGGTGGGTCACCAAAATTGGTTTGTTTACAAACAATGCTGTCTTTAGGCAAAAACAGCATGAGTATCATGGAATTCAAGTAAAGCTATAGTTAGTTATCAGGATTTATGCTCCACCAATGGCTAAAGTTTGACTCTTAGAACATATTTCTCTAGTTATTTGAGTTTGGAAAATTTTGTCATATTTTGACACAACATTGCTTTGGGTTCCCTTTAGATAAAAACCATACCTAATCCCAAACTTTACCCAGGGTTTCATTTCACTTCGTGAGACTGTAAAGGCTTGGCATTACTGTAGCTCTGGGATTCAGGCCAAGACTATTTAGTGGATGTATAATGCAGTATCTTCCCCAAGGACCTACCGCTTTCGTTCAGACACTCAGGGAAAGGTGAATTTTAGACTAGACTCCAGTAGCACTGACTGGTGCCCAACCTGTCCCCCTTTGCAAACCATATCATTACAGGTACTCGCGGGGAACCAGCTCCAGACCCTGGAGGAAATGAGTAGAAAGGCTGGTTGAAGGGTCCTTGACCTTGATCCAGGACCGTATTTTATCCGTCAAGCTTCCACGACCAAATTCTATTTCCAACAGATGGATCAGGAAAATAATCTTAGAAGTGTACGGCCCAGTTCTAGGATAATTGGACAAAGTAGGGAAAGTGATTTACGGTTGTAGCGAAGCAATATCCTAGTTCATGGACAACCTAGGGGAGTTTTAAGCCTAAATTCCACAGGCCTTTTTTTAAGCAGTTTTATTTCAACATCACATTTTATACGTGTTGTTCCAGTCGAAGATGATATAAGATGATACAACGTTATGGATATGAAGATGAGTAGATGAGGCGAATCCATGTTTTAATACGATAACAGGATAATGTTAATATATTGATTCAACTCACTATATCACCCTGCCTAACACGGATATACTAACAATGAATACATATAACCAACCGAGAAGGGGGTACGAGGGTGGTTACCACCCCGAGCCTGGACCCCTGGATCAGCCCGAGACCAGGGCCCGCAGGGCCGGTCGAGAGCTGATCCAGGGGTCCAGGCGAGGGGTGGTAACTGCCCGAGGACCCCCTTTGAGGTTGGTTATGGATTTATTATACCTTAGCCCCTGATATTCTCCATAATTTACAAAACATTCTCTGTTAAATTCCATCATTAACCCATCATTCTTGGCCACTACAGCCGTCTGTAGTCGCCGTCGACGTCTGTAGCGGCCGTCCGTAGCGACCCCCATTATCGCCCATCTATCACGTTGGGAAAATACGTTTTTCTATGCGTTTCTATGTGTTTTCATGCGATATTTTAAATACATACGCATAGATTTATGCATTCTAATCCCAAATATTGCATCCTTTGTGAAAAAATATGAATTGAATAACGCATGTTGACGGACTACATTTTCGCGGCCGTTCACGCAATGCGAATTTTGTATTCATGAGCCTTTCCCGCGCGAACTACTTTCTGTATCACACTGTAGTGTGATACACAGCAGGTTACCACCCCAGTCTGATACAGCGTGCATTAAACTCTTAACTACTAAACGTGTATCACCCTAAGGTATAATAATGGGTAGTATTTATATGTAATACAATTTACAATTCTTGTACATGTCAGCCGATTTCGAAAATCGGCAGTGGTAATAAAGATTGGACATAAATGCAACATATGAAAAGAAAGAGCTTATGATTCTCTTTCGAATGGTATGTAGGATGTATGGTCTCAAGTCATATCCATGGAGGAAATTACAACAAAATGTACAATCAGCAGAATCAAAATCGGCTTGTGTAACATACACACTTTACCCTGGGCAGTGTCCAAGAAGTGGGTGAAGGTGACCAGAGGTATCCACATGGGTATCAAGGGTCAATTGGAAATTCAATTTTTAAATTCACCCAGAAACGTCCAGTCACGCCATGTCGTAGAGGCGATCTCTTCCTACAACATCGCTGTCGGTTAGAATTACAGATAAACTATGGATACTAAAGAAAGAGCGAGTTCACCATGTGGGAATGTTTAAATCACAATAAAGGCTGTATTCCAATAGCTGATTTTGACTATTTGTCATTTAGCAATATCTGAATTGCTATTAGAATTATGAAATTAATCCTTGCGTGCTACATACGATTCGGAAGGTAAAATGAATGCCTTTCTAATGATATAACATGTCTATGATTAACAATGTTCCATATTTTTTTTATAACGACCTTTAAGACCATCAGAGGTTCCGAAATAGCAAGTGATATTTTGATAAAAACATTTCCAACAGAATTAGAATAGTTTTATTCATTTTTATTTATGATTCATACAATTCTCTTGGCCATAGTTACATAGAAGAATGTCATGATAGATCCTGTTGGGATTTCATTTTACAGTACAATGACAAAACTATCCTAGTAGCTTTTAAGTCTATCCCAAGTGAACAAGGTCAAACATAGTTCTGAATATAGGTTGTTAACACAATGGACAGTGTGTTTGTATTCAAGGACAAGCTAGAAGGCTGAAATTGCAATCACATGTATGAACCCAAAGCATGGGTTCATGGCATTCACCAATGCAAATACGAAAACCGTCGGTATGTTCCAGGAAGGTTTGCAATGGCTAGTCAATGTGCCAGTGGCTGCTAGAAAGAGGCCCTCGAGGAAAAGAGACAGTTTGTTCAATGTATACAGTAATTCTGTCATACAAGTGGTTTAGCTGGAAGCGTTTTCTCGAGGGCCCTGTTTAAATTAGAATCTTTGGAGATTATATTAATAGTGGTATGTCCATGAAGGGCTGCAAAATAGGAGCCCACAGGCTCTGTGTCCCTGATATACATTGACCTTTAGGCCGTTTCCCGTACCCAATTCTACTCCTTATAACTGGTTTTGGTTTGGTTTTGTGTTATTCTAAGAGCTTTACTTGTACATGTATGTGAGTTAGGGGAAACCCTCATTCATACAACAAAAGAAGTAAACTGTAGTTTGCTGCTCTATATCATTAATAGACCACGTATCCTTGGAGCTTCCCAAACCTCTGTAGGTAACCTCTAAGGCAGCCTTTAGAGGTCTAGGGGCACAGAAGGTTAAGGATCTTGACTTCGTACTAAAAATCACGATCCACAGACCTACCCCGTCCTCCTCCTTCACTGCCTCTAACCTTTAACCTCCCACACTTCACACCCTCCCTACTCAACCCCACCACTTCTACTTACCCCCCCCCCCCCTCCACTCCTACCTCCCCCACCTTCCCTGTCCCCTCCACCACTCTCTTACCTCCCCCCACCCCCTCCTCCAGTGTCAAGAGCCTCTATCGATCCCCACCCAGATGGATGTAGTGGTCACATGACCGCACCACGTGATGTCAGACAAGTCACGTGACACGGACCCTGACTGGCTACAAGATCCCAATCAGGGGGTAGGGACCCCGGGGACCCCTCCACCCCCCTCCTCCAGGGCCCCCTCCAGGGTAGAGCCTGGCGCGTGACACAGAAGTATCACTTAGACCCTCCCAGGACTGGTCTCACACCACGTCTCTGAGGGTTAGAGCCCAGAGAAACCGAAACCTGGTTCTTTACCGAGAAAGGAAAGCCACAACGTTGTACCAATAGAATGTGCTTATATCTTTTTTTTCAAACACTAACGGGGATATTCAATATCCAGGATTTCGGAAAGGACGAGGGTCCACATATAACAGTGAAGGGGGGGGGGGGGCAATTTCTTTTTCTTCTGGAAGTTTTGGGAAAAGAGGGGGTCCCCCACTTTTTCAAAAAGCTGGATCCGCCACCGGAGCCGTTCCAATGTGATCATGGGATTTACTCTTAGATCCTAAAATATGTTGGTTCTAAGGTGGCCATCTTAGTGAAATAATATCTTAAGAGGCAATGGAGGGCTAGATTAGGAGCAGAAATTGAACTATATTTAGAAGACTTCTTATCTTAGTAAATGAGTTTTTTTTATCTTAATACAAAGGGAGGATGACTTTGGAACCAAAATATCTTAGGTTCATTTTATGACAAAATATAAGATATGATGATTCATACCTAAAGATTACATTGGAATGCCCTACCGGAATAGGATCATTGATAAAACTTTCCCCAAATTGTGTAGTTTAGATGACCACCAAAACATGGGAGGGGGCATTCTGTGTCACTCACTAAATGTTTAATATTTCAAAGCAGTTGCCAGCGAATAATGCAGTTCGTTGGCCAACTAGATGTCCCTTGGCCTTTACTCGTCAAACGGAAATAGAAAGTCCTTACCAACGGGAGGATAATTTTCTAGATGCCGGGCGACTAACAAGTCACGCCATCCCATTAGTATTTCCTCTTTAGTCACATGCGAATACAACTAATATTAATACTATTCTAAACACTTATTTACATTTCAAGATATAATTTATATCCAATGAATGAATGACGTCTGAACCAGACCGCATTCGTACCTCTAAGACACCCCTGACCCGTAACTCGGCTCCTTTGTGAGTCATATAATAATTGTCTTTACCTTTGAAGTAAGAAGGATTCAAAGTCCCCTACTGACCCCTAAAGACGCCTATAGGTGCTAGATTTACTGTAATTGCTCTATAAGGAAGTGAAACCACCTCAGACATGTCGTGGCTGTTGATATCAAATAAATACCAAGAAGATCACACCAGCAGCTTTAAGTACATTACGAACGTGTCGGCTGGAGGGGGGGGGGGGGGATTCAGGAAGGACATTTGGAGGAGGTGGGGGGGGGGGGGTCCGTGAGGTCCTGACACTCCCTCTACCTCCTCCCACCTTTTGGTATGGATTTAAGATACACAAAAAATGAGAAATGATGTGGAGAAGGACTGATCTGGGCCACTGGGTGTCAGCCATTGTCTATTGGTGTGCCGCGCTGGGAGTAGTGACAGTAAAAGTTCCTGGTGTGGTACACTGATAACCGAACGCTGGTATCCAATTGCCCGGAAAAGTATAGTTCTGCTACTTAGCACGCGGATGCATGACGTTTTAGTATATAGCCTTTTCAGGAATCCCATATTTTGGAAATTATTTTGAAATTAGAAGAACGGCATCGGAAGAAGAAATGTTTCGTTGACAATTATTGATAAAGAATTACAAGGACTGTTATTATCCTCTTATGGTAGGGTTTTATCATACACATTTCCTAACGTAGCCACCATCTAACTTCACATGAAGATCAGACCTAATAAGATACTCACACAAGTGCCTTAGTTTTGCCTGAGACCTTGTATATATATATAGAGAGAGATATCTATATATACATACAAGGTCTCTGGAACGTCCCTACACATATCAAGGAAAGTGGAAAGAAAGTGAACCGAGATCAAAATGTTGTGTGGCCTTGTGGGCGTACTCGTTTCTCTTTGCATCAGAGATTCATAATTACAGTTGCCAGAATCTGGAACGTTTAACAAAAGGCAATGAAGTGAGGGCGTAGGCGTACGTATCCAACACATATAAATATATTCAATGGCACAAGTCGTGATATTACTGTTTTACTTTTTTAAGAAGCAAGGCATTTGCATGTTGTGTACGAATATATGAATATATGAATCCTTCATCTGCAAAAGAGTAACACTTACTTAAGGTGAATTTCAGGTATAATTGCTTAAGACTTCGTGTTGTACAAAGTGTAACATACGCCTGAACCTTTGACACAATAATCTCTGTCAAAGTGCCTGTGCCTATTAGGCTGGATGCACGCAGTCTGTGCTTTGAAAAAGCACACAAACATTCATTGTTCAGGTGGAGTTTATGATTATAACTAGCTTTTACGCAATGAGAAATTTGATGAACATGACTCTTAGTTTCAGTACTTAAGCCTACTGGAGAATGGCTACCACCAACAGCCGTAATATGCCTTTGTAAAAGGCTGCATGGCTAATAAGAGAAGCCTTACAAGCGCAGAGGGAAACCAACAGTTTTAGTTTGCATGATGCAGGTGCATTCAACTATGGAAAGCATGTGTGACAAACTAGAACTTTACTCTGATTCCAAAAAGGGAAGGTCAAATATTCAGGTTGACATCTACACCTTCTAAGCTATGAAAAAGTATAGCATGAGCTGTTCTGGACTGCAGCAGCAGGCACATTCTTCAGTGTACATGCAACAGCAGGCACATTGGTCATGTACCACAGAAGTTGATGCCGCTATAGACCTTGTGTAGATGAGTTAACGAGATCACTCTTTGCTGATCATCATGTGATGATTTCGACCACATGCTGGCCGTGAAATAATAATTCATCTATTCTGAACGGAAATTAGTGTTAATTACATGGCTCTGTAAGGTTATTTAAACTAAATATGTAAATATTGTAAATAATAATGATTCTAAAATTATCACTAGTATGACGACAAGCCCATTTTAGGAGATGTAACGTTATCTGCAAAAATTCTATGAATAGATCGACAAACCCTACTCATTCAGGGGGCATGGCACTTTGTGGATGCTACAGGTTTAATGTCATTATGGATTATGTCATGTATTGTCTTGTATGATGCCAAATAAAAAGTCACCAACTTCTTGTATATTCGTTACATACAGTAGTCTATATGGGGACACACACCTTTTTCCTCTGTGAAAGCGTAGATTTAAAACACCAGTTCTCTCTATGTCTATGGTGAAAGTTGCTATAATATATTCCAGTGGATAGTAGTTGGTTATTTATGGTGTAATCTGCTCCACCCTATACTCCAGGCCTAGATATATATACAAGGCCTGTTCCACCGCCCCCCCGTATGAGAGTGCCCTCTACTGGCCGTGGCACGGCCCCCTTGTATATAAATTGATAATACACTCTCTCCCTGGACTCGGGCCAAATCAGTTTTGCCGCCAGGGGCCAGGTCGGGCGGAAGTGGCACGAACGCTGCACAGAGGGATGCTACTTCCGGTCTGGTCCCGGAGTCACGTGATGTGTGACGTCACGTGATGTGTTACGTCAGTGTGTGTGGGGGGAGGGGAGGGGTATCACTAGAGGAATAGTATCATCACTGATGTGAGCCAGGATTAACAGGAACGATGGCTTTTTTCCTATGGTCCAAGTATGATTATCCTTCCCGTATATTTGGTCTCGCACACATGCACAGGAAGGACGTTCATTGCAAAATGGATTTCTTTGGTACGCACATTTATAAATATGCATAAGTACTTTAAAAAGCTGTTTAACAACCAGATGGACTGGCTTGTAGCAGCCTATTTCGCTGATTCTTGGTATGTCCCAAAGTAAGTTCAGTGTAGACTGTAACATGGGAAAGGACATCATTTTAGGAGTAGTAAGGCAAGAAGTATATCTGTGAACTGAGAGCGTCCTTATTATTATTTTATTTTTTTTTTTTTAAATAGTAGTGATCATGTTTACTAACATGTACATTACGATACAAATAAAAGTAATATGTGAACGAAGATTTTGTTAGAACATCTTGTTGGCCATGGGTATGTTAATTGCATATTTTGTGAAAGGGTCATTTGTTCCACTATAGATTTCCAAAAGAGAATATGACCAAGAAGGAAATATATGTAGATGGGAATTACTCCACTTGCCATCAGTTATAGAGGTGTGTGGTTTTTGCGCCAAAGTGCCTCCTATGTGATTATCCTTAAGGCCATGATCCACCATGCGACAAAATACCAAGCGATTTTCTGCTCATGCATTTTTGTACATATTTGAAATGATTTTTCCCCTTGTACATTTCATAAGAGAAACGATTATCTAACAAAAGGATTTTCAGAATCGGTTCAAAATCGGTCAAAAATCACATCGTGGAACATCCCCTTTAGAACTCTACAGAAAAAAAATGCCTGAGGATGAATGGTCTTAGATTATGTGATGTATTAAGATGTACTACGTCACATTTGTTTTCTATAGAGAAAATGCATGTAGTTACTAGACTAGAACATTTCGAGATGACCAGCATACCAGAGCTACGTCGTCTTCATTGTAATGCCAATCATTCAGCGAAAATACAGGTCACGACTAAATCGACGGTCACAAAGAACTCACAGATACGAAACTGTTTATCGACATGCCGACTGACTCCGCATGGACCCAATCAGGTCGGTGCTTGGACCCCATCAATCTCCAGCCCGAGTCTGGGTCTGCTTTATTCTGATTAATCATACCAATATAGAGGGACTCCACATCAGGGACTCGGGGGGAGATAATTCTGAAAATCGGTCTTGAAGGGAGCCAATAGCAATGTAGGGTCAAAATTCTGCAAATTCATTTTACATTCGTAATATGTTCTATGGCCATAATCTAGGCCTGTGGTAAAATATAAATTGTGAATATAGACTTTAACGACATTGAAATACATTAAAACTCATCCCCGGTCAATTTTGTTGACATAAAAGTAAAATTATCGCTAGTTATCATAATTTATACTCTACCAACGGCTAAAGTTAGTCTCTTAAAATGTATTTCCGAAGTAATTTGAGTTTGACAAATTTTGTCATATTTTTACACAACATTGCTTTTTTGGGTTATTTAAGGGAGCTGACCTATGAGGAATGGTGAAGCAGCGTTAGTGTGTTGAAGGAATGAAGACTTTTGTAATGAGACTTAGTGCCGACCAACAGAATAAGTTTAGTTTGACGGGATGCAAAGGAAGATGTTCAGTTAAAATACAATGCCAACACTGTATGCTTCAGAATTGTACTTACAATACAATTAAAGGTAGAAGACTGTATCAACGCCAGTTTGTTATAATCTAATCACAAATATTGCAGCTTCAGCTGAAGTAAGAACACTAATTTTAGAAAGCTATCATCGTCAGGCTTTTGGAGAGCATCAATTGCCTCATACAAGAAAGGTTGCCTACATAATTATACAGGACAAAGATATAGTTTTGCCGAATAGGAATAAGGATACGCTTCAATGCAAGAAGGAAACATGTGATACATCTAGCTATAGGATTTCAAGAGCTAGGGACGAGGGAATTCCCCCCTCTAAATCCACCATAACTCTCACACTTCCTTCTCGAATTGGAATTAGCTCCACATCAGAATAATGTGGAGTAAAATGTATTAAACCCAACTCTGGTTTATGGACTTAGTTTAGTTTTATTGTTTGATCATAGGGTAGCTGTCAACATGTTTCAGTCGGCCGAGACCATCATCAGGATTCATACAGAAGTATTTGCAAAACGGCAATAAACGATACATATATATGAGATAATTAATCTCCTGGTCTAGCACAGTGTTTGCTGAACATAAGGCAGGTCTCAATATATAACACTCGAGGAACATTTATTAAGCCCTATCGTCCCATACCGTGAACCCTGCGTGCAGTATTAGCCCTATCCCACAGACTGCGGGTAATGGCCAAATGATGTATTTAATATACATGTTCAAGGCCCTATTACACTGCATGACTTGAGCTGTTATACAGGTTCAGGGCCCTATTACACTGCACGACTTGAGCTGTTATACAGGTTTGGGGACCTATTGCACTGCACAACTTGAGCTGTTATACATGTTCAGGGCCCTATTACACTGCCTGACTTGAGCTGTTATACAGGTTCAGGGCCCTATTACACTGCACGACTTGAGCTGTTATACAGGTTCAGGGCCCTATTACACTGCACGACTTGAGCTGTTATACAAGTTCAGGGCCCTATTACACTGCACGACTTGAGCTGTTATACAGGTTCAGGGCCCTATTACACTGCACGACTTGAGCTGTTATACAGGTTCAGGGCCCTATTACACTGCACGACTTGAGCTGTTATACAAGTTCAGGGCCCTATTACACTGCACGACTTGAGCTGTTATACAAGTTCAGGGCCCTATTACACTGCACGACTTGAGCTGTTATACAGGTTCAGGGCCCTATTACACTGCACGACTTGAGCTGTTATACAAGTTCAGGGCCCTATTACACTGCACGACTTGAGCTGTTATACAAGTTCAGGGCCCTATTACACTGCACGACTTATGCTCTTGTACATGTTCAGGGCCCTATTACACTACACGACTTGAGCTCTTGTACAGGCTCAGGCCCTATTACACTACACGACTTGAGCTCTTGTACAGGCTCAGGCCCTATTACACTCTATGACTTGAGCTGTTATACATGTTCAGGGCCCTATTACACTGAATGACTTGAGCTGTTATACAAGTTCAAGGCCCTATTACACTGCACGACTTATGCTCTTGTACATGTTCAGGGCCCTATTACACTACACGACTTGAGCTCTTGTACAGGCTCAGGCCCTATTACACTCTATGACTTGAGCTGTTATACATGTTCAGGGCCCTATTACACTGCATGCCTTGAGCTGTTATATAGGTTCAGGGCCCTATTACACTACATGATAAATGTAAAACACTACAAATTGTCAGTTTCAAACAATTTTATCAATCCTTAGATTGAATTGGCTATGAGTATCCTTATATTAGCGCTGATATTGCAGCAAAAGTCGTGTGGTGTAATTATAATAGGGCCTTCAGGTATTTAAGGCCCTATTACACAACACGACTTCATGCTGCGATATCGGTGCGATATGATGCTTTAACAGAAAATTTGCTTTTAGGACAGAATTTATTGAGTGGAAAAGGCAATTCAGAGTACTTTACACATGTGTAACATAGAATTCCGTCTCTCATATGCGTGGTTTCTCTGTGACATCATTATATCACCACTCATGTCGTGTAGTGTAATAGGGCCTTGAGGAATTCATCCGCAGCCTAGGCCGGTGGCACTGAGTGGGCACACAGTATTTAGCACATGTCAACCCACTGTCATGACCCCTATAGAAACGCGGCGGTGCCTACCCCCAGACCCTGACACACACCGACAAAAATACGCGCGTTTTGATGAACTGCTGCTGCCGGGACGACGTCCATGACGTCACCGATGACGTATCACCGGCACGTGCACTCCACACGGCCAGAATCAACAGGGGAAAAACGGGGCTGTGAGACCTGAAAAACAGCTTGGGAGGTGTCACGGAAAAAATAATGATCCGAAAACTTCGCCGTTTACCTTCACGTGGAGATAATGCATTAATGCGTTGTAGTTGTGTGACTTAGGATGTAATGTGGTAGAGCATAGTTTGTAAAAAAAAAAATAAAAAAAAATAAAAAAATCATAAATTGTATTTTATATGAAGTGTTGTACATTAGAGTTGCATTTTGGTGAATTTATGAGAATATGGGAAAAGCGAGAAGCGGACGCTTTCCTGACTGGTCCGCAGGAACCCTGCCACCGGCGGGCTTGATCACAACCCCACTAGCTGCCTTACAGGTTGTTAACTTGAGACGGGAACAAGCGAGGAATACCATGAACTTGGTAGCTTCCCTGTTAGAGAACAAGGCAGCGTCCCACCACATAGCTGTGGATACCAATTCTGAGGGACTCAAGAAATTATATGAACGCCACGAAACAACCCCTGGCGCCACCCACTACAAGCTCAACGTTGCCGTCACCTTAGCCCACAAACTTGTTGAACGGGAGACTGCCACCCTCAATTCACGACTAAACCGTGAATCGACCGAGCTCAAATTTGGTCCGGAAGCTTCACTATGGAGAGGCATACCGCACACCCTGATACCGCCTAACATCCCCGGTGTCAGTGGGACCCAAATACGCAACAACCAGCTGAGGGAACAGATTGCCCATGGCGGTCAGGTTTTTCCATCGGCCCTCTTTCTGGACGAGGAAGGACCTCCCACGGACCCACGTCCCCGCCCAGTTGCTGCACAGCCAAATCAAGTGGTCAGTGCACCTTGGGGCACCCCAACCGAACGCCGCCCAGCCTCCACAATGGCACCCCGTCGACAGAATCATGGCCGCAGGGGCCCCTATGGGGAAACTTCAGTTCGCCCGCAACAAACGTCCACCGGACGCCAAAACCGCAGGAGAGACGACCGACGCCCGAACCGTCAAGACCGGAACCGAAACCAGCCCCAGGGAGACCTCCCCATTCTCTCAAACAGAGAACGGAACCTACTTCAGCGGCTTTTGGGCCGAGACCAGAACCGCACTTAAAGCGTCTAGAACATACATCCCCGGACTCTGACTGCTGGCTTTTAGACGTGGACTTTAGATCCGTCCTTGTTGAAATCACTTTTGATTATCTTCCTTTGCTTTATCAAACCTTAAACGATAACAACAGTAATATCAGCAGTAAACAACTCAACAGTTCACATGGTGTTGTTAATTTGTCTTCACGAATTCTTTCAGATGCAGATATAAGTCTTCTTTCAAAGGGCCTTAGCTTTGTTGATACACCGCCACCCCCCGATTTAGGGGTCATAGCTGAAGACATTTCCAAATTTCACCTTAGTGTCAAACGCAATCTGGCTATTAACAAGCTCAGTTCTACAAAACCGACTGAACAAGATCCACTTGTAAGTCCATCAACCACTTCGAACTCACTTCCATTTAATCACCAAAAATTCAAAAATCCATCGAAATGGAACCCTCCGGCCCCACCCATTCTGGAACACATGTCTCTACTTAATGAAACTAAAATCCAAAACTTCTCTCCACCCAAGCGTGTTAGACCTTTCAAATCCAATTTAAGCAAGGTCGAATTCAATTCCAAACAATCACTCAGCAAAGACCGCTCTATTGTGATCAAGAAAGCCGATAAAGGCTCTGCTGTAGTGATACAAGACAAAACTGACTATTTAAATGAAGGTTTACGCCAACTCTCTGACGCTAAGTTTTACAAAGAAGTTGATCATGATCTAACCTCTGAACACAACATTCTAGTCTCTAAGGCAGTCAAACAAATGGAAAATAGCAAGGAGATCTCAGATAAAACGGCCTCTTACTTAATCTTAGACCGCCCGAGAACCTCCAAACTCTACTTATTACCTAAAATTCATAAAAATAAAATTCCACCGCCCGGACGACCTATTGTGTCCGCAAATGACTCGCCCACAGAACGTATTTCACAATTTGTCGACCACTTCATTCAACCACTAGTCCCCAAACTACCTTCGTATGTGAGAGACAGTGGACACCTCATCAACATCATTAAAGATTTAAATTTACCAAAAGACTCCATCCTCGCCACTCTAGATGTCACTAGTCTCTACACCAATATCCCCAATTCTGAGGGCATTGAAGCTGTAGCTCAGTATCTTTTTCGGGAAAGGGACCCTTTGGAAAACCCCACCAATTCCTCGATTTGCAAACTTTTAGAACTAGTTCTCACTCTAAATAACTTCGAGTTTGATAATAAACACTACCTACAAGTAGGTGGCACAGCCATGGGGACTAAACTTGCCCCATCCTTTGCCAACCTCTTTATGGGCGCTTTTGAGGAGAAATATGTCTATTCATACAAACTCAAGCCCCTATTATGGAAAAGATTCATTGATGACATTTTCTTTATCTGGACATATGGGGAGGAATCCCTGAGTAACTTCATCACTCATCTAAATTCCCAGCACCCCACCATTAAATTTACCGCGGAAACTTCCACCTTGGAAGTGAACTTCCTGGATCTTACTATTAAAAAGGCTCCACTGGGTTCCCTTTCAACTACTCTTTATTGTAAACCCACTGACAGTCACAACTACCTTCTGTACTCGTCTGAGCATCCAAGACACATACTCAGAGGAATTCCTTATTCCCAATTCCTCCGCTTGAAACGTATCTGCACGTTTGAAACTGATTTCTTCAAAAATTCCCTTATGCTCAGCACTCATTTTGTACGACGAGGCTACCCCAAACATCTCGTTAAACAATCCCTCAACAGGGCATCTCAAATGGACCGAGAGGCCCTCTTGAATAAGGATCACTTATCCGGATCCTTACTTAAAACCAAACCAAATGATGTGTTTTATTGCATCACTACTCATAATCCTTTAAATCCGCCCTTAGCAGATATCATACGGGAAAACTGGCAACTACTAGGCCGGTCAAAAACAACTCGCACTATTCTTGATTCCAAAATTATATTTGGACTACGCCGCAACAAAAATCTGGGTGATTCCCTGGTTAGAGCGTCCACTAAAGACCCGACCAGGAAAACGGGACTCAGTGGTCACCCGTGTAACCGACCCACTAAATGCCGGTATTGCCCCTTGATTAATAAGTGCAAACAAGTCAAATCCCTATGGAACGACTATCATCACACACCTCTCTACAATGTAAACTGCCAGAGCAGCAATTTAGTGTATTTAATTACTTGTAAAGAATGTGGCATTCAATATGTCGGCCAAACAAAGAACCGTCTACTAACAAGGTTCCAGGGGCATTTCCACGACATAAATCATAACAATGACACCACGGTGGCCAGGCATTTCAATGCATGCCCGCCTGAGAAACCAGGTCTCACCAATGGTTTCACTATTTCGGTCCTATCGTTTATCAGGGCCCCACCCGATTCTGAGACTGCTCGCTTAGCGAGAGACAAAGAAGAAAAACGATGGATGCAGCGACTCGTCTCTATCGTCCCGAAGGGTCTGAATCTAATGGACTAAAACCATCTCGTCGCCATATTGTACAATTCCGTCACAAATATTATTATCCTTTTTCAATACCGCGACGACATCTGACATTACTCACTAACTATTTAGTGACTGGACATAGTCCTACCACGTTGACCAACTCCCATTTTCCCAGTCAAATCACTCTTGCATTAAACATAGGGAAACTCACTGATATTTTTATAAATCAGAATGGGCCTGCTCTCAAATTTAATTAAAGTTTTTCTTTAATTAGATTTATCTCCCAAACATTAGGCAAAATTATTTTCATAATTATTTTTGAAATAATTCTAACCAAACTCGCACCTGATGATCCATTTAAGGTGAAACCACTACATACCAACAATAACTTTTATTTCTTATTCTAACTCCACTGGCTTGAGTTCCCTTGGATACATAACTCATTATGATACCTGAGTACACATGTTTACCTGAATCACATCACCTTTTGATGATGTCACACCCCTGGTTGCTACACAAATCTGGGTTGTTAAGCAGGTTACTGTTGGCAACTTCTAAGTGACAACTGTCACTTGGTGTGGTAGTGCTGGAATTGACAGACATACAATCCGTTACTCCGAGAATATGGGAAAAGATGAACTATCAGTAGGTCACAGAAAATGTTAAGGTTTTTGAGTTGTTTCTTGTGTCCAAGATCTATAGTTATTTTGAACCACAAACTGTCCCTTCTATCCCAGGCCCACTTTCTGGGCAGGGATTGTATATGGGCAAATATCTAAAAACCTAAAGCCATGTCGGGTCTCAGGACCCACTACATCCTATTCTAAGGGTACTGTCAATCAAGAATAGCATTTCTTAGAATTATGGTGACCTGTTAAACTCCTTTGAAACGTTCGAGATTTCAGTGATCTACGTTGTAGAAGTTGGGTTCTGCTCTAGATGATTAAGAACAAACGTGATAAATAACAAATACGTCAAGGAATACTAGATTGCATGGTCCTGACAATAATTATAGAAAAATATACATTAAAAATAATGACATAGCTTTTGAGTAAAAATGATACTGATACAGGGATGATAGACTACCCAACAGATGTATCAAGTCAATGATTAATGGGATACCAATCAAACATAGAACGTCTTGAATGCGAGACATGCTATTCCATTGGCCCATTAATTCAAAGTCCTCTGACTTAAATTCCCCCTGCACACCATCCATTTACCTGGCGCCCAGGAAAATGAATTACATCAAAAAATGAAACATTTTAGAGGGGGACCAAAAAGCCCTTCCAATCAAACTGGTGCCGGCAGATAAAAGAGGGCAGGGTGCTGGGCCGGGTTGAGGGATGATGAAGGAGTGAGATGGATCGTTGGATACCTTACCTGGCTCTGCTGACTCCACCACCACGATCCCCTGGTCCAGGCCCCGCCTACAAATTGGGCCTGTCAATCAAAGAGCAGCGGCGGAAGTGGGCGTGTCTATTGCGATGGGGTCCTGACGGAGAGTGTGGTTTAGAGGTCACTGGGTTATTACTGTACATGTATATGGATCAATGCCTCCTAAGTGGACGTAAAAGAAGAGTACAAGGTTATGTTTTAGCCATGTGTCGTCAAAGGAAAGGGCTAGTTGGGACATTGCTATTCGAACACTAAAGCTAATAAACCAATCCCAAATTGTGTATGTACTAGGGGTATGACAAGGGTTGGACAACATACATTATGTAAGCTATCCAAATCTCCAAACATTAGGTTACTGGAATAGGCAATAATGATGTTTTCCTATATATTCAAGTACTGCTTACACATAATTACTTCTTCGATTTGAAGTATTGACTGATTTACAGGTTTGCCAGCCAATCAAAATTTCATTGTTTAAAAGCAATACAGAGTTGGACATTATGAGTTGTACTGATAATCTTTTCCATTGGTTCCTATGGGAAAAGGTTAATCATGTTTGGTTGCATTTCACAACTTTAGAACCAATTTGGAAATTAAATTGCCATCGTACATTTTGTTTTATTCTAAAGGCGTTGGAGATGAAATCAGAAAGACATTAAAATATTACTTCATTGCAAATTTGATGTTGATGCAGACTGGATGGGTTGACTGAATGGCTCCTCATTGTCTATTTTACTGGGATTCTGTCCGCAAATAATGCCACAGTCAGTGGATACATATGTAAAGATGTTAGGGTTAAAAACTAATGTTATATTCCAACAGATAGTTATATATAAACTATCAATATATGACATTCTTTGTAAGTAATGAATTGGATGTAATGTGGATGATACATTACAAACTGAACCGTTTTTTAACCCCCCCTCCCCTTCAGTTAGAACAGACGATCTCTGACGCATGACTCTGTAATGTTCTTCTTCCTCTGGTTTTCTCAATCTTTATAATGTAGGTTGCATTGAATCAACTTCAAGTTTAAGAATTTAAATCTTAAGCAATGATCATGGGAATGATTAGTCTGTATAAGCTTCTCAAGTTAAGATAGTTGTAACCTTTCCTCTAATAAGAATATTTACATAAATTCTTTAATAGTAAAATATCGAAACCTATTGTCTATTCAACGTTTCAGTCCGTCGACCTGCTTTATTTATAGAGAACTTAATTTGTGTTGGTAAATTTAACGTTTGCTGCAGTTGCTAGATCTCTCAAGTCAAGTGTACCATACTTAGGTATATTGTTATCAATTGAGGTGAGATAAGATCCTACACGCTGGGTGTATTTTCTAACGTGAAGATTCTTCGGGAAATAAACTGTTTGGGAATGTATCCAGAAGTGACGGTGATTGTAAGACTCTATTAGTCACAAATCCATAGTCTAACGCTGAACTACATTCTCCTTCATAGATAGTTGGGAAAATCAGTCACGACGCATACACGGAAGATTGTGAATGATTTACACTACAGGAACTTTCATGAAAAAGGGCTATATGAACGTTATTTTGTAGTAATGTCATTAACACGAACACATGCTATAGAGAGAAGTACCTCAATAAGTTTTACTTCGACTGTACACTTATGCCCTTTGGCACTTTTATCAACTCTCACTGGAAAGCTTTCTCGCCGTATTTAGAAAATATTATGACCATTAACAACCATCCTTTGACATCTATAATGAAAACACTTGTTTGACGTTTCCTTTTGAAGGGATGCTGATATTCGAGCTTATTTATAATTTACAATGAATGGCGGTTCTACTCTCTCTTTATGTGCGATTGTTCACAAATTGGTGAAGGAATTATGAATAACATAATTAAGAGACATGGCCTGTTTCTATAATGACTATAATTCAGAATGGCATTTTGTCTCACTGTCAAGAATAATTCATGGTATAATGGCACATCTCTGTAACAACATTGACTTTTTCATACAAGATTTATTACAGCATTTGAACAAAGGATGAGAAGATGACATTTTAAAATGATACAGGATGGACAAAATGAGTGCTTTTCGACAGGCACACGAGGCCGACGATTTCAGGATGCGATGATTTATGCTACATTACATATTTACATGTCTAGCACCTTCGGGCTATGCCGGTTTATAGTCTACAATTAAAATGAGCAACACAGTTTGTACCAAAATGCCATAAATCCGAGCTCATTTGACATGAGATGTAAGTCTACTAAATATCGAGTGCACGAACAGGTATAAACAGGCAAGGACTCTGAATGTTTTTATCATAAATACACTCCATTCTCTTGCTTTTTGAGCATCTTATGCCTGTATTCCACCCTACGTCTTTCAACGTAATTTCCGAAAATGGGGGAATAAAGGCTTATCAAAAAAAAGTATTTTATCATCAGACAGATTCTTCAATCTTTCCTTCAAGCGTTGTCAAATTTGTATAGAATCCAGCAATATTCCTAAAGAAAATACAGAAATGACAGAATTTTCGGAAGAGAAAATCGCCAAGTGGAATATAGGCTTAACTTAGGGGTCTTCTATTAATTACGTCCATAATTTAACATGTTTTCTAGACACCAAACTCAACCCCCTGTAGTATGTGATACGAATAAGAAATGAAACAGTAATTTACCCCCACCCCAGCCTCATGTGCATAAACAATCAATACACCTCTATAATAAGATGCCGAATGCTATCGTTAGCTCATATGGTACCAAATATAAAGTCGGCCTCAATCTTGTTAAAAACTGTTTGTTCCAAACACCTCTTGAGACGGTTAAACAGAGCAAAACGGATCGTTTAAAAATAGACTCATCCTGAATATTTTACCAACTCTGTAGGTTTCCGTCAACCATTACTGTCACATTTTTCAGTTATAGCTACATGTTTAAATTTCCCCAAAGCGCCCATACGAAAATCGGCATCTTTTGGATGCTTTTGTAGAATTTCCTTTTGTATTTGATGTCTTTCAAACTTAGTGAAATGTTCAAATTCGCCTATACAGTGATAAACTGAAACAATTTTGAATTACAAACAAATATATATATCACGTGTATATAATTATATATATGTATATATATAATGCTCTCAATTCCAAAATACTGGAGTATGTTATTCGTGAAGATTTGATATTGTGTTACTGTCGAGGGCGATTTCTTTTTGTATGATCGTGGACTTTTTCTTGGCCACATTTCAGATTGATAACACTTATTACACCTCATCAAATATAGTATGTGAATATTCTTTTGCAGTCTGTCGTGTGAATAAGCAGTTGATAACCAAAGGTCAGACAAAATACTGTAATCAATCACACGAACGCTTTCTTCGATTACAATCACATTACCGTGAATCTATGTAATACATTTTGTCAACAGTTAGGCAAGATCAATATTGTATCTATAAACGTTGACGGCGCAAGGGAAACCCAAAGCCTATAGATATTCTTACAGTAAGTTTGGATTTCCCTATGACATACAATACAAAAATAGCCCATGTATATCCGATGACTGATCTGAATCTGCTTTCAAAACAGGTTCTAAAAGAACATGATTAAGGTTCATCATGAGTGGAGCATTTTGAATTTCTAAAATACCTGTGCAAGTAAATTTACCTTTGTGTACACATTATTTACATGGAAAATGTTATATACAATAAAAAATACTAAATATAACCCGCCTACTCTTCATACAAGGAGGTCATCTATGCTTGATTACAGAACATGTATCGCCGGTACAAGACTAATTATGTACCAGACAATGAATGATATATACTCATTTCAATCAGTCTATATTCACTCAATCAACCACATCGTATAAAAATACATTCATATAAGATACATTAATATGGAAAAATAATAATGATCGAATGTGAATGATGATGAGACAGTTTTCGACAGATTATAAGCATGGAAATATTTACAAATAATAATAATAATGAGACTATCATATCATATCCTTTTGCCTCTGAATTATATCGTTTTCAATCAGGAAGTCCTTAATGATAGATGTGTCTATGCTGATAAGATATTTCCCAAAATTTCAGGAGATTTCAAGTACCCTGACTAACCAGGAGACAGTTCTGGTTACCACCAGGCAGTAAGAGTGTACGTTAGGGTTGAGTGCCTTTCTGGGTTACCTATTGTAGGTGTGGGCGTGTAGTCCACTTCCCATCACGAATCAGCTTCGTGTGCAGTCAATGGATTCTTTTTACTTCATTAACGTGACGGAACTTGCTATGTTAACAAAGGCATGGTGTCGGGGAGTGCACTTGTTGCGATTTGAAGAAAGATAATAATAAGCCCATCCCACATTGGGTAGATCCTAGGGTTGGACAAGGGTCAGACAAAATCTCAGTTTAAGCCATCCTTGTCTCATAAAGTTAAGGTTACTGAAATATCCAAGAATTATATTTTTTATATCCCCAAGTACTGATAAAACTTCATGATTGATTAAAGTTTATCAACTAATAGATTTGCAGGATTGCCAGCCAATCAAAATGCATTATTTCAGGGCAAATAGGGTTGGACATTGTAGGTTCGGCTGACACGGGTTACTATCAGAAAAAGGCCAATATATAAAGCTGCATTTTACCAATTTTAGGAGGAATCTCTCAACCAACTTGCTTTGGTTAATTTTGTATCATAAAACTCTCTTCAGGGAATAAGCATGGAGGGAATTTTGAAAATATTTCATGGTAAACTTTAAAGTATGTGTAAACTGGGATGGGCTGATTGTTTCTCTATATTTTAATGTGAAACCATTGATCTGGTCACTATATATATGGTAGTGAAATTGCCTAACCATAAAGGTTGTACGTACTTGTGAATCAGAGTTCTTCCTTGTTTGAAACTATTTCTAATAAATGCATTTATGCACTGAGATAAAATTATGGTTAAGAAGAAAAATAATATGAAGGAAACTACACGTATTTAGGTGACGTTTGACTATACCTTTAGGCGAGGCACATTAGTGACCTAGTTAGCACATACACCATCAAAATACTGTCAGTCCAACGTTGGAAATACCAGGCCTTAGCCTAGTTTCACACAGAGTCAGTAGACACATACACACAGGGTATTTATGTGTAGACCATTATTGTACCCCGGCTGAACATGGTTCACCGGCCAAACGTGGTATTCAGGCCGCTGTAATACAGACATTATGTGACCCCTTGGTTTTACGTGCCTTGCCCCAATGGGACTATCCAGCTATTTATACGCTATTCTGTATCAGACAGTATCCCTCAAGTGTGGAAGTTGTAATAATACTATTGTTATCCAACTTGTCGTTAAATTCATAACATTCAAGGGGCGGATACAGGATTTTCAAAAGTGGGGTCAGTATATAGGCTAAGTACTGAAACCGCGTGCAATTGTGCACGTATGTACACATGTGGCATTTTCCCTCTTTTTGTAGTTTAGGGTTCCACCAAAGGGTGAGGGGAGGGGAGAAGTTAGGACCCCCAGGACTACCCCGTCAAGGATCCGCTCCTGACATCATGAGTGACATTGTTCGACATACTTCCAATACGGTCCCAATAGCAAAAAGTATATATAGTACCAATGTAAAGTGTAGCTTGATGGACATGGGTATATCAAGGATGAAATAGGCGATTGATGATTGTTACATGTCAGAAATAAATTTACAAAATGAAAATGGCAACAGAATGAACTCCATCATGAAATATGTTGTCTAGGTGACTTTTCGTATGTTCTCAAACAGACGTCCCGGTTGAAGTAACTTACAAAAACACTTCCTTCTTGCACACAAATCCCATGATCAAATGACGTGAGTTGGGTGAAGTAGGATTCGTTGTTAATCCACTTTTAACCTGAAGTGTTTCGAATACTCCTCCTTAGTACTAAATCCGGGACAGACGCTGCAGGTAAACTCTACTTCCTGGCCCGGAGGTCCGGCGTCGGTGACCTGCACCATGACTAGGGGATCCATGTAGCGGGGAAGGTCCCTGTCCTCCAGGTCCGACACGGGGAACCCCGTCTCCGGAAGGACCTTCAGTGTAATATTCTCCTGGGTTTGGTTTCCGGTTCCGGTGACCTTCTGGGTGCACGTGACCTTGAGGTGCTCAGGAGGAGGACCCAGAGTCGTTGTGGTTGTTGTGGTACTTGTTGTTGTGGTATTTGCATCCATATCTGCGTTAGCGTCGCTGTTAGCGTCAACTTCCACGTTAGCGTCCACGTTAGCGTTAACCTTAACGTTGACGCAGGCGCGCGCGTCCCAGTCTTGGGGAACGCGCAGTACCAGAGGCATGCAGGGCATACCCGCCTGGTACCCAAAGGAGTTGGCCTTGGTACATTCTGTACTATCCAAGAAGGAGACTTTATAGGGGCGTGCTGACGGGGTGCAGGGGGTCGTCGGGTTAGGGGTCGTCGTCGTTGGCGTGGTCGTTGTGGTGGGCGTGGGGGAGGAGGCGTTGGATGCTACTACAGGCGCCGGTTTGGGCATCATTGTGGGCGCCTGGGTGGGCGTCGGGGTAGTAGTTGTCGTAGCTTCCGGCGGTTCAGTCTCCCGACAACCGCCCCGTTTGATCATATACGTCTTCCGGTACTCGTTCAGAAACTCCTCAATGGCCTCCACCGTGGGTTCGTACGTACTGGGATCACTCCGGTTAAACCTAATCTCCGCCCCTACCCCCGGCGCGGAGTACAGCCCCGCGCGGACCTCCTCCGGGCCTCCTCCACGTGTTAAAGCCACGGCCACCGCAATGACGACGACGGCAAGGAGGAGGAACACCCCCACCGCCACACCGACCAACACCAGCCTCTTACGCCGCGCCCGCTGCAGCTTCTCCTCCTTCTTGTGTCGGTAGATGGAGTTGTCCACCACGTCAGCGGCTATCCTGCTGGGTGACCGCTGGGGGAGGCCGGACAGCTCCACTGGGGGGTCCTTAGAGTTAGAATCCCGGGGGGAGTAGGAGACCTCATAGGGGTCCTTCTTGTGCTTCAGCGCTCCCATCGCGCCGGTCGTCGGCTTGTGACTGAGCGGTAGGAACCTGTAGGTGTGTTGGCCAGGCATGGGGGATCCGCTAGGTCATCCCCCTGTTCTCCTACACCACCGTGACGTCAGGTCTACACTGAGTCTCCTGCAGGGCCGCCCGCACGTTCTGGGGACCACTGGTGTGTGTTAATACAGACTTCCTTGTGTTTTGGTGTGATCTAATGCAGTAATAGGTCTTTTCGTGAACTAGTACGGTTGTAAATTGAGTTTAAATTGTAATACACAGTGTCTGGAATATTAGGCCTCGGGTGGTTTGGTAGACTAGCACTGGGCCAGGTTAAGGCTGTGTGTGGACTCGGGTCGTGGTATAGGGACAGGTCAATGTGGACTATTAGACCTGTATGACCGGGTCATAGGTGGACTATTTGGCCAGATACTCCTATCTGTGTACACTTGAGATTAGGTACTATTGACATACGTACCCGAATGAACTGACATCAGGTTCATACACATACAATGTGGACCAGGTTAGATATGCAGATTACCAGCAAAATATATGTAATAATTGATTTAAAATCTATTATTATAGCCCTAATTGCGCTCACAGACTTTGTATTTTGGGGGTATGTCTCACAGAAATGGCACTCCACTAAGAGTTGGTATTTGAGCCTCCCCCTGTTTAACACTGGGGAGGTGGAGTCATGTACCTGACTCACTCCTGCTGAGTTACCTGGGGCGGTCTCTAGCCCACAGGTAAATAATGGCAACCCCGGCCTATAAATAGCGTGTTCCCAAACGTCAGCGTATAATATATAGAATGGGGGCAAACACAGTATACAGAGCGGTGGGGACTTTCCAGATGCTGTCACCCAGGCGGAACAAAACCTTAGGCTCGGTCAGGGTCTAGGCTCCATCCGGAAACGATAACAGTCAGTTTAGAGTACCTCCAGATAGCAATATGTAACAGTGCTGCACTTCCTATCGTAGTATATTTGACCTTTGGCCGTGCATATCTGAGGCATATTTCCCACACTATGTCCGTTTAGATGATACCGGTTAGTGGTGATGTTTGTTAGATGAGACGCCGCTCTAACCTCAACATGTTTTAGGTTAAAAAACAGGTCCCAGTTGTTCAGTCCAGTTTTGGGGTCACACTTCCATCCATAGGGGTAGGTCCGCCGGTGTTAAACAAGGGGCCTCCAGCGAACTCTGCTGAAGATTGATGATAACCGCAGGCTATTTAACACATCACAAACCTGCGGTGGTGAAAGTGTATATCCTCCTAATTGCGCTTGCAGGTACACAAAAGCGTTGATGAAAAAGTACCAAAAAACTATAAAGCGCGGTGAGTCCGTTGATGGTGGTGAGGTTGTAGCCCCGCTGTACCTCTGACTCTATTGTGACTGTACCCTCTCGACCAGCCTGCAACCTCCGCCTATGTAGGGGCCAAACTGGGTCGGCGGCCCACCACTGGGTCAGAAGAGGTTTATGAAACCACAGGCAGCTGCCCTCCCCTCCCCCCTGCTGCCGACTCAATGCTGTATCCCTGCCGCCCACGGGTTTGTAAACCCTCACCTCTCTTTACCCCGCTCACCTATATCTCACCTGCGCCTGGGAGGTTTTAGGTGAAGGGGTTCCTCTGAGGGTGGGATATTTCTGTGGTTGGTTATTCATTTACTTGTGGTTATATGTAATAGAAATGAAAATGTTCGGGATTGCATGAGCAGTATTCACAAAGGGTAATACAATGAATAGTGCTATGAGTCATAGGATAAATAGGCGCAAACATTTCCATTTCGTTGTAGAACAAAACATGAGTCTTTTTTTATATACCACTGAATTTCCCATTCTTCTATAAACATGTTTTACTTTATACACAGGCTTGTTTCCTCCTTTATTCAACGGGTTTACTTAAATGGAAATATTTTCTACATTTCCAGTGGTTCGTCAGAGTACCATATCAAACATTATGAAGATATGATCACTAATCGTGGTTAGGCCAATTGTATTTCCCCGCTATCAGAGGTTGATATATGACAGTACTTCCAGGTGCATGTACATAGATTAGGCCATCATACGAGGTATATTCCCAATATAACTAGCTTCATATAATATGCACCGGCCTATATTTTCATAGCTTTGTCCACAGGCTGTCAGAGACCTTCTCTGTTGATTCAAAACCAGAGCGTTTAAAGATGACTATTCGTATAATAGAAATACCATAAAATACATTTTATAGATTAAATTAAGACAAACTAGGAATACGGTCAAGTAAGAAGAAATTCACTGCATGATACTTTATTTTTGCAATGGATAACCATGAAGAAGACTATTTGATCCCAGTGAAACAAAAAAAACATCAAATTATCCTTTGCATCTACTTATTATTGACAAAACAAATGGAGATCAGTCGAATATGATTTGAAGTCATTGTCTCCAAGTTGGATAGTTTCCTGGCCATCAGTCAGCAACAATACTGTTTGTCGTGAGATAAACCCTCTGCTATGATAAAGAGCAATATGATTCTCCACTCCCTAAAGCTGTGGTCGGTGATACTGTGGTTACCAAAACAGTTTTAAATGGCGCAGTGTCTGTGGTATAACTATACACCTGTCTCAGGAGTCTGCGCAGTGGACAAAGATGGCATAGACCCCTAGAACACAAAACCTTTAGCCCGGGTCCATTGGAAGCAATGACCAAAGGCATGTATATTAGTTATGAAACACATTACTGTAATACATGTAGTGAGAAAGGTCTATTACTAGTGACTATACGATTGTGTGTGTGAATTTTTCGTCATCCTTTTGTTCATGGTAACCTACAGGGGCGGATACAGGATTTTCGGAAGGGGGGTGGTCAGCAGAAAGGTTGAGTACTAAAAGCACGTGCATTCGTGCATATATATGTGTTTGTCATTTTCTCCCGTTTTTGTAGTTTAGGGGTCCAGCAAAAGGGGGAGGGGCGGTCAGGACCCCCAGAACCTCCCCCCCCCCCCCCGCAAATGCATCCGCCCCTGGCCTTGAACGTATGGAACATGTTACATATATCACAGGGGCGGATCCAGGAAATTTCAAAAGGGGGGGGGGGGGGCGTGCAATTCGAAAAATTTCCCCCTGCCCTCTGGGCAGGATAGATTTATATTAAAAAAATCTAAATTTTGGCCAAAAAAGGGGGGCGTGCACCCCCCACGGACCCCCCTAAATCCGCGACTGTATCACACTACATAAATGCAAGTAAAGAGATAATGCAACACAGTCTAGAACGTATGTGCCTAAGTGCATCAGGACAAGATCCGACTGAATGCGTGACAACTCGTCACGTCCGGGTGTCAACTTTAGGCCCCAGCCACACTGCACAACTAGGTTTTCCTAAATATCCTATATAGATTTGAATATGAGGTCTTGAGAAGTACATTTACAATTAGCTCGTCAGGTTTTGAGTTGAAGGGAACTGCCAAGGACCAACTCAAATCAGCATCGGATCTAGGATTTTGAGAAAAAAAAAGTGGGGGGGAAGCACTATTGGAAGAAAATGTTCTCAATGACTTTTTGGCCAAATTTTGCATTCAAAAGGACTAGATTTTGTCCAAAAGAAAAAAAAAAGGGGGGGGGGGCACCCCCGCGCCCCCTCTAAATCTGCCACTGTAAATGATTCCAATGATAAGCATTACAACCATCAGCTATGGCCAGGTAGTGATTGTTTTCCTAATACTATAGGCTGCTGTAGGTGCGGAGTTGAGTCAGGCAGTGTGGCCGCATGGGGATTCACAAGGGACGGTTGACCACAGAACTATCAGCGGCGGTGTCTAGATCAACACAGATGTAATGTCATCGTGATGTGGATGTTTAACGTCAGGTAAACCCAGACCTCTGTCAGGCCAATAAAAAGGAGATAAACAAACATACTCCCTGTCCCAGAGCTATGATAGATCATGAGTAATATCCTCATGCACTAGGTTCTTTTAGTATTATAGCAAAGGCATATCTCTCCATGTATACCTTAATATACGATGCCTTTTACAAAAACACGTGACTCACTGAATTCGCGGATTTTATGTGTATTGTTGTTTTAATGGTAAATTGCAACTGTTATCTTTATATGACTTGCCACACCAGTGGCGGATCAAGGATTTTGAAAACGGGGGGGGGGGGGAAGGAGGAGTGCGCTATGGAAAAAAATGTCCCTACCTACTTTTGGGCCGAATTTCACGTTAAAAAAAACAGTATTAATTTGGCCCCCCAAAAAAGGATTTGAGCCCCCCCCCCCTAAATCCGCCACTGCATACTCCCAGAATGATCCTTGTAACATTGTAAATCTACATACACTGAAAACACAGAGTTGTCAAAAGTGGTGCCAAAAACGACAACCCAATGTTGTCTGTGTCTTTTATACAAAAAATCTTATTTAAGATAATTTCATGTTGTAGATATCATAGTCCATAATAATGGCTTCCTATTATCTTATTACTAGTTATTAGGTATGGCCATTACACATAGGAGGCCTATGAGTTGTATGTTCTTTGACACCATTCACTTACAATACTTTATCATAGACAGAGGCCATGACAACCTTGGGCTGTCGTTTTAGGCACCATTCACTTACAACCCTAGGGTTGTCAGGCAGCACTTTTGACTCTCATTTTGTTCTGTAGCAACCCTATGACAACCCGATACTCAGTTTTTGCTTCTCTGACAACCTTTTTGGCCAAAGTAGTCAGGAGAAAATGACAACCTTTGGGTTGTCATCAAGCCTCAAAATTTACAATGACAACCCTCTGACCACCCCCAAATTGTCAAAGGATTGTCACAAGGTTGTCACACAGCATCAATGGCCTGAAATGAGCCCTGCTCTGCCCTCACAAGTCACCTATGACAACCCAAAAGTCACCTATGACAACCCAAAAGTCACCTATGACAACCCTCTGACAACCCTCTGACAACTTTAATGTGGCTCTCTGACGACTTTGTGTTTTCAGTGTAGACATAGTGCGTCAAGACTCATCCAGCCGTTCCCTTTATAATAGAGTCGGCCCCCAATAGGATCCTACAGTCACATAGTACAGCAAGTAACCTAAGGATATATATATATATATATATATACGGGAGGTTAGGTTTATAAGTATATCTTTTTTATATCTGATATAAGTATATCTCTTTTATAAGTATATATATATATATATATATATATATATATACACTTATAAAAAAGATATAGGCCTACTTAAAAACCTAACCTCCCGTTTTCATCCTTTACGGCAGTTATTTTGGTATCCTGTGCTAGTATTTGATACGGTATTTTCATGCTCAACTGTACACTATACTATTACATCTTTGTTGGCTCAGCGGTGCGCTTTCTGATTTATTACATATAAAAAAAACACAACATTTTAGGGATTGGGCAACCCCCACCCCCCTCAAATTGGCCACTGATACGTTCTACTTTAAATTATTCCAGAAGTTTCGAATAACAATCCACTATATTTTCAATTCACTTGCTCGTTTTGCCCCAAAGCCATTTCGTGATTTCATCTCATTTTACTCAACTTTATCATAGAATTAAATGAGACACGCAATATTACCAGACTGCGAAGGGGGCAATAAAAGTGCGTGGACTAAAACATTGGTTTAAATATCAAAACCCAATAAGCGGCTGGAGCATTAAGGCCTTAAGGGAGCTTTCCAACTTTGCCATTGCCATTGTGCCAATCCGTGATCAGCTTAACTGTAAGTGCATTATTTCATAAACCCCAGACAACAACACGGTGACGCAATAATCAGGCGCAAATGGCTGGCTCCCATAATGCCTCATTATGTGCTGCACGGCACCACTTCCGGCGTTTTTCCCGCGTGCGGCACGTGACCGGTGTCAACTTCCGGTGTCTGGGGTGTTTGGCAGGGTGCCAGGAGGAAGTAAACAGGGACTATATTGGTGAGCTTTAACACTCGTGTGTCAGGTCAGGTAAAACAGGAATTTGATAAAGCAGCTAGTCTATTATACGTTAGTAAGGATTGGCCTTAGAATACTGAAATGAGTATCCTATTCAGAAGAAAATGAGGCTATACTAGTCACACTGTATAAGGGATTCAGACATAGAATATATGATAAAAGGTACGACTTTTCTCTTCTCATTACAATAACATGTTTCAGATAAGGTAAGATTGGAAAATGATCCAAGAAAAATGTAATTATGATCCTCCATGGTATTTCTAAGCAATTTGCTAATTTTAGTTGGTTCAACGGGATAATTAATGAGACATAATAGTGAACGCTTGTTGTTTATTATGCGGTTGATTAATAATTGGGAAACTGTTTATGATGTTTAACGTTTCTGCCTTTATTACTCCTTCCGTAATTGCTAGTCAGGTGGTAGGTAAGTTCACGAGATGGGCGCTCATTCCCACAACGCGAACAACGCTTGGCTGTAGGTCAGGTTTATTTGGTGGATCGCTTAGATGCATACAGAGCTAGTGCAATGATGGTTAATATTCCTAGGGTCACAAGTCCAGTTGGTGAAGAGTAAGCTTTCTCCTAAACGTCAACACAGTAATTCCTTCAACAGTCACCAGATGCCCTCTTTTATGTATAGCTATCTAAACCCCTTCAAATCCTCAAGACTCATGTCTGTTCAAACATAATAGTGCTCTTCGACGTACCTAGAGGTTTTACCCAATATATAGCAGTCTGGTATTGATTTTCCCCGAGCATTGACACTCGCTGGGAGATGCACCCTGTCTACTATTGCGCGACAGGTATATTTACACCTACCAGCAGCTCATGCTACCTTTATACTATATGATATAGCAATTCCTATAATTTGGAATACTTTCTTTAATTCCCTTATTTACAATCGGTGACATTCTCTTCATTATATCTCTATACAACTAATTTCATGCACAAAGTGAATTACTTTCTACCTTCGTGCAATAGATACAAACAATATTGTTGCAAGATTACCATTCTGTATGGACCCAGCACCAGACGGTCTTGAGATGGGAATCTAAAACATAAAAACATGACACCAAATGGTATGAGACACAGGATCCACATATTATAAATGCAACAGACACAATCTTAGGAGGTTCACATCGGAGGTGCAAAACCATAATGTTATAGCCTGTTGTGTTGATGCAAAATCTCACTTTTCATGCCATTCACCCAACTCTCGAGCGAGGGCTTGTTAATACTATTTCTTTGACCAGGACAGGGTGGTTACAAGGAGTTAATATTGCCTGGAACCGCGTGCTATTGATTCATCTTCCACAACTGTCTGTATTCACGCCATTAATCACATAAGACCTTTCGTAATCTATTAACTTAGACCTCTTCATTCTGCATGTTTCAAGTGCCCACTCAGGCAAATTGCCAACTTTAATCTTCCGCTTACACACTTAATTAACCATACCTGATTGTGTGTCAAGGTTAAATGATATTGATGATATGTATTCATATATATTCATATTTGTTACCGCTAAGAACCTGCAAGATTAAAATATCAAACGTAATAAATTATAATATGGTTTATTATTTCTAATTGAGTATCATAAACCGTAGAAAACAAAAAACACTTAATGTGTACATGTGGAGTGAAAGAACATAAGTATATATATATATATATATATATATATATATATATATATATATATATATCCATCGGTATGTATTAGGTATAAAAACGAGGAGTCAGTTCGTCTAAGGCGCAGTAAGACAGATTCATGATGGGCCTTAACCATGCAGCATTGCAACTCGAAAGTTTATGGACCACAATATGACACACCAGCCGATGTTATAATGTATACAGAAGAAATCTGTTGGGCCCATGCCATGCAATTCCCCGATTTATATACTACTTACTTCTGATAGCCTCACCTCCCTTCCTCCACACACACACATTCTTGATAACTTACTTCTAGATGGCACTTCCAGAACACAAATGTGCTGCATATTATTTCAAAAACATTCTTCAAATCTCCACTATACATGATGTGTTTGCATTCTGTGTTTGCGCCCCCGTGGCTGTCAGATTTGTTTTATCATTTTTGTTTAGCTTGTTTTTAACATTTTAGTTTTCCCTAAAACCATTTCAGGCCTAGCCCAGCCAGCTTTTGACATAACAGAAACGTTCTGCAACCATACTTTTATACTCAGTTTGTTAGTTACTAAGATGGCACATAACAATTACATTATTGATGGTGAGGTTGAAACCTCACCAAATCAGAATGTTATTATAACATTATATTTTTTGGTAAGGTTAGGACAAATCCAAAACAGAACATTATAAGAACATTCTGTTTGGGTTGAAGAACATAACCAGAACATTGTAATGTCACGGCAGTACATGGCAGTAATGTAATGGGAGTCATCAAAAGAAAGTAACAAGAATCAAATACAGAACCAACCAGAATGTTGCTGCAATGTTATAATAACGTCGCATCATTGGCTGGGAGGCCTGTTCCTCCTCGGACTCCAAGGCCCGTTGTTTACATCATATTTGTTCTTCGATATAACAATATGACAGCTCCACCCACCCACTGACATTACTGACTGCTCCTGTTTACCATGTGACAGCCCCAAACAAGGGGTGAGTGTGTGGGGGGTGAGTGAGTGACAGCTCCGATAAGACGAGCTGGTTAGAGCTGCTCCACACGTCAGGGTATTGATCCACAATGCTAATACTCTCTGTGTGCCTTCTCCAGCCCAATGAAATATGCAGGGAAGTCTTGCAGTGTTGACAGATGACGGCCCGTGGCAGTTGACAGTTGACAGCGCGACGACTGATTCTGGGACTAATTAGAAGCCGCCATGTCACTAATAAGGGTTATGGGATCTTATTATTCCATATTGGAATTCATATTATTGTGATTATGAAATAGACTCACACTCTGTTCAACGTTTATCAAAACGTGTTTGGGAAGTTTGAGTGGGTAATAAGTATATTACCATCAAAATTCAGGATTCAAATATACTCATGCAAGTTGCTAACTGGGTCTTAATGTAATTGGTGCATTCTGTCACCACACTTTTTTGGTCAGTCTGTTTGCTACAATGGTCACATAACAGGTATTTGATTATACATGAGGTTGAGACTCCCAAAAGAGAGTGTTATGACAACATTGCATTTTAGTTAAGTTGAGACCTTATGATACAAATTGCCATAATAAGGCTATCTTTTAGTGAAAGAACGTAACCAAAATGTTACAATAATATAACAGTGTAATATCAGTGTGTTAAGTTTCAGAGAGGTTATTTAGTGCCATCAAAATAACCAAAACAGAACTAATTGTTACTGTGATGTTATAATAACGTTGAATACTTTACTGGGTACAGTTTCGAATGAATGAGGTTTAACTGATCCTAATTCTGACAATATAGTGTGTGTATCTGCGTTGATGAATGATAATTCATCAACGCATATATATATATATATATATATATATATATATATAAGTATCTTTCATAATAGATGATATTATTTAATTGACGACCTTGAGTATGCTGATACTGAGCTGTTATGACTTTCACGAACAGTGCTTCATTCTGCTGAAAGGTTCAGGACAGACTGTCTACAAAGTTTGATATCAATGTTTAACGTTAATAAGTATGCATGCCTGACTTCCAGGCAACCTGTGATGGTTCCCCAAGACCTGCGATAGAAATATTTGGTCACTGTAAGCGAGCAATCATGGTTTCTATGATTAGGTAGTTTTTTATGACTAAATAAATCTTTCAAACAATGTAAATACATATATGAGCATGATTGGATAGTGAACGCAATGATATTGCGCATGACCTGACAAAATTATTGGCAGCTGAATGCAGGTGTGATTACTTAAAACCCTAATTTTAAAACCTAAGCTTAAAGTGAGCGACTTATAGTTACTGTGAACGTATGAATATATTTTCAAACATCAACCATTTAAAGATAACCACTAGAAAGCCAAAGCAATCCTCTATAAACGTGTCATTGTCAAATAGGATGCTGCCAATCAACCATAAGGCAATATGAGTAGATCTAAGTTACAACTTGTGAGGGAGGAACACTGGAGAAATCCAATTACTTGTCAGGGTAAATAACCCAGCCAAGGATGTATGTTATTATAACGTTGCAGCAAAGTTCTGTTTGGTTCTGGTTTGGTTCTTGTTATGTTATTTTGATGACTCCCAATTACTTCACAGCAACCTACTGCTGTGACATTAGACTGTGATAGCATTACAGTGTTCTGGTTATGCTCTTTGACCAAAGCAGAATGTTCTTATAACATTCTGTTATGGTGTGGTCTTAACGTTAACCTCACCAAAAAATTACATTGTAATAACATTGTGATTTGGTGAGGTTGAAACCTCACCCCCATAAAGTTATCGTTGCGTGCCATCTAAGTAAGTAACAAACGGACTAAAAAAGTATGGTTGCAGAACGTTTTTGTTACGTTGCAGGTTGGCTGGGAACATTGTTTCACAAAAACCAAAAGAAAGAGACCATTTACAAAACAACTGGAGTCGGGTCTGGTTTGATATAACCATCTGTGAGCGATATAAACGGTTTGATATGACCGTCTTTTAGTAGTGTACACGTGCCGGTTTGACAAGCCCGGACTTTGAACCAGCAGCTGGTGGTGGACCCTTGTCTGTGAGTCGGTGAGTGGCTCTCACCAGCTCTGACCGAGCCATATGAGCAGCTCCGAGCAGCAGCATGAAGCCTGTACTCCACAAGGCGATTTTGACTACTTGGAACTTGTTGGTTTTGAGGACTTCAATAGAAATGTGACTGAAACCTATGCATGTTACATATCATTTGAAAGCAAATTCAAAGTCCTTTCTTGCGATATACGACATGACTATGTTTAGCTTTTATTCCTACTGGCATTGGACTTCAGCTTTTAAGGATCTATTACCACGTACACTCAACCGTGAAGCTAGGCGACTTTGTCATTTACAGTCGGCCTACGAATCGGTGCTAAAATCGGCTGATTCTACCCCCAATAATTGGCTGATTCTAGCACCAATTCTCACCAAACATTTGCATTTCAATCAGCTTCCACCAGCTGATTTTACTATACCCATTTCAGAAATCAGCCATGGGAATATTAGTTAATCATAAACGTGTATATACCATTAGAAAGCATTAATTCTCCTTCAAATGATAAGTAAGATATGTAATCTTTTGTTATAATGCTAGTTAAAAGTAATAAATTACGAAATAATCATTGGTTAAATCGGCTGGTGGAAACCAGGCTTCAGGGTTGAGTGGGCGCTGACAGGGCCGTGTTTAATAAGCAGGCAGTATTGATACAAGCCTCCAGGGCGGCCCGCCCCCTCCCCCCGGCCCCCCTGACAGGCCCTCCCCCCCGGCCCCCCGGCCCCCCTGACAGGCCCGTCCGGCCTTATCATGGGCAGGGCAGGGGCGGGGCACGGCCCGCCAACCCCACCAATTTACATCTACCCCCGCCAGGGGCTGGGGGCAGAGGGAGGGGGAGGGCCGGAGGTCCCTGACCCCCTCACCACTGCCCAGCTGGACAGGCACTTCTCAAAGTTGGAAGTAACTCAACATGACAACCCAGAAATAGGACCACAGGCTCCTTCACGGCCAGGCAATTACGTGGAGGAGAGCAGCAAGTGAAGTTTGCCGCTGACTTGGGAGGGAGATATGTACTGGGGGGAAGAGTAGAAATACAACATATGGGAGGAACCATGTCGAGAAAGTCTGTGATGCTACAATGCTAATTGAATTTAACTGATCTATAATTTTAACTCCTGAAAGTCATTTTCGTTGTTGATTAAAGGAAACTTATAAACTTATAAAGAAAAACACGTGTTTTGAATGTATTTTATTACAAGACCTAAGATATGATGAAGTGTAAAGAGAATCTCTAGAAGAGTCCCATCTTATCAGCCCATATCCAAATGAGTAGAATTTGCACGTGGGAAGACCTGCAGGTATAGCTTTTCAATAGTGGTGCCATGCTTGCGGAAAAGGCCTGCACCAAGCAATTGGGAAACGGCTTAAGTTGTTGGGAACGATTTGTCTAAGACAGGGTTCATTGAGCAGGTTCATGGAACAGGTGTCAAAACCAAGGATGCAAAGTTATTATAATGTTGCAGCAACGTTCTCGTTGGTTCTGTATAGGTTCCTGTTATGGTCTTTTAATGACTCCAAATCACGTCACTGCAACATACTGATGTGATGTTGCACTGTGATATTATTACAAATGTTCTGGTTATCTTCTTCAACCCAAACAGAATGTTCTTATAATGTTCAGTTATGGTTTGGTCTTAACCTCACAAAAATAACCATTATAAGAACATTCTGATTCTGTTGTAAATGAAAGCTCCTATATCCTCAGACGGCAACATTCTGATTCTGTGAGGTTTTAACCTCACTGGCAATAACATAACTGTTACGTGCCATCTTGATAAGTATGACAAAAAAAGTATGGTGACAGAACGGTTCTGTTAAGCCATAACTTGTCTGGGGTATAGCCTGACATCTACCTGCTGGTTGACCTGGCTAATCAGGCCTTATTGTGGGTAGCCCCCTGGTGGCCGTAGAGAGTACTAATTGCTTAACTTGTACCTGGACACCGCCCAATGGCCGCCAGGACACCCTGTAAAGACAAAAAAGTATCACAAATGCTCGATATTTCCTTTGTATAGAAAACTTGAGTACGATTTGACTATCTGATTAGATCAACCCATATCTTTGGAATGCTGGAGGTCTAGAGAATATACTTATATGTTTGTAAACCTTTATTTGTAATTAAATCTTCAATGTGACAACTGGTTTCAGATCTAGATCTATATTCCTGTCTATATTGCATATGGGAGATTGGCGCTGGGCGCGGCCATGTTGAACAAGGGATGGATCTAATTGGCTGAAAAGTCATGCTTGGCCACCCAGTGTCAGTGGCGCCAAAGGAATACACATGCGCAAACATAGACTCCCGAATGCGGTATACTGCATTCTGGAGTCAGGTTCGTGCATGCCTATCACCATTGGTGCCACTAACTGTGGGTGGTCAAGTGCGACTTTTCGGCCAATCTTTCCATTGTTCAACATGGCCAGTTCAACCAGTGCGAATCTCCTGTATGCGGTATTGCAGGAATATATCAATATTTCCACTTTTCAGTTATGAATACAAACCTGCATCTGGTTGAATTTGGTATCGTATATAGGGTTTATATACATGTAAATTGGTTTGATACTCCGCATTTTTTCTTTCTCTAGTACTTAGAACTTACGTTTGCAAGGGCAATTTCTCTGGAGTGATCGAAAAGGTAGATTGACCACAAGACATTTCATCTACACCAATGTACTAAATACAAGCCTCAACAGTTATATAACATCCCCGTCTCCTCTTGTATTTTACAGAGTCACCGCCGCCCGGGCCCTAACCCAGTTGTGAGCGTCTGGACCATAACCAACGGCGCATGCGCCGAGCGGATATCCGGCGGGCCGACGCTGGTCGCCTCATCTCCGGCCCGACTTAGCGTCCCTGCGTCCCACCGACCCACCTAGCGGCGCGCGCACCAACCAACAGTCACGTGATTTCCGGAACATTTGTTTGCGTCACGTGACCAAAAAAAACCTCCAATCGGGGGGAGGGAGGACAGCCCCCAGACTCGGGTGCACAGTGCACGTGCAGGAAAATGCGCCTAGATTACTCGCCATTTAACAATGAGGAAAAACGTGGAGGACAACAAAGAGAAATGTGTTAGGCTTGTTTGAGTTGTTTCAATGCCCTTTTTTCAAGGGATCAGATTTCTAATTGCTTGCCCTGTGCCGGGGTGGATAAATCAGACTGCGTTTAACATGTGGTCGCATGGAAACTCAGATCCACTTCACTAGACAATTACTACGTGTATCAACGTGGCTTTAGGTGAAACAAGCCGTGTAACAACAATCCCATTACAACATAACGACTTGAACGATTTGTCAACAACAGTCGATGAAATAGATAAAACAAAAATACAAGGAGAAAGAAGTCATCTTGAATACCAACCAATCAAAACAATACATACTTGACAGATGTAAATCTCACTGAGGTGCAATAATATATTGAAGTCAATTGAAAAGTATAGGAAGCTTTAGGAAATTTGAGGATAAAGCAACTTTTTATCACCCAAAACCACAACTGACAGAACGATACCCACTTGGCAGATATACATCTCAGTGGGGCGATATAATCCATTGAAGCTCACTGTTAGTTGGAAATTTGAGGACATTTGAGGAATATTAAAGTAAAACTTTTATCAACCAATACCCCAGCTGCCTGACCCCGTCAGCCCCTGTTGTTCGCCTGACGCAGTCGTTTCCTTGTCGGCCTACAGCAAGAGTCGGTGAGAGTCAGAGGGCGCACCCCTAAGTAACAAATCGAACAGTTCAAACAACTGTTAGGATTATACGCCCGTGTGAGGAGTTCGTTTTGAACACCAAACCGAGCCGTTCAAACAACGGTTACTAGTATAAGCAGCTACTTTTGTTGTTTTGTTGAACTTTCCGTTGACAGGTTTGTCAAAGCACACCTGCTCTCGGAAATTGGTTGCAATGAGTGATTCAAGACGTGCTCTCTGCTGTTGACAGGATACCAAACAGCTGCCTAAAACAACCTAAAAAATAAAACCTTGCAAATATTGCTTCGAGAAATGCTTGGAAATTACGAGCGAAAGTGTTAAATGTTCGCAGATATATGCAATGCGCTCCCACTGAACAGTCACCATTTATAACCTAAGCATTAAGGAGGAGTTTAAGCTATTGAATTTAAGCTGCTGTTGTAATCCCGTTGGTCCTATTCCTACCTGATTAGGCTATAACCGTGACTGGATTACTACTGGTATATCTGAATCAGGACCCATGCTGGCATCAGCCTCAGAGGAGACAGAACGACGAGACGGGGACCCAGGCCTCTGTTACTCGTGTTACCACCCAATATGAGCATGTACGACTTCCTCCAGAACGAGTCTCTGTTTAACAGCAGCAACTTCTCCCTCCTCCTGAACCTGTCGGGCACCACCGACGATGACGTCATAGGCGGGGAGAACGTGACTGACGTCATCGCGCCCTACGTCATCACGGTGACGACGTTAGAGATCTGCCTGGCTATCATACTAGCCGCCTTCATCCTGGTCATTATCGTGGGAAACGTCTTTGTGATATTGTCGGTATTTCTTTTCCGCGACATGAGGACCTTAACGAACGGCCTCATTGTCTCGCTGGCCCTGGCCGACCTGCTGGTGGCGATTATAGTATTGCCAATCAGCCTGCATCATGAGATCATCGGCCCCTGGACGCTGGGTCCAGTGGTGTGCGACTTCTGGATCACGTCGGACGTCTTCTGCTGCACGGCGTCCATCCTGAACATCGTGGTGATCGCCGTCGACCGCTACTGGTTGATCACCCGCAATGTTCGCTACACGCACAACACCACCTTCCCGCGACAACGCGTCTGTGCGGCCATGATCTTCTTGGCGTGGGTGCTCTCCGGCATCATCTCCTCGTCGCCGCTCTTCGGCTGGCGCTCCGGGGAAGAGAAGCTCGACAATTCACAATGCATGATCAGCCAGGATCTAGGCTACACCATCTTCTCTACCTTCGGCGCCTTCTGGTTCCCGCTGGGCGTCATCCTCATCGTCTACTTCAAGATTTTCCGCATAGCCCGGACTCGAGCGAGTAAGCGAGCCAAGGCGCGGGCCATCCACCCGAGCATGAACTCGACCATTCTGTCCGAGGGGCCGCAGAACGGCAAGGCCCCTCGCTACGCGCGTGCCTCCGACTCCAACTCGCCGCAGACGTCCCCGCGGAATAATCGCCCCCACAATTCCTCCTCCGCGCCGCCCGCGCCCTCCCACCACAAGTCACACACTTCCAGCTCGCGCATGCGCAGTCGCACGCGGAGCTCGGCGCGCACGCTGGGTCTGATCATCGGGGGGTTCGTCCTCTGCTGGCTGCCCTTCTTCCTGGTAGCCACCATCCGACCCTTCTGTGCCAGCTGTGAGGTGCCGCCCATCGTCATGAGCGTCGTCTTGTGGCTCGGCTACTCCAACTCCCTCCTCAACCCCGCCATTTATGCAATCTGGGACAAGAACTTTCGCCGCTCCTTCAAACGTCTCAGCACGTGTAACATCCGCTGGAGCCACGTGCTATGACAACAGGGGCCGCCCCAAGGGCGGCTTATTGGGAGACGGCCAGCCGCCCGCCAGCGCTCCAAGCTCTAACCCTGGCACCGCAGTCAAAACGGGTTCTCCACCAGTAGAACACTATAAGAGGGCAAGTTAACACTAAAAGGGGTTCTGCACCATATAACACTATCGGAGTGAAGTTGCGATGATGTTATTTTTCAAGGGCCGAGGTAGGGGGAGGGGGGTAAGGGACAATGCAAATTCAGGGCGAGAATCAATCATTGTACGCGCTGATTATGTTGTATATTATTGAAGGACTGATGACAAGAGTGATATCATACCAATGTTATTGTACTTGGAAATTCGATAGGGTTGTATGCTACTATATTCAACGAATTGGATATTTTGTATGTGTACACGATCAATTTTCTTATGCACAGAGAATTACACTAGAAGTGTAGTGTACAGACGTTATACTAGTATTTTGTTTCTTATACCATAATGAGGCACGTCCACCTAAATGAGTGCATTTGGATGTTATTCTTTAGTCGACGTGTAGATTGCAATGTTAAAAGCATTTGTGTGTTTGCTAATATGGACCAAGCATCTAACTTTAATATTGACTCATATGCGGCTGTGTAAACTTTAAGAAAAGTTCTTATTGAATGTGCATCCTAATATTAATGCCACAAACATAAGAAGCTTGACTATTCATGATTAACATCAACCCTGAAGATAATGATTATTTTTTTGTGTCTATGAAACTTGGTTTGATGTTTCTTTTCATTTTGCTCCATAGTTTTGATTTGGTTGTTACAACGTTTGGCTGTTGCTATAGTTGTATGCGTTCTCTCGGAAGGTTTACGTCCTTGTGGGTATATGTGAGTCGGCTTCCGTTAAAGCTTCGTCTTTTCAAAGGGTCACACAGGTCACTGAGTGCATCGATTATCTGTAGAGTATTCTTTTCAGTTATACGTGTACATCAATATAATATATTGCTGGCAATGGTTAATTATAAAAACAATGGTTTACTTTCACATCCCTACAAATGCACGCGCAAATAAGGGCCAGTTCAAGTGTACTCTGAAACTAAAATAAGATTATAATTTTGTACAATACCGACACAAAAATAAGGAAACGCCCAATCAACTGCCAAATACACCGAGTGCAAAATCTCAAGGTACGCTGAGCACCACGAATGGCGGACGCAGGCTCTGACGTCACCGCGCCGCCGCCTGCGTCATCAGTTTGTGTGATTGACGTCATCGATCTTGGTGCTGCCTGAGGAGCAGCTGGGGCGGCGGGCGGCGGGCGGTGGGAGGCAGCAGAGGGGTCGGGTAGCCTTCTGTGAAACCGTGCGGGTGTCAATGCCTACTGCCTCCATTCTCACTCCACCTTCCCTTCCTCATTCCCTGGTGCCTTCCTAAACCTTTTCCCTACTGCTTACATTCTTACTCCCCAGGGTCCAGAGATTTCCAAAAAGGAGGGTGCCCTAATGTTAGAATTTGAGGTGCCCAATCCAGGGCTAGAATTTTACATTAAAAAGCATTAAGTTTTACGAAAATCAGGGGAGGCGCGCGCCTCACGTGCCCCCCTCTTAACCCGTCGCTGCTCTCCCTTCCCTTCCTCTTTTCCTGGTCACAGGTGCCTTTCGAAACATTTTCCCTTCCAAACCCTGCCTCTAAAATTACATCAACATCTAGCAATCTCCAACACTGTCTGTTTTAAGACCGGCCTCAATAAAATACCAATAGCCAGCCGTTGGGATGTGCTTCATTGATTTGCTGCGGGATATGGGGAGGAGGACCCTGTTTACCCGAAAGACTACATGTAATTCCCACAAAAGACTTCATGTATTCCTTTTCTTTGCCAGTTGGTAATGAAGAAATATACGACCCATTGCAATATGTTAATATTGCCACTTGATAGACCAATATGTAATAATTGTCCTACGAAATATTAATATTGTTAATTTACGTTATCTATTTCCTCCTTTCCTAAATGATTAAAAGTGTTAAATTTGAATCAACCATTGCGTGGTAATTATGTTTCATGTATACGTCATGTCCTCGGCCACAAAATACACTCAGTCCACAATCACACTGATGCTTAACAACAGTTAATGTCCTGTCATATGTTGATGGTATTTTCTCGTTTTTTCATAAAAGTTTTGGTGGCAACCCCAATATCGATATCCACTATATTATGTTTTTGATACAGTTGAAAATGAAAAGTATTTCTTTGAAAATGCATTGTAACGTTTATAATGGTTGATATATAAAGGCTGTTCGTAATAAGATGTGTCAACGTTGCTTAAATACCCTTTTTACCCATTACAATTTACCTGACCCACATATGTATTTGGTGCACTGAATCATAACAATAAATAACAATACCAGACTTTTCTGTAAATCTAGCCGCCTTATGGTTCTACCTAAATGTACTAGTTGGTGATGGTTTCGGTCGGCTGATGTGCTTTTTCGGCATCTTTGCTTGTCGCTATCCCTCCCAAACCTTCTATCCCTTGTACGCCCTTCAAAAGCTCATCTGTTCTGTTTAGCTTGAGAATAAGGGCCGTTTCAGCTGCTGACTAACCAAGGTAAAGGTTGGGAGAAAACTGACCGATCAAAGTTAAGGTCACTCACAACTGACTAATATATGTAAATGTCAGTTACATCTGACTAACCCAGTTAAAGTCTGTCACAACTGACTAACTAAGGTAAAAGATAGTCACAACTGACTAAACCAATTGCAAGTAAAGGTCATTCAAAGCTGATTTAACCCAGATAAGGTTGGTCACAAATGAAAAACCGAGTAAAGATTTGACTAAGTGAAGTTCAGTACTAGTCACAACTGACTAACCTTAATAAAGGTCAGTTACAGCTGACTAAACCAAGTAAAGGTCAGCACTAGTCAGAACTGACTAACCCAATCGAATATCTATCACTCTACTGTATGCAGATGACCCTGAGACTTCAGATTGATGATGTTAACACACGACCAGCGCAAATACATTCCGTCATTTTTGAAAATCCTGTGTTTGTTGTTCCTTATTAATAATTCTTATAACTTTACTTTCAACTTCTTCACAATAAAATTGCTTATTGTGTAAATGGATAAAGTTCGTTAAATGAGTTCAGTATAAAATATTTGCGCAGAAAATGCTCACCATATGAAATACTCAAATTGGAATACCCTCCACTGATCAGAAAATAGTCAATGGTTGGCTAATTTTGGAATCCGGACTGTAAATCAGAAGAAAGTGTTCATTTCGATAAAATAACTGCATGTGCTCCATAAACTTGGACCAAAATACAATTCTTTTCGCTGGGAAATTGCTTGCTAATGAAAACTCAAAAAGCAAAAGAGAGATTTCCAAAGTATCCATCCAAATATATATGCTTCTCTTCAATTGATTAAAGGAAACCAAAAGCATATATTATCATGTTTCACATTTTTCATACCCAAGTAACTATGTATTGAGTCTAAATCAAGGACATGGTAAAATGTAAACACGGAAAGCTGGCATGACATCATCAAATAACAATTTTCTTATTCTAATCAATCATACCAGATCCACAAAAATTGCATTTGTTTTCAACAAAATTAATGAAAATATTACCACCTCTAAAGGAATCTAGTTAGTTTGCAATAAGTTTCAGCGTATGATTTACATATTTCTATAGTTATCTAACCTTTAAGATTATTGCCAATCATATTTGTTTTGGGCTCCTTTGAGCCACCTATCAAGGTCATACTGGAGTTAAGTGGCCCAGTGTTGGCTATCTGCCTTTGTCTATTGGGGACTGTCAGATTGGGGTTGGCTGGTGCACTATTGGCTCCCCTCTACTCTGTGGGCACTGCCAACCTTCCTTATTACCCTCTCAGCATCAAACGATCCGCTCCTATCTAGTGCATCATTCAGATAATTACATGTACTCCTATAGTGGAAGTACCCACTGAACGGTGAAACCCGTTTTCTTTTGTATCAGGTAGTTTTTGTGAAATAAGATTGCTGTTTTTCTATGTTTAACTTATAGATGAACTGTTCACTGTCTCCTAAGGTAATTGTTCTTTTGTAAGATCTCCAAAATCAAGTAAAATGTAACAGCATTTTCATTCCGGATGGGTCACACAGGTTCATACTATGTCCACGGTTATTATAGACGGTGAGGTTTGCACTAAGTACATGAGTAGATTCAAAGTTCATAATGTTTTGTCAAATTCAGTAAAGAAAAACGGAAGAAGTTTTGGCTTCTCTCATAGCATCCTAGGCAAGCGGCAACATAACGGGCACGTTCTATGACCATCCTTTTTTTGGTTAGTCTGTTACTTGCTAAATTGTCACATAACAATTGCATTATTTTAGGTAAGGTTGAGACACACTAAGAAAGAATGTTATAATAACATATCATTTCAGTGCTATTGCGACCTTCACTCATACAGAAAATTATAAGAATGTTATTTTTATATGAAAGAACATAACAATAATGTCAGAATATTGTCACAGTGCATTATCACAATGTAAGTTCTAAAGACGTTTTTGTGTGCCATCAAAAGAACGTAACAAGAACCAATTGCAAATCACAACTAAACAGAATGTAGCTCAAATGTTATAATAACATCAAATTCTTGCTTGGGATATTCCCATTCTCTATGAGATAAAATTCCATATGACAAGTTAAAACACAAATGAACTCTTCAATGGTACGAATTACATCCATCTTAACCTTGGTAAAAGTAAGAGTGTTGGAACCTCAGAGGGACCTCGCCAACCTTATGATAACCCAGATATCTACCACCACAACCTCCTCCTGGTACCTCGCCAAGTGGCCGTCGCCTTGTGCTTTGATCCGCACTAACCTGGTGTGGCCGTTACGGTCAATAATGGATCTGGGGTTCTACTCCCTCCTCCCCCACTCTAGCCTAGGTCTGGCCACTCATCAAAGGTCAAGAGGTCACCAGTCTGCGGACACTCAGCGCTAAGTGAGGTGCGAGCCACCAGACGGCGCTACAGGGCATCAAGTCGGTATTACACTACATGACTCGAGCTGCGATATGACCATATGCATGTCACAGCCCAAGCACAATATGACGTTTTCATAACATTATTATAACATTCTTTTGAGTTCTGCTTTGGTTCTTGCTAAATCATTTTTAATGGCACCCAAAAGTGTCTTTAGAACCTACCATTGCAATGTCGCACTGTGACGTTATTGTCACATTCTTGTAACATTCTTTTATGTTATAATAACATATAATGTTCTTTAGTAGTAAATTCTCAACTTAAAAAAAAAAATCTTATTATAACATTCTTTTTGTGTAAGTGTCCATTTTACCTAAAATAACGTAACTGTTATGTGAAAATTGGGCAGGCTACACACTAACCAAAAAAGTACATCAGAGAACATGCTTGTTACGTCGCTGCTTGCCTGGGAGAGAAGTCACACATATTAGAGATAAAATTCCCGTGTTACTCATACATGCGAGATACTCCAAATTCCCCTATGTTGACTTTTATATCACTCCTATATATGCAAATTATCTGTAATATACGTTTCACGCCAATATCGCAGCCCAAGTTTTGAAGTGTTCTACTGCCTTCAGCTGACAGGTGAGAGGGGTCACGTGGTGGTCACGTGGTGGTCAGCAGGCGTCTGATTGGTCCACCATCACTTGAGGCCCTGGATGATCTTTAGGCCTATTGACACAAGAGGGCCCCGATTTAACCAATCAGGGAAACCCTAAGAACCTTGTTTTTTGGGGTTTTTTTGATAACATTTTTATTTGTCGTCTTCAGAAATACATCTGTTCTTCCAGGCGTTACAATATAATTTTCAGCGATAGATTACTATTTCATATCATCAATTTTTGTATATATATAGATATTTACATATTTACACATTTCTCATTTAATTGTTCAAGAACTGGTGTGCGAGCCGGAGTGACAGATACTTTCCTTTGTAACTATAACTATAACAAGTATGATCAGCATAGACCATATTCAAAACTAGCAGTATCCAACACATACTGGTAGGAACTTATATGAAACCTATCTTTAATAGCCAAAGCATAAAAAATAAAAGTACATGGAAACAGCTCCTCTCCAAGTGTATAGAGTTTGTTTGAATAATGCGAAGGCACGACCAAAAACATTAACGGAACCAGCGGGGAGTTGCGTAACTTTTCCACTAACATTTTCGTTACATCCTCTCCGTAATGAACCACAACGAACGGATTGTACAGGGTTGCATATCTCATTATTCTAAATAACGGATCCGTTAAATAATATCTGCTATATATACTTTAATATTAGCGGAAATTATCAGCGGAAAATCCGCTATAATTCACCATTAGCGGAAATTTCTTAACGGATTTTGCAATACCTTGGTCTCCGTTATTCTATTTGCAACACTTGGTCTCCGTTACAGATCCGTTATTCTTCCGCTAATGTTATGCAACCCCCTCCAGATGGCCGTTATATGAATTAATGTTTTTTTAACTACCAGAAAGCTTGGCTCTTTAATATCAAATTGTACTGCCGATTTCAACTACTTTGCTTATTGACATAGCATTGAAGTCAGGCAATCCTACATTTGATAGCTCTTCAACTGTGTGAGTTAAGGATAGACCCCAGTGATGGGAGCGTGAATGGCGTGGCTGTCTTTAATTATGATCCTTATATTTGATTCTTAAAGTATCATAAAACAGAAAACATGATTAGATAGTCAATGTTTAACATAATCTATTGATATAACTTATATAAACATGCATGGGACAGTATAACTGTAAACGGTTTGCAAACCTGAAAATCATGATATTCAGATTTAATTTTTGAACATTAATATCTCAGTAAATATTCAACCTATAGCTTTGAAATTTTGTGTACATCTTCCTGAGATATATATATAGAGGGAACCATGTCTCAAATTTTTGATGTAGGCTATAGATTTATTTTTATGAACTATAGAAAATAGTGTGACAATTTTTTTTTTAAAAAGTTGCCCGTTTTTTGCCGTTTTTGGTCATAAAATCAAATCTAGGGCCTCAATCAAAAATCTGAGACATGGTTCCCTGCATATGAATGTTGTTAACATGTGTGTAAAATACCATGCATGCCAGTCTAATATTAACCAAGATATCAAGGATACGCGAGAGGAAATGGGCTTTTATATTAATTTTGTAGCAATTAATTGGGTGAATTTCTGTTAAGGTTCGCCTAAATATTGAAGCTTGATTAAGGACTTAACATTGATTACATAGATGAAATTTTCAACTTCTATCCCAAAACACTTCTGAGTTGTGGTTATTACAATTGGTTAAGTGAATATATCTATGTATGTGGTTGTCCGACAAATATGACGTCCCTTGGCTCTAATCTGAAGCTAGCGGTCTTAACTGATATTGTAATTTGCAGTTATTCCCATAACACCCATCAGTTCCAAGTTGCACGGGCCTCTAAATGGATGGTCAGCATTAACGAATGATCATCAGCATGGCCAAATATAATCTTTCATAATGTAAAATTCTAGGCGGAAAACTTTACAATACCCCCACCCTTTCTTTTGAAAATCTTTGGAATCGCCCCTGGTATAAAATAGAGACTATCAATGTTTAGAGTATAATAATCCCACTAGAATGCTTGCTAGACCATTCAAATTGTTGTTTAAAAAAGGGATACAGATTAAGTAAACCCTCTAAGGCAGTTTAACGATCGGCCAAAATCTACCACCAATACGTACCCGTGTTTGGGTTGGCAATAATCTCATCATTTGATTCTATTTATCTATTACAGGCCTGGTCCAACCCGATTACAGGCCCGGTCGGCAGGACACTCGGCCTAAATTGATAATCACAGTTTGAAAATGTGCAGGGCCTTGGGGACTTTTCTTGCAATTTCATCGGGCCTAATCTTGTTGAAACATGAAGACCGGTAACGATCAAACAAGGACAGCTCGGTAGGCAAAGCTGGTATCAGAACATGAGTCTGTTGGCATTAGCCCCGAGGTGATTTATCTAGCTTATCTTTTGTATCAGTAACTAAAATAGTGAAGTTTTATCGTTTAATGTCAGAGGAACTAAAATCGCGTTTTCATCAGCAGTAGGACAAAAGGAAAACATTGTATCCTGTTGACTTTTCTTCCCGAGGTTTAACTTTAGATTCGATAGAGGTTGGTCCGAATAAATTTGATAGCGGTCCCGCACAATCCAAGATCGTATCAGAGTCGGTTAAGAATAATATCTAATTCATAACTCTACTGTGTATATGATGTTGTCTATGTTCAACAATAGTGAACATAGTGAATATGCATTTTATAAAGGGACAATCATTTTGGTATTAACTATGCCATGGTGTACAATGCACAATCTGTGTCAATGAATATATGAATCTATTCAAACAGACATATTGTGTTTATATTGATCTACTTCATCAGGTCCAATCTCTCTGGCATAATATCAAGAAGGAGGGAATAGAGAAAAAGTACATAACAAGGCAATACATTGTATTGATCTTGATGTATATAGTTATACTTTACATTTAAAATGTTTATATGCTACAATTTATACTCAGTATAATATCATTGAAAAACCAGGGGCAATCTTGAAGTAATTTACAATTTGAAAACAAAAACAAATATTGTCCTGCTATACTAGCACTAGTTTGCTTGTTGAGCACTTCCGACCCCATGATTTTGGAGTTCACTACCTTTACTCCTGGCGTTATAAGGTGAGTAGTATACTGAAATGCGGATTTGGTCCTTGTCGATCGGATTAAAATAGTATGAACGCAAGGTTACTTCTTTTTCTTTAATTTTTTATTTAGCATCTTCACGTATGCACATGATCTTCCAGATTATTGCACTATAACAGTGTTCAAAGTTATTGACAAAAATTATAAAAGTGGTAAAAGTTATGAATGACAATAATGAACTACATGAGCAAAGTTTCTAAATACATCAGGTTGGATTATCGGTTCGACCAGGTCAATCACGCTCTCTTTTCAAAGTTAAGTAGATATTTCCAAAATGTGTCACAAGTTAGCTAGTTTAATGACGTCACATGCATGACGTCACGTACTTAGGCGTTCCAAGTTCGGTATGTGTGTACCTTCTTTTGGACTCATTTTAATTTGTACGCAGTTTATGTAGGAATATATACCAAAGTGGACGGGGACCAGAGACCTTGTATCTATATATATATATATATATATATATATATATATATATATATATATATATATATCGAGACTGGAAAGTTATAAGGAAATCTGTTATGAATATTCACTGCAGGAGTGCCAGGTGGCCCTTGGTTGGATTAGATTTGGATTGACCATTGTGTTCTTTGGAAGAGTGCAATGTTTGGTGCCACTAAACTATCCAAAGATAGATTGACCAGTCCCGTACCCAGGGGGGGTGGTTGGGGTGGCGGGCCACACACACACACACACACACACACACACACACACACACACACACCCCACCCCAACAGGAATTTTTCCAAAAGTTCCACCTTCAGGAGTGGATCCTGAAAATTTGGAAAGGGGCACGCCTATATTAAAAAAAGTCTTGGCGCCAGTTGAAAAAAAAGAAGAAATTTGGCTCCAAAAATGGGGATGCGTCCCTGACCTTACTTTCCAAACCTAACAAAATAGTAGGAAACTTATTAAAAAGTTCCACTTTTTACTGTTCGCCATCCCCCTTTTCAAGTTCAAATTATTGAAAATATAGGCAAAAGTTTCATTTGTGGAACCTCGCCACCACCACCACCACCCCACCCCCACAGCAGACCCTGGGCACGGGCATGTATTAGATGGTAATGATCAGACCATGGTCATGGTTGAGAGGCTGGGTTCCAACCGGCCACCAGGGAAATGGTCACATAAGTCCATAGAGGAGCTTTCCAGTCTCGATATATACTATATATACATACATAAACTGTAAACAGTAATATCTCAATTAAACTACCATGAATAAGAAGAAAAACGTTGACTAGAGATTTATATTATTTACGATGAGGGGTAAATGTTAATTTTCTTATGGCAGATCACCATCCCAAGTGGTTTCTTTGTAAGTACGATTGCGGCTTGGTCCAAACCTTCCACAGTTTGGAGACAAGGATTTGCAATTAGCGGAAACCAAAGACCTTTAAAAACACATCGAGTTTCCCTTTGTGGTGGTAGTACTACGCACCAAAGACATTAATCGCCTACCGGTAATTTCAAATTTAAATTTGACTTTAATCTTTTCCCAGATGAATGTCTCCATGAAGTAATTCCTTTTGACATGTTCCTCATTGTGGATGAGCAGAATGAGTGTTTTCCAATCGGATTATTTTGGTCCAATCTGAAAACATCTGCCTCTCGACCCAGCTTTTGTGTCGCCTTCTCTTCACGCTCGAGAGCGGATTCAGAGAATTCAAATTACGGGTCAACGAACTTCCATCTGTCCCAGTTATAAAGTAAGTAGTCTTCATTTTTTAAGTTAATGCATGCTATGTTATGTATTATGATTTGATAATGCTTTTCCATCTTTCTTTTGGATTTGATAATGTTTTTTCCATCTTTCTTTTTTCCAAAAAAAGTTAGATTTCAAACAATGATTATGCAATTGGACATGTGCTCCGCATCTCAAAGAAAATATTAATATAATCATTTCAGAGCCCTGTCAGTGCCTATCTTTCCCTAACTGATAATGAAAGCTGGGCAAATAGCCTGAAGAACCTTCCAGGATAAATGAAATTTACCAACAACAAAAAACTGTCTATACCTCTGATACTGAATTGTAATGAATCGTACGTTTTCAGTAACCCCCGACTGCAAATCAACCTAGTATACAAATCCCAAAGACTTCCTGCAACCTTCATACATTCTTGGCCTTATTTTCCACCCATCACTATTTCCCTGACCCTTCCCAGGATGACAGACACATATACCTATGCTCAGAATAAAGCCCTGTTTCAACCAGCCGATCTTACTACCAAAATAAAAAATCGGCAGTTGGAACATTGTATTTCCACAAACATCTTATATATATACCAGTAGAAAGTGTTATTATTTCTCTTTCAAATGGTATGTAAGATATAGAATATTTTTCTTATGATACTAGTCAAAAATAATAAATTACCAAATAATCGGCGGTTAAATCGGTTAGTGGAAACAGGGCATTACCTGTACTCGGTCATAGATTGGATGGCAATGTTTAGCCGACTTTGACGTCCACAGACACGGGCACAGAAAATTGGCAAGGAGGAGTGATATGATTCACCCTACCACGGATAGCTAGTTTCCTGCAGACTATCCTAAATCATGCATGTTGCACCCTGGGAAATATGTCGACAAAACACAAGGCTTAACTATAGGGATTTTCATCAATCATGGCATAATGTGTGGTTAAACATCATAGACTATTATCACTGATTATTTTTCCTTTTGTATCAGTATAGGTTTATTATTTTTTCATGTTGGTTTGGAAATCCATTCACTATAGAAGATATATAGCAGTTTTTTGTGTATTTCCTATAGATTTCCCTATGTTTTTGTCGACAAAATAGGGATAAATTAACCTACAGGTGCCTAAAATACTGAATATTAGCTATCCGTGGTAGGAAGAATATTTTTTGAAATTCGCATATTGAAGCATCTTACACATTATATTTTATACATGTGTAACAAATAATTCTGTGTCTAATATGTGCGATTTCTCTGGAACATCGTGACATTACAGCACATGTTGTGTAGTCTAAAACCACCTTAACGTCAAAGCCGGATGTCAAGAGGTCCTTTGGTGGAAGCACATCAAAAGAACCAAGACGAGGGGGGAGAATCTATCAAAGGGACCAAGCCAAAATGGCCTCCCGCCTTTAGACTGGATAATCTTGCACAAGCAGGATGGCAAAAAAGGAAAATCAAGTAAGATGTTGGACTCCAGCTCCAGACCTGCCGTGCACGCGCATGAGAATTAGAGAGACAAAGGCGTAATGGATTGGTGGAGGGCGGGACTGGCGAATTACAAAGATTGCAAACTTGATCCCCTTTGGAAAATATTGGTCTTGGCTTCGCTAGCACTGGCATGGTGGGGCGGATATTGATTCAATCATGAATGCGATGACTGTCAACAGACAAACCGTCTATGGATGGTAACCGTATAGTGTACGCGAGGGGGACGTATACTCAAAGTCACTATTGCAAAGGTCTTATAAGCATATATAGCGTGCCGCAGCTTAAATCAATGTATGAATTATGAGTCGACAGAAGGCCTCAAGGCTTTAGCTTATGAATTATGTCGTTATCATAAACAGGTATAGGTTGTAATGACGTAGGCTTGGCCAAAAAATAAATTGATTACAAGTGTGATGTACATGTGTTTGTCCTGAGACAGTGGTCAGCGTGGTTTTGTGTCAAGGGCATGAGAGGCTGAAGGCTATGATCCGCGATGCAGCAAAATGCCAACCGATTTTCTTCTTGCATTTTTCGCATATTTGGAATGAATTTTCCCTTTGAAAATACATTTTTCTCGTACTGACTATTCAAAACTCTTTGGAAAATTGTATATTTTATAAGAAAAATTATTATTTAACAAACGAATTTTCAAAATCGGTTTAAAGTCGGCACAAAATCTGTTAGTCATGGGGAGACGATGGGGGCATCTATGTTGCCCAGCTGCAGGTTACCTGAAAGGGGAAGGGGGATAGAGAATCGCCGGACGTCAGGGGCGGATCCAGGGAGTCCTGACCCCCGCTTTTGGTGAATTCCTATACTACACAAAGAGGGGGGAATGCCACGTGTGTGCATGCGTGCACGCGAATGCATGCCGTTTTGGTACTTTGCTTATTATCATCTTTTAAAAGGGGTGGTTTCTTCAGATGGGTTGGCAGAGTGGCTAGGAGCGTTGGCTTTTGGGGGTTGAGCAAACTAAGCCTCAACGGACTGATAATTGGTAACAGGAGCTCAGTGATGTATGATACTTCTTTGGATTTCAATAAACAATATCCTTACATGAAGTGTTCTGTCACCTTTTGATGAAGATCTACATCTCGAGATGGCCTGAAGTCTGAATGGAGAGAAGACTATGACTTGGACTAGCTAATATAAAGGCATAACTGAAGGAAACACAATGCGAAAATAATCCCCTATGAATAACAGTAAAGTAAAACCCAATAGCTCATCTGGTATTGCCATCATATCCATATTATTGTGTAATTCTCGTGTGACTCTCGTTGAAGCCCTTTAATCAATGATAACTGTATGTATGAAGCAAATTGTACCTTATATAATTAACAGTGAAATAACCCAGTTCGGTAACGTTTTATTATCTATAATGTCAGTAAAAGTCAAATGCTTTGTAGTGTATACAGCATTAAGTAACGTCCTTCTTTTTATTAGATTGCTTAAGAAAAAAATCAAACGACGAAACTAAAAATGATTTTGAATACATGTATAAGCTTTGAGTTAAAACGAAGGTGTAGAGGCTGTCTCCTTATGTTGTCAGGTTTTGACACCAGGGGACGCGCCTGACGATAGGCTTATATATCCACTAGGTGGAGCCTGGTTGATAACTGAATCTGCCGTTTTAGCTGGGCAGCAAACTCCTTTCTCGCTTCAGATTCCCGTGTAATCATTGCACTGACTATAGCATTCTGGGAAGTGCCCAGACTACTTTTCGCTGGGACTTGTTACCTGCCTGACTTAAAGGTTTCTCTAAGAACTACATTTTTGCGGAGGGCCACTTGCGTGATGCGGTTGCGCAGTACTACAATAAAATTGCTTAATGAAAAAAGGCTATAGTCGTAACGAGTATTACATGTGGAATCCGATGCAACTAAGGAGGCAGTTGGAGCGGTTTGGTAAAACCGAACCGGCTTTGTACGCGACAATACGTATGTGACGTCATTTATACTAAAGACAAGGTATACCCGACGTCGACTGTATAAGAGAAACAATGTACGCGACGAGCTTCAACCCAAATGTTATTTCCCATCTTCATATAAGCCTACTAATAGCTTATCGCTTGTATTGATGCTATTATACACGGATACTTTATGAGTATACGAAAATAGTTAAGTATATGAACAACGTCGTTTATACAAGATCAAGCGTGTAAACGGCGTCGCCTGTATAAGACAAAATATATAAGCGACAAAATTCAAAATTATCTTTTCATGTTATAATATATGTCGAACCGAAGAGTCAAACCTTCAACAAATTCCCATTTCCATATACTACTATCTTGTCGCGTAAATAATAGAATCAATTCATGCGACAATGTCGCGTTAAAAATGGAGTTTATTGAGGCGACGTCGCCCGATGAAACGGCGCATGTGATATTAGGCCAATAGTTATTCTTAATATATCAAGAAAAAGCTAATGATATGTTCCATATGGTGATATGATTTATCACCAGAAAACAACTTCGAAAAGAATTTCTGTTGGCAAGAAAAATTAGGATTCCTTTTGAGGTAGCCAAGATTACAACATAGCTTCACTATCTAGCGGAGCCTACTTCTAGGAACCTTAAAAGTGAATTCGTTTTGTTAATCAAGATTGCAAAATGAGATACTTTTGACATTAGCGCTTTCACAGGGGCATATCCAGGATTTCAGAAAGAGGTTGGGGTCTGCATACAGTCTATGTACTAGAATGGTGTGTATTTGCGCGCACCCATAATTATATTTTCCTTGTTGGCAAGTTTAGGTCCCCACCAAAAGAGGGGATCAGGACTTCCTGGACACTCCCCCCTCCTGGATCTGCCCCTGCATTCATACATTTCTCAGGAAACAAGAAAAAATCATCTAGATCTGTATGGGTCATTGTACCAGGAAATGTACAATTGGGTCTGTGGGGGAGGATTTGCAAAATTCCCAAATTCATGTATGTCATCTTTATTTCTCATATAAATATGTATTTTCCCATATAAAAAAGTCCATTATACCAGGAATATCCTAAGTATATTAGTTTTTACTGACCTTCAAAAAATATAAGTACTAATAAACAAACGTTCGTGATCAAAACTCAACAACACTCAAATGTCACTATAATTTATCAGCTCAGAACTATTTTCCATGGTACACTTTTCATTCAAGTGTGTTCCTACAATCATGTCAAATATTTACTCAAAATTGATAACACTTTTCCTAGGATAAGCTTTTGAAAACATGATAAAATATAGCTGAAACTAGCAACTTGTTTTCAGTTTGTCCCTCTCAGCTAAAAATATTAAAACCACTCTTTTTTCTGAACAATCAATAGGCCTTATATGTTCCTGATTTAGTGGCATATAATTTATTACCATCAATTGTTATTTCTTATTAGAAACGGGGATCAATAAGTAATATATTTTGGTCACGAACGTTTGTTTTCTTGGTCACGAATGTTTGTTAATACATTAAAGCTGTGTACAAATAGTATATTTCCTAATGATTTCTCTTCTATTGTCATTTAGTTACAATTGACGAAATATGCATAGATTGTGAAAAAAAATATTTTGATTGTGATCATATGTAAATAAATACATTTATTTTAGTCACGAACGTTACTTTTACGAACGTTTGTTGCCTAACTAGAACATCTGCTATCTCTGTATGTATATCAGTAGAAATCTATCCCAACATATTATTTTTCACAATTCTATAGAGGGAGAAGTAATTTGATAATATTTCCTTTTAGACAAAATCTTATTCAGGCTCAAGAAAAACAACTCATATTATAAAACAAACGTTCGTGACCAACACTAATTTTTTTTATTTAATTCTTAATGAAGATATGTTCTATAAGATAGATCTTTTCCTTATGCATCTTTTGGGGCAGAATTTGAAATAATTACCAAGGTCCTAATTATGTTTTTCAACAGATGAGCTAAAAAAACATTCGTGACAAAAATGAAAATCATCACATATGGAAAAAGAAAATAGTTCTATTCATATAAAATAAGTTCTTATGAAGAAAGCTATGTACGGTTATTGCATAATGAACATTTCATAAATGAAGTTCCTTGAAATGATTTACCTATGTGAATTTTAAAAAAGTAAACAAACATTCGTGACCCAAAAAATTTCACTTCTGTTTTTGATTCACTCCTGCATTATAGATAATTCTGTGGTATATTTTAGCAATCTTGATTCGAGATTACACATAGTAAAGCCTTTAAACTGTACAATTATTAGGTTCTTTACATGTACATAGTTTTAATCACGGACGTTTGTTTTGATCACGAATGTTTGCATAAGAGCTTCTTCCTATTACATCTCCTAAAATAACTATTCTTTTAGAATAAACATGATTGCTTGTGAAAGAGAACATGATGTAAATTTAAGACTAAGTATATGATTTCCTAAGATATGTTTTTTGGGGAAGCTATAGCAGATAACTTTTGACAAACGTTCGTGACCAGTTTTAGTATAAAATCAGGTACTTGGGTGCTATTCTGTGACAGTCTTAAGATAAACTCCAAATGTTATCTTTATTAAATTATACATCATTGGGGATTGCAAAACCATATTCTGTTTGGAGCCATCATTTTAATTACTTTTCAAAGAATATCATTCAAATAATGGTCACGGATGTTTGTTTTCAATTCTTAACTGAATGTTTTACACGTATGGAATAAAAAAAGTCATATTTCATTCTTCTAAAATCTGGAAAATGGATGTGAAACATTGTAAAATCTGACAAATATACACTCCACAATGTATTTTTCCATAGGTTTTGATAAACTTCACTTTTAAAGGAAGGGTTGATGGGAAAAACACAGTATTTTGCCATTTTTCCTACTTCTTTTGTCAATAACATATGACAAAAGCATGACAAATACGCAAAAGTATATATGTACGTGTAGCCCATCATATTTTCTTTCATTTGATACCAAAATTGTCCCTGACAAATGAGATCAATAGACTTTATTCATCATTGAAGCTAAAAAGACCTGAAAAACATCAATTGTACATTTCTCGGTACAATGACCCATATATTATTCAATATCTAACACAATCTAGCTGTAACCAGAGAATGTGTGATGTCGAGATCTATGCACGTACATACTTTTTAAATATAATCAACTGAGTGCTGCTCCGTTATTCTTAAGTAGTATCCTAAGGTTACATGGTTTGCCTATTTCAATATTCATATGAACGTGAGAACTGCAAAAGAGACCAGATAGACATAACCAGTACTGTAGTTGCGCCCTAAAAGAATGGCATGCCAAAAATATGGTTGTAGCTGCGATATGTAAAAGCCATTTATTTTACAAGTTGCAACGATACACGTGACATTTCCCTCAAGCTTCCACCAGAGAGGGCCACCATAGTTTTGTTGTGAAGTTTGTAATTCCAGCAGTTGTTCCGACATCATCCCACAGGGGGCGGTAGGAGCTGATACGATGGGAGATATGGCAAAGGGCTCACTGCTCAAAGATTGTATATAGAAGATAGACTTTCCGCCTAGGTTTATATGATTGGGACTTTATTTATTGAAAACGCTGTGTCGGAAATAGGTTTTCTAGGAAACAATAAAGAAGGGAGATAGAAACTTAAGGACAAGTAATTGTTATGGTTGGTTTGGTATTTCTTTTATTTCAGTGCTTGCGGAAATGGGATTAAAGTAACTCCTATGGGATGTTGATAGTGTTGTCAGTGAGTTATTTTATTTTAACCTCTTTCAATTACAAACTTGCGAAGTAAAACAGATGACCTCTTGTCGTCTTTGATACTTTTACGTCATATTTTACTTTGAAAGTCTCTTATGTGAACAAGAAAACCGTGTACGTATTATGTGCTTCTCTAATGCAGACCTTTCCACCTGTCCTTTGTTCGTAGACTGCGTAACCTTCACTCACGTTTTATAGTTATTCCGGTGTTACAGTATGTACAAACGATCTTTGACAGTGTCATCGATGCAAAAGATGCTCTCTGTGAAACGAATGAGTGCAGTGTCATCTGTCAATGTGGACATGCTCTGTATATATAATGTTATAATGAGTTTCATTGTATTGAATTACTATCACATTTTCTTAATTAATTATTCAGAATTATTGTATTGTGCATCAGTCACCATTGCAGCAACCTCATATTGTTTTGAGAAGCGCTGCTTTTCCGACTTGGTTTTAAATATTCATACAACGGTATTTGCTAAGTCTACACTCAATATGTTTTGTGTTGACGAAAGTGTCATTGCACAGGCCGGTAAATTCCACGGTTATCTATTATCGATATAGTCTTGGATTAGACCTACACGCTGAATAGATGTTAAATAAAGAATGTATTCTGTGAATGCTAAAATTCAAATACATTTAGAATGTCGAATTCCTTTGAATAGTCTGTGTGACACTGTTCATCAAAAACATGTAGTTAAGCACAATGGATGTACATTATATACTTTATAATTATAGTTTTAAATGTGAAAATTGTAAACCTTATAACTGCATTTAAAAAGTGGTATGTGGTTAAATATTGGTTGTGGGTTGTGAAAATGCCCATCACAAAAGTTAAGCACAATGGTGATGCCATTAATAGTAATGCACGTCTCTTCCCCGTACAACGTCGATTCTCTTCTAATGCATTGTTCGTCAAGTTGGCGTTGTATTTCGAGTCAAAATTTCCATTCCCTGATGCATATTCGTAAAAGCTGTACTATTAATTACATTCTAAATACGAATATCAATCTTTTTATAATCCGATTTTCGAAATGGTTCCAAAACCGGCCGAAAATTGCATGGAGTATCATCCCCTACATAGTATATGCCACTAGTACTTCCCCCCCCCCCTCCGTGTCCTTGGTCCTGGACGCCCCACTGTTGGAGTAACCACTGCCCTCCTCATCCTCCCCACAGCCGAGCATGCGCACCAGCTCCTTCCGGAAGGGCCTTCCGGACGCGCAGTACAACAGGAAGTTACCGGCGTGGTTCGAGTTGGCCAGGGTGCGCAGAGCAAGCACCACCGCCGCGTGCGAGTACTTACTAGCGTCGACGGGGACCTCCAAGTACTGGGAGATGGAGTGGACAGCCCAGAAGATCCGCAGCGGCAACGTCGCCACGACGAAGTAGCAGGAAATGACGACTAACATGATCGTCAGCCGCTTGGTGTCGCTGTCGGCGCCACTTCCGCTTCCGCCGCCGCTACTTCCGGTAGCGTCTCCTCCCGGGTTGGCGACCGTCGTGGCGCGTTCCCTCTGGTACTGGATGAGCTTGACGACGATGACCAGGTTGGCTACCATAAGGACGCAGAAGGGCACGAAGCTGTAGAAGAAGAGGTAGACGAGGAACACGAGCAGGTGGGAAAGGCGGCCGTACTCGTCCTTCATGTAGCACTCGTACCCCGACCCCGCCGTCGGGTTCACTTTATAAAACATAAAGATAAATGATATAAAACATAAAGATAGATGGTAGATTCATCTAATGTGCAGGTGGGAGAGTCGGCCGTACTCGTCCTTCATGTAGCACTCGTAACCCTGTCGGGTTCACTTTCAAAAACATAACGATAAATGATATAAAACATAAATATAGATGGTAGATTAATCTAGTGAGGAGATGGGAGAGGCAGCCATACTCGTCCTTCATCATGTAGCACTCGTACCCAGACCCCACCGTCGGGTTCACTTTAAAAAACATGAAGGAGGGAGAAACTATAGGCCTACATTTCATTGGGAAAATGAAGTAAGATATATAAATCTAATGAGGAGGTGGAAGAGGCAGCTGTACTCGTCCTTCATGTAACACTCATACCCAGACCCCGCCGTCTGGTTTGCTTGGTTCCCAATACAGGGAGAGAGAAAGCATGTTTTTGGGTTTGGAAATGAAGTAATGTATATTAATCTAACGAGGAGGCGGGAGACGTGGCCGCACAGGGTCTTCTGCATTTTATCACCCAAACAATATTCAAAGGTTTTAGAAAATATTGAAAATGAGGAGCGATATGTATGGCCTGTCAATACGCCCCACCCATGGGCATGAACTCTCTAGATGGCGCTACCCCTGTCTTACAGTTACTTATAATACTAACAGGGTAAGAACCTAAAACTGTACCCTGCAGTTTGCACAGACATATATTTTGGATTTATGCCTAAACTATTATGTTTTTTTGTGAAAAAAAACAATGGTTTGTATTTCAGACAAATGATAAAAACAATTGGCTGTCGTGTTTTATTGAAATTTATGCTCAATAAATGGCAATTGATAAATTTATTGAAAAAAATGCAACCCCACCCAGCATAGCAGCATACCATATATGGCAATGCCCTTATTTGGAAAGGACTTTATGAATGGAGGTCACATGACCAACCATATAGGGCAATGTGCATATATGCCAATTGGTAATTATAGGCAATGGACAATTGTAATTATAACTCCTATGCATTTTAAAACCTTTATTTGACCATAGTTTTCTAGTTTTTATATAATGTGCATTACTATTTCCTTCAAACAGGTTAATTAGGACATGGTAGGGTAGGGGAATCCCGTGTGACATCACAATGTTAGTTATACAAGAGGCCCCCATATGGGGGCTCTGAACAAACAACTTCCTGGTTTACATAAAACTGTACTCTCATACAAGCCAGGCATTTATGCCTCCGACATCACAGTAACCAGTGGCCTAGTGGCTAAGGTGCAGGACTTCAAATCAGGAGGTTGGAGGTTCAAATCCCAGATGATCATCTTATTAGTTATTTTTCAATTTCTATCATTTTAACCATTTATATTACATGTATTCATACCCTGAGAAACATACATATATGAATTACCCTGGGATACTTACACATATAAATTATAGCTTTATTTCGTAAGAAGGGTACCGTTATATAAATAGCATGAAATACTACTACTTGCACTTTGACATAATTCATTACATATGTATAAATAAATGTTACTCTAAAGAAGGTAGGAAGGTAGATACATATGGCCAAATGGTTAGAGAGATCATCTGCAAATATAAAGGTTAAGAGTTCAAATCAGGATGAAACCTTTTTATATTTTACTATACTGTAAACTGAAAATGACATTTGTGTGATAAATACAATATAACTTGTGGATAAATACTTGCCACTTGCATAGATCTATATGATTTCAAAGTTATGTTTTATATTTTGCAACAATTCCTAAAATGGGTTTATTTGTAAAAGAAAAAGTGCTTGACTAGCCATGGGTGGGACTTGAACCACCAACTTTCAGATTTGAAGCTCTAAGCTCTAAGTACTAGGCTAGTTTGTCTCATGGTAAAGGAGGGTGTTCATGTATGGTATGAGCATATAGCTTCTAACTTGTTAACTGTGATCACTTTACAGAATGTTTGAACAACTTTGGGGAAACCCTTTTAGCACTATAAATAACCAACCAACCCAGTCAATGACTTGCATTCTGACCAGTAAAGGGGCACCGAAGGGGGAAACTATACATACAGCTACATTTACCTGTAAAATAGGCCACACAATAATACAAAACAAACTGTAATAATTATGATTCATTTTAATACAAATCAGACAAATATGATAAGTTAGATATGTTTTTCCTATTCAAATTAAAAATAAAACTAGGTCATTTACTGTGGTCTTGTGTGAATCCTATCAGTCTGCTGGTCATCAGCTTATAGGTTTTGACAGGCACCAGCTAAAAACAAAATGGCCAGTGTGCTACCCTTTCTATTCTTATAGTTTTAATCAGGAACCCTGGTGCCATCTGGAGGGTTCATGCCCGTGGGTAACAAGGAGTGAAGGGAAAGGGGTGAAAGGTTGTCTCCATTTACGCGTTGTCATACACATTCGATTTATAGGAAGGCATAGTGTCCACAATTATTAAACGCACCCCATCCCCCTCCTCACCATTCCCCAAATTGATTATGCCTTATTTTTTAAAGTTTTTTTTATTAGTAATAATCATCAAGGTTTCCTTTGGTTTTCATGATTATTACACAATATAAATGTAAAAAATATGTACATGGTCACATTAATTCATTACAACATGGCTCATTCTATGCAAATTTCAAGTAGCGTTCAGTCAATGACAATGACAATATCTAAAATAAGTCCTTGCCAATCACCATTAAGTACATTGTACACATACTCATTCAAGGTGCCTATGCTTTGTACATATCTTTATCAAATATATGTTTAACCATTAATTGTTAATATCATTACTGGTTAATAAAAATCAGTTGAAAGGTAACACATGTACACTGGTGTAGTGGTGGTGGTATTTTTTGTAACTGGTACCACCAGCCACCTCCTTCATCATACCTGTCCACCATTGGCTCCATGTACACGTTTTCATTGCAATAAAAACAATATATATAAGGGCGGATACTTATCGCCGCCGGCTTCCAAGTCCATTATACTTGACTTAAGTGTTGTCTTGTTTTTGTTTATGGAGCAGATCTATACGAACTTTGATGCTCAAGATCACCAAAAAAAACTTAAAATGGCGTCTTCCTCAAGCCCCATTCGCCGTGGTGAATGTGGTTTGTCGCAGACCTCTGCGATCTGTGAACGTTGGAAACGTTGCATTGTAGCCCTCTGCGATGTAATTCCTTGCGAAATTATTCAACAAGTTGAATATTTTCGTAGCAAATTAAACCTGTGCGATTCAGGATGAGATTGCTTGAGAAAATGATTGCAAGGCACCTTCCCTCTCAGTGTGAATGCTCTGCGATTAATTTCTCTAGTCTGCGATCATTTTCTCTCCCATGAGATTATTATTGTAGGAATGAGACAGAATTTTCGCTGGGCTTTGCGATGGTAGCGTAGGCCACGGCGAATGGGGCTTCATGCCCCACTCGCCGTGGTCCATATGTCTGTCGCAGAGACCCACGAAAATTGTATCTTAAGAATTCGCAAACGGAGCCCAGGTAAGACAAAATGATCGCAAGTTAGAGAAATTGATCGTCTAGCATTCGCCCTGAGAAGGCAGGTCCCTTGCGATCATTTTCACAGGCAATCTCTTCCATAATCGCACAGGCTCCCTACGAAAATATTCAACATGTTGAATAATTTTGCAAGGAACCAGGTCGTACAGGGCTACTATAATACAACGTTTCCAACGTTCCTAGATCGTATACCCTTACGAAAAACCACGTCCACCACGGCGAGTGGGGCTTTAGGCTTACCTTTGACCCCGTAGACGACGAAGACGACGATGTACATGAGGCTGAAGGTGCCCCCGATGACCCCGACGATCTGCCAGGCCCTCTTCCTGGTACACAGGGCCCGGGCCTTGTGGGGCACGGCCACGGCCACCACCCTCTCCAGGGTGACGGCCACGATCACCCAGGCCGAGCAGGACGTGCTGATGAACCCCAGCCCCTCCAGCACCTGCCAGGGTGATAGAGACATTTTGATCAAAGGGAGCCAAAAGCAATAAAAGATCAAAGTTTTGCAACTTCAATTAACTATTGAATTAGGTTCTATGGCCATGATGTGATAATGTAAGTCCATAGTAAAGTATGGACCATGAAAAATGACTAAATCTTCATATAATAGATTTACACTTTCCCCGTTCAATTTTGGTGACCCACCAAAATAGGTTTGTCTACAAACATTGCTGTCTAAAAGCAGTACTGTCATGGATTTTGTGGCATTCGAGTGAAGTTTAAGTTAATTTTCATGGTTCATATCAACAGAACATTGTATTTGCCTCGCTTTAAGGGATTTTCATGAGGGACCTTTTAGGGTATATATCCCAACTCTTCTTTCCACAATCACTGCCTCTCTCAGTCATGATTGGGTGGCCCAAGAGGCCCCTTCCCACCACTGATGGGGAAAGAGGCATGGATAGCCATGAAATTGGCAGTCAGTGAAAAGGAGTAAAAGGGAGCAGTCGTCCACATTTATACATAGTAAGATTTAGGCTCGTACTTATATATAGGTACTCAAACAGAATGTGCTTGTTACGTCGCAGCTTGCTGGGAACCGTTATATTAACATTTTTTTAAATCCAAAATTAGTAAAACGCTTTACTATTGCACATTATCACTGTAACTCATTCAATCATGTGAATGCAAACATGCAAAGAATTGTTAGGAATTCCTACAAATTCAATACTCTGTTATATTTGTTATTATAGATTGGTCACATGTTCTGCTTGTGACGTCACACACAGATAAAATCCTTGTGCAATGTATGAAATTTGGTAAGGTGACTACTCAGATGGCAACAGTCATGGCACTATGCTATTTCATAGTCACTGGCCCTTCCCTGTAACACACCTTACAGCTCCACTGGGAGTCGACGAAGAGGTTGCGTCCTGTGGAGGCCTCCCAGCCGTGCACGGTGAGGCGGCTGACGTACAGGTAGAGGGTGTCCACCACGGCCAGGCACATCAGGTACACGCTCGTACTCAGCTTACGGTACTTGGGACGTAACATGACGGCCAGGGTCAGCGCGTTCCCCACCGTGCCCAGAATCACCTGGGGGGAGATTTATATAAAAGAAATTAATTATTTCAAACCCTGATAAAGGTTGAAAAACCGAAACATGTTGATATTACCCATATTAATTCATTACCAATAAACAACCACTATCCACCAAAATGTGGGTGAATAGTTTGATCCAGTTTAAACCTATTTAATTATCTTAAATATAATTGTGTATGATTTATTGATTTATACCTAAAAATGCATACATGCATTCATGAATATGTTCATATAGACAGTCAAGCATATACATGAGAGGTTTTAAGTTTTAGAAGACATGCATGAGTTCCTGAACAAACCCAAATCATAATATCAACTGCCATGCGATACACTTCGCCAAGAATTTTAGATTTATTTCAAATGTCCAAATCATTTCACCTGTTATTCCTTGTTTCTCGATAATCGCTTTATATATTTATTTTAGACGGCGACAGTAAATAAACAATCATACACACAGACAGGGTGACAAACAGACAGACAGACTAGTCTTTCACTCAACCATCCTTGGTTAATTATTTACGTGACCACCTAACAATAGTCACTATGTTTAAGTAGTATAAGTGATACAATACAGTTGTTATCATGAAAATGTAAATCATTCATATCATCACATTATCCTTCATCTATTACCAATCACTGTGCTATTACGATTTGTTAATATAAACTATACTCTTGTTTTGTTTTTGTTTTTTTTATTATATTTATTGAGTATCTTCAGGGATAACCCTGTTCTTCCAGACATTATATATATGTTTTTTGAAAGACAGAAATATAGAACAATAACAACAAATCATATGTTTCTAATGTATTCTTAATGACCTGAAATTCTAAGAACAGCAATTGTAATAGATTAAGTTATAGCATGAGGTGAGGGAAGACAGGAGAAGTCCTACTCATCCCAGGGTGAATATATTTTTCTGAAAGAAAAAAAAGGAGTGAGAGACGATGCGTTGGTGTGGATGATCCCAGCTGCAATACCGCTCTGAGCTCTGTGCTTCAGATTTCCCTATCATTTGGGATATCAATATTACTCAGGGTGCCTTTCCCTGGTCATTACACTCACTGTTTCATCGATCAATATTGTTTATTAATTCTTGTGCTAAAGTCCAATCACTAAATCCCACAATTAAAAACAGTAAAAAAAAAATTACAATCCATAAAAGAAAAAATATACTCACCACGGCTGGAGGAATGATGGTCATGAGCACCTCGGACCAGGCCCTTAGTGAGGTCGTCGTCACGGTCGAGTTGTCGTCCCCAATGAGCGGCTCGACAGACGTGCTCTCCATGCTGGGAACCACCTACATGGACAGTCAGTTTTAATAAAACGCCATGCTATATAGTCCCATTAGATGTTCCCCTGTGGTCAACGACAGGGTTATCAAAGTCCTAGTGCCCTTGGCCGTTGTGTGTTGCACACTGCATATAAAAGACCTGCCTCGGTAAAAGTGTAAGGGTAAGGTCTCTAACTTCTCATAGATTCGATCGTCCAGGGGCTAGGGGAAACATCCCGACTGAGTCTGGAAGCTCAAACCAACAAATCAAACAAACGCTATTGTCCACGAGACAGTGATAAATTGATACCTTGCAACTGTGCTATAAGCGCGCCAAATCTGTGATGTAACTACTGACGCCGTCGAATAGCGTATTTTTTTCCAGTTAACACTACCAGTGGCGACCTATTTGCTTGGGGCATACATTCCATGAGACACCCTGTGTGAAACAGGTACACTTTTAAGGGACAGCTTTAACCACATAACATAAAACCCTATTTACTCAAATAATGGGTAAACAAGTATTTAAATTATTTAAGTTCTGTATTTGATTATTCTTGTATTTGATTTTTTTTGTAAATATGTTGTATTATATTTTGCATTATACCAAACAATACGCACCAGGGAATTGTTACTGGTGACTGGTTAAAACCGACTGTAAAGCCGACATTTGCCAGTATAAATAAAAGAATTAAAAAAAAAGGTTAGGCCGCCATAGATAAAAAGTATAGGTGTTAAATAGGCTTGAAAACAACAAGATGTATCAAGTTTACTCTTCACTGTGGTTTCCAGGAATTGGTGCTTTTGGAGTAGTAATTTTTGCAAATTATAGGTACATATTTGATCGAAATATGTATCTAAATTTGAAAGACGAAGGCAGAGGGTATTCAGAACCTTTTATAAATTTTGAATACAAGATGAATTAGATGATATATATGCAAAAGTATCCAGAATATATAATGCATTTGGTCGCGACCATACAGAGTATTATAAGGCCTGTAGGGAGATGTACCATGGGGGCAGCCATTGTCCCACAGTTCAACTCTCTCGGGGGACAAGCTAGACCCCTCCACCACTGATAAGCTACCAAAGGTTCACTGCCTTTATTTCACTGCTGTAAGGTACCAATGGCTAAACAGCCAACTTTATCATTTTTAAGGGCTGGCTACGCCACTGGGTTCTGGTCGAATTAGGGATCACACGTGACCAATATCTATCATTGTTAAATGTTTTTCAAGCAATTTCCTATTTTCTGACCAATTTGTAGTCACTCTACCATGGATAGTTCATTTATAGCATTTTAAGCACCTGCAGGCTAATTTTGACCAATTTTGTCGACAAATACCCCTGAAAAACTTTAGAAAATTAGTGACTAATTGTGATATTTCCACCTGTGATGAATGAATTTTTAAACAACTTGAAAAATATGTTATGTATATAGACACACTTTTGAAAAAAAAAGATCTCTAGGTTTTCTTCATGTCAAACTATAAAATAGTGACATGATTAATGAAAATTCCTATGCAAAAGCCATGTGATTTGTCGACATATTACCCAGCATGCACCCTGATAAAGGCTAACCTGCAGGTAAAAGTCAAGAAATTGTCTATACGCCACTGGGTTCTGGTCGAATTAGGCATAACACGTGACCAATATCTATTATTAAATGTTTTTCACGTCATTTCCCATTTTCTGACCAATTTGTAGTCACTGCCCTCAATCGGAATACCAGGCCATTTTCAACAATTTCTGATAGTTTTAGGTGATTTCTGGTTGCGCTTGATTTGACCAGAATTTCAGTAGCATCGCTCAGTGGGTTCCCACCTTTTCGTGGCCAACGCATGGGCGATACCGTCGCTTGAACGTCACTGTACAGGTAACGTGTTAAGCATTGCTGTCAGCCACTCCATTTGGTACAATTGAAGAAAACCTATCCCAGAATGGATGTACCATTGGGGTTGTGCGAGCCGCACCATGGCTGTACTAAATACTGCATGATATCTAACCCAGTCGTCACAACGATATTCACTGGGATAGACAACAATCGTCACAGTCAGACTCATCAAGAATAGCTCAAACACAGTGGGTTCATTGGTTCAACACAATGTGATTCATTATTTTACTAGCCAATCGAAATGCAATATTTTAGGGCAATAAAGGGCTTTACATTTCGAGTCTTGCTGACAAGCTTCACCATTATCACCTCTGGGGAAAATACATTCATTTACCTGGATTTAAACAACTTTAATGTGTTACCATATATGGTAAATTTGTGATGAAATACGGGATGAGCTTTTGTTGCCTTATAAAGCTTCTGGCTCATGGATCATTACATTATCCTCAATAGTCAATATTTTACTCCATATAACTGATAACAAATGTTTTTAGATTTCAGTACTGATAGAACTAGTTGTGTTCTTTAATATAAATACACCCTTGCCATATGGTTGGATTACCTCTAGCTACAGTTAATCATACATCTTTTTCCTTTTCCTTTTCAAGTGGCGCCACCCACTTGGATTAGAATTGAAACAACTTTTTAGTGCTTTTCTACAGTAAAGTGCCTCGCCCACGGCAACTGAAATATCGTACGTACATTATCATCTTAGTACGCAATTGAAGTACACTTTCTTTATTCAAAGATTTTCACGAAATTTCTTGTGATGTTTTGAAAAAATCGTAAGATAAACTGTGAAATCATCCGCACACATAAATAGTTTTTTTTTTTTTTTTGTCTTTTAAAGGGAGGGGCCAGTGACTTTGAATGAGCATAGTACCATGACCGTGACCATCTGACTAGTTACCATACCAATTTTCATACAGTTATCTCTAACAGTTTTGATTTGATTCAAACATTTCTGAATGATTATGAGTCTGCCTCTGTGTATTCTAGTGCACCTTGCACAGAGCGTTATCTGTGTGTGACATCACAAGCAGAACAGCTGAAAAATTATAAAACTGAAAAAAATGCAATAAGAAATTTAATAAATGTACTTTATAAGTCTAAAAGAGATTAGAATCACCAAATTAAATGATTTATAAAAGAAAGTGTGAAAAAATATGTTTTTTATGGAATTTAGAAATTTGAAATTTGAATATAACTGTTATTTTGTGTGACGTCACACACAGACATCCATTTTCAGGTGCACAGCAAACCCAGATCAGTTAATAATAAGATGGCCTTGTTTGGTATATAGAAAATAAATTATTTGGGTAGGAATATTATATATATCTATTTCAGAATCATGTCTAAAGTACTAGATGCGAATTAAGAAAATTTTAAATTTCACTGGCCCCTCTCTTTAAGAAATCACGTGAATTTCTTATATCGTTATAATATTATTATATGTTATATGTTATCACGCATTTGATGCTCCTATAATATCGATGTATTATTCAACCATGAGGGTAAAACAATAGATTTAAAATAATTTCTTTTGTATGAATTGTATTAATATAATATTGTAATATGTATTCCAGACAAAAATATCAAACATGATCACGTTAATTTTCTATCATATAAAAACTAGAAAAATTGATCAAATGAGCAAATTCTTACAAAAAATAGTATCACAACTATAGTCTTTCTTACCTGCACGATACAATCACAGGCACCTACGACAAAAATATCAAACATGCTAGATAATTTATCGGCATGTTTGTCGGCATGAAATCGTGAAAAAAAGTATCTTAAGATAAAATTATCGTAGTTACCATTGCGTACCATGTTCGCACACATGGTATTTTTATCTTGGATATATTGTCATAGTTACATTTTCTAAGATAAAGTCAAAGATTTCACTGATTTACGATATTTCATTCCCGTGGGCGAGGGCCTTTAACCTATATGAAGAGAAGTGACATAGTTACCAAAAGCCCCAAAAGTCTGCAGACTGGGGTACTGCAAAGTTTCATGGGAAAGGCGTATACAGCGAATTTTTTTATGATAATTTATTTATTAAACCATACTCATTCTTAAAGAATGATCTTCCGTATAGGTACATAATACAATTATAGTGAAAATATAAACAGGTAATATGAATTATAATGAACACAGGGACGTTTAAAATGCAGACCAGTTAGACAACTCATATATCTGTGATCAGGATCTATGAGAAGCAAATAGTCATGCTGAAGTGAATAGTCAGTTCTCGATATACAGTTTTGACAACTTGGTAACATACCGTCAACAGATACATGACAGAATGGAATAGCAATATAGGCATGCAATATAGATTATAATAAACATAGCGAAGGTCACAAGCAGACCAACTAAACAACTCATATATCTATGATCAGAATCTATGATATGCTAATGGTCATGCTGAAATAAATAGTCATTATCAATTATCAAGATTCAGCTTTGTCAACTTGGTAATCAGATGGTCAATGGATTCATGGCAGAATTACAATTTCCAATGTGTCTTAAGGCGATTTTTAAAGAGAACTTTAGTATCAAAACTCTGAATTCCAATAGGCAATTCATTCCATTGGCTAGCTCCAATATAGTAAGGTGATCTCCTATGTACATCAGAACTTATTATGTCAGTTTTAAATATTGGCCTCTCTGCCTGTCTAGTCTTCCTTAATGGAGTTACTAGATATGAACCATCATAATGTAATCTGTACATAATGCATGCAAGTTCAACATTACGTCTCAGTTTCAAACTGTCAAGTTTGGCCAATGAGTGAAGGTCAATTTTTGAATAACCCCCTACACAGCTATTAAAGTTTCCCTTTGATAATGCCAAAGTCCTTTTAAACTTGATAAGTGGGCAACGAATTTTAAATCACTTTACCTATTGCATCTTTAACCGTAAGGGCAAGTAAACTTAGTGATTTTATTTCACACGACTACAGGCATAGAGATCGATACGTTGTGTTATGTATGTCTATGCTACAGGGTATCAACATAATACGATTTAGAAAAATGATACCATTAAATTTCTAGATCTTTTTCAAGACTTAGGTTACATTGAGTGTTACTCATATTCAAAAAGTCCGTTAGTACTAAGGAGACGGCGAGCTCTTGTGCACAGTTATCATTTTTTACAATCTATCCCTGCCATTAAATTATTATTTGTGTCGCTGTCAATGCAAAATACAGTGCCTTCTGCTCCAAGCCTATACTGCAGAACTGATTTAGAACGGTATTCTGGTGTCTTTGCATTCAATTAATTTGACAACTTTCATGGATTTTCAGTGTTTGCCTCTAATGAGATACTTTTATCGCGCACAAATGTACACTTCTGAATCGAATTTCACTAAAGCCCGTATTCCACATACCGATTTTGATGCTGCTGATTTTGCATTTGGTCGATTTTCTCTCAGAACATGACATGAAACATGACATCATATATATCATTTGAAAGACACTCGTGAGATCTTTATAATGATGTATAGCATGTCTATATTTGACCTTTATTCCCTCTGTTGATTTTTAAAATCGGCAGCAAAGTCCGGTGGATTACGGCCTTAAGGTTAGACTACAGTGACGGGGGACCATTTCACTAGCCTCGCAAAATTTCAGAATAATTATTTTCCTACTATCTATCTTAATATATATTATATATCATTAAATATGTGTTGGAATAGGCTATCTTATGATATAAATCATATAAATATGGGTATTGGAATAGAAATAGAAATTGATCGGAAATATGAATATCATGATTAATACTCTTTTTTTTTTAATTGAAATATCTCTGTCAAAAATGAAGGGAAACTCATAATATATCATATACATATAGATGATACCAATATGGAGGGAACCGTGTCTCAGATCTTCTATTTAAGACCTAGTTTTGATTTTATGAAATCTTGAAAATGAAGTTGTAAAAGTTGACAAAAAATGACAAAAAGTTACCCGTTTTTTATCATAAAAACAACACTAGAGCACAAATAGATAATCTGAGACACGGTTCCCTCCATATAAATGTTATTGACAGTAGGACAAAGTTTCAAAACTGTAAACATAATATTAAATCAGAAATCTTTGTTCAAAAAATAAAAGTGAAAAAATACGATTTTAATTCATATTTTACCAAATCCATAACTTTCCTAAATTTGTCAGATATGATAATATAACGAAAATTCTCAGCTTTTTTTTGATGTATTACATGTTAGAGTATCACCAATAGCTACGGAGATATTGCGATTTGGGTAAATTGACTGTTCATCACCGTAGTCTAACCTTAAGAGTTACCCTATTCAGCACAATCTAAATGAAACAGCCTGGTTGGTCCTACCGATCTCCAATTACTTGATAGTTATGTAGCCCGTAAAACAAGAATTTCAGCTGGTATGTTTCAGTTGTTTTAAAGTATACGCTTACCTATATCGTAGATGTTCCATGAGATTTTGTTTTAATTTTCCGAGGTGCCATCCTGTCCGTGGAAAAGCTGTGGCAGACAGGGGATAGAAACCGTCCGTGGGCTGCACGAATTTCCCTTAATCTTCACTTGCTTGAATGGGATCTGATCTAACTTTGGATTACATCTGGGGCAATTAAGAATCGACGGGTGGCGGACCATGACCCTAACTTACATAACCGTCCTACCTCCGGCCATTATAGCTTTGATTGGAGTTGTCGTTATTGTTACAACCCTAGATTTCAGCTCTTGTTATTGCATACCGTAAGTGCCTTTAGTGATGACTCCTTCTTGGAACTGACCGACTAAACGTTTTCTATATACCACTCGACTAATGGTTTCTTGGAAGCTGGGTTAACTAATAGTTTTTTAATGATACTGGGGTCGTTGCCCTAGCCTTGGACACATTCCAATTCATTTAGACTACAATAATTGCATATTTGGAAATCGCTTGTTTCATTCAAAAACTCACAAGAGAATAACCGTTGACAGCATTTTGACGAATATTGTCCTCAACCAGACCAATATACATCACAAAAACCACCCAAGAATATGAGTATTGCGAACTGAGAAAAGCGTGAAAGCTGCGTTTTAACTCCGTCTTCTTACCAATTTTCCTGCAAGGAAACTACTTTTCTTAAAGTCAAGTATTTGATGATTTGGTTTTGAAGGAACCAAATTAATAAACAACGGATCCAAACCAGAGGAGTGCATACTCACCCAAGACGTTCCAGCTGATTAAGACTCCCGACTGTCGGACCAAATTAGGATAAATATGTTCTTCTTTACGATGCAAAAAGAAGATACATGAACATAGTTTTATAGCAGAAACCAAGCTGTTGTATTTTTTACAATATATTGATTTTTTATACATTGTGCTAAAGGCGCATGCCCATCAGCTTACAATGTGTCGAGCTTTCTGATTGGCTGACAGTTATAATAGGCCGAGTCAAAAGACACGTGCCTAAGAATTTACCTTGGAAGCTGAAATGAAGTTTAAAATTGTTTAAAAAACGAATCTTTTGCTGAACATTTCTTTTACATTTTCTATAAGCTGGTTATCCGCCATGTTATATTTCCATTTAACAGATATCACAGTTTTGCCACATGCGTACTCAATAGCCGCTTTCAGAGCACTAACAATGTTTCAATCTTCACTTAGCGGAGCACATTAAGGTACAGGATGCTTTCATTTTACTTAAGATCAATTTTGTGTAACGCAATTTAAAGACTTCGTGTGATTAATTTTGGTTTTCAGGACATATAATATATATTTATATATCGGGATTGGTATAAATCTTCTATCAAAAGCTCAGTCTGAAGATCATTCAGGTCAGAGACGTTTTGACCTGGGGAAAAATAACTGGCTTTTTAAAACACAATTAATACCCAATTCAGAGCTGATTCAAAGCTATCTACGTATGTTATATAGGTGCAATTTAATAGAGATGTTGCTCGGACTCCAACTTGAAATTGATAGCAAAGTTGAAAAGCGAAATGAATTGATGAAATTTCATGACGTTAGGGCTGAGGGAACACTGTCGTGATCGGATGATTTGATTAAGTTCTAGTTTCGCGGGTTTATAAAGTGTTATGAAAAATTGTTACCCGTTTTTTTCCATCTAGATTCCCTCTTAACTGAATGTTCCACGAATTTATAATATTATGCAGGTTTGAGACAGAACTATCCATGTTTAAAAAGAATAAACGAAAGAATATTATTAGATTAACACAAATCTCGTTCTCAATACTTTTTTCCACCCTTAAAGGGAAAACCTCTTTCTATAGCTGGTAAAAACAAGACAAGAGTAAGGCCCTTATTCTTGTTGATAACTGGCTATACAACTTAATGTTGCCATAGCCACATTTCGAAATGGTAAGATAATTATGATTTAAGAAGTAGCACCTACATTCTTAAGAAATGAATCTCCTTAAATGTGATACTATTGGTGCCTATTAGAAGTACCAAGAAGTCCCCCAAAGTGTGGTTGATAATTAAGATTACGCATTACAAGTATTTTACAGATATTCATGCAGGTGTGATGAATCTATTATCACGGACTTTGAAGCCTTGTTTTTTTGTTTTTTTTATTCAAAAAGTCATCCTCAGGTAACCCCCTGGCTTTCCAGATGATACATTACAGTGTATATACAGTTTAAGTGGAACAGAAATAGAAAATATCAAGAAGTTACAATAACAGCAATAAACAGGAATTTAAGAAAAATAAGAATCAGTAATTAAGCTAGCACGAGTTACAGGAAATATAAATGAATACAAGTACATAATTTATATGCTGAAGTTATTACTTAATTGTCTGTCCGTCAAGTGTTGATGTGTACTTGTAATTTTGTTTGCTAGGCACGCAGATGTGGCTGACAATTTTTTCTCAAACAATAAAAGTATATGGAGTGCGTACTACATAAGTTATGCACACCACTAACACATCCATAGAGATAAGATTATTATCAAGTGGCTAAACTAGTATGAGCAATGAACACCATGGCACGACTAAGGGTTAACACAAACCTGTCAATGGGCAGGGAGGGGGGGGGGGGGGGCAGACGGCCGGTATGCTAACACCCTCTCTGATCAGCAATGGCCCTTCATCCCAGTTATCATATGGAATCTTAGTAATACGATAAAGCGTGTGTCGCGTCGCATAAGGGGTCTCGCTGTTGCGAGGATTGGCACTTTCAAAAGACCTGTCCTTGTTCAAAATTTAGTGTTTTTGATGTACTGGGGGCACATTTTGGGATGTGAATTATAATATTCTTTTTTCAGCAAATGATAACGGTATCCTTCAGCTTATGAGATATATAGAAGGTGAGTGGCGGAAATGTCTTTATATGTCAATTAAATGTCTTCAAAATGTGTGCATAACAGGGAGAGAGAAACTAAACCATCCTTAATTGCTCACTGTTGCGAGCGTTTGGTTATGCGATCGGCACATACCCACTTACCGATGACACGACGGTTGATGGCCAACGGCCATCGGCCTCAGCATCGATGTCGGCATAAAATTATCAAACATGCTTAACCTGGATCAGCAGTCCTGTCAGCACCGACTGCTGCATCGGCGCCAATGGGAATGCCAATTATGTGTGGGTATGCCTTGTCCGATTAGAGTCGATGGCCACGTTGATGTCAGCACCGATTCATCCCAAAATCGGTTAGTGGGTATGGGGCTTGAACATCCTTGAGAAGCAACAGGTCCACCGAAACCCATGCTCCACACCCTCCTCTCTTCCTAAAGATTATATTTTGCCCTTCTGGCAAGACGCCAGCCGGCCAGCCCTCATGCGCGAGGCACGACTCTGAGAATCTTCATTCACCCTGCATCCTCATACCCGGCTCACACTTTTTTTTTTTTTTTTTTATTTATTGAACCACATTCATACAATATGATCTTCCATGTAGGTAACTTGCAAAGAGAGAAATTGACAATAAATATGTAACAGGATTCACTCAAACAGATATATACATCAATTATATAGATTATATAAATCATATAATGTCATCATGAGTTTATGATGATAGATTAGTTAACTCAAGGTGGTTGGTATCTTTGTCACCAGAATGGTGATAATGCAAATATTAATTCACCTTAATTAGCAGGCTTATATTTTGACCCATACAAAATCCTGTGGTAACACAAGTACGGTGGCTAGATGTACAAGTATTATGGTGCACCAATATATATAATGGAGCAAGTGCGATGACAACATTATAATTATAGTTTATGAGGAAGTATACAAATGTAGTTTATCAACTTATCAGCAAATCCACAGGCAAAAGTATGTATACCTGCAATTCAGGATAATCAACTATTTCTATGATTAATTGGTTAGCTTAGGTAATATGAGTTTATATTACCCAGCAAAAACCTATACTTACATCTTACATATTTATCAGGAGTTTATGTTCACAGTTGGGGAAATTCAACCAAGGTTTGTACAGTGTCATGAGTTTATGACACTATTAGATGTTGTCTATTAGGATTGCTCTAGTCCCCTCAGCCAATTCTTGACAGCTGTTTTATATGCTGTCTTATCTTCGAGATTTTTAATGCTAACAGGCATTTTTGCCCACAGTTCTGAGCCTATGTAATAAGGACTCTTTGAGTAGATGGTCAGATATGGTATTAATGTTGGAAACTTCAGCTCATCATTAGATCTCATGTACTTATCTCTTTGATTCCTTACACCAAAGACGTGTTTTAGCCTAAACATGAGATTCATCAGGTGGGCTTTACGCCTTATTTCCAGCATATCAAGTTTTACAATTTTATGTAAGTCATGTATGCTAATATCCCTTGGATTATATATATCCATGGATATCCTTAAGGCACGATTTTGCATCCGTTGCAGCTTTGACAATTCATTGCTTTTACATAAGGATAGGCACGCATCAGCATATTCAATAGCAGGCAGTATCATTTGCTTATATACGAGTACCCGAGTTTTAGGCTTTAGATATTTCCTCATCATAATCAACTTGTGATTTCTTATGGCAAAATTCTTTTTAATGTCATTTAAATGCTTTTGAAAATTTAAACACTCATCCAGTGTTACCCCCAAGTATTTGAAAGATTTGACATTACCTAATTCAGACTCATTAGCACATATATGCATGGTGGTCACCTTATTTAACATATTGCGCGTACCGTACATGCATACCTTAGATTTCAACTCATTGATGCATAATAGATTCGAGTTGCACCAATCCACAGCAAATGTAACTGCTTCTTGAAGCTTCGACTCAATACAATTGATATCTGTACCAGAAGTGTAAATCACTATGTCGTCGGCATATAATATTGTGTGCACATCCGCCTTGTTAATTTCCAAGATAATATCGTTTATATATACATTAAAAAGGGTCGGACCACATATTGATCCCTGGGGGACACCTGTTTTAATGGATAGAGGACTTGAGTATATGTTATTAAATTTTGTAATAATTCTATGGTTGCCAAGATAACTTGCCAACCACTTTAGCAAAACTCGGTTTAGACCTAGTCTATCCAATTTGCTTATAAGCTGATTATGACTGATAGAATCGAATGCCTTTGCCATATCCAAATAAACTGCTGCAACATATCTGTGCTGATTTATCTCTTCAGTAATATATTTCAATAAATTCATTATAGCTAGGGACGTAGAGCTATTTTTCCTAAAACCGAATTGTTGACTACTAATACAATTATTATCATCCAAAAAGCTCATCAAAAAAACATGACAATGTTTTTCAAGTATTTTCCCAGGTAGTGGTACTATTGAAATCGGCCTCCAATTATTACACTCAGTCAGATTTCCTCCCTTTTCCACACTTCTGGGCCCAGGCCTGAAGGGGGTATTCCACTAGACGACATGAGCTACGATATGGCTGCGATATTGACCATGTCGTAGCCATGTCGTAGCCATGTCGTAGGCCACTATGATGTTGTTGATGTCGCATAATGTAATAGGGTAAGTCACAGATCCTACGACTTTGAAGTCGTGCGATACAACTTTTATCACAGTGAAAGTTGTGGGGACAAATGTCGTAGGCCATAGCCCAGGCTACGACTTTTATTCAACCTGTTTAATAATGTCGTAAGAGTAGTATAAAAATGTCTTGAATCCCAGGCCATGTTGTAGGCCATGTTGTAGGCCATGTTGTAGGCTATAGTACTTTGCATTGGTAAAATCCTGAGAATGTCGTACTAGTGTAATACCTAAAATGATGCGCTTATGCTACAATATTGCTGCGATATGCATGTACAAGGTTAGACGTACTGGCACCTCCTCCTGCGATACCAACTAATGATATTGTGCGATACGGTCCTCTTGTCGTAGCATTCCTTATCGCATAGTGGAATACCCCCTTGAGACATGGACAGGTGATCGGCACCTCTCCCAGTTCTATCAGCCCATGAGCAATGGCCTTGACCAACAACCGAACGAATAAACCTGTGAAGAACAGTGAATTAACCCTTCATACCATGCTTTTCCCGTCACACAATGTTGTATTACTGATAATCTTAAAGGGACGTTCTCATCCGTAAGGTTTTAGGGATACATACGCCGACGTAAGCCTAACGACGCAATGCCTGGCGATGTGTTTTCCACTTTGGAGTGTAATCCAGTGACGTTATTGGTCATGTCGTGAAATTGGTGCGGCCGTATGGGAGTTAAAATGTAGCAAATAGGGACAGCCTACGCACGAGAAAACCCCTTTAATGTATTTACCTCCTAATCCTATAATGTAAGGTGAATAAGCATTCTTGGTATGAGTTAGGTTATTTCTATTCTATTGAAAATGAGGCAATTAAAACAAAATTAGCCTCTTTCAAACTGGCGGACCTTTACGTTTAGAAGTGTCCACAAAAACCCATTGCAATCTTTACCGTAAAGAAACAATTCTGACACGTAAATTTTTTGGAAGCCTAGGTACCAACAGGGACAAACTATACCTTATTCTCGTGTCAAATGAGCTAGTTCTGGAGACCCAAATGTAGCTACGTGAAACTGCACTGCAGGTGCAACTAAAGACGAGTTATAGGAGACAGTACATTAGCTGTCTGACTCAGAATGTAATCTGACACTTTCAGGTTTCCCCCTGGTTCTCTGATGTGACCTTTGACACAGTCTCAAGGCCATATTCCACTATACTGTATTTACTTGCGGTACCATGAAAAAAAACCAAGCAAATGGCCACAAACTTGCTAGGGTGCCACAAGTTGGAATATACATTCTTGCAGCCCTTGCTTGAGGCCATTGCTTGTGACCCTTGCTACTATCTATTAACTATCAATGAATTGCTTGCAGTTGGAGATCGTGTTGTACAAGCTAGACGACCTCGTGCAGTATGAGCAATACAAAAATGCATGTACGGGTTATTTATTTAAACAGTCCCGTCTTGGTACTCACTGTGTTCACATCTCCTTTCTTTCTGGGATGGACCACGAAAAGGCTTAGAAAACTAGGACAGCTAGAGATGAAGGTCCATGATCTAGAATTAGGTCGAAGTGATGCCAAAACTGGGAGGCAGGACTTAGATGAAATAAGGGGTAAAACATGAGGATTATAACTTGGATACATGAAAATGGGGACGAAACGACTAAAAACACAAGCTCGGGTTACTGTCGACTTTAGGGACGAGAACATGGGACATGGGCCTACACACTACCACCTTTTTAATTTTTTGGGCATGGTCCCCGTCCTGGGCTTGGAAACAATGTGGCCGTTAGGGGCCACGCACAAGACCTTGATCCCGGACCCGGCCTGTAACGCGACGTCCAATGTATCCCAAACCGAAGACCCTGGTGAACCCCTTTGAGCCCCCACGAACTGTATTCTGCCCACCGACAACCCCCGTGCACAGGGCACTTTTCTTAGAACAGTATGACCACTCGCCTGACCCATCCCCTGCACCTAGCTGCCGACACAGAAGAGTGCTCACATCATCTGTCCCACCCATGCTCTTGAGAGACTGAGTGTGACCGGGCTGAGAACCATCAAAAGTACAAATATCTTAGCAGGGAAACTGTGGAAGAGCCACTCACTCACCCCGGCTTCTAACTTTCTGTGAGAACATCAGACAGTTGTGGTCATAAGCATCGATGATACTATTATTTTCTAAATAGGATTTTCCCAGTGGATGTACCCTTTCAACAACCCACTTTGCTTGACACAGCAGCGCCACCTAATATGAGTTCCCAGATTACTGAATCCAAGAATAGAAATACATTGCATTCTCAACCCATAGGCGTGAGTAATTTTCATTCTAATTTCAGAGTGTTTTTAGAATAAACTTTGTTTTCTATAGTGTTAAACATATATGAACTTCTTCCAAAAATTGACATTTTATATGAAAAAAGTCCAATCTTTATTTTTCAGACTGCAAAGGCAAATAGGCCTTCGGACGGTTTTGAGCGTGATTCGCAATTATTGTCATTCTAATTGGTCATTAAGAATAATTCACATGGTTGTCATTAGTGATCTCAGTCACATTCTATTAAATAACTATGTGCTATTTAAACTACAATTAAATAGTTTCAAACAGTCACGCCTTGTAGTTATTTCGTGATAAGTATAAGTGATAAGTTTAGTATTTCAACAAGAAATTCAAGTTTATAGTTAACTGCTTTTGATTACATCTAGAGCGTAAGACTTTATAATTGCTAAATTTATATAACTAAATGCTAAGGCAATTATAAGGTGATGTGTTGGAGACCTTATCATCATTACATTACAATTGCGTTAGCAATTAGTTATATAAATTGTCAATCTTTGAAACTACAAGCAACAATTTTCCCCTCAAGCCGGTGGTAAGAATAAGTTGTCAAGTCTATGGTGTGTGTGTGTGGGGGGGGGGGGGGATTTTCTTTTAACAAAAGGCTTTTAAGCGTGGTTCTCTGTAGCATACATCAGACAGCAGTAAAAGAGTACTTCCAATTGTGTATTATGTTGAAAAGAATCAGTTGGTTACAAAGAATCGAAATTGCTATTATGTTAAAGAATCCCACCTATCCTCGTCATGGTCAACGCCTCGAGCAAAATATTTACAAAGTCGATGAATAAGCCATCTGCATCGTTAATAGAGTGTATATTTCTTTAATGTACACTACTTTCCCGAACAAGCTAGCATAGCAAGAATGAGCCAGAAAGGTGGTTAAGCTTGCACCCTCAATGCAAAATGCCATTGGCAGTTTCACTACAATGTCATCAAGGGCGCAGTGTTTAAACCAAAACCTGTTCGTTGTCTTTTGTACCCTGAGGCCCAGTTGCCCTGGCTGATGATTCTGTCACATGGAGATGTGAAATCTCACACATTAGAAAATAATCTTATTTCAGAGGCGAGAAAATGATCGCATGCCAGCGAATTGAACGTGGGACAGATTTAGAGTCAAGTGCATGAGCCATCATGAAATACATATTTGATAAGAATGACCATATAAGCTTAACCAACCGATCGCGATCTTTGAAATTATTTCAGATTCGGCCCTTAATCGCTTCGTGGATCAGCCCTCTTAGTTGGGTGTGTCCCCTTCTGGCCTCACTTCATAAATATTCAAATTGGACAACCCTGACTTGTTGTACCCTTAGATACGCCTTGCCCTGAAGGGTGCTACACACAGTCACTGTTAACTTACTGCTTACTTCTGTTCATGTATACATAAAGTTTAGAAGCACTCTGCCCATGAATGCAATGAAAGAAAGAGTAAAGCCTATCTTCCACTTTCTGGTAGGTTACACTTGCGGTCGTTCCTTTTAGGTGCTGCAAGCAATTTGCGACTTTGAACCGAACATGCTGGTACCTGGTACCGCAAGCCTTTAAAACTGTGTGTGTGGTGTGTGTGGTGTGTGTGATGTGTGTATGTGTGTGTGTGTTGTGTGTGTGCAGTAGGTGTGGTATGTGTGTGGTGTGTGTAGTGTGTTGGGTGTGTGTAGTGTGTGTGATTTATGGTGTGTGTGTGGTTATGTGTGTGGTTTTGTGTATGGTGTGTGTGTGTGTGTGCAGTGTGTGTGGTGTATGTGCGTGCAGTGTGTGTGGTGTGTGTGGTGTATGTGGTGTATGTTGAGTGTGTGGTGTCTCTGTGTGTGTTGTGTGTGTTGTATAGTGTTTGTGTGGTTTTGTGTATGGTGTGTTTGTGTGTGTATGTGTTTGTGTGTGTGGTGTGTGGTGAGTATGTGTGTGTTTTGTGCAGATTTTGTTGTGTGTGTGCATTAACATAGTTCATAAATTCACTCACCAACAATCGGCGTTTGAATCATTCCGACCCTTCGCATCCTGTCATCCTATACTTCTCTCTTCTATCAATCTCTAATGCCACATTCAAATTTCCTGAGAAGTAAGATATACTATGTCTATTTCGTCTCCTTTTAAGCTAAAAATAATTTCCTGATATGAATTACTGCTAGCTGATAGGCCTATCTCTCAATGCGTAGTCTTTAGGACACGGAACCCCATGTATTATATTGAGTGACGTGTAAGAGCATGTCAACCTTGTGTGGGGGATTACATGACAACAGAATCACACTTGACTTCTGAGGGAGGAAATGACTTGGACCTCTTATACACCTATAAATATTCCAGCCCCCCGCAGTCGGATTATATTTACTGCATCAGTTGCTATGAAACAGAATACGCAGACTAATTGAAAAATATCTCATTTGATACCCAATAAACGGTTTTATATGAGTTCTTTCTTCCTCTGTCTTTTTATAGGGGGTGGAGTGACGTGGCGTTTTGCAGAATAGGCATAGAGAATGTCCTGTCTCTAATACACTGGATGAGGGCCAAATCAGTTCTCTGCCTAGTATTTAATTCAAATTTAAAGCCCATATATAATGGTTGTCTAAATTTAATTGGTAATTGTCATATCGAAATATCTGAATTTAGTATTGTGATACCTTTCGCGACGTAATAAAGACTTCCGGTTTCATCGTAACGGCACACTCGACACGTGGCTCTTTATTTCAAGCATCTTAGTACAGATTTATCCATAGTCAAAGTACATCTCATGACAGTGATCAATGTTTAAAATGCTAAAGCACTGGTGGTTAATTCCCTCTCAGAATAATTATCCTTTACTTCCCGACCTAGGATAAATATGAAGTCTTATGAGACAATGCAACCGGATTGTTCCTCATTCATTTTAGTTTAAACCCGGAGTCTTCTAATAAAGAGTAACATCAAATTTATTTATTCAATTAATGTGTGTTTAAAAAGACGTTATTCTGTAATTATCTCCATGCACATGTCAACGTCTATCCAACAGATGTAACTCAGAGTAACATATTTTGGTCAGTGGTGCATGTTCCTCGAAGTCAAATCATCAAGTTTCCGAATTCAAAACAAAAAGGCGTTCATATCTGACACTATTATACACTTAGATTTCAATAAGTGTATGTTTCTTATCACATGCGGTCTGGAAGACCTGATAGACTCTGAGATAAATTAGAAGAAGAAAACTATAACAACTGAACTATTGGCAAATAATACAATTTTGTCATTTACAGCCCAATCTAATGTACTTGATGTCCAAAAATAAAGTCGTACATATGTTTGCTTTGCTAAATGCAAACTAAAGTAATACTCGGTGACTGAACAAAATAAAGACAATTATGTTGATTTGACACATCATTTTTACTAAATGATTTAACATAAATATATGAGAACTGATTCTAAATAGCGTTTTGATACTTGGCACCAACATCTTATAAATCAAAAGCCCTAATTACACTAGACGATCGCTTCAAAAAATAGATGACAATATAAATATTGGTCCCCTGCTACTTCTAATTCGACCGGATTCCCTGCGCATTGTTCTATGGGCCCTAATGTCTCAGTCTGTTGACTTTACTTCATTTCACATCTATTTTTGAAGCGATCGTCTCTGTTCTAACAGATCTATAGTCGCATCACTCAACAATTTAAATTCTAGACCACGCCACCTAGTGTGAAACATGGCCTCACAACTGCAGGCCAGACAAGCTTGGGGTAGTTTTCTCTTCGGGCCTACATTATATTGAAGAAGGGTAACAAAGGCAGTAGTGACGCTCTTGCCGATTCAGGAACTATTAAATAACTTAGGCCCTTTTATTGATTGAAAAACAATTTACCAATAAAATAATAAATGAAGTAAATAGAATGATAAATAAAAAGAAATTACAAGCGTGTGGGGAACGTCTACATCTAATGGCGACTAAGGAGAGACTAATTTGGTGCCAGGATGATCATGTGACCAATTAGCATAACATGAATAATAAATTAGGTAAGACTCACAGCATTCCCCAGTAATATATATCCATATGATAATAATGATAATTATGTCTGACATAAATTGCTGAAATTCACCCATCTATAACTTTTGATGCATACAAAGTTGCAAAATCCTCTTTAGGTGTATCAAAAGCTCCAATCTTTGTTGTTTATTTTTTATCTGATACATAAATCATCTCTTTCCATGCAATGTATATATTTTGGAATCATTTTTTCAATAGTAAAAGTTTGTAGCCAATCAGAGACCCGATCTGGGCTTATCAGCATTATAACAGGTGTGGGCCCCAACAACCTAGTTGTTGTCATGGGGACAGTCAGACAAACAAACAACTGGGCTGTGACGACCAGGCTGTGGAACACACACACACACACACACACACACACACACACACAGGCACAGGCACACACACACACACGCTCCCTGAGAGTTTTTATAAAATGACATATATGTCTGTGTACATGTAAGTGTGTGAATCAGGTGTTTGTGGGTGTGTCTGTGCATAATTATGACAATCTTTAAATGATTGTCATAATTATACACAGACACACCCACAAACCCACGAAGTTAAATTTCAACTTCATTCTACCATGTAGCAGACCATCCACCATCCACTATGTTTCTCACCTTGCGCAATCTTTGCTCTGGACACAAGAAAGATGTGCCAATTGTACGCCAACATTCCTTCACGTGGCATGCCTCCGTTAAGTAGCATGTCTGCCCCCTGCCCCACCCCTCCCACAGGCTCAAAGAGGAAGCCATCTGCCCCCCGCTAACGTTAGAGCCCGCCAGAGGGCGCTAATCAAGGGTCATTTGTAGGGGCGTAGGCAGCGCCAACTTTGGCTGCCGTGGCAACAGGAGGTGACGGAAAGGTCAGAACGATAACACCTCATTACGGGCTCGGTAGCCGCGTGTACTGGTCACCACTAATGTCTACTGGTGTAGGGACCCCAGGGCAGCATGCCTACAGGTCATGCTAAATCCTGAGAAGCCCTTCTGGTGGGCGAATGCCCTAGGTATAACCAGAATGTCTTAATATAGATCACATCTATGGAAGCTATGCATGCTTCCATAGAATGCGTGAATCTTATAATGGTAACTCATTGGCAAGTGTGATGCAAGTCGAATACTTTAGTAATTACAGGTGACTGTACTTGCTACATAACTGGAAGTCTCAGGGAAAAGCATTGTTATGGTGTTACAGCAATATACTGTAAATCTCATGGCTGAATTTTAAAAAGCTATTTGTATGTCTGTGAGTAATTTTTTGTAACTGTGTTATAAGTAGAGGTATCACATGAGTAGAATGTATCTAAATAAGCAACTTCAGCTATACTTTTATGCTACTAGGCAGCATGCCTACAAGTCATGCTAAATCCTGAGAAGCTTTCTGGTATGCTGGTGATGTAAGATGTAACGATAATATATATGCTTCTTGATGATACTATAGAAGCTATAATCAGGGCTATCACATGAGAAAAACCTATCTAAATATGCAACCTAAGTTACTCTCATCTTTATTTCCATGGTGATTTTCCATGCAATTGATCATTTTATCCAATGACATACATAGTTCTCTTTTGCAAAGATTAGAAAACGATGAAGACACAGCAATCAGGTTATAAAGATGTGATTGCCCTAAAGGTCAATTAGTTTTTTCTTTGTCAATGTAACTAACCTTTTATTGATCTTAGGAAAAACCTCATTGCATTGGAGAGTATTACTTTACAACAGAAGACATTAATCTTATAAACGTAAAATTCTTATTATCCTATTTTTGGCCTTCTCTGGAACATAGAATTTAGTAATAACCTTTGCACAATTATGATTTAAAGATCCCTGCCCGTGAACTACAGATTTTGGAAACTTGCATTTAGTTTATCGAAGAATTTTCATAGAATGATTCTAGTTTGAGTGTAAAATTCTCACCTAAATACTTGGAATGATAAATATTCACACGCGTGTCAAACCACGAAAATAGATATATAGCTTCAAAAGAGTCGTCATGGACCATCCTTATAACGTTTAGCAACATTGCATTTCCAGTAGTGGATTTAGAAGAGGACGCAGGGGCCTTGCACCCACACCTTTTCTGGTCAAATATTCATTGTTTTAATGTAAAATTCGCGGACCTATAGAGAGTCTGGTAGACATTTTTACAATAGGGCGCCCCTGATTTCTTAAGCAATATGTTCGATGTGTGACATATTGAAAATTTTCTATGGACCCTTCCATTAAATACGTATGCACATTTTTAAAAATCTCAGACCCCCACCCAACCCCCAACCTCCTTTGGGCAAAAACATGCATTGGAATTGTACAAGAACGTACACACATTTTCAAAAGTCTCAGACCCCCTTCCATCCCCTCTTGATGCGTACATACTTTATGAAAGGCCCATATCTTCCAGATAATTCCAGATAATTCCCTCTGAAACTCAGCAGGTTGCCAAATTCCTTCTCGAGACTATTACAGTTCCGATTCAGCGGCCTGCTTCTAGGCCAATTAAGGTTAATTTCAGTGGAAAAGAAGACGCATCTTCTCCAGAAAGTGGGGATAAATGGAGGGCGTCTAAATGTAACTGTAATAGAGCTGCTGTTAAGAGTGTTTTACTTTAAATGAAACAGGTTGGATTATCCCAGTGACCAAATACCCGGTTCGCACCTCACGATTTTGTTCTCGTGGGGTTTGGACAGAACCGGACGAGAACTATGGATGAATCATATAATTAGCAGAAAGTTACCTGTGTGTTTATGTTTGGAACTAAATGTCTTGGAGTTAATTGCAAGGGTGTATTATAATAAGAGGCACCATGGGAGGCTCTCATACGACCCATAGGAGATCGTCGCTTACCAAGGGCGAAGCTCGAGGTTTGTTCAATCCCCATTGGTTGTACGGCCACCCAAAGATGAAGGTGCTTCTTTATTTAACACCCAAAAAAAAGAAAGATATGTGAAAGTTCCTGAAAACAAGGGGTTCACAGTGAGCGGTGCGTACGGCCTGTCAATACGCCCTGGCCACAATACGCACCACTTGCCGGCCGTGCGGGTGATAAAGCTAGGGGCTGTTCAGGGGGTGTTCTAGGAGCAGAAATCATACGGTGTGAAGCAGCCAATACACAAGCCACCTGCCATCCGCCAGAGTGAGAATTACCTTGTAAACGTTCTCTTTGATAATTCAATTAACTACAATATGGTTTAAATCTTCAGAAGCTGACTAATGGCGTGGGTAATATTTTTCCATAATGATGTGATGGTACCTCCCACAACCACCTCTACTTAAAGGATAAAACCTAGTGAAATAATCTGGAGAGCGAATTTTCCTTCTAAACTCAAACTGTAGTATAACATAGGGACCTTGCACAACATCTCTTGCTGCGGTCAGGCGGCGGACTTCCTACCAATCCCCCTGGAGAAGGGGCATCATTCAGATCACATTTACCAAACTTTCTCCGATATACTAAAGTTCATTTTCTTATATTTTGTAGATATGGGCCCATTTTAGCTTCAACTATTTACATTTTCTCTGGGAATTAACACAGGGAACCAAATAATGAACCTCCACCAGTGAGGCTATGGACAGGAAGTTCTCCACTCGGTCGGTGTCCCACGCCATATTACACCACACAATGCTAATGTGCAAGGACCCTATGTTATGGTGAGTTTCTAGGCTGGTGAAAGTCTGACCACTAACCTAACTAAATTTATCCTGTTTTATAAGTCCTGCTGTGTTCAACTTTCAGTAAGCACTGAAATTGGCCATTTATTAAAACTGCTTACGATCTGAATGGAAAAGAGAAAGAGTATAGTTGAATGATTTGATGATCCATTTATTCAAAAGTAAAACAATGTTATTGTCTTGGCCCCATACTGTTTCCTGCGAGTCGATATCGAATTACTCCCGACCATGTTCCGAATTATGCTTTGTCATGATGAGTCAGCATTCTGTGGGTTTCATCCAATGAGCTGCCCCGTTACATATGGCCTGCCTGGTTCTCCCGACCAGTCAGATCATCTCTTTCATCTGGAATGTTGGTTGTTATCGATAAGAAGTTTTGATAGAATGTTGAGAAGTAGTGTCTCCCGAGAAATTGGTGTCTCTTTGGACAGTCTCTTGTTCACAGAGGTCATATAGTCGGCAAGATTGGCCGGTCTCGAGCTCGGCTGTCTACCTGAAAACAGAAATGAGATACATCTCTTAAAGGTAATTAAAACCAATATAATTGACAAAATATTCAAAACTCAAATAAGTATAGAAATATGTTAGATGAGCCTAGTTACAGTCAATTGTAAAGTATTGGCTGTGAAAACTAGCTTAAACCAAAGTAGAACTCCACAGGAGATAGTAAAGTTTCTATTTGTTTGTAAACAAAGCCCATTTTTGCAGATCCAAATTAATTGAGTTGAGCAAGGAAAATGTGTTTTTTTTATCGATTTTCTATTATATTTCATGATTTAAATTTTAACAGGGGCCAGAAATAAGGCTCAAGGAATGGATGTCCATGATTATTTGCGTTTGGAAAATTTATTTGAATTTATTGGTTTTGGCTCCCTTTAATACCTCATATAAGAAAAAGAGAGATCACTTTTCATTTCATTTGATACTGGTTCTTAATGATAGCTTGAAACCCTATACCCACTGGGATAAATAGGCACACAAATCGGCCAATAACAAAGATTGTCGTACTGTTGCTGGCTTGTGTAAACCAGGCTTAAGATAGCAATCAGTTTACATAGGTCGCTGACATTGCTTGATTGTCATAAGACTTATGTCAATAAGCCCATCCCACATTGGGTATATCCCAGGGTTGAACAAGGGTTGGACAAAATTAGTGTATAAGCCATCCTTGTCTCCTAGAGCTGGGATTACTGGAATGACTAAGAATTATGTTTTTCTATTTCACTAAGTACTGATAAAACATTATGATTTCTTAAATTTTACCAATTGACAGATTTGTAGGTTTGCCAGCCAATCAAAATGTTGCATTTCAGGGAAAATAGGGTTCGACATTATGGGTCGGGCTGACAGGCTTTAACATTGGTTCCTATGGGGAAAAGCCAATATACAAATTTTAGGAGCAATTTGTCAACCAAACCACGTTGGTCCATTTTGTTTCACACATCTATCTTTGGAGACTAAATTAGAAAGAAATTGCTATGTAATTTCATGGTAAAGTTTGATGTTCGTGTATACTGGGATGGGCTTATTGTCATGGCTATCATAACACTTACAACAATGACTGTCGTGGACCCATTGTTAGGATTTTAATGGCATGTGTAAACATCCCTACAGGGGTAAAGTCAGAAATCAAGATATGTCCTCAATCATGGATCATAGTTTTCAATTAAGATAATGTTGACTGTCATTTGTTAAGGCTATATTCCACAATGCGTTCAGTGCCACTTGCGTCCCTTTAAAGGGAGGGGCCAGTGACCATACATTAGTATACTGCCGTGATCTTTATCATCCAAGGAATAACCATACCAAATTTTATGCTTTTATCTCTAATAGTTTTTATTTTATTCATATTTGTCTCAATCAAACTTGAGTTTCCCTGTCTGCATCTGACACTGCCTGCACAGAGCAATTATCTGTATGTGACGTCACAAGCAGAACAGTTGAAAAATGATACAACTTAGAAAATAGCAATATTTATTTTATCTAAGTGTTTTTATGAGCCTAAAAGTATCTGTAATTACCAAATAAAATGATTCATGAAAGAAAAATTGAAAAATAAACTTTATTTTGGGATTTATAATTTTGAAATTTAAATATAACGGTTTTTTATGTGACGTCACAGACAGACAGCCTATGTCAGGTGTGCAGGAGAATCAATATATTGTCTCATAAAGGGACACAGTTTTCTAGTATAAGGGATCACTTCAAATTTGTAATGATGTCACATATTTAGACTTAGGCAATATACTTACGGCATGATATGACAATTTAACAATATTGAAATTTCACTGGCCCCTCTCTTTAAACATGGAGACACAAGTTTGTTTGCATTCAGCTACCAACATGTTGGTATCAAGAATGCAAGCAAACTTGCTTGCATTCTGTGATGAAAGCGAAGCAAGTGGCACTGAACGGAGAGTTGAATATAGCCTTATACTTGTGTCATACTTGTGTTCCATGAACACAAGAATGAACGCAATAAAACCCTAGAAATACTTCCCTTTCACTTGCGTCCATATCAATAAACCCAAGTAAGATGATGAACACAAGCACATGAACACATCTTGGAATACAGGCTTTACTTTCCTTTTATGGCTCCTCCAACTATAATGATTACATTTCTATTTTTAGCTCTCTTATATCCTGTCAGTAATCAGAACTGGAAACTACCCACTTAGATCTAAGATGTAAGAAACACATTTATAACATCGTTTCTATGACACCCAGCCTGAGCTAGGATCATGATTCCCAGAACCATTTTTTTCTGACGAAAGCCTGGTTTACACAGTACAATAGCTACCTTTAGGAAAATGGAAAATGGTTACAATGATATCAGAAGGAAGAAGGATGGAACAAAATGTCAGAGATTATAAAGCAACCCCTTTATAAGAACATCTACTGTTAGAAATGTTGTTGGGGCTATCGTAAGGCTGTTGGGACCCTTAGGAGAACTACGATGAAGGTTATCTTAAGCATTTTGATGGTTTGTGTAAACCCCCTTCAAGCCCAGTTTACACAGTCCGTCACAACATATTATCCTCAGCTTTGGAATAATGGGAAAATCGGGTAATTGACGTGTATGTAACTTATTTCTTTTAAGGATACTGGTGATAGTTATCCTAAGATGTAGTGGTCCTACTGATTTCCACTGATTTACCACTGAAATGCTACTGAAATCTCACACTGATTCTCCACTCAGTATATACTGTATTACCACTGCGTTTTGTTCTGCAATTAATTCACAAATAACCACACGTGCGATAAATTTAATGTATTGATCCCATAGCATTCATACTGAGAGTTAAGGTCTCTTGCGATCACTTTTACTGGTGATCTTATCTGGAATCACACAGATTCTCTGCGAAAATATTCAACATGTTCAATAATTTCACAAAAGACCAGGTCGTAGAGGTCTATGATAATGTTTCAATCGTTTGCAGATCACAGAGCTCTACGAAAACCCACTACCACCCAGGTGAATGAGGATTCAGCTGAATTTCAAAGCGTAAGCCAATTCATAATGGGCTCTGTAAATAAAAGTTTCATTACAGAGGCTGAGACATAAGATTATTTCACTGAAAGTCTGCTATTTTGAATTGTTGGTCCCCATCGAGGTTATGTTGATATTTCAAGGAGGTCCCCCTTTTAAATTCAATGAAGGGGTCCAAGGGGATCATTAAACCAAATGAAATCAAGAAATCTTGTGGCAAAAGAGTAAAGTCTATATCCTTTCTTTTTAATTATTTTGGAATCCAGCGGTCATTGTCAAAGGTATTGTTCTAATAAATCCAACCATTTTGAACTTTGAAGTATTGTATTAGATGAATTCTTTTTTTATCTATTGAGCCCCTTAGGTTATAAAAATCCTGATATTAGAACCATTTCCACTTGTCTAGATAATTTAGCAGCTGAAAATCATGTTATTTCTCAAAATTTTCAGCCATCTAGGATTCTTTTTTTTTTTTTTTTTTTTTATTAACTTATTTATCCTGGAAATACAGTTAGCTATTCAGCTAGTATTCTCTGATATCCAGCGTCGAACAATTTGATTTGGCTTGTCAATAATATTTTAGATTTTCACATTGTCTTCAAATATAAATAATTAGATTCCCTGACCCATAGTTTTGACACCAACCATATGCATGTCTCTTTAGTTAATTTAGAAGCTGAGATATAAGCTTGTTTAAAGCAAAAGTTGGACATATTGGTTTTTTGGCCCCCACATCTGTCCTATTAAAATTATGAGGTGGCTGCCCTTCTAGATTTGATAGTTATATGCCTCAGAGGTGTTGCATACCAAATTTGGTGCTTTTATCTGCCGCATAATGATTACACTAAAAAATGACCTTGACAGACCCCACTATCACCATTAGTCTCCTGTTGGGAGGTCTTGTTAACTCTATGTGTGAACTGGGTTCTAAGTGTGTTGCCCACTGTCATGTGATAGTGTTTTAATGTAGTGAAGGAAGGCTCCAACAGAACTCACCTCGCTTCCTTCCAGTGGTCCTTGACACATGAAGACGAGGCGAGGACCGCTTCCCTGTCGGTCCCCAGGACCCACCTGTACGGACAAAGTGGGATATGTTTATCATGGGCAATGTCACATTGATCACATATATAAGGCAACAAACTTGGTTATCAAAGGTCTCTAGTAGACCACCGACTGTTGTGTGTAGGGCCCTGTCTATGGGACCCTGCACATTAAAGAACACCTGCCTTGTTAAAAGTGTAGGGGTATGGTCTCTACCTTCTCATAGATACAATCATTTCATAGATGTGATTATTAAACCGACAGCATTGTCAAGACCTTGTTCTCACCGTGATATGACCATAGATGTTGATACGGTGTAAAACCCCAATAACCAACCAACCAACCAACTATAAGGCAACAAGAAAATAATTCTCCCTAGCACATATAGCTGATTTACAGTATTTTAAGGACCTGCAGGCTAATTTTTCCAAAATAAAATGATACAATCTATAAATGTATGTAGGTAAAACTCCCAAAACTTGCTATCCGTGGTTGGGAGAATTGTGTTCAGGTAAACATAGATGAGGATATTACAGTTTGCAGGTCACTTAAACGTATTTTTAGGTTCTTTTCTATACTGTTGAATCAGATTCTTGCAAATTCAGAATTGACATCAGATATCCTCTACATTTTCTACTCTCAAAAATATATCTTTTGGTTAGATGTATCCCATCTCTTGCCCTGTAAGTCATTTCTTTTCATATTTCAGAACAAATTTTCATCAGAAAATGGTAAGGGTAGAGCCAAAACATTAGGGAACAGAATATTCCTTTTAGGCCTAATGCGAAGCACAGATAATTTCCTTTCATATAGGCAACAATCGAAGCTTATTCTAAGAATTTTTTTTATGAAATTGACAAACGATTATTCTACTGGTCTTGACTAGACTGTTATTGTTAGATCCTCATTCAATTTCATACTTCATCAGTCATCTATGTGTTACAGCAAAAGTATAAATATACTTATGTGTGTGTGTTACGCACCACGAAGAACATGTTTAAACATGAAGATATCCAAGCAATAATTGATATTGAGAAAAACATATTTGGTTGACATTGAGGATGAATCGAATATAAAGCCAGTAACCGCAGCTCCATAGGAATGAGTTTTCAATTTCACCATTATTTTGAAATGAACAGGCACCTTGAATATGAATAACCGATTTCAATCAATCTAAATGTCACATTTGGGAGCAATCAAGGTTAGGACGTTATGAGTCAAATTGACAATCGTTAAGCATTGGTTTCTATGGGAAATTCGAGATTATTACTAGCAGGGCCTCTGAACAACACAATGACATCAATTAATGTTGTGAAGGTTAATAAATCTGAGGATAAATTCAGAGAACTGGGAAATCTGAATTCTGCTTTAAACTGGGATTAAGCAATTTCTTCTACCATGGGTAGCTAATTTGCAGTATTCTCAGTACCTCCAGTTTAATCAATTTCGTTCGGAAAAAAATACAGAAAAACCTATAGAAAAATGTATGTACCATATAAATATCTCTTTTGACTGAATGGTCAAGCGATTCGAACAACAATAAAAATGAATTTCAGATGACAAAAATTCTCATGGCTAGTCTTCTATCAGGTTAAACCACAAATGATTCCATGATTAATAAAAACCTATATGCTTAAAACGTGTCCCTTCTCGACATATTTCCCCGGCATGTATCTTGGATAGTCTTAAGGTAACGTAAAATATACAAGGTATCGATGGTGGGGAGAATAAAGTAGTTGCAGGAGGGGGTTGCATAACTTTAACGGATGTATAACGGATCTGTAATCAATTTTAGCGGATTTTCTGCTAACAATTTCCACTAATATCATAGGAAAAATAGAAGATATTTTTTAACGGATCCGTTAATTAGAATAACAAGATATGCAACCCTGTGGAGTCCGTTCGTTGTGGCACTTTAACGGAGGGGACATAACGAACATTTTGGTGGAAATGTTATGCAACTCCCCCCTGGCGAGGCAAAGATCATCTCTGGCTCCGAAGCCCCATTTCACATCTTCCAAATTCATTTTTCGAATACAAAAATCGAATTCAGACTGCAAAAGAGACAGATTATTTTTTCGAAGGTTTAGGGTAATTAATCTAAGCAAATATCTAAGTCACGTACATGTTTCAAAGGAGGATATTCAAGTCTTGACATAATCATAAGATTCATTATTATTAATATCAAAAGCATCAGCACTCTATGGTAAGGTGCCTTCCATTAAGTATATATGTGCATCAAGAGGGGGGAAGTTGGAAACTTTTAAAAATGTGTCTACATTCTAATACAGATTCAGGGGCGCTTCACACTCGTCGTAACTCTAACGAGTCTAAGATCATTTTTATTGTTGCATTCAAGACTTACGATCTTATGTCCCTGTTGTTAGCTATATATATATAATATATCAAGTAAAGATCATTGATTGCAAAAATATCTTACCTTGAAATTTAAGATATGAGAACCGTATTTAGGATTCCCCTAGTGTGAAACGCACCCCTGATGCATACTTTAGCCCAAGCGGGGGTGGAGGGGTATGAGAAGTTTTTTAAATGTACATACGTACTTGATAGAAGGCCCCTAAGACCAAAACATCTTCAGAACCTAACATAGCTACATTGCACTGTGACGTTATTGTGATATTCTTGTTACATTTTTCCACTAAAAGATTATGCTGTGTATTTCTGTATTGGTAGGGTCTCAACGTCACAAAAAGTTATTTTACCATAACACTCTGTCTTAGTGAGTCTCTACCTAATGTGAAATAATGTACTATTTTGTCAAAATTTAGCAGGTAACAGACTGACCAAAAAGAGTATAGTATCAGAACGTACCTGTCACGGATGCACACGTGATAACTTGGTTACCTATTGATTATATAATTATGTTCTGAATTGTGATTTTTAAATGTATCTATGACAATGGATTGTGCAATCAGATTATATGAATAAAGTGAATGTTACAAACAGATACACGTAAACTGTGATAATGTATAAATATGGCTGTTGATTTTATCTCACAGGCAGAAAAGTGAGACAAGTTCCATGTAAACTTATTTTTTGTCTGTCTAAGTAAATGAATATAATTATATATATATATATATATATATATATATATATATATATATATAAACTATAGACCCATATCTCCTTATACATAGTGTGCTCCATCACATAACAGGTCTCACTGTAGTGAGGGTTGGCACACACAGCGAGACCCCTCTCCATTGAACAACAAGTGTATCCAACTCAGCTGATAAAAGTGAGGGTTGGCACACCCTTTCTTTAAATGTGTAAGGTGGGCATTTTGGTGTCATTATTTCGATATTATGTTTTCAGCTGTGGCCCTCAGTTTAATGTGAAATATACAGTAGGCAAGTGGTGAAAATGTATTTATCACTCAATTGAAATTAATGTATTCAAAATGTGAGCCAAACCCTCGCAACAGCAAAGGTTTGCATTTTGTAAACCTTAGGGATATCGCTGTTGAGAGATCCACATCTAAACCCTTGCTGTGGTCTCACTGGTGTTAGAGTTTGGTTATACAACAGACCACTGTGGCGCGTCGCATAACCAAACCGTCGCAACAAGGACGTCCTTAAACAACGACGTCCCTGTAGCAATGGGTCCCGCTGTTGATTTGCGGCTGTTCTGCTATACCGATTTTAATTCTGCAAAAAGTTCTGGAAACTAGACATTTAGATCTAAAATCCCTGAAATTGTCAGCCCAGAAAAATGATTAGAAATGGGTGAAAATCGATGCTGAATTTTGGCACAACAGCGAGAGTTTGACCATGTGCCAAAAATTGTTCCTTATTTCTGTTATGCGACGGGGCACTGAGAATACTAGTTTACCCCATATGCTATACTTATATCAGCAACTGTGGTTATAAGATTTGAGATGTGTAATACATATGAGCAATAATACCTCCCGACTCTTCTATATTAGAAAATTATAAACGCAATTGCCTACGGTCCATCATATAATCAAACCCTTGCAACAGCAAGAGCACAGTGAGGACTTTCACCAATTACTACTCATTTTACGGAGCTGACAATTTCAGATATCTTAGATCTAAATATCTTTTTTTAGAACTGTTTACAGAATCAAAGTTGGTCCAGTAGAACAGCCACAATTTAGTAACGGCCTCATCGCAACTGTGACATCCCTGTTGTTAGGGTTTGTATATTTTCACTTTCTTGTAGGGACGGTGCTCCGTCGCATAAGCCAACCCTCACAACAGATAGACTACGGTGAGGGTTTAGATATGGGTCTCGCAACAGCGATATCCTTAAGGTTTTCAATGTCCCAACCCTCGCAGCAGCGATGGTTTTGTACAAACCTTGAACAACCCTCGCAACAGCGAGGGGATTATGTGATGGACCACTGTCAAGCTATGGGTGCCAACCCTCACAAAAGCAAGACCCATTATGCAATGTAGACCCATAATACGATGTAGACCCATTATGCGATGTAGACCCATTATGCGATGGGGCACTGTTGCACAATGACCGATGGTAAGAAAGTACAATTTGAGGTCAGGTTAACCACATATATGATCAACAGCAATGACTTGACAACAAAGTCAGCGTGTTTCAAATAACAATAACTGCTGTTATGCTGGATTAATTTGAATTCTCTAAAAGGCTATACGATCAAACAATTGATATCCATATACGGTAAGGATCTAAGCTCAAAATTCCTACCATAATTTGTTTTGGGTCTGGAAAATTGTCCAACGTTGATTATTTCGGACAAGAAAAGATTTCATTGTTGCAAAACCATTTGCTGTTACAATCTGCATTGCCTAAAGCCCGGTTTCCACCAACCGATTTTAACACCGATTTCAAAACCCGGCAGTGGGAATATTAGTTAATCACATACATGTTATATACCATTAGAAAGAGTTTTTCAATGTTCTTTGAAATGGTCAGTAAGATATATAATTTTTTGTTATAATAGGCTACTAGTTAAAAGTAATAAAATACCAAATAATTGTTGGTCAAATCGGTTGGTGGAAACCAGGCTTTACGTGCAACAAGAATCAGCGCTCTTTATTCTTTTGTTTTGTGTTGCAATTTGCAAGTACTGAACAAAAACATTGCTTGAATAGACATTGCCTTTTGAACCCTGATTCCTTTAACCATATGAGACCATAACCCTGCACGTCCTCGGCCTTCAGCACCCGTTAGATACATCTAAACTAAGGGCTGCACGGAGTGGACCCCTTCACCTGTTACTGCTGAGACCCTCTAAACCACCACTCCCCCTCCCAGTGTAGTCTGTTGACTCCAGTCAAGAGGCCACTATCTCTCAACGCATCTGCCTTCCTGTCCTCTGCTATAAATAGGGATTTCCTATGCTGGGTAACTCTATTGATCCGGACTGAAAATCAGCAGACTGCAATCAGGCATATTACACCTTCTGTGTTCACCGCCCCCGCACTCCTGGGCTCTGTTGGCTTTAGATTAGCAGATTGCCCCTCCTCCCCTCCCCCCCACCCCTCTTCCAGGCGCGAGCGGCCTTGAGAGTACCGGCATCTCTCACGAGGCAGTGTTCCCTCTTTTTGAATTATTCTTTGTTATACTGTATCAAGATCAAAATACTCAGTGCCACAAAAACGTTGATTGAAATGGGAAATATTATTAAGATGATCATTAACTTTTTCTTTATTGTTATTCTTGGTTTTAAGTATTTCAGAATAATTTATGTGAATATAATACATTTATTCACATATATCCAGTTAAAAGTATGTATGCTATATATTTGATTGTTTGTTGATTTATCTATACCACATGCATTTCAAACATTTTGGCTGTGCAATTTGGCTGTGCAACTTGGATAGCAAAAGCAAAGCCAATTCGGTTACCAGGGTTTTAGATTAGTCTCTCACAATCTTAAAGACATTTGTTATATCAAGAATCATGCTTTGATTATAATTATTACCTACTCCTAAGTTTTATAAAAAAAAAATGGATAAAACCTTTTGGAGCGGAAGATCTCCTATTGTGATAATAAGGGTTTCCCGTTAATATTATTGAGATATCAAACGCAATTGGAAACATGCATCAATATAGAGAATAAAGATTGTGTATCCTTTTTAGCTTCAAATTTGGCTTTAGCCTGTATCAAGGATTGATATAAGACACCCCTTGTAATGTGTATTTAATACTTATTGCCAGCCCATATGGAAGCTTTGATTTATCTGTTGACTCAGTAAAGTTTCATTTGGTCGAAGATTAAAAGGTAACAAGAACTAAATTGAAAATTAATTCTGTGCTGAACATGCAAAGGGATAGGATCGGAAGTCTGGATTCACACATTTATACAGACAATAAGTGTAGATATCACAAGATACAATGTTGATTAATGGAGGTTCTTTTCTGGACATCTTTGATTTTTTTTAATCTGATACTCATCAAATCAATATTAAAACATATAACTATAGGAAATCCTACGAAGACATCGGTGAGATAATGTGTCTTCCCACTTAGATAATCTAAATAAAAGGATCTCTGTTTTTTCTTGAGGTGTTTGAATTACTAGCCCTGGGATGGGCATTTTTTTTAACCTTTTTCTTGCCTAAATCTACAAAATGTTTTGCCTCCCTTTTTGCTACCAGAATTATCTTTTAAGGGGCCATCCATAAATGATGTCATGCACAAGGGGGTGGGTGGGTGGGTTGAACAGTGTCACACTGCCGGAAAACGGGCCTTACCCAGCCAAGTCGTGACGTAACGGTCACGTAATGCGACCATACTCTTTTGGTTTGAGAATAATAACAGAATGTTATTATAACGTTCTGGTGAGGTTAGGTCAAGATCAAATTGAAATAGAATGTCATTGTGACATTCTGATTAGGTGAGGTCTAGACCTGACTTAAACAGAACATTGTTGTCACCTCCTGACCAGGGGAGGCCCAACCTTATTGTGAAGTTCTGATTATGTCAGGTCTTAACCTTACTTAAACAGAAGGTTACTGTAACCATCTCATTAGGTTAGGTGTCACCCTAACCTAAACAGAATGTTATTGTGCCATCCTCATTCAGTGAGGTCTCAACCACAACTAAACAGAACGTTATTGTGACATTCTTATTATGTCTCAGCCTTATAAGTAACGTGACAAGAACGTTGTCAGAACGTCACAATGTCACGTCGCAACAGTTGGTTGCAGTGACATAATTGGGAGTCATCAAAAGAACGTTGCTGTAACCTAACAGTGTGACGTAACAAGAACCAATCAAGAACGTTATTAGAACGTTATTAGAACGTCATATCCTTGGCTGGGTATTTTCATGTATAGATTAGAAAATTTAGTGTGACAGGGGGGGGGTTCTAAAAATACCCTGAAAAAGCATGACATCATTCATGGACAGCCCCTAAATCCTTCAAAAAATCAAGATAAGGAAATACCAACCTGAAGTGAGCGTAAAGAAGGGCTGGAACTTCTCTATGGGGGAGCTAGGTGACCCGGCCTCTCCTCCCCGGTACTGGCCGCCGTCCCCGCCCCGCCCCCGCCCCCCGCCCCCGTCTCCCCCCTCACTCGCCCCCTCCAGCTGGGTACACCCCGGCCCCCACCCGTTACAACGGAAGATCCCCATCAGCCGCTTCTGCCGCCAGGAGCCGCCACCAGTTCGGTCCGAATCCCACAGGGGGCGCTCGGCGGGGTCCTCTTCATACGGGTACTCTGAGTCCAAGTAGTCCGAGTCGAGTTGATTGACAGGTGGGGGGCGGAGCTCTGCCGACGACAGCCAATCAGGGAGGAGGACGACGATGAGGACACACACCAAGGTGGGCGTTGGGATTAACATTCTGCAATGAAGAAAAGTTTGACGTAAATACAGGTTGTGATGTTTTTAAACGTTCAATGTTGAAATCTTTAGTAATATTGCTTTCTGCTTATATTTGATTAAACTCAAGGGATGCTGATCCGTCTTTTTAAAGCCAAAAATCATATTTGTATTTCCAAGTTGTAAGCTTATTGTTATCCGTTGTCTCTCATTGTCTTCAGTATTTGAACTTCTGCATTCCCTACCTACGACAAAACGCATGATATCCAAGGTGGGGGGGGGGGAGGCATAGGGGACAATTCTCAAAATTTGAAGACCTGTGTTAATCTGGTGTTTTTATTTTGAATTTTAATAGGTGGGGCCAGGCCCAGTCAAGTTGCGACGTAACAGAACCGTTCTGCAACCATACTTTTTTATTCTGTCTGTTACTCACTAAGATGGCAGCTAACTGGTACGTTATTGATGGTAAGGTTAAATCCTCACCAAATCATAATGACTGTTATTATAATATCATTCATAGGTGAGGTTATGAACAAACCAAAATAGAATGTTATAAGAACGTTCTGTTTAGGTTGAAAAATGTAGCAACATCACAGCAGGACGTTGCAGCAACGTTATTGTTAGCCATCAAAATTTACATAACAAGAACCAACACAGAACAAAAAACAAACCATTGCTGCAACGTTTTGATAACGTCACATGCTTGGTTGGGGGTTTGCCCCTCAGCCATCCCCCGCCCCCCACAACGCACTGGCTATTCCAGGGAAAAAAGTCTTTCATCGCTGTTCATAGGATGTAGACGGCTTGGTACTATGAAGTAAAATGATAGGTGGGTTCCAGCGACAAAGGCAGGTCTTTGTCACCGTGATAGAAGAGAGTTAGTGCATAGATCCGCATAGTGTAATATGGGCTTTAGTCAGCCAATTAGGTAACCTTTTTGGCTGCTGTATAGAAACCTACCTTAACCCTTTCCAGCCATAGCAACCACAAATTGTCGATTCAATGTCTGGCCACAGTGCACCTGTTAATTTTGCCTATCAGTTGAAGTTCTAGGGTTTAAACACTGATCAGGGGTGTGCAGACCCCCGTTTATTTTAGCAAAACTCACAGCAAAATTCGCACAATTTGCACATTTTTGTATAGCATTTTCACTTTCCTATATAAATTTGTGCAAAAAATTCGCACATTCAGTGACAAAATTCGCACATTGGTGCGAATGTGCGAGCACTTGCACACCCCTGCTGATCCATATATCTGCTCTATATGATGTGCCTCAAGCCCTTATTTCCTCATTCCCTATTGCGGTGGGTAGCATTTGTGGTCCCTTTTTTGCAACCACAAGTAATTTGCATTTCAGTACCAAAATACCAACATGTTGGTATTTACCATCTACCGTATTTGGCATTGCCCAAACGCGCGACATCCCCTCAATGTCCACTATTTACGCGACATTGTCGCTCATATAGATTCAATTACTCACGCGACATGTAAGTAGTATAAGGAAATGGGAATATGGTACTTGTCGCATAGATTGTACTGCCTATGCGCGACGTTGCTTCAATATTTACACAATGACATCACATGAACTGACTTAATTGTATACATCAGAAGGAAGTATAACAAACTGGGTATTTGAAGCTTGTCTCGTGTATAGATTTGATTATGTACATGACAATGTAACGGGAGACGTCAAAGTTCACCACAGCACTTCGCAGCCAATAGCCAGTGAGTCGACACCATGTGGCCTCCACTGTGGGGTACTGAGGGTCGTAGCCTGCTGCCATGGGGCTGCAATCTGATATGAAGAGAGAAGGGGCACTATCTTAATGCCCTTAAATTACCTCACTAACTAACCAATTAATTAGTTGATTAGCCCTAATGAGGTGATTAGGGTAGGTAGCGTAAACAAACATGAAAGAAAAGTTCCATTCTGTCTTTCTCCTTAATAATATATTGATAAAAGGTCTATCACCTTTAATGAGGAAGCAATGGGCTTTAGAATGCTGTATCCAATCATGGCACATAGGGGCTATAAGTAACATCTTGCTGCAGCCTGTAATAACATCTGAGGCTCACAGCCACTAAATTTTGACGTCGCACTAAAATTTAAAGTAGTATACAGATATGGGAATTTAAAGATGGTTGTATTGTTGTCACGTGTATAGTCAATCTTATTATTAACGTATTTTCGATACTGCTTGGCTGACGAAATAAATAAAGAACTTTGGGGTTGTGGCAATACGATGGCTTCACCCTCGGTTCGTTATAATTCCTTGTGGTCGTACGGCTACCCTCACATCCCCCTCCCCACGTCAAAATTCAGGGGCTGTGAACCTGAGATGCTGCGACAGGCTGCAGCAGGATGTTAGTTACAACCCTTATGTGCCATGACTGGCTGCAGCATTTTACAACCCATTGCATTTTCATTAGGTGTATCAGACAGAAGCCTACATCAGTTGTATTACTAGTTTTATGATAGAATGGAACTTTCCTTTTATGTTTGTATACCATACCCTAAGTACCTCATTAAGGCTAATTTCTTGATTATTAATAAGTGAACGAGGTCATTAAGGGTCATTAAGATGGTGTCTCCACCCTGCTCATATCTGGTTGTAGCCCATGGCAGCCCTAAGGCGACGTTGTGTGTGTACACACTGTCTCTGGTTTAAACGACGTCACATATATGCATTCGTCGCGTATGTAACTTGTTTGATGAAAGCCTGTGCGCGACAAGAATCAAGCCATCTGTAAGTTCCAATTTGGAGTGAATACATACGATAAATTAGTAGTATATGAAAACGGGGATTACAGATGGTGTGATGTTTGTCTCAGAAATTTGTTCTCTTACACAGGCGACGTCATAATTATATCTTTACACTCTCTTCAGTACAAACGACGTCGCATACGTTTCGTCGTGTATAGCTTGTTCGGAAGTATCCCATAAAAAAAAACTTATGATTTGGCAAGGGTTCACCCGATGAAAGTGCCAACGAAAGTACAAATGTAAGCAAATGCTTATATTCCACTTTACTGTGTCTGTAGTTTTGTTTGTGGTTTCCATCCCCACCGCAAGCAAAACACTGGAGATTGGAATATAGGCTTCAGCCGGTTGCATTAGCTTGGAACAGGTACGACAAATGCTTATGGTTTACGCCTATGTTCTTTTATTCAGTTTTGAAACTTGCTTTGAACGAAAGAAAATATGTGATTGTAGAACGGTTCAAATTGAAGTTATTTGCGATGTCATGTTTCTGCAGAAAGAAGACTGCATTTTCCCGCCCACTTGGGCTGTCTGAATTGCCGTCATTATCATATCAAATAACCTTAGTCTATTATAAAGGCTCGTTCCAAAACAGGACAAGTGACAGTGTACGTAGATGTCACATGTTGGCTTTAGTCTCAGACACATAAAGAAGATTCGGGAAACTGAAACCTTCCTCGTTTCTCCCTCCAATAATCTAGTTGTCAGTCTTTATGACAACAGCAAAGAAGGAAATTGAAACTATAGCGTCTTCTGAACGGAGAATTTCAGACTCCATAAAGAAATGAAATATCAAATCAAAGTTAGTTCCTGTAAAAGGAAAACCATGGTACAGATAAAACTAAAACCTAAACGTATAAATATTAGATTACCAAGGGTCCAAAGTCTGCAACTCGTATCAGGGCATACAAGTGTTTAAACTTGTCATATCTAAAACTCTGTGTTAGTGGAAAAATATATTCAAACATTTGTGAGGATTATCTCTTGTGTAATGGATCTACTACTACACATAAATCCTGGTGAAGACAGTCAAAAGTCGAAATATGTCGATCTGCCACAACTTTATTCAAATGTTTTGTTGAATAGATAACCATTGCTGTCCACCAATATTGTCATCAAGTTTGGTGTATTCTCAACATCTTTAATTACTACACATAAAGTAAGCTCAATGATGTTATACGAAAATTGTATTTTCTCTCTGCTATCAAAACAAGATTGATCAAGTTCAGAAATGAATAGGCACTTTCAATTTGAGTTACGGATGTTGTCTATTTATGAACACATGTCACCGTCTCCCTTCTCACTCCATTCGGTGTTTGTATATCTGCCCAGCCTGTTCTGTGAGCTGCTCTAACCATCTCCCTACTGAGTTCTACATGTACTCCAATCTATCACTGGCTGTATGGTTATCCGAATCTTACTTAAAACCCACCCCTCGCCTACTAAACTGCGGGTGACCAAATGCTGTGGCGACGCTTTGGCTGGGGACAAAGCCCATTTCTAGGGGCTAAGTCAGCCGACAAACCACCAAAAATATCAGACATTTTGATTTCAGGGGTGTTTTGTCGTCCTGGGAGACTTAGTTTGGTCTCTGAAATGACATTTTAACCTCACGAAGTTACTTTCTGAGCTGAGTGGGGACCCGGCTTTGGTCACGCTTACATATGACTGGCGGATGGAAGTCTGCAGAGCAAGAGCCTTCCATGAGTCCTTGCGTGCATTAGTACAAAGGGTTGAATAGAATGCTTTACCCTTTGCTTTACATTGACACCTCGTTCACTGTACCTATTCACAGTATAGATCTGTTATTAAGCCCCAAACGCACTGGTCTGAACCGACAAATAAATCAGCCCATTACTGCCAAGAGTCAATCCTGATCATCAATCAATATAATGCACTTCTTTGCTCTAAATCAGTGCTAAAGTTGACTGATTATTCTGGAAGAATCAGCCCATTTTAGCACGAATACGTCGGCCGATTTGGACAAGTTCGCCAATTGGTTTGGGGCTTTAGGTTTATAATGAATGTTGAACTAAAAGGCGAATCCAACGCTATGCTGATCATCTTTTATATCAATAGCTATGTTAATTATAGAGTTAAGGAGTACAAGAGTTTATGACAGATTCTCTAAATTCAAACTTGTGCCTTTTAGTTTTTCAACCTTAACTGCTGTATCCACTTAAACCACTAACAGTACCTTACCCTGATTAAACAGGGACAACGACTCGGCGTGGAAAACTTTTGTCAAGACATGAAGTGGCTGAATCTTTTCAAGTCGCCTAGTTTTGTACTAAGCAATTTTATCAACCTTCCTCGCACTTTAAAAGCACTGCTCATAGCAACTGTGTCCTTTTATCGTACACGGCTGAACACTTGATTCTGACCATCCAGCTGGGCCATATTATTACAGAGATAGAATTAAAGCCCCATACTCACTAGGCAACTTTAGCGGCGACGAATGACAGTAAAGGGATAAAATCGTCCGACTCCTATCATACCCTGTTAGTATGGTACATTGAAATGTGTATGTTTGATATGAGTCGTCCCTAAAATCGGCTGACTCCCCTGGTAGGGTCGGCCGATTTTAGTGCTGATCAGTCGGCCGACTTGCTAAAAATGTCCTAGTGGGTATGGCGCTTTAGAGGTCTCGCACAACTTGTTATATGGATGATAAACTACTTCACTGTTAATAGACATTGCACAGATAATGTCAAATGTCCCAAAATGAGGCGACCCCCATAAAGATGATCAATGTAGGTATGTGTAATTTTTTCATGAAAGCCTGTGATGCTTCTCAAACAACTTGCAATATTGCAACAAGTTTGATTTAGTCACAGACCAAAATAGGAAAGATTTCTAGATATAGGTATGTGCAATTCTCCCTACCACTGTACCTGCAGGCTAGCCTGGATCCATGTGCATGCTGGGTAATATGTCGACAAACCACAATGCTTAAGTATATGAAATTTCAGTAATTCTAAAATTATTTGTGGTGAACAAGATGTAAAATTAACATTCGTTCCAGTATTCACCATCTAAAGAGATGCCTTGACATGTACTTCAGACAATGGTATGTATACATTAAAGTTACACCTTCACGAGCAATGAGCAATGAGTTCCTCCACCAATTCAACTCTAATACGGAAAGGAAGCTCCTGTCCGTTATTATCAAACCTGAACTGTCCTTAATGACGTACTGCCTTCAATATTTGATGTCCTGTAACGGCCCAATTCAATCAGTGTAAAATCTCGTTCACTGCTCTCAGTTACAAATTGTCTAGTTACACTGTGGTGAGGGGGGGACGGCGCTGGGCCGGCCGGAGTGGGCGGGAGGAGAAGTTATGGGTTATTGGGCTTTTCTAGTGCAAGACCGCCAGCCAGGGGAAAATCCATCAATGATAGACTCAGTAACCGAACCCGTCATTGAAACGAGCTACATCCATAACCTGATAAATGAATATAATCATTTCTATTTCTGTATCCAGTAACAGCCGTCCGGGGCGTATTTGATGTATAATATGGACATGGTGTACAAGTTTTTCATAGCTAGCTAGGGTAAAAGTTACGACTGATTTATATAATGTTTGTGATTTATTGCCATCAAGTTGATGTAAATAACACTTGTCAGGGAGGAAATGCTCACTCAATTTTTCTTTCTTTTTGCAAGGTAATAATCATGCACTGGATTTCCCAACATTTAGTCTATTATTCTGATGTCAGGTCGATCTAAATATTGGAGTTACCTACAAAAGGTTTAATGAGCTCAGCATTTTCTTGGTATATGCTGGATGATGTCAACAGTTTCCTGTAAAAACGTATTCTAACTTCTGATTGAACTCCGACTCGTATTTATTTGCCACGGAATTTTGCTATGTCATCAACAATTAAAGGGAGCCAAAACCAATAAATCCAATGAAACTTTCCAAACTCTAATAATCAGGGAAATCCATTTCTTGATCCTATTTCTGGCCCATATTAAAATCTAAACCATGATACCATGGTACAAAAATAACTAAAACACGTTTTCCATGCTCAAATCAATTAATGTGGATCTGCAAAAATAGGGTTTGTTTACAAACAATTGCAAATATTACCACCTTTTGTGGCATTCTACCTCAGTTTTAGCTAGTTTTCACAGCTAACTTTACCATTGACCTTAACTGGACTCATCTAACATACTTTCATACTTATCTGAGTTTTGAAAATTTTGTCAATTATATTGGTTTTGACTACCTTTAAGTGTCCATATACTATACGTGGGGGAGAAATAGGAAATGGAAAAGAAAAATTGTTAAGGTTCATTTTCCAAAAGTATCTTCGAATAATCTCAATAAGGATGGAAAGGGTAGTTTATTGTTATACCCATTCATTCAAAGCTCTATTTATGGCATAAATGTTGGGCCTAATACTCCTTTGAGAGATATCATTTGGACTTGCCTTTAACATGAGTAATCAGAGGAGATGTCGGTCTAATCTTTGCTTGTAGGTTGTAGACGTACAATGAAAAACAAAATCGCTAAAGAAAAAGAGCTCTCAATGCACATAAATTCTGCCCTTGCGGATTTTTACTCATTTGAGGTTTGAAAGAAAGTTGTATACGTACAATAGACTGTGCCCAGGCCTCAAAAAAGGCATTACCCTTTTGGGAGAAACAGTGCCCGGATCAATGGTACTTCTGTAATGACGGTCACTTACATGGTTAACTCCTCTGTCGGTGGCGTGCATGCATGTCAATGCCCACCACCTCCACATTAACCCAGCGTAATACGGAGCATTACATCTCATTCTGAACTTTATATCTGTGACAGACGGGGACACGCACACTTTGTTTATTACGTAGGTATGTGTAATACCTTTTCCTGTGAAGATGTAATATTGAGACATAGCCAGGTGCTGACCTGGCCCATGACTGGCCCTGGAGGCGCTTTGAGTGAATGGAAATAGGCCTACTTGCATTCTCTCTGAATAGGAAATGCAAATTGTTTGCATTTCAGATACTAATGCAATCGTATGGGGTCAGGGTGGCTAACGTCGTTGAGTCGTTGGTACCACTCGTTGGCATTGGCACTTCATGGGTTCGAGTCCCATGAGGTGCAGCATGGAAAAGGACAATTGGATGACCCCTGCACGGAAGTGTGCACAAATGGTCCACAGGACTGCAGTGGAAGTACATTTAATAAAGTGAACTCAGCCTGTATAAAAATCCAATAAAAAAAATAAAAGAAAGAAAGAAAGAAATAAAAATATGAATGCAAGTACTAAATAGACAATTATATATACTTGCGTTACTGCAACACAAGTATGAACGCAAGCAAATTCTATATTCCACTATGCATTCCTAGAAATGCTTGCGTTTACTTGCGTTTCACATGCATTTGAGTCAATAAATGCAAGTGAAATACCATCGTATTGGTGTTTATTTCAGATATGAAAAATTCGGTAGCTGACCTCCCTATGGTAACCAAAAGAGTTTCATGAATCTAAGATTTTGTGTTTTTTCATGAATCCAAATGTTGGAATCATGAATAGAAGATTCACGAATTCAATTGTTTTTGGTTGCCATACCTGGGCCTAAAGCTTGGTAGCTATATCTTTACCAAAATGCCTAATGGCTGTAAAGACCGATGTCGAGCTCAGGCCTGCCAACATTTCAGTGGCCCTAATAAGGACAAATGTCAAAAGTGATCACGAAAATCAAGACATTTTCCCCAAAATAAGGACAGCCTTATATATACTTAGATATGTATTTTGGATCTCATATTTGGCATGATGAAAAGTAATGCAATAACAAATCACATAGAATTATGTAGAAACCTGTTTTCTTAAAGCAACCCACAACCAATGTTTCCTCTTAGTTTGAAAAAATATTGTAAGTTCCAATAACTGTCCAAATACATCGTAGGGTTGTAGTTCAAGCCTTTGGAAAAGTATTAAGTGTGAAATCTGGCTCAAACTTCATTAAAATAGCTAATCATATTGTCTTCCTTCTATTATTGTGGGTCCACACAACTTCTCAGTTGTTTACAACAAAAAGTGATGACATCACTAGGATAGGATTCCCCCCACCAACCATTTTAATCCAGTTTACACTATGCACACTTTGTATTTATTTCAAACAGGGTTCTCTCTAAGTTTTCTAGTAGATTGGTACCATAGGATTATTAATTAATTTGTTTACATTACCAATAAGTTTGTGGAAGAAATTTCTCCAATAAGGTATGTTATTAGAATGAGATGCATCTCTAATATGCTAGTAGTTCTTCTAGTGTGAGTGTAGCCATAGTTCAGGCTCTACCAGTGAAATGTACATGACACTGTGGTCAACCATGTACATTTCACTTGACTCTGTTCTGGTTCAGTACACACTGCAATTAACTCAAGACCAGCTCATTGATGGCAGGGGAGTACTCATCAATCAATGCACTTGAGTGGCCCTCTTTCTTTAGTAATGTATCATTAAAATGCTTGATTCATTTTATTGGATTATTTCTGGAATATGCTGTATTTGTAGGGTGGAGAAGTCTTCCAAACTATAGGAGTTTTGTAAACCATATTTACAAAATTCAACCCACTACCCCCTTCTCTTAAAATGAGTATCTTCTGCAAGTACTTTGTCAATGACATCATCATTTCTTGGGTGTCACATGGGGTATTTCCCAGAAGTATTTTAGTCATTGAGCAAACCAAAACAAACCCAAAACTTTGAAAGCATTTGTCTCTATCAGAATGTGTCTTATGGCGCATGAAAGAATATGTAGGGCACTTTAGAATCATCAAGGGGTGTGTTAGAAATGTTTATACATTTTCATAAATTTGTGACAATTTATGTAGTTGGATTGGTTGTGGGTTGCTTTAAAAAATTCAATACGCTGTAACTGGCCTGATAAGGACATTGTCACACCTGATAAGGACAATAAGGACAACGGTCAAAAATAAGGACTATCCTTATCAAATCAGGACAGTTGACAGCCCTGGTTGAGCCAAACATCACATAGTACAAAAGATCCTTAGAAAAGTGTGTTGGTTGTTGTTTTCAGCTACAAGACACTGGAGCACTGGATGGTTCACCTTGTTCCTGGATGATTGAATCTGTGAGAAGATAGAAACCATGTTCCTACACCTTTACCAAAGCAGGTGTTCCTTTATAGTGTCCCACAAATCACCCTTTAGCCAAAGGCCTCTGATAACTCTGGCTATCGATGACAACAGGAAGGATTTCTAATACCATAGCTGCAAGACCACAGCCTTCTGATTTCAAAGCCAACACCTCAGTGAGCACTGTGCCTCCAGGAGGCCCAAGTAAATCAGTAATGTGACACAGGCCCTTAGCACATCTATCCTCCCACAACTGCATGTAGGCTGCAGCTTGCATGCAGCCTGCCACCACCCTAACAAGTCTGATACAGACCTTAAGCACGCTATCCTCCTCCCACCACCATCTCTCCATCACATATATCGTATATGGACATTAAAGGGAGCCAAAGCAATGGTGTGTCAAAATATACAAAACTTTGCAAACTCACTTATCCTTGAAAATACATTCTAGTAATCTAACTTTAGCCATTGGTACAGTATGAATCGTGATACATAACTATAAATTTAATTGAATTCCATGATACTATGTTATTTGTGCCTGAAGACAGCATTATTTTTAAACAAATCAATTTTGGTGAGACACCAAACTTGACCGAAGACTGTTTTAACGTAGTTTAATGTAGGTTAAATCTGTATTTACAGTCTATATTTTAGCACAGGCCTAGTTTATGGCCAGACAATATATTTCAACAGAAGTTGTACAATTTCGTCGAAATCTTTTGTGTGATGACTGTAGAACAAGTCTCAGGCTTTCTAACAATGCAAATTGGATAGTTCGAGTAGAAACTCAGTTGTAAGGGTCTGAATATAACGTAGGGTCAGACACCTTAGGGCCATCAAAAATACAAAATAGCATTAACTAGATAAGACAAATAAGACTAACAAATAAATAACAGTTAGATATAAAGTAAGATTTGAACTGCCTGAATTATACTCTCATGATATAAAACAGATTACTCCTAGTATTTCTTTTTATGAAGATAGCTACAGACTGCGGTTGGCATGATGTTATTTGAAATTTCTACTTTTATATTTTACTAATCCTAGAACAAATATCACATGACGTCTCATGAGTGCATTTAGCCTTAAGTCCCATACCCGCTAGGCGACTTTTGCACAATCGGCGCTAAAATCGGCAAAAAGCTGCTTATTGGATATGGGGCTTAAACATCTCTCACTAATTTGACACGAGCATTGAGCTCATAATTCTGTCATCCACCGTAATTTTAATGACTGAATATTATATCTATTGCATAGGCCTAACTCATTCATAGTCTCCTGTGAGTGTAAACCATTATCAATGTATCTAACTGCCCTATCTTGTAGTTTCTCCAGCTTGTTGTAACAGGCTATTTAGGAGCTCTCAATTATGAAGTCGGCATAATTGACAATTGGCAAAATAGTTTGTTTATATACAATTGTTGCTAGATCATTATGTGGACGTAACTTTTACTTTGTACCTTCTTATACTTCTGGTTAACAAATTCTTTAAATGACAATTTGATATCAAGAATGACACCAAAATAGTCGTAACTTGGAACATTGCCTAAACATTCTGTTTCCAACATAATATCAGGAACATCTGCGTCAGCCGGGCCCTTTGGAATAAACAAATGTTTTGTCTTTACAACATTAATAGTCAGCCTGTTTAATTCACATGTCCATTATCCCAACATGGCCTGAAACTTGCAGCCTTTCTAAATGAGGCTTTACACACTGCTATCCCCCCACAACTGCCTGCCATATCCTACACCAACATGGCATTAGCTAAAAGGACGCCTATCCTCCATAACCTTAAAGGCCATTTTCCACTGTGCGGCATTTGGCTCGCGGTGGGGGTTTTACTAGCATTGGTGACCACCACCACAAGTTAATTTACCCACCGCAAAATGGAATATAGGATTTCACTTGCAATCTCAGCAAACCCTTGGTGGAATATAGAAAATTACTTGCAATGACAATTGCATCTGTGCAAGGCCAGTAATAACACAATTAAAAAGAAACAAAATGTTATTGTACAATAACATTTTGTTTCATTTTAAGTTTGTATAAGTTACTTGCAAATTTAGATACCAACCTGTTGCCTTGGAACCTAGCACCAATGCAAATGTTACCTACAGTCCTATGTCATACTGATTCATTCCCGAGAGTATTACCCAAGTGAAGGCTGCCTGGTTGGTTGTTCTTGAAATATGATACCAGGTGTTGGGCTCAAAACTGCTCATTTCAGTGGTCATTTATTTGATACCCTGATGTTGTGTCTGCTTGTAAGGCCTACTTATATACATTAGTAAAACTTTGGGTTCAGGGCCCCAGGACCCAAGGGAATGACCATGGTCGGCCCATAGTGAAAACATCAAGATGAGCTAAAGATAAGCAGTAAGACATAGAACTGCCTAACACAAGTGGGAAAATGGGCTTTAAGCAAATCTCTCCTCCCACCACTGCCTGCAGCCTGGCAGGCCCCTGACAAACCAACCTGAAAGTCTATCCTCCCATGAATGCATGTAGCCTGCTATGTCCCTCATCAGTCTGAAAGAGGAACTAGCCATTCTATCGTAACTTACGACCTGCCAGGCCTTTCGTCAATCGGAGATTAGCCTTGTGACTGCCTACAGCCTTCCAGGCGCCCCACCAATGTCTGTCAAGGGCCTAAACTTCCCTATTATGCCTCCCTGCTAACTGCCATGTCCGTCACAAATCTAAAAGAGGCACACATCTATCCTGCCACAACTGTAACCTAAAGCCCATCAGGCCTTTCGTCAATCTAACGTACTTCTGAAAACCATCTTTCCTCCCAAGATTCCCGTGCCAGTCTGGCACAGGCCTTAGGCACGTCTAACCTCCCACCACCTCCTTGCAGCCTTTCCGCCCACTATTACCTACAGCCTGAAGCATCCCTTATCAATTTGTAAGCCTTAAGCACTTCTATCCTCCCACAACTGCCTACAGCCTGCCATGTCCCTCCTCCAATATTACATGGGCCTTAAGCACATGATAATATACCCTCCTTCATCTAGTTGCAGCCTTATGCATCCCTTACAGATATCTGGCACTGTCTTGAAGACCATCTTTTCTACCAAGATGGCTGCGTTTCTCCCCAATTCTCCCAACCACAGATAGCCAAAAAAAATAATTATTAGTTTTACCTGCAGGTTAGTCTAGATCAGGGTGCATTCTGGGTAATATGTCAACAAACCATAAGGCTTTAGCGTAGAAATTTTCAAGTGTTTTGTCTACAAAATTTGTGAAAATTAGCCTGCAGGGCCATAAAATACTTTTATTTAGCTATCCTTGGAAGGGAAAATTTGATCAAGACCCTAAGCAAGTCTATCCTCCCACAACTACTTGTCATGTCCTATTTCCCCCCCATCAATTTAACATGGGCCTTACACACGTCTATCCTCCCACAACTATTATACCTGTGGGCTTTCCTCCCACCATTGCCTGCAGCCGTAAGCGTCCCTTCTTAATCTGACATGAGCCTTAAGCATGTCTATCCTCCCACAACTATTATACCTGTGGCCTTTCCTCCAACCATTGCCTGCAGCCTTATGCATCCCTTATCAATTTAACATGGGCCTTAGGCACGTCTATCCTCCCACAATTATTATACCTGTGGCCTTTCCTCCAACCATTGCCTGTAGCCTTATGCATCCCTTATCAATTTAACATGGGCCTTAGGCACGTCTATCCTCCCACAATTATTATACCTGTGGCCTTTCCTCCAACCATTGCCTGTAGCCTTACGTGTCCCTTATCAATCTGACATGAGCCTTAAGCACGTCTATCCTCCCACAACCTGCATCCAATCTGACATGGGCCTTAAGCACGTCTATCCTCCCACAGCTGCCATCAGAATGCCGCGTCCGTCATTACGTCAGAGCACCGACAGTGATCACCGTTACATTGTTCTCACTCGTCTGAATGCTTCCTAACGACATATATAGCCTGTTCACGTCTTCAGCGGTATGGCCCTACCCCTCCTCACTCACAGCAGATGGGGTTATCTAAGGGCCAAGCACTGCTTTCCATAATGTAGCTGAAGACTTGGCGACGTGTTGTAAGACCTGATATCATGGGAAGACAGGGAGAGTGGTGCCTGATAAAGGGTATTGTGAGAGAAGAATAGTTACTTAGAGATGCACATTAAAACCCTAATTTTAGTGTCCATAACAACAAGCTGACTTCCCATTCTGACACCAGTCCATTGATGATATCCCACACCTGTTCCTTTAGCTTTAGTTTCTTCTCTCAATAAGCCCATCCCAGTATAATTATGTCAACATCAAATTTTATCATGAAATTTCATAGCAATTTCTTCCCGATTTAATACCCAAAGATAGTAGTTTAAAACAAAATGAACCATGTTAATTTAGTGGACAAATCACCTCTAAAATTTGTAAAATGCAGCATTATATTTTGGCCTTTTCCCCATAGAAACCAAAGTTAAAGCCTGACAGCCAAACCTATAATGTCTAACCCTATTTTGCCGTACAGCATTTTGATTGGTTGGTGAACCTATAAACCTATCACTTGGTAAAATTTTAGAAATCATAAAGTTTTATCAATACTTGAGGACACTCGAAAATATTATTCTTGCTTATTTCAGTAACCCTAACTCTAGGAGACAAAGATGCTTAATATGTGAATTTTGTCCAACACTTGTCCAACCCTAGAAATCCCCTATCTGGGCCTATTCTCCCCACCACGGAGAGTTTATTCACTGCATCGTACTTGCTGACTGACCTTGATCAAGATGCATGCTGAGAAATGTGTAGACAGGTCACAAGCCTTAAACAGATACATTTTCATGGCATTATTTGGCCTTGAGAATTAAGGAAGATTATTAATACGTACGTTTGTCTTTACGTATAAATATATACTCAATATTGTTTAGGCTGGTTGGAAAACGTATCAATTGTTGATAGAAATATTACAAATATTGCTTTATTTTCTTTAGGTTTCACTGTGTTTTTGTCTACAATATCAGCCAAAGTTAACTTGAAGCTGCTTAAGATACTGTAAATCAGCTATCCCCTGTAGAGAGAATTATATGTGCACCAATACATTGTACAAGTGAGGGACATTCAGTGCATTCTACTTGCATTCTTTGAATAACTATCATTAATCATAGACAAATAAAAGGAAATTTAGAGGGGCGGGAAGGTGTCATGGGTTAGGTTCTCGCCTCGCATGTGGCCGGACCATGTTTGAGCCTGGACTGGGCCAATTATACCACCTCGCCTTGCCCTTGTTCTCACCCCATAGATCCGATCACAAGTCAAAAGCCTGGAGTCTTGATATAGCTGCAAAATTGCTGAATAGACCTTAACACAGCATCATCATAAAAGGAAATTTGGTTGATTGTCTTTGGCTGATACAGGTATATATACCCTTGACCTACTTACTGCAACCTAAATAGCAGTGTCCAAGGGGAGACTGAATAATGACACTGTGTTACAGCCCATTTATAGACAATGTATATCATGTCTCTACGCTCCTAATGATCAGTGATAGAGAGGAAACTGCGCTTGAAACATTGTAGAACAAGTAAGAGTAATCACCTAGTTAGTGTTCTTGTTTTAATGTACGACCCCACCTTTCCGACTATTGTATCAGTTCAGGGTCTGTTTCACGTTGGTCTTGCACCGAGATCTGATTTTCTAAATGAGATAATTTTAATTTGAGATAATAATGCTTCTGACTTGCGATCGAATACCCCTGTTTTAAGCTATATATTATGCTTAGTTGAGAGAAATGACCGTAGAAGTCACCTTATCTTAAAATTTCAGATGTGCGGAACAAAATAATGAATCGCTAATGTGAAATGCCCCTTCAAACTGTGACACCACACACCACACACTAGGCCCCATACCCAGGCAAACATACACCGTCATCATAGCACCGCAGTAATACATTCTGTCTGATCCTCTTTAGGTTCTTGCCATATAATTTTGATGGCACCAAATTATGTATCTAGCACCTAATATCCCGACATTGCACTGTGACACCATTGCAACATTCTTTCATAAAAAGTCAATGTGATTATAACAGTCCAGTCTCTATTGTTAAATTAAAGGTCTTGACTTTACTAAAATATAATGTTATTATAACACTCTATTTTGGTGAGGCTCAACCTTACACTAAATAACATAACTGTTATGTGAAAACCTAGCAAGTACCAGACCATCCAAAAGAGTATGGTCACAGAACGTGCCCATTACATTGTTGCTTGCCTGGGATACCTTTGTACCACCCCCGCACCTACAGTACACATTCCCCTCACGACACCTGAATGGGGTGTCCCCACCTCCCCTCTCATCTATCCCCCTCCCCCCCCCTCACCCCTCACTCAGCACCCAGAGCAGCTCGTGGATCAAGGCCCGAGCCGCTCATTGAAGGTGCCCCAAAGTAAGGACTGGTCGCTTGTTCTTTGTCGTCTTGCTTTGTCGCTCTTTCATTATTAGAAAGTGTACTTCGCTTATTTTGGTATCGAAGGCTGCCTCTTTATTTCATCTGTTATAGATGTATTCACTATTGAGGTGTTTGGGTGTGATATAGATAGGTTGTGGATTCTATAGTTATATCTCTGTGGTGTAACGAAGTGGTGCTCTTACATCTGTATTGTTTTGTGACCGAAAGCGCAGTTTATAAATAAGTATTGCAGCTTTGTCGCTCTTTTGAGAATACAGTCTTTCTCCTCACTTGAAACTTTGTAGTAGGTTCAGGACTCTTTCATCATTTTTCATCTTTATTCAAAAGCCATTGCTACCGAACTAAGGGCCGATATTTCAAAACACCTTAACCTTAAACTATCGACGGATTTAAGGTGGTTGCTAGGGACTTAAGGCCAATTTAAGGACAGACCTTAAATTGGCCCCAAAATTTAAGGTCTGTGATATTTCGAAACACCTTACATTAAAAATTAGTAGTTTAGAGGTGAAAACTTTACGGTAGCTCTGGAGGTACCTTAAAATGTAAGGTCGCAATCTAATTCGCACATTTCTATGATTTCATTAATATCTTCAAGTTTATCAAACGATAATTGCCGAGAATTAACATATAATTTGATATACATGACAAAAAATGTCTTGTCAAGGCTGATAAATGTAAGGACTATATCCTCTCAAGTGTCCGTGGATGTATACATGATTGCTTTGGCAACAACGTTGTCATGGTGACGACGTTGTGGCAACGTCGTCGTAGGTAGCATCAAACACATAGGCGAAATAAACTTTTACATTTCTCAGTGAGTTCTGCATAGATTTTCACAATCTTTTTTTTTCATTTGAAGAGAATAATGTATTTTCTTATGTAAATGATGGTTCAAGAAGTGAGAATTACGCTTTAGATGCAATAAAAGCCTAAATATTACTAAATTGTAAAGATGTAAAGTGACCTTAAGCATTTAAGGTTACAATTTGTTTCGAAATATCCACTCATTCCTTATAATTTAAGGACAGGCACGTTTAAAGTGACTACATTGTGACTTTTAAGGTCCCCTTAAATGTAGAAAGAGTTTAAGGTAAGGTGTTTCGAAATATCGGGCCTAAAACGCCCTGTTAATTAATTTTCACATGGACCTTCATTGCACTTTAGTTCTTTCATGACCATCTCAAGTTACAGATTTAGGGGCGAGGCAATTCTATTATCTTAATTATTCTATTAGTTTAGCTAGTAAGTATGGGTCTAAAAATAGCCTTGGGTTTCCCATGCGTTCACCTAGTGTGCATAAAGACACAGGCTGAGGTACTGCCATTGATTGATATATGCAAATTAAGACTGACATTGAAATTGACACATTATACACTGTAATCAGCAGTGGGTCGTCCGTGGCCCATCGCATAATGAAATGGTGGAACAATTCAATGTCGCGCAACAGGGACGGCATTGTTGGGATGGGTCCCTCTATTGCATTTAGCTGTTCTACTTGGTTGATCTTCATTGTGTAAACATTTCTAAAAAATGTATATTTGGATAGAAAATTCCAGAGATCTTCAGCCTGGAAAAATCATTAGCATTGGGTGAAATTTGATGCTAGATTTTTGCACAACAGTGCAATTTAACAAAACCATTGTTTGCTGATCACCCCATGGCTGAAGAGTGGTGGGAATTGAAAGCAGTGCATATCACCAGGCCATACATACCACTCCCTGTAGCCCATGGTTGTCACTAGTTTTAACATATTTTGAATTTTCTTTGGTTGATAAAATAAAGAAACACCTTAGGGGTCGTCCTTGGGTACCTGTACGACCCTTGGGGAACGTACAAACCTGGGCTTCACTCTCATTAAGTGACAAAACCCTACGGGTCATACGGCCACCCTCAGACGCCCCCCGCGGTGCTTCTTATTATAATACATCCCATTATGCGACAGGCTACAGAGGGTCATGGGATGGGTTGGAGAGGGGGAGGGATTACATAAAGAGCCAGATTAGTGATTGGACCCCGTCAATAATTGCGCATATTTATGGTTGTATCTGATGGTGGCAACCCATTAGGATTCAACGGAATTCCTGGTTGAATCTCAAGAAAACTACCTAGGGTACTCAGAAAAAACTCAGAATAGATATAAATTGTACAGCGGATAGTCGCTTCAGAAGTTTACGAAACAAAAAGACTGTAAGCCAATCACATACCTGTGGCAATCCTAAACAAGATGTGGGCCATATTCTTTTTGTCTTTGAAAATGCCATGTTGACCTCAATTAGTAAAAGATTTGAGAACAACTACATAATATACTGTAAGAAATATGATGACAAATGTTTATCATAGAAAACTTCTGAGATCCTTAATGTCACCCCTGGTTGTCATAAGAACGACCTAGGAACAACAACATCACTTATCTGTACATTCGTTAAAAGCATATATGCAGCCACTAGGGCATTGGAGACGTAGTTATCACTGTTTATTCCTTCACTTGGTGTACATAAATGTACCTGTTTGTTAGTCAAATAAACTATTTCGTATTCGTATTCATGTTCATATTTGTATTCGTATTCAGAAATGGTCTAAAACCATCAAAATGTGTCTTTTCCATTAGGTGAGGTGACCAGAAATACATTCAAATGTTTTATGGTACTTGGATAACATATAACGTTGTTAGATGTTGGTCGTAAACACTCAATGGTTCCCCTCTTTGATGTATACATTCTGAATCTACATTGCAAAAGACATCACCATATTTCGAGAATTTCAAGTAACATGGTCCAATAAACAGGGCCCTATACACTATTTCTTTGATAACCTGCATGTTTGGACCACATTAGCAACACTGGGAGGCAGATCATGAACTGAGGGCTCTACCATGTTCCTAATTATTTCTAGAGATTTAATAACGAAATGCAAATTGCTGTGCACGTTCAATAAGCCAATACCACATTAGGCATATCCTGGCATTGGACAAGGATTGGACAAAATCAACATATATATGCCATCCTTGTCTCCGAGACTTAGGATTACTTAAACAAGCAAACACTGTTTTTCTAAATCCCCAAGTACTGCTAAAACATTATCAGAGCCATGTGGTCTTGATCACCACGTGGTGATCACCAAAACATGATCACGTGACCACGTCTGCACACGGTCTACATATACCCACTGTCTACTACTGGAATCATCCCAGTTCAATTATATAGTTATGCAATATTATTATTATGTTTGTTTGTTTTATTCATTCCAACTTCTAAAATGCTGTCCTCTAACATGTGCACTTCTCATGAGTTCCTGATGATAGAATTTGTACAATAACACCATGGATCCGTATAATAACACCGCGGGTTTGTATGATAACACCGTGGATTCTATAATAACACCGTGGATTCGTATACTACTACAGAATGGACGTTCCCCCTGTGCTCCAAACAGGGTTATCAAAGGCCTGATGTGTTGGGCCCTTTCTAAGGGACCCTGCACATAAAAGAACCCTTGCCACTCTTTGAAAAGAGTAGGGTAGTGATCCCGGTGGCAGTTTTCTCCTATATCATTGCATAGATATGATCATCCAAGAAAGAATTGTCAAAGGACCTTGTTCTCACCGTGATATGACCATAGATATTGATACGGCATTAAACACCAATAACCAACCACAAACATTCGCAATGATTCTCGGAGGTTTTCCCAGATAGTGATACCTTTGTGCAACACTGACAGTAAGCTGATTTCATTGGTCAGATTAGATCCATTCTCTGTCAATTAACTTAGTTTTACTTGAATGCTGATTAATCATATTGTTTTGGTTCATCCATCAACAAGAGGAACAGTCTGGTCTTATCTGAAAGTTCTACGATTAAATCATTAGTTTCACCCAATCCCTTCAATGGGTTTTGACTGGTTCCAATGAATTTTGAAGGTGCTATTGACAACTGTTTGTCATCCTATGGGTAACCCCTTTTACCTTTGTTGTTGCACGATGGTACCTACTGCAACGTGTCAGTGGATTTAATCTTTTAGACCCCATGTTATTGGGATAAAAACAGATTTTTTTCTTCAAATGTGTCCAAATATTTTAGTAATTTCGAAAAATCTTGCACAATTGAAATGTCAACCATTGCTCATCAGTTTGTAACATGTGAATGGCTTCTCTATGGTTATTTTAGACAATCAAATTAGCTCTCAGGTGGTACATACAACGTCAGTGTTGGTATATTACTGCCCAAAACGATCTCTTAGAAGAGATGCAGAAAAATATAGAAATTTCGTCCATGTTTTAGGAGACCGCAGCCAGATTGGGCTGAGGTTACACATGTGGGAACAGTGATGTGAATCTCGCACCCATAGTATAGTATTTGTGAGGGGGATACCCAAGTGGTGACTTAACCCTGGTGACTAACTTTAGTCACTTGGCGATTATGAATTCAGCTTTCTCGTCCATGCGACAGACGTGGATTGATATGTTGTAACTGCCTGAATGTGACGCCAAATTCGCGACGTGACCAATGGCGTTGCGTTATTATGTTCTAACAGTGCAAAACATTTCGCCGGCCGTCGCGTTGTTAGGCTACCATTGGCGTATGTAAGCCTAATTACGCACAGATGAGACAGCCCCTTTAACTGCACTAATTGCTAGCAACTCCAGGGGGCCATTCCATGAAAAGTTACAAACATTTTAGATTATATATTTCGTTCCAGAAAAAAGATACGCACAAAAATATATTCCTGCGTACTGTGCGTAGCATTTTAAATGTGTATATAAGTCCCAAATATCTTCGACATATAATTTAGGCTTCGTAAAGCATTTTTAAAATTCAAATATTTTTTTCAACATAAAGTAATTTTGCTACGATAATGTATAGGATATCATTAAAAAGCTTATTTTATGAGGAATCTATTAATAAAAACTGGATTAAAATCGGATGAAAACTCACGTAGCTATCAAAGAAGAGAGAGAAAATAAATTAACATCCAATTTTTTGTCATACATGCACATTTGTGTACGAAAGTGTATGTAAGTGACGTTACAAAGACTTTTCCTTACTTACAGTATTTGCGCACATTTCAAAGAGAAAACGCATCACCTATGAACACTTTTTGTGGAATAGCGCCCTGAGAAATATTAAACATGCTCAATATTTTATCCAGCAGCGATTAGTGGTTTAGTTGCAGACATCGTGGCGCCAGTGTCTAGTTAATTGCCGAGCTACTAACTAACCTTAATCACCGGTGACTAAACTAATTTTAGTTCCCCTATGGGGAACAGGTTGTATCGCCACCAATTTCCAGTAATATAGTCACCAAGTAGGGCCCAGGCTTTATTCGCAGGTAGAGTCCACGTGAATTGACAACCTTGTTTACATGTATAGTCCCACGTGTGTAATGTGTGTTACATGTGCAGACTTGGGTCGTCCATACTTTATTGTATAAAAAGACAAGAAAATCGCGGGTCCATCGGTATTCTCCCCAATCCCTCGCCAGGTTAGGGAGATTACCGATGAAGTACACATCTGGATTTCAGTCCAAAAAAAAAAGGGGGGGGGGCGGGATCAGACCCATCAAAAAAAGTTTCATTAAACGTTAGCAAGAATTTTTACAAACGATGCATGATTTCTTTTTATCAGGAATGATATCTGAACAACCACTTTTAATTCAATTCTCCGAGCTGGTTTCAACATGCCCCAAAGTTTTGTGTTTGCACGTGCCAACTAAACTGATTTTGCTAGCTGCCCAATAACTTATAGATAGCAGCAATGAATTATAAACTGATGCTATTGTGGCTGTCAGCAATAAGTTTTTGACAATGTTTTTATTATGAGCACCCAACTCATAAGTATGCTCTCTTCTAGCATCTCAATACAACATTCAATATGTACTCAGGTGATGCTAAACCTGAGTGGATATCGTGCTCATCTCCTTGTCAGCCTGGGGCATGACACCATTCTGTCTGGCAACAAATTGGCTTTGTTGGCCTGTTTTGTTCCTACAGAATTAAGCCTCATACCTACTAGGCAATTCGGACAAAGTCGGCCGACTGATCGGCACTAAAGTTGGCCGACTTTCCCAGGAGCATCGGCTGACTTTATCAGCAACTCATCAAACATGTGTATTTCAATATTACATACTGACTGGTGATCTGAACCAGTAACGATTTTACCGGCGATTCTGCTGGTTTCCCGTTGTCGGTTGCCGGGAAAATCGCCTAGTGAGTATGGGGCTTTAAACATGACAGATAGACTTTCACTCAGCAGGCTCGTACCCAGTGGGGTGGGGGTGGGGGGGGGGGTGCCCCCCCGCCCACAGAGGAAAAAGAACAGTTACATGAAAGCATAGTACTTATTAATCCAAATGCATGTATTAATAAGTGTCACTGAGCTCCCATTTACCATGTAAGAACAGAGAGATGGCCCACTCAACTCCTGACAACCAACACTCCTAAGCGTTACCGCCCACCTGGTTCTGCTCACTCTCCCAGACAGTAACCTGAGTTTGCTGAGCCTAACACTACTCGGACTTGCCTGATGGGCTAACATATTCACACTGCAGAGCACTGGTACACTGTGTGTCTATCTACTCATACCTATGACATCATCTCTTCACTCTCTGCTCAGATATTCAGAGAGACACTCTTAACCCTGATCCTTTTTTTATAACTAAAGCTGGCTAAGATACTGCAAAGTGGAATGACAGTCATGTCAGTACAATTCCACTTAGGGATTCTCGTCACACGCACCCCCCCCCCCCACCACACACACACACGTACACACAGTCGATCCTTGGAACGGCCTGGTTTGTCGCTGTTAAAAATAACCAACTTGCCAGTGTAGTCATCAAATTCCTTTCCTTCTTTATAGAATAAGGCCGCAAGAACAAAATGAACAAGTGTTCGTTGGCAGTGTTCGTTGGCAGAGGAAGGCTGAAGTTACATTGCCAAATAGGTATTGCCCTCTAATTTCTATCTTATATTAATTTCAGTTGTAGTTGACAGGGACAGTGGACATTTAAAATTAAGAGGGAGGGTTATTTATGGACAAATCTTAGAGCGCACAGAGTACTGCCGGAAACATCGTAAGTTTGTTAAATGCGAAAGGGTAGGAAAATTGGTCAGATCTTTTCCTGGTTGGTTACTGCCTCCTTTTTCCACCAATAATACTCCATTTTGGCTGGGGGGGGAGGGGACAATTGCCCCCTAGACTCAAGGGAGAAACATATTGGCATCCTGAAATTGTACGATCGATGTAAATCTAATGTTTTTCATTTTAATTTCTATAAGGGGGTGTCAGGGTCCCCCCCAAGCCTCATGGACTATAAAAAAATAGGTCTGCTGGTTAGGAAAGGACCGATTGTTTTTGTGTGACTTTATTCAAAAAAGGATCTAAAAGATGTGATTCTGACACTATGAGTTCTCAAACATGCCACGAGGTCAAAAGGTCACAAGGAAAATATGTTTCAAAATTCTCAGAGGTGGATTGGATATTCACATAAAACATATCATGACTTTGCAGTTAGCTGTTTTTATTGGGAATAACACATAGAAAGTTTAGAGTTTGTCGGTCCTTTCTTGGTTATTAACCAATTTGCCCCTATGCTGAACTTGGCAAATAACTTGGCAAGAAACAAGTACGTTTCATGACCAAGGGTATGAGGATGTACAACGGTCCAATAACGCTGCAGAATGTCACAGAAAGTAATTATAACGTAGCAGAATATATTGAGCTGTACGTCACTCCTTGGCCGAGTTTTCTCTCTCACGTGCATGCATGTATGTTCCCTTCACCTATGGCCGCACGTGTTTCTTCATGGAAAAAATTAACAAATTAATTAGAGTAAAAGTAACATTTCGTTGACCATACAGCCATCGCTAACATACCAATGAAATTGGTTTTCAGAAAACCTATAACCAAAAGCAGTTAACATTCATCTCTCTTGTAAATAGCTGACACATTGTACTTCATAAGGAGGATGGAAAAACTGCTCAAACTGAGCTAAATTAATTCCGAATAAAAAATATTGTACTGGTAAAACGGTTCACGTTAATTCTATATTTACCTCTCGCTGAACGTGATTGATTGATTAGAGAGAATTATTACATATAAGTACATCACGGCACAAGCCGGGCTTGACATTTTCAACAGGAAAACCTCCCAGGCTGTGGAACTGCGTAAACAAGAATACAGGTATGTACGGTTAAACCCCTAAAGGTGCCTTTCCATAATTATGTCCGTTGCGGAGGCGTTTTTTCCCGTTATAGGGTATGCGGAGGCTATCCGGAATTCCATATATGAAAAAACGGATAGCCTCTGCATACCTTATATTGGCAAAACGCATCCGCAACGCATGTATGGTAAAGCACCTTTAAACCGTTAACAACTGCTATCCCCAAAGCGAGCAATTCCATGGTTACATGGTTACAGAGTGATTACATCACTTTGCAGAAATAAGAATTTTTAGGTCTCGGAACTCAAAATATTACATTAATATATTGATCCTCAGTAGGTTGTGTAAAGATTCTATTAATAATATACAGCTTTTTCAACAGTGTGGTTACCTACTATAGGTCCGCGGATTAAGAAAGGGCCAGTTTTGTTCATGTACCTTTATCTTATAAATAATCAAAATGATTTGATTATAAAACTGAGTGCCTAAATATACCACCAGGACAAAATGTCACAAGGAAAATAAGTTTGAAAATTCTCAGATATAGATAAGACATTCACAGAAACATAATATTATGACATTGCAATCAGCTTTTATTATAGGGCATAACTCATTTTAAGTTTAAAGTTTTTCAGTCCTTTCTTGGTTAGCAGACCTATAGTGGAATAGGCCTGATCCAGGCAATTGGAATGTGAGTTCCTGTGGGCCCAGGCTTAAACAGTTGGGAACAAGTCACCTATGAGAGGGTTCACTCTGCAAGTTGGTGACAAGGGTGTATCTGCTTCCATAAAAGGTGTGAACCAGGGCTTGCAGATTATGGGACAGAGTATGCACCCACGGTATCATGGGCAGATCCAGGGCAGGGGGGGGGGGTCCTGGGGGTCCTGACCCCCCCCCCCTCGCCCCTTTTTCTTTTTTTGATGGACCCCTAAACTTCAAAAAGAGAGGGAAATCATGCGCGTGTACATGTGATTGCATGCCGTTTTAATACTTAGCCTTTATGCTGATCCCCTCTTTAAAAAACCCTGTATCCGCCCCTGGGTGTATGTCTATAATACATTTATATATCCGGAGAGGGTCCTCGGACTCAGTTGTCTGGTTTTCATTGCCTCCCAGCTGGCAATTTACATTCCTGGAAAAGTAGGCCTCTCTCTTCTGATTGCAAAGAACCTGTGCGAACATCCCCGAGATGTAGAATATTTCCATTTGAATTCCGTGAGATCCTGGGGTTTATTGCTTGCGGAAATGATCACATCTAATTACAGTTCTCTCCTAGTGCGAATGCTATCAATTTAATTTCGCTGGCCTGTGATCACCTGTCGTTGGGCAATTTCTCCAGCAAGGGATTATTTATCAGAGTTTTATGCGACAGAAAAATCGTCCACAGCAAATGGACCGTCAGGCCCTATTACGTCAGGCCCTATTAGGGTACATCATAGTGTCACATGACAACGAAGTCATATGAACTTTTTTTATCCCCGTGAAGTTGTGAAAAAGAGAAATGTTACATCTTGTAACGTGGGGCAAGACAATTGTGTTCAATCGTGTTCAATAATGTTGGGAAGTTAGTTGATTTGAATTGCAGTCAATGTTATATAACACTTCCGGTAGAAAATAAAACTTATTAGATATTGCAGTGTAGTGTAACACAGTTATAAATGGTACAATTAGGCTAGGCGAATGATGGTAAATCCCTATGAGAGGTGGGACACGCCACAGACACGCCGCAACCAGGACAGAATTTTAGAAAATATAACCCTTTATACGAACAGATACTGTTTGAAATATTATCAGCACTATCTTAAAGTGCCATACCCACGAGGCAATTTTGGCTGAGTCGGCGGACTCATTGGCCCTAAAATCGGCCGATCCTGCCAGGATAATCAGCCGATTTTACTGTCGATCCAGACCAAACCTGCACATTTCAATATACCATACTTACAGGCAACCTTAAGAATCGGCCGATTCTAGTCAGTGCCTGTTGCCGGTTGTCGGTAAAATCACCTAGTGGGTATGGGGCAACTGTTGGGACTATCCTAATGCCCAATACCCACTAGGCGATTTGGGCCTCGTCGCCCATCAGTATGGTGTATTGAAATATACATGTTTGATCTGAATCGCCAGGAGAATTGGTGGGCGATTCGTCCAGCGATCTTATCAAACCTGTGCATTTCAATGTAGCAAGGGTATGGGTCTTAAGGCTAAGGGTAATTGTTATCATAAGAGTTTTAATGGCCTGTGTAAACCCCGCTGTACTGCTCCAATGAAGCAATGTCATTGTGCAACACGGTCTTTATTACATAGGGTTTTTTTCATTGTCCACTGTAAAAAGGGTTTTTATACTGTCTAGGTGTAGGGACATATATGTTCATCTACGACAACGTAAGAACAAGCATAGACATCCTTTGAATGGGGCATTTACCTCTGATGCGAGAATACTAATAATAGGTAAGGCAAAAAAAAGATTGTTGTGTTCAGGTAACATAGGTCGACAGAAGTAGGGTAGGTAGGTTGATTTTCTTTCTTTTCTTTTTTTAACTTACCAAATCGACCCAGGCAGTATTAGAATTAAAAAAGAAACTCTAAATACCTTCTAAAACCATTTCTAGCATCTGTAGTACAAGCCCGGAACACCAATATACTGTCCCACTCTGATCTAATCTTTTCTGCACAATTCTTTTGGATTTTCAAAAAAATAATTGGGGACAAATTCTGAACATTTTTTAGGGTAGGTCCAAAAGTTTAAGGTAGGTCGGGTAACCTGAACACAACAATTTTATTTTAGGCCTAAAGGGGGGTTTAAACAGGCCGATGAAATCCTTATGATAGGTCCCTTAGGCAAGCCTTACAATAATCCTGATAGCCTTACGATAATCCCGGTAGCCGTACGTTGATCCCAATGACGTTATCGGTCTGTGTAAACCAATTTTATCATATGAAAATCATTGTCTTAAGGCTGTCGTAAGCCTTACGATGATTTATCGGGAGTAATTCCTTGAGATAATGAAAATTTCAGACGTGTTTGTAATTCTTTGGAAAATCCTTAGGATAATGACCTTACGACAATAATAATTGGCTTATGATAGTGAAGTTTCTTGTCCTAAGGGCCACTATCGGCCTGTGTAAACCACCCCTGCCTGAATATTCTCATACAAATGTATTAGATACTTTTTTTGTTGTAAGCATTCTTATAAGGATGATGGTTTTAATGTCGTAAGGATATTGTCGGGTTGTGTAAACCCTTCATGGCCATAGTCCTTATGCCAATTGTTACAGATAGCCTATGATAGTGACCTATATTATACTTTTTTTTCTTACGATAATTCATTAACGTAAGGTTAACATAAGTATATTAAGTATTAAGTATTAAGTATATGTGTTGATAACACATTAGTGTAATAGGGTATATGTCTGCTTATATACTGTTCTAATTAGCTATCTAATTTTAAATGGGGCAACCTCTTCACTCTATCCAAGCACGCTTTGTGGCCACTGGTTATGGCCAAGCTGACCCTTTACTAACCGCAGGCCTGTAACTGCTGGTTGCAAAGGTCACACTGACATTTCAACAAAAGTGTTAAAAGAATATCTTATGATAAATGTTGAACTTATTTTGCAACTTATCAATAGGTGTATTAATGATGGTGTCTTCCCGGATGAGTGGAAACTGGGAATAGTTTCTCCCATTCCCAAACAAGGAGACCTTACCAAAATTAATAACTGGAGACCCATTGTGATACTTCCTGTACTTGGAAAACTATTGGAAAAGATCATACATAAACAATTGTTGTTTTATTTTCAAAGCAATAAAATAATTGCACATGATCAATACGGGTTTCAACCAGAAAAGTCCACAATGCAGGCTGTGATGAAGTTAACAAAATATGCATATGAACAAAGAGATAAGGGGAAGGTAGTTGGCTGTATATATATAGATATGTGTAAGGCATTCAATATGGTTTCACATTCGAAATTATTATATAAATTGAAATCAATAGGTGTTGCAAAGAGTGCCCTGTCATGGTTTATCAGCTACTTAGACAACCGGAAGCAAATGACCAAAGTTAATAAATCCCTCTCATGTGAAGCTGTTGTTATCAATGGCGTCCCGCAAGGGTCTGTTATGGGACCACTACTCTTCATCTTTTATATAAATGATATGATGGACTATATAGAAAAGGGAAAACTACTTTTATTTGCTGATGATGCTGTAATCATGGATTCTGCACCGACCACCTTTTCACTTGAATCAAAACTACAGAAATCCTTTGATGGATCGTTGGATTGGTGTGCAGATAATTACATGAAAATGAACACTAGTAAAACCAAGCTAATGATCATCAACAATAAATCTGCTCAAGATATCACAGTCAGAGCAAATGATATAGTGTTAGATGAAGTCGCAAGTTATAAATATTTGGGAGTATGGATAGTGAATACACTAGATTTTCAGAAGCATTTAAACAATGGGTATAGGACTGCTTACCAGAAAATTTACAAATTAAAAAAGCTGAGAAATTGTCTTACTACCCGCACTGCTCTGATAGTCTATAAGCAAACCATTCTCCCCTACTTTGAATACTGTGACTTCATAATAGATTCCTGTAAAAAGTCAGATCTTTTGAAATTAGAAAAGTTACAGTACAAAGCATTAAGAATAGTACATAAAATACGTTCACCCCTTGACATACATCGAAAGGACTTACTTGAGTTGTCTAAAATAAGTACACTCAAAAATAGAAGGAAATGTCATTTGTTATGCCTGATGCATCAGCTGAAAATGAATGGTCAATGGCTAAAAACTCAGAAAAGAGTAACCCGAAATCAAGCTGCTCGTCAATTTAAATTAGCCAAACCAAAAACTGAGGCAGCCAAAAAATCCCCCTTCTATAGAGGAGGAAAATTATGGCTATCGGTCCCATTAGAAATTAGATTAATAGAAAACCGGCAGGAATTTAAAACTAAGATTAAAAAGTATTTCTCTTAATATACTAACCCGGACATTGCATTGACGCAGCACTGGGCACTTCGCTATGTATTACTACCTTTTCAAAGAATATTTTTCTTGCGCAGTAGTTCTCTTTTGGGGATGGTTCCATGTAAAAGTTTATTTCTTCGAAATAATGTACTCCAGTAATAATAATATATTTCATTGTATATACCATTTCATTATCTAATATACCATAAAAGATAATATATACATGTATAGAAATATTACTGAAATATATAACTTGTAACGTCTGGAAGATCAGACATATGTTTGAAGACGACAAATAAAAGTATTATCAAAAAAAAAAAAAAAAAAAAGTATGCTGGGATGGAGGCAGGAATTCCTGCCTTAAAATGGTAAAGGGTCGCTGACGTCATATGTGCATCTAGTGGTTTGTGTCAGTACTACAGACTTGTTATGTTTAAACATGGCATACATTACTAACTTAAGAAAAATAGAGTACAGAAAGGTCAGTCTATGAGTGGCTTGAAGTGCATGGTATGGTAAAACTACCTTGTTCCGTCCTTGGGTTATAAAAGTCTTCAGACTATAGATCTAGATGTCCAGGGTATGAATGACACTGATACATTTATAATAAGAGAAAAAAACGCTATCGTTATGACTGCTTCAAACATATTGCTTAGTTGATCACTTTCCAGGAATTCACTAGCAGAGCATGCCTTACCAATCGCATACCTCCCATAATCGAATCATTTCCGATCGAAATGTCTGTAATAAAAAGGATATTACCAAAGGCTTAATAACCTAAGCGGTTCAGCGTTACCTGGAATGCATGGTTACGAATAAATCCTATTCTGGCCTATGGTTTCATCGGGGCCGTTCGGCAATATAATGGTCACAATAAGCTTCCTGTCACATCTGCATTTGAGAACTGACCGAAGGGGAAGTAGGGTACTGTGCATGCCCATAGGAGTAGTCATCTAGCCTCAAGGGCTGTTTTGTAATGAATTCCATAAAAGTTGTCATGGGTAGCACATTAGATATATATCCCTCTCGTCTTTGACCTATTTGAAATTCATTCCTAAAAGACTAACTCATCCCTATTCCACAGTTTATGGAAAAAGTATCTATCGATGTTATATACTTTGACCACTTCCTGTGCGCATGTGCAGATCCTATGCCATCCCCATCGACGACTTCTCAAATGCGACGACTTTCCAAATGCGACACTATCCTTTGCTATGTATTTTCTGTACCCGCCGACTTCTGGCATATTTCCCTTTGGCCAGTTTTCGTTGTCAACGATCAGAATATCTCTTGTAAAAGTTAGATAACACATAGGATTAGATCTCCTACCCCGCATCCCCTCAACCCCCGCCCTTACCACTAGGACTCTCTATAGTGTTGATACTTCAATCTATAGCTTATTCTAAAAGAGACCTTTAATACTGCTGCTTATAATGTCATAATTGCAGAAAGGATATTAATGATGACAAATGACATTTTGTATCTGTGGTTAGTTACGTAGTGATTCAGTAGGGACAGGTTAGTTATAAGTCTTGGGTGCGTCCCAAAGTTCGTTAATGCATGAGTAAAAGGTTGTATCTTTGGTCCTATATAAATCATTACTGATTTACGATCATTTGAGTCCAACGTATAAAATGAAGGGATCGTCTTATGTAATGTGTTGAATCCCCTTCTGCACAATCTAATGATAAATCGTTGCAAGGTATCCCTTGGACAATTATAAAATTGTCGCAGACAGGGGATTTATACGACCCATTTAGGTGGTCGTAAGTGCACAATGATATAGACAAGATGGCTAATAGTATTGCAGCCAAGGTGCTTTTTTGGGAGTTGTTAGAATTAGAATTGTTGTAATTAGAAACCAGGGAGTTCAGAGCGGTATTGCAGCTGGGATCACCCACACCAAGCTCCGTCTCTACAAACCTTTTGGAGGTATAACAAGATGAAACCAGTTTTTTTCAGTTCGTGTAACATGTGCCGGACCTGGTATAATAGTTTGTACTAAAAAGTATTTGTTCAAACATCATAGTAAATGGCTGGTTTCCATGGCTCCCACCGGAAAATGTTACTTCTAAACTCGGACTTAGAGTTTACAAAAAAAGAAAAAAGGTCTGATGTCATTCCAGAAGCGCACACTAAAATAAAAACCTTTATCAAAGACCAACAATATGAAGAAATTAATAATTGATAATTATGTCTTAGGCAGTAACAGCAAACACGTGAAGATAATTCTGCTCTGGCATACCGGAAGTAAAGCTGGTGAGTCTGAAGTACCTTACATGTATCCCATAATGCGAGAGAAGCTAGGTTCCAAATAATTTAGGGATCATTGCTGATGGCATCCAGAAAGTCTCATGTCCCCCCATAAGTATTCTGTACGAAAGTTAAGAATATATATGTCCCATGCATTAAAAGAAAACAACAACAATTGAAGTTGATTTCGTTCACATTCCTCAGGCATTACCAGGAAACATCACAAGTTGAAGATAGTTATGTCCCCGGATCACAGGAATGAAAAGCAAACGCCATAAGTCAATATGATTTTGTTACAAAGCCGCAGGGATTAAAAAACCACCAACAAGTAAAAATAATTCTATTCCAATATCACAGGAATTAAAAACAAACGATTCTGACCAAAATCGTAAAAGATGGAAACTTGAAGATTGCTTCCTATCTCTTGAATAGTAAATCAACAGGCCACCCAAAGCCCGTGGCTGGTTTGGTGCAAAAGTAGTTTAATTATAACAGGGGCGGACTTAAGGGGGGCTGCATGGGATGTGCGCCTCCCCCCCCCCCCCCCCAATTTTCGGCCAAATTTAGATTTTTTTAATGTAAAACTATTCCCGGCGCCGGAACTTTTTTTAACATAGGCACCCCTCCATCGCCCCCTTTCCAGAATTCCTGGATCTCCCCCTGTTAAAAGCAAACAAGTAAAGATTATTCTGCTCTGACTCACCTGAAGTTCTCCTGGTGGGTGGCTCCCAGCTGCTCGCCTATTGCTCCTGTGACTGACTGAGTGAGTAACTCACTGACTGAGTGGTAGTGGTACAAGGTAGGCCGGGATGCTCTGCTGCCTGCCCACTCCTCCACTCCTCCAGGTGGCCGCCCCGGGCCGCCCTATATACCCACTCCTGGAGCAGCTCGCCACCACGCGCCTTCTCCAGTGGCCAGCGGGCACGTTCGGAAACCGCCACGCGACGCATGTCCCAAAGGCTGTATTCCACTGTCCGATTTTACTCCCTGCTAATTAGTATATATGCATCTAGGGGGTAGGGGGGTCCGAAATTTTTGAAAATGTGCGCATATTCTAGAACGTATTCAATGCGTATTTTTGCCCAAATGGGGGTGGGGGGTGGGGGTGGGCGGATCTGAGATTTTTGAACATGTTTGTATGTACTAACTGGAAGGCCCCTTTTAAAAATCGCCAGTTATAATAAAGTTAAATCATATACATGTCATATATCACAAAAAAGGATTTCGGATTCTGTTTCACACAGTATGTGACATGCATGAGTTCCTGCAATGTTTCTTATGTGGATTTAGAACTTATCAAATCTTCAATAGTCAGAATCGCCTAGTGGAATACAGGCTCTACTCCCACACGCTAGCAACACGCGCACGGATAATTGTTGCAATTATGTTGGCTCTAGTTTTATCTTGATTTGGGATGGGTTCTGTATCCGTTGCTGATTTTGCCGAGATTCCTCCCACTTCTTTCTAAATTCCAGTCCCTATTTTATTATTAGGTGCTGTTTTATTCTGATGTAGGTTTCTATAGATGTTTTGCAGTGGACCTCATTATTCCTAAAAAGTGGGTTGGACGCCACTTGTATTCTTTTTTATTAACTATACTCACTCATCTATAATGATCTCCGTATAACTACAAATGTGAAGTACATAATCATAATTGCAATATTGTTGATTCTTTGACAGTATTTCTCGAGGGAAATGTATACATATCTAGAACACATAGTTACGCTAAATCCATCACGAAGGTGGTATAACACATTTTTTGCAGTATGTATTTTGAGACTGTTTAAAAAGGTATCTGCACAAGGTCTACACCTGATGCTGACTCCCTGCAGCGACACTCAACCTGCTTTGGTGAGATTTCTATCATAATAGGGATATTTTATTAAGGGATTCACATTAAAGAGTTTAGGGAGACACTCCCAGCTATTCCGAAGTAAAACCTCCCCCTCCCTCAGCTACGGTTGGGTGGCCACACAGGCCACCCTCCCACCACTGGCTGAGAGATGGTGAGGCCCCGTCGTGAAAACGAGCACTCCAGGTTTAAACTTTGAAAGGATCGGACAGAGTTGGTTCGGTCCTCTGCCAGTACAGGCAATCTAAATTATCACCTTAAAGCCATATTCTAAATTATCTTTCCTAAAATAGTAAGAAACATTCATTCGTGGTGATCACAGCTAACTGTCTCTCAAACCTATCTGCTTGCGTTGTGTTTTCCCTTACCTCTTTAATCTCGTATATTTTAACATACAATAGTAGAGAAGCGAAATAAACTACAGATCATCATAGAGAAAACATCATTAAACCTTACACTAGCCCATATTTAAAAAGCCTACCCCACGTTATGCATGTCCCTGGGGTCGGACAAAGGTTGGACAAATACATCATAATTATAAGACAACCCAGTCTCCACATGTTAAGAAACCGAAATAAACATCATTTTTGTTTTTCTGTACCACCAAGTGCTTCTTAAACATAATATATAATTTCTTAGATTTAATCAATTGATAGATGTCCAGGTGTGCCAGGTAATCAAAATGCTGTATTTCAGGGCACAATAGAGTTGGACATTATACGATGGGCTGGGAGGCTTTAGCAAAGAAATAGGAACAATTTGTCAACCTAACTGTTATTATTCATATTGTAATATTCAACTGCCTTTAGGGAATAAAGCAGAAGACAATTTCTGTGTTTTATGGTAAACTTTAGTGTTGATGTAAACTGTGATGGGCTTGTTTGGTTTTGTAATGAGGGTATTAACTTGTTTTTTCCTTTAACAAGAATCCAGTTCGTATCAGATCTTTGCAGAATACCAGGTTGAATGTTAAGGAAATTACCTGATGGTGTGTGGGAGTTCAACAAAAGATGGAGATAACGAAACTTGGTCTTCTATTCACTAAGAGCGTACACCTTTAAAGACCATATCCACCACCTCCACCCTCCTCTGGCTGAAGAAGCCTATGCACTAAATTAAAGAGTGTACACACATTCTAAAACATATACCTGAAGATGTTATGTGGGTAAACTATCGACAAGGCCGCCCCCTTTACCAGAAGTCTGATTAAAGGGAGTCAAAAGCAATGTTGAGTCAAAATATGACAAAATTCTGAAAACTGAAATAACTACGAAAATACATTCTAAGAGTCTAACTTTAGCAAATGATACAGCATAAAACACGGTAACTAACTATAACCTTACTTAAATTCCATAATACTCTTGTCATTTATGCCTGAATACAGCAATGTTTGTAAACAAACCAATTTTGTTGGGTCACCAAAATTGACCAGGGACAGGTTTTGATGTATTTTGATGTAGTTTAAGTCTGTATTCACGTTCTATATTTTAGCACAGGCCTAGGCTATGGCAATAGTTGACAGAATTTGCAAAATGTTGACCCTACAATGCTTTTGGCTCCCTTTAAGTTTAAGGAACACGCTGAAAAATATACACTTTAAGTTATTCTTTCAGAATCCTAGAGGACCCGACCATCGTAAAGCAGAGAAAAGTATGAATCTCACATGATTCATATGAAATCACTTACAAGCTGATGCATTACAAAAAGCATGTAACATTGCTGTTTGTCCTATAGACGTTGTTATAATAATTACAAAGTGTTATTCAATGGGACTATTTTTTATAAAAGTGTATGCCAGATGCTTCAGAATTTTGATTAACAAGGATTTCAAATTGATCACCAACATGGACGCCAATCCATTATGTACAGTTGTGACGTCACCTGCACAAGGTCTATAATTAGAAGTTGGCATATGCATGTTCCTAAACACCGATGGCCTTAATTATGTGCTTGTTACTAGGAACATGGTGAAGGGGACATGGCATTCCATTATAATGTCCCTTTTCTAAGATTAGGAGCCGCCAGCCTTGATTCGAGCCAGCTGATTATGCTAGGTCGTGTATGTACATTTGGATAAATCTACCTTACGTTTAGCGTATAATGTAAAGCTAATCTATGCAATGTCGCTAACAATGAGGGGATGGGGATTTCACTGGTAAGTACTTTTTGTACTAAACGTACAATGTATGCTACCCGTTTACATTTCCCATTTCTATATACTACTTACAACAATTTATATTGTCGCCTAAATACAGCAACCTTTTGACGTTACATCGAGTGGACGGACAAACAAAGACAGGACCAGATTATTATAGGGTAACTGACAAGACACTTTCCCTTTGATAAGATTATGCGTGTGTCTGGGTGTTTGTGTGTGTGTGTGTGTGTGTGTGTGTGTGTGTGTGTGTGTGTGTGTGTGTGTGTGTGTGTGTGTGTGCATGTGTGTGTGTCTGGGTGTCTGGGTGTCTGTGTGTATATATGTGTACTGTGTGTCTGTGTGTGTCGTTGTGTGAGTCTGTGTGTTTGTGCACATATGTGTGTGTGTCTCTGTGTGTGTCATTGTGTGTATGTGTGTGCCAGTGTGTCTGTGTGTTTCCATGCATGTGTGTGTGTCTGTGTGTGTCTGTGTGTGTCTGTGTGTATCAGTGTGTCTGTGTGTGTGTCAGTGTGTCAGTGTTTGTATGCATGTGTGTCTCTGTGTCTCTGTGTTTCTGTGTGTCATTGTATGTCAGTGTGTATGTGCGTGTTTGCGTGTCTGTGTCTGTGTGTGTTTAGAACCCCATGTCGGTCTTGAAAGCAGGCTGTGTTAACTCAATTGCTAGATCTGATATTCCTTTGGCCTCGGCATGTGTGCGTCCCCAACAATAATCCACAGATCAAACATACAGGTTTTCCGAACGGGCCCGGGTTCCGTGTGTGGGAGGGAGTCCGGGGCTGGGATCCTCCTGAGGCGGTGACCGAGGGAAGAACCCGTATACATGTACTCACTCAAACCGTCAAGGGACTAAGCACTGTTAAGGAGTCTATTTAAGGTTGTATTCCACGATGGAAGGAAATAATGACCGAATAGTGTGACAGAACATCACCAGGATGTCAATTCACATATCAAAAATTGTGAGCAGAGCTCCCCATGTATACAAACGCGTTGGTAACTATTGGTAGGATTCCTCAAGATCTTTTGCTCACGATTTTTGGGATGCCAAAGATCGGGAGTTTTTCAGGTATATTACACCATACAATGTTTGGCATGAACCTTTAAAATCAGGAAAACCTCCCAATCTTTCGAATTTTTCCCAAACATTAGCAGAATTTCAAGATATTGAGAGCAAAAGTTTGTGTAGTGGAATACCGCCTTTAAGGTCATATTCCACTCTAAGATGTTTCGCATGATAATTGTAAAAATCCTGCTGACCTTGGGGAAAAAATGCCAAAGATCGTCAGTCAGTCACAATGTTTGGCAAGTGCCAAACATCATGAGGTGGAACATACTCTTGATCTTCGGTATTGCAAAAGTGTGGAGTCAAAGATTGGGAGCTTTCCTCCCTATAGATATGAACATGTTTGTAAATATCGGGAGCTCTGCTCCCAATCTCTCAACGCTGAAATGGATATGTTCACTATGCTTGGTAATTATCTCTATCAATCTTTGGCAGTTTTATTTCTTCTTAGTGGAATACGGGCTTTAAAGGCTGTATTCCACTTCACAGCAGACAAAACTAGAGAGTGTGTCCATTTCAAGTAGGAAAGATCGTGAGGTATTAAATTAGGTAAATTTTGATAGGAATTCTCACAATCCTTTGCTAACGATTTTTAGGATGCAAGAGATTGTATGCTTTTGCTGGTATATTCCACCTCAGGATGTTTTGGATTCACAAAAAATTGTGAGTGACTGCCAATCTTTGTATTTTTTGCCAAACATCAACAGAATTTCCATAAATGTTGTGCCAAACATCATATAGTGGAATACGATCTTCGGGTTGAGTTTCACTATACGATCTTACTCCTGATTTCAGAATTCGCCTATTAGCTATATAGAATAGCAAGCATTTATGGACAATCAAGATATCATTAGACAGGGTGTTGACGTCTCTTTTCGATGAATTGTAGCATGCATGATCTTTTCCATATTTTTTGTGAAAAGTAGTAAACCAATGAGTAGTCTATAGTCATACTGGCCTAGTGGAATACAAGCTTTACACATTTCGTACTACTAAATATAAATTTACATTTCCTATTTCTATATACTACTTACAACATTTTATATTGTCGCCTAAATACTGTAACCTTTTGACGTTACATCGAGTGGACGGACAAACAAAGACAGGACCAGCTTATTATAGGACAACTGACAAGATACTTTCCCTTTGATAGGATTGTGCGTGTGTCTGGGTGTGTGTGTGTCTGGGTGTCTTGGTGTCTGTGTGTATCTGTGTATACTGTGACTGTGTGTGTCAGTGTGTATGTGTGTGGTTGCATGCATATGTGCATCTGTTTCTGTGTGTGTCATTGTTTGTATGTGTGTGCCAGTGTGTCTGTGGGTGTTTGCATGCATGTGTGTGTCTGTGTGTCTGTGTCTGTGTGTCTCAGCATGTGTCTATGTCTATAGTCATACTGGCCTAGTGGAATACAAGCATTTTTTTCGCCCATCAATCATAATACTAGCCCCTATTTTAACATGTTATAATGGTCATCTCTATGGTGGTTTTATGAATCTAACATGTAGATCTTATTTTTGTATTTAAATATAATTAATGTTTTTTGGATTATTCGCGGTGCCCAGAACAGGTACAAAAAGAATAAACTTGATAGAGTTCCTCATAAGAGAGAGAGGGTCCCTGAGGGGTAGAACTGTGTACCTGAGACCAGGCACCTTTGACACCTCACCATTAAGGTATCACCATCACAGACTGCGGGTAGTGCTGCTGCTACACCTGGCACTTAACTTAATCCCCAGGTCTAGAGTAACTCCCTGATAATAGTAAGAGGAGATTATGTCAGAGGGCGTAAGGAGCCAAAGTGGTGCGTGCTCATAAAACCCATTGTGTGTTGCAACTGGAATTCTTGTCAAATAAGAGCTTGTCAGTAACACAAACAATGTTTGATATGGCCCAAGCAATATTTGGGCCATTTTCTGATAGATTTCTGGCCAAATCAGTCAATTGGAATACCTTTCCTGGTCGTTTCCGACCATTTCTGTTTTTGTACTTTTTATCAGTTCTGGCTGTTTAAACGACCAGAAATTCAGAGAATTGCTGAATGGGTTGGAAACCTTGCATTTGAGTACAGGATAGTTATTTTTCAATGGAATTGGTGCAGCATGTCATTCACATCTTGTGCTATTAATCTGAGAAAAATCTACAGAAAATTCTTAATTTGAACACAACCAGGGGACAATTAAAAGTTTGCATTTTATTTTATTTTTAAGGGAAATCCCTCAATGTATGACGTCACCCCATCTATAAATATATCCAGTAAAGAATCTGTACATTGAAACCAAACATGCACATTTGACCATGCACAAGCTATCATTGATAATAACATTTATGAATCTGCAATCATTCTTAAACCTGGGAATCCCAAATTATTTCTTGGTGAAATTCCCATGATTATGACGTCACACGGTGAATACTGAAAGGCCCAGGAATTAGGGAGTTCCCTAGTTTAATGATCTTTCCTTAGTAATTCACTTATACCTCAACCTTTTCTTATTTGTCCCTTTACACAAAAATGTATGTACAAGGGACCCTTTAATTGTATTTCATTGTATTTCTAAAAATGGTTTAAATGATACATCATTACAATACAGATGGCTTAATCAGGATCACTTCACTAAGAAGACCACAACCAACCAGGTCGGAGTTCTCTTTGAATGAAAATCTCTTATTTATAGATATTCGGTTTGACTTGATGTTATTTGATGAATATCCCAAAGGCACAGTTGGAGGGAGACCTCTGAGTGTCTCAGACTCTCCATGACTTTCTTAATGGAGGTGGAACTGGTTACAGGTGGCCAAATCAAAGAAGTGGTTTCCTCTGTTTACTTCTATATTTGGAGCGTTTATATAGGACATGCTAATCTTTACGTATGCTATGCACTACTTCTCATGTATATATATATATATATATATATATATATATATATATATATATATATATGTTTAAGGGAGCTAAAACCAATATAATTGACAAAATGTTTGAAACTCAGACAAATATAGAAATATGTTAGATGTGTCTAGTTAAGTAATAATATAAAGGCGGAGTGTATTTCTATTAATAGCCGTTATTGTTACAATAGTTGGTGAGTAGTAGCTGTGAAAAGTAATAGCTGTGAAAACTAGCTCAAACTGAAGTGGAATTCCACAAGATATGGTAATATTTCCATTTGTTTGTAAACAAACCCCATTTTTGCTTATCCACATTAAATGAGACGATGATCACATGTATCTAATGATTTCCTACCATATATTTTCAAGGTTTAGATTTTAAGATGAGTAGGTATTTCTGACTGTTCACATGCACGTCTATGTAGGATGTTCATGACTGCTCACTTTATGCAAATTTCATGACTACTTGTGCTTTTTTGATATGTTTGCAGGTGCTCCTGTATCTATAGATAGGCTGTAAGAGATTCACAACTGCTCATGTATAAGTCGGATGTTCGTTACTGTTCATGTTTATGTGGGACATTCACAACTGCTTGTTAATGTAGGACACTCATGACTGCTCATGTTCATGTAGGATGTTTGGTACAGGATATTCACAATTCAGTTGTATATATTGTACTATGTCATCAAGTGGGTAGAGTTTGATCATAATACTATTGTTCATATATTCTACACTATATATATATATATATTATATATATAATATATATATATATAGATGATGTGGATCCTTGTAGATGAGTGGGACGTATAGAACTAATTATTAAAATACCTAAAAATAAACTTCCAGAAAAAATAGGAAGAAAAAGAGATATCATAGAGATCACTGACATTATGGCAGACATGTATTAACATAGAAGAATTATGCCATATGACTTATGATATTAGTTGCCTTTTCTATATTGCTAGTATCATACAGAGAACACTCTTATAACAACGGTTCCATTTACTTTGACTAATAATAACACATTTATTCTCTTTGCTTGACAGCTGTCATGTCCCTTAAGCAAAGGTGAGACCAAATGTTAAGTAATGAGACAAGGGGAGACCAAAAAACTTTCACGAATCTCAAATTCAATAAATGGTCACGATTCCAAATTTTGGGTTCGTGATGGATTCGTGGTCACGAATCTCATGTATACATTTTTTTCAATTTTTTCAATTTTTTCCATTTCAAAAATATTTCAATATACTCTAATGTTCTTTTCAGAGATAAGACAAAGTAATATAAACACAGATCAATACTTTATATTGGTCATTTTGCATCTTTTAGAAGGTTCGTGAGCACTCACAAAGGTTCGTGAATGTTTTCTGGACATGCACAAGGTTCGTGAGACATACAATTATTATCACGAATATTCGTGAAAGTTTTTTGGTCGCCATACAAGGGATATGAGTGATGACCCTAAAGCCCATTTGCCCTGGTGAAAGAGGTTTGTCGCAGGTCTCGGGAACTGTGAATGTTGGAAACGTTGGATTATCGTAGCCCTCTGCGACTGGTTACCTTGCAAAATCATTCAGCATGTTGAATATTTTTGCAGAGAACCTGTGCAATTCTAGGCAAGATTGCTTGAGAAAATGATCTCGAGGCAGCTGCCTTCTCAGTATGAATGGTATGCGTTCAATATTGCAAGCCTGTGATCATTTTTTCGTACCTGAGACTTACTTTTTGCTGGTCTCTGTGCCAGGACATAGTCCAGAGGGAATGGAGCTTAAGTTTTTGTGTGTAGAAAATATGGATGTAAAGAAAATATCCTACGTTTGCACTTACGATCATAAAAAACAGCTTGGTATGAATTTCATGTTACAGTTTCTAAATCATGGCACAGCAGACTTGATCAAGGCCGATACCTAATAGATATGGAAGGTCCTTGCATGATGATGAGTGTTCCTATTTTAAAGGTGGTGATCCACGTGATATGGACCAACAGTGGACATATTTCAAAATTTGTTCAAAATATTTTCCATCTCCAAAAATCAGTCCAGAATCACTTCACTCTGGTTCAGAATCGTGCTGTGGAACATATCAACCGATTTTTTTAAACCGATTTTGGAACAGACCATTGAAATAGAAAATATTTTAAACAGACACTGGGGCGACAATGAACCGACAGAATTATTAATCATGTTTAATATTTTTGGACCGTTCCTGGACTGATTCTGGACTGATTCTGGACCAATTGTTCTTTGTCCATGTATTTTAATGTAATTCCACTCATTTTTTGGTCTTTGAACTAAAATTTAATCAAGATTTATCTAAATGAATATGCATTCATATGATATATCTTTTAATGATTTTTGATAAGTATTTTTTAATTTTACTTTTTTTTATCAAACAGATTAAATATCATAAATGTATGATTGTATTGAATATATTTAGACATGAATGTACAAATATTTGAAGAAATGCGATATTTAAACCAACCGATTTTTTAAAGATTTCTATTGATTTATAGTCTAGATTACAAGTAAACAATAGATTTTCATCGTCCCTATGGATCATGGGGATGGGACCCATTTTGGACCAATTTTGGACCAATTTTAGGAACAACAGGTTGAATTGCCAAACCGATTTTAGACCGACAAAAAACCATTGGTTCTGAAATCAGTTGGCTTCTCAAGCTGGTGATCCACGTAACGACAAAATAGGACCGACAGTGGACCAACAATGGACCGATTTCAAAATCGGTTCAAAATCGGTTCACTGTGTATCAAAAGCGTTCTGTGGATCATGTCAACCAATTTTTTTAAACCGATTTTGAAGGGACAAGTGGAATTGAAAATCGTTCCTACCAATTTCAAAACCAACAATGGCCCGACAAAATTATTAATCATGTTTAATATTTTTGGACCAATTCTGGACCGATTCTGGACCGATTTTATTATGGCTAGGTTTTTTCAATTTACATGTAATTTCATTAATTTTTGGGTCGATTAGATGCAAATTTCAACATTATTTATGAAATTGAATTTCCTTTCTTGTGATACGGAATTTGAGGAACTTCGATGGAAATTTTTTTTTTTCATATATTTTTGTCTATACATACTCAATATTGTACACATCTGGGTGTGTTGACCCTATAAATGTATTTAATGCAAAATTATTTGTTGAATCTTAACAATAACTCCATGCGATTTTTTTTCACTGTATTCCTATTAATTTCTATTCTTAAATACAAGGAAACAGTCGGTGATCAAGTTCTCTGTGGATCATAGGTAGGGGTCCGATTCTGGACCGATTCTAGGACCGATAAGTTTAATTACCCAACCGATTCAGGACCGACAAAAAACTGTCGCTCCTAAAATCGGTTTGCTCCTAGTTTTTTTGTCGGTTTAGAAAATGTCGGAACATGATATATTCATCTGTTTGAAAAATGTTGCATCATTGATCGTCAGCTTGACAGAACCACCCCGCGTCTACTCTATCTGCCAGCTTGACAGAACAGTTACATAATATTAAGTGAGGTTGAGGGCCCCACAGAACAGATTGTACTCAGAACATTACATTTTAGTGAAGTTCAGAGCTTGCAGAATGTTATAATAGTGCTTTCTTTTGAAAAAATAAAGTAACCAGAATGTTACAAAAGCATCACAGTGCAATATCACTGTGTCGATGATAGGTTCAAAAGATGCTATTGGTTGCCATTAAAATAATATAACTTAGCAAGAACTAAAGCAGTATGTTACCGCGACATTACAATAACATCACATGTTTGCCCGCTCTTTTTTAGAAACTGACTGAGTGGGAGTTCATCATGCTAAGAGGGTCTTTGGGGCAGTCCATAAATGATGTCACACACAAGGAGGTGGGTGGGTAGGTTAAACATTGTGACACTGCCTGAAAACAGGGCTCATTCTCATGTTTAAAACTGAGAATTTAGTGTGACACAGGGGTGGGTGGGTCCTTAACATACCCTGAAAAAGTGTGACATCATTTATGGATGGCCTCTTACGATAGAAACAATTTTCACAATCTGACCGTCCCACACAGGAAAAATGTCGATACTCATGATTTGGGAATAATAGGGGCCTGCGTAATAGAAATCAATGGAGTAATAGGTGGATCAGTCAATACCGAGGCCGTGTGTCTATCTGCCACAGGCTGCGGGCTATTTCCACCCATCCCTGTTCTATTTGTGGCCCAATGTGTGGGCCTTTCAGGCTAATTTGTTAAACATTCAATGAGTCAGAGGGCCAGGAAGCTAGTTAGTCAAATGCAGTTATCTAAATGACCGGAGGGGATATGAGATTGTTCGGGAGAATGCTATTATGACGGCTCGCTGCACTGGCGGAATGGGCTGGGGGAGGCGGGAGACTGGCAGAGCTGAAATGTCATTCATGAGAAGTGGGCTTCAGAACAGGACCAGATGCGGTAACTCTAGGATATTTATTCAGAACTCACAAATAATGCTGACAATAAGGGGAACCTTAACTTCCACAATACCCTATTTGCTGAACCCTAGAAATACATAATGTTATAGCATTATCTAGTTTCCAAAGCCATGGGGATAGATTCCACACACAAAATAACTTCTATCATCATTACGTGCATTAATGAAATGTGATAAAAACTACCTTTGAACAAGACTAAAAATTATGAGAATTTAACTATTCTTTGTTCTAGAGTTATTTCTAGATTTAAAAAACAAAGTTGCCATAAAAGAATGCTATAGTTTACCATTTGGTGTATCTTTTCTCAAGGTTACCTTTATTGGAGAGGACACTGCTTTCCTTTATTATTTTTTTATTTCTCCAAAAGGGGTACTTCTCAATATGACATCGAAATCCTCCAGTACAAAGTAATTTGAAATATAGTTAAGTTAAATAGCAGTAATGATAGTGATGAAGTATTATCTCTCATCATTACTCCTTTACTACAGATTTATTCTATTCATTGAGTCTCCATAACTGATTATAAATGATTGGATACTTTATCAGGTTTAATTTCTATACAAATGTTGAAAGGGCAGCTAGGTTCAGGGAGATGTAGTCATTTGAGTGAATCTAACTTTTCTAATAATAATATTAGTAATAATGTCAAAGGGGCATTAAATTGAACAAAGATTAATTCTTTAGGTCATGGCCATTTCATATTTTAGTAACCTGGTGAAAGTTAATAATGTGTGTTAAGAATAGAAGAGAATTAAGGTCTCATCTCTCTACACTGATTAAGGTTCTTATGACATTTGATGGGTGGTTTTGATAGGTATTGAATTACACCCAGGCCACTTTGTCCATCACCCCATGAAACGCCACAGCACCTCAAATTTAGAAGGGAACCACCTTGAAATATCGATATGATAGATGTGGGGGCCAAATAACAATTTGGCCAACTTTTGCTATAAACAATCTTATATCTCAGCTTTTAAAATGACTAAAGAGACATGCATATGGTTGGTATCAAAATTGGGAGATTATGGGTCAGAGAATCCAATTATTTGCATTTGAAGTCAAAGCAGAAATCCATAATCCAAAATGGCTGACCAATTTTAAGAAATACCATGATTTTTAGCTGCTAAGGTATCTAGACAAGTTGAAACAGTTCCAATATCTGTTTTTTATAACCTAGAGGGCCTAATATATATAATATCCATTCAATACAGATTTCAAAATGGCTAAATTTATTAGCATAATACCTCTAACAAAGACCGCTGGCTTCCAAAATCATTTAAAGGAAAAGGACATAGACTTTACTCTTCTGTCACCAAATTTCTTCATTTCATTTGATATGATGATCCCCTGGGACCCCTTCTTTGAATTTGAAAGGGGAGCCACCTTGAAATATCAACACAACACTAGTGGGGGCCAAAAATCCAATCTGGGTGACTTTTCTTGAAATAATCTTATATTTCAGCTTCTGAAATGCCTAGAAACACATTTCTTGTGTCCAAATTGGTAGATCATAGGACAGGGAATTCAATATTTTGCCTTTGGAATCTATACAATATAGATCTGATCCAAGCTAGCCAATAGATTTGGTTAAATACCTTAATTTTTAAATGATTAAAACAAACAAAATCTGTCAAAATTTCATTTTGATATTTCAAGGTGGCTCCCCTTCTAGATTTAATAGGTAGCACACATGAGCTCTGTAGCAGATTTTGATATGCAATGCAGTACCCCAGCTTCGTGTTTTATTTCCTTCTACTTTGACAGGTGTCAGGAAGAGGTCCAGTGTACCCCTGACCATGTATGTCATGTTATTATAGCATTACAGCAACATTCTGGTTAGGTTCTTGTTATGTTATTTTGATGGCTCCCAATAATGTTGCAGCAACATACTGCTGCCAATGAAATGCACTGTGACGTTATCATAACATTCTGGTTATGTTCCTCGACCTAAACAGACTGTATTATGCTGAATGAATAATGTTATAATGTTCTTATTTGGTGACGTTTCAACCTCACCATCAATGATTTAGTTGTTATGTGCTATCTTAGTACATAACAAACAGACAAAAAACAGTATGGTTGCAGAAGGTTTCTGTTACATTGCAAGTTGGCGGGGTGCAGAATCATGACAGAGGTAACATAATATACCTTGACATAAATGACAATCCTGAATAAAGGAATGATAAATATTATCAAAGTCATTTTATTCCCAAATGTATGATAGATTAACATTATAATGCATTTCTTATTCGTTATGCATTTTTTATAATCAATAATAATGGTTTTTTTCAAATGTAATTTATTGTCCTCCAAGAGTATCAATGACATTAGTTTGTCTGAAGCTATGAATACAAAATTCATACTGAATTCTATAATTAGCCCTCTTGATATAATGGAGTTCAAAGAACAATGTTATTAATCAGAAAACACTTGTTTGGGACATCATTTGCTAATTCTAAATTATGTATATTACTTCATTCATATTCTTGCATGGAAAGTATTTTCAGGGAAATTGAGCAGTCAACAGAGCAGTTAAATATCACTGATTAGAACTTCAAGATAAACATCAAGCCTAAATTTTTCCTCTCAAATTACTTTTGGCGCTGATTTCAGTGTCCACTGTTCTAAAATAAGGAGTAGACCGCTTCAGGCTACAGGGGAGAGACAGATTCAGTGGGGAGGCCGAGGTTTATTTCTGGCTATTTGGGAGTATGGCCCATAAAACTTGCACGGAATGTGTGTCCTGTTTTTACCCAACCTAGCAATCTAAGGCTAAAAATAAACTAAAGGCATCGATTAAGGTCTTAAATAATCTGACACAACTCCGAAATAGCAACTGACAAATCCGGAAAAAGCCACCATAGTTATTCATATAGCTGATTTAACTTTGTTTGATTTATATAGTGCCTATTTAAAAAAGTAAAAACAATGAGATAACCCAGGTTCATCAAAGACCAGTAACATTAGACACATTTAAACTATGATTATGGTAAAGCTGCAATGACTATAAAACCAATCGTCTCTTTTGTACGTTTTGATCCTACATTAAAGCTAGTTGCTGTGCCTTAAACCTGTCACTAAATTGTAGGCCCATTAAATTTTGTTGTAGTATATAGTTTGGGGACCTCATGTACACATTTCAGAATCCTAGTCATGATTTTCTCACCAAGATCTATGCAATATGCATCATGCAACATTTACACTAAATTGGGTGTTTGGTCCTTTCAATAACTAGAGAAATCTTCATCTCATACCGTGCTTTCGTTGCCAGTTACATTATTTAGTTTCTATTGATCTGTAGTACTTTCAGCAATGTATATAACGTTAATTGACAATCATGTACTTTTGACAAAATATAATCGTTAAAAAACATGTATATAAACTATTTCGACGTTTGTATGAAGAAAATGCAACGAGCAACAAATTAACAAACAAATGACATAACCCTATCTCATCCCTTATCATTTGTCTCATCAACTTCTGGAAGATCACGATCTACTGCGAAGTTATTTTCTTTTTCTGTTTATAAAATAAGAGATAAACCGATGTATGATATTAGTCTGGAAGCAATCTGACTATTAGACCAATACACCACTAGACATGACTCTTATCATTCTAGGGTTAAGTACCATACCCACTAGGACATTTTTACCGTGGCGGCTGACAGATCGGCACTAAAATCGACTGACTCTACTATATAGGAGAGTTGGCCGATTTTAGCACCAACTCATATCAAACATGTATATTTCAATAAAACATATACTGACTTGTGATCTAAATCAGTGATGATTTTACCGGCGATTCTGGCAGTCACCCATCACCGGTTGCCGGGAAAATCGCCTAGTGGGTATGGGGCTTAACTCTTGCAACTACAGAATTAATAATAACATAATTTTTAAAAATCTGAACGCCTCTATCGCTTAAGGCAGTAAAACACCTATCCGAAGAATGAAATTTCACTACTGTGGGTCCCACTAAAGGTTAACATCTCCTCGTCTTGTATTCCACTACTTGTCTAGTCTGGTCGCATGGTCTACAGCTATGAGTATCAAGCGTTGCTCAAAAGTTATTTCTTCTATGAACTGGTTATAGACCTATTATTTTATATGTTTTAACTTAGTTTGAATGAGCTCGTTTGTAAAAGTAATAATTTTGCCCTAAACCCTGCTGTGTGACCTATTGCCAGGTTTGGGCACATGTTTCTACAACTAGGATCACTCTGGGTCAAAATATTTAACTTGTGCTAAAACCAGCCTAACCAATGTGATCTGAGTTTGCAGAAAACTAGGAACGTTTCCTTGCATTTTCCTGTCAGTTCTAGTTTTCGCTGTCCATCGCTTTAGGATGCTATACCCACCATAGCCTCGAACGTATGGATCCCTGTTGTGAAGTGTACGATGGACCCTGCCCTCACGTGACAATTACATGGCGGTCTCTCGCCTGGATCCCCCGACCTGTTATCAAGTCGTCTATCTACCAATACAACAAAGCCGAGTACGTACTCTGCACACTGTATAGGGCGCCATGGTGTAGTGGTGAGCACATTGGACTTTGAATCCAGGAGCCCGAGTTCGAACCTCGGTGGTGCCTCTCCTTTTATCCAATGTGAAAACTAAAAACAGCTCAGAAAAAATCATGTGTGTGGCAGATACTTCTCTATAATCCTTTTGATCAAACGAAAAACGTCAGATATTGATATCATATGTATAAAATTTGTAGGCATGAGATATCAATAAAATTAATGCAGGGCAAATATATTTTATATGTGTAACAAGTTGAATTTACGACGATCAATATCAGAACAATAATGTTAGAGGACGACTTGTGTTATTCAGACGAACAAGGGGATTTTAACACAACTTTTATTTAGCACAGTTATCGAGATTTGACATGGCAGCACCTTACTGGCGACATGCGACATAGGGACTAAGATGACTTGGTCCTCTCATCAAGAGCACCAGCTCTTTCTCTAATTGTCTCCCTGTCTCTCTGTCTACCTCTCTGTCCCTCCGTTTGTCTTTCTACCTGTCTATCTGTCTGTTTTTCTGTCTGTCTCATTGTTCTTTATCTCTGTGAGTGTCTGTATCTGGCAGTCCCTGTCTTTTTCTCTCTGTCTCTTTTTTTGTATGACTGTCTCTCTGTCTACAGTTGTGTATCTGTTCTCTATCTGTCTGCAGCTGTTCTTGTCTCTGTCTGTGTCTGCTTGTCTCTCTGTCTCTCTGTGTATCTGTCTGGTTATCTGTCTGTCTGACTGTCTCTCTATCTGTCTGTCTATCTATCTGTCTATCTGTCTATCTGTCTATCCATCTGTCTGTCTCTGTGTTTGGCTGTGTCTGTCTGTCTGTCTGTCTGGCTGCCTCTCTCTCTGTCTGTCTGAATATTTGTCTGTCTGGCTGTGTCTTTGTCTGCCTGTCTCTGTACGTCTTTCTCTGGATCTATCTGATTGCCTATTCTTTGCGCGAGTTATCCATGGAGCGATAAAGAGTAAACCAACTACAACGTCGGTTCAAAATAGGTACCAAGTTTCAAAAGTCTCAAAAATCAATTCACAATCAATCCACAGCAGTTAATAAGAATTCCGTGGATCATGTAAGTCAATTGACAATAGTTTCAGACCTTTTGTGGACTTGTGGTCGTTTGGCTACAGAATTGGCTGTACTTGTCCTGAATCTGAACAAACTTAGTACTTGTCCTGAATCTGAACAAACTTTAGGGAGATCACACATTCTAAATGGACCTTTTCAGTCACAGGTTAAAAATATCCCCTTTTGATTGGTGGTTTCCGTTCTCGTTGTCGATCAGGTAGATGATTTAATATGACTTTTCTGAGAAGTGGCTGTTGAGGACAGATGGACAGCGAGAAAAGGCCAAACTTGGGCTGATACACGACCAGTTATAAAAATCATTTACCGAGTAGCGTATTTATTCAAGCAAGAAGGATATTAAAACTATCAATATTCTCGCTTTTATGCATGGCGGTAGGAAAACTAAAAGCTCTAGACGTTTTTGTGTGGTTTAAACAATGATAAAGGATGTAATAGCCAGACAAAATTTATCAGTTAAGTCTCCTGTAAAATAAATAATTTCTGTAGAGTTTATCACCTGATAAACATGGAAGAATTCGCACAGTGAAACTAAAACGTATTTGTATTATTCCAAAATACATACAACTACTAAGTACCTTGGTGGTTATGTACACTGAGAAGAACGTTTGGTTTCAAATTACAAAGGAAGAGTTGGAACAACATCAATTATGAACACGTGCCTTTTTTATGTCATTTGGTTGGACAGCAATAACAAAAAACATGCAGTCTCATACTGCAAACTGTTTCTTTTACAAACCTTAATTCGTTAAGCTGATGACTGTGTAGTTTATATACTGGTACTGGTACATTTGCTACTATAATGTTTTATAAGTTGTCATCTAAGAACAAATAGGAATTGTAAGCCCACTAATAAAAAAAAAGGGTGATTACTTATTACTAATAGCCAAGGATAAGTCTTGTTTCCTATGTTTTCCACCTCTAGTCGTTAGAAATCATCAGAATCATCCAAATTTCTATATTATAGTCATTCAGTGGAAACAAGATATCAGTCATTTATAACAGAATTTACCACTAGACCATTTGTTCACAATTACAATTTTTTACAGTCGTTTCTAGATTAACCTATTTTCAGCAACACATTAAATAAACAATATAGCAGTACTGATTAAGTTCCTTTTGCTAAGCGAGTAGCAAAACCTGATGACGTCATGACTGTTACTCCTCCTGAATGGTTGACGTCATCTGCTTCTTGCTGGTCACATGACCGTCGTTGGACGTTCTCATTGGTCGCTTGATGTCGAAGCGTTTTTCCAGGTAGTCGATGACGTCCGTCCTCCCCAGCTTACGGGCGTCGTCCACGGGGGTGTGGCCCCACCTAGGGAGGGCAGAAGAGAATGAAGGGGGTATTCCACTACACAATAACAGTAGGTTATGACATGAGGACCATATCGCACGATATCATTAGTTGGCATTGCAGGAGGAAGCGCCAGTATGTCCAACTTTGTACCTGCATATCGCAGCAATATCATAGCCTTATCGCACCATTTACCTTATATTATTCAACATGTTGAATAAAGTCTTGGGTTAGGTTATTGCCTACGACATCATGTCGTATGACTTTAAAGTTGTAGCCAACTGTGATATACCCTATTACACTAATGTGACATCAACAATATCGTAGGGGTCCACGACTTGACCACGATATGATCATATCACAGCCGTATCGCAGTCTTATCATAGCTGATGTTGTGTAGTGGAATACCCCCTTGAGGGGAATAATGACTTTGTTCAAGGATGGATACAGGAGTTCTGAAAGGGGGGTCAGCATAAAGGCTAAGTACTTAAATGGCGTGTATTCACGTGTACGTATGTGACATTTCCCCCTCTCTTTGTAGATTATGGGTCCACCAAAAGAGGGGGAGTATCAGTACCCCAAGAACCCCCCCTCAGGGGTGGGTCCAGGCGGGTGGTCCAGGATAAACATTATTACATTATTTTTTGGTGAGGTTAGGACAAAACACAAAACAGAACTTTATAATTAAACGTCACAGTGCAATGTCACGTCATTACATTGCAGCGATGTATTTGGGAGCCATCAAAAGAACGTAGCAAGAACCAAATGCAGAACCAACCAGAACGTTGCTGCAACATTATAATAACGTTGCATACTTGGCTTGGTAATCATTAATATGGCCCTGACCTGTCTGTGATGTTGTGCATGACGCTGCACTTCTCGACCAGGAACCTCACAATGTGCAGGTGGCCCTGGGCGGCAGTACCGTTATAATCATTAGCATTTATATAACCTTGTGTATGACACTACACTTCTCCACCTGGGGGGGCGGGGCAAAAAAGGTGATTTCCCCCTTCATGGCCATGATAGAAAATCCTGCCCAGAAAAAATCTACGAAATTTTGTAGACATGAAACTTCAGTGAGAAATCATGTTAAAATCATTCAGAATGTACATATATCCACCTAAAATACTTTTAAATATATGTCTGAAATACATTGGGACAATTTGGGAGTGTGAAATTTTGTGAGCCTTAAATCCTACGATAGGAAATGGACATATCATTGGTGTTAAAACCTTTCGTGGGACGTTATTTTTTGTAACTTTTTCTTGGGCCCCCTCAGGAACCTCACAATGTGCAGGTGGCCCTGGCAGGCAGTATAGTTATGATTATTAATATGACCCTGACCTGTCTGTGATGTCGTGGGTGACGCTGCACTTCTCGACCAGGAACCTCATGATGTGCAGGCAGCCCAGGGATGTGGTACAGTTATAATCATAAATATAGCCCTGACCTGTCTGTGATGTCGTGGTTGATATATATATATAATTTTGAGCTCACAGGTTGGCAGGCCTGAACCTCACGATTTGCAGGTGGCCCTGGGACGTAGTACAGTTATAATAATTTTAACATAGCCCCCACCTGTCTGTGATGTCGTGGGTGACGCTGCACTTCTCGACCAGGAACCTCACAATGTGCAGGTGCCCCTGGGCGGCCGCCACGTGTAGGGCTGTGCGGTCGTCGTAGTTCTTACACGACATGTCCATCCCCGTCAGCGCGAACCTACAAGTTGTTGAGGACAAGAAGGGATTAGGCCTGTGATTCAAGATGCATTTTTAACAAAGTTGAACTGATGTAAGAGAGGCTTTGATGAAAGAAACGATAAGTCTTGTAAAAATATGTAATCTTTTCTAAACAAAATTCCTTAATTGCAATGGCACATGAGAAGAAAACCTTCTAATAGTGGTGATGTTGCTGATGTACACTCAATCAGTACAACGGTGTTACCACCAGAACCACACCTTTTTCTTTTTAAAAAAAATATTTTATTTACCATGGGTGCGGATTGGATCTATCCAGTATTCTTCCACACGTAGCCATGCTCTGATCCCTCCCCCTCACTTTCTCAGAGAGAACAACAATTTGGCCACCCCCACCCCCTGGACCAATCTTATACCTCCCCCTCACCTTCTCAGAGTAGTGATGTCACCAACAGATGCCCCGTACAACAGTTTTACCACTGACGACACTGAAGTCTCCTGTTCGCGCAGGCGTGGGTCGACTTTGTGGCCACTTCCGCAAAGAGAGTCGTAGTTGTGGAAGGTAAACACTTCGACCAGTTCCTGAAAAGATAAATAATCATAATAATGTATGTAAAAGAGTGTTTAAACTTCCCTTCAAGTTTGATATATTTTGCACACTCGAAAAAATACATGTTAAATTCAACACATTTACAATTTTCAACAGGTAGAAAACTGTCATGGGTAAGAATTAAAGAGGCAAATTTGGGCAAGCTGCCAATTTTTTTAATCATGTCCCGCTTTTGTTTAAGACTACCACTTATAGTTCATTCAATTACATGTATTGATATAGGTCGCCTATCAACCATTATTTGCAACTAGTCACCAGGGGCGTATTTAGCCCTAAAGTCAAAGGGGGTTCCAGGTAAATCTAAGGGGGTTCTGGCTTACATTTGTGACAAGATTTCTTATATTTTACCTATATTTTGTAAGATTTAACGGGGTTCCAGACACCTAGGAAGTCCCCCTGGCTACGCCACTGGGACTCACACTGAATCTATTTCTATGTAGAGATGGGTGCACACAGCATTAACTTATTGCACTGATGTGGGTGTCAGTCCACTGTGTGATCTTAGTTAACTTATAAGATAGTAAAACTCAGGGCAAAGAGTGACTCTCTGCTGGGGATGGAGAGCATAGAGGCCACCATGGATTTGGAAATGAGGGTCAGTAGCTTCAGAGTGCAACATGTAAGTAGATAAGCAAAACCTCTTGGAGTAAGTGGCACTATGAACTCAGGTTAGCATCAGGTGAATGAGCGGGGCCTAGCTGGTGGACTAGGCTGGGGCTTTGACTGCATGTGGTTGAGTGGACAGTCTCTCTGGACCAGTAGTTGTCAATGGAAGTGCAGTGACATACATAACATGTTTGGATTTTATAAACATTATCCTTTTATTTGAGTGTTCTGTCACCTCGTAATGACGAACTTCATTCTGAGATGACTTGCAGCCAAGACGGGATGGAAGACTGGGATATACATGAGCTAGCGCACTGGAATAACTAACACAGAATAATGATAATTGCCAGTCCTATGCATAACCGTAGAGTAAAACCCTATAGTTCATAATCTTATAATTTCAAACAAAACTGAGTCTAGCCAATGTGCATGGCTGTTGATTTGCTGACCTCTAAAGACGCCTACCTCACAGAACTGGAGTCCCCGGATGCTGTTTCCATGGTGATCGAGACGCGGGGAGTAGCAGCAGATGCCCATCACCTGGGGGACGACCAATAGGATCACTCCACCCATACCCGACTTGGCCGGCAGCCCCACCTGGCGTGGGCAATAAGAAACAAACAAGGGGGCCTCAGTACACACTTCTGTAAATAGCTACAATGGGTCCGTCATTAATTACATACGCATACATGTATACATGTTTTCTATACCCCTTTTACAACCCCTCGACATATAATACGCATTAGCACTTGACTCCCACCCACGTCCTCCTTTGTGCCTACATAACTAATAGACGGTCCCAAACTTCCTTGAACAGGTGGAGTTTGCTCATGCTCTCTCTCAATCATTTATGATCCCCGCCTTAAGAAACAGGAAGTAGGTACAACATTTTATAGATTTACAAATTATAACCATAATGACAAAGATATGTAAAATAAATATAGTGTACCACGGAAAAGGGTAATACAGTACCCAATTGTGAATTCAATATAATGTTCAATATACATCTTTTTCATTAGGGTAGCGACGCCCTGGTGGATCAAAAATGAAACAACTTTTTAGGGCTTTCTTATAGCTAACCTATGTGAAGTAAAGTGAGCTAGGTACCAAAAGCCCCAAAAGGTAGACAAAGTAGTGGACTGCGCAGGTCCATGGGAAAGGTGTATTGCCATTTGTAGCTCCTATCCCTGTAGTTAGGGAAACAAAAATAGCTGTGTTCAGATTTCCCAAAAAACCCTAATTCATTGCCCTGACCCAGGAAATAGGTCAAAATAAATATTTTTTAAATCCTTGAAATAAAACTATTTTACGTAGGCCAATGACTATTATATGTAACGTAGTTTATTAAAATAACGTGTTGTGGACCGGCGAAATCTGTGCAGAAGGTGTATGGAGGAATAGTTAATTTTCATCACTTATACGCGTCCAATAATACTAGTGGTATATATAATGCCATGTAACTGTTACATGCATCTTATTAAGAAACAGACTGACCAAACAGTATGGTTGCAGAACAGTTCTGTTACATCACAACTTGGTTCCGATACTGTTACAAAAAATGTCCTCATAGAAGTATTGTGGCAGGTTCAGCGGTAACTTTCTAATCAACTGTAACTTTCTGTTCCAACGCTGTCTTTACCCTGGTCATAACTATACGAATTGTAAAGTGTGAACGGCCCCAAAACCCACCTTGAAGGCGAAGTGTCCGGAGTAGTCGTACATGCCGCAGCAGTGCATGAGGGAGAGGGTGTCCCGGACGGCCTCGCCCGTGAGGACACGTTGTCCCGTGATGGGACAGATGCCCCCGTTGGCCAGGGTGGCCGCCATGACGGCCCCAGACTCGGCCGTCACCTCCACCGACGACATCTGAAGCAATGCAAAATCAGGCTTCAGTGACAAAAGACTGAATTAGACTACGCGATTTTACTCATAATATACAGATTCGACAGAGGTGATTGGTTGATTGATTGATTGGTTGATTGATTGATTGATTGATTGATTGATTGAGTGAGTGAGTGAGTGAGTGAGTGAGTGAGTGAGTGAGTGAGTGAGTGAGTGAGTGAGTGAGTGAGTGATTGAGTGAGTGAGTGAGTGAGTGAGTGAGTGAGTGAGTGAGTGAGTGAGTGAGTGAGTGAGTGAGTGAGTGAGTGAGTGAGTGAGTGAGTGAGTGAGTGAGTGAGTGAGTGAGTGAGTGAGTGAGTGAGTGAGTGAGTGAGTGAGTGAGTGAGTGAGTGAGTGAGTGAGTGAGTGAGTGAGTGAGTGAGTGAGTGAGTGAGTGAGTGAGTGAGTGAGTGAGTGAGTGTGTGTGTGTGTGTGTGTGGGTGCGTGAGTCCGTGTGTCCGTGAGTGTGTGAGTGAGTGAGTGAGTGTGAGAGTGAGTGAGTGAGTGAGTGAGTGAAAACAGTGAACACAAGTTGGAACGAATTCTGACTTTTCAGACACGTTTTGATTTGGTTAGTCTTTGGTGATTGATCTATGAGATGAGGGTGACAGAGTGGGCAAACAGCAGGGGATCAAAACCTGAAAATCATTTTTGCTGTACCTCATCCCTTTGTGAACCCAGACACGAACCAGGAATCAAACCCAATAAACCACTTGGTCAGTGCTCGGTACCCCCTATCATCACCTTTTATGACGGGCATGAACTCTCTAGATGGCGCTACCCCTCTCTCATAGTTACTTATAACACCAAAAGGGTAAGAACCTAAGACTGTACCCTGCAGTTTGCATCCCAAACATAATACATCAACCTCATACAGCCCAGCATTTCATTCCACTGTCATTACAGCAAACTGTGGTATAATGGCTATGGTGAGGGACTTCAAATCAGAAGGTTGGTGGTTCAAACCTCCTGATGGTCATGTTGCAATTTGACCATGTTGCACTTCTTCTCATGAAAATCATCTTCAATAATCAGCTTTTACAGTTCTAATCATTTATCTTAGGTATACTCATTCTGTTGTTATTTCACCCAAATGAATTCTTTTTAATGTGATTTCTTCATTTTTTTAAAAAAAGAGTGACACTATCCAGACATGGGTGGGATTTGAAACCCCTACCTTTGGATTTGAAGTCCTAGACTCTAGCCTCTGGGCTATTCCTGACTGTGGTGTTAAGCAATGCTCTGATTATCCAAGTACTAACTTTCTAGTAGTAGGCATGGCGCCATCTATAGAGTTCATGCCCATGCCTTTTATGATCAGCAGGGGATACTGGGGGCCTATATTCCTCCCAGGCAAAAAGGCCCCACCCTGGTACCCCCACGGGGTATCAACAGAGGTAATATTGGTTTACTATATACATGTTACACGCTATTAAAAAGGTCTCTTATTTTTCAGCATTGTTTACCTTGGGTATGCTTCGGTCTAATTAAATTACCAAATAACCGGCAGTCAGAATCACCGGTGGTAAATATAAGCCTTAAAGTCGGTATTCCACTAACCAATTTCGATACAGTTGATTTTGTTAGTGTAGCTGACTGATTTTCTCTCAGAATATGGCCTGATCTCACACATCCTTTATAGGCCTACTTACCATTTGAAAGAGATTTGTAAAACCTTTCTACTGACATATAAGAAAAGGAGCAGGGTTTTAATTCCCTTTCAAATGATGTGTGGGATGCATGGTTTTTGCTGTATTATTTGTGAAATTTAAAGAAAATTGAATACCGACATTCTGACTGTTTGAATTGCCTAGTGGAATACTGGCTTTATGCGTGTGCAGTAATGCAATAAGGTTAAGTATAATCTGGCAAGTGTCATTGATTTTGCTCGTGAAACTTAAAGGGAGTCAAAAGCAATGTTTTGTCAAAATTTTGCAAATTCTGTTAACTGCTAAAATATATTATATGGCCATAGCCTAGGCCTATATGGTAAAACATAGACTGTGAATACTGACTTAAACTACATTCAAATACATAACAATTCTTCCCTGGTTAATTTTGGTGACCCACCAAAATTGGTTTGTTTACAAACATTGCTGTCTACAGCCATACATGACAAGAGTTTATGGAATTCAAGTGAAGTAATAGCTACGTATCATGATTTATACTGTACCAATGGCTAAAGCCCCACTCGCCCTGGCCAACGTGTGTTTTCGTAGAGCTCTGCGATCTCTGAACGTTGGCAACGTTGCATTATCGTAGCCCTCTACGATCTCATCCCTTGCGAAATTATTCAACATGTTTAATATTTTCGTAGAGATCCTGGGCGATTCAAGAGGAGATTGCTTACGAAAATGATCGCAGGGGGTCACATTTTCCAGTGTGAATGCTATATGATAAATATCTCTAGCCTACGATCATCTTGTCGTACCTGAGGTCGTTTGCGAATCCTTGAGATAAAATTGTCTTGGGTCTCTGCGACGAAAACATCGACCACAGCGAGTGGGGCTTTTGGTTAGACTCATAGAATCTGCTTTCATAGTTATTTGAGTTTGCAAAATGTTGTCATTTTTTCACACAACATTGCTCTTTGCTCCCTTTAAAGAAGTTCCCATACAGAGGTCAATAGCTCTCTAGGTGGTCACAGGCTATACCATCTGTCTTATATGACCCTGCAGAGTGTAATATGTTCCCTCACTGTTTCATGTAAATGTCGAGATATCTTTAGTTTCTACTTTCAAGCACTCAGTTTGTGTTTACTGCCCGCTGCGTGGGTAGGTATTGTACCGCTGTATCTCCCACTACGGCGTTAATATTACACCTATGTGAGTCTTAGTGCGCTCAGTATCTTATTGCACGCCCACGGGTTTAAAACCATTAGTACAAAAGCGTCTGAATAATATAGAACGCATAACAAAAATAGAAAACTGACAACGCACTCTCTTAGCTGATGTGGACTCTTAGCTGGTGTGGTAATAACAGAACAAATGTGTAATTTGCCCCCCCCCCCCCAACCACCACCACCACCACCATCAACAACCAGACACCAGGTGCAAACATTAGTGAATATTAGTACATGTTGGTTGTCAGTACTGTACCGTCCGACACATAGTTTTAAACACCACAGAATGTGTTTATGTTGCCATGTTTCAAGTGCACGTTACAAACAGGTTTACACAGGCATTTTTGCCGCAGTGACAGAAACTTGACATGATGTATCAACTTTAATTTTAGGGTTTTCATAACGTTATTTAATCATTATAACCTAATTATGTGAACGTGATATATGCGTTTTTATGACTGGAAACCGAATAGTTAATTTCTCACGAGTCGGCTTAGGAAAAGTTAGCCACAGTTTGGAGCCTTCCATTTAGTACGTATGCACAGTTAAAAAAATCTCGGACCCCCCCCCCCCCCTTGATGCGCACGTACTAAATGTAAGGCCCCTTTGGCCCTTCTCTTAAATGGGAACTTCTTTGCTACCGCAACTTGTGTATTTCAATTGCTTACTTGTTTATGGTAATCCTTTTTTTTTATGTATACCTCTTTTCCATCTTGTTTCCGCCAAATAAGACCACATGAGATCCCAACGTCTCACTTCTACGGGATTTATACGTTATGAACTATTTGCAATGCCCTGCATTATAATTTCTCTTTTTTGTACTTCTCTCGTCTTGCATCATTCAAGCAAAGAGACATAACTTGAGCCAGCCTTCACGGAACTGGCTATATATGCGCGACAATCGCGCACAAGGACGTAGCGTACATAGAATTTCTTATACACGCGGACGCAAAGTCCGCGCATACATATCTGCTTACATACTCGGTCATAAGGCAAGGTGGCGTTTAATGTATTTTTAAAATCTTATATGTGCAAAAATTAGGGAAAAATAGAAAAAGGGGGTTGAGGGGCTTAGCCCCCGATTTACAAATGATATTAAGATGTAAAAAAGGAAGTAAGTCCGCGTATATTATTGCGCTTGTATACGCGGCCACAACGTCTGCGTATTTAAGCAGATCTGTTTGCGCGGACTTCATGCCCGCGTATACAAGCAATTCCATGGGCGCGGGCATCTGCTCCTCTGTCCGCGTGCAAAACTCCAGCCATCGTTCACCTACCTGGAAGAGGAAGTCTAGGGTGTCCAGGAGGGGGGTACCAGGGGTGCACTTGTACTCCTGGAGATTGTACACGATAGCGTAGTTTCTATCGGAATTGTCCTTATCAGATAAATATCTGCAACAAGTTCAAACTTACACGTTAAATTTATGAGTAAAAGTCCCATGCAAACTGAAATCGGTATTCAATAATATATAAATGTAACATGCCATAGAACTACAAAACAGCTCATTTTGATACTAATCGACGGTTTGAAAAGTTTAATTGCACAAAATAATAGAAAATGATTCATTATGTTAAAAAGTGTATACTCACACAGCATTATTGAAACCAACATGTTCCCCTCCGGCAAGCTTCTTGTAGCTTTTGAACAGCTGAAGAACAATATTTAAATAACATATTTAAATAGAAAAATATATCAAGACTTGCTGAAGAAAAAGTATTGTACCAGAGAGGTTTTAAATTTTGCCCAACATGGACAGCTCACGTCCTCTAACTTGCCTCCAGATTAGCCTAGATCAAGATGCATGCTGGGGAAATGTCGACAATCAAAAGGCTCAAGGATGGACATTTTTATTAATTATTGAAAATGTTTTCATTTTATACCTATACATGATACTGTTTAGCAAGTTGGTTTGAAAATTAATTCATTACAAATATACAGAGAGCAAATATTGTAAATTTTCTCTAGATTTTCCTATGGTCTTGTCGGAAAATTCAACCAAAATCACCCTGAAGGTGCGTAAAACGCTATAAATCAGCTCCCCGTGGTAGGGGGAATTCAGTTTTTTTTGTGTGTTTTTGTTTGTTTTTAATTCTTGGGTCTGCATCTCACCACAGGGCATAGGGTGACCTGCGCTTAGAATTACGCCCACCGTATGACTCATATATAGTGCTGTTTATATAAACCTTTTTAGCTTGTAGAATGATTGTTGTAACACAATTATCTTACAATGAACGGACTTTATCGGGGGCGTCAAGTATTATGCTACAGGAGTAATAATTACTTGCCAGGCAGTGGCTGCGCTCCTGACTCTCCTAGTGGAGGTCAATTTATTTGCTAACTAGGAAATGGGGTCATGACCCAATTTGCTGGTTCCCACAGGTCCTTTTGAAAGCAGTTTAAGAAAACAGCAACCAGATGGACAGGTTGTTTATGGCCCGCTTCGCTCGACCTGAAGAAAGTTCAGTATGTAGGCAGCAACAGGGTAATTAAGTATGTTAACAGAATGTGTTGGTGAGTAGGCAATGACAGTTGTATGTCATGTTTCATCGTAAGATAACCCCTTCAATGTCATAGGTGGTAAGCATGACATGCAATAAAGCAGGTTCGATTGACTTTTCAGATGCAAGGTTAATGGGTAATGCTACACTTCTCTGAAAGTAGTGACATAACAGGCATTTTCTGCAACCATACGTTTTAGTTTAGCCTGTTACTTGCACAATGTACACGTAACTGTTCACGTAACTGCATTATTTGACAGGAAGTTGAGACTTACAACAAAAGAGTATCATAACATAATATTCTAGTCAAGTTGAGGGCTTTAGAATAATGTTATCTTTTCATGAAAGAATATAACCAAAATGTTACAATAATATCACAGTATAACGTCTCAATATTAGATTCTAGAAATGTTATTTGGTGCCATCAAAATAACAAAACAAGAATCAAAAAGTTATTATAATAACGTATGCTTGGCTGGGACTATTATGCTTGAAGTGCACTTAAAGCCCCATTCCCACTTGGCAATTCAACTGTTGATGGGTGATGGGCAACTGGGTGAATCAGCATCAGCATTGTTGGGCGACGGTAATGTAAAGCAAGTTTGATATTTTACCAGTGATTTGACCATTGATTTCATTGGCAATCCCGTTGCCTGTTGTCCATTGCCAGCAATCTGTTGATAATCTAGTGGCCCGTTGCACAATGATTTTCTTAGCAACGAAAACAACATTATTAACGAAACGTTTCGTTGTTAATATTTTCATAACAACAATTGTTTTGCGACAATTTTTTTCTATATTCAGAATGCCTTCAAAGAGCTGTAACTTTTACTGAATTTTCTCTGAGTTTTTCCCTTTTTATATCAATTTACAGAAATCAATTTCTTTCATTAGAACCAGAGGTTTAACTATTTTCGTAAAAATGAAAATGAAACTACGAAACTGTTCATTATGCTATATTAACTTGATCCTCACAATGCAATTCTATTGTCCAACAGGCCACAGTGGCCCGTTGCACAATGGGTTTCTTAGCAACGAAAATGATATCATTAACGAAACTTTTCGTTGTTACTTTTTTTTTTGTTACAATCGTTTTGCAACAATTCTTTTCTATATGTAGAATGCCCTCAAAGAGCTGTAACTTTTACTGAATTTTTCTAATTTTTTCCCTTTTCATATCAATTTACAGAATTCAATTTCATTCATTAGATCCAGGGATTTTACAATTTCTTAACAACAAAACATTTTGCTGTTAAGCAAAAGTTCGTTATGCTATCATAATTTGATCCTCACAACGAAATTCTATTGTGCAACGGGCCACAGTGCTCCGTTGCATAAACAAACTCTCGCAACAGCAAGAGTTCTAGGAGGATTTAAGTATGGGTCTCACTACAGGGATATCCTTAAGTATTTCAAAATGCAAACCCTAGCTGTTGCAATGGTTTTGTACACATTTTGCACATATCTATTTCATCGATAAATACATTTCTGCCACTTCCTTTTGTATATTGCATAAGCTGCAGGATACAGGTATCATTTGCTGAAAACCGAACCTTAAAATAATGACCCCAAAATGCCCTTCCAGGATATTTTTAAAAATGGTGTGCCAACCCTAGCTGTTGTTAGGAAAGTTGGATACACTCGCTGTTCAACAGGGAGGGGTCTCACTGTTTGTACCAACTCTCCAAACAGCAAGACCTGTTATGTGACCACCACTGTGCTCTGTCGCATAACGGGTCTCACTGTTGCGAGGATTGGCACACCACTCTCGCAACAAGGATGTCCCTGTTGCGATGGTTCCCCCTGTTGATTTGCGGCTGTTCTGCTCAACCGATTTTAATTCTGTAAAAAGTTCTAGAAACTAGACATTTAGATCTAAAATCCCTGAAATTGATTAGAAATGGGTGAAAATTGATGCCGAATTTCGCGTATAACAGTGAGACTTTGCCAAACCCTCGCTGTTTCTCTTGCTGTTGCGAGCATTTGGTTAAATGACAGGGCACTGACGATGCCAACGCCAATTCTCCCAGCCACCCATCAACCATCAAAGGTAAAATTGCCTAGTGGGATATTGCTGGATTACTTACGTCGTCAAACCTATCAGCCGGAGAGCTGCCCTTTCTCAGCATCGACAGGATGACGATGGCTCCAGCATTCACCAGTGGGTTGAAAGGTTTCACTGTATGAGAGATATCAACTGATCATGTGGCCCTTGCCAGCAGTTGCTGTCAATCAATTAGTCGGCAAAAATAACAACTAATTGGGTATGGGAAACTGACAGACGATACTAATTGGAATTAGAGATGGAACCACTTTGGTGGGCCAGCACATACAGCTACAATGTATCAGGGGAGGTAGTACCTCATAATTGTCGATCGTTGACAGAAAATGCAATGATGTTTATATATACGTATGATCATTGGCAAAAAAAGAAATATATGGTAAAAGTCCGTTAATGAATGAATGCAATTCTCCCTACCACGGATAGCCAACTAAAGGTATTTATGCACCTGCAGGCTAATTTGGCCTAATTTTGTCGACAAATTCCCTGGAAAGACTATAGAAAATTAATGAATAATAGTTATATTTCCATCTAAAGTGAATGAATTTTCAAACAACTTCAAAAATATCAAATATATATGTATAAAATTGAAAAATAATGGTCACTAGTTTTTCACCATAATTAAGACATTATAAGTGTAAATTTATACGTTAAAGCCATGTGGTTTGTTGACATATTACCCAGAATGCATCCTGATATAGGCTAACCTGCAGGTAAAACTAGAAAATCTGGCTATCCGTGGTAGGGAGAATTAAAACTTTCCGGTCGATTTACACACAATTTTTTTTATTTCATTTAGTTCGATGATCTCCTGGGACCCCTTCATTGAATTTAAAAGGGAGGCCACCTTGAAATATCATTGTAACCCTGACGGCGGCCAAAAATCCAAAATGGCAGACTTTCAGTGAAATAATCTTATTGCAGGTACTCACAGTTGTGGTTGAGTGACAGGTCGTTGACGTGTCTGCCGGACGGTTCGAAGCCCACCCACCGATGGACGACATCGGCCCCGAGTTCTGACACAGCCAAAGCATAGTTAAAGGGCATGGCACACGACTCGAGGCAGAAGGGCACCGCCGTGTCCCCAAACTCCGCCCTAAGGGAAGGACATGACAGGTTTTATACAACATGTATGACAACCGATTACATGGACAGTTAGACTATGCTGGCTCTGAGCTCTGTAGCCAAAGGGCATGGCACACGAAGGGCACCACCGTGTCCCCAAACTCCGCCCTAAGGAAAGGACATGACAGGTTTTATACAACATGTATTACCACCGATTACATGGACGGTTAGACTATGTTGGCTCTGAGCTCTGTAGTGAAAGGGTATGGCGCACGACTCGAGGCAGAAGGGCACCACCGTGTCCCCAAACTCCTCCCTAATGGAAGATTATGGCAGGTATTATACAACATGTATTACCACTGATTACATGGATGGTTAGACTATGTTGGCTCCAAGCTCTGTAGCCAAAGGGCATGGTGCACGACTCGGGGCAAAAGGGCACCGCCGTGTTCCCAAACTCCTCCCTACGGGATTGACATGGCAGGTTTTATACAACATGTATGACAACCGATTACATGGACAGTTAAACTATGCTGGCTTCGAGCTCTGTAGCCAAAGGGTATGGCGCACGACTCTAGGCAGAAGGGCACTGCCATGTCCCCAAACTCCGCCATAGGGGAAGAACATGGCAGGTTTTATACAACATGTATTACAACCAATTACATGGACGATTAGAATCCTATCCGCTTGTCGACTATGGTACCCCCCTGAACTCTGCCCGGCCCTGGAGGTGGATTGGGCAGGTTTTATATATCATATAATACACAAGCACTTTATATCACATGTTTTAGAATGGCAGAACCTTAATGTTAGTATTTTTTAATACCTATTAGGGGCTTTGGTTTTACATAATAAAACCCAAAAAAAAGAAATTGTAAATTAGGCTGATCAAATGATCAATTTCAGATAGATTTTTCAGACAAATTTTTTTTTTTATTACTATAAATTCCAGGACAAATGATAGGTGTTGGTTCTCCAAAGTCTAGTTGGGAAGTGACACTATGCCAGTGTCCACCTGGTGGTTAGTCTAGTCAGAGGTCCCCTGAGGTGGTCAAGCAGTGGTGGCCCCTGGTGTTAACTGACCACTCCTATGGAATTTATATAAATATATATAGATATATATTGTCACATATAATTTTGTAATTTTGCCACGAGGAGTGTCATAAACTATGTCTCCAAATCAATTTTCTTGGGTAAATGCCTTTCCTTTGGTGCATATTTGTTATGATGGAGAACAGTTTAAAAGTTGAACAATTAGGTTGAAAAACGTAATCATGCATGTACTTGATACTTTGCACGACGCGTGGCTTTTAGAAACATGATATTCAATTATTTTGCCATAATGACCATCCTACAAAGCGATTTCCAAAGGTAGGAACCCATGTATAAAGAGTCCTAGTTGTGTTACCTACTCATACTTAACTTATGCTAATTGACGAAAGCTATAATTAGGCTGTATTATAATAAGGATTTTGCTTGCAATGCGGACATTATTTCATCGCCAACGTCTATCGATGTAATAGCTAACTCTCACAAGATCAGGCTAATGAATTACCTTGAAAAGATAATGGCATTCAAAGAATGATAATTTGAATGAGGTAATAATAATTAAGGTAATAATTGGCATTGTCAGCATTTGAAAGGGTAATAACTAAATCACGACGTTTCAACCAATGTTCATTTCTCGGCACGCATGCAGACCTAATTGGACATGTATCCCCATACCTCTCATCACGTATGTATGGTTTCAAGGTATATTTTCGCGAAGAATTATTCTATAAGTACAAAATCACCAGCGTCAAAACTGATGTTTGAATACATGTTTTATGATAATGATTCAAGCTCCAGCTATTTGCAGATATATCGGGTTTCCCTCATCTTGCGTTTCCCCAGAATGGGGTGGATGCTACTTTAGTGAAAAATTTAAGAAAGTGTATCATTCGTGTTTTTATGCAACAATTTCTTTACAAAAATCCATGAATACGTTATCAACAATTTTAATCCACCAGAGTTTGATCATTTTAGATTATATTTAAGGACAATCGCTCCATTATAGATCTAGTACCCAGATTTTCCCACAATTTTCCAGAATGCAAGTTCTACTTCTAAAGGTTCCAAAATGATCAAAAAAATTATGGGTCACCATGGAAACTTTTCAGTGAAATCAGATTTTTTGTGTGGTGATTTTGAATCAAATCAACTCTTTTGAATAACATTTAAATGACATCTTAATTCCATATTGTTTCCAAATGAAAGGTAGGACAAACAGATTGAAGTCAGTAATAGGAGGACATACATGTAGGCAGGTGAATTAGAGAGCTTTAAGAAAAAAAGCATGGGGTAATATGCATTTTAATCTTTGAATCCTCAAATTAAAGTTGTAAAAAGTTGTACAACAAACTGAAAAATTCAGAAAATAAGATGCATATAAAAAATTTGAATACCCAGAAAATCTTAAAATCAATATATATTGTAGAAAAAGCTATAGGCTATTATTTTCAGCAAAAAAAATAGAGGGTCACCAGATGAACTTGGCCAGAATAGCCTAATGTTCATTTTGATATATAAAATTACTTAAAATGGGTATTTATGAGTTTTCTCCATAAATTCACCTAAAGATTTACATGACAGGTAACCTTGATATTTTATATTATACTCAACATACTCACAAGCATATAGAAGTGTATCATATCATTATATATCATGAATTAAAAGAGTTACAGAAAAAAACTTAATTTTTCCTATTTAAAACATTTTTCAGAATTTGCGAAGTTTCCACACAATTTATCTGATTTGGCCATATATATTTACAAAAGTATTCCTGGTAAACTATTTTTCAATTTCAATTATGATAGACTAAACATTAATGAACATTTCTGCAAGATTTGAGAACAACTGAAGTACTTTGATTTTTTCAATATGTGGATAATGGCGCGATTGTCCTTAACCACCAGGTTATGGTGATCACCAACACGTACTAACAGTGATCACCAAGTACTTATGGTACCACGTCTGCACGAGGTCTTGGCCTATATTGCTAGCAGAGTGCCACATAGACAAGAGTTCAAACCCGTGAAGCGTATGTTTTTTATAATCATTTCTTGCAAATATGTTTATACATGTACGTGCTTACACCTTGTGTATAGGTTCGACCGTAATAGAGATTGCTAAGAATTCTTAGCAAGAATAAAGGCCATATTCCACCTTGCAGTACTTGCTTGTGGCACCCTGAAATGACACAGGCAAACTTCTGCAAACTCGTTTGCACTAGGGTAGCGCAAGGTGGAATATAGGTACTTGCAGCACCTGCTTGCGGCCCCTATTATTTTATTTAGGTTTTCTATTATTTGCTTGCAGTCACAGATACCAACATGTTGATGTCAAAACAGCAAGTTGCTAGTGGCACCCACAGATTGCAACCGCAAATGCCAGCTACCCCCGGCAGCTACCGCAAAGTGGAATATTGCCTCAAAGCTATTCCCTGTTTTCCTGTTTACATCTAATGGGTTTACACTCTGATCATTATCTACTGTCATCCTGATAATGATAGGACTTTATTTTGAAGACATGATTTACCACCTACCTCTGTCCGTCCACGGTGCATACGGCTACCCCCCACTTATCGGGGTCCACACGGGACAGCTGGGGAATGGCACTGGCTACCTGAAATTAAACAGAATCAAAACACACCAATGTTAACTTATAATTATGTAGTTTGTTTCAATAAAAATATAATTATGTATTTCGCTAGTCACTCTTTTCATGAATTTTATCAATCAATAAACATTGAGGTTGCTCAAGATTGCAATTGGTTTTATCTAAATGTACAGAGTAGTCTGGTTAGATAACACATTAGCTGCTCCTCCACATTGTCCTGGGATTGGGTACCACCAGCTATTGATAAGACATAGGAGACTTGGATTCCAGGGGATATTTTTGTAGATACGGACAGAAAGCTGCACAGCCAATGAAAATCACCCCAGGAGTAAGATGCTTGAAACACTCAGTCATGGGAAAAGTTCGATCCCTTACAGTGGCGGATCCAGGGGGGGGGGGGGGGGGCAAAACGGGCGGTCCACCCCCTAGGGCGAGTGGATTTTTTTTTAAATAGTCTACGTTTGTTGATTCATACAAATCTAATGTTATTCATTTTCACTTTTTTATAGGGGGGTTGGTTTGCCCCTGCCCCCTCCAGATGACTGGCTCTGGATCTGCCCCTGCCTTAAAAAGAACATATTTTCGCCATATTTTCTCGAGGCCGCATCTAGTGTGTTGAAAAGGAACTGTATAAAACTTCAGGATACTAATAGGAACTAACGACCCAGAGTGGGGTCCAAACATCACAGCTTATTAAAGGACCTATCACGAGAAAGGTTTCTTAAGGTTACTAGTATTTTGACCATGAGCTGTCACCATTTTTAGCTTCTCATATCTACCTGTGGCCCGTTGCACAATACAGATCGTAACAGCGATTAGTAGGTAAACAATATAAGGGATAGTTGTCCACTTTCATGCTATTTGGCCATTTTTCACCCACAAAGATAAATATTAACAGTGCTATAAACGAGTTGTCATTGTTACAGTAAAGAGACCTGTCTTTTCATATATCAATTTGCAGAATTTAATTTGATAATTGCTGAAAGCTGAAATGTCCCTGTTAACCACATAATGCGATTTTAAAGTTGTTACTGTTATGAACACTCATTGTGCAATGGGCCACTGTGGTCCGTTGCATAGTCTCCTCGCTGTTGCGAGGGTTGTCCACAACAGGGAGACCCCTCCCTGTTCAACGGCGATGGAACCCAACTTTCCTCACTGTTGCGAGGGTTGGCACACCCTTTTATTGAGTCTCCCGGGGGGACATTTTGTATTATCATTTTAAGATTTTGTTTTCAGGGGGTGATGGATATATCCCCAAGCTTATAACATGTATAGAACGCAAGTGGTGGACATGTTTTTGTCAATAAATTAACTGTGTTCAAAGTTAATGTTTGCACAAAACCATCGCTGTTGTGAGGGTTGGCACATTGAAAACCTTAAGGATGTCGCTGTTGCGAGACCCATATCTAAGTCCTCGCTGTGCTCTCACTGTTGCGAGGGTTGGCTTATGTGACAGAGCACTGGGCATCTAGGGAACTCCAGACTAAATAGGTCAAATCCAGTGCATATCTACACAAAAGCCAATGCCTCACCTCTCCGGCCGTGTTGGCCTTACACCTGAGGTAGATGTGGGACTCACCTCTCCAGCCGTGTTGGCCTTACACCTGAGGTAGATGTGGGACTCACCTCTCCAGGCATGTCGGCCTTACACCTGAGGTAGATGTGGGACTCACCTCTCCAGCCGTGTTGGCCTTACACCTGAGGTAGATGTGGGACTCACCTCTCCAGCCGTGTTGGCCTTACACCTGAGGTAGATGTGGGACTCACCTCTCCAGCCATGTCGGCCTTACACCTGAGGTAGATGTGGGACTCACCTCTCCAGCCGTGTTGGCCTTACACCTGAGGTAGATGTGGGACTCACCTCTCCAGCCGTGTTGGCCTTACACCTGAGGTAGATGTGGGACTCACCTCTCCAGCCGTGTTGGCCTTACACCTGAGGTAGATGTGGGACTCACCTCTCCAGCCATGTCGGCCTTACACCTGAGGTAGATGTGGGACTCACCTCTCCAGCCATGTTGGCCTTACACCTGAGGTAGATGTGGGACTCACCTCTCAAGCAGTGTTGGCCTTACACCTGAGATAGATGTGGGTCTCACCTCTCCAGCCGTGTTGGCCTTACACCTGAGGTAGACCAGGGACTCACCTCTCCAGCCGTGTTGGCCTTACACCTGAGGTAGATGTGGGACTCACCTCTCCAGCCGTGTTGGCCTTACACCTGAGGTAGACCAGGGACTCACCTATCCGGCCATGTTGGTCTTACACCTGAGGTAGATGTGGGACTCACCTCTCCAGCCATGCTGGCCTTACAGCTGAGGTAGACTAGCCAGTCACCTATCCGGCCATGTTGGCCTTACACCTGAGGTAGAACAACCTCTCCAGCTGTGTTGGCCTTACACCTGAGGTAGACCAGGGACTCACCTCTCCGGCTGTGTTGGCCTTACACCTGTGGTAGATGTGGGCCTCACCTCTCCAGCCGTGTTGGCCTTACACCTGAGGTAGATGTGGGACTCACCTCTCAAGCCGTGTTGGCCTTACACCTGAGGTAGACCAGGGACTGACCTCTCCGGCCCTGTTGGCCTTACACCTGAGGTAGATGTGGGACTCACCTCTCCAGCCGTGTTGGCCTTACACCTGAGGTAGATGTGGGACTCACCTCTCCAGCCGTGTTGGCCTTACACCTGAGGTAGATGTGGGACTCACCTCTCCAGCCATGTCGGCCTTACACCTGAGGTAGATGTGGGACTCACCTCTCCAGCCATGTTGGCCTTACACCTGAGGTAGATGTGGGACTCACCTCTCAAGCTGTGTTGGCCTTACACCTGAGATAGATGTGGGTCTCACCTCTCCAGCCGTGTTGGCCTTACACCTGAGGTAGACCAGGGACTCACCTCTCCAGCCGTGTTGGCCTTACACATGAGGTAGATGTGGGACTCACCTCTCCAGCCGTGTTGGCCTTACACCTGAGGTAGACCAGGGACTCACCTATCCGGCCATGTTGGTCTTACACCTGAGGTAGATGTGGGACTCACCTATCCAGCCATGCTGGCCTTACAGCTGAGGTAGACTAGCCAGTCACCTATCCGGCCATGTTGGCCTTACACCTGAGGTAGAACAACCTCTCCAGCCATGTTGGCCTTACACCTGAGGTAGACCAGGGACTCACCTCTCCGGCTGTGTTGGCCTTACACCTGTGGTAGATGTGGGCCTCACCTCTCCAGCCGTGTTGGCCTTACACCTGAGGTAGACCAGGGACTGACCTCTCCGGCCGTGTTGGCCTTACACCTGAGGTAGATGTGGGACTCACCTCTAAAGCCGTGTTGGCCTTACACCTGAGGTAGATGTGGGACTCACCTCTCCAGCCATGTTGGCCTTACACCTGAGGTAGATGTGGGACTCACCTCTCCAGCCATGTTGGTCTTACACCTGAGGTAGACCAGGGACTCACCTCTCCAGCCGTGTTAGCTTTACACCTGAGGTAGATGTGGGACTCACCTCTCCAGCCGTGTTGGCCTTACACCTGAGGTAGATGTGGGACTCACCTCTCCAGCCGTGTCGGCCTTACACCTGAGGTAGATGTGGGACTCACCTCTCCAGCCGTGTTGGCCTTACACCTGAGGTAGATGTGGGACTCACTTCTCCAGCCATGTTGGCCTTACACCTGAGATAGATTTAGGACTCACCTCTCCAGCCATGTTGGCCTTACACCTGAGGTAGATGTGGGACTCACCTCTCCAGCCGTGTTGGCCTTACACCTCAGGTAGATGTGCCTGAGCTCCTCCTGAAATCCCCTGAACTCCGGGATGACCAGGTCCTTCTTAAAGGCCCGCCCAATAACCCAGATGTTCTCCGAGATGCATCTGTAATTCAAACAGATCAGGCTTATGCTGTTAAGTCAGGTTACATTTACACTAGGTGTTAAAGGTACTTTTATTATATCGTAGTGCGATATGCGTTTAGTAGTTTATGTAGCATTGAGACAGGGAGAGTGATAAACAAAGTGTTATTATGTAAAGTGCTCTTGCAGCACATTCTGTTAGTCTAAGTTTTAAAATTATTGTGCCAGGGTATGGAAGATAAATAATCAATGATGTGGGCCCCAAATGAGTTTAACAACCCCCGATGCGTCAGGAAACCAGCCTTAAGCTTCGGGACAGCTAAATCCCAGTAATATTTACTCCATATCTGTCCAGAACTTTCTAAAGAAATAAAATAAAATAATAATAATAATAATAACCATAGCAATCAGAATTTAAGTTCCGATCGCGATATGCAGTTTACCTTTTAAAGGTGTCTTTATCCAGCATGACGTCCACCTCCTCGGCCGGCCCCGTCTTCCGCTCGCTCACCTGGCCGATCTGGTTCCGACACTCCCGGAGGCGGGGGTCACAGGGCCGCAGCCCCGTCGACGTGATCACCTGCAAAGTAGAAGTCTGAAGTATACACCTTTCCCATGACCCTGCACAGTCCCCCACCTTGCTTACCTTTTGGGTCTTTTGGTAACTGGGTCACTTCACTTCCTATACCTTAACTATGGGAAAGCCCTAAAAGAGTGTTTCGATTTGAAGCCACCAGGGGGTGCCACCTTGATGAAAAAGATTTATACATATGTTTTTTTTTTCTTTTTTATTGTTTTATCAAAGCATATTAATCGGTGTGATGATCTTCCATATAGGTGGGTAAATATAATTATATACAAAGACAGCATAAAGATAAATAGTAACAATTGAGCAATATAATTATTTGTAATGAGTTAACTATGTCATGTTAACGTTGTGTTGTGATGGCACTAAGTTAAGTGCCATTTATAATAATAAATATATAGTTGGCTGCAGTAATACAGATTGAAAACTTTACAAAAGGTTCAATAGGCCAAAGGACGGTGGCGCTAAGTTAAGCACCATTTATAGCCATATAGTCTACCATATCGAACCCATATGTAGCTATATAGAAGTGGACATTGTTCAACATTCAGAATTTGCACCAACAGCATTTTCATCAATTTCTATCATCTAAAATTCACTTCCTGGTCAAAACATAAATAAAATTTCTTGTCCTGAATATCATTTGAATCACTGGAAGATCTCATGAATGTTGTAGGAAGTGGTAAAATAAAAAATATTTAGATAAATGAAATTTAGTTACTTTTAATTCATTTTGGGAAATATTTCAACAACAAAAAGTTGGGTCAAAGAATTAGTGTAGGTAGGGTTATTAAAACACAACATTTATGAAGGCCTCAGTCGTGCAGTGGCATAGAAGGGCAGTGGTTCTGTATTCATCGTATGCAGCTGAATAAAATTTACAAATATATTTGGTATGAAAAGAATTCAGCCCTATACGATTCAGTGATTACCAATGAAGAGGCTGCATTACAGGGGATTATAAGAGCGTCAAAGGAAGGATCACAAGAATGTACGCACATATATTAAAAAAGCCCCAGACCCCCACCCTATCGGTGTGCTTGTACTTATTGGAAGGCCCTAAGTTTTATATGCCCCTGAAAGTTAAAGCTCACGTTCCAGAACTTGGTGACGGAGACTCCCTCCCTCTCGGCCAGCAGGTCGGGAGGACTATCACACAGCTTTTACTACTAAGAATTATAATTAGAGTTAAAGTTTCTACTATGGACCCCTAACACGTAGCTATATACATATAGAGAGGTAGGTATATAAGTGAGTTACTCACGTTCCAGAACTTGGTGACGGAGACGCCCTCCCTCTCGGCGAGTAGGTTGACGATCACCTCCTCCACGTCGGCCGACCGCGTCACCTGGTTCAGCTGCCGGTCACTAGAGGGAGGCACAGATAACGGTCAATGTGTGTATATATGTAGGTGATATGGTTTGGTTGTTTCCCTTGATGGTCACTAGGGGGAGGCACAGATAATGGTTAATGTGTATACGGTAATAGGTGTGGTTGTTTCCTCTGATGGTCACTAGGGGGAGGCACAGCCAATGGTTAACGTGTAAACAGTAATATGGTTTGGTTGTTTCCTCTGATGGTCACTAGGGGAGGCACAGACAATGGTTAACGTGTAAACAGTAATATGGTTTGGTTGTTTCCTCTGATGGTCATTAGGGGGAGGCACAGACAATGGATAACGTGTAAACAGTAATATGGTTTAGTTGTTTCCTCTGATGGTCATTAGGGGGAGGCACAGATACCGGTTAATGTGTATAGGGTAATATGGATTGGTGGTTTAGCTGTCGGTCACTAGGGGAGGCACAGACAATGGTTAACATGTAAACGGTAATATGGTTTGGTTGTTTCCTATGATGGTCACTAGGGGGAGGCACAGATAACAGTTAATCTGTATACAGTAATATGGTTTGGTGGTTCAGCTGGTGGTCACTAGGGGGAGGCACATACCTACATCTTTTATAGATCGGAGCAGCAAATTGGGAACTTTAGACCCCTTTTCCTTTTAGCATTTATATTATATGTATGAGAAATGCACCCAGATCCTTGATCACGGATCTTCCCTTTTACCAATCCTGATGAAGGCCATTAAAAGCCGATTAGCCAAATTATTCACATCTTTAAACAACAAGTCTACCACACTTCGTCATTGAGTTCAAGGTCGTTTCAACCTTTTTATATTCATTTTTGATATACTGCTACATGCGTATGAATCATTTTTTATTGTTCAGCATATGCTCACTAGAGGGAGGCACCTGAACAGAATTTCATGAATGAGATAAGAGTAAATGTGCACATAATTATAATTTATAGTTTGGTTGTTCAGGAAACACTCGCTAAGGGGAGGCACACGCACAAAAGTTGTCTTTATTATTGAGATCATGCTAAATACCTGGTCATGTTTCTAGTTTGGTGGTGAAACGGATGGTCACTAGGGGGAGGGACAGACACTCATAGTTTATCGCAAAGTTAAGGCTTATAACTCTATTTATTGAACATCAATCTCTTTCCCACTACACTAAAATCGATAGGTTTATCATGCATCATAGATCCATCAGAGTTCCTTGTACAAACCAAAAACAATGCAATGATTCCTCAAAACACTCCGAAATCATTTGCTTATATTTACAATTACAGATTGCTGTAGTTAGGTTTCTACATTATTATTTCATGTAAGTTGATCATACCAGTATCCATCAGTGGCACAATAGTTCTATCCTCAGGTACTTTCTCAGCCGTCCAGGCAGACTGGGGCGCCCTTCTCATGCATCCTAAAAAAAATTGTCTCAAAATCTGAGACATCAAAAGGGGCGGCTCAAATGTTTACATAAGGGCGTACCTTTTCTAAAACCCCAGATCCCCCCCCCCCAAGTGTTTGGCTATGCATTTCAATATAGATAGAACAGTAAAGAGAGCCAACAGATCCACTCGGTGTTTTCTCAGGTCACAGCACGAAGGGCTCCTTATCTCAATGTGTAATCGGACCTACTCCAAACGACGCCCATCTCTCTGCTGTCCTTTTCAATATTTATTTTCCGGATTGTAACCCTACCTCCCCAAACATCTTAATCCTCTCAAGTTAACTTAGGGATCAGTGTAAGCGCCCCCTTTAACAGCCAGTCAGTCATGATACGTGCAGCATTGTACACCTGCCATACCCCCAGTGATGTATCAGATAACGTAGGAATACACGCGGGCCCAGCGGAGGGACACAGAAGGTCAAGTGCGCCCTGGGGCTGTGACAAAGTAGTCCCCCACCTATCTGGGGACCCATCACTGACTGGGAATCGGGTAAGTACCAGGGGATTATTGAATCCTGTTGAGAGACAAAAGGCCCGGATTAAACAGGCTTAGGGCTTTTCTTTGAAGACAATGAGTTCAAGGTTTTGCTAATTCGTTTGATTCTCAACTTACCGCTTTCTATGCCATTGCGTTCGGCGAAAACACAAACACAGCCTCTCAGTTGTTAGGAAGAGTTTGGCCCAAATATACGTCGATTCCTAGTACTCATTGGAAAGTACATACAGTTTAACACCAAATCAGACCCCCCCCCCCCTGCTTCCCTTAGTGTATACATACTTAAAGAAGGCTCCAATGAGACAAAGTTGAAATACACTTATATGTGCCTTGTGGATGCCACGGCTCCAGATAATTGTAAGACAATTCCTATTATATTGATTATCATAGTATTGTAGTTAGAGGTGGGAACTCTGTCAGTCGGTTATGTCGATCTTAAGTCATTTATTTCTTTGTTCTTAATGACTAGTTTCACAATATCATGTTCAACAGTTGAAGGGCATTGCCTTCAAATTGTTGCTGGAATCAAGCAGTAATAGAAGTCAGAAGTAGGTTACATAACAATTTCCTGTAGTAACCCTTTCCGAAATCTTGGAAGAGGGCTGTGTTCAGGGGAAGAGGGTGATATGGTAATACTTGTATTACCTCTTTTAGTCTATTAAGGGACTACCAATCGCCCATGCATGAGCTAAACGTTGTAGCTATCTTTCTTCTTGTTAACATGTTGCCATTAAGGGTTTGGGCTATTCTTCTTTTTCAAAAAATGTGTCTCTAACCAATACCGATATTGTTATATTCGTCATCATAGTAGTGCCCTTTTCTAAGTGAAATTAGGCCTTAGAATATAGGATGGGTTAGATGAATAATATTCATAGGTAATTGTGTTCAGAAAAACTTGAAACTTACCATTTTGCGCTCTTGTAGGCCTTCAGCCAGGAGATCTTCCGACCTGAACCCCCGAGAAGGGCAGCGAGGCCCGAGCGACCTGCCGCCGACTTGACCGCAATGCCGAGAGCACTTTTAAGTTCTTTTTTAGAGGTACTGCTGCTACCCGCCGGTTTTGGATGACTTGTGCCTTTTGTGACGTCATCCTTATGGGGTCTGACGTTCGGCGACGTTGGTCTTGACATGCCGGAAACAGGCTCCGAACCGGAAACGTCCATTTCGCTGGTACTGGGACTGAGGCTGGCGGCGGAACCTCTCCTGGAGGACCCCTTAGAGGTCTGTGGGACCTGGAGGTGGAAGGAGTTCGGGGAGCTGGAACGACGGACGGCGGTGGAGACAACAGGGACTTTTAGTTTGCGTTGGGATGCCAGGAACTTTCCCTGAGGGGAGTGGAAGGCTGAGGTGGCCTGTAAGGTGCCGGGGGAGATGGGCCTTTTGGTGAAGGGTGCTTCCACTTGCAGGGTGCACGGGGAGGTAGGGCTGTTAGCATTAGGGCTAGTTTCGACGGTTGAATTATCAGACGAGGTGGACATTTTAGCATTACTAGACTGGGGCTGTGGGGTATATGGAGAAGAGGGCCTTCTGATCACGGGGACGGCTAGCTGGGAGGGCGGGGAGTGTGGGGTGTGGGTGTTGGAGAGTTCTGACTTGGTGTCTGCTGACTTGGGTTGTTGCCTCTGTGGCTGAATCAGGGCTACCTGGACCGCAGGTGGTTGTTTCTCCATCAGGACTACACCTGGAAAACAGACATTATGAATCCCGTTAAAACATTTGTGACATTTCATGGGATTTTGGAGCTTAATGACATAGATGATGAATGAAGAAGAAGTCTCAACCTTCAACCAATGAAAACAGCTTTTGAATATTCCAAGTAGAAGCTGGGACATTGGTTTCTGAATATGATGGCGTCGGACACCATAAATCCATCAAAAATAGATAACAAATAGTACAAAGTGAGATACAAAGGGTTAGATATAGAGCAAAATGCAAGTAGTATGAGCCATCATTAGAACAAAACGCTATTCTTTTTTTTCTAATTAAGATATCTTTAAGCTGTTTTTTGCACAATGTTGCTTGAAAATACTTCTTTTCTTTATTCCTAATTTTACCATTTTTGTCATCTGTTTCGGTCATTATAAGAAGAGGATCCACTACGTATCAGTTTAACTCAAAAACAGAAAGGTCGGTGATTGGAGGGCTTCTATATATTATAGCCAACTGGCCTCCATTAAGTACTATAAACCTTCTATTAACCCCCAAGTGATTACCACAGTTGAACTAAAAGGCTTCCAGCGAAATGGTCATCCATAAAATACTTTCGCACATTTTAAAAATAAATTCGCCTCTTCCCATTCCCTTGAGCTAAAGTAGATATATGATTTGCACAGTAACATTTGATTTCAAAGATTCAAAACCTCACAACACCCTCATGTTGCGTTGGTACTTAGTGTAAGGCCCCAGACGTACTGCGTGACCAGAGACGTCGACGGCCCTCACCGATATGATCAGTACCAATCAGTACAACTAGTTCAAAGTGAATGGGAACACCTAAACCCAACATATCAGCGATGCCCAGCGTTGAAGAAAAAACTGTCAAAAGTACAAGCGATCGTTGTCAACTAATATCAAGCACTGACAGATACTTTCCAAGCGACCAAAATATTCTCACCTATTTCTGAACGCATTGTTTATTGGGGACATTTCTTTTTGACTAGAAAACTAATTTTGACCATATTGGTCCATTTTAAATGGTCTTTATAACTGAGTATAGTCGCCAAATATGACGGTCTGAATTTAATTTCAGTCACATCGCTTGGAGGGTTCCCCCTCAAAATATATAACCCTAATCCAAAAGCAAAGCTTGTAATGCATCGTCATGGTGGAACTAAATTTAACAAAAGTAGGGTTATTCAAATTGAAAAACCATAACACAAACCACTGAAACTCTCTCATTTAATGTAATGTGCATGCTGAAATCAATTTGGTTTCGATCAGTGTCTAACAGCGCCATTGCTCAAGTGATCACCACAGTTGAACCCGATTTTGGATGCTCGCCCAACGGTAATGTTTAGCCTCGATACTTTTATTTTTTTTAATAATCTTCAGGATAACCCCCTGGTCTTCCAGATCAAGTAATGGTTTACAAATAGGTCTAGTACATTATACGTTCACCAAGGGCTATAACTATAGGTCTAGTACATTATACATTCACCAAGGGCTATAGCTATACATCAACATCACAGTAACTTGTCATCATAATTTTTATATTCAACACGAATGCCATTTTTTAAACATTATAAGGTCAGGAAAATATTGAAATACTGAAGATACATTATTCCAAAGAAGAGGATAATTTCAACTCGTACGCTTTAAGTAAACGAAACCAATATGATAACGATAAGCTTCAATTTAAATTGCAGTTGTACTGCACAGTTGATTACCCCGCGCCCCCTTTATAAGGATGAGGCAGAATAACGACACATTGCTATTTCCATATTCTCATTCATGCAAACGTAGATCTAAAACACCAGCTTCTCTATATTTATGATGTAAACAACTATCCATGTTTTCTGTAGATAACTTTGCATTACTTCATTTAAACGAAGTTACGGAGATGATTTTGATTGAAGATGACAGTCATTTGTTATCATTTTTTCCATCATTAGCCCTATTATCATCACTTGCATATATATGTTCATGTTAAGAATCCGAAAACCGGTGGAAACACCTAACTTTATAACATAATAAAGTTGAAAAGAAAACATCAAATATTCAATTAAGTTTAAAGTAAAAAAAATGACATGTGATCGGTAACTGTGATAACTTCAAATCACTGACCCTGATCCATTTGATAATCCAATTAAGATTCAATTAATTTAATGCTGGCAAATTCGTCATTCAGCTCCCATTTTCTATTATTACGGCTTCATACCCTTTTCCCTAAATGATATTGAATCTCACTGACCTTTAGAAATATATATAGATAATCTTTTCTAAGCTAATTTCATTTATCATTATGTGTAAAAACCTTCATGGGTTAATCTTTTGTCCCGTCTTGTCAGTAGTAAGCGGGGTGATGTTATTGTTTACTACGCCTAAACGCCCCTGTTTACCTACCTTGTGTTATTGGTGGATTCTTCAGGAAACCTTTGTGGGTTGAGCTCTGCAGTGTGTGATCCCAGGGTCCTTAAAGGTATATACATATATACAGCGGGCTGGGATGTCGGTACCAGTCGTGTCTACGGGTAGGTGACATGACCTCTGAACTACCAGCCAGGAACCAGTAACCAGCTGATCGGACTGACACCTAGTGGCCAATTGAAAATCTATCCTAGTTTTTTTTATTATTATTACAATTATTCGTTCAAGGCTTCACGTACGAACATGCTCTTCCAGGCATGGTGATGAGATTATGAAAAGACTTATGACTAAATGTGGATGAGGCAATATGCATAAGGATGAGTGTGTTGTTAGGTACAGTAAACCCTGGTACCCACTTGGGCGACTAGATTCCCTTGGTTGATGGATGGCTAAAGCGCCATACCCACTAGGACACTTTCAGCGAGTCGGCCGACTTCTCCGGCGACTCGCTGCTAAAGTCGGCGGTGAAGTCGGCCGACTTTACCGCCGACTCCGTGTGGGTATGGCGCGCCGACTGGGCGATCGGACCATCCGCGCGCCGGGCAACTCGCTGTTGCCCGTAATCGGCCAACTTCACCAGATCAAAACTGTTTGATATTTCTTCGGCGACTGAGTTGGGCGATCGGAGCGCAGTGCGGCGCCAGCCAATCAGAAGCCGCGCTGAAGTCACATGATTTTTTTTGGCCGTACAAAAGCACGTGACCCGTATGACCTACTTTTGCCGCCATTTTCGCCGGCGGTCTTGAGAAGAAGAGACGTGCACATTACAGCCATTACATTTCACTCGTTTTAAAGCATCTTTGTCGACAGAATGTCGGATATAGACGAGACAGAATGGAGCACCGAAGCCGAAGACAACTTAATCGACATGTATGAAGCGAACAGATGCATGTGGGCCACAAACGACAAGAAATATCGAGATCGGAATAAGAAGACCCACGTGAAAAAAGCAATGGCGCGACGTTTAGAGGTTACCAGTAAGTGCCGATGTTTGTTTGCTTTGCATCGAAATCATATCCCAAAATGTGTAAATGTCTGATAGTCTAACCTAACGTCGTTGAAATTCGTGTTACTGGTGAGGAGAAAGAATGATGCAATCAGCATTTGTCTACGGAAGACACACAATCGGGCAGGGAATGTAGTTGATGGGGAAGCCCGGTCGCCATTTTGTATTCCACCTTTTGTTTTTCTAGCCGAGCATGGGTTTCAGTCTATGTATCTTGTTTTTGCAGTTAAAGCCATGGAGAGCAAATGGAAGAGTATCAGAACCATGTACAGAAAAGCCGTAAAGACGGGAAAAAGCGGTAGCGCAGCAAAAGATCTCACCGAACACCAGAAGGGACTGATAAGAAGGCTGGCGTTCCTAGCACCATTCACCAAAGGGGCCACAGGAGTCGTCTCCTCCCTGGATGAGGTAATAACCTAGCATCAGTTTCCAATTCATTAGTTCATGTATTTGCCGTATTCCATGTTAGTAAAGGCAGAATGGATACAGTTGACGATACGGTTGACGGAAATAGAAAGCAACACTGCCGGGGAATTGAAGCCAAAGCTACATGCATGTCCCTTTTTCTGGTTCAAGATATTTCAGGTACCCACCTCAGAGCTGTTGAGGTCAAGATTTTCATGTTCGTACACGTCTATGTGGCCGATCTCGTAGGGTGTCCGCCTCTGAGTCAAGCTGTCTGGCTTCAATTCTCCGACCAAGCAAATGTTTTCATTTTTGATGTAACTGATTGTGGTTGACGAACAAAAAAAAAATAGGCGTGGGACTTCTAGATATGATATGCTCACAGGTAACTGTGGCCGATAGCTTGTCCGTCAGCCTTCCATGTGAGCGATCTGGGTTCAATTCCCGGCCCCGGTGAAGCTTTGTATTTTCATTTTTGTCAATAGTTGACAGATTAATTTAACTCCCTATGGTCAATATCTAACTAATAAAAGGGCTTACATTTAGTACAAAATTTGGGGTTTAATGCTCCAGCCAAGGGTTGCATCTATATAGCAACAGGCAGATACTGCTTAAACTCTTGGCCTGTGTGTTGATCTGAGTTAAATATTAATAATAAAAGCAACATGTAGGTATCACTTCAGCTCACTGAAAGTGAAAGATTTGATATCATCACAAGTCTCTGTGGATGAATGGGTAGGGTGTTGGCCTTCCATGTGAGCGATCTGGGTTCAATTCCCAGCCCCGGTGAAGCTTTGTCTTTTCATTTTCGTCAACCGCACATCGCTAGCTTATCGAATCCCACTCATATCTTTTTCATTTCCGTCAAACCGATAGCAGATTTGGCTATCTTTTAGCATCCTCTCCTCTCTGTCTGAACTAATGAGATGAATTCATCAAACCATAAAAAGATATAGAAATATGTATATTATATGCTGTACTAATGATGCATCCACAGATGCGCGACGACAAAGAAACGATATGAATGGGATTCGATAAGCTTTGTCTTTTCATTTTCGTCTTATTGCGAGATGGGGGTGGGGTAAACTCCAGGTCAGGCCAGTTGCAGTTAAAGATTTGATGTAAGTACAGGTATCTGTGGCCGAATGGATAAGGTGTCCGCCTCCCATGTGATCATATGGAATCGTGGGGCGGTTGACGAAAATGAAAAAGACAGGGAGGGGATTCGATAACAGAATCATTTTCGTCAACCGCCCCATGATTCCATATCTGGCTTATGCACTGATCAGAGGGAGTTAAAGTTATCTCTTTTTAACTGAGTCTCCGTGGCGCAGTCGGTTAGACGTTGCACTGCTGCCGCGTTGATTCAGTTATCGAATCCCCTCCCTGTCTTTTTTCATTTTTTGTCCACCACCCGCTACTGGTTTGCGCTGACATATAATCGTCACCAATTCAGATCACATGTTAGTATGAAAAAGAAAAGATATGAATGGGATTCGATAACTGATTTATCTGTGGACGCATCGTCTTTTTAACTGATTCTGACGAAAAAAGAAAAGTTTCACCTCTTCGGGGAATTGAACCCCGGCCGCCTGTGCGGCCCGACAGTTGACCGAAATAGAAACACCTTATCCATTCGGCCACAGAGGACAGGTCAAAGAATTGCGTTTGATGAAAAAGAAAAGATATGAGAGGGATTCAATAACTGTTTCACCGCATATGGGAATTGAACCCAGCTCGCTAACATGGAAGGCCAACACCTTATCCATTCGGCCACAATCGGTTGACGACCTGCGTTCAATTCCCCGACCCGGCAGCAGTGCAACGTCTAACCGACTGCTCCACGGAGACTCAGTTAAAAAGAGGAAACTTGAACTGGACGTGTCAGCGCAAACGAACAGCGGGCGGTGGACGGAAATGAAAAAGACATCCCGCCTGGTTGGGGAATTGAACCCAGATCTCTCACATGGGAGGCGCACACCCTATCCATTCGGCCACAGATACCTGTACTGATATCAAATCTTTCATTTCCAGTGATTCAGTTAAAAAGAGAAGACTTAAACTTAAACTCTTGGCCTGTGTATTGATCTGAGTTAAATATTAATAATAAAAGCAACAGGTAGGTATCACCTCAGCTCACTGAAAGTTATAGATTTGCTATTACCACAAGTCTCTGTGGCCGAATGGATAAGGTTTGCGCCTCCCATGTGAGCAATCTGGGTTCAGTTCCCCGGCCCGGCGAGATGTCTTTTTCATTTTCGTCAACCGGGTAAAATGATGAGGGGTCCGTGCCGGGACTCGAATACAGATACGCGTTGGGACAGTGACAGGATGAAAGAAGGGCTGGAAAAGAAAAGACAAAGCTAATGGCATATGTAGCACGACGAAAAAGAGAAGATATCCTCATCGGGAATTGAACCCCGGCCGCCCGCGCCCCTCTGCGTTTGACAAAAAAGAAAAGATATGAGTGGGATCCGATAACTGATTTTCTGAGGCAGCAGTTCACTGTCTAACCGACTGCGCCACGGAGAATCAGTTAAAAACAGAAAACTTGGACTTCCTCTGGTCTGTCCGGTGGTTGTATTCTCATGCCAGCGACCTGGGTTCAATTCCCCGGCCCCGCAAAGATATCTTTTTCATTTTCGTCAACCGCATATCGCTAGCTTATCAAATCCCACTCATATCTTTTTCATTTTCGTCAACTGCCCCACCATTCGATAAAGAAAAAGCAAAGGTATTAAAAGACAAAGCTTCACCGTTCCGGGGAATCGAACCCAGGCTGGCCGCGTGCCCCCACGTACATCAGTAGAGACCAGAGGGAGTTCAAGTTTCCTCTTTTTAACTGAGTCTCTTATTTTCGTCGACTGCTCCACCATTCTATATTTTCGCCTCGTCGGGGAATTGAACTGACCCGGCGAAGAACGCGTATCGGCGCAAACCAGATATGACGAAAATGAAAAGATATCAATGGGGAATATCATATGGAATCGTGGGGCGGTTGACGAAAATGAAAAAGATATGAGTGGGATTCGATAACTGATTTTCTGAGGCAGCAGTTCACTGTCTAACCGACTGCGCCACAGAGAATCAGTTAAGAAGAGAAAACTTGGATTCCTTCTGGTCTGTGCGGTGGTTGTATTCTCATGCCAGCGACCTGGGTTCGATTCCCCGACCCGGCGAAGATATAGAATAGTGGGGAGGTCGACGAAAATGCAAAAAGATATGAGTAGGATTCGATAACTGAATCAAAGAGGGAGAGATACGACACCTCTGTTAGGCGAATAGGGACTCAAGTACAGACCAGAGGGAGTTAAAGTTTCCTCTTTTTAACTGAGTCCCCGTGGCGCAGTCGGTTAGACGTTGCACTGCTGCCGCGGTGAAACAGTTATCAAATCCCTATCATATCTTTCCTTTTTCGTCAAACCAATGTCCAAACGCGTATCGGCGCAAACCGGCAGCGGGCGATGGACGAAAAAGGAAAAATATGGTCAATATCTAACTAATAAAAGGGCTTACATTTAGTACAAAATTTTGGGTGTAATGCTCCAGCCAAGGGCTGCATCTATATAGCAACAGGCAGATATCACTTCAGATCACTGGAAGTGAAAGATTTGACATCAATACAGATCTCTGTGGCCGCATGGATAAAGTGTCAGCCTTGCATGTGAGAGACCTGGGTTCACTTCCCCGGCCCGGCGAGATGTCTTTTTCATTTTCGTCAACCGGGTAAAATGACGAGGGGTCCGCGCCCGGACTCGAATACAGATCAGAGGAAGTTCAAGTTGACGGAATCAGTTAAAAAGATGAAAACTTGAACTCCCATGACTCGACGTGTCAGCGCAAACGAACAGCGGGCGGTGGCTGAAAATGAAAAAGACATCTCGCCGGGGAACTGAACCCAGATCGCTCACATGGAAGGCCAACACCCTACCCATTCATCCACAGAGACTTGTGATGATATAAAATCTTTCAGTTTCAGTGATGTGAAGTGACAACAGCCTGTTGCTTTTACTGCTTTTTGGTTAATTTACAAGAACATAATAAAAGAAAAACTAACATGAGGTGACAGAAAACATTCAAGTTTTTAAGTTGATTCCCCGACCCGGCGAAGCTTTGTCTTTCCATTTTCGCCAAATCTGATATTGTTAGTTTGCTGAAAAACAAAGATATGGTTGAGAGAACTTGAACTGGCTTTGATATGTGATTATGGTTTCCAATTCCCATCGGCCAGCTTTCAAGCAACTTTGATATACAACTGTGATATTATTAAATGTCTACGCTAAAGTATGTTGTGCTGTAGTTTTTATATATTCACCTCAATACTTCTCTAACTACCCCTTTCTATTTCCAGTCCGACGACGACAGTGTGAACGGTGCAGAGGCAAACAGAGGTGTTGTGAACAACAACCTGGTAATTCAGCCCGAGCCCCAGGATCACCAGGAAAATGGACCTGCAGCAGTTGCCATGAATGGACAAGTTGACGTGGTTGAAGGGCTTAACGGGGTTATCGAGCAACAGAACGAAACAGAACCACCAATCCCCGCACAGGCCGAGCAGGCTGATCAAAGCAAATCAACACAAGATCCCGCTAAGAACTCTGCAGTTGACGAACCACAGCCGGGTCCTAGTGGTGTGACCACACGCTCAGGCAGGCCCAAACCCTCTAAAAAAAAAGGAAACAAGAAACCCGCGGCGGCCGCTGGCAGTGCCGACCAGGTGGCACAGGATGCTCAGGTCGACCTGACCGCTTCACCTTTGATGTCCATTCCTGATTCTCCGCGCTCACCAACTCCGCCAGCACAAACAACACCAAAGAAATCAGCACTGACTGTCGACTCACCCCCACGTGCTGTTGTAAAAGCTGTGCGCGGCAAGAAAAAGGAACCAAAGATAACGTTGAAAGAACTTAGGTCAATGTTGGAGGACGAAGAGGCAGAACTGAGTGGCTCTGTTTCCATTGACCAGCCGTTCTCGTCGCTCGACGAATCGCCACTGTCTGCCGCGCCGTCAGCAACTTCTTCCACAAAGAAAAAAATGACTGCTGTTGACGAAGAGCGTGTGCTCACCTTACGAGAAGTGCGTTCCACTATGCATGCATTTCGGCAACAAAGTAAAACTCAGAGTGCGACTCAGAAGAGGGCCGACCCCGAAGATGAAATAGGATGGTGGGCATGGCAGTGCGAGAGGAAAGTTCGCAAACTCCAAGATCCAATTTTACAGGAAGACCTCATGGACCATGTTTCTGTCGTAATAAAACGAGCAACTCGGGGCGGATGGTCAGCAACACAGAACATGCAACCACGGTTTGGTCAACCACAACAGACTGGACATTCGCCGGCCCTACCATCATTTGTGCATTCTGCACCAGTTTGCACGACAAGCGCCCCATCACAAATGTTTCCCCTAGCAACTCCAGCAGACTGCACACGCCAGTACCAACCTTCAAGCCACCACCAGCAACATCCACAGCAGCAGGCGGCCCCTTCAGAGAATCTCTCGGTGTTTGCAAACTGGCTGCAAACAGGCCACATGGGTAGCTCGCCAAGTATGCCACAGGCACCGATGGCTGTTCCCGTGAGTGGTGCTATGCTACCCTTCACCAGCAAGGCTGGGACCTACACAAGTTTGCCCGGCAACTAATTCCACAGCTCACGGAAAAAAAAGAACTGAGTCAAGTTGATGTTTCTCATGTTGAAATTAAAGATTACGAGTTGATGGTCAGGTAGCAGAATACAGAAAACAGAAATAGTGATTTACTGCAGATCAACCCAGTAGTATGTACCTCTGTCTGGGTGCTTAAGCATGACTTTAAGGAGATGAGCAGAGATCTAAATTAAAAAATTAGAAGAACTAAAAGTACAAGAGTTGCTGACCAGAATACTCAGAATTGTTAATTGCAATACCATTGTTCAAGTTCACAACTAGTCTGTTTTAGCCTAGAAACAAGTTTACCGTTGTTGTTCGTAGAATTGAAGCTTTTTTGCTTGTTTTTCTAGAAAATTTTAAATAGAGAGTCAGTAGCTGACTTCGATATACTGTTATTGCCGATCAGACAGCAGAGTTCATTCACAAACATAAAAGATTGCCGCACTTGATTATCATTTGTAGTGTGTAATCCAATATAAGTTTTTCGGTGGGTGCCCTTTTCGTGCTGCAGTAAAAATTATTTGTTTTTTTGGGTTTTCCATGAGATCCCAAGAAGACCAAAGTCAAGCTAACGTGATTATAGTACAACTTGAAGTCTTTGTGTTTGTTGAAGACAGGTATACTGGTTTTTAATCATGAACGTAGAAAAAAATATATCAAAGAAAGATATATTTCGGAGGCACCTGTTGCGATGCTGATTATCTCGGTTAGATCCGAAGAAAAAGTTAAACAGCAAACACTAGGTTCGTTTGTTTGGCTGTTTTGCAATTTAGAATTACATCTTCCATTGTACTGAGAAACAGGATTGCTTGCAAGTTGTAGACTGATTTTATGATCTCGATTTTATGGCAACGCATTTACCGCGACTTTGATTGAAAGTGTTTTCAGATGTTGGTTCCAGAAACATAGATTTTAATCAGAGTAATGATTGTATGTCGTTTTAACTCAGGGATATCTGACGCATTTCTAACCACAGAGGAGCATGGAAACAGTACATTGTGTAATACAAAGATTCTTTATTAAAGTTTTCAATTCAACTCTCCGTGTACTAGCTGTTATTATAAAATATCTGGTCAGACACTTCACGTCTGCTGTTACAGATTTGTACCTCTGGGAAAAAAACATTAAAATACTATATTGCTGTGTAAATGACGACACAACATACTTATCTACAACCACAAGTACGGGTAACAGTAAACTATGATCTCAGTATACGAAGATAACGTTTATAAATTCATTGGTATTTGATGTAAAAATATAATTTCTGCTGAGTTGGATAACAGGAACGGAGTTAGCACGCATTCAAGTAACATTTCATTACGGTTTTGTGCCAGATATGTAAGTAGATGTACAAGTAAATCTACGTTTTCCTAAATTATACTTTTGTGGTCAACTCCACTTGGTTTGCTTGTAATGAACCACGGCTGTACAGATTGTCCACTCGCTGAGGGAAAAAGAGAGCATTTTTAGATACATGACCGGTACTTATAGAAATTCCAGAATACTCAGCACACCTTGAAGGTCATATCCCGAATGGCTGGTAAAAAATATATAAATAATATCACAAGTTCTTTAGTGGAGGACAACATTGAACAAATAACGTTTCAGTGAATTGCATGGTCATTGGTATAGGTGTTACAAAATACAGGAACGGTTTTCCATCACCTACATTGCAAGATAATCGGCCGACTCGAAAGTCAGAAACAAAGTACAGTTCTACTTCCTCCGTGGTGCAACAAACCCGCAGTCAACTGCGCGATCTTGCCAGGGCACTGAGCCGGCGGGTGTTTGGAAATATTCTGCAAGTGCCACTCTGTTGTTCTTGGAAATCGTTGTGCTGTTTCGGTTCCTGGTAGGTGGGAGGTTGTTACCAGGCTGCACGACATTGCGCCAGTCACCGGCAACCACTTGGTTGTTTGCATCCTCGGTGTCCACTGCGCCAGGTGGTAGGTAGGATTTCCCGCACCGCTCTCGGAGGAGGTTGTGCAAGCAGATTCCGGCTAGAACGAACTTGGTCGCATTTTGTGGCTGAGCTTGAATGTCTTTCAGGAAGAGACGAAACCTGGTAGCCAAAATGCCAAAGGCATTCTCTGCACACCGACGTGCACGACTTAACCTGTAGTTGAACACCCTCTCTGTGTGGTTGAGATCACGCCTGCTGAACGGCTTCATCATCGACTCGGTGAGAGCAAAGGCGTCGTCGCCTACGATTACATAGGGCATGACGACGTCTGAGTCGGGCAACTGCCTGGGAGGCGGGACACCGAGCCTGCCAGCCTCAACCCGTTGCCGCAGTCGGCTTTCATCCCATAGGCCGCCATCGGAATTGCGGCCCTCACCGCCTACATCAACATATACAAATCGGTAGTTTGCGTCAACAAGGGCCATCAGGGTGATGCTAAAAAAACCCTTGTAATTGTAGTACGTGGATCCACTGCGGCTTGGTTTTTGTACACGCATGTGCTTCCCGTCAATAGCTCCCAGGCAGTTGGGGAAGTTCCACTTTAGGGAAAAGCCTCTCGCTATCTCTTGCCATTCCCGTGTCGTCCTTGGTGTCTGAAAAACAAACATCAAAGTTCAGTAAGAATTGGCATCATTTTTTCAGGACCTAACAAAACTTGGACGAGAGAGTCTCACATTTCATTAATTCCAACCAACCAACACGGAACTGCTATCGCGTTAGCACGTGAGCGTACTAATTTGCTGGTTGTATTTTTTTTACCGTCAACAAACACTTTTTCACTAAGCGTGACGAGAGGTATACCAAGAATTTAACTTCATTTCCAATGTCGGCCTTAAAATATTCACCTTCAGGTAGGCAGGTTTGAGGGCTGTGTAGATTGCTACACACGTCTCCCGGATGCAGTTCATCACTGTTGTGACGCCTAACCTAAAGTCGTGTGACAGTGCTGGGTAGTTCTGACCTGAAAGACAATTTTTTGACAATTTAGTACATTCAAGTTTTTTGTAATAAGAAAATGTGTCGGCCGACCACGAAACTCTTTTCTGATTGGGTCTTTCCAGTTGACAAGCAATTGATTGATGTTTCCCAGAACTTTTTGGCCACTACCCAAACATACATAGAAATGTGACACTAGTTAAGTACGATGCCTGAATACGAAGTTTTTTTTCTCTAATTTGTTTTGAGGTAGCACGATTAAAAAAATTACCGAAGGCGAGGAAACGCATGGTCACTGCGAGCCTGATCGCTGGACAGACAGGCTCGCGCATCTTGGTCTTCTGCTTCTGTATCTGAGGAGTTATCATCTCCAGCAGCATGGAGTAGGTCGCCTCATCCATTCTAACCATCCTCCGAAATTCTCGTGTATCGTCAATCTGCAAGAAAACCAAAGGGACAAAAATAAAAATGCAGGCCAAAATGCAAAAGTACTCAACATCATTTTTACATTGCTTATAGCACTTCACGCAGCAGCTGGCGGTCGCCATACAAAATAAAAAAATTGCCAAAGTCAATCTTTTAATGTTTCTCTTCCCACAAACCCGAAAGAGTATACCCTGAAATACAAAACAGTTGCTCATAAACTGACACATTGTCTGCGCACTCCTCCCACAGACATAACTTGAAAAGTGGGCGGGGTCGTTTTTTGACAGTTTCCACTCGCCGACGAAAACAAACTTACTGCTTGTAGCTCCCTGAGCAAAGTGTAGGCCGTGTCACATTCTCCACGCCTCTCAATCCACGGCCTGACCCAAACCTCATGTTCCCTTTTCTTCTCTTCGTCTCCGTTTCCGAACAATTCGTCGTCGTCGACGACGAGCGCGACATAGAGAAGGAACTCTTCGCCCACCATTTTGGCGTCTGCTTTAAACTGCGCGCGCAGCCTCTGAGCGGCGCGCGCATGCGCAATTTTTTGGTCGCTCGCGAAGTTGCCCGTGTAGTCGGCGGTAAAGTCGGCCGACTCTGCGTAGTGGGTATGATGCGTTTTCCCAGCGACCGGCAACTCGGTCGCCGATTTCACCGGCAACCGAGTTGCCGGTCGCTGATAAAGTCGGCCGATCTTCGCTCAGTGTCCTAGTGGGTATGCCGCTTAAGGTTGATGGTCGCTGGGAGACACTCCACACTGGCGCCGTGATGCATATGTCTGGCGATTAAACCGCTAGTCGCCGTGGGTTTAGGGCAAAATATTTGACTTGTTTAACATTTGTCTATACCCACCCATGACTAGTTAATCATCAGGCGATGTACTAAAGTGTCTTCTCATCACCCGGCGACTAGCTGCAAGAGCATCCCAATGTGGCGATTAGTCTTTTTAGTGGCCCATCAACTAGTTAGGCGGCCTACGAAATACTCATTTCTTAATCGCCTGGCGACTAATGTTAGTCACCGTCCTTGGTCACCCAAGTGGGGACGTGCACGTGGCTTTACGACATTGTTTGGTGAGGATGCCACAGGTCTTTTTCTTTCAGAGTTTATCAATAAGGCGTATCTACTGTTTCAACTTCACCTTAGTAAAGACCACTGTACACTTTCAGGAGATCTATCCCGCAGACTTATTCCCCGTTGTATGGTACTTTTGAGATATTTTTCCAATCTTCTTTTCTTCATATTGAACTTCACCTTATTGTGACTTCTCGGTTCTACAGTGTTAATTAAGACTCTATTTGCTTTGATTCTAAACATCAGGGAACAATGGTGTTTTTTATTACAGGATTAACCCTTTCCAGATGCCTTAACGCATCACCACACTATTAAAGGACACAAGATGCATTAATGCATCGCCACACTAAAGATGTCTGATGCATTAATGCATCATATGTTTAAATTCATGATCAGTATGATTCTTTTAAAAATCAATTCCTTTCAAAAAATTAAAAACGCAACTGTTTCTAAGTAGGTGTCGCCATATCTATTTTTTCCATTTTCAATTTTATTTCACAAAATAATCTTCCACTGGTTTTCAGATGTATTACATGAGCATAATTATACAAGTGATAATAATAGCACTAATGATAACAATCAATACACGGCAATTATCTATTCTATATATAAAATCATAGGATAGTCGAACACCCTCCAAGTTTGTTGAAATTCAATTACGATCTATATACCAGCTCCAAATCCCACCGGACACAATTTGAAGAATGTGAATTGTATTGATTTGTCATTGTCATTGTCAAAAAAACTCCCATATCGATTGCGTTTGATGTTCATCAATGGTGAATTTTCAATAGAAATTTCAAGCGACTATTTTCAACTAAAAGTTTTTATGTAATCTAACTTATATATTTTATTTTGAAATTCTGTTATTGACTAACAGTGCTAAATTGGTTGGCAGGTGACCTCCTCAAACAGCCAAAATACGGATCATTCAATCACCAAAAGAAACAACAACCACACGCCCATAAGTACTAAATACAATTTTATTGTGTTATCAGTCATACACGTATATGTGTATAGTCAACAATTCAACATTTGTACATTCGTTTTCAAAGATTTATTGTTATAATGCGGACACATATTTACTGAGTGTAACTGTAAAAAATACTGACCAGGTGACCCTCATAATTACATTTGATTAAATAAACAAATTCTCCTAACAAATTACATTAAGCTCAACTGAGTAATTTATTTTTAATTTGAAGCATGCCTAATTTTTACATCCCAATATTTTTTTATTTTTTCACTTAATTAAATGGAGCTAAAAGCAATCTAAGGTAAACATTTTGCAAATTCAGTTAACTATTGAAATATGTACTACAGGTATAACCGAGGCCTGTGGTAAAATTATACTTCGTACACAGACATAAACTGTATTAAAATACATTAAATCTCATCCCTGGTCAATTTTGGTGACCCACCAAAATTGGTTTGTTCACAAACATTGCTGTCTTCAGGCATAAATGATATGAGTATTATAGAATTCAAGTAAAGTTATAGCTAGTTGTCATGATTTACACTGTACTAATTGCTAAAGTAAGACTCTTAGAATGTATTTTCATAGCTATTTGAGTTTGCAAAATTTTGTCATATTTTGACACATCATTGCTTTTGCCTCCCTTTAACCATTGTCCCTCATTAGCATTGCATATTCGGGATACACTTGATGTTGTTGTAGTACTGGTATATAGTACTTGCAGATGTGTGTACTCAATGTTCAAAATAGTTCACAATACCATGATAAAATGTGGCAAAAATTGCCATGCGTACACACAATTTAGACTTCAATTTTAGTAATGGTTATTTGTTATCATGGTCCTTGACCCTCTAGTTTTCGGGCTAGCTACGCCTCTGGCAATGCAGTATTTTAATCAACACTTTATTCACTAATCTCTCTGTCTCTATGGTGCTATATGGACACAAATACAGCGTTACATAATATAGCCCACGTCACTTGGCTAGTATGTTACATTAGGTAGGATAACTAACATTAGTCAAATGCAAAAGAAAAGGAGATTTTGCAGTTATGTTTTGCATTAATTTTAATACCTGCATGCTCCAAAATAGCTGTAACATAGATATGTCTTTTTTGGAACAACTCCCCTAGATTAACATGGAAGACTTAATATTTACATTGCGAAGCATCATCAATATATATCATCAAGATATATTGTTAATATTTATATTATGTACCCTGCATTTAATGTTCTTAAGGAGGAACCCGTTGAGCAATGCGACTCCAATTATGGTCTAATAATTATCACGACCAGTTTCTAACAATTCTGATATTTTCCAAGAGATTTGACTGTTTATCCTGGTATTTTGGTCGCATCGCTCAATGAAAACACCTGTTTTGAGTGTTCCTAATCGCTTTTTGTGATCCTATGAAATTCGACCGTAGTTTTAGTAAGTTTGCTGAAATGGTATCTCCCTTCAATATGTACTGGCGAATGTAATGCATTTCCCTGTGACCAACATTTTCCCGACACTCAAGGCGGTATTCCACTATACACGCCTTGGGCTGGGATATCAGTGCAATAATTATGATGATATTAGAGACAACTCACATACAAGAGTCATACAATTGTTAACAATTAGCAAATAATTATGGAGTATTTCACAAATGTGTAAAAACGGATTGTATCTTTAATAAGTGCGACTTATCTGCAACATCATCATATCGCAGCTCCTGTCGTGTATTTGATACCGCCTTAAATATACTTTTAATATACCTTTACTTACTTACAACTCATCAGGCATTAGTCAATACGAGTATTAGCTCGAGGATGTCACTGCTTTTATGACTCTGGGCGTGCGGTGTGTTTTTCTTCTTAAATGAGGTATTGGGAATCCTGCACGCTTTACTCTATAAAAATTCATCATAACATGTGTAATACGATTAGGAAGTTACGTGCAAATACATCTTTAGTTGTGTAACTGTACATAATACTCTGAACACATTTCTGCAAGTAATTCCTGTACAAAATTCTACAAACTTTTTCACAAAGCTATTCCCAGCCAATAGGTGTGACGTACCGCTCTAAAACGTCCTGTGACGTTATGTGACGTTGTCAGAACATTTTGCGATGTCACTTCCTAAGCTGAGATTATACCCGTGTCCAAAATGGGCAGGACGGCTTAAGACGGTTTCCACAGAACGAGAAACCATGCTTGTCATCAGCAATTCAGTGTTAACTCTTTCCAAACACAGTGACTACTCAGGTGAGCAGCGATGCAAAAAGCATGTTCGTCTGTAACCTACCCATTTTTCATGTAACAGTTACATAATTTTACATAAAGTAAAGAATTCCTCATAAAGAATGTTATAATGACATTATATTTTAGTGAAGTTGAGACCTTACTAATAAAGAACATTATAATAATGTTACTATAATGTGAAAGAACATTACAAGCTTAAGAATGTCACAATAATGTCACGTGCAACATAGTAATGTTAGGTTTCAAAGACGTTTTTGGGTGTCATCAAAATAACGTAACAGGAACCAAAGCAGAACTAAACAGAAAATTACAATAACATTATAATAACATCATATTCTTGCATGGGTAGTGCCACCCAAAAGACTATGATCGTTATGGTTGGAAAGGTTTAATGCTGGACAGCCAATGGCGAGCATGGTTTGGCACTCTCTGGAAACGTGCCTTCAAACTTTGTCTCAAAAGACGATCTTCATATCCTCTAATCTCTCCTCAATTTCTTCCTCCTCCTCCTCCTCCCCTCCCTCTCCGTCTCCCCCCGTCCCCTCCTCCCCCTCTTCCCCCTCCTCCTCCCCCTTCTCCTCCGGTATACTCTCCGTCTCCTCAGCTATAGACTCCTTTCGGCCGTCCTTGGCGTCGTGGCCGTGGTGGGTGCGCTGGGGGAGGGGGGTGAGGATCTGTATGGGCAGGTGGCTGCTGAAGGGGGTGACATGGGCCGCCGTGGTGGGGGGCGACTCCCCAGCCACCTCCCGGGTAAACTGCTCCAGGTACTCGACCACGTCCGTGTGGCCGAACCGCCGGGCGTCAGCGATGGGGACGTTACCCCACCTGGAAATAGACAATATAAGGGGTGTTATCCCATGCGGAAATATGAGAAAAATTAAGAGGGACTGAATAGGTAATATAAGTGGTGTTATCCCCTGCGGAAATATGCAGAATAGGTACTGAATAGACAATATAAATGGTGTTATCCCCTGCGAAAATATGTGAAAAGGGTACTGTTATACATCTTTCCCACGAACCCGCGCAGTACCCCACCTTGCCTACCTTTTAGGGCTTTGGTAAATGGGTCACCTCACGTCATATAGGTTAACTATAGGGAAAGTTATTTCAAATTTAATTCGCCAGGGGGTGTCACTTTAATGAGTAAGGTGCATAGCATCTGGAAGTAGGTGACGTTGTTCTATCTGGAAATATGCAAAATAAACACAGTTATACAATCTATAAATACACATTTATATAGTGGGGGGGGGGGGGCTGCTCTAGATACTCGTTGATGTCCCTGCAGCCTTCATTTTTATTTATTTCCAGATTTTGGGTATGGTGTGAAATATATAGAATTGAGTCAATCAGCTCATTTCTTTTACTAGCAACACTCTTTATGAATCGAATATGTGAATTTATTTCATGAGCATTTGCATCAGCATCAGCATTAACCTGAAACTGATCAGGGCTGCAGAGCACCCGTCCTTCTAGCTTTCCGGCTTCTGAGCATTAAACCCAGAGGTGCCAACCAAAGAATTCACTAATTCTCACGGCGGCGATTTTAGGCCCACAAGAAGAAAAATCTGTCCAGGAAACATCCATGAGATTTCATGGACATGAAAGTTTCTTGAAAAATTATACTAAAATATTTTCCATAATATATTTGTTCACGTATATACTAAATTTTTAAGTTTGTTAGAAGAACATTGGAACAGTTTAATGATTGAAAAAAAAGAGAAAACAATGAAAACAATATCCACGAAATTTCATGGACATTAAATTACCCACGATAGCAATTTGTGCTATCGTGGGTATTTAAACTTCTTGTGGGTACAAAATTCTCATGGGTATTTCTTGGTCAGCACCCCAGGATTGGGACCATTAATGGTACTTGTCCGGTCATCAGACTTATCTAATCCCCCGGACTGGGGGTCATGTGTGAGGTCAACCCATTTGTCAACATTACAGTCACCACCCCCCATGTGGATGTAATGCACCTCAGTTACCTAATTGTTTAGGTCCATGTCAAGGGCCATCTTTCCCTGCACCCTTATCCTTCAGGGGGGTAAGCATTTAGCGATCATATCATTCAATCGCATGAGGAGAACTATCTTAATGTTGCAATTAGTCCAATTTCCCAGTAGGGGTCACACCCCTACTGGGTGCCCCCTTAAAGTTAGGCCCACACCAGCAGAGCTCATGTTACTCTAGGCTTATATATTCGCTTTTGTCATTAGGGAGGGTATCTATTTAAGAATCGTATCTTGCGGTTACAAATTGATAAATATCGAATTGATGAAATTCAACACGAGTGTCATTGGTGTCACCAATTATAGTTCACCTTGGATTCCACCTTTTTTCTCGTGTCTATCATTTTATCAAAATGTTTCTTGAGGACAACATGAATTAGTAACCATTACCTGCACTTGGAAATGCTAATTTTTTGATATTTTAAACAAAATTTGATTTAATTAGATTATTTATTCTGCTTAAGTACCCCAGGCTTTAGCCATTGGAACCAATATGTCTTTGGAACTGGTCACTGGGATCGTATGTGTTCACTGCACAAGCTCGTGAAAAAGGATGTATGTTATCAATGGTCCTGTAGCAAGCAGACATTATGGTGTGCCTGCAGCTGGTTCGATGCTTGGATGTGCCTGGGAAATGTAGTGCTTAGACAGGATTTGAAGCTGTCTCAAGCTAATTCATGGGACTTGAAATCAATGTAGAGTCAATAGTAGGAAACTAGGAATGGGGCATCGCGTCAATATAAAATTATTACTCACCTGTCCTTGGGGTCGTGTGGTACTTTGCACTTCTCCAGTAGGAGGTGCAAAAGGGTGTATGTTACTCACCAATCTTTGGGGTATGTTCACTGTGCAGACTCGTGAAAAGTTACTCATCTATCTTTAGGGTCTGTTCATTGCGCAGACTCGTGAAAGGGGTGTATGTTACTCACCTGTCATTGGGGTCGTGCGGTACTTTGCACTTCTGCAGTAGGAGATGCAGCACAATAATAACAAGGAGTCTATGGAAGGATTCACTGCCCAAACTCTTGAAAAAGATGTATGTTACTCACCTACCTGTCTGTTCACTGTGCAGACTAGTGAAAAGGGTGTATGTTACTCAGCTGTCTTTGGTGTCTGTTTACTGCGCAGACTCATGAAAAGGGTGTATGTTACTCACCTGTCTTTGGGGTCTGTTCACTGCGCAGACTCATGAAAAGGCTGTATGCCACTCACCTGTCTTTGGGGTCGTGCGGTACTTTGCACTTCTCCAGTAGGAGGTGCGGCACATTGATGACAAGGATTCTTTGGAAGGATTCACTGCGCAAAATCGTGAAAAGGGTGTGTGCTACTCACCTGTCTGTGGGGTCTGTTCACTGCGCAGACTTGTGAAAAGGGCGTATGTTACTCACCTGTCTTTGGGGTCGTGCGGTACTTTGCACTTCTCCAGTAGGAGGCGCACCACAGACAGCTGGCCCTCGGCCGCCGCCAGGTGGAGCGCCGTACGCCCGTCGTAGTCAGAACTCGTCATGTCCATGCCCGACAGCGCGAACCTAAACACAAAAGACATGATAATTTTAGTTATATTTTCATAGTGCCTTAAAGCATTTGGTTTAAAATTCTATGGGATCATGCATTGCTGTAAGATATTATTATGATTAATTCCGAGAATTTGCCGGTCCTATTGGAAAGTCATGGTAACCTATTGAATCTGACACCTAAAAGTATTTTACAATTAGGGAATAACGCACGGAGTTCGGGCCTCTCGCCTCAGGCCTGCGGCCTCCTGCGAGAGGCCCTCAGCCCCCATGCCTCTAGCCAGGGAGTAGAAGGTCGAGACCCAAGACCCCTGTGCGTTATTCACGTTATAACATGGAGAATTGTTGCAAAATTGTAACAACATGAATCTCAATAATCCAATATTGATACATGTTTGGAAAAAACACAGTGTTGTGCTTGTTACAACTTGTCAAAGTTGTCATTTAAATTTTCTTTACGTTTCTGCAGTCTTTTCCCTTTATTCTGTCAAACAATTGATAATAAAATTTGGAAATTTTGTGATATCCTTGTAGAGTAAAGCCATACAAACAACTTTCTCGCCTACTGTATAGGGATAAGATCAAAAGTAAAAAAGATATGATCAAAATTATAGAGTCAGTCCAGGGAAAAACACTCCCAACTGACCAATCTTGCAATGCATCTTAGCAACACATAGCAACGCATAGCAACCTGATCCAGATTTCTTGATACTCTCTGCTCATTGGCTGAAACTATTGTATCCCTGGAGAGGTGATTTCTAGCTCGGGATAGATGCACGGGAAGGTAGCAACCTAAAAAACCTATAAAACTGTGTTGATTTACTTCAAATTATCGTTTTGTTACATGTTTTATATTAATTGTGTAATCTCACATAGTTTGGTACCAAACAAAGTGGTTAAACTTTGTTTACAACGATTTTACAACGTTGTTTACAGTACGCAGACGTCTAGATCGGCACGTTGCTACCCCCCAGCCGTGTTATAAATATGGGATAGAGTAGTCTATAGGTCTGCAGGGCAAGAAAGGACTGGAAAACTTGAAATATCTGGTACTTCTAACTGTCTTAAAAACGTAGCGCTGTTAATAACGTTATGATAGAAATAATAGTGGTATATTTAAATTCAGTATATTTTTTTCTATCGTTCAATACCAAAATTGTTTCTCAGGCACAAGTATTTTAATAAAGAAATGGGAGTAGAATCTGAAAAAGATGACCCAAGTTTTCAAAAAATGAGCATCCTCCCATATGACATTGCTAATGAATATAACAATTAATGGGAACAAAGGGGAAAAAATATAAAATATGTTCAGATAATAAATGGCCACAAATGACATGCAAAATATGTTTAGAAAATTCAAAAGGTCATCAATCATGTACTCCCCACCAGTAAACTTATGTGATTGATATAAAAAAAACTTACTACAAATCTTTTGAAAATAGAACTGAAAATAGAACTGAAAAACAAAACCAGCCCTTTCTTGCCCTGCAGACCTATAGAGTAACCAGGCGTCCCCATTAGGGAGGTTAAGCAACGGCGACTCTTCACCTAACGTAAACGTAACGTATCTCCTATCTCTGCTGCTATCATATAATTGTAAAATGTTTTATTATAAGTTTACTATTTTGCACCTTCAATACTAAGATATGAGTTCAGATTTTAGGAATTATTTAGGTGTACTGTCACACAAACCATGCAAGTTTAGAGATACGTTGACGTGTCGAGATGCGTGGCAGTTGCTTAACCTCCCTATTGGCTGTACCATACCCCCCCTACCTTCTGATGGCCGTGACATCCCCATTGGCTGTACCATACCCCCTACCTTCTGATGGCTGTGACGTCCTAATTGGCTGTACCATACCCCCCCTACCTTCTGATGGCCGTGACATCCCCATTGGCTGTACCATACCCCCTACCTTCTGATGGCTGTGACATCCCCATTGGCTGTACCATACCCCCTACCTTCTGATGGTGGTGACGTCCCCATTGGCTGTACTGAACCCCCCTACGTTCTGATGGCTGTGACGTCCCAATTGGTTGTACCATACCCCCCCTACCTTCTGGTGGTGGTGACGTCTCCATTGGCTATACTAAACCCCCCTCCCTTCTGATGGCCGTCCCAATTGGTTGTACCATACCCCCCTACCTTCTGATGGTGGTGACATCTCCATTGGCTATACTAAACCCCCCTACCTTCTGATGGCCGTCCCTATTGGCTGTACCATACCCCCCTACCTTCTGATGGCTGTGATATCCCCATCGGCTGTACCATACCCGCCTGCCTTCTTATAGCCTTGGCATCCCCATTGTTTGTACAATACCCCCCTACCTTCTGATGGCGGTGACGTCCCCATTGGCTGCTCCGAACAGAAGGTTGACCACAAAGTTGGCCTCATTCTCAACCTTCCTCCTCCTGGGATCCAGTTTCTTCTCGGAGTGGTTCAAGTCATCGTAGTTGTGGAAGTTGAACATTGCAACCAGCTCCTGTAAAATCACATATATATGTTGTTTTTCTTCATTTAAATATCTTCTTTTTCTTTTTTTCGTTATCTTACAAGATATTTGAGTGCATGTGAGTAACAGTGAGAAAGATTGAATTCTCACATTAATGACTAAAATCTTAAACAAAAACTACTGTTAAACACGCGTTAAAATAATGTATGAAAAGTCTGTTGTGTAATCCAAAACTACTCAAAAGTAGGAAATTCGTCAATGAAAGTAGGAAAAATGGAAACGGACGCACTGAGAGGACATAGACCTTCTCTAAGCAACATTTTCATAATTCAAGGATCAATTCTAAAAGGTCACCTTTGCATTTATATTAACGGACCTTAATGGGCCCATTTACAATACCCAAAGATCAGTAATTATAAAGTTCTCATCTTGTGCAGTAACCAGCTGGTTACAGTGGCCTTACCTCGCAGAGCTGCACGCCTCTACAGCTGTTGCCCATGGAGTCTAGTGAAGGTGAATAGCAGCAGATGCCCATGACATTAGGCACGACGAGTAGGATGGCCCCCGCCACGCCCGACTTGGCCGGGAGGCCCACCTAAAACGGGGGGAACAAGGGAGGGGGTTAGTTTGAGAGGAATCCTGAAGAAGAGCGTCATTACTTTATAGGGGGTTCCATTTTGCCATTTCAAACGTATGTCCAGTTTAAAGAATCAGTACAGAAAAGTATGCAAATTTTCACCAAAAAAATCAGACCTCCCAAATCCACTTTGGTACATGTGTACTTACTGAAGGGCTCCTAAAGCTCCGTACCCACTAGGCGATTTTGACTAGATTCAGCCAATTCACTGGTGCTGAAATTAGCTGAATCTACCAGAAGAGTCAGATAATTTTAACGCTGACTCATATCCAACATATATATTTCAATATGACATACTGATAGGTAATCTAAATCGGTGCTAAAATCGGTCGATTTTATGAGAATAATCAGCCAACTCAAAGTTGGCCGATCCAGTCAAATTCGCCTAGTGGGTTTTACTTGGATCATCAGTGACGATGGCTATGGGGCGTTCCCTTAAGGACATAAATATGCACCAGGGAGTGCTGAAAGGTGGGAGGTCTAAAGTTGTTTAAAATCTGTGGACACTCCTGTATAAAGCCAATGCATACTTTGGCCAATTGGAGAGACGGCGGTTGGGGTTGGGTCTGGACAAAGAAGTGAGGTATTGCACAGTCTATTCTGAGGTATTGCATAGTCTATTCTGAGCACATAACCTGACAATCGTTCATAAACATATTCTGCTGTGAAATGAAATATCAGCAATATAGATGAGAAACAAGAACAAGGTTCTGCTCTCCTAATCGGTAACATTAACTCACGGGGTTATACATTGTAATCAATCTTTTCTCAATGGCCCGACATTACCAATAACATTTACAGTCAACAAAATAACCATGTAAAATGAAAACATCAAACCAATAATTCATGATAACTAGAATGAACCCTAAGCATATTTTGTGATGCTTTAATAGAGGCCTGCATATAAGAGAACGATTACAAATTAATGAGTCCCAGTCGTGAATTTCCTTAGATTTTGTGCAACCTAAAATGTTTGCCTCTCACCCGCTTTACAAATTATGAAACTTGTATTTACAATGGCGCTTGTGATTAATTTGGAACAAGGACGACAGCAAAATTACAGAAAGAAAATGGGGGAAGGAAGATAAAGACAGTGTTTTGAAAGACATAATGTGAATGTAATTTTATAGGTTGATATAACCATATAAATATTAGATACTTTATTGTACCTAATATTGCATACCCTATATGCACATGCTTGAATATCTGTACAACATTCTTTTTCATTTAACAAAATGCCAGTTGTCTGTCTTTATTACAATATTGCAGGTCTCATCTAAAGTATTTGTCAGGAATTTGATATGGACAACCAAAGAGAATACTGTTTTTGAAACCTGTTTTCAAGAGTTTATCTAGTTCATTTGTTATCAAAGGAGTATTATATGCTAGAATGCCTTATGATGTTATGCCTAGAATTGCAAAAAAATTGTTACAAATGCAAGACAATACATGGTAACTATTCCATACATACAAATGCTTAAAAGACAAAGGTGGCAAATGTCAGAAGTGTTAGACATTTAGGAATATGAGTGAAGCAGCAATGTTCAGTCGCAACATGGCATGTGTTATGCTCTTATAGGATTTGTCAAAGTCTACCACTGAGAATTACAAAAAATTACATAGGGATGCTGATAAACTTGACTTCAGCTATCCTCTATACCAACAAGAACTTTTTCCACGTTCTCATGACAGAAACTACTTCTTGGTGTGCACCTTGCTTTCTAACTTAAATCTAAAAAACACAGTCGTTCTTCTGGGACCTTGGTAGAATTTACCTGTTTTTTCCCTACATTCTGTTCCATTAGATAGTCACAGAAAGGCAATATTTTCACCATGTGTACACCAAACTGTTGTCTTTCCACCATAACATACGGGATGAACGTATCAGATCATTACTGGTGTGAACTTGAACTCATAGTATTTGACAATTTATTTTTGGTCGTTTTGGAAACTAGGTGTGAATTATAATCAGTAAAAAAGTAAATACTGGGCACCAGTGACTATGACAGACATCATACAAATTTTAAAGTGGTTTTAATGTAATGTACATTTTAAAACCAAAATATAGATGTGTCTCTAGTGTTTGGCTGACCTAGTTTCTCGTGCGTTTTGTGTTGAATTGACCTGAAAATATTCTTTCAGAGACGTTGCATAAAGATAGGGAAAAAGGCAAGCAGCCACACAAGATTTCCAACTACATTGTTCATGCACTAACATGCAATGTGTCTCTGCTTTCCAAACTTTCAAATGTGTTCTGGCATCCCTTACAAAAATAGTCAATGTAGCTAAGGAAAGAAAGTTAGCAATAGCAATACATTCCGTTATTCTAAAGGCTAGTTCACACCTCACAATTTGTCCTGTTATGACATGGATCGTAACAGAATCTTTATTTAAATATGACAAAGTATGTCATAAGAAAAAAATTTAATTTAAAAAAAAAATTAAATTCTTTTCTGATTTTGTCACAATGCTGTCATAAAAGTTATCTTAACTGTATGTGTCATAAGGTGTGAACTGAACTTGAGTGAACACTATTGGTTGCTGTCTTTGATCTTGTTCCCATGAGTAGGAAACGTGTCTCAGACATTTGATGTATGTGGTTGTTTCCATGTATGGTATTTTCTTAAATTCCTGCGATCCTCAAAGGGACTATTCTCTAGGGAAACTACGAAAATATGATGCTAGACTGACTGAAAGTATTCGGTATTTTCGGTTATAAAAGAACAATTAACCCATCCCAGTTTACACCAACATTAAGGTTTATTACGAAATATTTTCAAATTTGCCTCCATGGCATGCTTATTCCCTGAAGACAGTTGTATAATACAAAATTGACCAAAGACATTTGGTTGACCTATATGTTAAAGCCTGTCAGCCTAGGCTCAAATATCCGACCAATTTTGCCCTCAAATACGGTATTTTGATTGCCTGGCAAACCTACAAATCTGTCAATTGATAAAATTATAGAAATCATAATGTTCAAGCAATACTTGAGGATATAGAAAAACGTAATTCTTTCTTATTTCAGTAACCCCAAATCTTGTAAACAAGGATGACATATACAGTTATTTTGTCCAACCCTAGGACATACCAAATGTGGGATGGGCTTATTGTGCAGGGTTTATCACTAATTATATTAAATACCCCCTAAATCCAAGCTTCCTCGCTCGCCATACTGTGTTCTCATGCCCTCGGTTGGCTTCTCATGAACCACGAGTCATGACATCACAACTTAACCATATCATTATTCTAATCATGGCATTATTATGCATTATGGCTGTATTTGCAAAGCAAAGAGATATGAATTTTAGTCTAAGCTGTAGCTCTAACACATCCACAATCTGTACTTATTAAAAACGCCTACCAACTCTCTGTGAAATAAAGGAGGGGGGAGGTCTTTTGTGCCCAACTGAAAACATCACAGGTACACATAGCAGGTTAATTAAACATGTAGCAAATTCTAAACTATCATAAGGAAGTTTGGATATAGTTGCCATATATTCCAACGAAGATATGTATATATAAATTCATCACATGACCTGGTGGCAGTTTGAGAAACTACTACCCAGCCAAAGATATGACATTCTAATAACATTGCAGCAATGTTCTGGATTGATTCTCGTTACGTTACACTGTTAGGTTGCAGTGACATTCTTTTGAAGATTCCCAATTACATTGCTGCAACCAACTGTTGTGACATTACATTGTGACATTCTAATAACATTTTTGTAACGTCATATATGAGGCTAATATTGTGACCTCACTTAATAAGAATGGCACAATGGCATTCTGTTTATGTGTGGTGGAGACCTCACTTAATGAGGATGTAACAATAACATTCTGTTTAGGAAAGGTTGACATCTAACCTAATAAGATGGTCAAAGTAATGTTCTGTTTAAGTAAGCTTAAGGTTAAGATCTGACATAATCAGAACATCACAATAACATTCTGTTTAGGTGATGTTGGGACCTCCCCTGGTCAGGAGGTCACAACAATATTGCTCTGATCCTAACAACCTTTACCTCATTTGAAAGCTCATAATTTTCTCTATCTATAGATCCCAAAAGAATGATAAAATAATTGAAAACTGAGATTTCATCAGTTTTAAACTGATTTTTTCACTTTTAATTTTTGAACAGCATTATCCCAGTTAATACTTAACCTACAGGTATAAGATTTCACATACACCTTCATAACAATCATGTGCAGGGAAGTAGGTCTCAGATTTTTTATTTAGGTCCTAGATCTGATTTTATGGCCCAAAACGGCCCAAAACGGGAAATATTTCTAAATTTGTATGCATTTTCATTTTCTACATTTCATAAAATCATAACTAAGAGCTAAATTAAAATTTTCGAAGCTCTAGGTTTAATATTAAGTGAGATATCAATGTTCAAAAAATAAATTTAAATTTGAAAATTATGATTTTCAAGTTCGCTTCCATACCCATAAACATTGTTTTGTCAATTTTCATATAAGTTGTATCAATAGTTATGGTTGTTTATGATGTTGCCTATCAAGTAATACTATTTGGCACAGATCCTGCAATTTTGATCACAGAGAGTCACGCCATTGACACCTGAACCACTGGTGTCTATCCTTAAGTGAGGTCTGGACCTCACCTAATCAGAATGTCACAATGACATTCTATTTTAATTGTATCTTGACCTAACCTCACCAGAACGTTTTGATAACATTCTATTTTGGTTAGGTCTCAACCTCCCAGAAAAATAATGTAACAGTTATGTGACAATTTAGTAAGTAACAGACAAACCAAAAAAGTATGGACGCATAATGTGATGTCGCACCTTGGCTGGGAAATCTTCTTCCAACAGTTAAGAGGACAACTGACATATGATCAATTTGTGAGGTATTTGACCCCTGTCACTGTACAAAAACATAATTAGTTGGATTAGACAACCAACTGAATACATATGGAAAGAACTGTGTTGTTTGTTAGTCCTTTATACGTGTTTAAACGCTTCAACCAAAAAACTTGTATTCCAAACAGGTTTAGTAGGAAAATTGCATGAAGCATAATCATTTTCATAAACGTACAATTGCCAAAAGCGCAGAACATGCTCGTTATGCAAGCTTGTAAACCACATCAGAAGCTCTATTAGAAATGTCTAGGTGTGTGCAGGTTGTATTATGCAACATAATGTGAGATAGATTAAATTAAGCTTATATTGGAGTGAGATTTAAATGAAGAGGTTTGTAGGAACCATGGATTCAGACCTTAACAGGCCAGGCATTGTCGTACTCATCTTCTGCTCTCCTCCAGGATTCCTTGGAATCCTTCATGATCGAGTTCACGAGATAAAAACAGAAACTTACATAAGTAAATTCAGAAGATTTGACTGTTCGAAGCCCTATGTATTTTTGTTCTCTAGCACATGAAGAGCCTTTAACTTTCCCCTGTGACTGAAAAATCAGCAGAAATATTTTAATACCTAAACAAAATAAAGATTTGGTGGGAAAAGAGAAAAAGAGGTTGGCATAATATTATGCTGACTTTATCATCCACATGGCCGACAACCAATGCATATATATATATATATATATATATATATATATATATATATATATGGAGGCGTGTATTAATTAATGTATTGCTCAGTGTTTTCAGTATTGTCTACAGCTTTTGAGGTGATAAAATGACAGATAACCTTTGGGTAAACCTCAAGCGGCCATTTGCCCCATGGCTCATCCTCATACAGCAGTTCTTATATACTTACTGTCTCTCCTACATACCACTAGACACCTTGTTATAGCTGTGCCATACAGCGTGGACCAATGTCTTTTAACTTTGCGTTCTCACTGTCTTTTTTTAAAAAAAAGAGTGGATTTCCATGGAAACCCTTTTTTTTACTCCATTACAGAATATGGTTAGGTGTTTGCAGAGCACATTATACAAGTATAAGAATCCCAACTGCAAATTTACAACAGGTTTGGGATGGGACAAAACATTCAAGTGTTCATTCACTCACTCTCTGAAATCATGTGTTTTTACCAACAACTTTGGGTCAAATTGTTTCTAAAGGCAAGGTGTTAGAAATTGCTCAATAGTACAGCAGCCGCTCAAAAGTGAAGCCATGGAATTAACAGTTAAAGCAGCATGGGAAGGGATTGAAGTTTGATATGTTATTCGGTTTTTGTTAGTATTCTAAATACATAAACCTCTTAAAATAAACTTCATCTAACACTTGTTTCTTTTTGGCGTTCCTTTTGCTGCTTTATGGCCGATGGTTTCTTTTGTCAGAACCTGCACTGACATCACAATAATCACAGAAAAATACATTACCTCATTTTTTTAAACTCCGCACTGAACGGACGACTTACTCAAAGAAACAACTCACTAAGCTTAACCTTAATTCAATTAATTGCATTATAAAAAACCACACGGATCAATTAGTTGGTATTGGTGTTCATTTTGACCAGAAAGCCCTCATAGAACGTGCCAGTCACTGTCTGAGCAGTAAAGCAATGACGTTACAATAACCCAATAGTCCCTTTGGAAATACACGCTTCCCTACTATGTACACCCCTGCTACACCTTAACACAGTGTTTAGGGAATGAAGCAATATCTAAAATAGATACCTTACTACACTGTACGTTGATAGAATAAAAATAATATAACAAAGGCGGAGTGAAAGCAGCACTCTGCTACATTAACATGCCATGTTAAATTATACACTCTTCACAATTGGCATTGGGACATTTTACCCAATGAAATGGCATTCCCTTCATGGTAAGATTGTAACCAGATAACATCAGATACAACTCAAAGAGAAGGACTCAATATGGGTGATAACTTGATTGTCTTTTCTAATTCTATCGGTCTTGATTTATGGTAGGCAGTGTACCATATATATACGTGGTTGCATACACCCTTGTTAGCTTGCGACTATGTGGTCACGCTATCACATTGTATCATTGGATTTTATAAGCTTATATTATGAATAAGCGGGTCCAGTCTAAAATCCCTTTTAACCAAAGCAATTAGTGTAACAAATTTAAACGCAATATATGTGTTTCATATAGTACATTGGGGTTGCCTTGGGGATGCACTGGTCAGAGTTATGTTACCAAACGAAGATTACCAAACTCGAGGTAATCGACGCAAATTAATCTAAATGGTTCAAACAACACAAAGTGTGATACATACTCTAAGGAAATTCTTGAACTGATTAAAGACAAAGATAAAGCCTTGAAGAAGGCTGCTAAGTCTAAAAAGTCAATAGACAAACAAACCGCAAGAAGCTTGCGAAATTCCTTGGCCCACTACTGTTCATACTGTTTATTAATGATGTTGCTCAACAAATTAAGCACTGTAATTTCCTAATGTATGCCGACGATATAGTACTGTACAAATCTATTTCTCCTGTTGATATTGCCAATGACATAGCACTAGTCCAAAATGATGTGACCTGTTTGTCAGACTGGTGCCTTGGAAACGAACTAACAATTAATATCAAAAAGACTAAAGCCCAGTTCTTTCCCCGTAACCAACAAGAAACCAGTAACCTATCTCCCACCATTGTAATACAGGGACAATCTCTCCAACAGGTAAACATCTTTCGCTATCTTGGAGTGGAAATTGATTCCTATCTAAGCTTTACCTCACAGTATAAAAATGTTTTGAAACTCGCACACCACAAACTATTTTTGTTGAGGCGGATCCGCCCTTACCTCACCTTGAGTGCAGCACTACTTGTATGTAAATCGCTTTTTTGTTCAGTGTTGGACTATGGTAATGTATTCCTAACGGTTATTAACAAGCGGGACTTGCAAACCTTACAAACCCTGCAAAACCATGCCTTACGTTCTTGTCTATGTATACAAGATCCAAGAGATATTCATCTTAATGATTTACATACTGTGGCAAATGTCCACTTCCTAAATGAGAGAAGAATCCGACAGTTACTAGTATGCACCTGGAACTCTGTTAGAACTAACACAGCGAACATTATAAAAAGGGTGGAAGGTAGCCAAACTCGGTCCCAAGATGGACTCACTATTGAGCTTCCAGTTCCGCGAACTAAATTTATACGGAAAACCCCATTTTACTGGGGGGCCACACTGTGGAATTCACTTGACGCTATTATAAGATCAGAACAAGACCTACCTACCTTTAAACTCAAGGTTTATAATCTAATTAAAAATGGTGATATTGTATATGCTCCTGTAGAATAATCATGTCGTAATCTTCTCTCCACTAATTATCTGTGATTTCAGTGTCAATCATCTTCACATATCATCTCATTTCATTAATCGAAATTACCCTACGATCAACTTCAAATGATACTGTTCCGCTGACTAGTTGGAAATAGATGTTATAATCTGGATTGTAGTAATGTTTTCCTAAATGTTCTTTTAAATATTTGCCTTAATTAAACCCTCCTGTTTGCCCCCACCGAAACTGAAAACTGAGGGAGAACAGACCAAGGTTTGAGATGTTTTCAGTATAATAAAATTGATTAAAAAAAAAAAAAAAAAAATGAATAGACCCAAAGCTAACATAAATAGGAATAGATGATGTTCTAGGAATATAACTGTGGTAGGGCACTAGCGATATGGAAACTAGTTATAAACATGATATTTCAATTTTATTTTGCTAACAAACACTTTCGATCCATATTGATTGTATTCAGAGAGCAAGACGGTTTTTTTCAAATATTGTTTGGCCAGTTTTCATGGTTTAGTGTAGGCCTGGGTTAGATGTATCAGATGTGTTTACATGTTCTTTTGAGTTAACATTAAATTTCCTTTGGTTAATAAGAAACAACCTTATTTTTAATAGTATTAAAAATATGGTTACATCCAGGTATATAACTATTATTGCCACCAAAGGATGTCAAATGACACTTGATTAACCTCCCGTATAGTTTTAAAGCATTTAAGCCAACAAGCAAAGCTCAGGCAGTGTTGATTTAGTAAAATAATATATTTCCAATGACGCGTCCAGAGATTCCAAAATAGTGGGGCTCCCTTATCTGTACGTTTGAGGCGCCACCTTCGTATGTTAAACCTTTAGAATCAGGATTTGGCAAAAATTTGGGTGGGCGCGAGCTTAGGACCCCCCCCCCCCCCCTCTCCCCCCCCCTTAACCAATCCGTCCCTCAGTAGGCTAAAAAATCTTCTGGTTAAATTACCGAATTGTTCCATTCATTATTCAATCGGATGGTTATTTTGCTATTCAGCAAACTTAGACTGAAAATTGGCGACATGCTGCTTCAGCATAAAACGTTTTGTGGAGAAAATGCTGCAATTTAACCAATATCCTGCAGCAATGTTCTTGAGGAGCCTGTCCTGAATCTTGACTTCACCCTCCAACTCTGGTCTGATGCTAACTAACATCTACATATAACAGGGGCAGGGGGGGACGCCACATTATAAAAAATGTCTTCCAAATCTTGCGGAGCCGAGAATTTTACATTAACAAAATGAACAGTAGGCCCAAAAATAGGAGGGGCACGCGCCCCTTGCGCACCCCCCTCCCCTGCCATTGCATAGATATACCAGTGCACCTACTAATGCTCCCAGCCAAACATTATTATAATGTTGCAGCAGTGTTCTGGTTTGATTCTTGTTATGTTGTTTTTATGGCTGCCAATTACTTTGCTGAAATGTACTGGTGTGACGTTGTACTGCAATGTTTTTATAACGTTCTGTTTCATCCTAACCTCACCAAAAAATAATGTCATAATAACGTTTTGATTTGGTGTGGTTTCAACCTCACCATCAATAACATTATTGTTCCATGCCATCTTAGTAAGTAACAAACTGACTAAAAAAGCATGGTTGCAGAACATTTCTGTTACATCGCAACCTGGCTGGGAGCTGACTTCAAAATATGCCTGTCCTACTTTCTAGTGAAAGAGATGAGTCATTCATGCCATGCTACATGTCAGAGAACTCAGCAAACACAGATAAGTATGTGTATTCACCCACCTTGAAGGCGAACTGTCCGGAGTAGTCGTACATGCCGCACGAGTACATGAGGGACAGGGTGTTCCTGACGGCGTCCCCGGCCAGCACCCTCATCCCCGTGGTCGGACAGATCCCCCCGTTGGCCAGGGTGGCCGCGATCACCGACCCCGAGTCGGTGGTACACTCAACTGAGCAAAGCTGCAAAAAGAAGGGGCTTAGTGAGGAGGTGCATGACTTTTCTGGGCCTTTGGGCACCAGCAATAGGTTGTCAGTGTACCACGCCGGGAAATTCTAGTACCGCTGGTTCCTGGTGAGGTACACCAATAGCCCATGGCTGGAACCCAGTGGCCCAGAAAAGTTGTTCTCCTCCTCATTTTTTTTTATATATTCTTTTGGTGAGTTTTATTTATCCTGAGAGGGTCTTCAGGCGATATTGCCCGGTTTTCATTGACGAGACAGATTCCTAATGATTAAAGCAGAGGCGGAGAGGGAAATCTATAAACCTTGCTATATTGTTTAACATGGCACAGACGTACCTTTATACATAACTTGCACTCCATAAGAAATTGCTACTTTGACACTGACATTCACATGCGAAATCATACTTAGGCAGCAAGTCTCTATAATTTACGATGACTTTGACTCGATAGGACAATTTTATATTTCTTGCATCCCCCCCCCCCCCCTAAAAAAAAAAAAAAAAAAAAGACATGAAACCATACATCCTATAATACTATTCACAAATGAATTCCAAATCTTTTCTCATGATATATAACACGTATGTAATTCATGATCACCTATATAACCAAGGCAAGTTTTCAAAGTCGACAGCAAAATAGGCATATGGAATATAGGCTCAGAGCACGTCAACTCACTTGAAAGTAGAATTCTAAGGTCTGTGTAAGATTGGTTCCGTCTGGGAAGCACTGCAAAATAAAAATGTCGAGTTTACATACAAACGTGACTGATATACCTTCAATTATGGGTGAAATGAAAATCTACAACATATTTCCCTTTTCAATAAAATAGAGAAATATCTGCTACCCAGGATACAAACTGGTTCAGACATATATTTCTACTGGCATACATTCATTATAGGTTTATTCATAAATATATTTCATGCATAAAGCTCCGAATTACAAACATTCCCTGAAAACACAAAGTCGTCAGAGAGCCACTTTAAAGTTGTCAGAGGGTTGTCATAGGTGACTTGTGGGGGCAGAGCAGGGCTCATTTCAGGCCATTGATGCTGTGTGACAACCTTGTGACAATCCTTTGACAATTTGGGGGTGGTCAGAGGGTTGTCATTGTGAATTTTGAGGCTGGATGACAACCCAAAGGTTGTCATTTTCTCGCGACTACTTTGGGCCAAAAAGGTTGTCAGAGAAGCAATAACTGAGAATCGGGTTGTCATAGGGTTGTTACAGAACAAAATGAGAATCAAAAGTGCTGCCTGACAACCCTAGGGTTGTTAAAAGTGAATGGTGCCTAAAACGACAGCCCAAGGTTGTCATGGCCCCTGTCTATGATAAAGTATTGTAAGTGAATGGTGTCAAAAAACATACAACTCATAGGCCTCCTATGTGTAATGGCCAAACCTAATAATTAGTAATAAGATGATAGGAAGCCATTATTATGGACTATGATATCTACAACATGAAACTATTCATAAATAAGATTTTTTGTATAAAAGACACAGACAACATTGGGTTGTCGTTTTTGGCACCACTTTTGACAACTCTGTGTTTTCAGTGTTATAAAGTCCCAACAAACCCTGTATACAGGGCAATTATGGAATGGGATAAACTGCCTGCAAACTCATCTCTGATAAAGGACAGGATTAAGTTCACAGATTGGATAAGAAAATCAATACAACATCCATATGTTGTAAATGTCTGAATTTAGAACTTATTCAATCATCTCTTCTCATATTCATTCTCATATATTATGCCATTTTTATGGATAGAAAAGGTTTTTTGAATGTTACCCGCCCACTAAAAAATTATACCAAAACTGTAAAGTGGGAAAGGGTGGAAGAACAGCAATGCTGAACCTGAACACCCAAATAAAAAAAGATAGTTCAATTCTCCCTACCATGGATAGCTGATTCATTGTAGTTAACATGCAGACTAGCCTAAATCAAGGTGCATGCTGGGAAATTTGTAGACAAGTTACACTGCTTAAGTATAGGAATTTTCAATAATCACGGCATACCTTGTGGTCTAATGTGATGGAAAACTAGCATTGACTATTTTTCCATTTGGTATATACATATACATTTGATATTTTTCAAGTTGGTTTGAAAATCAATTCATTTCAGAAAGATATATAGCAAAAAAGTTGTAAGTTTTCTATAGTTTTCCCATGGTTTTTGTCTACAAAATCAGTCAAAATAAACCTGCAGGTGCCTAAAATACAATAAATCAGCTATCCGTGGTAGGGAGAATTCAAGGCACTTGCCGATGCGGCTTGTTTATCTATACTTGTAATACCAGTTTTACCTTATTCTCCCGCATGTAGTAGCCCAATGCAAAGTTTCTGTCTGCTGACTCACGCTCAGAAAGGTACCTTAAAAACAGACAAGGGTCATCCATTAAATACATTAACGAGGGTGGAAGTGTCAAGGGCTTTGGTACATTTCCAATTTGTATTACAGGTGGGGACGTCTAATAATTAGGATGTCAACTGAAAGTGCCTACGTCATTATTGGACGAACCCCAATTATAGTTTGCAAAGGTTGTTCCAAGAATTTCCTGCAATGGATTTAGTGTCCCTGTCACCAACTGACCATTCACAACTAATGTTTGGCATTTATCTTACTTTACCAATGAATGGACAATAGCATTGACATGCCGATTGGTGTGTTCAATAAGTGGACCTGAATGGCGATTTATATCAATTTTAGCAAAAACGCAACGTTCATTACAGAGGATAGTTATATTTACTGTGTTGTTGATATGTGAAAATTATATTATTGTAATTTCTTATGTCTTCAGTGGTTAAAGATAAACAGTGAATGAGTACAGGTTCCTGACAAGTCGGAAAATTATTTTAATAGAAAGTAATCAACAGAGATATAATAAGAGAAGGAGTGGTCTAAACAGACCCCTTTTTTGTTGCAGCCGGGATCTCCCTCCTATATAGTAAGTTTAAAATTGAATATAATATGCAAAGTAATCATTATGATTGAACAAATTTAAATGAACGAAGTGATTTGCCTCTGATGGTAGCGTCCGCTTTTGAACTGGCAATTCAAAGGGAATGTCTTGCTCATGACTGCCTTCAAATCAGGCAGGCACTATATCAGTTTGCAATTGATTTTGCCACATGTTAATTGAACAGGGTCCATATCTTAATAATTAATTTGGCTAATCGGGAAAATTTTGATTAGGGTCTCAAGATCAGCAATTTTGTCTTTTACTAAAATGAATAGTGTTATTGCAAAAAAGTCTCAAAGAGGGATTATTAGGTGTAGAATTTATTCATGATAGACAGAATTTCTGATCATGAGATGCTTATCAAAATTTCCCTGATTAGCCAAATTAGTTACGAAGATATGGACCCAGTTCAACTTATTGAATAAATATAAAAGATGATGTGCTCACGTGGTGTTGCTGAACCCGATGTACTCGCCTCCTGCCAGGGCCTTGTACTGGTTTGAGGCCTATGGAAAAGAGGAAAAAATGATAACGACCAACAATAAATATTACAATTAGATCAAAATAAATGTGGTAAGATTTATATATTTATATATAAGGATAGGCTCTTATTTCTAGGGGGTAAAAAGAAGAAGTCATTCTAGAAATAAGGAAATTAATCCAGTCATCGTTTAGGGAAAAATCTAACATGTTCAGTCTGTTGATCCCTATATATAAGGCATTTCTCAGAGTGTAAGATGTATGAATGATATATATATACATAATATATAATTATATATATATATATATATATTATGAACTCAGTCATATGTTGATATAAATAAATTAGAGTCAAACTATATGTCATCTATTTAATCCCCCAGGTGTCTCCACTGAGTAGGCCTGGCTGAAACGTTCCCTTTTTCCAGGGTAATACAAAGGACCATTAGTATTGAAAAGTCATATAATTATCCTCTATTGCCATTTGTTTTTTTTTGTTTTTTTTCTCAAATTAGAAAATGATTTTATGCTTATGCTACAGAACCGGCTCATACAGGCGACCTTTGCTCACCAATAACAGTGTACGGTCTTGCTGTTACTTAACATTTTCTTAAACCAATTTCAAAGAGTTAGCTTTGTCAAAATAACCTTTTCGTGTATGATTTAAACTCCTTAGTTTACAAAATAGATGTTGTTCTTATAGCACAATAGTATTCCTGTAGTATGGGTCTTGGGCCAGCCATAAAACACAATCATAATAGGGTATGACTTTAGAGAGATGTAGTTCATGTGAAAAAATTAATTTAAACTTGGTTTCATGACAAACTGAACATCTACATCCAGTAAGATTCAAAGTATGCCTAATATCAATTGTATAATATCAAAACTAAATGGAAACTAGATCGTGAAGAAGTGATTAATAACGAAAGGTCCATGCCTCATGAAAATGACAAATTATGAAATCTACTATTAAACTTATACCATTGTGCTTAACGTTGATTAAAGTCGACAGAACCTTATGTTATCACTTTGTACACACAATAATTGAGATAGACAAATAGGGATTTACTGGGAGGGTTACCTTGATACTCAAGTTCATACATGTAGGAAAATCCTGACTCAGATCTTCCAAGGTTTCTTTGCCTCTGCAAGAGAAACCCTCTTAGCATTCAAATTGAATAGTCATGCCTAGTCAAATCTAGTCTAGCAGAGGGGATTCTAGATATAATGACATTGTATTAATGTGATAACCCTCATTTTCTTTTCTAGGATACGTCTACAAGACCTACAAATTACGGTCATAAGATGTAAATTGTGTTAAACTGTGATAGTACTATATTATTATTAAAGGTTATTAAAAAGTACATTAAGATGTTATTAACAAGTACATTAAGAGTATTTTAGTGATAAGCTTTCCCTTTTCCTCAATTATTCTTAAGATAATTTGATGCAGGTTATACTCACATAGTCAAAGCGGTCAGCCATTTGAAGGTTCGGCTTCAGGAGAGAAGCATTGACGATAGCTCCAGCATTTATCATCGGGTTGTGAGGTTTTTCTGAGAAAACACGTAGTAATTGTAATGAGAACTTCACTGCTATCAACATTTAGAAACATGATCATAATAGGACGACCTAATGATACCAGGTCCGTACCCAGATCCAAAATTTAATCTGAGGGGGTTCCTGGGAAATATCAGGAGGCTCCTGTGCAGTCTGAGGGGGTTCCTTGGTAATCTGAGGGGATTGCTGGGTAATCTGAGGGGTTCCAGGGTAATCTGAGGGGTTTCTGGGTAATCTGAGGGGGTTCCTGGGTAATCTGAGGGGGTTCCAGGACATTCTGAGGGGGTTCCTGGGTAATCTGAGGTGGTTTCTGGGTAGCCTGAGGCGGTTCCTGGGTAATCTGAGGGGGTTCCCGGGTGGTCTGAGGGGGTTCCTGCATGGGTAATCTGAGGGGGTTCCTGGGTAATCTGAGGGGGTTCCCGGGTAATCTGAGGGGGTTCCCGGGTAATCTGAGGGGATCCTGGGTAATCTGAGGGGTTTCTGGGTAATCTGAGGGGTTCCTGGGTAATCTGAGCGGTCCCTGGATAATCTGAGGGGGTTCCTGGGTAATCTGAGGGGTTCCTGGGTAATCTGAGCGGTCCCTGGATAATCTGAGGTGGTTCTTGGTAAAACTGAAGCAGTTCAAATACATCCAAGGGGTCTCCAGTTGTCACTTTTGGTCAAATTTATGTTTTAAGCTTTCCAAAATCTGAAGGGGTTCGAGACACCCTCTGTACCTTCCCTCCCCCCTCCCTTAGTACGGAAATTGCTATATCAAAGAGGCATGTACATTTCAGAGTATATGAGAGTTACAGACGTGGCTTCTGCTTGGTTATTGCAACCACAATGACCCTTAAGGCCATATTACACTACACATTACGTAACATTCGCGGTGGGTCGCGTTGCCCCACGCGAGTGATTCATGTTTTTTTACAGACATGTTTGTAAAATCCTGACGCGAGCTGGGTGCCCAACATGACCCAACGCAACCCCCAACGCGTGCCAAACGTGTAGTGTAATACTTGGGACCCAACACGACCCTACGCGTAGTGTAATATGGCCTTATTATGCTCTTCAGACAGCCCAAACACGAACCAGACGCGTTGGGCAATGGGACCCAACGCGTCCATCTACCCAACGCGTAGTATAATTAGGGCTTTACTGTTGTGGTCGAGTGTGAGTTCGTTGAAGCTCCGTCCCGAGGGCTCCTGCCCCACGTACTTGTGGACCTCATCAGACCCGATGTCACTGATGGCCAGCGCATAGTTCAGGGGCTTACAGCACGACTGGAGGCAGAACGGCTGTGACGACTCGCCCAGGGAGAACCTGGAGGATGAGGGGAGTCATTTATCAGTTATCCATGTGGCATTACATTACACAACTTAAGTTATGATATGACAATGTTGGTGAAAAGTCACATATAAAAGTGTGTTACACATTTATATGTGAGAGTGATCCAACAGCCAGGGTCAATTTCACAGCAAAAAACAGGTTGGGACGAATTCTGTCTTTGGTGATTGAATCTATGAGATGAAGGTGACAGGGCTGGCAAACAGCAGGGGATCAAAACCTGGAAATTATTTTGCTGTACCTCATCCCTTAGTGAACCCACACACCAACCGGTAAACAAACTCAAAGAACCACTTGGTCAGTGATGGGTCCCACTCAGAAATTAACAAACACACAAAGCCCAACTCAAGGTTTTTGCTATGTACATGTTTTACAAAAATATATTGGGATGAGAGGACAGCAAAACATAGGTCCAACAGATGTAACTCTAATTATGTTATTGTACAATAGTTTTTGGATAATGTCGCTAGAGAATAATTCATCTTCAATCTTTTTATATTTACTGGCTTACATTTCTGTCATAAATGGTGATTAACTGAAAAAAACATAACTTTAACTTACCTCTGTCCATCTATTGTGCACACGGACACTGACCAGATCTTGGGGTCGGCCCTCGCCAGTTGAGGAATGTAGTTGGCAGGCTGAATAGAGGTCAACAATGGGAAAATAGTTAGAAACACGTTTTAGGAAATCGGGTTGACAAGTAAGGTTGATTTCTATAAATTATGTAATTCAGTACAAACTATTTCCTATTTCCTGAACATATGAAACGTGCATGAAAACAAAACCAGTTGGCGTTTTGTTGCACCGTTTATCACTGGCTTTAATCGAAGGAGCGTAAAAGTGTGCCTGCAAAAAAGATCTCGAGGTTATACAACAGGCATGTACGTATATGAGCTTAAATACTAATGGGATATAGTTTATATGAAGATGTATGACATGGGACGTGTTTCGACCGGTTGTTTCTTGAGAAATTCATTTGAATATTTGGAATTAACTCTTAGAGATTAGACTTTTATTCATCACTGTATCTCTGGATTTTAAGTTGATAATTTGGAGATCAAACTACAAATTTCAAACTGTTCTCCTCCCTGCCGCCCTCACCTGTCCTTTTGTGTTCATCTTACACTTGTAGTAGATGTCCTCTATCCTCCTGGTGAAGGGGAAGAACTCAGGGATGACCATGTCGTTCTTGAAGGCCTTGCTGATCAGGAAGATGTTGGCAGATATACATCTGAGGAATAGCCATATTGAAGAGTTTGAATACTTTATTAACAGTATCTGCCCTGTGAGCGAGAAGTGAATACGTCCATGCAGGCCAAACCGAGCTCCAGGGGCAGATCCGGGGGGGGGGGGGGTCCTTAGGGTCCTGACCCCTCCCCCTTTTTTTTTTTTGGTTGGGACTTAAACTTGACAAAGAGAAAAAAGGCACATGTGTGCACACAAAGGCACGCCATTTTAGTCCTTAACCTATATGCAGACCACCCATCCCCCTTTCTGAAATCCTGTATCCACCCCTGAGCTCTATGTTTTGGATATTGTTTGGGTAATAATATAGAACCTTTGGGGTTGTCTTCCTGTTGTTGCAATTCTTCTTGATATATTGTGTTCCAATAGCCAAATCTATTCCTGATTTGGGATAAGGGTTAATCATATTCATGTTACAATATATTATTTGACAGATTTCTTGCAGGTGTTGTACAGGATGCAGGATCGTTTACCATGTTATCAAGGAAATGTCATAAAATACCATAATAGAGAAAGTAACAAATCCCATCTTACTCGAGGAAGGTGGTCTTGTCGACCCGAAGGTCACTGATGTCGGTCGACCCGCACTGCTCCATGGCCTCCTCCTCGAACAGCTCCTTGGTCTCGGCCAGCCGGGGGTCTGACATCCGCAGACCCGTGCTCTTAATCGCCTGGGGTGGAGAAATACAAGTATTATGAACAGGATGAATATTAATTTTATGGGCTTTTATGCCTCCGGGAAGTTACGTGGGTATTCGAGAAGTGAAAGTTATTTTTTTAAAGGTACATATAAAATACCAATAACAGTTTTGAGATTTTAAATCGCTGTTTTTGCACAGATAAGTCTATCAAATACATAGAACTGTTGAAACAATAGCTGCTTGAACGTGACGTAAACCTGCGATAATATGCATGATATGCTTATCTTTTTTCCAGTTGAAATAAAAGAAGTAAAATAATCATTAAATCAGATTAAATGAAGTTTACTGCAAAATACATTAACGTACATACTTTGGCATAAAAACACAAGTGTGTACACTCAATATTACAATATCATGATAAAATATTACTAAGGTTTCAAGTGCGCACTTCCAACTATAGCCGAAAAGACTATAGTAAGGACCCATAGTTCTAAGTGAGTACACTCACACTTGGGGCTAGCTACGAACGCCCCTGACATGTATACTGGGGAATGGGGGTTGTATTGCATTAAAAGATAACATCATAATTGTAAACTCACATTCCAGAACTTTTTGATGGAGACGAGCCCATCCTGCTCGGCCAGAAGCACGTAGAGAACATCGTCCACCTCCGTGGGGTTGGACAACTTGTTCAAGGTCAGTTCGCTGAAAAGAGACAGGCACTTTGCACTTATAGACGTTGTGCAGATGACGTCATGTCTGTCAAAATAGGCTGTCCGCTATGTTGGTGATCAGTATAAAATCATGATTATCTACAATTTTAAAACATCTATGAAAAAATTTTACTTTCAAAATATATCACTGAATGATGATGAACAGATTTGAATATTTATATTTGATAAATTCCAGTTTGTTTCATTGCCATGTGATCTTGAGAACCACATAGTGATCACCAAAAACTGGTCACGTGGCCACGTCTGCACAAGGTCTATAGGCTGAAGCATTTTAATGTGGTATATTACAAGTAAAGATATGGCCATTAGTTATATAGGAATATACTGACGTTTCCCCAAAATGTCTTATATTAAACAGCTAGCATTTTGGCGCACCTACTTGCTATTTGTTATTTATATTAGTTCTTTAAATCAAACAACATAACTCTGTCATTGACTTTCGTTTTTGCTTTAAACATACCTTACAAGAATGACCGAATTGAAACACATCTATGCACCTTTCTCATGAACCTGGGCAGTGAACCCTCCCATTGAAGGCCTGTACCCATGCAACGATTTCCATTGAAACCCCTACCCAAAACGATTGTTCAGGCCTATTCCACTAGCAGGGCGCCACTCTATTGAAATAGGGCTATATAATTGAGACATAGACTGCAGCGTCATGATAGATCCTTTTCAAAAGTGTGGCGCCCCGCTGGCGGTATAAATCAGAACTAATGTCATGGGTTATAAATCCAAAATGAAGACAGGCCAATAAATGTGGGTTCATTAATTATGTGTCACGCATCTTATGTAACCATCCAATGATTGAACACCTTCATTTTGAAGCGAATGAAAAACTTGAAGGATGAAAAGGTCTCTTTTCAGTAGTAAATGATAGATATGCCCTTCTTCGGCGTAGAGGTCAATGTTACACCCCTCTCAGGTTACTTTCCCCATAACAGGTCACCCCAGGATATCAAACAAATGTGGAGGAGGTATCCGCTCTAATGGGATGTCTCCTGTCCCATCTGGTGACACTGAAAAGAAGTCATCAGCCTAGGCTATAAGTCACCTAAAAGAGTATAATATTTTTAATCCCAGGCTCATTGCATTTGTACAAAGCCTATAATGTTGTCACTTAGTGAGGGACTTATTCCGGATGACATAGATAAGAGTACCAATTCGGCGAAGAAGTCTACATCTCTTAACCCTACAATCAGTGATGGACTGAGGGCAGGGGTTTTTTTTCAAAGTTATTTTCATCTTTTTATGAGTAGCTTAGTTGTTTCTGTTCATTTCCTATCTAAAAATCCGACTTGCTAAGAATGGAAATGACGATAAAATGTGTATTTTTATTAATGTAATTTATCGGTCCCAAAGGGACAAGATAAGATGTTACAATAGGGCGCCCCTCTCCCTTTTTTTAAAGAAAATCTCTGCTCTACAATAGGGTTACGTATTTAACACTGAAAGGAAAGGCCATAACTAATATTGCTCCAGGGCCCGTAGACAGATACCTTAACAATGGCGTTAACCCTCTTGTAAGCCTCCTGTTTGTCTAAGGGCATTAAATGGGGCGGAAACAGTAACACAGGTTGTCGCCGCCATGTTTTTAAGGGGACATCCGATTGCTTTGTTAACACTAATCCCCTCAACTAAAGACGCTAAAGCCCTGTTTTCACTAGCTGATTTTACTACTGATTCCAGAAATCGGCAGTGGGAATATTGGTTAATCGTGAACATGTTATATATACCATTAGAAAAGGTTTTTAATTCTCTTTTGAATGGTATGTAAGATGTATAATCCTTTGCTATATTACCAGTTACAAGTAATAAATGACCAACAAATCGGTAGTAAAATCGCTTGGTGGAAACAGGGCTTAAGCCTACAAACAGGGCATTAACCGATGGCCTATAATACCCTCCCAGAGCCTTGGTTGGGCGTTTTCCCACCGTTCTCAGACATGACTAGGGAGCCCATGTTATTGTATGAAGTTAACCCACGTAATCAAGCATTGAATATAATGTCTTTTGGAGATCTTCTCGACAAAGGGTTTATTTGGTTCAATGACCCCATGGCAGGAGATACCCTTAAGAGCATTGACTGTAAGTCCTTTAGGTAATGTCTAGCCACCCGTGGACAGTGGATTAGGTTGTCCTCTCACTAGGTGGGTAAGTGATGGCTATATAGACAGATGGCGGACTTATAAAAATAAATGTGTTAAAAGTGTTATGGCCAACGTGATAGATATGGTTTTTAATGATCTTTTAATAAAATGTCAATTCTCCCAACCACGGATAGCCATTTTCCTGAGTTTTACCTGCAGGTAAGACTAAGACAGGGTGCATGCTGGGTAATATGTCGACAAGATCCAAGACTTTAGCATAGGAATCTTCATGAATTGTATCATTATTTGTAGATTAACATTGTGAAAAACTAGTCATCATTATTTTTTTAATTAGTATCCACATCCATTAATATGTCCTGAGTTTTTTGACAATTCATTCAGTGTAGATGGATACATGACAATTATTTGCTTATTTTCTATAATTTTCCGATGGATTTTGTTGACAAAACCAGTTCAAATTAGACTGCAGGTGCCTAAAATACTGTAAGTCAGTTATCCGTGGTAGGGAGAATTATACAGGAATTTGACCTTGAATAAGTAGACATACTTTCATATGTTACACATTGTTAAAAAAGAAAGTTGATTCTGGGGCTATAGGATTATGTATCCCAATTAAAATATTTCTTTTGTTCAACAACAAAAAGGATTTGTACGCATGCGTGCAACATTTTATCAACTTTGTTTAGAGGTCCGCCAAAAGGGGTAGGGGGGGGGGGTCAGGACCCCCTGAACCCGCCCTCAGCTTTAAGACAAATCCACGTACTTACCAGTGGGTGGGGATTTTGTGGATCCAGGAGTCGCGGCGGTCGACCCGCGTCATGCTGGCGGGCGGGCACCTGGCGCCGGGAGGGCGGCCTGAGAAGGACGATGGCAGGAGGCGGCCGGGCCTGCTGGATATGGAGTCAGATATTGATAAGAGTAGGGTAAAAGGCAGGAGTAGTGGTGGAGAAGGACTGGGTAGAATCAGGGGTAGGGTAGGGTAGAGTAATGGCACCTGGCGCTGGGAGGACAGGGGTAGGGTGGAGTTAGAGGTAGGGTAGATTCAGGGGTGGGATAGTCAAGGGTAAGGTAGAGTCAGGGATAGGGTAGTCAGGGGTTGGGTAGAGTCAGGGGTAGGATAGTCAGGGGTAGGGTAGAGTCAGGGTCATGATAGCCAGGGGTAGGGTAGAGTCAGGAATAGGATAGTCAGGTGTAGGGTGGAGTCAGTAATGTGGTAGTGCCAGGGTTATGGTTCAATTAGGACTACCAAAGTGTCTCAACATTTCTATTCCATCTATATAATTAAGCGTGTGTGTTTCTGTAAGTGCGTATGCTATGTATAATGTATTTATGTATATATGTATTTACCTTATATATACGTTGCAATAAACGTAATATTGAGATTGAATAATATGAGTAATATCCTGTAAATATTGCTATCTTTTTGTCCTATTGGATGGGTATATCAAGTAGCAAAACATGCCATTGATAAGAGTTTTGTGTAGAATAATAAACTCAGATGACATAATGTTTGGTATGAGGAAAAGCAATTTTCAAAAAGTAGGGAATGCGTGCAGAGGACAAAAAGGTAACTGGAAAGGAATCATGGCCTAGTTACATCTACTGAGTGTAAACATTATATGGCTACTGGATCATGTAACCAAATTGTTACATGCTACATGTCTCATTGATAATGACGTTCATCCTGCGTGTGAATCTACAATTACAACCAATGATGATAGGCTTTACTTTTTGTGTACATACCAATCTGCATATAACTCTTAATGTATCACTGTCTAATGTACACCATGCCAATGATGTCAACATTTCTCCGACAAGTATCAAAAGTTACGCAGTTTCTAAACTCGTCAGACATATTTGTCAAATTGACAACTTTAGGTTTGTAAAGAATTTCTTGCATACTTTATATCAAAGACATGGTAGAATATGGGGGCGCTGCAAATGATTGATAAGCTTGATTGTGCGAATAACTCTGATCATAAGATTATAATAATATTTGGATAAGAATGGGCAACCCTTAGCTCTTAGCTTTATTATTTAAAAATAGATGGTTGAATATACTTGATAAATGAACGACGTTTATATTCAAACGCCGTTTGGAACAACATCGACAACTAATAGACTGATTTCACTTAAATCAGTTTTATTCAATATGAGCAGCAGGATTCCGGGGTCGTATTGTGGTACCCATTGGAACGTTCTATGATGTCACATCACACCATTGGCTGGGAGGGAGCCAATGGTGTTCTTTCACTAAAAATTAATGTTACAATAACATTCTTTATTTGTAGGGTGTCAAGTTCACCGAGATAAAATCTTACTACAACACTCTATTTTGGTAGGTCTCAAACTTATGTAAAATAGCATACCTTTTACATGAAAATAAATCAAGTAACAGATTAACCAAAAGAAAAATAATCGCAGAACGTGCCTGTTACACTGCTGCTTGCCTGGGCAGCATCTTGGCAGTAATGAACAGTATTGGGCTGTTAACAAGGTGAAAGTATGACAAGGTTAATGACAAGGAATAGGCGGTTTTTGACAATTCAATTTGTGCATTTAGCCATCGTCACTCAGATGGATATTGCAAAATTCGTGTATTTTCAAAACTTTGACTAAATACTCCCTAAGAAACCCATTATTTACTAGTACTGAAACTGGGTCATTAGGTCTTGGGTCCTTTACCCTTGACCCAACTTTTGGATACCCTGCTACACAATGATGAACGGCTGTGACTCTATAGATCTGACATGATATATTTCTATGAGCACTCTATTAGGGCTCATGCCGTAGTGTTCCTAGTTTGTCTGGGCTGGGCTCGTCGTGTCAATTTCCCCAACCTTATCAGCTATTTATATCAGTTAGTGTCAGAGTAAAATATACAAGTTTCCGTTGTCACAATTGAATTGGAAGTAGGTAGAAAGTAGGCCTTGCATAATGGTGCTCGTGATAATGAACGTTGCCATGCCAACGGTGCAGTGACGTCGGCAGTGACGTACCATATGGAGGGACAACCCAAGCTGGTAGACATTACATTGTCCGCTCTCAAATGGGCTGCAGAAGAGAGACAAAACGAACAATGTCCAGCTCAGAGAAGATCAGAGGACTGCCTATCACGAGAATGTCATAAACAATTAACATCAAAGGCATCCAAGCAATTGTTTATTGCAAACGGAAATGGGGTGTTCTGGAATTGTCTTATGAAATCTATTTAGGTTTGTGCGTAGTTTCTACTCTAGATCTTTTTAGTATGGGGAAGTATTTTCTCTTCCTGTTGAATCCTAATAAGGATCATAGATAGGTTACGGGTTAATCTAATGAACTCTGTTATGGTGCAAGATGGATATAAAAGTTGTCACTCCAATTACACTATGAGATACTAACATAGGATAAAGTGAGATTAAGAGTCCCTTTGCTCAATATAAGTGTGCGACATTTTCTTTACTTTGGAATCTCAATAAGGAATAGGAATGATGGTTAGGGCCTAATCTAAGTAACTCTGAACATTATAGTGCAAGATTGATATAGATAAATTCCCATTCTAATTACACTATGAAACTAACGTAAGGTAAAGTGAGGTTAATTAAGAGTCACATTGCCCAACGTACAATATGTTTTCTTCTTGTTGAATCTTAGTATGTAAGGAATAAAAATGATCGGTTAGGGCCTAATATAAGTAACTCTGTTATGGTGCATTGTATATATATATATATATATATATATATATATATATGTGTATATATATATATATATATATATATATCACCCGCTTGGCAGGCTGTGCGTACCGCTCCTTGTATTAATGATTTTCAACATTATTTGTATTTTGCTTGGATGATATAATATAGAACACCCTTAGGGGTCGTCCTCGGGCCTACGGACGACCCTCTGGTCAGCTTACGGACGGCAGGCTTTGCCCCTGGGCTGTGCGCTGGCCGGCAGGTTGTCCTTCGACCCTCGGACACCTAAGGACCGTGGGTGTTCTTATATCAAGATGGATTTAAAAAGTCGTTACACTATAAAATACTAACGTAAGATAAAATAAGAGTTAGGAGTCATTTTTCCCAATGTACAATATTTTCTTTTCCTATTGGATCATGATAAGGAATAGATTAAGGGATTGGTTAGGACCTAACCTAAATAACTCTGTCATGGTGCAAGATAGTATAACAGTTGTCATTCGATTTACACTACGATATACTAACATAAGATAAAGTGAGGTTAAGAGTCACATTGCCCAATGCACAATACAAAGAACACCAGTTGCAGAGGAAAACGAAAGGTCCTGAGACACCCTACCTTGTTATGCCTGCCATTCAGCTATTGTAAGAAAGGGAAGAACAATTGCAACGACAATTAATATGAATCTTGCAAATGATTCGGAGATTTCATTTGGTTCCTTTGAAATAGGTAAGTATAGTTGGCCTCTATCCGTTTAGGGTATACCGAGGTGTTTTATTTATTTAAGGAAAAAGGGTAATGACATTGTATTGCAGACATCCATCATGCATGAATTTTGTAACGTAACGTATTAAATTTTGGTAAATTTATTGTTTCTCCACAATTTCGTTTTTTTAGAATGGAACCAGATCTATCCGAAAATCACAGAAACACATCTCAAACATGTATAAAGTATCGTACAAAGTATTTCCTTCTAAGGAAATCAAACTGTAGTGTGGTACACGAAACGAATTCAATCTGGGGGGCGCCTGTGGCACCTGCCCCCTCCCACTAATTTTTTCCATTTAGAATTTTTAATGCAAAATTCTAGCCCCCTCTTAAATATACACTAGCCTCTCCCTTTTATCAAATATCTCATTGGATGCGTCACTAGTATGGGTACGATGCTAAACTTAACATAGGACAAATCACAAGAACGGAAGAGGAGAAGGGGCAAGCTGGGGGGAAAGGGGTAGGATGTGGAGTCGGAGAAGTAGGAGTAGGAAGAGAGTGAGGAGGAGGGGGTTTGACATTAATATTCAACAATCTAAGTGGAAAGGTCTCTGGAGGGCATGATACCCCCGGGTTGAGGTGATCTCTGTATTGACGTATAACAGAAATGAAAGGAAAGTGGAGGCAAAGTCAATTGTTTAAGGTTGTGTGATTACCAGACTCCCCTGTCCTACCTCCCCCAGTCTCATTCTCTAAATAAACATCTGCATCAAGCTGATGCAACAACTGTTAGCCCTACCACACATTAATATAATCCAGGACTGCATTATTGCATCAAGCAGTGTATTGCAGCCAACAGAAATTCAAGCCAGTTTCTATAAGCCCACCACCAGACAATTCCCTGTCTTCCCATTATTGATGAGACTCAAACACTTTATTAAGGGTCCCCTTAAATTCAATGGAACCTAGTGGTTGCCTCTTTAAGTTAGCATGCCCCATTGCATCAACCTTGCCCTGTTGGTATACTTATTCAGACTGACCAGTTATTTTGTTTGTTGGGTTTGAACCACCAGATTCAGTGGTTCTGTAGCAATGGGTCATTTCACCGTTGGGCCAGGATGATTGAATCTATGAGGAGGTAGAGACCATTACTGTCTGAGGCAGGTGTTCTTTTATAAATGTGCAGTTTCCCATAGGCAGGGAACCATATATACAACAACCGATGGCACTAGGCCTTTGATTACCCTGTCGTTGACCACAGGGAGAATGTCTATACCACAGCAGCAGGACTGAAACTTGAACCGCCAACCTTTGGACAATGAAGCTAACACCCTACCATTTCACCACTAGAACGCGCAAACAGTGATCTGCAATCCACTCTCAATAAGTAATCATTTGCTTTCCCAGGAAATTCACATAAAATACCGCCGTTGTCTACGTGCTAACAGCATGTAACCAACTTGAACATGTGCCAAATTGTCTGGGTTCCTTCATCATGTCGGTACCGAGACATTGCTCAACTTTACGACATACTCCAGCTGGTGAAAGCGGAAGGGCCGCACCAATAAATACGTGTTTACTAACACAGTTTTCTTGCCTGAGCTATTATTTTTCTACTGCTATGCCAATATATTTCTTAACCGACCGTTTTTCCCGGGGGTCAGTGTCTGAACATAACTCACGTCAGGTAAAGCGGTTATACCGTGGAGTACGGGTGGAGAGGGGAGGGAACGACATTGGGAGGGATGGGTAGACTCTTGGATGGCGGGGGTGCTTGAGGGGAGTGCAGGCATACTCTATCGTCGCTTCTGATTCCCGTGTAATCATCACTCCACGTATAGCATTCTGGGAAGGGGTTGTGCACTATGTTTTGTACCAGGTTCAAGTATTCTCCGCCAGGGGGACAGTGTACCACCACTGTTGCATAGCACTACATGCATGATGCAGTCGTGTAGTACTACACTTGAGGTAAATCTATGAAAAAAGGCTTCCCAGAATGCTATACTCAGAGCGATGATTACACAGGAATCAGAAGCGACAGTGGAGTATGGAGTGCAGGCTGGGATTAAAGGAGTGACGGAGGAACAACGTTAACATGTACGTCCATTCCTACACAGCGCATGGGACAACTACACTTGCTAATTCTTTAATTAAATGTTCATTGCTTTATGTTGTAAAGCCTCCTATCCACCTTCTAGACTCGACCTTTGCAGCGCATAGAACCATCCCAGGCGAGCATGCAACGTCATTGAAACGTTGCAGTAACATTCTCTAGAACCTAACATTGCGACGATAATATTGCGACATTCTGTTTACATTCGTTCACACAAAGAAATAATATTGTTATAACATTCTGTATTGGCAAGGTCTCAGCTTCAATAAAATGCAATATTATTATAACAATCTGTTTAGGTGAGTCTCAACTTTACATAAAATAAATTAACTGTTATATGAACATGTAGCAAGAAGCAGACCGACCAAAAAAGTATGGTTACACTTACAGAACATTAATGGAACACAGCCATAATAATATGGTAGCTCCAATACGCAACGCACCACGCACCGATGGGTAATACAGTTGAAGTACGTCTGGATCTTTTGTAGGTGTGCATGATACCTTTGTAGGCCTATGAAATAATGTCAACGTTCACCCCTACTCTCGTCTTGATAACCCCACACACTTACCGTCAACCTGTAGTGCTCTATGCTCTGAATAAAACAACCATGATCAATACAGTCATTCCATCATAAATCCTGATATTCAGTGAAAATCACATCTTTTTATGCATATTTTATGTAGTAGCTATGACATGCGTACACAAGTTAAACTAGGTTAACCTCTGTTTTTACATACCCACAGGTCAAGGCAATAGAGTCAAGGTAAAAGCGTAAGGTGTAACATTCACTCGGTTAGTTTATTTTCAACTTTTTAAGTTTTATTTCCAGTACGAAGGCCGTGGCTTTATCAGAACAAACAGGAAGAGTTGTTTATAGAAATGGGAGTGGTGAGGCCTCAGAAATGTAGTCACCCACGTGAACTTATCCTACAACTTATACAAGACATCAGGCAATCCATACAAATTCTAGGTACATTATTTCCTTCCGATTACGAATGCCTATTTGCCACTTCAACTCGACACAGACCATTCATCTACCCTCGCTGATTTTGGCTCTCAGAGTTGATCAAATTGGTCTTTCCTTTCGTGTCTTTATCAAACATAATCAACACAAGAACGTTGCCATGTTTTTCGTTTCACTTTATCTGTTCCCTCACGACAATCTTGAAACGAAAACCAACATGGGTATGGAAATAGTGCGAAGGTCAGGTGATTTCTCAGATTTTCCTAATTTTGTTATAGGCAAGGTTATGAAGATCTCAAGCCAACTGGTCCAAACTTAGCCTTTGGCACATTTATCCTTGTGATCATACATGTACATCCATGACCCATAGCTCCTGGACAGGAGTAGGAATACATTAGTGTGCACCCAAAACATTGCCATCATACCGTGGATGTAGAGATATGGGTAGGACGTAAACAGACTCTATATCTGTAGACGTGTTTATCCTATCTCCGACAACATTCCTATCAAATGCACTCAATCATAGACACAATCGTTTTAAATGCATTTACACCTTACTTCCTCCTATGGTTGGCAACAAGTAACATGTAATTAAACCTTGATTTTCATAGTGAAGCAAACATGGCAAACTTAGGCACTTTTAGTATATTATTGCCCTCATCGAGAAAAGTCAGTTCTAAATTCTTCAGCCTTTAGGCCTGATTTCACCATCTGATTTTGAAAATCATAAGAGGGAATAAGCGCTCATCATAAACATGTAACGTAACATTAGAAAGGATTTTGAATTATCTTTCGAATGGTATGTAACATGTATGGGGTTATTGAAAAAATTCTAATGATAACTTAGAAATTGGCAAATTCTTAGTACTTATAGTAGTCAAAATCGTCAGGTGGGATACAGGCCTAAGTTGAAGATTTTTCCTAAAATTCTAGATTCCTGATTATTAGTAGATCCACGGCTATCAGAGGCCCGGGCATTCTGAACACTACCCGTGAAGGAATGCTATGTACCACCTGGGCCAGCTCCCGGCTTCACTGCTGCCCCCCTCCTGATGCACACGTGCCACCTACACCCTTCCTGTCTGGGCTTACTTACACTCGCGGGCCGGGTACCTTACCCCTGCCCCAGTACTCCAGTACGCCAGAACTGGGGGCTTCTGGCAACATTAAGCCCCGGCTCCACTGCCCAACTGACCTCAAATCGACGGTCGTAGCCCAAGCAAAAATATGACGTTATAAATTCTGTTTAGTTCTGCTTTGGTTCTTGTTACGTTACTTTGATGGCACCCCAAAAAATGTCTTTAGAGCCTAATATTGCGACGTCACACTGTAACATTATTTTGTCATTCTTGTAACGTTCTTTCACATTATAATAACTGGACGCACCAGTACCCACGACTGTCTGGTCGTAGCTCATATTCCCAACCCTCTGATGGGTTACAATTCAATAGTCGTGACCCATATGAATTCACATATATGGCTGTATATACGACTGCCCAAATGTTCACCCCTTAAGATACGACTTCGTAATACCGGTTCCACTGTGACGCCAACTGTACTCACCTCAACTAGTCGGGCAGTTGAGCCGCGGCTTACACTCCACAACTTGAGCTGCGATATCGGCGCGCAATGTGATGTTATTACAGACATACTGGGGTAATATAATTGTTTAAAAGTGGCAATTTGGAGTATCTCCCATATTTGTCACAAGAGGATTTTATCTCTAACATGTGCGACTTCTCTACAGCATCGTCCTATTGCGGTTATTGCAGCTCAAGTCGGGTAGTGTAACATACACCGCCTTACCTCAGTGCCTCCTGTATGTGTTTGATGCTACACCCCGACGCCGACCCTGTGGTTTTACCGGGAATATACGTCAATACACCGTATATTATGGCCAGGTGTTTTTCGTGTATCCATGTGTATACCTGCATATACTTGTGAGTATGTTGGCCTACACTATTATACGAATATAAATTATGTCTATAATATACATATGAAATTAATCATTCAACATGCTGGTAGCATCTACGTTCTAAAATAGGAATATATCACGAAGCACTGGTAGATATTCGCCTTGATCAGTTATACCGAAGATTTCCAAAAATAAAAGGAAAGTAGGGCTGTCCTGCTTGTATGCTATAAGCACGAAGACATATTGCTCAAGCTCGTATTAAAATCTTGCGTGCAACTTGTCCTTCCTCTACTTTCTTTTAATCAAGGTACCCATCATGAAGGGGGTGGGGTGTCCAAGACTTCCCCAAGACTTCCCCCGCTTATCTTATCCCTGCTGCTGCTGCTGCCCCAGTACTCCATTACTCCAGGGCCGGGCTTACCTCAGTGCCTCCTGTATGCGTTTGATGCTACACCCCGACACCGACCCTGTGGTTTTACCGGGAATACACGTCAATAGGGCGTGTTTCGTGGCGAGGTGTTTACAATATATCCATATGTATACCTGTATATATCCTAAATGTAGGTATATATATATGTGTACATATATATATATATATATATATATATGTGTGTGTGTGTGTGTTTGTGTGTGTGTTTGTGTGTGTGTGTGTGTGTACATTATATATTTACAATAATTATATATATTCATTCAACATGCGGGTAGCGTCTATGCTCTAATTAAAATAGGAACATATCAAGATTTACTTCCTGGTGATCGTTTGCCTTGATCCGTTGTTCCAAGGTTTTCAAAAGGAAAATGTCCCTATTATATGCTAAAAGTACTAAGACATATTGCTTGAGCTCATATAGCGAGCATCCCTATTCCCTCAATAATTGCTTTTACTTTATCGTGTTGATTATATTACCAATATTGAGGGGGGTCAAGGAATCCCTCGGACATGTACACCCCTATTGCAATGCAACCCCTGGAACCTACCTTGTCTGAAGGAAATATTCTGAAAATAAATGCAATAGTACAACTCACCTCTGGATGTAGCGGTCCTAGAAGTAGGTGTGCGCGGCGGAGGCTGCTGTGGTGGAGCCTGGGGGTGTGGTGCGCCTACACTCACTCTCTCCTGGCCCAGTTCTCTGGTCGTTGGATACCACTCCTGCTCAAGTGATCCTTCTCTTCTCTTCCACATCAACCACCGTTAACTACTGCTCCGGCTGCTGTTGCAGTGAAGTTTTATACTTGGGATGGGATAACTCTATTTTATAGTCTTTGGTGGTACTTGCTAAGGCGGCTGTCTCTTAGTTCTAACATTGCCCTCACGGGGGCGCCACGTGGTTCTATATACACACAGCGACCTTCACCTTGGATATGGCTCCCGCCGCAGGTCGCGTGTCAAACTCTCCAAGCGGATGTTTGCTAGGGATGGAGCGGTAGGCGGACACTGGAGAACGATTGGTGAGTGATTGGCGAGCCCCATTGAGCGGACCAATCAGATTGCAGGATTCGGCCACCCGAGCCAAGCCCACTGGCAAAAACTGGTGGTTGTGTAACCACATTTTGGTCTTCTTTTCTTTCTTTTTTTCCCGCCGGTAAAAGCAATAGCATAAAAATGATCAACGTATACAGAAAGACGACCGCAAATACGTAGAAGCACTCTTGCATAGTTTTTGTGCGTCTCAGCTTTTAGTTCATGAAGTGTCTGCAGAAACCTAAGCAATAAAGTATTTACTTTGACCCGTAAATATGGAGGCTGCCAATGGATAGCACATTGTCACCTCAAATAACGTGGTAAAGGTCAACGGAATTCTCCGAAAAGGGCATTTCAGATTTATTTCTATTCCGTTACTTAGAGTAGTTTGTTGCTTCATAATGTTGAATGATAGGCCCAATACGAACTCTTATATTTGAATGTGCATATATGCTTGACATTAAAATTGTCATAGATTGAACTTTAAAAATACTTGAAATATGCAACAACAGATAACCATATTCTAGGAATTATTGTGATCCTGTAAATACATGAATTTCACATCTAAAATTGTAATAACTCTGCAAACAACAGGAAACTGGTGATTATTTCTAATACACCCTTAAAATAAATAATATTCAATTTTAATTGGTGCTGTGTATTTGCGGTTTCTGGCAATAAATCACTATGGGAGCTTACGAAACCGTCCCCTAAGATTAATTGCAACCAGCATTCTTTGGCCGAGTGTGTTTTCCATTTCCGTTATTTTCTTCGTCCTTTGAAAGATTGCCATGTGCTTTGCCTTTGATAAATGCCGACACAAATTGAAAAGCTGGAATACTTAACACTTCAAGGTCAAGATGTCCTTGTACAATAACTTGAAAATACTTATCACTGGAAAGATTATGACGTTACACTGCACGTGTTCTCTGATATGAGCCATACAGGGGGAGGGGGATCCGTGAATACAGTATTTTGAAAATGAGATTGGGGGGCGAGCTCTTGAGAAATGATATTTTTGTTTTTATTGATAAACTTCAACAACACAAAGAGGGACGTCTCCTCAACCCCGCCCCCACATCCCCAATCCTCTAATTCCACCATTGTGAGGTGTAATTCTTACAATAGAAAATTGATCGAAGTATCATTCTTCAACAAGGATGCTTTCCCATGAAAATGAATATTATATACATGTATATACCCAACAATGTCGGTCAAGACGCCTGAGAATCCCAGGTAGAGACCTTTCTCATAAGTGTGGTGCCCTGCCAGCAGATATTTCTGAAACACGGTTTTGGGGTATGGGGTCCAATGGAAATGGGCCTGATCTTTTGGGTACAGGGTGTCTATGGGAGGGTCCGCTCTGTGCAGACTCTTGAGAAGGGTGTAGAGAGCACCAAAGTGGCCACAAAGTGGCATTGTCCAAAAATAAGGGCTCGAGCTGCACCGCTCTCCGCCCAAACCCTATCCGATAAACATTTGCCAACAAATTGACTCACCTAGATCTAGAGATTCTCCTGACCGAAGCACTTGATGTAACTAGGGGTCCTGGGTGTTTGGATGAAATCTCTTAGATTTCCCAATATATTAGCCAAATTTGTGGAAAATCGTAAGTGGAGATTTAGTATACTTGCCATGACTTCAATTTTGCTGAGACTCCCCTTTGATTTCAGGTCTGGCTGACACTGCATAGTATCCTACAGGTAGGAGGCAATATAACGCACAAATTAGGATCAATTGATAAAGTCTAATATGAGCTGATACTGATATTGCACTACGTAGAAAGTAGAAATTCAAAAGTAGGAATTCTCCCAGCCACGGATAGCCAGTTTACTAAGTTTTACCTGCAGGTTACCCTAAATTAAGATGCATGCTGGGTAACTTGTCGACAAAACTTATGGCTTTACTATAAACATTATCATACATAGTATCATTATTTTTAGATTAAGATTTGGAAAAAAATAACCATCATTATTTTCTAAATAAGTATTTACGTATATTTAAATATTTCCTGAGTTGTTTGAAAATTCATTCATTGTATATGAATATAGAACAATTGTTAGTTGATTTCCTATAGATTTTCCAATGATTTTGTCGACAAAAACAGTCAAAATTAGCTGCAGGTCCTTAAAATACTGTAAACCAGCTATCCGTGGTAGGGAGAATTCAGCGAGGATATGACTAAAAATCCTAAAGAGTTCAATTCAAAGGGCTTATTCTGTGGAACAGATTACCAGAAGTCACTGGTAAAGGTTATATTTAAAAAGTAGTTGATTGATAAACCATTTCTCTGATGATGTTGTTAAAAGATAACCAATCTTGGTTGCCTACGATTTCCAAACGTACTTTCATTGACTGTATAAGTGTTCTCCTTTCACTTTATCTCATTACATTCATAACTCAACTTCCTAAACATTATTAGTCACGTTTGACTTAGTTTTTTTTCTGTAATACCATGGTAAATTTACTTGACTGGAAGAACCTGTAAATACGAGAGATCAACTTCAATAAAAAAAAAAAAGATAAAACACGAAACCTCCATAGATAATTAACCTTGATGTAAACTTCGACGAAGCAAAACACTTAGAGCCACCTCGTAGTTTGTTAGACCTCATTCCGTGTGGTGAGAAAATTCTTTCAGCGACCATGTGGTGTCGTTTTCGTGATGTGTTTTCTTCAATCTGTTTACCAGTCAACAAAACTCAAGATTTATTATCGTGTTTCCAAGTAAGGTTTTGATGTAGGTTATGCAGCATTATACAACGCTGATTCTAATCTTGACTAATAATCTTATCTGAATCGGTATTTTATCAAGTGGAATGATTAGAAAAGACGGTGTTCCCATGAACAATTAGGCCTACTTATACTACTCCCGGCCCGTACCTCTATTGTCCTGAGAGGAGATTTCTGAGCGTAACCTACAGCTGTGGCTGGTTTTAACCTCCAGAGGAGGTTTATTTGGTAAACCTCCGGAGGAGGTTATCCAGATGACCTCCCCAGGAGGTTATTTGAGACATATATAGCTAGAAGAATATTCTTCTAAGTCCACAATTTCAAATTTATGAAAAGTTTTATCAATGATTTGGCATAGGTGAGAATCGAACCATGGTCCCTCTGAGAGAGAGTCAACCTCTCTAACCACTATACTAATAAGCTGCTTGGTATGTGAAGCTAGATAACTATATTGAATACACAAGCATCTATGTGTTGCACAGAAGGTTTATACGTACATATAGGCATATATAGATATAGATATCTACATACACATATAAGCTTTATTTTGCTACCAAGAAAACTTCTGACCATCTCAGTAAATGTATCCTATGGTTCAGGACGTAGTATAAGCTCGTAAACCACCTTTCAAATTCTACTGCTCAAATGTATTTAAAACAGAAAAAATGAAACAAGGATCTTACAGGATTCGTACCCAGGCCCTTTTGCATGAGAGTCAATAGCTCTAACCACTATACTAACGAAATCCCTGTGTTGGGACACTCACATACACAGGTAATTATTGTGCAATACATTGATATATATTTATAGTTATGTATAATATATATCTAATATATAGAAATACATATTTATCAAAGGCCTGTACAACCAAGACCCATATGGGAGCATATTTGGGTAAAGGTACCTAATGACATATTTAGCCATCCTGTGGCCGCTAGTTCTGGAGGTTTGTTCATACTATAAAACAATTACTTAACATGCAGCTAAAAGTCATGTTTTATAATGTTCCTTAAGTCTCAGGGATTCTTATACTCTTTGTTTTATCATTCTATGATATTTAGTTCCTTCGCGATCTTACGTACAATAAAGGTCACTATGGTCAATTTGGGCCAAATCTGGCAGTATCTGGCAGAACTTGACTCTTTGTTACATTAATCATCAAATATATGGGGGGAAAACTATTTTTTAAATTATTTTGTGAAATTTTTTTGGCTTACATGAAATTTTCTGAAGATTCTCATGACATTTACTAAAAAAATCAAAATTTTCATAAGCAATGCATCATGGGAAAATCAAAATGGAATGTTTTTAGCAGAATTTCTACGCATAATTTAGGTTAGCGAGTTACCATGGTTACGGTAAAAAGAATGTCAAAAACGAAAAGAACATTTTTTCACAGGTACTGTAGAAAATGTTTTCATCTTCTCAAAACTGAAAACAATGAGTGGAACAAGCACTCCTATCAATAATTATGGCACTTTTAATATTCTCAGAAATGAGAAAACTTAATTTCTTGATAAACATAACAAACTTTAAGTTGCCATAACATGGAAGTAACAATAGTACATGTAATTGGGAATAGGGGGTTCTCAATGTACAAGAGGTGGGGAGGTTCATACATGGTTATCTCGCGTTCTATCAGGAATATTTCAAAATGGTTTGCAGCATTTGAAAGAGTAGGTTGTCTACAATAAGAATAATGCTGACACATTTCCCCATGTTTCATGTGATTTTGTGACCTCATTAATTGGCAATAGGTACCTTTTCCCAGATACGCTCCCATATAACCTCAGAGTAAGCACATTGGGGTTATGGGAAGTAGTATAAGCTTGTAAACCACCTTGGAGGTATAGTTTATGGTTTATAACCTCCTCGGCTAACGCCTCAGAGATTATATACCATAAACTACACCTCCGCGGCGGTTTACCTTCACTTAAACTTCGAGGTTATTACTGATTTTTGCATGTTGATAACAGGCCCGTACCCAGGGTTTGCTGTGGGGGGGTGACGAGAATCCCTAAATGGAACTTTTGCCTATAATATCAACAATGTAGACCTAAAAAGGGGGGTGGCGAGTTTCCCAAAGTAGAACTTTTCTACTATTGTTTTTTGGTTTTTACATTGAATATTGGAGGGAAAGGTGGAACTTTTTAAGAAATCTGCTCTGTGGGGGGGGGGTGGCGCGCCACCCCTGCCTATCCCCCTAGTTACGGGCCTGACTGATATTACAGGACTTGTGTGGAATTTTTTCTTTGTGGATTCTGAGACGATTCTATATCACATTATCGTGCAATAAGTAGATGCAGAGGTAACACCCAGGGGCGAATCCAGACTTTTCAAAAAAAAAGGGGGGGGCCTTATATTATGGACATTTGAGGCGCCCCATTTGAAGGCTGGAATTTTACATTTAAAAATCTAAATCTGGCAAAAATTAGGGGAGGTCTTTGTCAGTAAATTTGTCCCTGGAACTTCGGTTTGTTATTTGGACAGTTGACTAAGTTTCGGTTAAAGTGAAGCATCTTGACTTAACATTATCATAACATTAATATAACTTTATACATTCTTGGCCTGGTCTGCTGTGCTGCTGTATCATATGCCATCCCTCATTTTGCATGATTACAGCTTTCTGTTTGCTTATCATAGCTTTAGTTTGATCTACATAGCACTAGGTGCAAGGAGGTCATTGTCAGGATAATATTGATTAAAGCTTGTTTAACAGAACACTGTGCCCAATAAGCCCATCCCACATTGGGTATATCAATGAGTTGGACAAGGGTCAGACAAAATTATGGTATAAGCGATCCTTGTCTCCAAGAGCTGGGATTACTGGAATAACTAAGAATTATGTTTTTCTGTTTTGCCAAGTACTGATAAAACATTATGATTTCTTAGATTTTACCAATTTACAGATTTACAGGTTTGCCAGCCAATCAAAATGTGGAATTTTAGGGAAAATAGGGTTGGACATTATAGGTTGGGCTGACAGGTTTTAATATTGGTTCATACGGTAAAAAGGCAAATATTCAAAGCTGTTTTTTTTTTACAAATTTTAGGGAGCAATTTGTCAACCAAACCACCTTGGTGCATTGAGTTTCACACTTCTATCTTTGGGGATTAAATCAGAAAGAAATTGCTATGTAATTTCATGGTAAAATTTGATGTTCATGTATACTGGGATGGGCTTATTGTATTGATGGGCTAACCTGCAACTGGCCATTCTGGTTGAGGTTTACAGAGCATGGTAGCTACCCTTACGGCGATGGTTAAGATGATATCAGAAGAGGGATGGATCAGAATTTCAGAAATTATTGCGTAAATACTGCTTAAGAATATATATTGTTAGAAATGTTGTCAGAAATGTTGTCAGGTGAACTGTTGGGACTGTCCTAAGCCCTATGATGATGGTTATCACAAGCGTTTTGACGGTAAGTGTAAACCCCCCTAAAGATATAGTTGGTGGATACAGTTTTGATCCCTCCTTGTTAAAATGTCAGTTATGGCATGTTCATGTTGTTTTAATTGGTCACCTGACCATGTTGGTGCCAAATTAGTCTGAAATTGGTCGCCATTAGACGCAGATGTTCCCCACAGATTTGTATTTTTTAATCATTGATCATTGGATATATAGGGAACTCGAAATATGTCAGATTAATGTCACACATAGCCTTTTGTCACAGTTGTCAACAACAACACATCGCCCTTAGAGGGAAAATCTGCTGGATTTTACGCTACAAGGAAACAGAGATGGGTGACTAGGACAAGTCCGCCAAACTGGATACAGCCAACTGGATCCAGCCATTTCGGGATCACAAGTTATTTTGGCGGTAAGGAAGAGACGAAAATGTACAGGAGGGTGTAGAATCTTCAAGTGACTCGGAAGGTGATGCTTCTGGTGATCCAGCCGAGTGCCTTTCAAGTTCATCGCCAGTCATCGCCTTTCAAGTCCATCTCCAGTCATCGCCTTTCAAGTCCATCTCCAGTCATCGCCTTTCAAGTCCATCTCCAGTCATCGCCTTTCAAGTCCATCTCCAGTCATCGCCTTTCAAGTCCATCTCCAGTCATCGCCTTTCAAGTCCATCTCCAGTCATCGCCTTTCAAGTCCATCTCCAGTCATCGCCTTTCAAGTCCATCTCCAGTCATCGCCTTTCAAGTCCATCTCCAGTCATCGCCTTTCAAGTCCATCTCCAGTCATCGCCTTTCAAGTCCATCTCCAGTCATTGCCTTTCAAGTTCATCACCAGTCATCACCTTTCAAGTCCATCTCCAGTCATCGCCTTTCAAGTCCATCTCCAATCATTGCCTTTCAAGTCCATCTCCAGTCATTGCCTTTCAAGTTCATCACCAGTCATCGCCTTTCAAGTCCATCTCCAGTCATTGCCTTTCAAGTCCATCTCCAGTCATCGCCTTTTAAGTCCATCTCCAGTCATTGCCTTTCAACTTCATAGCCAGTCATCACTTTTCAAGTTCATCGCCAGTAAAGAATGACAAGCAGACAATTACCAGAGGAGGAGCCACTGGCCCATGCATAATAAAATGTTGAAACAAATCAATGTGTCATGATGGTGAAGGGTCCCACTGTTGAAATGTAGCTGTTATACTGGGTTGATCTCTATTCCATACACAACACTATTGAATATATAATTTCATCTTCCATAGCCAGGGAATTTCAACCCAGAAGTATCATTATAGGCAAAACAAATTATATAAATTGTAATAGGAAATAATGTGTAATCCTCGTCTAGTACTTTATTAGAGTATGTAACCTGCAATAGTGGACTAACAATGGTAAAACAATCCAAAAACGATGCCAATATTGCATAATATTGCATTAACCTTTATGTCCTTGTTGTTTTTGGTAGGTTAATGAAACATCTGTACAATTGGGTCAGTCCTACATTCCCGTGTGTATAACTTCTTCCATCAGTGGCTCATTATTGGACTTTTTGGTATGACCGGGGGTCACTACGTAGAAGCCAAGGTCATCTACAGGCTACAGAGGGGGATGTGCTTAAAGCCCAATTCATCCTGGTCGACGTTTGTGTCACTGAGACCTGCGAAAAAATTGATTGTAGACATTCAAAAATAATCTGATGTGCGACAAAAAGATTGCAAGCTAGAGAAATATTGATCGTATAGCATTCACACTGAAAAGGAAGGTCCCTTGCAATCATTTTCATAAGCAATCTCCTCCTGAATTGTACAGGATCTCTACGAAAATAACAAATATGTTAAATGATTTTGCAAGGGATCAGGTCACAGAGGGCTATGATAATCCAACTTTTCCAACGTTCGCAGATCGCAGAGACCTAAGACAAACCACTTTTATCTGGGCGAATGTGGCTTTAGCTGTGAATGGGATCTTTGTGCGCACAAGGGACAGAATCCTATACACCTTTTTCACGAGTCTGCACAGTGAACCATCCTATTGACATTTTGATCCCAACACATTTAGCCTTGGTCCATAAGAACACATATCCTAATACATTACAACTATATATGACATGCCTATTATGCTAGTAGGGCGCCACAACAATATGAAAAAAGATGTTTACATCCTCTGCCTTTAGGCCCATTCGCCGTGGCCCAAATTGTATCGCTTGGAGGGCCGACAAAGTTATCGTAGGGAGAAAATGATAACATAGGGATGATAAAATAATTGGATTGGACCTTTTTTTGTCAATGTGAATGTAATTTTATCTGTATTAATAATTTTATCATCCATAGGTAATCGTTTTCTCCATGCGATATCTTTATCGTTCCTCCAAGCGACACAATTATCGGCCACGGCGAATGGGCCTTAAGCTAGGTTGTTCCAGGAGTGGGAAGCATGGAACCTATTGTGAATGGCAGCTTGACCAAAGTATTGGAATTTGCTTTGTCGAATGACCCAAACCTAGGCACAGATACTAGTCTGTACGTAAAAGGGCTCATGACATTATTATTTTGGTGAAATAATGTAACAAGCTTAAGAATGTAAAGCAGCATACCCTACTAAGTTATACTACTTTACAGCGATGGGTTACTGCAGGAGCGACTGCACAAGCTGCACAATCGCCTGGCAATCATTGTGTCTGGGTGATTCCCCCTGGGTATAGTGTGCATTCTAGGCGATGGGCGAAAGGGGATGGGATCACTGGTAAAATCGCCTGCAAAATTGCTGGTGACATATTAAACTTGCTTGATAAGCCAGTCACTCAGTGACTTTACTGGCGATTCTATCACCAATGGCCGGTCGCTGGTCAATGGTACAAACGTCTAGTGGGTATGGGGCACTGCAGTAATATCACATTGCAACAATTTTTGGAGCCATCAAAATAACGATGGAAAATTTAAGAACTAAACAGAACAATTCAGCAATGTTATGATAAATTGCATGTCTGCCTGGGCAAATTATATTTGTAAAAATCATGAAAAGTAACATTTCTCTCTTCCTGTTAGCTAGATACCTAACAATAGTACAATTGTTACAAATGTTACAAATGTCTTTGAAATAGAGCCCCACCCCCACCCCCAAATACATCCGAGTTCAACCTGTAAGCCGACGATAGTGGCGCCCCCTGTCCATAATGTGGAGGAGATTATATTCAGAGTAGATGGCAGCACTTAACTATTCTCTGCCGTCATATATTTCAAACAACCTGTGCTCAACTTATAGACCTCTTCCATTAGTGTCGCGCCTTGCGAGCGATGCAGGCCAATGAGTTGATTACGTTTTGTTACTGGAGAAGTAGTGATCGCAGATTTGCCTGTCCCTGCGCTCCGTTGGCTTACTACCGCTCTGATAATATTACATGCAGGCGCTCTGCTTCACAGGCTGAATGCACGTTATATTAATTTCCTAGTTATTTTGTTCTCCCCATCTAAAATAATGTGACCAGTCGTGGGAAATGGTGACCTAAGGGGGCAAAGTATGAAATGGAATTCATATCCCCTCTTTCAAATGGTGCAGACCATTTAAAAGTATGTCTAATAGGGGCTGAGATATGTACTCAGGACACAATAAAACAACCATGCTCATGTGCTTCTTTCCTGTTGTATATCTATTTGAACCAAACAAACTCTACTCAGTAATATGTGATTTTCTTATTGTCACAATTTTTCAGAATACTATAATTTGTAAAATTCTACCCACGTATAAGTTTTCTTGGTATTATTTTTTTCAATTTAACTCACTGGGTTTAGAGCAAATTGCCCAATATCCCGCTAGATTACCATATCATGTGACTGGTCACTTATATTGATTGGAACTGAATTAATGTATCTTGAGGAAAATGCAATGTACTATCTGTACATCTATTTATCTGTATCTATCATGGATTATATAAAAAATGCAAATGACAAAAAAATCATGCTATGGCTCCATTTGACGAGCTCAGAACCATAAGAGAAACTAACCTTTATATTACAATGTATTGACGTATTCATTGTAGCCTCTTGTTAGATTTCACTATGTAACCATACTTTTTTTAGATAAATTTCATTGTATAATCAATTCATCTTGTACATGTACCCTTGTAAAGGAAGTAGCAGGGTAGCAGTCAAATCTGGCTGAGTGGCTTTCGCTTAAAAATGCAATAAAAAAGGGGAAAATGGTATTTCTGACTGGTCTGTGTTGTTTCATGCACACAGCATGATAAGAGAAAAATTCAAAGAATGAGCATACTTCATTTGCCTCTTGTCTTGGACGTTGACCGCTTCCAACAAGGATAGAACGCACACATTATTTAAAATGTCTCTGCACGCATTGGAATTCACTGTATTCATTAAAAATATTTATGCACGTTTCATAGACATGTATTCTTATTATGGCTAGACTACGATCAGCGAAAAATAGAGGGGTCAGCATTATTCCAAGACTCGATATTGAAATAGCTCTTGGTACGAATCCTCACATTCATATTGAGCATTTTTGCCCATAGCCTTTGTCGTATATGTTTATCCATGGTGATCTAAATAGGCAGAATATTTGACCCCCTATTCCTGAGCCTGGCATGGCCAAGCCTTTGTGCAGTGACTGACTTATTCATTACAGCTATATCCATAACCACAATGAAACTCTACATTCTATGATCCATCACTAAGAGCATTGAGTTTAATGGAATGTAAGAACCATGAGTCAAAACATACAGTGCATGTATAAATATGTATATATAGTCACTATTATATCAAACTTATCTGATAACGTTGTGATAACTGTGGTGGGTTTAATTTAACAGGATTTGTGTACACACATAAGGGATTAAAAACATTCACTAAAATTGTGGATTTGACTATGAGGAAGGATTGTATAAATATATTTAAACTGGAATAATACAGGAAACCTGTGATATTTCACGGGTGCACTGTGTGGCTGCTGAATGGGTCAATTTTAGACTGCCTACTTTACACCTTTTATAATTCTATTGTATTCCACTGTATGATCTTACTGGTGATTTCCAAAATGCGAGTGAGAATAACGGCTTATCATAGAGATATTATATATCATTAGAAAGGTTATCAAATTCTCTTCAAATTCTTTTCAAGTGGTGTGTTATTTGCATGGTTTTCAGTAATATTCCTAAAGACATTTTTAAAATAACCAAATTTTCAGTATTGGAAATTTTCTAGTGGAATACAGGCTTTAGGCTGGCGCCCCCTCTTAGCAGAAAGATGAGCCCTGGCGAGGGGAATGCAAATCAAAGCAGTCTACAATGTTGGTAGACTGTAGTTACATCCAAGTCCGCTAGATGCTCAAACTAGGACTATTAAGCAGCCATCATTTTAGTTTTGAATTCCACCCCATATCCCAGCATTCTTGGGGCCACTGGTTTATGGCAGATAGGAATGTGTAACCAGCCAACACCCAAACAACCATCAAAGGGGTTCCCAATGCCATTTATAGAGGGCCAATAAAAGAATTCCTTACAGATTGTAGGTGGCCACTAGTAGCCATGGACTCTTGTGGGTGTATGGACCTATTATGGAAGAGGTATCTAGGTCAAGATAGGACTACAATGTTGTCTGCTGGCCTTGGAACAGAGGTCAGAGAGAATGGCTTCCCACTCAAATGTTCAAGGGTCTGTACGTGAGAGCAGTGTGCAGAGTGTGTAGGTGGTAGAGGGGGTAGTTCTGGTTGTTCATGCCAGTTCAGCTCCACTGGCCTTTTCCAGACTGCACTGGCTGAATAGAGTTCAAATGTCAGAACAAGTTGATTGGTCAGTGCTTGTTTTGTATCTGCTGTCAATGGGTGATTAGGAGTGCGTCCAAGAAAGGGATGTTGGGCAGTCATGACCACTATTAAGTCAATGGGAAGGAATATACAAAATAATGTGGATAATAAAGGGTTTTAAAGTAGAACATGTTTACCATTTACTTATAGATATGCAATTATCAGAAACGACATTTTTTTTTTTTTTTTTTTTTTTATTAATTAACCACTTTCACATACATGTGCTCTTCCAAGTAGGTGTAGAACAATCTTGAAATATCCATATGGAATATAACTTATGTACATAATTGCAGTATAAAATAGAATGATTGACATTTAATCTAATATAACTTAACAGCTAAATTGTAGAGTAGTTGCAATAATAGACATAAGCAGGCTGGTATACAAATAACCCAAAATAGGTATTTGTGCAATTGACAACAGTGGCTTTCCCGCGTTCAGTACAGCCATAGCAACATGTTATTTCAACTCAAGAAGCGTTTTATTGACTCCACGATATAAAATTTTGACACTTTTCCGGAAGCTATCTAAGGACTCTGATTTTTGAATTTCTGTAGGTAATAGATCCCATAATATTGCTCCTCTCCATAAAGGCGAGTGTTTGTAGGTCTCAGTTCTAGGAATCTTCAGTTTAAAGACAATTTTCATGTCTCTACGAGTTCGGACATTTTTAGGAATATCAATATACATCGGACTCTGGCTTCGCTTGAACATGAGTTGCAATAACATGAGCTCACCTCTTTTACACATATAGTCAATTTTACATTCGGCATGCAACATGTCAGTGCTGATATCAACTGCATGGCGGATATTCAAACATCTACGAAGAGCATGATTCTGTATCTTTTGTAGATTGTTAGTTAGTTCCTGAGTACTGCATCCCAAAAGGAAGTTACAGAATTCAACACTTGGGAGGACACTTTGCTTAAAGAATTGTAGTCTAACGTTTCTTGTTAAATATTTCTGTATGCATGACAGTTTAAAACATTTCTGAGTGAGGGTTTTCTGCATTTCATGCATGTGTTTTTCGAAACTTAGGGTACTGTCAATGTACACTCCTAGGTACTTGTAGCTATTACAGAGTTGTAAAGGCTTACCATCATAACTCAATGAAAGGTTGTCAGATCTGGATAACATGTACCTACTAGCGTATAGGCATACTTTAGATTTGTCAATATTCAATCTTAGACGATTAGCAGTGAACCATTTTTGACAATTGTCTAAGGCAGATTGAAGCTTGTTTTTAATATCAGTTAGATTTGATGATGTTACATACATAATAGCATCATCAGCATAGAGCTGGATGGTCACATCTGAGTCAGTATGACAGATATCATTTATATAGATAAGGAAAAGCAATGGCCCCAATACAGAGCCTTGGGGCACACCAGAGGTGACATTGACTCCATCAGACACCGTACTGTTAAGTAGCACCTGCTGCTGCCGGTTACACAGATAGTCAGAGAACCAGTTGTAACTATTTTGTGAGATTGGCATAGACCTTAGTTTACTCAAAAGTCTTGTGTGATTAACACAGTCGAAGGCTTTCATAACATCCATATAGACTACTCCAGTATAATTTAGGTTATCCATTGACTTGTATAGTTGGGTTATATAGTCAAAAATTGCGTCGCTGGTTGAAGAATTTGGTATGAAGCCATATTGATTTGGACTAAGACTATCATTTGATATACACAGATCATACAGTCTTGAGTGCATCAGTTTTTCTGCCAATTTTGATGGTGTGTTCAATAAGGATATTGGTCTCCAATTTGTGACATTTGCCAAATTACCACTTTTGGGTATTAGTTTGACAGTAGCCTTTTTCCATGTCAAAGGTACAGAGGCTTCCGCTAGTGAACAACCCAGTAATTCAGTCAGCTCAGGTCCAAGAAACTCAAAAGAGTGCTTGATAACATTGTTTGAGATACCATGAATACCAGACGATTTTGTGCAATCAATACCTTTGTGACGTTCTCTGGTAAGTCGGGGTTGCCGATTCTTACAACAGAGGAACGTGGGGGGGTTGTTCGGGTCTCGGGGCGGACGGGGAATCCGGGCCAAGAACCGAGATGTGTTTCTAGAGTCGTGCCTCGCGCACGAGGGGGGGGCTGAGCGAATCGGTCGGGGATCGGCACTCAATGTCAAACGGAGGACTGCGGGGAAGGGAAATTATGGTAGGGGTACGGGTCGGCCGGGGGTTCGTCTCGCTCTATCTCCCAGACCAGCATTCACCCCCACCGGGCGGTCCACCCCACGGTTCCGGTCCGCGGGGGCGACGGGCCGACGGTCGCCTATTGTTTGGTAGCGTGGGGCCGAGCCTGCCGCGCCCTCGTCCCCGCGGACTTCGTTCCCTCGTCCCGCCTGTCATGCCTTCGTGCCATGCTACACCTCGGTCTCCGGGACTGTTTCGGGCCTTTGTGCCTTACTTCGGTCCTTCGTTCCTCGTTCTTCGGGCCTTCGGGCCCCTACCCTAAGTTCTTACTATTTATCTCGAACTTCGACTGTTTTATCCTAACTTCTGGTTAATTACTCGAATCAGCTCATCTTTAGCGGTTGTTTCAGGAAAGAAGACACGTCTGGACACAAGGAGAACTATTAAAGAACTCTGTTTATTCGGGCCTCACCGCCCCTTTATATACTATAGAAGTCAGCCCTGATTGGCTGCTTTCGGTCACGTGATCTATAACTGACGTCACTTCCGGTTTATATCTTTCGTTTCCGGTTTACATTTCACTTCCGGTTTATATCTTTCCGGGTTTCGTTCCTTTACATTTTCGTTCCTTACATATTCGTTCCTTACATATTCGTGCCTCTTTTTTCGGGCTTTTTACACTTTCGTTCATTATTTACATATTCGTTCTTTTACATATATTTCATATATTTCGTTCTTTTACACTTACGTTCTTTACATATATACCTTTTCATAGTTTTACCTTATTTTCTCTTATTCTGACCTCTACATATTTTGGATGAATAGCCATTCATCACACCCTCCCGCACCTTCTTGAAAGGTGGGAAAACACGTCTTTACAAAATTTCAAAGCAGTTCATACAGCAACGACAACAGAACATACTCTAGAACCAGAAACATTTCAATCCTACGCTCCTTATCGGTAGAGGAGGAGGTGTCACCCTCTGTCCTCTCCGGTCTACTTCGGAGGGCCCCCGGGGCCTATCCGGCTAATTATTATTTCTCTTCTTTCTTCGTTTTTCTCTCTTCTTAGTGAAAGTTCATATAATTTGTTTCATATATCCTAGTCTCTTTTTATCTTCGTCATAGTTCTTATCCTGGGTCTATTTAGGACTTGTACTGCACTTTTTTTCTTTTCTTTAGGATGAGCGAGCCGGTCGTGGCTCTCCCACCCGGGACTGGGGATCGGTCGTGACCCCGTCGCCCCCGCTCCTCTCCTCTGGGCTCTATTTACTTAGCCCCTCGGCGCATTTTCCTCGCTTTTACCCTCGTTAGGACAGAGGGACCGGTCGTGGTCCTCCTGCCCGGGGCCATGGGTCGGTCGTGACCCGCAATGCCCCCGTTCCCTTCGTTTTTTTGTCGTCCAGACGCTCTCCCCTAGTTCGGACGGAGAATCGGTCGTGATTCTCCCACCCAGAGACCAGGGTCGGTCGTGACCCTTAGTCCTCTCGACCTTTTTATCCGTTTTTCCGTCGTCCAGACGTTCTTCGTTGTTTTTCTTTCTGGCAGAGAATCGGTCGTGATTCTCCCACCCGGTCGGTCGTGACCCCTCGTTCTCCCGTAATTATTACTCTTCTCTGCGTTCTCTTAGGTGATGATGATGATTTGAGGATGAGTTTTTTGAAGAAAGACTGAAGTTTTTGTAGACAGAATGTTCTTTTTAGACTTCGTGCCCTCGGTCGCCTCGGCATTCAGAGCCCCCCAGTGACTTTTTCACGTTTTGGCAAGGACAACATGTTCGAGCCAGAGGCCGAGGTACCCACCGTTCCAAAGAAGAAAATGGCAATGGATGTGGAAAGGAACTTAGTTCATCCGTTAAAGTCTCGAGTGGAAGCTTCAGCAGACGACGTCGCGGGTTTCGTGCTATTGGTCACAGTGAAACTTTGGATGGAGTTGGAGTGGAGGTAAGTCTGAGAAGACTAGAATCATTAATTGTCGATGAGGTGTCCGTTTTCCGTACAGGAACTGAAGTTTGACTTTTATGGCACATGTCCTCGTGGTTAACCCAGCACCAAGACGTTCAGTCTTCGACCACGTCGACACACTCAAAGATTTCAGAAGGAGATGTCGGAGAGAGAGAGTCCAACATAATTAGATAAGGTATTTCCGTCACCGTTCCGGGCCCAAGTGGCATGACAACAACCGGAACGGAGACCCGACTAAGAAGATAATTTTCTTTTGATGAGGTTTCTTTTGATGACAGGAGCCGGCGCCTCTCATCCCTCCCCCCCCATGGACATGGAAGCAGTCACTGTCGTTACCGCAGGTAAGATATTAACATATGATTTAGTAAGTCTATTAATTTCGTCCTATTATATATCGTTTCGGTGGGGCACGAGCGAGGGGTCTTTCAGCTACTGTTCCTGCTCGCCCCCCTGTCCTCCGGGAGACATCTATAATTCACCGCGGTCCTTTCACGACTCGCTGCATCAATCCTGGCACGACAAAACCAGCATTCAGGTCGAAAAATTCCACTTTACCGCTCTTCATATGCGGCAAGAGGCTGAAGACAAGGAAACTCAGAAGATGATGGTACAATAAATCCGGGCCCATCCTGTCCCACATTCTGAGCGGTTCATCCAAGATCAAGAAGATCAAGCCACGGAAGGTTCAGGTGCCGCTAGAGGACAGAGGTCGTTTCTCACTTGCCTCCAGATCCCTCAAGGCAGCACGGGAGAAGGGTTTCAGTCTTGGCCCGTGCCAGCCTTTCCTCGGCGAGTCGCCGGCCCACCGGTACCTTATTTTACCCCGGCACGACCGTTGACTCAAAGATTACAACACTATCTGTCCATTCCGATTTCCCTTCCTCGATTCTGCCTCCTTACTTTTACTCTCGCTCCTGGGCCGCCCGGTCCGCTATCTATTCAATTTCCGCGACCGGACGATCCCGTTCAACCTGCTCGGTCCCAACCAACGCAGCGGGCTCCAGGGAAGAAGAGGAACAGCTACAAACTTGTTTCTCCTCCTAGCGCCTCCTCCCGTTCCGTATTCGCCCCACAGGCTTGGTAAGTTCGTTCCAGTCATGGACCCTCCAGCTCGCTGATTACACTCAACACCTCCTAACACATGTGGTTTCGTTCACTTCCGCAGGAAGATTCCCATAAAGAAACTAGTAGGAATACTTAAAATAAGAATGTTCGAGCCCGCCAGCCCGTTCCCGATGATTTAAGTAAAGTTTCGGGCCCGTCCAGCGGTCTCCAGGAGAGTTTTTATCCAGGCTTCGGCCTCCTGTGCGGCTCAGGTACCTCCGCCTTGGCCCGGTTCTCTCCCTGGGGGTTTGACACTATGGGTGAGGAGCCAACGCCCCGTAATCCCTCCCCACCCGACTCACGACGCGCCATTCTCCGCCTCTGGTTCCGTCGCGCTTTTTCTTCCGTGCAGGACCCTAAGCAGCATCCACCGTTCTCTCCTTCTTCGAGGCTTTTCATCCTTCTTCCTGGCGTCGGACCGGTAGCAACAGTTTCTCTTCCCTGGCGGGGAGCTCGAGAAGCTGATCCACCAGTCCGCTCTGTTTTTCCGCCTCTCTTGTCGCCTTCAACAAGTCGTCCAACTGATCTTCGTTTTTGTACATTACCAGGGTCTGAGCCAATTGGACGGTCCGGTTGTGTTCGTTAACTAGCCGGTCAACTCCCGGGAACTCTCTGGCCAACGGCCCCAGCGCTGCCATTGGGAACTGCGCCATCGCTTCCTCAAATGTCTCTGGCTTGCGGCCCGTTTCCAGTGCCATCAGGAACGCCATAGACGCTGAAGCCATTGCTCTTGTCTTAGCCGTCATCCCTCGCACCTCCTTCGGGGGCCACGCCAGTTGCACCTGAATGGCCTTCTCCGTGTCCCAGTTTCGTACCGCCCGCGCCGTCACCGGAAAGTGTCCCTGTAATACCTGGTGAATGGCCTGTGTCCGTAATAACTTGAGTCGCGGCGTTTCTCTAGATGGTCCTGCTGTCGGTGCCTCCGTTCCTATGGACCCGAACACTGAATCCGCTCCCGACTCGTCCAATTCTTGCTTATCCGGCTCGTATCCTCTGGTCTCGGCCTGCCCCAACTCCATGTCCTCTGAGTCTTCCACTTCTGCGTCCATGGATTGAGCAGCCGATATTTGTAGTCTGTGTATCACAACCCGCGGTTGCAGCGCTCGCCCGTCTTTATCTTCGTCCCTGAGTGGGGTATCCGGTCCTGGCGGCGATCCTATCCGTTCGGGCGACGGCGGTCCCGGGGTCTCCTCCGATCCCTGCGACCCGAAGAACGAGCTCCCCAGACTGGCTCGAGTCAAATTGTCCACCGCTGCCCGTGTCTCCGGTGTATCCGGCGCTACCAAAATGTCTCTTATTCGTTTCAGTCCCGGGGGCGGTACCACCGGCTGCTTACATACCATCTTCTCTAGGGGTGAATCCGCTCTCGTCGGGGTAGGGGTAGAGAACAACGGCTGTGTTGAAGCCTTCGACGCCGTGTCCTCGGTCCTGGCCGCGTGCCGAACATACTTTACTTTTTCCACCCGCCCCGACGGTTTGAGTCCTTGCCTTTCCGCCATCTCGTGGAGGAACCTCCCCAGGTACAGTGCTTCTCTTTCCACCAGTCGGCCTCCCTGCGCTTCCCGAATGCTGTCCTCCAGCTCCCGGTCGGATCTTGCCTCGCGGTAACCCCTGAACGCTCCCTCCCGGTTCATTGTTCCTTTTAAATATCCGGGGTACCTCGGGTGTCGTGATTCGTAAATAACCGATTTCCTGTGAACTGTCATCATAGTAAATTGTGCGTCGCTACAAGGTGGTTCTAGTCCCGTGGTCCGTTTGATTCCTGTCGAGGTCTCAGGCTGTGATGGTCCCAACTCTCCCGCACTACTGGACTCGGCGATAATCAGGGACCGATCACTTCGGACCGACATGCTCCGGCCTGACTCCGACTGGTCCGAACTCGTTCCCTCCTCCAATTCTCTCGGGACTTTCTTGACCTTTTTCCACTTCTTTTTTCGCGACGGCTCCTCCGCCGGGCATCCCTGCGTCGGGGGCCTCTTGAAAGCGAGCGGCTCCTCTTCCTCTTTTACTTTCGGACGCTGGTCGTCGGACGAGCTCACCAATTCCACCACCTCAGCCCCCGGTGGTATCCCTGAGCAACCCGGCTTCGGGGCGGGTGTGGATCTCCTTCCTCTTCCTCTGCCCGGGAGTCCTCGTCCTCTCGGTTCTCGTGGTTCTCCCTGGGCATTTAACTTCTTAATTCGGCTCTGTACCAACCCTTGTACTTGGTCTGCTGTCAGGAGTGGTTTCGGGTTGACCACGGCTCGGCTCGCACTTCGTGGCGACTCGGTGGCTTCCTTCCGCACTCCTTTCGCGGCCCTCCGAGGGGAACGGCGCGTGGGCGTCGATCGTTCCGCTACCTCGGCCAGGGGTCCCTTCCCTGCTGCTTTGGCTGCTTGGGCTCCCTCGCCGGCCTCGTCGGCCTCTGGTCCTTCCTCGGTTGCTTCCTGCTCCAGCTGCTCGGCGTCGCTGTCATCGGACCCTCTCGACGCCCTCGGGTAGTAAGGGATGCGGATCCTCCGTCGCGGCCTCTCCGGTGCCTCCTTATCCACCACCTTCTCAGGGGGTTGGAACCCCTCCGGATGGCGCACAGCGTAGTCCCGTTCCAAGTCGTCCACCCGGGCCGCCGTTTCATCCCCAGGAGCGAAACTGGTGTACGGCGGCCGTCCTTTTGGATCCAAGGCGAACGCCGCAGCATACTCCGGCCTCAGAAGGGGGTCTTGTTTCGGCATCCCCCTCAGCAGGCTTCCCTCGTGTGAGTCCGACATGTGCTTTCGCCAGTCCTGGTGCGTCGAATAGGCTCGGTTCGAACACACCGGGCACATGTAATACTGCTTCCGTACTCCATCGTGCTGGCCTCGAATATGCTTGACCAGATGCTTAAATTCCTTTCCGCGACAATGTCCTTCCCAACACTGTCCGCTCATCGTGTCCGTTTTCCGGGCTTTCGGGGCTCGTTCCAAACCTGAAGCTCGTCCCGTCAGCCGTTTCCGTTTTTGCCTCGTGGTGATGCTGCTCGTCTCACTTCTCTGCTTTTCTTTTTTTCTTCTCCCAGCTTAGTCTGCTCGTCTGCGATTTGATGAATCCTGATCGGCTGACCAGAATGACCTGCTCCGGCGAGCGCTCTGCCTTTTATAGCCGCCGCAGGCGGAAGTGGGCGTGGCCTGCACTAGCGACCCCTAGCGTCAAGCTCACCATCCACTTCAACGGTGGCGCCCCCTACTATTTCCGGTCCCCGGGGCCCGCCGCTGGTCACCGCCTCGCCTGTTGTTTTACCTCGCGGCTCCTCGCTCGTCTACGCGTTTTCTTCCTAGGCCTTTTATTGCCCCACCGGACGTCCTCGGTCCTTTCATCCTCCGTCGCCTCCTCTTGCCTTTTCATCTCGGCCTTCGCAGTGTTTCCGTACACTTCCCTGAGAACACAGGGGCTCGACGTTATCATCCTCTCGCCGCCGCCCCGTTCTCTTTGTCATCTTTTACTCCTTTTACGACCTACTTTAAAGCCCGTCCTCGTTTCAGGCCTCGCCTTTTACAACCATCCGTTCGTTCCTCCGGCGTTCCCGAGAGTGCCGCATCTACTCTCCTCCGGTCTCCTGGACGCTGTAAAGCGGTATTACCAAGTCGGCATCACTTCAAAAGTCTTCACCAGCTTGCCACCGGGTCTGTCTTCCGTTGTAATCCGACCATCTTTTCCACGCTGTGGTTCCTCCGAACTGACCAGAAAGCGGCTCCGTGGGACTACTTTAGACATTCGGGCCGTCGTGGCTCCCGAACGCCGTTTTTCGTTCCAACCCCGCATTTCCCACCTATATTACATCCGCAAGAGAACCAATCTTCAGCTAGGTAGCAAATCTCTACAGCCTAACGACCTGCACTCCTACCGTAGTGGTCAACGCACCGCCCCGACTCAATGGCCCCAGGTTGATCAGTCCTTTTTAGCCAAAGTCTTTCTGTGTAGCGCCGATTTGGTCGTTCCCTTGGTCCTCTTCCACCTGCGGAATCGAGACGCGAGAACGACTTCATCACAAAAAGGGGTGCCCCGTTTCCGTACGTGCCCTAGCGCGCCCCACCCCAAGCATTTACTGTGCAGCCTCGTATCCTTGCTGGTCAGCTACCATCCAGGCTGGCGCAGCGTGTCCTCGGTAGGGTTCCAGGCGGTCCACATGGACCACCCCCCCCGGTCTTCCTCGTTTCTTCCGTACTACCACCCGTCCTCGGTCAAGCACCTTGACGATCAGTGCAGGGCCTATCCATGGAAATCGCAACTTCGTTCCCTTGTCCCTATCCACCACCGTATCGTGCACCCAGACCAGTTCTCCGGCGTGGTATTCCCGTCGAGTCACCTTTCCATCGTACTCATGTTTCTGATGAATGGCGGCTCGTTTCAGCCCCGCCCGGGCCTCCCGATAGGCCGCGACTAGCCCTTTCTCCAGGCTTTCCACGTAGTCGCCTACCCGTCGGGGTTCCTCCTCCGGTCCTAGAGGTCTCCCATAAATCGCTTGTCGTGGCATCATGGTCTGTCGGCCCAGCATCATCATGTTCGGTGTCACTCCCGTGCTGGCTTGCGGCGTTGCTCTATAACTCATCATCACGAGCGGGACCATCTCATCCCATTCCCGACCTGTTGCTCGACAGCTAGCTTTTGAACAGCACCCCAAAGTGCGGAAACTTCGTTCTATGTATCCGTCACTCCTGGGGTGGTACGGCGTCGTTCTCGTTTTGTGTATTCCGAATAGTGCACAGACCTGAGCCACCACCTCGGATTCAAAATTCGTGCCCTGATCCGAGTGTAGTTCTCGAAACGCGCCGTACCGTGCCACTACTTCTTCAACCAGTTTGTCCGCCACTGTCGTTGCCTTTTGATCCGGGATCGGAAAACACTCCAGCCACTTGGTAAAATAGCATCCCACCATCAGGCAGTACTTGTTTCCTCGTTTGGTGACTGGGTACGGGCCCGAAACATCCATGGCCAGCCGTTCCATTGGCTCCCCCACTATGTATTGGTGTAGCGGCTCCCGTCTCCCTCGTCCTTTTTTCAGCAACGCGCAATCACATTCTCGACATTCCTTTCGCACGTCTTCCAGGAGTCCCGGCCAGTAGAACCCTTGCTCCAACAGAGCCGTCGTTCTGGCGACTCCCAAGTGCGCTCCTGCCGCGCCTCCATGGTATTCCCTCACCAACTTGGCCCGTTCCTCTCGGGGAACGACCAACTGGTTCCTCCAACCATGTCCTTCTAGTTCCCAGTACTTCCGATGCAGCACGCTATCCTTGAGGCTTAATCGTTCCCATTGCCTCCATAGGATCTTTGTTTCCCGGGATTCCGGAGATATGACCTCCCAACCTGGCCGGTTCGCATCTTCTTCCATCCGTGCGACAATCGGCCCTATATCTCGATCCCTTCTCTGCGCTGCTCTCATCTCCTGCGGGGACCATCCGGGCTCATACCCCCGGGCCCGCGTCACTACTCTCACTTTCTCGGTATTCTCGTGCTCTTCCCCACACTGTTTGCACGGATACCGGGACAACGCATCAGCGTTCCCATGCTTCCTGCCCGGTCGGTGTTGGAACGACACGTCATGCGAGTCGATAATCTCAATCCACCGGGCAGCCTGCCCCATCGGTTCCTTACTTCTCTGCAGCCAACTAACCGCGCTATTATCCGTCCGGACTATTACGCGTTGACCATAGATGTAGCACCGAAAATGTTTCAAAGCTCGCACCACCGCCAACAGTTCTTTCCGCGTGGTGCAATACTTTCGTTCGTTTGACTCCAGGGTTTTGCTCGTGTAAGCTATTACCCGTTCCTCCCCTCTCTGCTCCTGTGATAGCACGGCTCCCGTCCCCACGTCACTGGCGTCCGTGTCAAGCCACCATTGTCCGTCTTCCTCTGGGAATCCCAACACCGGGGCCTCTGTTAACGCCCTCTTCATTGCATCAAACGCCTCTTGTCGTCTCGCGCTCCACACGAACGGTTCCTCCTTCGTTGCCAATTCATACAAGGGGGCAGCCAATTCCGTGAAGCCGTTTATATGCCTTCTATAATACGAACATAATCCCACGAAGGCTCGTACCTCATGGAGATCCCGAGGGACCGGCCACTCGGTTACTTGCCGACACTTTTCGGGGTCGGGTTCGATCCCATTGAATGAGACAACGTGTCCCAAGAACGGAATCTTCTTCTGGAACAACCTGCATTTTCGCGCCTTCAACTTCAGTCCTGCGGCGTTCAATCGGTCCAGAACCCGTACCAATCTTTCCAGAGTCACTTCAAACGTTGGCCCGAAGACCAATATGTCATCCAGGTATACCAGACATTCCTTCCACACGATTCCTCTGAGGATTCTTTCCATCAGCCTCTCGAAGGTGGCCGGGGCGTTCACTAGCCCGAATGGCATCACTTTGAACTCATACAATCCTCCTTGAGTCACGAAGGCTGTCTTTTCTCGGTCCTCCGGTGCCATCTCCACCTGCCAATATCCGCTTGCGAGATCCAGGCTGCAGAAGAATAGGCCCCCGCCCAAGGTGTTGAGGCTGTCCTCTATCCGTGGAAGCGGATAGGCGTCCACTTTTGTAGCCTGGTTCAGTTTTCGGTAGTCGATACAGAACCTCGTTCCTCCGTCCTTCTTTTTCACTAGGACGGTCGGGCTGCTCCACGCACTTCCACTCTCCTGGATGATTCCTAGATTTAACATATCCTCCACCAGTGCTCGTTCTTCTTCTCTCCTGGTGGCTGGATACCGTCTGACCCTCTGTTTGATCGGCATCTGATCCCCCGTTTTAATTCGATGTTGTACTAAATCTGTCCGTCCTAACTCATGTTTCGAGGTTGCAAACATTTGTTCCCGAGCCATGATGGCTTTCTCCAGCTCTCCGCCTTCCTCCGTGGTTAGGCCTTTCTTAGCCTCCTCTATCATTTCAACGAGCGTTCCAGGGGGTTCTTTTACATCACTTCCTATACCTCGTACTTCCTGTACGAAGGTGGCTTCTCCGAGTACCCCGCCGGTTTCCAATTTCGCGCTCTCGGTCCCTCGGTTGGCCACCCAAACTTTATTTTCTTCTCCCAACGTCACCGTTCCTGGGATCACTTCCAGTCCCATGGGTAATCCAGCGCCGGTGATGACAGCCAGCTGTCCACTCTGTCCTATGTCCACTCTTGTCACTACTGCTACTCGGGTCACCTGGAGCGGGGGTATTTCCGTCGTTCCCTCGATTCTCACGACCTGTCCTCCGACGGTGACTGCCCGAATCCCATCCGTTCTTTGTTCTACTCCCGGGATTCGTTCCCCCTCTCCCTCCCCTTCGGCGGGCAGGAAGACAGCACTCGCGTGGGGCTTAACTGTTAGCCGGTATTTCACCGCGAAGTCGTTTCCCAGGATCCCTTCATCTCTACCGATGTCTGCCACCATGAATGTCCACTGCAACACGCGCGTTCCCAACCTTACTGGCAAGTTCGTGCATCCATAGCACCGCAACGGGCTACCATCCACCGAGCAGAGACATCCTTCATATCCATCCAGGTCTTCCCATTTTCGTCCCCACTCTCTCCAAAGACGTTCCGACAGCAGACTGATCATAGATCCGGTATCAACCAAAAAACGGACGACACTCTTTCCCACCGTTCCGGCCACATAAAGTCCACATTCTCCCATGCCTACTACTTCTCTCGCCGCGCCCGAAGGGGGCCCCGCGCTTACTGCGACGGCGACTGTCCGTTTCCCTGACGCTGAGAACACTCTCTCGCGAAATGGCCCTTCTGGTGACATTGATGACATTCTAAATCTTCCTTTCGCTTCTTAAACGCCTCCCTCCGGGCCGTTGCTTGTTTCCTAGCTTCCCGTTCTTCTGCCAATTCTTTCATCATCTCCTCCAACTTACCGTTTAAGGCCATGATCTGTGTATTGGCGTCCTCCTCGGGCTTCACTGCCCGCAGGAGGCGGCGTGAGTATCGTTCCTGTATTTCTACCACCTCCACCGCCTCCTCTAGTGTCTTGCATCCTTTCTCTGCACACTTCAGCTGAAGGTCTTCCCCAACTGCAGCCTGGAACGCATGTAATGCTGCTTTTTCCTGGCTGGCGTAGTCGTTGGAGAAGTAGGCTCTCGATGCCAGTCGTCGGGCATTATCAGCCAATTCCTTCGCTGTCTGGTTCTTTACACGTTTCAATCCTGCCAATTCTTGCAGAGCATTGCACGTGTCCTTCTCCTGACCGAACCTCCGGCGCAACGCATCTACCCTCGCCGAGTAACGGAGTCGTTCCCTGTCTGGGAGTCCGACAAAGTACATTCGTGCCGTTCCCGTCAGCGAGAGAAAGAGCATCGCCGCTTTTTCCTCGGTCGTCCAATGTCCCAAGGCTGCGTACTCCTCGAACTGGTTGATCCATCCCTCGAAGTCCGGTTTACCGTCATACTTCTCCGGTCGTAAACTAAACCTCTTCAAACTCGCTCCTACCTGGCCGGTCTGTTGTTGAGCCCGCGCATTCTGCTCATCCGTCGGGGTGGACGTTCCCATGAAATTAAACTGCCTACCCATGATGGTCGTGTCCTCCCCTTTGGTCTCGGGTTTCGCACCTCCTTTCTCCTCCCCACCTTCCTTGAAGGCGATGTCAGAATCCATCTGCTCGAAGACTGCCGCGGTCGCCATGAGTATCCAATACCGACGAAACACCCAAGATCCACAAGTCCGTATGTGCTTATTTCAGCACCACCGCTGCCACCAGTGTGACGTTCTCTGGTAAGTCGGGGTTGCCGATTCTTACAACAGAGGAACGTGGGGGGGTTGTTCGGGTCTCGGGGCGGAACCGAGATGTGTTTCTAGAGTCGTGCCTCGCGCACGAGGGGGGGGCTGAGCGAATCGGTCGGGGATCGGCACTCGATGTCAAACGGAGGACTGCGGGGAAGGGAAATTATGGTAGGGGTACGGGTCGGCCGGGGGTTCGTCTCGCTCTATCTCCCAGACCAGCATTCACCCCCACCGGGCGGTCCACCCCACGGTTCCGGTCCGCGGGGGCGACGGGCCGACGGTCGCCTATTGTTTGGTAGCGTGGGGCCGAGCCTGCCGCACCCTCGTCCCCGCGGACTTCGTTCCCTCGTCCCGCCTGTCATGCCTTCGTGCCATGCTACACCTCGGTCTCCAGGACTGTTTCGGGCCTTTGTGCCTTACTTCGGTCCTTCGTTCCTCGTTCTTCGGGCCTTCGGGCCCCTACCCTAAGTTCTTACTATTTATCTCGAACTTCGACTGTTTTATCCTAACTTCTGGTTAATTACTCGAATCAGCTCATCTTTAGCGGTTGTTTCAGGAAAGAAGACACGTCTGGACACAAGGAGAACTATTAAAGAACTCTGTTTATTCGGGCCTCACCGCCCCTTTATATACTATAGAAGTCAGCCCTGATTGGCTGCTTTCGGTCACGTGATCTATAACTGACGTCACTTCCGGTTTATATCTTTCGTTCCGGTTTACATTTCACTTCCGGTTTATATCTTTCCGGGTTTCGTTCCTTTACATTTTCGTTCCTTACATATTCGTTCCTTACATATTCGTGCCTCTTTTTTCGGGCTTTTTACACTTTCGTTCATTATTTACATATTCGTTCTTTTACATATATTTCATATATTTCGTTCTTTTACACTTACGTTCTTTACATATATACCTTTTCATAGTTTTACCTTATTTTCTCTTATTCTGACCTCTACATATTTTGGATGAATAGCCGTTCATCACACCTTTAACTAATTTCTGTACCTCGTGTAAGGTGGGGGATGTAAATTCCACTGGTATTCCATCGGACTCTGTAGGCAAGAAGTCTCCAATTCCATAGGGATTACCCATGTTAATGTTTGATCCTATCTCTACAAAGTATCTATTGGCAAAATATGGGGCCTGTGCTGGACTAACTTGTTCATTGGTTTCAGTGTCAAGGAAAGTAACGTTATTGTCAGTAACACTTGTGGAGTTACACAGGCCATTTAGGATTCGCCAGAACCTACGAGGATTTCTTCTGTATTTATCCAGTTCATTACTAATGTAAACTCTTTTATTTTCACCAATCGCTTGGTTGGTTCTATTCCTCATGTAACGTAATATATTCATATCGTCTTCACGAGAATATTTGCGAACTAGTTTGGAATAGAAGTTACGGTCAGACATTAGCTTCATCACAGTGTGATTTAACCAGCCTGGTTTGTCAGAGCGTGTAGTAATCAGTTTTAATGGACAAACAGTGTCTAGGTATTCAGTAATATGTTCTAACATGACACTCCATTTGTCAGTTGTGTTCTTGCCAGCCATCTCTTTTTTCCAGTCAATACTATGCAGGTGAGTATTTTCTTACCTAGACTGAAGGCCAGCGGACACCAGAGAACTTGCTGAGGAATATTTTTTATATTTTCGTAGTGTTTCATTATTTCTATGTGTCCTACAACAGTAAGATATTTCAAAACTTTTTGACAATGTTGTTTTTGTTCTGATTTTTCCAAAAAGGTAATTCTGCATTTGCAACAAGGTGACAATGAGGAGGTAGAGACAATACCCCTACACTTTTACTGAGGCAGGTCCTGTAACCCACTTTTGGCTTCTCAAACTGCCTGACTCTAACAACCATTGTAGGACAATGCGCTTCAACTGCTGAACACGACATTGTGTAACCGGTCATTAAGAACATAGAGAATCAAATGACTAAAGACATGACTGATTGAGGGAGTCCCCACCAATAGCTTCAGTACTATATAGATATAACTAGGGACTCACAAAAATGTTATGTATTTGCACACACTTGTACAGCATTTTCCTTTCTAAGTGAAGAGTAAGTCTCCACCAAAAGGGGAGGTAGGGGGAAAGACCCTCCTTAGATCCCCCCTTCCCCTTGGATCCGCCCCTGCTGCGGTTTTCTAATAACTTTCTGTGATGTCCTGCGGCGTTTTCATAACGCTCTGCATTGTCCCACTCTTGGCTAGAAAATTATATCGGCCGGTATCTAGATTCCGATAACGTCCTAGTCAGTCATGGGTGGAGGGGGAATCAGTACTAAAAAGGGGGATCAGGGACCCCTAGACCCCCGCCCTCCCCTACCGATTCACCCCTGCTGCGACTTTCTAATAACGTTCGGTGACCTTCTGCGATATCTATTAAAACGTTTTCAACGTCAAACCCTTGCCTGGGTACTAATGGAAGAGGCCAGGTCTGCCCAGATTCCAATCACGTCCTATAGTCAGTCATGGTTGGCAAGGGGATCAGGACCAAAAGGCGGAACGGGGACCCCCTGGACTCCCCGCTCCTGGACCCACCCCTTCTTCGACCCTATGATAACGTTGTGCGACATAAATACAACGTTCTACGACGTCATGTTGAAAATTGTTGGCCTATCAGCCGATGCCCAGATTCCAATTACATCCTAGTCAGAGGACCAAAAGGGGGAGATCAGAACGCCAGGACTCCCCTCCTGGATCAACCCCTGCTGCCACTTTCTAATAATGTCTGTGACTTTCTACGATGCTATTAAATTTCACATCCTTTGCAGATTACTATACTGTACAGACCGAGGCTACCCAGATTCCAATCACACCCCATTAAGTCACGGATAGAGGGGGGGATCAGGAACCCTTTGACCCCCTGCTGGATCCACCCATGCTGCAACTTCCTAATAACAATCTGTGACACTCTGTGACGTTAATGTTATTAGAAACGTCTGCAGCGTCACATTTTTAGCTGGGTACTAATGGAAAAGGCCAGGTCTGCCCAGATTCCAATCATGTCCTATAGACAGTCATGGGTGGTGGGGGTATCTGGACCAAAAGGGGGAACCAGGACCCCCTGGACTCCCCGCTCTTTGACCTTCTGATAACGTTGTGCGACATAAATACAACGTTCTACGACGTCATATTGAAAATTATTGGCCTATCAGCCGATGCCTAGATTCCAATTACATCCTAGTCAGGCAGTCATGGGTGGCAGGGGTATCTGGACCAAAAGGGGGAGATCAGAACCCCACAACTCCCCTCCTGGATCCACCCCTGCTGCCACTTTCTAATAATGTCCTGTGACGTTCTACGATGCTATCAAACGTCACATCCTTTGCAGATTACTATAGAGTACAGACCGAGGCTACCCAGATTCCAATCACACCCCAGTAAGTCATGGATGGAAGGAGGGATCAGGAACCCTTTGACCCCCCCTGCTGGATCAACCCATGCTGCCACTTTCTAATAACAATCTGTGACATTCTGTGATGTAAACGTTTTTAGAAACGTCTCCGACGTCACATCTTTAGCTGGGTACTAATGGAAGAAGCCAGGTCTGCCCAAATTCCAATCACGTCCTATAGTCAGTCATGGGTGGTGGGGGGTGGCGGGGGGTGGCGGGGGGTGGAGGCAGGCCGACCAGGCAGTGGGTACCGCCGTGTCCCGGCCAGATCAATCACAAATATCCAACAATCAATTGTGACCACAACCACTTTGGGAGTAGTAGTGGGCCCCCTCCCTGATGCCCACCTGACGCCTGGAGCCTACACCTGCCCAGGTGTGCCTGTATTATCGCCCACCTATCTAGTACTGACACCACAGCTTATCGCTACTGACAGGATTATCTGGTCTACTTCTGTTCAAGATTTAACCCTCTGGATACCTGCATCCTATCTAGTACTGGCATCACAGCTTATCACAGATTATCTGGTTTATTTTTGTTAGGGTTTAAACCCTCTGGAGTAGCATTGCTGACATTATAATCTGGTTAACTTTGCTAAGATTTAGCCCTGAGGGTGTCTGCATCCTATCTAGTACTGGCATAACAGCTTAACGTTGCTGAGAGGATTATCTGGTTTACTTCTGTTCATGTTTTAACCCTGTGGAGTACCTGCATTCTATCTAGTACTGGCATCAAAGCTTAACGTTGCTGACAGGATTATCTGGTTTACCCTTGTTAAGGGTTAAACCCTCTGGAGTAACGTTGCTGTCATTATTATCTGGTTTACCTTTTAGGGTTTTAACCCTCTGGAGCGCCTCCATCCTATCTAGTACTGACACCACAGATTAACATCGCTGAAAGCATTACCTGGGTTACTTTTGATTAGGGTGTTAACCCTCTAGAGTGCTTGTAACCTATCTAGTAGATGCACCATGGCTTACCATTGATGGCAGGATTACTGGATTACTTTTGTGAAGGGTTTAATCCTCTAGGGTGTCTGTAACCAATCTAGTACTGGCATCAAAGCCTAACTTTGCTGACAGGATTATAATAATGGTTTACTTTTGTTAAGGTTTTAACCCTATGGAGTACCTGTACTCTACCTATTACTGACACCTCAGCTTTTCACTGCTGACATCATCACCTGGATTACTTTTGTCCAGGGTTTAACCATCTGGAGTACCTGAACCTATAGGGAAGCTGGGATTTAATCTCTGCCTGGAAGTTTCCTGAAGACTGCGTTGTGCCTGTTGTGTTTGTTTCCAGGAGTACGGTTAAGTTGAGGAGATTGCAGATCAAAAACACAAGGACATGGTTTGGATTATGAAGGTAGGAATGACTTTCTTGTGTTTGGGTGTTTCATCTAATGGAATGTCATTATCTGCTTGGTTTTGAGGCGGGAGAAACAGTCTTTTTCTACTTTTATAAATATTGTTTTATATTATTGTAAATGTAGCTTTTGAGTGATCAAATCATGTCTTGATGTTTTTTTTAATTCAATAACCAACGCGTTGTCCAGTATACATGTTCTTTAAAGTATCTTGAATAATTATGGTTATTTTTTTTTATCCTAATCCTATTATCTTACGTTTGTGTCATTGGTTCAAATGCTTACATTTATTTTCATTAGTTTTTCATCTACAGCATACTGCAGCCTACCTTACTCAACCATACAACTATATAAAAATCAATACAATGGAAGGCATTTAGCAGTCTAGTTTCACCTGAAAACGGAATGTATCTGAAAAGAACCATATTGAAAATGACATCAGATCCATTTGCTCCACCTGGGGGAAAAAAATCGGTAAAATTGCGGGAAAACCAGGGCCTCTGGTTGTTAAATCGGCCGGGCCCCCAGCTGAGGCGACACTCTGTGATGTTGTAATGGCGTGACGAAGCACCTCCCCCCATCAGCTCACATTTGCTCGTGTTATTCCTCCACCCCAGGAGCCCAGCAGATTTCCCACCTGACATTAAGAGCTGTCCCCATCTTGCACGAGCCCTGCTGAGTGGGGGAATGATCACAGTTATTTATGGGGCTCCCCACTGGTACATTTCAACATTTTGATCTTAAGGGTGTCAGATTTTTGTATTTTTTGGAATTACATAAAACTGGCCATAGGTGAGACAAACATATTCTCGGTTTCCCTTGAGACCTTGTAGATAAGATGGCATGTAGTATTATGATGGTAATAAACATTAATGTGAACAATATTGCAACAAAATTTAGGTTATTTCAAGGATCTAAGAAATATAACTATATATTCGACTGGCTTAACTGACTGGTATTTGGTCGCAATTTTGTATGTAACTATTCCATTTTCTTCTGTACAATAGTCACATAATTCTTACAACTTCCTGGTTCATTGGGAATGATCATTACATTTTACGGAATTTCCCTACGATTTCTCTCATTTACAACTAGATCTCTTATTACACACTCGCATTTTTCACCTTTAGGAATTCGGCCTTATAAACACGACCGTGGTACTATGAGTTAGAAACAGTATGAATCTCTTTGGGCTTTGCTAATGTCATGTATAGTTATGCAATCTATATAGGAAAAAAGGAGTCGATCTGGAACTGGTATCATGTAAAATGACATATATTAATATTTGATAGACGGGCTTTCCCCGATTTCCATTTGACATTTCCAAGGCACACTACCCTGCCATCTCTGTATTTATTGGAAGGTACCATTTCATAAGATGTATTCTTGGAACGTACCATTTCACAAGATGAAACTCAGGTACTGCTGCAACAAATTGTCTCCTTTGGAACTGTGTCCATAACATGTTGCACATACTAAAAAATGCTGATCAACAATTCATCGAGTCTTTGTTCCCTGACCTTTACGTTTCCTTTTTGAGTTAATAATTCAATCGGAAAACTTCTGTGGTGGAAAGCACCATGGTAATATAACTGAAAAAAAAGACATTTATCGTTCGGCCTTAAATAGTCTGTTTTGTCTGGCATCATAACATGATAGATATTTTGATATTTTGATACAAAACATCCATTAATACTATATATATTATGTGACGTTTAGTAATGGATTGACGGTTATCTATTTTAGTAAAACTAAGCGCTAATGCATTCCTCTTTGGAACCGTTTCAACTTGATCTTATCGCAAAAAGCCCTATTTGCTACACAGTTGTATATTTGCCATGTTTGCAACATTCTAACAATGACGTCCCCCTCGTTCGCTCATTCTACTCTTCGGGGTTACCAGTTCATATAAAGAGACAATGTGTAACTTGCACGAGTGACTGTTAAACTGACATAAAACGAGATATCTATGTGTACCTGATGAATGGGTTCCCCAGAACGACAAACTATGCTTATCATTGGCCATCCGGTGTTAACCCTTTCCACCCCTTTAGAAAAGTGCCACCTAAACGGTTTTTGTTATTAATGATGAAAAGAGCACTGGATGAATAGGTTTAGTTTGTCGTTGCGTGAACACTCGCTTTTTGAATAAAGGGCATACACGTTTCTTTGTTTCCCTCTTTACCCTGCCTATACATATAGCTGTGTAGCATATATGAGTTCTAGAGGAACACCTGAGATGATAAAATGGCCAAGTCTCCCAGAGGAGATCTCCTGATTTTTAAAACAAATTCGGATATTCTCCGAATTGGATCTAGAATCTTCCGGATTTTAAAGATTTTCCAATACATCTCTTTATTAACAGAAGAAGAGATAGCAGAATTCAAGCATATTGCTGTGATCTACGACAGCAAATATACATTTCGTTGATAGGAAACAATACTGAATTTCAATTTTGAAAGTTCATTGTTCATTTTTGATCATAGAAATATAATGTATATATGATTGTTTACATTTTCATCCATTTTCGAATGTCCTTAGATATCTCTCGTTTTCAAGTACTGCATTTCGGGAGATTCCTCGCATTGAGTTCAATTATACTTGGCACCTCTGTAATAAATGTTCAGGCCTAAATTCCTATGTATACGAGCGGCAGACTACAGGTGAGCTCTTCTTTATGCAGAAATGTTTAAATTATGATCTAGGCACAGTTACCATTCAATAAGTCACGGGGTCTCTTATATATAATTGAAGAAGGGTGAATTGAAGATCTAGCCATATACATATACCTATGTATATATGTAAAGAGGGCACCTATAGACCTTTTTCATTAAGAGAGTTGCTCCCCCTGGTGAGGTAAATGGAACCAATGGTTTAGGTCATTTCCCATAGTTAACCTATATGGTTCACTTCATATAGGTTAACTATGGGAAATGAACTAAACCATTAGTTTCGTTTACTTCACCAGGGGGCGCCACACCCTAATGAAAAAGGTCTATATTCGCTTAACTCAATATGAAGGTAAAGCCTGATTCTCATCAAATGCCTGGTCTAACCATAGGTGAAAAAAATGGTAAAGCTATCACCAAAGCAGGGAGTAGAGTCTGAAGAACAAATCAAATCTCATATTAAAAGGAAAACCTTTTGGACTAGAGCGATTTTGGGCTGCTGACGACGGCCGACAGTCCTGATTCAGAAATCAGTGGAGATCGGTGAATCTGATGGACTCACAAGATCAGGGTTAGATTAGACGACATAACACAACTCAAAAAGAGCCGATCGAACGGCTGCCTCTAGCTAATTTCATCAAAGTATGACATTTCTGGACGGCTTTTCCACTTTGTTATTCTGATCACATAATCGATAATACAAAACGTAGTCAGTTGTTATCCATGCGCTCTAATGGCTTTCAATAAACGACAAAACCACCGGGAATAAAAAATGAAAATGAAAAAATTACTTCCACTTAGTAGCCATCAAAAGCCTAACTTTTAAGGCCCATGGAGCGTAGAACGGGACCAGCTCACCCAATTTCCGGTCATGTGACCTTCGTCAGCTCTCCAGAATGCCGTGCGTGCCTTATGATTAAGTCACGTGACTAGAATCACCAATCAGGCGGCGCCTTCCGCTTTCCGCCGGAAGTGGGCGATATTTGGGGATCTGGCCTGTAGTTAGCCGTCGGCGACCATGATGCAATGCGCCGGTCAGACTTGAAGTGGTCACGTGGGCGGAGAGCCTGTCGCTTTAAGTATAAAAAAAGGAAGAGGTAGGGCAGCTGCCTTGTACTGGCGAGTTCGAGGTCTTATCCTAACAGCTATATTCAATCAACCTACACCATGTTGTATTATATACTTTACTAGATCAACAAAATCGTGCTGAAGACTTTGAACAGTCGACACATGTCGATCCTGCAAATTGTTAAAATCAGTTAATAAAATCAACATCACTACTTTCGTCAAGTATTCCAATCAACAAGATGTTGATCAGTTAAGTTGTTGATGTTGATCAGTAACGTATCAAATACAACATTTGTTATGGCAAGTTACTATAATTGGAAGGTAATTATTCTAGTCGTATCACTCAATTGCCCCCCCCCCCCCCCCCTCCCACTTTCCACACATCCTTCATAATCCTAGGCATTTCCTCAAGTATGGGTTGGGCGTCTATCTTTAAGTTTAAAACTCTAACCCAATTCATTGCGAGTTGACAAACTCATTGGAATGGTAATAGAATCTTATCTATTCAGTGGTGATAAACTGGATCTCCACGAGGTGAACAACTTTCATTTGATCATAGACGATTAAGGTGAACCCAGCCAAGGATATAACATCCAGTAACGTTACAGCAACGTTCTGGATTTATTCTTGTTGCGTTACACGAATTATAATAGGTTGCAGTGATGTTCTTTTGATGACCCAGAATAATGTTCTTGCGACCAACTGTTGCAATGTTCCATTGTGACATTCTGATAACATTCTTGTGATGTTATTCATGAGGCTAATACCTAGTCATCAGCGAATAGATGCAAACTAATCACCTCATGAAGATCCAGTACAACAGCTAATTGTCGACAACTATTCGCCTCTTGGGGACCAGCCTTAATTTTTTCACCAAGCCTAGAAATAGGTAAAACATGTAGATCTGGCCGAGTTCCCAATAGACCGTATTTACCTAGTATTGAGTTCATGACGGCATAGATGTGGGACACAGGAAACCACTCAAAAACCTGGACATGTTTTGTTACCTTCCGACAGTTCTGTTCCTCTACTCTATATCAGCTAACAGCAACCCATATGGGTTCTGGTGATCAACAGCGCTACGTCTAAAATTCATAACACTCACAAACTCTTATTATTGCAATGTTACAAAAAAAGAAACCCAAGATCAGCTGCTTCTTGCTGACCAGATCCATAGATTCTATCGAGAGGCACACTACATAGTCACACTGTTCACACCTGAATGAAGGCAATTAGCCCATCCCAATATACATGAACATCAAATTTTACCATGAAATTACACAGCAATTTCTTTCTGCTTTAATCCCCAAAGATAGAAGTGTGAAACAAAATGGACCATGGCGGTTTAGTTGAAAAATTGCTCCTAAAATTTGTAAAATGCAGCTTTATATATTGGCCTTTTTTCCATAGGAACCAATGTTAAAGCCTGTCAGCCCAACCTATAATGTCCAACCCTATTTTCCCTAAAATGCAACATTTTGATTGGCTGGCAAACCTGCAAATCTGTCAATTGGTAAAATTTAAGAAATCATAATGTTTTATGAGTACTTGGGGATATAGAAAAACATAATTCTTAGTTATTCCAGTAATCCCTGCTGTAGGAGACAAGGATTGTTTATACCGTAATTTTGTCTGACCCTTGTCCAACCCTGGGATATACCCAATGTGGGATGGGCTTATTGCATTCACCCAACTGCAAACGATAGCAAGCAACTGCAGAATTTAAAATTTACAAAAAACGACAGCATGTTTAACCTGTTAGATTTGGTTGGACGACTGTAGCCAATGATTTCATTCAAACGCAATCTAATAAAGCCATGGATCTCATATTTCTAACTCTTGTCATTGGGAAAAGATGTCTATATTGACTCAAATTCGCCCAGACAACGTTATTTCAGTCTTTCGGTTGAAACAACAAATTGTTCATCTGTAAAATATTTCTTACAGCTAATCTTTAAATTTTGCTGGCGATAACAATGTTTTGCTGTCGTTTGTAGTCATAAATTCTTGTCAACTACAATCTTTCGGTGGAAACACACCTTCAGTTAACAATTCACCTTATTTCCTCCCATTTAACACTAGGATGAGGATAAGCTAAATTAGCTACAGGGGCGGATCCAGGAATTTTCAAAAGGGGGGGGCGTGCATTTCGGGAAATTTCCCCCTGCCCTCTGGGCAGGATAATTCTATATTAAAAAAATCTAAATTTTGGCCAAAAAACGGAGCCCCCTAAATCCACCGCGATTGAGTTTAACCCGTAGGATACTGTTACATACAAAGCATTGCTAAATCGTTTCTAGGGGACAGAGTTCTTTGGCAATTTTTCATTAATCTCTAATGATCAGCATTTTTATTGTTGAGTTTAATCACACTTTACACACATTTAACCCCATTTCCTTCTAGGGTCAATTCTACACACAATATAAATATCCCTATTGACCCACGGGCCAAAAAGCTAGCCATATCCATTGGATACAAGACCACCTGAATCTACATAAGTAAACATTGGGGGAAACAAGAACGATCCAAACCGATCGAAAGTGTTTCGAAACCAGCAAGGCAATTGACCGCTCTTCGCTTGTCAGGTCAGGGAACGTCGTTTGGGGGTATAAGTTGGGGAAAAACTAAAGGCCGTATTCCACTATAACATTTTACTCCCGATTATGAAAATCGCCTGTGAGAATAGAAATAATTTATGGTCATATTATTCATTACCAGACGTCATTTTTTATTCTCTTTTAAATCCATGTAACATGCGTGATTTTGTGCTATATATATTTCTGGTGAAAAGTACCAATTTTCTTTTTCTTTGTTTTATACGAAAAGGCTTCACGTATCATGCATGTTCTTCCAGCCCAAGTACAGTAAAATCAATTAAAGTGTTACAGAAATGTTGGAGGCACAATTAAGGACTCAGTGGCGTAGACGGGGGGGGGGGGGGTTCCTGGGTGTCTGGAACCCCCTTTGATTTCCCAAAATATAAGTAAATTATAAGAAATGTTGTGGAAAGTGTAGGTTAGAACCCTCTTAAATTAACTGGGAACCCCTCACTTATACTTGGTACCCCCTTGATTTTAGAGCTGGCTACGCTCTTTAAAACGAATAAACAATGTGATGAGATGTTAAGATGCTACGTGATAAACTTGGCACTTTTCCAGATTTTAACCACTGAGATCAACAATTCATATAAAATCTATGCAACAATGTCCCATACATAATATCTATCATACTTCTCTTAGTACTAGTTTCGCAGAAAAAGATACAGTACATATAGTTATATTAATTAGTTGTCAAATATAAGTAAAATTCATGCATGTGGAATTACGACAAACCACCTAACAGATCATAGGATCGATATGGATTTTAAATTGCCGACGATTCCTTAAACAAAAAGAATAACAAGGAATCCGCCTGAACTGTTCCCATTCTAGCTTTACTTGCAGGGAATAATAACATCAAATCGGCTGAAAAGACTCTTTAATTGAAAAGGTATTAAGGTTATAAAACCTTACATTTTTGATAAAAGAAAGATGATTGATCTGCAATTTCACAATTCAATATTTTCAAATAAGAAGAGCATTCTGCTTTGTTGCTTTGAATCAGAATAATTGAATCTAAAATTGAATTTAAATTAGAGAACAACATTGTATTGTTGTTCAGCAAAATGATTCTTCTCGAAATCACTAGATGGCACCACGACGTAGGTTGTCCAATGCATTCACAACAGATCCGAAACACTCTTGTTTTCAATGTTCGTTTCATACGACTCATTTCAATTTGTTCTTCTTTTTTCAGTTATCTGCTCTAATGCTGCTATCGTCGTTCCTGAGGGCATCAGGTAATTGAATTACCCAAGTAAAATATGGTTAACCTTAACTAAATTAACTTACAAATATAGTTGTATCCAACTGAATGAAATTTTGGTCTGGCAGAAAATCGTTCCAGCTGCAGACGGTTTTCGCAATAGGCACACTGGGTGAAGCCCCTTTCGCCCTGGGCACTTTTCCAATGTGATCTCAGATGTGATTGCAATCTACTTGTATTTAGAATTATTATTTTGGAAAATATCTTTGTGGTTTACGAAGAACTTATCAATGTATAAACATATGCCATGATGATGTCAAAATGATAGTTTTCATGCCCGCGATTTTTAGATCACAGTGAAAATTTTCCAGGGCAAACGGGGCTTTAGGATGCTTGACTTTAGCCTTCTGTAAGTGAATTACGTGTAGGCAGATGCCACATACTATTTGTAGCTAATTTATTACCTGTGGTCTATTCATTACCTATGTGACTGTGGGACTGTGTCCCAGCTCCAATTTGCAATGTAAATGAGCAGTTTACCTTCCCCTTAAGCAGAGAATTCATCTACTAATGAGCTTATGATTGTTGTTGTATATGGCTATTATGGCTAGGAAAGTAAAAAGCACGTCAATACATTCCTAGCTTATATTTGGAAAATATCTTCGCCCCACATACCAGTATTGGGGGCATGAGGTGGTCCATCCTCAGAAACCGGAGCCAATAACAGCATTCCTTGAACGATTTTCATAATCATGTACTCTACCAATAGATAGCGTCCAAGCTAACTTTCTCCTATTTCTGCAAACAGCTCTTGTTATATTTTCACCTGTTAGATTGAAAGTATTATTTGTTTTGGAAAAGGACAAACATTCCCAATAGGTCAGAAACGTTTTTCGTCCACAATAATTATTAGTTGTCTGTATCATCATAAATTAGTAGAATTGAATGTAATTATAACTTAATTGCCTTTTCACTGAAAGCGTTTGAGGAAGACCTATCCCTGTTGTTTCCCGAAAATGGTAGGTTACAATGTTCTGTGTTATTGGCACATTCGTATGGCGATAGGAAAGTTCTGTTTGTTGTGTAGGAATCGATTCATGAGTAGAATGTTCCGCGTGCAGCACCTAAATATAGATTAATTAGCAATGACTCACCTCTGTAGCTTATTTAGGTTCTAACTCTTTAGGTTCTAACTAGTTCTATAAAAGCTAGAATCAATGCACATGCACATGGTGGATTATAGAAAGAGGTATTCACCATATTGCAATTGGGCTGGATAAATACCGCACAATCTCGATCACCCATTTTGTATGAATTATCAGACTATTGCAATTAGTCGTTACACGTACGTACAGGGATATAGCTTTCCAATAATAATGTCTTGTATTAGGGAACCTTTCTTCTGGAATAAATTGTTTACATTCTGTTTCGTTTTGCACTAAAGTGTTATGCCTTCTGTCACAAAAGTTCCATCACATTCCGTAATTGTAATAGTAATTAATAGATATACTATCGGTCCTTTCAAATAGCATACACTACTATATAGGTTTAGGCATCCACGACACCCAGATAGAATGGCAGATTATTGTTTTTGGTTTTCTCACTCTGTAACTTAGAGCACCTCGCTACGAGACTAATCTCTGCACTGTAGCCCCTACTTGGTCCAGCCCTGGCTGCCAGTGCCACACAAGTGAAAACTACTGGACTCCTTTTGAGCAGCAGGGTGTACTAATATTGTAATGCTAGTATATAGATAAGGAGAGCTCGTTACAAAGGTAGGAACTAGGGTGCAACGAAGAGTGTGGTTTTGTATGAAACCACAGGCCCTACCACACCCCCATGAAGAATTTGTTTATGTTTCATATTCTACTTTTTCCTTCCAAAATTCATTTTTAAAACCCCATCAGATTATAAGATAATATTGAAAAGTTTCACGTAATACGACTCGCCACCCCCCTCCTTTTCAGTCTGACTTATTGAAATTTTAGGCAAGAGTTCCCCTGGGGGAACCTCGCCAATTCCACCCCCCACGCACTGACAGCAGAACCTGTATAATACGGGCCTGAACCCCTCATTGACTATGCATTCAGTGGTCCTCACAGTAAACAGGTGTTTATACAGCGGCTCAGGGTGGAGGTGGCTAATAAGGCTCCTGAGACAATGGCCCCTGAGAGAATTGGCATCCAGAGGAGGTTCCACACAAGGCGATATCTTTCCCTTTTTTTTTTATTTATTTATTTAATTTTTACTAACTTTTACATTATGAGTTCCAAAATTTTTCGATTGACAGATTTGCAGATTTGCCAGCCAATCAAAATGGTGTATTTCAAGGAAAATAGGGTTGGACATTATAGGTTGGCCATTGGCTGACAAGCTTTAACATTGGTTCCTATGGGAAAAAAGCCAATATAAAGCTTCATTTTAAAAATTTAAGAAGCAATTCGTTGAACAAAATACTTTCGTTAATTTTGTATTACGTAACTGTCTTCATGGAAAAAAGCATCCAGGCAATATTGAAAATATCTTATTGTAGACTCTAGCAAAGTTGTAAACTAGGCTTATTGTAGATGGGTTACTACCAAATGTCTCCTGGCCCGACTTCTCTCCCGAACCGAGTCAGAGAGAATTATACTATAATTATCTCTGACCGAGTTCTCCCGGCCCGAGTTTGTTTGTGGCCCGAATTCTCCTGTTACCCTAGTATGATAATGTGTTAACCAAGATGAGTAAGATAATGACATAACAGGTACGGTTATGATTTCGGTTTCAACATGAGAAGGAAATATAATCACGTTCACAAAATCATTTGCCAATAGCTAGAGAAATAGGTCCAACATCCAGCTCTATATATATATAGCTGGGGAAACGTAAACCTTGACTGTAGTTGTTACTTTTTTGGACCTAGATAAGTTTGCAAACTGGTAACCAAAATATATTATCAACATGTAACATGTAGATTTTTATAGTACTTAGGTAAAATAATGAAGTCTGATTAAATGGAGATAGTGATGATTCCCTATATTTGAGAGAAAATCAAGAATTTAGGGTACACTGCTTGAGACCAGTCAAAGTGTGTAGAGTCAAGACATTGTGATACTGCCCACTTTGCTCCACTAATAATTTCTTTTCTATTTTCCTAACAAAATATGGTATATAAATAAGAAAAACAACCGCCGGTTAACAGTACAACTGAATATTTTGTGGAATGTCAGAAAATTACAGTCCTCAGCCTTACAGCCTCAGGCAGTAATTTTTCAACACCCACCTTGTTCCAGGGTTGTACTGTCAACCTCTGTATGTTTTCCTATAGTATATGTTATATGAATCTGCAACAAACAATTGTTTCCTGAGAAAAACATAGGACAACCATTCCCTTATAGTTCAGATGATAGCTCATTTCCTTCACTGTGATTGTCCCAATTCTAACGGTGCAAGAGATTGAACATCTTTGCAAAAATCCATTTCTCCCCCTAATGGTCAGCAAAGGCTATATGGGAGATATAGCCAAGTGTGACTGCCCTGAGGGGAATGATACAGAGACGGTAAGCATGGGACAAAGCAGACAAGCTGGCGGCTACAACAGCAAGTGAAAATAATGGGCCTATAGACTTTGTGCAGATGTGGTCATGTGAACAGATTTTCGTAATCACCATGTGCTTCGCCGGCCGTGTGGTTATGAAATGAATCAGGAAATTTTGATTTCTGAGTAATCAAAATTGTCAATTTTGATCATTGTTAAGTGAATTTGGCATGGATATATCTCCTAAATGTTCTAGAATGCCAAATGATAATAGTGCCACATCGATCACCAATATGGCTACCTCCACAACGTTTATAGACCTTTTTCCGTTATTGTGACGCCCTGCCGGCGGTTTTGGCTAAAACCAATATGTCGATATATGTAGGCTATTCCAATGGGCCTAGCCTTCAGATGTACAGATCAAGGCATCTATGAGACGACTCACAGTGCAAACTCATGAAAAAGGTGTATTGCCAAGCACTGCCATCGGGGTATCACAAAGACCCAAATTGTAAGTATAAAGTAAGCAATGGTTAGTATAGACCCTGTGCAGATGTTTTCATGGGATCATTTTTTGTTGACCATACCGTGGTGATCATGACTACATGACTACAAAAAAAATCAGAATCTCTCATATTTAAAGGATGAGTGTTTTTGATTATGATGAAATGAGTTTGTTCTGATTAGATGTAGCAAAACTATTTGTTCTAAATATTTTAGAATTGAGAATGATATTGTTAATAAATTGATCACCAATATGGCAGCCATCTCATATTGGGCGATATGACGTCACCTGCACAACGTCTATAAAAGCTTATGCACTTTTTCCAAGAGTCTGTGTAGTGGACCGTCCCAGAGACACCTTGACCCCAACACTTTAGCCTTGGCCTATTTCAGTCCCCTGGGAAGAATATAGGCCCCCAGTAGCCCGTGCTGATCAAAAAAAGGTGATGATAGGGGGGACCTAGCTCTGACCAAGTTTTTCTTTGGGTTCAATTCCTGGTTGATGTCTGGGTTCACTAAGGGATGAGGTACAGCAAGATGAATTCCAGGTTTCGATCCCCTGCTGTTTTCCTGGCTTATCACCTTCATCTCATAGACACAAACACCAAAAACAGAATTCATCCCAACTTGCTTTCACTGTGAAAATTACCTGGCTGCTGGTACAGCGTAAAATATCCATCACTCACTCACTCTACTTCTAGTAGGGTGCGAGACCAATGGAAAGGTCTATTTGGCATAGGACTTGGGTACAGTTCTATTATTGGCGGTTTCAGTGGTATCAAAGCTGGGTAAACACAACAGCAATTAACGCCCTTTTCTGAAGGCAGTTTTACACTACAGGATTGAGTAGCAAAATGAATATGTGTCAGAGAAGTCGCACATACCAGATTTACGCATACATGTGAGATACTCCAAATTGTCAATCTTAAACATCTGATCACCCTGCATGCGAATTATATTTAATATCATCATATTGCTCTGATATTGTAGACCAAGTCGTGTAGCGTAATACCGCCTACACGAAGACATTATCGCCTATAGGCTTTACACAGTCCAATTACCGTGTGTACCATAATGAAAACGATAACATTGACTAGGTATGGGTATAGGGCCATAAATAGACATCCTACGATGTGCAATGACAGATCTACTCAGCAAGTCTCAAGATATTGCACAGCATAACCCATACAGGTTCATTGCCGAATAATGTAGATTTTGAGTTATCAATTGATCAATGTGTGTAATTGGCCCAGTTGGTGATGATTTATTTTGGCCGTCAAGTATTTCAAAATATACGTATCAGTGATTCTTTGTTTATATTTTTCTGAGAGAAAAAGGCCTACACAACCTAAGGGAGCAGGCTCGTACCCAGGGTCTGTCATAGGGGGTGGCGAGGTTCCACAACTGGAACTTTTCTTTATATTTTCAATAATTTGAACTTGAAAAGGGGGGTGGCAACCAGTAAAAAGTGGAACTTTTTTTTATATTTTCCTACTAATTTCATGGGGTTTTCCAATAAATTTTGGAAGGGAAGGTGGAACTTTTGGAAAAATAATCCTTTGGGGGTTGGGGGGGGGGTACGGGCCTGGGGAGCCATTTCTTTGGGGGTAGGTCACTGGTGGATGTGATATTGACCTTCTTTCCCCCTTCCTTCCTATCCCAGACCTGATTCTTGGTCTATCTTTAATCTAAATTGAAATGTTATCCCATCTCCGAACGTTCAAAATCAGTGAGAGTCTTAAATGCTTATCCTATCAAGCCCTATTTGCCATGGCCGTCGTAGGTCTCCGCGATCTGTGAATGTTGGGAACATTGGGTTATTGTAGCCCTCTGCGACCTGGTCCCTTGCAGAATTATTCAACAAGTTGAATAATTTCATTGCGAACCTGTGCAATTCAAGATGAGATTGTTTGTAAAAATGATTGCAAGGGAGCTTCCTTCTCAGTGTGATTGCTATGCATTCAAATGTGCTAGCCAGATATCATTGTCTCTCCCATGAGGCTACTCTCGCCTGCATGAGATAGATTTATCGCAGCTCCCTGTGACAGAACCACCAGCCAGGGCAAATAGGGCTTCAGAAAGAATAATAGCAAACATATCTTGTGAACTGGCAATATACCAATCTTCACCATGGCTTATTTATAGTCTCCATTTTATTTCTTTTGCTAAACCAATATTGACGCTTTCTACGATATAATTTCATTAGCAATCTTTATTCATTCTTTACGGCTAGAAGTACGATACTTACGAGAAAATGAAAAAAGACAATTTCATTATTCAATTAACACCCTAGAGGAAAAGTTGTTAGGATATTCAACTGCCTTCACTTAACATTACACACTTCCTTCTCAGGAACAAAAACTCACTCTGTCGTCAAATTGGCGAGTTCCCTTTCTGAAACTGACGAGAATCGAAAGAGACAGGCTTAAACTGTCGACGCTCCTTTGCCTACTGAAGAAAATGTGTTAGGCGTGGAGAAGCGTTTTTACGAACGGAGTAGTCGTTTTTGTTGCCTTTGGAGACGAATTTCGGGCTAGGAGGGGGAGGCACTTTGGTCTTGGAATGGTAACCACTGCCAAACATCTTCGCGAAGCTGAGGCAGTGAACATCAAAATTGAGGGGCAGTCTCTTTTCTTAGATAAAAAAGTTGGGTGGGGGGGGGGGGGGGCATTGAAATCATTCCATAGAACAATATAGGAACAATTACCTGAAAATTAGACATATTGTAACTTCATTTTACTTATTGACATATCATTAGAAGTTTCTCCATAAGCAATCTAGATTATTTCTCTCTATCTCATTATATTTTTTTTTATCTAGACAGTCTGTTCTTTTTAGATCGGTGATTTGTATCCCCCAAAACAATATGTGATCAACTATAATTCTCCCTACCACTGATAGCATCTTCCCTGTGTCTTACCTGCAGACTAGCCTAGATCAAGGTGCATCATGAGAAATATGACAACCAACCGCAAGGTTTTAGTATAGAAATTTCAATTAATCATGGCATCATTTATGATTCAACATTATTGAGAACCATGATTGACCTTTTTCATTTTGTATCGATGTATCTTTATCATTTTCGAAGTTGGTTTGAAAATTCATACACTACATATAGTTTCTGAGCAAAATCTAAATTTGTGTATTTTTATATGTTTTTCCTATGTTTGGTCAACAACATTTATCCAAATTGACCCTGCAAATGTTTGAAATACTGAAAGTCAGCTATCCTTGGTTGGGAGGATTCAGGAGTGGTCAATCACAAAATGTAGGGATGATAGTTGGCAGAGGGAATGTCCCTTCAAAGAGTCAGTGCCCCCCCTTCCCACCCTGAGATTGCAGGCCGTGAATACTGGCCATTGAGTCTTGCAGCGAGAGGTACAACTAGCAATTAACACCCACTGTGGGGTAATTTCTGAGTCCTATTATTGGCGGTTCTCATTAGCAGTGTGGAGAATGTCATTACTTTGCACCTTGTCATGAATCCAATTCAGGCAAGGCTGGTACTAGAATATAACAAGAAAATTGGAATGGAATTTTGTTTTTTACCCGGCCAAGTTGTAACACCACAGTACCGTTCTGCGACCATACTTTTTGTTGGTCAGTCTCTTACTTAAAGTGAGCCAAAACCAATATAAATGACAACATTTTCAAAATTCAGATAAGTATAGAAATATTTTAGATGAGCCTAATTAGGGTCAGTGGTAAAGTATAATCTGTGAAAACTAGCTCAAACTGAAGTAGAATTCCATGAAAGATGATGATATTTCCATTTTTGTGTAACCAAACTCCATTTTTGCTGATCCACAGTAATTGAGTCGAGCAAAGAAAACATGTTTTTAATGGTTTTCTACCATATTTCATGGTTTAGATTTTGACATTGGCCAGAAATAGGCTCAGGGAATGGATTTCTGTGATTATTTGAGTTTGGAAAATTTTGTTGAATTCATTGGTTTTGGCTCCCTTTAAGCCTCATACTCACTAGGTGACTTTACCGGCGACTGGCGATGGGCAACAGCAGAATCACTGGTAAAATCGTCACCAATTTAGATCACCTGTTAGATGTAATATTGAAATGTTACATGCTAACAGGCTAACAGGTGTTTTGGGATCTTGAGATCTTACCAAATCCAAAATGTTTTCATAATGTTATTTTTAAGCTGTTCTGTTCAGGCCCAACAAAACAGAATGTTATGATCGCATTCTGTTTTGGTTGAAGAACATAAGCAGAACATTGCAATAATGTATCAGTGCATTGTCACAGCAGCACACTGCAGAAGGTTATCTGAAGCAACCATGGCAACATAACAACAACCAAAACACAATGAAACTGAACATCACCAAAGACCTATGGGCTAAGGACCATGGTCAACCATGGACAATGGCTGACGATTTATATAGTGACTGTTTAAAAAAGCAAATTAATGGTTGTTTGAAAAAGCAAATCAATGGCTAAGCCAAACGACAATGAACAACCTCAGAAACAAATAGGTTTGTTGACGAACACAAACACTAATCTGTCAGGCTTTCCCCGACAACTAGAACAAATTGAAACCAAAAAAAATCAAAGGGAATAATTCAATGTTCCCCATGTCTTTCACCTCCACGAACCAATGCACCAAGGAACTCATAAATTAGATGCTTTACAAAATGATATATAGGAGCTGCACCTAATTGCAAGGTTAAATGGACCTTGACCCTTCTGTTAATAAAATGATGTTATATGGTACAATTGACCTTGTGAAGACATGGACACCTGACCAAGTTTTTACGATTACCAGGTTCACAATTTTACCACATGGCTGTGTCCAAATGACAAATTTGTAGCTAAATTTTTATTAATTAATCCGTGAGATCGTTTTCAAAACATTTTAGTTCTAATTGTTATGGAATTTCCAATATTATTAATGTTCATGTTAGATTGATCACCAACATGGCGACCAGCCACTTGATGTAATCTGCACAACATCTATTGGCAATTGGAAGTCCAGCTCACCAGACAATTGGTGGGCCTGTCTATATGCACATACCTTGAGGCAATAGATCTATAAAGATATCTTGATAGCTTTCTAAAAATGTTTGTCCTTTCATTAGTTCCTGCCCAGCCTTGGCTGTTTTTCTGTGGATTAAAACATTGCCAAGGGTTATAAAGGATAATCCCAGCAACTTTACAGGCAGTATTCCTCACACTAATATTATTCATTTGCGATAGCGGAGGGAATTGTCGTTGCTATCATGTTATCTTTACAAACCTATTTTTGTGATGGCATGGGCACGAAAGTGTGAAGGGCATCTGATTTATATTGGTAATATTGGCTGCAGATGAATAATTCTAAGGAATAATTTACCATCGGATTGGCCGATTTTATTGGCAATACTTGCATTACGTACAGCCAATTGCGAATATATATATATATGTATATATATATATATATATATATGGGCAGTAAATTTTGGAAAGTCAGATGATTATAGAAATCTGTCTCAGAAACCTAATAATCACTAAAGTCAGTATAAATGTATAATTAAGCTATGGATCTAGCTTAACCCTCGTTGGAATTCCATAAAAGTCTTTGCTATTTCCATGTGCCCCACATGTGATTTGGTGGACATCATTTTTGTTGAGGCAAACATAGCGTGTTTTGAAGGAAATGGAAATGAAAATACGAATGGTTCGAACCTGTTATTTACGAACGTGAAGGAAACACTTAGATACTCAGGACAGATATACAGGTTCTGATCCAGTCCTATATGAATTATAATGAACAAGTAAAGATTTTTGTGATAACTTTGACGGGGCCATCCACGCTCAAATAATCAACCCAGAATAATAACATGTTGGAGATACCCAAAGACATTTTCTATGGAAATCTTCCCAGGGGGCCTTTCGGTACTTTTTTCTAAAAATATCCCTGTAGGCACAACCATAAGGAGAACCCTCAAGATGGGCTCTGGTCACCAACAACCCTTATCACGCACGGCCACGCAGCGTGTGACACGTCGGTAGATGATGTGATACCAGCTATGAGAGCCCTAATCTGTGGGTGTTACCCCTGGGGGATATTCAGCCTACGGGGGTGAATCAGATTGACATGTAGGGTAAAGGCCATATTGCACTGTGCGGTGTTTTGCTCGCGGTGGACGATTTTCCTTGCCACTGCTAATAAAACTGGACTCCGCAAGATGGAATATAGGCATTACTTGTAGTGGCACTTGCGTTTGTACTTTCGGTGGGGAAATGCAAAGACTTTATAATATGTTTTCTATGGAATACTTGCAGTGGCAGAAACCAACATGTTGGTATCTGATGCGCAAATTACTTGTGGTGACTGAACTGGCCACTGCATACAGTCCCCCGCTGCATATAGTGAAATATGGGCTTTATAAATCATGGTGAAGGAGGTTTGCAAAGATCACGCCAAACAAAAGAAAAATCTTGTTTTGGGTTACTCCCCAAACATTACATGTCTACTGCAAAAACTGAACCTGTTGGTGAATATATATTTGAACGTCATCAGAACAATTAGAAACCAAATATTAAACGTACCTGGGCTAATAGACCCCCAGCTGTGTTGTGAACGGTGACTGCTAAAAGGCTATAATTAATCATTAAAATCCAACCTGCATGACTCTGTGTTACCAAGACAACTGTAAGTCAATTAAAAGAATTTATATCGCAGCCATGTCGTTCAAAGTTCAAGGGTGTAACCAACCCGAGTTTTACACCTTATATTATATGCAACTTCACTGCGACATCGTCATATTGCAGCTCATATTGCATAGTGTCAAAATCTCTTCTGTTATAGACAAGCTGCATAAAAAAATAGGTATATTTCCTTCTTTATATGTTTAAAAGGCCAAATTATGTAGTATATGGATACATACTGGCCCCTACGTGTGGTAGAGATAAAACAAAGCGCATATAACCACCTTTAAGGGTTTCAATCTCAGATATTTCAGCAAAGTTCTTTAGGGGTGACATCAAAATTCAGGGGCTGTGGACCTGAGATGTTAGTTATAAGCCCTATGTGCCATGACTGGCTGCAGCATTCTAAAGCCCCATTGCATTCTCATTAGGGGTACCAGACAGAAGCCTACATCAGTTTTATTATTAGTTTTATGATAAAATGGAACTTTCTTTTTATGTTTGTATACATGACATACCCTAAGTACCTCATTAAGGCTAATTCATTGATTATTAATTAGGTAATGAGGTCATTAAGGGTCATTAAGATAGTGTCTCCACCCTCCTCAAATCTGGCTGCAGCCCATGGCAGCAGGCTGCGACCTTCAGTACCCCTCATGCAGGCTAGATGTTTTAAAGTCACTGACCATTGGCTGTGGCCTGCTGTGGAGAATTTTGACGTCTCCCCTTATTTTCTTACCCTGTGGGGGTTCCGGGGAAGAATAGCTAGGCCCCCATTAGCCCCTGCTGATCATATAAGGCGACGATAGGGGGGACCAATCACTGACAAAGTGGTTCTTTGGGTTCAATTCCTGATTGGTGCTGGGTTCACTAAAGGATGAGGTACAGCTAAAATGATTTCCAGGTTTTGATCCCCTGCTGTTTGCCCAACCTGTCACCTTCATCTCATAGATACGATCACCAAAGACAGAATTTGTCCCAACTTGTTTTCGCCATGAAAATTACCCTGGCTGTCGGTACGGCATAAAACATCCAGCATTCACTCACTCACTCTTTATTTTCTTACCTATATTTTGTGAAAGCGAAGACCCACTGGCTGAGCAATTGCAAAGATATTACAATGAATATAAGTGCTCCAGTTCTATACCAAGTTTTGTAACCTTATTTCAAAAAAGGATTTAGCTTCAGACCGTACAAATCGATAACCTGACTGAATATCACTAATGGTCTCTACTGTGGTACCTGGATTATCTGACAAGATAAGAAAGCCAGTTCATTTTAAAACCATGGCCAGTCATTTGTCTCTTTGCAAATTTACATAATGTGCCTCAATGTTGACAATCAACTTAAAAAATGACGGTTGAAATGAAGACAAAATTGGATTTCTTTGGATGATTGATGGTGTTTTCTGTGTCCTAAGTCTGCATGAGCAATAACATTTCAATATAGGTATAGTCAGATGACATTCACAAACTATCCAGCACCGCAATATGTTAAGTTATAGTAGCTGTCAGTTATTCATGGTTTCAAAAGCTATTTTTAGGGAAATTGATGAATTGATGAGAACCTGTATATGTATTTTGTATTGGTGGGTTTTACCCAAACCAGATATTGTGGTTGAAGCATTATATCTTTTTTAGAATCGTATACCACGATATCTCCATGTAATTTATTTAGAAACGTATACTATTAACGTTTACCTGTTACATAATGCAATCACGCATACTCAACTGTATACTGTGTGTGTGTGTGTGTGTGTGTGTGTGTGTGTGTGTGTGTGTGTATGTGTTTGTGTGTGTGAGTGTGTGTGTGTGTGTGTTTGTGTGTGTGAGTGTGTGTACGTAAATCAGGGATATGTATTGATATCATACATATTGCGCTTTGATTTGCAAGTATAACTAAATATGATTAGTGTTTTTTAGAAGAGAATAAAGATAACAACCCATTAATACCACACATATGGGATATAAATATACTATATAAAACATATTCTGTTTTAATTTCCAAGCGCGTGTTGTGAGGATAGAGACCCCTAACGACTATAACTACGCGTACCTGAGTGACCACGGGGTGAACATCAAGGGTCGCACCAACATCTCCTTCCTGCTGCGCGCGGCCAACGACGGCCACGTGGCCCTGTCACGTGAGAAGTACAACTGGAACACCCACTCCTACGAGATCGTCCTCGGTCAGTAGAGCTGGTATTTGAATTCATCATTAATAAGAAATGGTGTTACGAGATCAAATGGAATCAAACGTAATTTGCTGCTTAAAATCCGTGTTTTTGTATTTATATAGTTTAACTGTGAATTTGATGTTTGATATTTTCTAAACACTGCTTAAAGGGAAAAGCTTATAGTGAAACTGTGTACTAGTACTACTGTTATAATACTAAGTACCTACATGGAAGATTATTAATGCAATGAATGTGGTTAGATAAAGAAAATATTTAAACGAAAGGTTTAAAGTCGAACAACACATACACTGGGCAATGCTGCTTCATCAAAGTTCTAATTAACCTTTAAAGATCATTTCAACGGAAAATGAAAATGACAGAAAAATGTTCAGCATCTACTTTAGCGTATAATTAATATTGACAATGAACCTTTCGCCTGTGGCAAGTAACATCGAAATATTGATACTATCTTACTCCATTGGTATAGCTGAACAGTTAGTTTTATATATTTCTAATTTGTCCTTAAATGTACTAGTACAGACAATGAAATAAAGATGTTATGACACACCGAACCCAACGATGTTTTTGCAGACTGATTTGATCTTTAATGCAGCGAATCAACATGTTTCAACCCGTTAGGGCCTTCATCAGGATTCAGACAATGTAAAATGCATAAACATACAATATTGAGTCAGAATTATTTTGTTCAATGATCTTTGAATTGGCCAGTTCATACAATATGGACTTTTCTTTCTCTGAAGGTGGTTGGAAGAACCAGCGTTCGGCCATCCGGCGCTGCGACCAGTGTGTGGCCAAGGTGTCCTACGACCACGAACCGCTCAACGCCAGCGAGCTGATGCCCTTCTGGATCAGCTGGGACAGGGGGAATATAAGGTAGGTATAGGAATAAATGGGCCAGGGTAATATAAGACACATATATAGGAATAAAGGGGACAACGACAGCGAGCTGATAACTTTCTGGATCAGCTGGGATAGGGGTAATATAAGGTATGTATACAGGTAAGGAGCCTAGGGTAATATAAGACACACATAGGAGTAAAGGGGTCAACGCCAGCGAGCTGATGCCCTTCTTGATCAGCTGGGATAGGGGTAATATAAGGTAGGTATAGGAATAAAAGGGGCCAGGGTAATATAAGACACATATATAGGAGTAAATGGGTCAAAGCCGCGAGCTAATACCCTTCTGGATCAGCTGGGACAGGGGTAATATAAGGTATGTATATAAGGGTAAAGGGGCCAGGGTAATATAAGACACATATATATAAGAATAAAGGGGACAACGACAGCGAGCTGATAACTTTCTGGATCAGCTGGGATAGGGGCAATATAAGGTAGGTATAGGAATAAAGGGGCCAGGGTAATATAAGACACATATAGGAGTCAAGGGGTCAATGCCAGCAAGCCGATGCCTTTCTGGATCAGCTGGGACAGGGGTAATATAAGGTACGTATATATGGGTAAAGGGGCCAGGGTAATATAAGACACATATCGGAGTCAAGGGGTCAACAGCAGTGAGCGGATGCCCTTCTGGATCAGCTGGGACAGGGGTAATATAAGGTACGTATATATATGGGTAAAGGGGCCAGGGTAATATAAGACACATATCGGAGTCAAAGGGTCAACAGCAGTGACTGATGCCTTTCTGGATCAGCTGGGAAAGGGGTAATATAAGGTAGGTATAGGAATAAAGGGGCCAGGGTAATATAAGGTATGTTTCAGGATAAAGGGGCAAGGGTAATATAAGACACATATAGGAGTAAAGGGGTTAACGCCAGCGAGCTGATGCCTTTCTGGATCAGCTGGGAAAGGGGTAATATAAGGTAGGTATAGGAATAAAGGGACCAGGGTAATATAAGGTATGTTTCAGGATAAAGGGGCAAGGGTAATATAAGACACATATAGGAGTAAAGGGGTTAACGCCAGCGAGCTGATGCCTTTCTGGATCAGCTGGGAAAGGGGTAATATAAGGTAGGTATAGGAATAAAGGGGCCAGGGTAATATAAGACACATATAGAAGTAAAGGGGTCAATGCCAGCAAGCTGATGCCCTTCTGGATCAGCTGGGACAGGGGTAATATAAGGTATGTATACGGGATAAAGGGGTAAGAGTAATATAAGACACATATAGGAATAAAGAGGTCAACGCCAGCGAGCTGATGCCATTCTTGATCAGCTGGGAAAGGGGTAATGTAAGGTAGGTATAGGAAAAAAGGGGCCAGGGTAATATAAGACACATCTTCTTCTTTTTTTTGAAACATTTTTATTTAACCTGGTAGAGAGTTGGATTTCTCCAGTCTTCCCTCTCTATCCAGCCACAACTTAATTAATACAATGTCATCGTTGTTATGTTGCTCTTGGCATCATAGTAAAATAGAAATATATGGAAATGACATCATCACTATAATTTTAACACATATGTTGTAGCTATATAGCCTTGATATAATATAGGATACATATAGGAGTCAAGGGTCAATGCCAGCGAGCTAATGCCCTTCTGGATCAGCTGGGACAGGGGTAACAGAAGGTACATAATATTACACACTGTCAGTTTGACAGTTATATACTGTAAACCTCAAAAGTATAATACCGTACCTTATTTTACGGCTATCTACCATAATATCATTGCAATTTACAGTATATATCTGTATTTATTATTGAAATTAGCCTCACAGTAATATACTGTATTTGGGAATTGTATACTGGTATGGAAAAGAAAAATGGATACTTTGGGATTAGAACCCACATTCTCCACATTCAAGGTAGAAGCCTAACCAACTGAGCTAACTTGGACTGCATGCAGTGCACACTCTCATAGTCAGTACCAATGAGTAGGATCAGTAGTTCTATACAGGTGTTCAACATCACACAGACATTAAGTCAGTACGCTCATACCCTGATACTCTGATATTCTGATGGCATCTCTTTGACCATCAGTTCCCCTTGTCCTCTGTCCCAGGGTGGGCAGCGGCAGGCGCCTCTTTGACTGACAGTTCCTCCCCTAACCCTTGGCCTCTGTCCTAGGGTGGGCAGCGGCAGGCGCCTCTTTGACCGACAGTTCCTCCCCTAACCCTTGTCCTCTGTCCCAGGGTGGGCAGTGGACGGTGCCTCTTCGACCGACAGTTCCTCCCCTAACCCTTGTCCTCTGTCCCAGGGTGGGCAGTGGACGGTGCCTCTTCGACCGACAGTTTCTCCCCTAACCCTTGTTCTCTGTCCTAGGGTGGGCAGCGGACGGTGCCTCTTCGACCGACAGTTTCTCCCCTAACCCTTGTCCTCTGTCTAAGGGTGGGCAGTGGACGGTGCCTCTTCGACCGACAGTTTCTCCCCTAACCCATGGCCTCTGTCCTAGGGTGGGCAGTAGATGGCGTCTCTTTGACCGTCAGTTCCTCCCCTAACCCTTGTCCTCTGTCTAAGGGTGGGCAGCGGACGGCGCCACTTCGACCATCAGTTCTTCCCCTAACCCTTGTCCCTTGTCCTAGGTTGGTAGTGGATGGCATCTCTTTGACCATCAGTTCCTCCCCTAACCCTTGTCCTCTGTCCTAGGGTGGCAGTGGGTGGCGTCTCTTTGACCATCAGTTCCTCCCTTAACCCTTGTCCTCTGTCCTAGGGTGGCAGTGGATGGTGTCTCTTTGACAATCAGTTCCTCCCCTAACCCTTGTCCTCTGTCTAAGGGTGGGCAGTGGACGGTGCCTCTTCGACCGACAGTTTCTCCCCTAACCCATGGCCTCTGTCCTAGGGTGGGCAGTAGATGGCGTCTCTTTGACCGTCAGTTCCTCCCCTAACCCTTGTCCTCTGTCTAAGGGTGGGCAGCGGACGGCGCCACTTCGACCATCAGTTCTTCCCCTAACCCTTGTCCCTTGTCCTAGGTTGGTAGTGGATGGCATCTCTTTGACCATCAGTTCCTCCCCTAACCCTTGTCCTCTGTCCTAGGGTGGCAGTGGGTGGCGTCTCTTTGACCGTCAGTTCCTCCCTTAACCCTTGTCCTCTGTCCTAGGGTGGCAGTGGATGGTGTCTCTTTGACCATCAGTTCCTCCCTTAACCCTTGTCCTCTGTCCTAGGTTGGTAGTGGATGGCATCTCTTTGACCATCAGTTCCTCCCCTAACCCTTGTCCTCTGTCCTAGGGTGGAAGTGGGTGGCGTCTCTTTGACTGTCAGTTCCTCCCTTAACCCTTGTCCTCTGTCCTAGGGTGGCAGTGGGTGGCATCTCTTCGACCGTCAGTTCCTCCCCTAACCCTTGTCCTCTGTCCTAGGGTGGGCAATGGATGGCGCCTCTTCGACTGACAATTCCTCCTCTAACCCTTGTCCTCTGTCCTAGCATGGGCAGCAGTCTGCACCTCTTTGACCGTCAGTTCCTCCCCTAACCCTTGTTCTCTGTCCTAGGGTGGCAGTGGATGACATCTCTTCGACTGTCAGTTCCTCTCCTAACCCTTGTCCTATGTCCTAGGGTGGGCAGCGGTTGGTGCCTCTTGGACCGTCTGTTCTTCCCTTAAGCCTTGTCCTCTGTCCTAGGGTGGGCAGCGGTCGGCGTCTCTTCGACCACCAGTTCCACCTCTAACCCTTGTCCTCTGTCCTAGGGTGGCAGTGGACAGCATCTCTTCGACCGTCAGTTCCTCCCCTAACCCTTCTCCTCTGTCCTAGGGTTGGCAGCGGTCGGCGCCTCTTCAACCACCAGTTCCTTCAGTGGCAGGACAGTGACCCGGAGACGGTGAACCACGTGGGCTTCTCCACGGGCTGGGGCTCCAACGGCACCTGGATCCTGGGAGCAGGTAAGGACCCAGCCAAGGATGCGACGTTATTATAACACCCCAGCAACGTTCTGGTTGGTTCTGTATTTGTTCTTGTTACTTTCTTTTGATGACTCCCAATTATGTTGCTGCAACATACTGCACTGTGATATTATTACAACCTTCTGGTTACAATCTTCAATCCAAACAGAATGTTCTTATAATGTTCTGTTTTGGTTTCATCCTAAAAGGAAGACTGTATCAACATTGTGAAAAGCACTTTTATCTGACAACGTTAAGTTCATTAAAAAAAAAGCACACCAAAGAATTGTTATAATAACATTCTGATTTGGTGATGTTTCAACCTTACCCTCAATAACATAATTGTTACGTGCCATCTTAGTAAGTAACAAGCTGACTAAAAAAGCATGGTCTTAGAACATTTCTGTTGCATCACAAGCTGGCTTGGTAGTCCTGTGTCCAATCTTACTCCCGCTTTCCAAAATCTGGAGAAAAATCGGCGCCTATCATGTTATACATCATTAGAAAGTGTTTAGTTACCTTTCCAATGGTATGTAACATGCAGGAATTCTTGTTATCTTAAAAATTAGCAAATTTTTAATATGCAAAAGTAACTAGTTGAAGACATACTTAAAAATAATACCAGAATAAAACCTGCATTCCACATACTGATTTTGATACTGGCGATTTTGAATTCCTTTGAGAAAATGACATGAAACCATTATATGCTACTCAAAAGAGAATCATAAAACCTTTCTCTTAATGTATACCATTTCTATATCTAAATTTTATTCTTACTGTCGATTTTCAAAGTTTATGGCAAAATTGGCCTGTGGAACATAAACTTCCGGCCTATATTCCACTGTCCGCTTTTACTACATATCAAAAGGGCCAGTGACAATAAAGGCCCATCAAAAACAGTATTTATCTCATTAGAAGGGATTTTGAATTCCCTTTCAAATGGTATGCAGTATGTATGGGTTACTGCAATATTTCTGATGAAAGATATTACTAGATTCTGCACGGTCAAAATCGCTACGTGGAATATAGGCTCATAACAGTGTTTACTGGGTGAAAGTAACCAATGCATCATTGTCTCCTTAACCTTTTTGTTTAGTCTTCGGTCGATGAAGGGGATGTATGACCTCTAGCAATCCCCCACTCCTACCCATATGATTTTCTTCCTATAATTATGGAGTGGTTTCCTACTTTATTTATTCTATCCTGACTATTGATGATGTACCCTTTAAGTGACCGCCATCATAATAACAGAGACCATTGGACATAAATATTGTATATATCCAGCTTGGAAAGTTCCCCTTTGTGTCTATTGAGTCACTTTCCTGGAGACTGGGTGTATTTAAGGGGTCCCTTTTTAAGAGGCTAGATGTATAAAAGTGGGTGGCCTAGGACGATGAAGTGATCATTATTGTTGTATGAGACTCTGCTGGTATATTTCTAAAACGTCGGGGTGTATAATGATCAGCCCACCTTTGACACGTCCAGCGGTTAGATGTACGTCTGGGCATCTGTTTTGTACATTTTTTTCATTCAAAAAAATATGAGTTTCACATATGTTCTTCAAAATGAGTCTCATTGTTTCGTTATGTGTAGCAGCAGAAGTAGCCTAATTTGGGAAAATATCAGTGTCAGAACAACTTAGAGCTATAATTAGGCACTGACCCTCCCCTCTCCATTACTCGGTATAACGAACCTGCTCGGGAGCTCTGCAAACAGAACATGATGGACGCGGTGTGGTTTGGTAGGCGCTGGGAGGGGCCCGAGACCCTTACAGTAAGTGGGAATATCGTGTATCACTTTACTAACAGCAAAGTCAATTGACATTCATTGCTCTTGGGACGCAATATAATAGCCTGTTGAGATAAAATCAGGATTAGGAGTGAGTTGGATTAACATTTTTACACTGATGTATATTCACATTTAGTCCAACCGTTTACAAAAGGACGCGGATTTTCCGGGGACAATGTGAGGGGACATTTAGTAGTGAAATTTCCATTCCCTCCCTCCATGCACTCACCCCCTAAGGATAGACAACAGGAAGCAGCTCGCCATTCAAGCTGTCGTTCATTTCTCCTTCATATTGTTATTGTTTTATCATAATATGTGGCATTTCTTTCCTCTGCATAGATGTCATTAGTATGACATTTGAATTTCGGAAATTGATTTTCATATCATTGTAACCTCAGTCGGAACTCAAAGCAAAGAACTGAAAAGTCGCATTTGATTTAAAAGAAAAAAAAGAAAATAATAATACGCAATTTCCTTGGCATTCATACCCGGGTAGGATTCTATGACGTTGTTATTCTAATCAAGAAAACGTTCTATTATTCATGACAATGACATAATGGTCAATTTAGTGTGGAATTGCCATTTACTACAGGCTGCCAGAATAATCTGAATTCTATGGCAACAGGTAACGCAATGTTTAAATTCCAAAGAATATTTTTTCAAGTGTTTTAACAAAATCTGTAATATTCTGCAGTGAAAAATACTTGTTGATTGAAGTTTTGTGTGAGAAATTATTCAGGTATAAAACTAAAACAAACAGCATGGGCCAAATCACGGAGGTATCAGCGTGTCTGGAGCAGGTCTAGGGACATTTAAACCAACATATTCTCGGATTCGGGACCCCCTGGATGCTAGGCTTGAGGCCTTATCTCCGCCATTGTCTTTGGTGCAAACGATCCCATGGATACCACTGATAAGGCTATGGGCAGGGAAGGGGGGAAATACTTGTATGATGAAAAATAACAAGTTAACAATCCTTTGAACTCTAAAAATCCACAATACATTCTTACATGGGTAACGAATCACATATTATGTTAACAGGAAGGTTCTAGCAGTCTTATATCATTCAGAATGTTTAGAAAATAATTCCTTAACCATTGTCTCTATGGGGTTGTATTCATCAACATTCACACCTTGCCAAAGCGCCACCTATAGCAAATGCCCGTATATCCGAATCCGAGAATATGTAGGCCTGTGAAAGATGGGGCTGTGAATCATAATTCCCACATTTCTAATTTATGCCACCATGATAGGTCACAATGATTATTATTGTAATAAAAGCCAGGAAGGGTAAACAGAACGAGGTATGTAGGGTATTTAACCCCAGCTTTACTCAAATAGCATGTAAACTGTGGTGTACCCTCTAATCTTTTTTTTTTCTTACATCCTTAACCTTAAGATGATACAAATCCTAGCTATACATGTATAATACAGAGCTAACATCAAACCATACCATGATAGTTATAAGTCATAAAACATCACCAATTTAATCTTAAGTCAAAATATCCCTCATTTGAAATATCTTATCTTAAAGTTAAGGCCATGGTGTCAAACCAATGGGCGGATTTATTCTTTTTATGTACACATGATCGAATGTAAAGTATTATATATATATATATATATATAATATATATATATAATATATATATGTATATATATACAGTAGAGACCCACTTAACGACCACTTCACTAAGGAGACCACCCCACTAAAAGACCACTTTTTGGTCAGACCGGAATGTTTTCCTCTATTTCATGTTTGATTATGCTTCACTAATCAGACCGGTCTCTTAGTGAGGGCCTGACTATGAGACCACCCAAAGTTCAGTCCCAAATGACCATTTCGCCCCTGTAATGCGGGCAGTCCAGTCCCAAATGTCATATTATTTCACCTAAGTCGCCCTCTACCCTCTCCATAATGGTGGTTTCTTGCTTAGATATTATAACCTCAGAAGCTTAGTGCAGCCTAGACGCTCACCAGATGTCATAATGTCCAGGGGCAGATCTAGAAAATCTTGAAAAGGGGGGCACCCATATTCAAAAAGTCCTGGCGCCCAACCCATAGGTGCCAGTTTTACATTAGAAAAATTGATATTTGACCAAAAAAAGAAGGAGGGGGGCACATCCCGTGCACCTCCCTCTAAATCTGTCTGTGAAGTCCCATCTCAGTCCCTAGCCCCTCAGAAGTTAAATGCGACATATCCACTCACCAGGTGTCATAATGTCTCACTTAAGTCACCCCCACACCTCTCCTAGTCCCTCAGAAGTCAAGTGCGACATATCCACTCACCATGTGTCAAAATGTCTCGCCTTAGTCACCCCCACACCTGCCCTAACCCCTCAGAAGCTCAGGGCGGCCTTAGTCTGTAGGCCAGACCCACTGTTTCCCAAATTGTGAAAGAGTTATTATGTAAGAGTTAAGTAGGTCAGGGACGGACTAAGGGCGGCCTAAGCGCTCACCAGGTGTTATATTGTCCCAACTAAGTCGCCCCTTCCCCTCTCCTACTCCCTCAGAAGCTCAGGGTAAGTCGCCGCCCTCCTCCCTGTCTGTATGGTGACAGCTGTCTACAGAACAATTAGTATCATCACAGCCATGGACACATTATAATTGTCTTTATTCTTAATACAATTTTCAAGAAATACGGAATGTGGATCACCAGTTGCTCAATGTGGATCACCAGTTGCAAATATAAGGGATCTCATGTTATTAAAAAATATCTACTCTATATGACCCTAAGTCTACCCCTTCACTAAGGAGACCACCTCACTTAACGACCAGTTTTAGCCCAGTCCCTTAGGTGGTCGCATTAGAGAGTTTCTACTGTATATATATATATATATATATATACACCTGCACATTGCCTTTTCCTATTCCCTTTCTGCCAACAATTCCCAAGTTGCCTCAGCACAAAGCTTCCGCAGACCCAACTAATGACAACTCCCACAATGATTGGCTACTTTGGGCAGGAAATTACTCCAAGGAAATTAGCCAATAGGATTCTCTAATCTGTCCCCCTTCTCTCCACGCATGCGCAGTGGACGGCGGCTGGTCGACCTGGGAGGCCTGGTCCGAGTGTTCCACTTCCTGTGAGGGCGGGACGCGCACCCGGAAGCGCGCATGTAACGACCCACTTCCGGCCTACGGCGAGGACTGCGCTGGTTTCTGGTTGGAGGAGGGACGCTGTAACGACTTCCCGTGCGCAGGTAGGGACTCGCCTCAGTGGTATGCAATTAGCGACTGATTGTTTCAGATCTTCTCCACCTTGCCACTGGTTAATACCGCCGGTGACCTTTTAATCTGGGGGTGGTTGAAGGCCCTATTGCACTACACGACTTAAAGGGAGACAAAACCAATGTTGGGTCAAATTTTTGGAAAATTCTATTAACTATTGAAATATATCCTATGGCCATCACCTAGGCCTGTGGTAAAATTTAGAGTGTGAATACAGGCTTAAACCACATAAAAATACGTTAAAACTTGTCCTGGCCAATTTTGGTGACTCACCAAAAGTGGTTTGTTTACCAATATTGTTGTCATCAGGCATAAATGACATGAGTATCATCGAATTGAAATACAGTTAGAGCTAGTTATCATGATTTACACTGTACCAATTGCTTAAGTTAGACACTTTGAATGTATTTTCATAGTTTTTTGAGTTTGCAAAGTTTTGTCATATTTTGATGAACCATTGCTTTTGGCTCCCTTTGAGCTAGGACATGACAATGTCGCAGAGAAGTGACACATGTTAGAGATAGAAAAGAATTGTTACACCTATATGAGGGGCTCGAAATTGCCAATTTTTCACAATTATATCATTTCTTTTATTATGTAATTTGTCTGTAATACCATCATGAATCACCCAATATCGCAGCCCAAGTCGTGTAGTCTAATAGGGCCTTAAGGGGAGATTGGGTTAATTACTGCATTGCGGCCTGGTGGGATGGGGCTTCCGATTGGGGAATGATTATTTCTATCTATGAGATTGTATGCCCACTGATTAATTGTTGGCGTAGTGTACGTTTTCTGTAAGATTATGAAATAGGACAATAAACGATAATGCTGTAAAAGAGGTGTACGTATATATGGTGATAGGTTTCAAGCAAGTATTGCACGTAATCAGTCAGCCTTAAGGGCTGGCTACATGGTAAGGTAGTTTAGTAAAGCACATAAGCTCCAAGGGATTCGTCGGAAATAACTTTGAAACATCCAGTCTTAGTCAGTCCAAAGTCTTGAGCATGCTGCTCAACTCTACTAGACTTAAGTGTCAAGTTGAGTTAAGTTTGCCTGCAGTATTCTTGCAGGGTTTTTTCTATGATTTTTCATAGGTTTCATAGATTTCATATGACTAAAGGCTATGTTCCACCTAGCAGCGTTTTGCTCGCGGTGGGGATTTCACACGAGGCGTTTATCACTCCTGTTAGCAAATCTGTCCACCACAAGGTGGAATATAGAAATTGCTTGCGTTGTTGCTTGCGTTGTTACTTGCAGTGGCCTACTGCAAGGGCCACCGCAAGTGGATTTATATAGGGTTTCTATGTATTGCTTGCGGTGGCAGAAACCAACATGTTCGTTTCTGAAATGCAAATTGCTTGCGGTGGCCAAGAGGACCACCGCTAGTGGTCACCCACCGCGTAGTGGCATATGGCCTTTAATCATCAGGTCGTAAATCGGAGGCCCGAAATGTAGACTACAACATTGTCTGGTCTTATGAAGTATAGGGCTTATTATTTGGCTAAGTATTTAGAAAAAAAGTTCTTTAAGTTTTAATTCACACCACGTAGCCACTTAGAAGTTCTTTGCTAAGACTAGAGAGCCAGGTTATCTTCTTCTGTCATCAGGAGCTAAAGCTAAAGATATCATTCTAAATACACCAAATCCTTTGGAAGTAGAAAGAGAAGGCGTTTATAAATACCACAGTCTGGCACCGGCTTTGTCAGGCTGCCATGTTAAGGGGGCAATTGCTCAGGATGGGGTCAGGGGAAACAGCTGGGAAGTGTCTGTTTGTCTTTGGTGTAAACCGCCCATTTCCGACAGTGTCTGCAGCACTTTGACCTTCCCAAGCCCGCCTTTCGTCTCGAAAACAGATACATTTGACTGGTTGGTTAGTATAATAAGCTTCCATTTCCATAACCACAGCTCACAGTTTCTCTAAACTTTGATGTTTGATTCGATCAAATTAATGGCATGCTGAGAAAAAGAATATCTGACCATGAGCTAAATTAGAGCAATTGGTTTCTTATGTTATACAAAAAAAAATGAATGGCAATTCTCAATCATGTCAGTCTAATAACCTCTCCTTTTGGGAGTTTTAGTGTTCACAGCATTGAAGATGGTTTAAACATAAAGTTATTCAACCATGTTTTCTTTCACAGATTACATTGTCTTTCCTTATTTATAAATCCTGCGTATTAATCATGTGTTTCCAAAGAAAGATAAGGAAACTTATCATCCATGGAATGTATAAATTAATCATAACTCTCCGTGTGCCTTCAACATACCTTTGCTCCATATACTTCTTCGTGCTCTTATGATTTATCAAGCCTAATTCTTCAAACCACAGATACAAAGTTTATTGAAGTTTACCTGCAGGTTAGCCTAGAACAGGATGCATGATGGGTAATATGTCAACAAAACTGTAGGCTTTAGCATAGAAATTTTCATGAATTGTACCGTTATTTGTCAATTAACATTAAATAAGTCTAGCCATTTTCAAATCAGTATATATAAACATTTATATTTCTTGTGTTTTTGAAAACTCATTCATAAATGATGGATAAATAACAATTAATTATGTGTTTATTTTCTATAGTTTTCCCAGGGGTTTTGTCGGCACAATCAGCCAGAATTAGCCTGCGGGTGCTTAAAATACTATACATCAGCTGTCTGTGGTGGGGAGCATTGTGTGTGAGACTGAGTGTTTATATATTGGATGTAAGCACTAAAGGGGTTGGTGATGGGCTCATTAGTGAAGGACAGGACCCCCTTCACCCCCACCTCTGTCTTCATCCATGAGGACTACAGGAGACACTGGGCTGGAGTTAGCTACCATCTGCATAGATCTTCGTTAGCTGGAGCAACTTTCTTTTTTCCTGAAGTCTGGAGCAAACATATCCACTTTTCTTACATTCTTGACAAGCCTTAATTACCTACCTCCCATGTTCTTCTCACTGTTAAGCCCCATACCCACTAGGCGATTTTACCATCGCTGGGTGGCAGGCAACTGGGAGAACAGCTGTCGACATCACCCAGCGATGGTAATATTGAGCAAGTTTGATATTTTCTCGGCGATTTGCCCGGCGCCCGGCGCCCGGCGCCCGGCGCCCATCAGTGCTAAAGTTCCTTAGTGGATATGGCCCTTTACTGTATAGCTGGTAGTCTGACCCTCTAACGTGCAGGGTTGGTTCTCAATTAGACCTATGTAGAACCCTTTTGCCATGGTCGGAGTTGGTCTAGGCGATTTGCGAACATTGTTAACGTTGGATTATCACAGTTCTCAAGCCCCATTCACCCTGGTTGATATTTCTCATGATCTCACGTTTTCGCAAATACTCTCAGGTGCGACAAAATGATCACAAGCTGGCGAAATTGAACAAATGGCATTCACACTGAGAAGGTGCCTTGCGATCATTTTCACAAGCAATCTCAGATGAAATCACATAGGTTTGCAATGAAGATATTCAACATGCTGAATAACACAGTACACCCATGTCGCTGAAGGCTGCGACAATCCAACGTTCCCAACGTTTCCAACGTTCTCATATCCCAGAGATCAATGTTGGCCACGGTGAAAAGGGCTAGGGCGGCGTTGAAAATTTTCGCAGCCCAACTATGCGATTCAACATGGGATTGCTTGCAGAAATTATCGCATCTTATAGCAAGGGACCTTCTTGCTGAGTGCAAATGTCAAGCCCCACTCGGCGAGGTGAATGTGGTTACGTCGCAGCTCTCTGGGATCTCAGAACGTTGGGAACGTTGGATCATCGTAGACCTCTGCGACGTAATTCCTTGCGAAATTATTCAACATGTTTAATATTTTCATAGAGAACCTGTGTGATTCAGGGGGAGATTGCTTGCGAAAATGATTGCAAGGTACCCTGAATCCCAGTGTGAATGCTATGCGATCAATATCTCTAGCCTACGATCATTGTCTCGTCCATGAGATTATTACCGTAGGCATGAGACAGGATTTTCGCTGGGCTCTGCGATGGGAGTGTATGCCAGGGTGAATGGGGCTTCTGTTTGTTGAATCTCGCTGGCTTGCGATCATTTTGTCGCACCTGAGATCTATGTCAGTCTTTTATCTACGAATGTTGATATGGCCCTTACTCTATGACGTTAGCATTGATCTCACTGATAAGTTCACCCTGCATTGTTTATAGGCCTACTTGTGATTTCGGTACAAGCTTTAACCAATTAGCATTTGCCCTTTAAAACTATTGAAACTTTTGCTCTGGTTCCAATGGCATTATTGTTTAATATTCATTAACTGTCGCCTACACATGGATTTAACATTCTGATGATTATTACACTTTTTGTTTTGTATTGCTGTTGCAATAAGTTTTACATAATCTGATATGCTCTTCAAAAGACCATTTATTAACCTATTGTTGGCCATCGCACATTAAAAAATAAGTAAAACAAAAAATTGTGTGGTCAGAATCCGTGGGCGCATTGTCAATAGATCTGGGACACAAGAAACAACTCAAAAATCTGAACATTTTCTGTCACCTCCTGTTAGTTTGTCTTTTCCTACCTTCTCGTAAATTCACCAAAATGCAACTCTAATGACACATTCAAAGTGTAGAGACGATACGGGGTCCTGTTAATGTACGACACATCATATAAAATAACATTTATAATTTAAAGCCAGAACGCTATATCGCAATAAAAAGAACACAAAATATGCTTTTTCTTGCTGACCATAGCTGTACAGTCATAACCCCACAAACCGTCTTTTCCAGCCTCCTACACCGGAGAGTGTCTGAAGGTCGCATAGATTCTGTCTCCCCACCCATATATGGTCAGATGTTATTCTCCTGTCGCTGACCCCTCCTCCACCCTTGACCTCTGCCTCCTCCTGTGACCCCTGGTTCCTCTGACCTTTACCAACCGTCAACAGGCCATGGGCAGTGCCAAAGTGGCCAAGTAGTGATTTTATCTTGGTCAAAGGATCTATGGCTCAGCAACTAACCATGCATGTAGGCGTTGTATGAATTCCTGATTTATGAATTGAACAAGATACGATAATCTATTAGCATTTAGTTTGTTTGTACTTATCCCCAATTCTCCAAATCCTGGAACCGCCCCTGCTACCATGTGTAGATTACTAAAGCCCCATGTGCATACTGTGATGAATGTCTATTCATCAATTGTTAAGATCGAAATATGAAAAGTAAGATGTTTTGTAACGGGCCCGAAAAGTCCGAAAAGCCCGAAAGGCCCGAAAGGGCCGAAATTGTAAAAGCCCGAATCAGGGCTGACCACTAGACTATAAAAGGGGCGGTGAGGCCCGAGAATAAATGAGTTCCTTTACAGTACTCCTTGTGTCAACATGTGTCTTCTTCCTATGGTAACCGATAAGATGATCCAATACAGGCTAATTGACTAGAAGTTTAAGTAAAATAGCAGAAGTTAGAAGAAATTAGACGAAACTTAGGACGGGTTCTGAAGGCCCGAGGGACCAAAACTGGGCCCGACGGCCCGAAACTGGCCCGGATGGAGTCCCGAAAACAAAGGACCGGAATGGCACGAGGGCCCGAAACAGGGAACGGAAACCCAGGAACCGGGGGAACAAAAGGTGCGACCGGCTCGGCCCCACGCTACCAAACAATAGGCGACCGTCGGCCCGACATCCCCGCGGACCGAGAACGAGGGTAGATCGTCTGCAGTAGGCCCCGAAGAGAGTACCGGCACCAGAGAGAAAGAAATGGCCTGCACCTATCCCTACCATTTTTCCTCCCCCGCAGTCCCCCGCCCGTCAACGGAAGTGCCTGTACCCCGCCCGGTGGCTGAGGCCCTTCGGTCCAGCCCGGCTGATACACCCCTCCCCCGTCGACGAATACTGATTACCGGATCGACCCGCTCAAACCCCCCTCGTGCGCGAGGCACGACTCTAAATATCACATCTCAGTTTCTTGCCCGGATTCCCCGTTCGGCTGAGACCCGAAACGATCCCCACGTCCCTCTGTTGTAGAAATCAGAAACCCCGAACTACCGAGGAACGTCACAATACTAACAAAGCTATTAATTTTTACCTTCACCCGGCGACAACACGGGCGTCACAGTATCTACAAATAACCAGCACAATGGCTGGGCGTTTCCCTATAGGTATGGTGTGCATTCTAGATGATGGGCGATGGGTGACAGAATTGCCGGCAAAATTGCCAGTAAAAATATTATTAAACTTGCTTTTATTACAGTCGTCCAGTGACGATGATGGCCATCCTCCCAGTCGCCCGTAAAATCACCTATAGTGGGTATGTGGCTTTAGGATTAAGTTATCTACACTGAGCAAATAGAAGCAGGGGCAGATACAGGATAAGCCTATAGGGAACTATAGCTATGGTCAGCAAAAAAAAGCTAATTTTGTGTTCTTTTTATTGCGATATAGCAATAGTTGAGAGTTCTGGCTTTAAATCATAAATGTTATTTCATATGATGTGTTGCACATTATCTACACTTTGAATGTGCCATTAGAGTTGCATTATGATGAATGTACGAGAAGGTAGAAAAAGACAAATTAACAGGAGGTGACAGAAAATGTTCAGGTTTTTTAGTTGTTTCTTGTGTCCCAGATCTATAGTGGAGGCTTGATTTGTAATTCTATACTCAGAAACTTATGGCATAATTTTGACTATATTATTCAAACAACTCATACCTTAACATTTATCCTTAAACTCTATATTGTTTCCTACCAGTGGATGGCAGCTGGTCGTCCTGGGGGACCTTCGGCGCATGCTCGGTGACATGTGCCGATGGCTTCCGCAGCCGTTTCCGGTTATGTGACAGCCCCCCTCCGCAGAACGGTGGCGCCACCTGTCCGGGCCCCGGAGAAGACAAGGAAACGTGCAAAGACAAGGAGTGTCCAGGTACCCACCTGGAGAAGGGGGAGAGGGAAAGGTCACAATAACAGCCATATAAGCCGTGTAAACAGGACACGTGTATTTACCAGTTTACAACGTGTTTAATTTGTGTAATACTGGTGTTGTGTTACTCTCCGTGTAAGTTTAGTATAATTAGTAGGTCTTACCATGAGTTTTCACACAGTAATACACCTATGTTAATTTCATGAATACAACACTATTCATGTAATTACCATACTTGTGTGCATTATGAACATCTCATTTTATAGTTTCTTATCTGTATCTATATTTTGAAATTTTAATGTCATTTTGGTTACATTCTGGTGTAGTGACAATCTCCATGTAAACCATGTATATTACCCTAGTTTTAACACGTGTTATTATCATGTAATACTGGTGTTATACAAAACTAGGAGTATTACAGGAGAAAACTGTCTTTCTCTTACACGAGTTTTTGACACATGTAATTTCAGAGTAAAACATGTGTTCTTTACCAATTTTCCCTCAGTTTTCCCTCAGTTTTCATCAGAAAGTCCTAAAGATAACCATGAGAGATCTATATCTTTATACCAGGATTTCAGTGAGTAAACTCTTCCAAAACTGGTATGATCTTATGTTGTGCAATTCTGTGAGTTCAGATCTTTATCCAAATATTGAATAGAAATATATATAACTATTATGATACATAATAGGAAGGGTTTTCCATTAAAACCTAAGTTCTATATGGTTTAAGTACAATTCAAATGCCTCAACTCTCAACAAATTCTGTATAGCCTAGTGGTAGAGTACTGGCATTGTGTGTGAGGGGTCCTGGGTTCGATTCCCCACTGTTTTATTATACTAAAGAACAAAAAACACGAGATTTTGATGTGAAAACTCGTGTCAGAAACTCGTGTTAATAACTCGTGGAGAACACCAGAAATGAGGTCCACAGAATCCCGAGTTATACTCGTGTTTAAATCACGTGTTTGACTCCCCTGGGCCCCCTTCCTCAAACGTGCACAACACGTGTCTTTGTTACCTGGGAGACCATATATGTTTCAGAAAACTCCTATATATACAAAATAAGTAGGCAAAATAAACACTATTAAGGTTAAATCTAGTAGCCCTAACAAAGTGCGGTATGTTGCTCCGATTTTCAAATTGCACCAAACAACATTGGTTATATTTACCATAAATGATTATATATACACACATATATACATTTATATGCTTTCCGCTCGGCATATTACTTTAGGTCAGTGCCAAAGGCATTAATAAAAAAACGATGATTAATCTGAATCATAAGGATTGCATTTATGTACTCGCCTATGAACAAATAAATAGAAAACATTAGTTTTTCCACCCTGTCTCGTTTTTTTAGCTCTTCACTCAAGAAATGCTGCACCTCAAACGTGTCCTTGTCCCTCCAATTATCTTTTGTGCCTTCAGTGGACGGTGACTGGTCGGAGTGGACGCCGTGGACCTCCTGCTCCAAGGACTGTGGCACTGGAGAGGTCACCAAGAGGAGGCTATGCGACAGCCCCCCGCCCCAACATGGTGGGGCGCGGTGTGTGGGGAAGGCCATAGAGAGCAAAACCTGCTTCGTCAAGGAGTGTGCCAGTAAGTGGAGGGGGGGAGAGCCATAGGGAGGGAGGAGAAAGATGGCCAAGAGGCGGCTCTGCGATAGCCCCCTGCCCCAACATGGTAGGAGGCGCTGTGTGGGGAAGGCCATAGAGAGCAAGACCTGCTTTGTTAAAGAGTGTGCCGGTAAGTGGAGGGAGGAGGGAATAGAGAGGGAGTGAAGAGGACAGCAAGAGGCGGCGCTGCGATGGCCTCACCGCCCCAACATGGTGGGGCGCGGTGTGTGGGGAAGGCCATAGAGAGCAAGACATGCTTCGTCAAAGAGTGTGCCGGTAAGTAGAAGGGGGGAGGGAATAGAGAGGGAGGGGAGAGGTCACCAAGAGGAGTCGTTGTGATCGACCCCCGCCTCAACATGGCTGGCCACGCTGTGTGGGGAAGGCCGCAGAGAGTAAAACCTGCTTCGTCAAGCAGTGTGCCAGTAAGTGGAGGGGGGGAGAGCCATAGGGAGGGAGGAGAAAGATCGCCAAGAGGCGGCTCTGCGATAGCCCCCTGCCCCAACATGGTAGGAGGCGCTGTGTGGGGAAGGCCATAGAGAGCAAGACCTGCTTCATTAAAGAGTGTGCCGGTGGGAATAGAGAGGGAGTGGAGAGGACAGCAAGAGGCGGCGCTGCGATGGCCCCCCCGCCCCAACATGGTGGGACACGCTCTGTGGGGAAGGCCATAAAAAGCAAGACGTGCTTCGTCAAATAGTGTGCTGGTAAGTGAAGGGGGGAGGGAATAGAGAGGGAGGGGAGAAGTCACCAAGAGGAGGCGCTGTGATCGCCCCCAGCCCCAACATGGTGGGACACGCCTTGTGGGGAAAGCCATAGAGAGCAGGACCTGCTTAGTCAAAGAGTGTGACGGTAAGCGGAGGGGAGGGGGAAGGGAGGGGAGAAGTCACGAAGAGGTGCCGCTGTGATCGACCCCTGCCCCAACATGGCGGGACACGCCGTGTGGGGAAGGCCATAGAGAGCAAGACATGCTTCATCAAAGAGTGTGCCGGTAAGTGGAGGGGCCATAGAGAGCAAGACCTGCTATGTCAAGGAAAGTGCCGGTAAATGGAGGGGGAAGGGAATGGAGGGAGGGGAGAAGTCGCAAAGAGGCGGCGCTGTGATAGCCCCCCCTCCCCAACATGGCGGGATGCGCTGTGTGGGGAAGGCCATAGAGAGCAAGACATGCTTCGTCAAAGAGTGTGCCGGTAAGTGAAGGGAGGGAGGGAATAGAGGGAGGGGAGAAGTCACCAAGAGGCAGCGCTGTGATTGCCCCCTCCCCAACATGGAGGGACGCCCTTTGTGGGAAAGGCCATAGAAAGCAAGACCTGCTTCGTCAAACAGTGTGCCGGTAAGTAAAGGGAGAGGCCATAGAGAGGGAGGGAAGAAGTCACTAAGGCGCAGCGCTGCGATGGCCCCTCACCCCAACATGGCGAGACTCACTGTGTGGGGAAGGCCATAGAGAGCAAGACATGCTTCGTCAAAGAGTGTGCCGGTAAGTAAAGGGGCCATAGAAAGGGAGGGGAGAGGTCACTAGGAGGCCATGCTGTGATAACCCCCTGCCCCAACATGGTGGGACGCACTGTTGGCAAGGCCATAGAGAGCAAGACATGCTTCATCAAAGAGTGTGCCGGTAAGTGAAGGGGCTATAGAGAGCAAGACATGCTTCATCAAGGAGTGTGCCCGTAAGTGGAGGTGCCATAGATAGCAAGACATGCTTCATCAAGGAGTGTGCCATTAAGTGGAGGTGCCATAGATAGCAAGACATGCTTCGTCAAGGAGTGTGCCATTAAGTGGAGGTGCCATAGAGAGCAAGATGTGCTTCGTCAATGAGCGTGCCGGTAAGTGGAGGGGCCATAGAGAGCAAGACCTGCTTCATCAAGGAGCGTGCCGGTAAGTGGTGGGGGGGAGGGAATAGAGAGGGAGGGGAGAGGTCACCAAGAGGAGGCTCTGTGATCGAATGCAGCCCCAACGTGGACCGACATGATGTGTGGGGAAGGCCATAGAGGGCAAGACCTGCTTCATCAAAGAGTGTGCCGGTAAGTGGAGGGGGGAGAGAATAGAGAGGGAGAAGAGAGGTCACCAAGAGACGGCGATGTGACCGCCCCCTGCCCCAACATGGTGAGACGTGCTGTTTGGGGAAGGCCATAGAGAGCAAGACATGCTTCTTCAAAGAGTGTGCCAGTAAGTGAAGTGGGTGAGGGAATAGAGAGGGAGGGGAGAGGTCACCAATAGAGAGTGCTGTGATCGACCCCCACCCCAACATGGAGGGATGCGCTGTGTGGGGAAGGCCATAGAGAGCAAGACCTGCTTCATCAAAGAGTGTGCCGGTAATTGGAGTGAGGGAGGGAATAGAGAGGGAGGGGAGAGGTCACCAAGAGGCGGCGAAGTGATCGACCCCAGCCCCAACATGGAGGGAAACGATGTGTGGGGAAGGCTATAAAGAGCAAAACATGCTTCGTCAAAGAGTGTGCCGGTAAGTGAAGGGGCCATAGAGAGCAAGACGTGCTTCATCAAAGAGTGTGCCAGTAAGTGAAGGGGGGAGAGCCATAGGGAGGGAGGAGAAAGATGGCCAAGAGGCAGCTCTGCGATAGCCCCCTGCCCCAACATGGTAGGAGGCGCTGTGTGGGGAAGGCCATAGAGAGCAAGACCTGCTTTGTTAAAGAGTGTGCCGGTAAGTGGAGGGAGGAGGGAATAGAGAGGGAGTGAAGAGGACAGCAAGAGGCGGCACTGCGATGGCCTCACCGCCCCAACATGGTGGGACGTGTTGTGTGGGGAAGGCCATAAAAAGCAAGACGTGCTTCGTCAAATAGTGTGCTGGTAAGTGAAGGGGGGAGGGAATAGAGAGGGAGGGGAGAAGTCACCAAGAGGAGGCGCTGTGATCGCCCCCAGCCCCAACATGGTGGGACACGCCTTGTGGGGAAAGCCATAGAGAGCAGGACCTGCTTAGTCAAAGAGTGTGACGGTAAGCGGAGGGGGGGAAAGGGGGGGGAGAAATCAAGAAGAGGTGCCGCTGTGATCGACCCCTGCCCCAACATGGCGGGACACGCTGTGTGGGGAAGGCCATAGAGAGCAAGATGTGCTTCATCAAAGAGTGTGCCGGTAAGTGGAGGGGCCATAGAGAGCAAGACCTGCTACGTCAAGGAATGTGCCGGTAAGTGGAGGGGGAAGGGAATAGAGGGAGGGGAGAAGTCGCGAAGAGGCGGCGCTGTGATAGCCCCCCCTCCCCAACATGGCGGGATGCGCTGTGTGGGGAAGGCCATAGAAAGCAAGACCTGCTTCGTCAAAGAGTGTGCCGGTAAGTAAAGGGAGAGGCCATAGAGAGGGAGGGGAGAAGTCACTAAGGCGCAGCGCTGCGATAGCCCCTCACCCCAACATGGCAAGACTCACTGTGTGGGGAAGGCCATAGAGAGCAAGACATGCTTTGTCAAAGAGTGTGCTGGTAAGTAAAGGGGCCATAGAAAGGGAGGGGAGAGGTCACTAAGAGGCCGTGCTGTGATCGACCCCCACCCCAACATGGTGGGACAGGCTGTGTGGGGAAGGCCATAGAGAGCAAGACATGCTTCATCAAAGAGTGTGCAGTTAACTTGGGAAGGCAATAGAGAAGGATGGGAGAGGTCACTAAGAGGCGGTGCTGTGATCGGCCCGTGCCCCAACATGACAAGACATGCTGTGGGGGAAGGCCATAGAGAGCAAGAGCTGCTTCGTCAGAGAGAGTGCCGGTAAGTGGAGGGGGAAAGGGAATAGAGAGAGAGGGGAGAGGTAAGCAAGAGGTAGCACTGTGATCTACACCCAAACCCCAACATGGCGGGACGCGCTGTGTTGGGAAGGACATAGAGAGCAAGACGTGCTTCGTCAAAGAGTGTGCCAGTAAGTAGAGGGGCCATAGAGAGTAAGACCTGCTTCGTCAAAGAGTGTGCCGGTAAGTAGAGGGGCCATAGAGAGGGAGGGGAGAGGTCACCAAGAGGCAGAGCTGTGATAGCCCCCTGCCACAACATGGTGGGACGCACTGTTGGCAAGGCCATAGAGAGCAAGACATGCTTCATCAAAGAGTGTGCCGGTAAGTGAAGGGGCCATAGAGAGATAAACGTGCTTCGTCAAGGAGTGTGCCGGTAAGTGGTGGGGGGGAGGGAATAGAGAGGGAGGGGAGAGGTCACTAAGACGGGGCGCTGTGATAGCCCCCTGCCCCAACATGGTGGTATGCGCTGTGTGGGGAAGGACATAGAGAGCAAGACCTGCTTCTTCAAAGAGAGTGCCGGTAAGTGGAGGGGGAAAGGGAATAGAGAGAGAGGGGAGAGGTAACCAAGAGGTAGCACTGTGATCTACACCCCAACCCCAACATGGTGGGACGCGCTGTGTGGGGAAGGCCATAGAGAGCAAGACATGCTTCATCAAGGAGTGTGCCCGTAAGTGGAGGGGCCATAGAGAGCAAGACGTGCTTCGTCAATGAGTGTGCCGGTAAGTGGAGGGGCCATAGGGAGCAAGACCTGCTTCGTCAATGAGTGTGCCGGTAAATGGAGGGGCCATAGAGAGCAAGACCTGCTCCATCAAAGAGTGTGCCGGTAAGTGAAGGGGCCATAGAGAGCAAGACCTGCTTCATCAAAGAGTGTGCCGGTAAGTGAAGGGGCCATAGAGAGCAAGACCTGCTTCATCAAAGAGTGTGCCGGTAAGTGAAGGGGGGAGGGAATAGAGAGGGAAGGGAGAGGTCTTGAGGCTGAGGTTTTATGTGCAGACTTTCCCGCATGGATAAGTTCCCTAATATGTGCAGACTCAAAAAAAAAGCAATCCTGTAAGCGGGGACTCACTCGGGGAAGGAAAAGATATTGCAATTACTATCAAATCAAATGTTACCATTCATAAAACTTGCTTATGTCATCTTATAGTAGGCTAAAAGGATTCGGGCAATAACAATCTGATTCACATTATAATAAAAACAGTATTTACGTGTTGAAGTGCATCCCTTCCAAAATAGGAAGTACTTGTACTTCAGTCTATGATTGATACACTATATTGACATCAGAATCCTATCATAAGACAACCAGTTCGTGTGAGGTAAGTATAATTATCACCCCTACTCATTAACCAACCATTATATATATAGGCTAAGCCATTGTATATGTACATGATGTTTACGTCGCGCATGCCAACATTGATTTGTCAATTATGTACACTGATCCCCGCCCACCTACACATGTATATTGAAACTGACATTGCCTGGAGACAGTGCTACTTTGTATACACTACTATCATAGAGGTGCTTATAAAGAGAGGAACCATTGAGAAATGTAACGGACAATCTTTTTGGGTCTCTTCGTGATATGTGTTCAGGAATCGTCGAAAATGACGATTTAAATTGTATTTAAAAGATATCACAAATAGCCAAAAAGAGCGATACTGTAAATTCTACTTGCATGATAAAACAACTTGGAAATAACAACATTTCTTCATCAATAGTTTTTCCTATTATTTATCGTCTCATTTCATGAGACTAGTTTTTCATGGGATGCCCCCTGCATTGCTGTATCAACAAAACCTTACGGTAAAACAGCTCTCAACCAAGCCCTTTTTAATCCTGCCTTTTGTAAAAACGCGCTACATAACAAACCTTTTAGCAGAAGAGGAATTCATTGATTAATTCTTTTAAACCAACCAAGACATGGTTTCATGAGAATAAAAACGAGTATATTTAAGAAATACAAAAGAGAAAATAGACTTGAAAGCGAGGCAATATAAAAGGCGGCTTGAAATGCATTTACCTAGACAAGACACATACAATGTGATACACTGTAAATACGATGTTTAGAATTTAAACGTGTTTAGGGTCTACACGCGTTTAGAGATATAAAGTGTTACAAAACTGGATGCTTCTTCGAGGACGTCCATTATAACATCGAAATGTAATACAATAGACTCTACGACAGTCAACATTGGTAATATGTCTTCGCAACTTAATAGGCTAAACGCGAACATAATCATATTTCTACATTTGTGACACTCCAGAGCTTGCAAGGGACATCCAATTCACCCAGCAGTTTATGTGATCTATGCCCCTACTGCCGGGGGTCTAAATTCGATAAGTGTGTTTCAGTTTTAATTTGTTCACTATTCAGTCAGTTCTTCTGTATTCTTTACTATAAAGCTGTCTGGGTCTGAAATTACTTGTGGCACTGCAAGGCAGATGCAGTGTATTTTCATGACAGCTGGAAAAGTAAAAGTAAACTCTTTCAGGCTGATAGTCAACTTTGAATGAAGTCTTTTTTTACCCAAGTTATGGCAACTCGCAACTCAAAGAGCCCTTTTTGTTTTCATTCGATATAACTATGAACTGCACGGTTATATAGAATTTGTAATATAAGGTGACTCTTTCATCCAACCTAAACAATACATGTTTTTAGCATTGGCCTTGTGGTTATGAACGAATAGTACACTTCATTTGATAGTGGTTGGTCTGACTGGTCATCATTCTGTCCTTTGTTTGACCTTCAGTTGATGGCTGCTGGTGTGACTGGTTGTCATTTTGTCTTTTATTTGACCTTCAGTTGACGGTGGCTGGTGTGACTGGTCGTCATTTTGTCCTTTGTTTGACCTTCAGTTGACGGTAGCTGGTGTGACTGGTCATCATTTTGTCCTTGACCTTCAGTTGACGGTGGCTGGTCTTACTGGTCGTCATTTTGTCCTTTGTTTGACCTTCAGTTGATGGTGGCTGGTCCAACTTGTCATTATTTTGTCCTTTATTTGACCTTCAGTTGACGGTGGCTGGTCTGACTGGTCATCATTTTGTCCTTGACCTTCAGTTGATGGGGGCTGGTCTGACTTGTCATTATTTTGTCCTTTATTTGACCTTCAGTTGATGGCTGCTGGTCTGACTGGTCGTCATTTTGTCCTTTATTTGACCTTCAGTTGATGGTGGCTGGTCTGACTTGTCGTCATTTTGCCCTTTGTTTGACCTTCAGTCAATGGCTGCTGGTCTGACTGGTCGTCATTTTGTCCTTTGTTTGACCTTCAGTTGACGGCGGCTGGTCCGACTGGTCATCATTTTGTCCTTTGTTTGACCTTCAGTCAATGGCGGCTGATCTGACTGGTCGTCATTTTGTCCTTTATTTGACCTTCAGTTGATGGCTGCTGGTCTGACTGGTCGTCATTTTGTCCTTTGTTTGACCTTCAGTTGACGGCGGCTGGTCTGACTGGTCGTCATTTTGTCCTTTGTTTGACCTTCAGTCAATGGCGGCTGGTGTGACTGGTCATCATTTTGTCCTTTATTTGACCTTAAGTTGATGGCTGCTGGTCTGACTGGTCGTCATTTTGTCCTTTGTTTGACCTTCAGTGGATGGTGGCTGGTCTGACTGGTCGTCATTTTGTCCTTTGTTTGACCTTCAGTTGACGGTGGCTGGTCCGACTGGTCCGACTGGTCTCCCTGCTCCAGCTCCTGCAGCGAGGGCAACATCACCCGGTCACGTGACTGCAATCAGCCAATCCCAGCGCATGGCGGGGCTGACTGTGACGGACCCCAGGCTGAACACCTGCCCTGTAACGCTGGCCCATGTCCCGGTGAGTGCAACATGGCCCTTTAAGGGGGTATTACACTACACGACATGAGCTGAGATATGATAATGTCACAAAGAAATCTCGCATATTAGAAACAGAATTCTTAATGAAGCATGTGCAAAGTACTCCAAATTGTCAATTTCAAACAGTCATTTCATTCCTGCATGCTGGTTTTCTGTAATATCATCATATTGCCTGATATTGATGCTTAGAAGTCGTCAAGTGCAATAGGGCTTTCAATTTCCATATCCACTCACTTAGCTGGCCTTTTTCTTTTTTTTGCATGTGTGGCCTTGTTATTGGCTTTTTTTCGAAGCTATAAGGTTATGGTTTACCACAGAAATCACTTCTATTGGCTACACGTCTGTCTGAATGCAATACGGAGCAGGTGGTTATCCTCATTGTGCTGTCTTTCTTATCGGGGCATTTTTGTACATTTTGGTATTAATGGAAGGATACAATGCTTCAAAATAATTGCCTTTCTTTATTTCAATCTGAAACGAGAATGAATACAAAAATTATATCCAAAACTTTCTTGGTTGCTCGTTATCTGGGGATTGGTATGTATTTTAGCTACCATTTGTGGAGATGTTTCTTATATTTGTGTGTAGTAATTGTGAGTGTGAGGCAATACGGGAAACCAAGATATCATTGATGTAGGCCTATCATAAGACAACCAGTTCGTGTGAGGTAAGTATAATTATCACCCCTACTCATTAACCAACCATTATATATATAGGCTAAGCCATTGTATATGTACATGATGTTTACGTCGCGCATGCCAACATTGATTTGTCAATTATGTACACTGATCCCCGCCCACCTACACATGTATATTGAAACTGACATTGCCTGGAGACAGTGCTACTTTGTATACACTACTATCATAGAGGTGCTTATAAAGAGAGGAACCATTGAGAAATGTAACGGACAATCTTTTTGGGTCTCTTCGTGATATGTGTTCAGGAATCGTCGAAAATGACGATTTAAATTGTATTTAAAAGATATCACAAATAGCCAAAAAGAGCGATACTGTAAATTCTACTTGCATGATAAAACAACTTGGAAATAACAACATTTCTTCATCAATAGTTTTTCCTATTATTTATCGTCTCATTTCATGAGACTAGTTTTTCATGGGATGCCCCCTGCATTGCTGTATCAACAAAACCTTACGGTAAAACAGCTCTCAACCAAGCCCTTTTTAATCCTGCCTTTTGTAAAAACGCGCTACATAACAAACCTTTTAGCAGAAGAGGAATTCATTGATTAATTCTTTTAAACCAACCAAGACATGGTTTCATGAGAATAAAAACGAGTATATTTAAGAAATACAAAAGAGAAAATAGACTTGAAAGCGAGGCAATATAAAAGGCGGCTTGAAATGCATTTACCTAGACAAGACACATACAATGTGATACACTGTAAATACGATGTTTAGAATTTAAACGTGTTTAGGGTCTACACGCGTTTAGAGATATAAAGTGTTACAAAACTGGATGCTTCTTCGAGGACGTCCATTATAACATCGAAATGTAATACAATAGACTCTACGACAGTCAACATTGGTAATATGTCTTCGCAACTTAATAGGCTAAACGCGAACATAATCATATTTCTACATTTGTGACACTCCAGAGCTTGCAAGGGACATCCAATTCACCCAGCAGTTTATGTGATCTATGCCCCTACTGCCGGGGGTCTAAATTCGATAAGTGTGTTTCAGTTTTAATTTGTTCACTATTCAGTCAGTTCTTCTGTATTCTTTACTATAAAGCTGTCTGGGTCTGAAATTACTTGTGGCACTGCAAGGCAGATGCAGTGTATTTTCATGACAGCTGGAAAAGTAAAAGTAAACTCTTTCAGGCTGATAGTCAACTTTGAATGAAGTCTTTTTTTACCCAAGTTATGGCAACTCGCAACTCAAAGAGCCCTTTTTGTGTTCATTCGATATAACTATGAACTTTCTTGGTTGCTCGTTATCTGGGGATTGGTATGTATTTTAGCTACCATTTGTGGAGATGTTTCTTATATTTGTGTGTAGTAATTGTGAGTGTGAGGCAATACGGGAAACCAAGATATCATTGATGTAGGCCTACCTAGCTTTGACCTAATAAAAACTTTATTAAACACAAGTATGGGAAAATAGAATGTGGCAAATCACAGATTAAACACATGGGACCACTGTCATTCTAAATTGCAGGGCAATTTGATCTGTACTAATATGAAGTGTCTCAAGCCACAATTGCCAGGAAATAACTTTCCGTATGCTGGAAATTGCATTACGGCTTGTGTATCATAGTCGATTACCTCTTACAGGAAATCTATTAGTTTTTTTTTGTTAAATAATCATTTAAAAGCAGTCCAACCAATTCCCTGATAAATGCTCATTAGCGCGCCTGTCAAAATTGTATTTAATTCAAAAGTTTGTAATTCATACACACTGCAAACCTGATTCAATCGTCACAGATCACTTTCAATGTTGTATACATTCATTAGATGGTTCCCAACTGCTAATACATCACTGAAGCACATTTACAACCATTTTGCTTTTCTGGTATAGACCATTACTGATTTTTAACGTCAACATGGACACAACGTTCCTTTTTTTCTTTCTGATAATTTGACTTTTTGATTGAAATAACCAAGGCCAACAAGAACAAAAGCGCCACTCAAACACCCCACTTTGCTTCCTTAACCCCCTTGACCTTGTCATTGACTTGTCTGACCTCTAATCCCGCCCCCATTACCCCCTCCAGTGGCCGGGGGGTGGTCGGAGTGGACGGTCTGGGAGCCCTGCACCCTCTCCTGCCGTAACGGTAGCCGTAGCCGGATCCGCTTCTGCGACGCCCCTCCCCCTCAGTACGGAGGCGACGACTGCGCAGGCGCCGACGTCGTCACGACTTCCTGTAACACCTTCCCCTGCCCAGGTGAGTGGCCGCCATCTTTTCTCTCTCTTTCTCTCTTTCTTTCTCTACCAAATAAAAACTGTCACAGAGTTTTGTTTCCATAGACCTCCTGCTAGACCTCAATTAGTCGCGCGTATTAGGTAGCGAATTGTTGACTTCCGGCCCATAGGCACAATGCAAAACAATCAGATTTTTTCTCCTATGTATTTTAAACTCACCCCCCAACGAGAATATGCATACTAACAGTTAGCCTGGACCAAAAGCTATTATATATTACCAAATAACCTCATAATTGTGGGAGAAGGAACAGAAAATCCGATTTGTTTGAGCCTTACAATGCTAACGCATTGGGCGGAAATCAACAACTTTCCAGCCAAGCACGAGAACTGGCAAATGGTCTATGAAGGGGAAAAAAGTGGCCGCCATCTTGGACCCTGGAGGATAGGGCCTGTAGGGGCTTCACCTATGTTGAGGGAGATGGGTATTTTCTTTTTAATTCGTTTATTGCAGCTTCACGCAGTAACGTGTTCTTCCAGCTGGGGGGGCGACCAAGAAAAAGATACGAAAGATCGCACCCGCGTAAAGTTATAAAAGCCATGATAGCTCCATTTTCTATCGTGGGATTTTTTTCATTTTTTTTCAAAATTATACAATCTCAAAGCATCCCAATGTATTTCAAACGCACATTAGAAAGTATTTTAGTTGAATACATATATTATAAATGACTTCAGTATGCTTTTTCACTAAATTTTAATGTCCACGAAATTTTCGTACATTTTTTCTGGGGGAATAATGTCTATCGTGGCCACGAAAAATGTAAAAAACAACTCCACGAAATTTCCTAGCTTTTTCTTGGTCGCCCCCCCAGCTGCTACACAGTTATGTATTGACAGATGTTCAGGGTGAGAGTGTTTACAACTCAATATGTTAAATTTACGTTAAGCTAAGTACAATGACATGTAATGGGTGCCCATAAGGGTGTCTATATAATGCTAGATGCGGAGAGTTGCTTTAAGAGACGATATAGTCCGTTGCGGCATCCTAATAATTCGATAAGGGTCTCCGATTAAGTACATATATGGGTCATTGTACCGGTAAATGTACAATTGCTGATTTTAGGGGTTTTTGTGGTTCTATATGTTGCTGCATCTGATGTATCCATCTGACATGAAATTACATGGTATCAATCAATAGAAAACACCCTAACCCTACAGAATATGTGTATTTCAGTTATATTCTTCTGGTTATTATGGGTGTTGTAAGACATTGAAGTACAAAAAACTGTAAAAATTAGGGTTTTTCTACAATTGTGAAAATGTAAACTACTGCATATTAGAAATTTGTAAATGGATTTTAGATAAAATAACCATAGATTAAAGGTAAGATAGGCTTGATTTTATATAAAAAAAAATTGGTTATTTTGGATAAACATTTCATTTCCTATTGCACATGATAAAAGGCATAGTATCAAAAACAAACATCCGTGACCATTATTTTAGGATATCATGATTAGGGGTAAAAACTACACCAGCTAAAAATATATGGTACCAAAATGAAGGCATAGGGTAAATAAACATTCACCATAAAAATTAAAATCCCTGTCATATGTGCTGAAATTTAAAGTCAACTTATATGATTTTATACTGAGTTTGATCACGGATGTTTGTTTTACATTTTTATTTGCAATTTCTTAAATTCAGTATTGTAGTGAATAATATGAAGTTGATGGGTGTATTAGGGCACAGACTCATGGAAAAGAAACAACAAATTAATCTTCAAAGTCAATTTATTAATATATATGAAAATAGAACTATCTACACAAACGTCCGTGATCAAAACAAACGTCCGTGATCAAAACAATGTAATTTAATAAAACATAATAATCTTAAGTTTTAGGGCATTTCCTATATCAATTATTATTTCAGTATTCCTATCATATATAACATCATTACCTATGACTGAAAAAACGCAAAATACCATTGCTCTTAAGTTTTGGTCACGGATGTTTGTGCTGACTTGTCTAACTAACATGCTGAATATATTTTAAGTGATATTATTGATACGAAGGCTGATAAGTATTCATGATACAATGCTTTTTGCAAAATACATCATTTGTCTTTAATAGATTTGATTACTATGTGTGTATATGTTGATTTTCATTTTGATCACGAACGTTTTTTAGCATATTTGCTAGAAATAGATCATTCAATATTTGATGAATGTTCCAATTCTTTTCCAGAAAGATGCACATGTGATAGATCTTTCTTGTTGTACAAATTTTCATTGAAAAATAATTTTTTTTTTTTTAAAGTTTTAGTCACGAACGTTTGTTTTGCATGTTGACTGTTTTTCCTGGGGTTAGGGGAACCCTTTATAACAAAAAACACAATACTATATTATCAAATATTGATAGAAGTAACAAAAAAGATAACTTAATATCATATACTTAGTGATCAACATGTCTGTCTTATGAATAAAAGCTATGCAACAAACGTTCTTGATGAAAATGAAATGTTTTATTTTATATTTTTCTTCAGGTATTTGCCAATCTAAGCTACTTTTCACAATATATAGTCATTACATGAATAGTAAATACTGTTTAAAAAAGAATCATTATGAAATATAACATATGATAGACAATTTTCATCTGGAAACAAACATTCGTGACCAAAAAAACAAACATTCGTGATCAAAACTCACTGTTCATTTATCTGAAATAACTGTCCAAAAAATGCTCTGATAGAACTGACTGATGTTGAAATAAAACAGGAATATATTAGGACAGTTAATATTTCATGGAAATGTTTGCCTTTACCTCTTTTGGTTAAAAGTAACAAACTTAAAGGAAAGAAATGTTTAACCTGGTTATATTTAATTTTCAAAAACCCACTGTATAAAAAGTGTTGTGTCCTTTGACCTGATATTTTATATGATTGTAGATAAATGTCTAAATGATAGAAAAAGCATAGATAATGCAGGTGGACCTTTAAATGATAATGAACTAGGAATACAATCAGTTTTGGTCACGGATGTTTGTATATTGATAAACAATATTTTTAAGGGCTGATAAAAACTAAAAAGCATAGGATATTCCCAGTATAATTGGGGTTTTCAGATACAAAAATATGTATTCTTGTGAGATATAAAGATGTTTTCTCTAACTTCCTGAATTTTGAAAATCATCCCTCTTAGACCCAATTGTACATTTTCCGGTATTTTGACCCATATGTGCAACGGGGGTGGATGGGCAGTCTAAAAATGTGCGCGCGTTGTTGTACAAATCTAATGTGTACGACAGAGAGGCGGCGTCTGAATGCTTGGAACATGTTCATATATGTACTAAATGGAATGCCCCATACTTTTACATCGGATTTGGGATGTTTGCCAATAGTGTCGTCGGATTATGATCTAAAAGTTCAAAAGACGTCCCCAACCTTCTGACGTTATGGTTACATCAAAAGACGAAAAACAAGCCATGAACCTACGATGGGATCTATTTATACGTGATTATTGGAATGAGCAAACCTTGTCAAACTCATAAAGCGACAAGCATTGGATAGATGTGCAAATTATATCTCAGTTAGTTTCCTGACAATCTCGGATATCGGATTCGGATATCCGGGCACTTGGCAGAGATGGTGCTGCAGTCAGGTGTGAAAGTTGGTGAATACAAGCCGATAGACTCAATGCTTAAGGAATTGTTTTTTAAACATTCTGAACGATCTAAGAATGCTAGCACCTTCCCATATATATGTTATTCATAACGTATCTAAGAATATAATGAAAATCTTAGAGTTTAATTAAAAGTTTAAGTTGTTTTTTCATCATATAAGTGTTTCCTGCCTTCACTGTGTCTAGTCTTATCAGTGGTATCTATGGAGTTGTTTGCACCAAAGATAACGGTGGAGATGAGGCCTTAAGCCTAGCAACGTTGGGGTCGTGAATCCGAGAAATTACTTTGAAACGATATGTTTCAATCCCTCCCCAAAAAAAAATGGATAAAGAAAAATACGCCGCAGGGGACCTCCTCTGCCTGTTTGCAATTACCTATTTCATTTTCCTGAGTATACAAAACCTGCTATTTAACTGTTTGTCTATAAACTGTGCACGAATGTAAACCGACTATTGCCCTAACCTTCCTCGTCTTTACCGCTGACTGTGCTGTAACCTTGGCACTCTCCACATTGATTCTCAACTAAACAACCCAGTCAATGTGGTTGGCAGGGAGATCATGTGCATACACTATTCGGTCACCTTAAGGTCAATTCGCAGACGTTGTTTCCGCTAGTTGTCAATTAAAATCTAAATGTCAAATTACATCCACATTGCATCCACTAAATAATCTATGCTTTAGATTGCCCACACAGGTATTAAAAGGCCTTAAAGCTAAGAGGGTATTATATTTAGGGTATCATTATTAATTTTTTTTCATTTACAACGGTACTAGAAAGGTATTGTTTCAGTTTATGGATCTTAAAGGTCTTATTTTGGGATCACCTAATATTCTTATAATTTGCATTATGCAAATAACAGTCATCTACTTTAAAGTCTTCTGAAAGTAACCTGAAAGAGCTTGGGTGGAAACAGGATTTAAAAATGGGTTCCACATATTGGCTATGTAATCAAACGTTCTGCATTCGCACGTGCATATGCAACGGTTATATATATGTATATATATATATATACATATATATACTTTTGAGAATATTTCTTGTAAAAGGTATTATAAAGGTCTTGTTTTCATTTTTAAAAAAAGGTATTATATTAAAAGGTTTTTTTGGGGGTCAAAAGGCGTTGCCATGCAGTCTGATGCATGCAACCATAGCTGATCGCTATTTTGTCTTTCAAAAATGATGTTCAAACCGATAATCACAAGTAAGCAATCTAAAAGCAGTATTATAGATAGAACAAAACAAAAACCTAAAAAAAAAAAAAGTATTGTCTGGGAAAGGTTTTTCAGCATATCATATTTTGAGCTGACAAGGGTGATTTTTGTTTTGAAAGAAACATATCCTCTAGAATCTATAGCATGAAAAATGAGCTTCCTAATGTTGATATGTCTGCAAACAGAGAGATAATCTTACTTTCACAGTTCAGCAGTAGATGTCTGCCATCAGGGATAGCTTTCTTTATGTCGTCTTACCCCTGCTGGCCGTTTGAGATGGCCTGGGGCATCACTGAAAAAGTAACACGATTTTCGCCTGGATAAACCTTAGACATTTATCGATTTAATTTGCTATATACACGAATATTTATATCGAGCTGGGATATGTTATCTGCTGATTGATATAGAAAACAACTGTCACTTTTAATATACCAAAATCCAACTAGATTTTACTGTCTCGCTTAAAATAAATTATGCATTATGATGCCCATTGTTCAATCAATCAGCCAAACGGGAGCTCTGTTTGCATTGGAATTAAATTCAATATTCAAGAAAGATTCTGAAATTGAAGTGCTCCCCAGGCAGATTGTACAATGAAAGAGGATGATGATAGAGTAGAATACAGTATAAAGCCACGTCGCCACAGGTGCAATAATTATAAACCCTTCTCACGACCCTGCGCAGTGGCCGGGGTTCAATTCTGGGCCTGGGCTGGCTGCTACTCCCCTCTGCATGTCTCCCAGTGGCAACAACTGGGTTATCAAAGACTCTTAGAGAGTCACCGGCTGTTGTGTGTGTGGCCCTGTCTATGGGACCATGCACATTAAAGAACACCTGCCTTGGTAAATGTGTAGGGGTGTGGTCTCTATCTTCTCATAGATTCGTTCATTCCATAGATTCGATCATCAAAACACAGAATTGTCAAAACCTTGTTCTCGCCATAATATGACCTTAGATGTTGCTACAGCGTTAAACCCCAATAACCAACCAACCAACCCTGCGCAGTGCAGACCTACTGTATAGCAGTTCAAGGTGGTGGGAGCCTACAACCCTTGCCAGGCCCTTGGTCAGTATATTTCATATAGGCTAACACAGGGACAATTTTGGACTTTTTTCTGAATCCCATAAATACACAAACAAAAAGGAAAATTGATCATTTTTAGCACCCATATTAGTATGCAAAAAGATTTGTTCTCTGCAACAAGTAACCTAATTTCAAGATAAAAAAAGATGTAGTTTAGATACATAAAGGTATATTTCAGCCCAGCTTGACTTTTATTTAGAAGGGAGGTCAATTCTGAAAACAAGTTAATTACACTACCCATCAAGAGGGATTATTTTGGAAGTTGATCATGACAACCACAATTACCCTCTCGTCACAGATACACATTCTACACAGTGCTGATAAGTACAGACCCTTGACCGATTGTTACTGCACTCTGCATCAAGCCAAGTGGTCAATGCTGCAGACTGATTTGGTCTACATTCCCCTCACCAGGGTTCATATTTCTGCCAAGAGGGGGTGCCACCTTTAAAAAAGAACTGTGTATAGATGGGACAAGAAACATGAAGGACAGCCACTCACACGTGGGAATAAATGTCAAACATAGACATGCTATAGATCAATACAAGGGTCTCACAATTCTCTTTCAAATGGTATATAGGATGTAAGATTCCATGTGTGTGAATGCCTGGATGCCTACGATATGACTGTGATTTGAGTTGTTGGGGGAGATCAGATTACATTACAATATACGATAATCTCACAGTGTGATGGGACAGTGACAACATCGCACAGGTGTAAAAAACCCTTCTATAAAGGTCTGAAATGGCTGCCGGAGCCACTCCCTAAGGCACCCCCACCCCTCACCCCTTACTGGGATCGTTTTCTGCCCCATCAGTTTTGCACAGAATCCCGCCCCCTGGATCATTTATCACACAGAACGATCGATGACGTGCCAACGTCCTAACGCCTGCGGGCCTCCCTGACCCAAGATGGGGAATCTGTTATCGAGCATTTTATCATACTCCAGGCTACGTTTGTTTCTAATGTGAGACCATTCTTTTTTTCTTTAGGTCCTTGACTGTTTTAGAAAGAACAGCGCTCTGAAGACCTCTTTTATATTTATTGTATCTTTGTATCTTTGAATTTGTTCATATGTTATCGTTTTTGAGGCGAGGTTTTGATGCGAATCTCTTTATTTTGTTTTTGGTCATTGACTGTTTTGAAAAGACATGTTAAAAGCAATCGTGTCTATATTTACTACTATTGATGCCTGATCCCGTTAGATCTAGGTTTGGGACCAAAGGTAAATGACGTACGCAACTGTATGTCAAGTTAGGCCAAGACAATTCTTACATAATATTAGATTTATGTTTCGACCTAATGGTAAAACGGCGAATCATGGATCGGTCTTGGATTGACGGAATTTCTTTTGACTGTTTAATCAAACAGTAGGTGCTTTAACACCAGAGTATCGCCAGTGAGTTTTGAAGGTTAAGGTCTCCACCCCTAAGCCTAGCGACGTGGTGGCCGACGACCTGTTTTGTGATGTTAGAATATATTCGTAGCAATAACTAATAAATTGGACGAGCGGGTTTCAAAAGCCCTCCACTTCAAACTCCATACCTACCTTTCTGGCTGTTGTTTCCGAGACCTGCCCCCTTAACAGATTTGAAGTGACCAATAACAGCCATTGATTCTTGTGTGCATACCAATTACATACATAATTAAATAGTTTTCTGGGTGAGAATAAACTATCCACGGGCGAGCCTCGGGGGCAGAGGTCTTATTAGTCCTTCCATGACCTAGATATCTCTTGCATAATAGTTCTTTACACCCACAGGAGTCCATGGCTACTAGTGGCCTGTTAAAATTTTAAGTAATTTTTTATTGGCCCTCTTTAAATGGCATGGGTAACCCCTTTGATAATTCTTGGGCTGTTGGCTGGTTTATGGTCCCGCCTACCAAAATACAATTGGTGCAAAGCATGCTTGGATTTGGATAGGAATTCCCTACTAAAATGGCTGCTGCTTTACAGACTTACTTTGGGAAACATTGTGTCTGACTGGACAGGCTAAGGTCTTATCTCATCGGGAGGGGGTTGCACAACATTTAATTTAGTGGAAATATAACGGATCTGTAACGGAGACCAAGTATTGCAAATAGATTAACGAGGACCAATGTATTGCAAAATCCGTTAAGAAATTTCCGCTAGGGCTGAATTTTAGTGGATTTTCCGCTGATAATTTCTGCTAATATTAAAGAATAAATAGGAGATATTATTTAACGGATCCGTTATTTAGAATAACGATATATGCAACCCTGTGAAATCCGTTCGTTGTGGTTCATTAACGGAGAGGATTTAACAACAATTTTAGTGGAAAAGTTATGCAACTCCCCCCAGAATGTGCTGACATGCACATTTAGGGTCTCTTAATGCACGTGTATACTCTGGTCCAATTATTAATCTGTCAGCCCAAGGCCCCCTCAAAGCGGATGTGAGTGTTCACGCATGGCTTCAGCCTTTACCAGGAAGCGTAGAAACTGGGCACATCCAATATACGTTACTGTTATGAAAGTGTCTCACACAAAGCAATCAACAGCAATAGTTATATATTTGATGCCCATACCCAGCCAAACATGTAACATTATTATAACATTGCAGGGATTCTATATTGCTTCTATATTGGTTCATGTTAGGTTATTTTGATGGCTACAAATAACATTGCTGCAACATATGTATACTGCTGTGACATTGTACTGTAGTGTTATTATGACATTTTCTCATTAAGTTCTTGTACCCAGACAGAATGTTCTCATAACATCCTGTTTTGGTTTGTTCCTAACCTCACCAAAGAATGATGTTATAATAATATTCTAATTTGGTGAGGTTTCAACCTCACCATCAATAACATAAATGTTACATGCAATCTTAGTAAGTAACAAATTGACTAAAAGAGAATGGTTGCAGAACGTTTTTGTTAAGTGGCAAGTTGGCTGGTTATAGATTCCACCAGATAAAACAACAGAAACAAGTACAATTCATATCTGCGAGCCATACAACTACTCATTGTTTGACTAAAGTTAACGTTAGGCACTATTATTATTAGTATTTACAATAGGAACAATTTTCCTTAATATTCAGCATATTCTAAAGAAAGATATTATATTGAAGTGCAACGTCATTGTTGTGCCATACTGAAATATCGTTGAGAAATGATCCAATATAATGAATCTCTTTGAATTTGTCCACTGAGAAAAAACTAAATAAGATGGAGGGGAAAAGACAACGCTTATTAACCTTCCGAGTAGACCGAAAATATAAAGGTATAATTATTGCTTGATAACGCTCCTTTTACGTATTCCCTGAACACTGGATTACAAGGAGCACCCTGCGTTTTTAGTCATATTCTTTAGAAATTTCTGAATATTGTCACTGGAAAATACAATAGTCTGGGGTCCGAACACCAAAAAGTAGCTTATTTAAGGATTTGGTATGCCATGAAAGGTTTATACCCGAAACTATTTTGGGGTACTAGAGGGGTACTTTGGGCATAAGAATATGCCTGTTGTCACTCCGTAGAGGTGTGCATGAGAGTGACAGCAGCCATTTTGTTTGGCAACACCCTTCAAAATGTAACACAATATAATACAGTCTCTTTCTTTAATAGCAGACTCAATAAGTTAGCTATCCATTTCATATTAGACAAATCAATAGTGCATTAGTAGGGGAAGATGAAACATGAATAACTTTGACTTTATCCAAGGTCAAGGTCATCAAAATTAAGGTCAAACTTTGAAAAACGTCAGAAATTGAGTGTTTTTCTCCTTCCAAACTATCTTAGCCTATGAAATATGTATAAATAACATCTAAAACCACTCTGGAGTGCTAGAGGGGACCCTTGGGCATAGGAATATGCCTGTTGTCACTGTGTGAAGGTATGCGTCAGTGTGACAGCAGCCATTTTGTTTGGTTACCTCCTTGAAAAATGACCTAGCAAGTTATGGTCTCTTTCTCTAATAACCTTTCAAATTATTAAGCAATTTATTCCATATTAGACAAATCAATAGTGCATTAGTAGGGGAAGATGAAACATGAATGACTTTGACTTTATCCAAGGTCAAGGTCATCAAAATTAAGGTCAAACTTTGAAAAACGTAAAAAAATGAGTGTTTTACTCCTTCCAAACTATCTTAGCCTATGAAATATATATAAATAACATATAAAACCACTCTGGAGTGCTAGAGGAGACCCTTGGGCATAGGAATATGCTTGTTGTCACTGTGTGAAGGTGTGTGCCAACATGACAGCAGCCATTATGTTTGGTTACCTCCTTGAAAAATGACCTAGCAAGTTATGGTCTCTTTCTCTAATAACCTTTCAAATTATTAAGCAATCTATTTCATATTAGACAAATCAATAGTGCATTAGTAGGGGAAGATGAAACATGAATGACTTTGACTTTATCTAAGGTCAAGGTCATCACAATTAAGGTCAAACTTCAAAAACATCAAACAATGAGTGTTTTACACCTTCCAAACTATCCTAGTCTATGAAATATGTATGAATAATACCTGAAATCACCTTGGGTACTGGAGGAGTCCCTTGGGCATTGGTAAAATGATGTCTGTTGCCAGTTTGTTAATCCATGCTTATGCATGACAGCAGCTATTTTGTTGGGCTTTCATTTTGAAAATCTGACCAAGAAACAAAAGCTTACTCAATTTTTAAATCAATAATTTCAAATTAGAGAATTCATAAGTTTAATAGTAGGCATGGATACAACATGATTAACATCATCCAAGGTCAAGGTCATCAAAGGTAAGGTCAAATTCTGAAAAAAAACACATCAAAATCAGGGTATTTTTTCTTCTAAACTATCTTATCTATAGGATATGTATTATGGGTGCTATAGGAAATCCCTGAGCATTGGTAAATGCCTGTTGGTACTCTATGAATGTTTGTGTAAGTGTGACAGAAGTAATCTTTTTCCCTTCTCCTTCATACATAAAGCCCCACTAGGAATAATCTCTCATTGGTTCATGCAAATTATCAAGACATCTTATTCATATTAGATATATCAAAAGTGTATTGGTTAAAAAAATATTCAAATAGGGTTATTGTGACCTTAGCTAAGTTTAAGTCATTGGAATTAATGTCTCAATGACATGCGAGTGCTGCATTGTAAAAAGACTCCTATATACTATGAAATATGTAAAAGTAATAATGAAATCAATTATATGTTGCTTAAACAGTCATTGGGGAATATGTTAATACTGTTGTAATTCTGTAAAGATGTGCAAGTATGACAGCAGACATTCTACTGACTAAACAGCTAGAAACAAGAACTAGTCAGAAATCTTCATAGATTTAGCATAGGCAAACACAGCAGAAGGCAACAACCTTCCTCTGTCTTCCTTCATCCCTTTTGTTTATATTACCAGAAATAGTTCCCTTTTATGTTTAGACATACAAGTTAAGAATCAATAAAGAAATACTAAGTTTTCGAGTTACATTCATTAGTTACCAGTTTCAAAATTCAGGGTGTACAGTTTTTACAGTTTTTCTTACCAGTGCAGAAATACTTAATTATGTTTGGTATCAATGAGGTAAAACCTATTCCAAAAGAGTCATTTCAGTATTCTGAGGATTACCTTTCCATCATGGGAAAAAGTTCTAAGTTGATAAAAGTTTAACAAGTAAGATATCAGAGGAGTTAATTCCAACAGAAGGAAGGGACATTTAAAAGGATTGGAGGTGATTACAGAGGCATGCTAATACACCAAGTCATAAACTGACCTTAAATCTCAAACCACCAGTTTGTAAGGCCCTATCCCACAAAGGCCAGAATATTGGATATGGGCTATTACATTACAGTTCTTTTACAAATTGGCTGCTGTCACACTTACACAAATCTTCACAGGCAATGCCAAAAGGACTCTTCTAGCACCCCACGGTAGTCTTAGGTATTATTTGTGTATATTCCATAGACTAGGAGAGTTTGTAAAAAAGCAAAGCAATCACATTTTAACATTTTGCAAAGTCTAACCTTAATTTGATGATTTTGGCTTTGGATAGAGTCAAAATCACTCGTTTCATCTTTCTCCATTAATGCACTGATCATTTAACTAGTAAGAAATGAATGGCTAATATATTGAGTAGGCTATTACAGAAACAGAATGTATCATATTGTGTCACATTTCAAAGGGGGTGGTCAAACAAAACCAATGCTGTCGCTCTTACACACACCATCACAAAGGGACAACGGGCATTTACCAATGCCCATGAAACCCGTCTAGGACCCAAGAATAGTTTCAAGTATTATTTACACATGTTTCATAGACCACAATACTTTGGAAGGGAAAAAAACACTCATTTTTTAATGTTTCTGAAAGTTTGACCGTATTATTGGTTTGTTGTTTGGTTGATTATTGGTTGCTTTACGCCCCCTTATTATTGGTGTCTTTGACCTTGGATAAGGTCAATGTAAATTATGCTTTACCTTCCCCTACTAATGCAATATTGATTGTCTAATGTAAAATGGATAGCTTAAGAATTGGGTAGGTTATTAGAGAAAGAGACCATCGTTTGCTGGGTCATTTTTCCAGGATGTAACCAAAACAAAATGGCTGTTGTCACATTAGCACAGACCTTTAAACAGTGACAACAGATGTAGTCTTATGTCCAAAGGACCTCTTTGGCACCCCAGAATTGTTTGATATATTTTTATACATATTTCAAAGACTAGGATAGTTTGTAAAAAAATTAAACACTCATTCTTTGATGTTTTTCAAAGTTTGACCTTAATATTGGTGACTGTGACCTTGGATAAGGTTAATGTCAATCATGTTTTATCTATCCCTATTAATGCACTATTGATCTGTCTAATATGAAATAGATTGCTTAAGAATTAGGTAGATCTTTAGAGAAAGAGACCATCACTTGCTGGATCATTTTTCAATTAGGTAACCAAACAAAATGGCTGCTGTCACTTTGGCACATACCTTTACACAGTGACAACGGTAATAGTCCTATGCCCAAGGGTCCCCTCTAACACTCCAGAGTGTTTTTATATGTTATTTAAACATATTTCATAGGCTAAGATAGAATTGAAGGAGTAAAACACTCATTTTTTAACGTTTTTCAAAGTTTGACCTTAATTTTGATGACCTTGACCTTGGATAAAGTCAAAGTCATTCATGTTTCATCTTCTCCTACTAATGCACTATTGATTTGTCTAATATGAAATAAATTGCTTAATAATTTGATAGGTTATTAGAGAAAGAGACCATAACTTGCTAGGTCATTTTTCAAGGAGGTAACCAAACAAAATGGCTGCTGTCACATTGATGCACACCTTCACACAGTGACAACAGGCATATTCCTATGCCCAAGGGTCCCCTCTAGCACTCCAGAGTGGTTTTAGATGTTATTTATACATATTTCATAGGCTAAGATAGTTTGGAAGGAGAAAAAAACTCATTGTTTGACGTTTTTTCAAAGTTTGACCTTAATTTTGATGACCTTGACCTTGGATAAAGTCAAAGTCATTCATGTTTCATCTTCCCCTACTAATGCACTATTGATTTGTCTAATATGAAATGGATAGCTAACTTATTGAGTCTGCTATTAAAGAAAGAGACTGTATTATATTGTGTTACATTTTGAAGGGGGTTGCTAAACAAAATGGCTGCTGTCACTCTCATGCACACCTCTACGGAGTGACAACAGGCATATTCTTATGCCCAAAGTACCCCTCTAGCACCCCAAAATAGTTTCGGGTATAAACCTTTCATGGCATACAGAATCAGAATTTTCATGGCTCGGACCCCAGACTACAAAGGATGCTTCATTTGAATCCTAGGGTTCTAACTTTATTCAATTATGGAATAAGTGATACAAAAGGGTGCTTTGGCGAATAGTTCCATTCTTTAAAAGAGCACAAGCCCAAATTGCCTGAGGGTGAATAAGGTGTATAATTGGACTGTTATCATGGACACCATACCAAACTCGGTCGAACATGGCCAAGGGCAGCGTAAGACAGGTTAGGGCTTTCCATTAAGTACTTTAACGCACCAAGGGAAGGAAGTTGACATTGATGAAAATATGTGTGCGCCCCTGTATAAATCCAATGCTCACTTTAGCCCAGAGTGGGTGGGGGTTCTGCAGTTTTTGAAAATGTCCCTAGGTATAGTTAAATGGAGCCAAAACCAATCAATTCAACAAATATCAATTAATCATGGAAATCCATTCCTTGAGTCTATTTCTGGCCTATGTTAAGATCTAAACCAAGAAATATGGTAGAAAATCATTCAAAACACATTTCCCTTGCTTAACTCAATTAATGTGGATCCACAACAATTGGAAATATTACCATCTCTCATGGAATTCTACTTTGGTTTGAGCTAGTTCTCACAACTAGTACTTACCACGGACCTTAACTTGACTCATCCAACATAATATTATTTATTTCTATGCTTATCTGAGTTTTGAAAGTTTTGTCAATTGTATTGGTTTTGGCTCCCTTTAATGGAAGGCTCCTAACCTATGAACCCGCGGCAACCCCTGCATGTAAGACATGCTTGATAGGCACTGACGCCTTCCTGGATCACATAACACCATCCGGCCCTAAATCTCCGCATGTGCTTTCAGTCCGTTTACCTTCTAAGGCTTTCCGGTCTACATGGCTTCCCAAACAACCGGTGGGGCATAGGGCTTCCTGCCCTGCCTTATGTAAAGACGCACTTAATGCACTACACCGCTTAGTGAGGGTTCACCTGGGGCAGGTACAAACAGGGATGTATGCACTGGATTGAACCAAAGACATGAGCATTTTACTTTTTTGTCTTTTTAATGTTTCTTGAATAAATCGGTTTTCCAAACATTACCACTGATTCCAAGTTAATGGAGTCTTGATCTGAAAGTAGGCTAAATGGCATCTTCGATGAGACTAGAAATAGATTGTTGAACATTTTAAAAGTTTAGAAAGTCAAAGGTTACTTTGGTTTGAGATGTGTAGGTAAAAGCAGATGTGATGTTCTTCATAATTATATGAAGCTAAACACGTAATTATCTAAGACAAGCCAACCTGCCGCATTGCACCCAGCGGAAGGAACTTACGGCAAAAGGAGAAATCCCATTTGACATTTGAATTGTTTTTCTCTCTATATATAGCCTATATTTACGTGATTTCTATATTCAAGTTCAACACCATTAAGAAATAAAGTCGTGTGGTCTGATTAAAGATAATTTAGTGAGGTCCCTATTGCATGAACGACCTCCCTGTCACTAAGACACGGTCACTCTCCGAGCAGGTCTTTACTCATGTGGATACAGGATTTTTGAAAAGAGGACCCGAAGAGGGGGAGGGAGCACATGTAATCTGAGAACTAAACCGTCAAACATTCGCACATGCACCCACAACGTTTTTTCCTCTATGTGAAGTATAATCTCTACCAAAAGGGGATCCCCCTCCTCCCGGATCCGCTCCTGTCTTGGCTGAATTAAATTTGCCAAAAATGCAGGAAATTCCTCCTCAAACCCTAAACCCCCTTGGTCCATGCATATAAGGGGCCGTCCATAAATGATGTCACGCACAAGGGGTTGGGTGGGTGAATTGAATAGTGTGACACTGCCTGAAAATGGGCCTTATTTTCATGTTTAAATCAGACGATTTTGTGTGACAGGGGGATGGGTGGGCCCTAAAATTTCCCTCAAAAAGCGTGACATCATTTATGGATGGCCCCTTATTGGTCGAGCTAGGCCTCTGACAGGGCAAAGTCTTTTATTAAAGGGACAGTATCATCTGGTGCGACATTACGTGTTGGTACATTGTACATTGTAATTCCCTGACTTTGGCATCTTATCCTTGAGGCGACCATTGACGTTATATGATGACGTTCTGAAGCATTAAACACAGCGACGTATCTCAATGAACTCACGGGCGATCTCACTTGTTATTTATATAATCTGATTTATCGTCAAACCATCCAAAAGGTATGCATCTTAGCTGATACCAGGGCATATCGTCGCCACCCAAGACACTGTCTGTATATTCGACGTCGTACGGATATGTTTTTACTATAGAGCCTGCACAACAGCATTGTATGCATATAATGCTATTGTTGGAGTGACAAGTAAGTAGCATACAGAAACTGGAACTTGCTGTCTGTTTTGACACGGGGCCAGCCTTTTTGTGCCACGCTGGATTTCCTTCACAATATATTGTGAACCAAACCTACTATACACGCGACATGTATGATAAGTAGTATATGGAAATGGGGGTTGTCACATACTTTCACACCTTTACACGAATCGTTGAATTAATTTCAACTCTATTCGAGACATTTTGCATTATACTGAAGGTTGACGTACACAACAAAATGTGTTGTGTATATTTAATATTCTATGATTCCTGACCGCAGTTATAGCAAACTGGTTATGTGTTTGAAGTCGTGAATTGGACAGTGATACACAACTTGGCCTGAATATATATAACCATTTCATGTACTACTTATGCATAAATTTAAACCTTGGTCGTAGGACGCACGATACGCTTCAAATCCTTATTTATGTGCATTACATACACTCATTTTCTGATCTCGAATAAATATATAGCGAGTGCTTGTGCATAACACGGAATACAAGGTGATTAGTTTGGATATGAATGAATTGACCATATATGCATTATTTCCTATCGAGCTACCTCGACTCTAAACATTTTAAACTTGGCAAAGTGGACAGGGGTTGAAATGCAAGTGAAGCAATGCTTACAGAGATGGATTTATAATATTATAGTGAGATGAAAACAAATTCACAAAACCATGATAACAGAATGGTTATGTCACCACAGCGCCAGAAATAATAATTTTACTTCAGGTCTTATAGCACAAAATAGTACATTTGGTATGTAGACCTTGTGCAAATGTGGTCACGTGACCACATTTTGGTAATCACCGCGTGCTCATCACAACCACGTGGCTTGTAGGTACATCTACAATTTATAAATTCTGAATGATAAAAATTGCTTATTTTGACTAAGTGACATTATATCAAAAACATTAAGCAGAAATGCTTGTTCTATATATCTTTAAAATGTGTAAGATCACACTTTTAAATTGATCACCAATATGGCGTCCAGACCATATCTGGGTATTGTGACGTCATCTGCACAACGTCTATATAACACCTTATTTAGAGGACATCGAGTGTATTACATTTCCTGTATGTGCAACAGCCTCATATTATTGTGAACCAATGCTACGCAAATTCACGCACAAAGACAGGGTTCGCTCATAACGTGATGTGTGTACCGCACATGTTTAAACATAAAACCAAGTCAATGCCACTTTCAATTTACACAACAAGCTGTAAATCCCCATTTGTCCATACTACTCACATCATCATAATCATGTTGTCGCATACGCAATTGAATCACTTCATTGGTCTACTGGTCATTTCACAAAGTGTTCAACCTTTTACTGCCGCCCATACAACAACTTAATCCAGGCAGAGCGGTGTATTAAACCCTGGCTACTCGGGGCACAATACGAGTGCCTCCCATTACCCTGGTACCAACAGCCTGTTTCAGGTGTAAAATGTTTTCCCTGGTGTCCAGGCCGACGCCAGCCTGCAGTTAGTGTCTGTGGTAGAAGTAAATAGTCTCAATGTTTTATCGTAGAGGAGTGTCTCCCAGGCATGCTGCAACGTACCATTCTCAGCCATATGAGCCTACAGAGAGGCGCTACGACAGTCTTTAAAAAATGACCTCATTGATGTATGCAGACAACCAAAAAGGCAATTGATATTCAGTACCTGCATTGGCTTTTAAGTGTATTAAGGTAGAACTAACGTACACAAACTTACATACATATATAGAGATTGCTGATATGTCCCAGCTAACCTGGCATGTGTTTTTTTTAAATTATATATATATATATATAAATATTAAATATATACATATATATACATGCGTGTCACTACTAATGATTGGTTTCTTGGAGTAGACACGAAGCCACAAACTTCTAATATGTTTGAGATAGCTTCTGCTTGTGACTTAACCCCAGCACACGTCTGGTAGCTACATATTGGTTTCTGTAGAATGAAGCCAGTTCGGTCAGACCTCTGCAAACTTAGCTATCTTGCAATAAAGTCACATATTTTTGCCAGACTGCTCCGTCATCACTGGCAAGGCAGTAGCTCTCAAGGTTTTCTTTATATTTACCCTAGATTTTCCCAACATTTTCCCTAGATTTTCCTTATATTTTCCCTATATTCCGGCTTCTATCCCTCCAACCAGTTACCATGGGATACTTGAATCTATCCCAAACACAAATTCTGATTAATTTAGATTTACATGCAATCAAACAAGGCGGTGTTTATCCTACCCAAATGACCACATTATGTTAAGTGTTAATTAACCGGAGCCCTGTGCATACAAACGACGACAGATTGATTTGTTATTGCCCGGAATCGGCGTCCCGGCGCCATTTCCTCTCTCTACACCCTGGAGTAGCGTTATTGTCCTCCAGGGTGAAGTGGCGCATATATCAATAAGGGTTGAGCCTATAGGCACAGAAATAAAACTGTCACACAGCATCGCTCCCGTCCTAAAGCACCGGGGCATCAACGCCTTGGTTAGTGTGAGAATTGTGTACTGTCAAAACAAAGGCCTTGCTGATATGACGACCATAGCAATTTCACATTCATCACTTTCATATTTTACTCTGGTATATTCCTGAGGTTCCGATATTGTCGAGATATCATTTCGAAGCTTTTGTTGTAATTTTGGAGTATCAAGAAAGCTTTGAGGGAGGTGTTTGGATAGCGAAAATTGCCAAATATATTAATTTGTCGTTACTCCAGTGGCCCGTTGCACAGTGATTTTCGTAACAAGGAAAATAAAAAAACAACGAAACATTTCCTTGTTACTTTTATCATAACAACGAACATTTCGAAACATTTTTTTTCTATATTAAGAATGCCTTCAGAGAGCTGTAACTTTTACTGATTTTTTTCTAATTTTTCCCTTTTTATAACAATTTACAGATTTCAATTTCATTCATTAGAACCAGAGATATTGCATTTTCGTTACAACGAAATATTTTGTTGTTAAGCAAAGTTCATTGTGCTTTGGTTGTTTGATCCTCACAACGAAAATCCATTGTGCAACGGGCCACAGGGTTCTGTTGTCAACATGGAAACAGTATTGTAGTGTGTAATGCGATAATTAATGCAGTGATCGTAAATGGTTATCATGAAAAGTAGTCCTGAACTGAATATTCAACATCATGTGTACTCTGACATAGATAAATCTGAAGGTTATAGGTTTTAATGAAGGTTTCCACATGCCCATTAAATCTCGAAAAGTAGGGCTTGTCGGTTGTCCAGGGGGCACATTATGTAGGATAGGTCATTATTTTCACATTTGGTTCCTGGACTATTACATAAAATAATCATTTAAGCATGACTGTTCCTGAACACCTTAGCTGAATACTTAAACGGAATTTTCTGTTCAGAACTTTTATCTAAGTACCCAGTACTTTTTGAAAAGTAACAGGAGAGCTGTCGAATGACTGAAAAGGCCCCAGCGTGAGATGTTATCATTAGGTAAGACAGCCATTCACAATGTCTAGAGAATTGAAATATGGGAACTAACTCGATGCCTCTATGTCTAGCCTCACTCTGCGAGAAACTATATAATCCTGTCGGATCAGGACAATACGCTCATTGTCATCCTTTCAAAGAAGACAAGATGAGGTCTTTGTATAAGCAGAACGTGCTATAGAATGGAGAAGTACAGGCCTGAAGAATCACTGTTGTTGCACGCGCAGGCGACTGTAGCGTCACCCCTGCGTATCATAATGGTGCACCTGATCAAATGAAGATGGGTCTTTGATAAAATCTCATTTAGGATGCCCTTAGGAAGAAAAGGTGTCAGAGGCGGAAGTGGATAATCAAAGAGTTTCTAAAAACAGAACTCAAAGGTCCGGGAGTCTGTAGGACGGGGTTGAGGTGTAGTGTTTGGCTTTTTGTTATAACAGAATCAGAATTATGTTTTTATTTCCCCAAAAATCTGATATCCTTTATCTTCTGTCGTCCATCTTCTTTTTACATGTCTGCACCTAGAGTTGAAGTGCAGATAAAGCCATGTCCCCACTTGTCCAACAAAGAGTATATCAAAGGTATTTAGGGGGTATCTGGGTGACTATTGTCAGTGGTGGATCCAGTATTTTGAAAAGGGGGTGGGGGCGCTTTTGGAAAAAAAAATCTCTTTAATCACTTTTTGGCCGAGTCTTACAATCCGCCACTGAATGTTAACCCTTTCTATTCAAGGCGACAAGCGCTTATTGGTGGTACTGGTTGCCTTGTTTGGAAAGAGTTAAGGCAGGTTTCTACGTACAGGACGTGTTTGTCTGTGGCAATTAAGGGCTAACCCTTTCCACCCTCAACGACCAACGCTTGTTGGCGCTAATAGTAGCTGTGGTTGCAAAGAGTTAATACTTATTTCTCAGGTTTTTCTTTCTGTGGAAACCATACCCTTTCAATATTCTAAAGTGAAATCTTATAAAGTGGATGTATTTTCTACTGCCAGAACTACATTCCCGCATCACCCTGCAGGGTGATAAAACTTGGTTATCATCCTGCCTGGATCAGTGATGTGTTAAACTTTTAACTACTGAATCTGTATCACCCTAGGGTAGGATTCCATTGAATTTAATTTATTGTAAAGCTTCTTTTAACCTTCCAAACGGTACCACGCATGTCAGAATATCATAATTATTCATGGTGTTTATCAGGAGTTTCTGAAAAGTACACAGCCATTATTTGTTTACAGTTATACTTCAGTGGGTTGAGAATGGCAATTGCTCATTTGTCCATTGTAAATATCGTATTGAATAACATAAATAATGAAGAATGAAGTCGAAAGATCAGACACATTTGAAGACGACAAATGTAATATATTCGGAAAAGGTTAATTAACAAACTATTCTTTAATCATTGAGAAATTGACGACATAAGAAAAATAATCAAGGCACTTTTGCATACACATCTCTTGTTCTGAAACGGTACTTTAATTCAGTTTTTTACCAAGAAACTGATGCCTTTACACTTTCTCCTCTTTTAAATAAAATCAGAGTAATTAGTTTACATGGTAACCAAAGTCGATTTGCCAATTAGAACCTTTCTATGACATTTAGTTAATTACATATTATGAGCGGAATAGAAATAATTATGTTCTTTAGATTAAATTGTCAATTATTCTAACGAATTGTGATGATATGAACTTTTGAGTACACATAATTATATCACAATTTACAATGTTGCACACCTATAATTACAATTTAATTTGCACAAATATATCAACAGATAATTACCAATATGCTATGATTATATGGAATTACCTTCCAAACCTATCCATATCGGGTGCATTTGTATACTATTCCAATAACGATATACATAACGATGATGACGCCCTAGGTTACATAATAAAACATAAGGCAATTTGTGCCAGCGTGTTGCATCATACTATATGGATTGTGGACTCACGATGCACTTTTGATTGGCCGTCACTGTATACCTCCTAGACAGACACAACTTAGTTGTCAATCGCCCACGAAGCCTGACGTCCGTACTCCGTACTAGCAAACACGACTATAGTGCATTTGCCATTTTTCTCTCTGGTGTAATCAACCAATTTCGCCTATAAAGTATTTTCTTACATTTAATAGTTATTAACGCTTTTCATATGAGTCCCCCCCCCCCTTCCTCCCCCCCTCGTCATTTGGAAATGCCCCGTCCTACCTTGAACAATATGATAACTGGTGTCAAAGTGAGGTAAGGGGCTACTCTATGTTAGATCTATACTCGTGTGTAGAATCCTTGGAATACCACCTCTCGATTTTACCGATTTAAGAAGCCTTGGGGGAACAAAACTATTTTCCTTTGCCACAGACAACGTTTCCAAAAGATATTACCTTAACTTGTGAACTTTTTCAAAACTTACCTGGTCGATATCAGTGTATAAGATCAATAGTTCTGTCATAATATAGTCGGGGTTGGGGTGGCCAACGTCGTTGAGGCGTTGGTACTACTCGTTGTGATTGGCGCCCCATGGGTTCTAGTCCCATGCAGTGCAGCATGGAAAATAGGACATTTGGATGACCTCTGCACGAATTATGCCCAAATGATCCACAAAAACTGGGTGGCGCCGGAAACCAGTAACCTATACTGAAAACTGCCCAGTATAAAATGAAATCGTTACAAAAATAATAATAATCGACAGTATTCCGTAGCTTTACGGTTTACATACAGCAAACTGAACCACAATAACTCAGCAGTTACCAACTTGCATTTTCTGTGACATGTTCCTGGTTTAATACCCTATAATAAATCAAAGTGGAAGAAAAAGACAAGCTTCACATTGTCATGTTAACCTGCCGAGACAAGAATGTATTATACAACTCGATGGGTATAGACCTTGTGCAGCCATGGTCTCGTGGCCACATTTTGGTGATCACTATGTACTCCTTATATTAGTATGGCTAAACGATATATACATGTACAATTCATGAATTCTAAATAATAACAATGACTTTTTTTGTTTTGACTTGATGTGATTAAATTAGATTAATTCTGCAAAATTACTTGTTGTATCTTAAAAATAAATAATGAAAAATCTAAGTTTTTAAATGACTACCAGTCCAGACCGTTGCGTGATTTATGACGTCATCTGCACAACGTCTATACATGAGATTGGGTCCCCAGAATACTACTCCTTGATCTGACGTACAAGGTGCGTATTTGTTGGTTTGGATTGCTTGTTGTTATAGGAAGATATTAACTATAAGTACTGAATTGTAGCTGTAGTCATCTTTGCTACCTCTACATTACATGGAGAATATCATGTATGCAGTATACCGTTTTCAGCTGATTGCACTGTCGACGTATGACGTACGTAAAATGAGTGTGATTGACAACACCACAGTCCGCACTCAGCACACGGTGTCGACATTACGTGATAAGGGTATCAAGCAAGGTGTGAAATGCAGCACATGGACTAGGTAGTGAACTTTAGTGTATATGTTTACTACCATCAGGCATATTCTCTGGAAACCTCGTGCAAAACAACTATGAATTATCGAGCGCAGATGTATATTTGTTTTTCCAACTCAGTTTCCATATAGAATCATTTATACACGCTCTATGAAGCTTGTGTGTTATGGTGAATTGCCAAATGGCCATATTCCTACGAGGAGAACTAATTTTCTGGGCCTTCTGGTACCAGCAGTAGCTTATCAGTGTACGCACCATGCACTTTCTTTCCCACTGATTCCTGGTGAGGTACACCAACAGGCTATGGCTGATACCCAGTAGCCCAAAAGAGTCGCCCTCCTCCCCCCCCCCCCTCCCTCATTGCACGTCGTTTTGGTGGTACCATACTTGAGAGGTGACTTCAGCTTAAGAAACAGGTTCATGCTTGATATTATATTGATATTAGATTTATTTCCCCCTTGGTAACAAGGCTTCTAACGGTTTTATTTTTACATATAGTAGAAACATTTCTCATTAACTGATTAAACTGTGCATGAGTTCCCAGGGATGAGTTCACTCAGATGTAGAGCGTTACGTTATGTCTGAATCTATTAAAAATAAACCTGCAGCTGCACGGAATAGATAGTACATATATCTTTATTATTGAAATAAACAGACTGGTGAATGCAACAAAACCGTTCTTTATTTAGTGATAGACGGAAGCTATTATGAGTGCTTTTTAACAAACGTCTACACAGTTGTTCATTTAGTGGCATTGTAGATATTCGTTCCGGCCGTTCCGCCTATGGCTATCATCCATTCCATCACTGTACAGTAGATCCAGTAAATATCATTTTTACAGATCTATTTCTGGGGATCCTTAAAACATGCACAGGAAAATAGGTAGGTCTAAGAGGAAGAGAAACGTCTCATTAATACGTGTATTCCCGTAGAGGCCTTCCGTAAAACCTTTCCTCAGCAATGGTGATGGGAGTCTGAAAAGTGGGGAATGGTCAGAAATCTGTTAGAATGTGCGTACGTTTCAATACAAATTCATTGCACACTTTAGCCAAAGAGGAGGGGCGAGGGTCTGATCATGTTTTCTTTATTTTCTATTTATTCTTTAGTAAGAACATACTCTAGGTACTCACTCTTTGACTCTCCTTACCTATCATTTCTCGGAGAGGAAGTTATGGACCAGTTGTTCTCCAATGATGACTCTTAACCAATTACACTATATATACCAACGTTTGTACATTTCGGATGTGTAACTCCCAACAAACCCTTCTGATGCCCTCCTCCCACCCCCATTCTCCGTCCCAATCCTACCTTTAAACCCCCGCTTCTCTTATCAGTACTAGTGAAGGTACTAATTTTCGCGCTGTACTCATGATTTTAAAATTCCCTACATGGAAAAAACTGCTTGAAAAATTGAATACCAAAATGTCATTGCTATGATATTATTGATTGATAGTATACCAGCAACATCTTGACCAAATGTGAGCACTGAAACCAGAAACACCATTATTTAACAGTGCGAAAAGTTCCTACTTTCTTGGTAGGGTGCCATTGTCTGAGAGGTTTGAGTGGACACTGGCCACCCGTCGTGCTGTGACTGTGGTCAACCAGCCGTGAGACCTTTTCATCAGCCGCTTATAACCCTCAAAGCGACGTTTTGTCGCCGCTGGTCTGGTTCCATTCACCTGATTAACTTCTGAATCAAGTGCCTCCCAAAATAACCGGGCGCCCACCCGCCCACGGCTTGATTGACCAGGGCGAAAACACTGGGTCTTAAGTCCTTATAAAGGCCTTATTACATTACACGAACTGTGCTGCGATATTAGGGATGATATGATGATAAAACAGACAAATAACATTCAGGAATGATATATCGATGGGGTGGGGGGGGGGGGAGAGTAGAAATGTGGAGTTTGTCACATAAGAGAAGGGTGGGATGGGATAGTGGTCAATATGTGTCCGACTTGCATGTGGGAGACCCGGGTTCGAGCCTGGGCTGTACCTGTTACACCACCCTATTTTCTGTCGTTTCCATGCTCAAAGATACGGTCGTGCAACTTGTGACAAGTCAAAAACGTGAGTGGTCCTGATATAGCTGAAAAATTGCTAAGCAGACAGACATTAAACTCAAACAATAATAATCATAAGTGTAAAAAAGAATTGTATTTCTGCGACATCATCATGTCACAGTCAAAGGTGTATTGTGTAATTCCACTTTTATTACATTATTGTGACCTAGGTTCAACGTCATGGCTAAAACACGGCTTATGCTATGATCTGATCACGTGACCACGTCTGCACAAGGTCTATATTTCAATGGCTGAGTGTTTCAAATGTTGGTTAACAAGTTCCACATGTCTTTAACCAACTTTGATTATGAAAGAGGTTTGACTATGCTAGTGTAAACTACGCCAACAACCTGTTTTGTCCACCATATGTTTACGTTGGCCTCTGCCGTGCTCAAAGTAGTTGTTATGGAAACCAGCCTTAACGCCTATAACTCCCGGCAACGAGGGTGGTGCAGGGCGGGGGAAGGACCACCTACTCGCTAATCTTATTTCTTGTCTTTGCTAATTGCCGATTGTTGTAAGTACCCAGAGGGAGGTGCATACATTTCCATAGAAATTGTCCGTTTTTTTCATTCGCTAATATGGAATAACAATCGGATTGATTCAGCATTGTATATTCCATTTTTTCAGATCCACTAAATTACCATTTCATTAATCAATATGCTCTCTATTCTCCATAGTTATAGTAGAATTACTTATCGACAAATCGGCTAAACTTCACAAATGGTGGAAATTGCTAAACATATTTTACCTAATCCGGGAGACTTTATTTCGTTTTCTCTTTGGACCCATTAGGTATCTGGTAGATATATTGGAAAGTTATGCAAAGGGGTGTCCATTATTCTTTTTCCAATGCTTTAGATCCTTTCAGCATCCACTGAATATATCCGAAAGTTATGCAAACCCCTCCTGGGCATTCTGAGTGCAATACAATACCCAGGCCTTACATACACAATAGACCGATAGGTGCGGACCTCAGTATACTGGACAGACCATGGTGTAGGTTTGTGTGTCTTCAGGCTACGTCTTTTGTCATGATGGAGTAGGTATTTGCAAATTATTAAAACACCCTTTCAGATTGCCTGTTCTTGGCTTTCAAATTGACCAGCTTTCGTTTCTACATATTTGATTGTTCATTTCAATTTTCATAACTCAAACAAAACATCTACGTTTGAAAAGCAGTGCCGCTGATTTGCAATGCAAAATAAAACACGACAGGAGTAATAAATCTGGGACTGTATAATTAAAAATGGATTTGTCTGTGCAGAACATAATGACTTTTTTAAAACAAATAAATCATAGTCGGCTCGTGGGATGGGCGAGGCAAAGGTATAGAGTCGGTTGGGATATCCCATGGTAGTTTTCAATGGAGAAAAACCTGATGAGTTTTCTGTGAAGGCAAACGTGAGGTATGTTTGTGTCTGATAACTGAAGAGCCAGCATTAATTCCACATATACCCTGTGACTATGTGATAAATCCCTATGTTAAAACACCAAATAGTACAGACAGGCCTCAGGGCAGCCACATACGTATCTGACTTCATAGCAGACCGTTCTACATAGTAGTCCAGCAAAAAAACAATCCCACCTCCACACATAGGCAGACCGGGAAACCTTTCCCGTCGTCAATTAAAGTCTACTTCTAAGACTTGACGGTTGCATTTGGTACCATTTAGTAGTCGTGTGGGGTATTTGAAAAAGGTTTGAGAAAATTGAAGCAATCATCGAGGCTATGTGAGTGCTAAATGGCGTCGCCGTAACCCTGTATTAAATTACATTCTGCAGCAGTCAGGAACTTCCGTTTGCTAATTCTGCTTGATATGACATACACTGCATAGACTATAAAGCAATTATATGTCACATATGCCACAAGCTTCTATGCTTAATTATAGAGCTAATTGCTTATTAAGAAAGTTGGATGCTTTTTCGGGAAACAATTGGCCAGTGTGGACGGCACACTGATGTAAGCAAGGGCAATTACAGAGCATAGTCATCTGTTTTTATTGATAGACCAGGGGAAGATCCAAGGTGGGGGGGGGGGCTTGGGGGGCTGACTTTTCCCCCCTCCCCCTTTTGCTGCATGCGTATGCGCAAATGCACACCGTTTAAGTACTTTACCTTTATGCTGACTCCCCCCTCCCCTTTAAAAAGTCCTGTATCCGCCGCCGTAGCCTATAATCCTCTTGTATGTGAGAGCGTTTGTGAAATACAAGCTTTAATCCCTGTGTACATTCAAAATGGCCATTAATGAGTAAATGTGTAAATCTCAGAAACATAAAAATAAGTGTTTGAGAAAAAATTGGATCATGACACTTTTGAATTCATCCATGTCATGATCTATGCTGTAAGAGTTCAAAGATGCTCGTTAGCAATTTCCAACTCCATTCACAACTCAAAGTACTTGTGAAACAATCTGTTAGAGCTTAACTAAAACCAAATCATTAGAGAACACACAGACTAACGAGATTGCAGGCCTAGCATAAAATGACATGTTCCTATGTTAAGCCCCTTACCTCTACTCATTGTAGCAAAGTCATAGAGGTTTTGTACGTTGTTTGAAATGTTATTTGTCAGTTAGCCAAAGGTTATCGTACATCCGTAACTGTTGGGACGTCATTGTCTTTTATTCAATCTTCATTAATTTTGTTGCAGCTCATCCCGTTACACACAGCAAACATTAAGTTAAAGTTAAGGTTGCATTTATGTCTATAAGTTTATTACCCTTTCGCGCGTCATCCGGAACGTAGAAGGATTTAACGTACAAAAAGTCTGTACGTGCCTCTCCTCTTTTCGAAAAGAAAATAGTCCCGGCAAGCTACAAATCTACAATCTGGTCGCCGAGTGCAGCGCCATGGAGAATGTTGAGGAAACGATGGATTGTTTTCACACCAAAAAGTAATTCTTAAGATTTTTCTCATATATGGTAATTCTCTACAATGTCCAAAATATATTCTGTGTGGATTTCAGAATTGTTAACCAATATTACCGTCGAATTGAACTTTTTAAAAAAAAAAAACAGAATGATAATTTCCAGCCCGCGTAGTGCTACAAAGGCCTTCCCGTCACCCGTAGGTTCGGCCCGTCACCTGAGAACGTCCCACACAGTTATTCTTATATTTTCGTGGGTGACATCGTGCAAAGAAGGATGGTCAATACTATGTTTCATGCCTTAAATTCCCATTTCTGCATACTACTCACGTCATTATGAGTCGTCCCGTATGCAGTCAATTCATGCGATATTGTACCGTAAAGGCCTTTTACAATATGCGTCAGACCCATGCATATGATCGCGTTGGGTCCCTGTGTCCAACGCGTCTGATTCACAACTGGTGGAGCCGATTGACGTGACGTCGAGTACAGGCCTAGATACACTGGTAACAGTCTACATAATTATGTTGATGACAATCATACCTACAATTAGAATTATTAATAAACTTTTAAATGAGATATGTTCAATATAGATGTCATGATCTGGAAACAAATTCTTCCACAATGAAATAAGCGTCATAAAATGGCTGCTGAGAGGTGGTGTCTATCCTTAAACCTTTCCATTTTACCCCCCAACGAACGGCTGGGGTTAGACACGCGGGCATGGCAGCAGATAACCGCGCACAGAGAATTACTTGTGAACGCGGGGGTCAGGTCCGCGCATACAGGTAGGCCTGTATACGCGGGGTTGTAAAGTCCGTGCAGACAGGAAGGCCAGTATGCGCGGAGTTACAGTTGCGCGTACAGTAATCCTTATATACGCGGATATCATATTAAATAATTAAATGTAACATCATCAAAATGATTCCCCGAACCCCCTTTTATTTTTTGTTTTTTTTTCTAGGTTTCATTTAATTACTGCACATATAAGATTTTAGAAATACCATACATCCCTTACCTTATGTCCGCATATGTAAGCAGATCTGTATGTGCGGACTTTTTAGTCCGCGTATATAAGACATTCTATATACGCTACGGTCGCGTGCACGACTGTCGCGCATATAGTCACACCCCCCCCCCCCCCCAACGGCTTGTAGGCGAAGGGGTATAATAGGTAGGGTGTGTATACAATGTTGCCTGATTAAGATGGACTATGAACGTGGCTGTAAATTCCCAATTCCATACACTACTGGTATGATGTGTGTATAATATAGAATCAATAGACGCGACAATTTTCCTGTAGTGTAAAGTGAATCTGGGCGACGTTGCTTGTGTGCAATGTACCATTGTAAGAGGTAACTGTAGATTTATGTCAGATATATAATTATTTATTATTATATATTAGTATAGATATATATTAGTTGGAGAATGCTGCGAGTCGTGTTTAATTAATATTTATGATATGTCAATTAGGTCACCTGACTTGTGGCACCAAATTAGTCTCAGATTGGTCGCCATTAGACGCACACGTTCCCCATACACACTTGTTTGTTTTTTTACTTTATTATTTATGTTTAATAATTGTTAATAAAAGGGCCGATTTTATTATTTAAAACTAGTTCCTGAATCGGCAAGAGCGTCATTACTGTCTTTTTTCCCTTTCTTCAATATATAATTATAGTAGTTAAAAGGGAGCCAAAACCTATACGAATCTAGTATTCAGCGGGGAGTACCTCTACAGTTCTCTACTACCTAGCAACCCCTTTTTTTAAGCAATCTGCGGCGAAGCTGCCACAGAGCGTAGCGACGTGATCGCTGTACCCCCTGCTCAAAATCCATGGTGAGGGCAAAACTTCAGGTCTCACTTCACTGAATGTAAGACTATGCATGAAGGACTAAGAGAATGCATTAGTGATGCATAAATATATAATATCTACAATTCATTATCTTTAGAATATATTTGAGTCTTAAAATGATTTTTCTAAATGTTTGTTAGCATTGGTTATTATTAGTTTTGTACCAATATTTAGGTCTCACACAGGTGATAGCCTCGTTTTGGTGAAGGCCTCTCCCTGTTGCAGTTTAGCTTTCAGCTATCAGCAGAGAACAGATCTACAAAATCCAGTTGTTATCTGGACTCTGATTGGTTCAGAGAATGTCACATTGCAGTTAAGCTTTCAGCTATTAGCAGAGAACAAATCTCCCAAGTTCAGTTGTAATCTGGACTCTGATTAGTTCAAACCAACCAAAACCCATTTAGTGACATCGCATCGACGTAACGACGTCGACATAGTGACGGCGACATAGCGCCGGCGACGGTGACGTAGTGAGGATCGCTTTTTTTCAGCGATACTGTTGCATTTCTTGTTAACACACCGGCTGTATTATTCCAAAACGTGCTTCCCCGGTGCCGTTTAAGCCTTTGTTCACAGTCCATATTTTAATTTGGGCATAGGTAATGGCCATAGAATTTATCACCCGCACGGCCGCCGAGCGCTGCAGATAAGCGGCAGTGCGTAGTGAAATGCTGTATGACCTACTCCTCATTCTGAGTATTTTCAGCAGTTTTAGAATATTGTTTGGGTGATAAGATATAGAAGACCCCTTAGGGGACGTCCTCGAGTGGCCGGATGGACCTCCAGGTGCAGGACGGCCCGCGGGCTTTGCCCTTGGACCGTCCTTCACCCTGCAGTCCGTCCAGCCACCCTCGGACGTCCCCCGCGGGCCTTATTATATTAGTATTTCATTAGGTAACAGAATTTGCACAATTTTGACCTTATATTGTTTTGGGTTCCCTTTTATAGGTAATTTGTTGATTTTGGCTACGAATTGACTTTTCATGTCTATAGATTTGAGACCTTGATTGTAAACGCACAGTAATACTATAAGTTTACAGCAAACTGTGCTTGCTATAATTGACTCAAGTCAGTTCGCATGACATTATCGCTTGAATAGTGGAGCCTATTTAACGACGTTGTTTGTGTAGGCAGGGCCATATAAGCGACGTTGTCTAAATAGTATGCACTATTCATATGACCTTGGCTGTCATCCATCACTCACTCACTCACTCACTCACGCACGCGCTCGCTCACTATATATGCAACAGGCATGAAATTCCCATTTCTCTATGCTACTTACAAAATCATAAACTGTAGTGTATATAATATAATCCATTTACGCGATATTGAACTTTGTAGCTTATTGACGTGACCTCGCCCATAGGTACTGCCATTCCCAAAGGGTCCATAGTACAGTGCACTATATCATCGTGCCCCTTGTACCCCTAGTACGATGTATATATGCATACTGAGGGATTAAATGAATATTTTCTGTTAACATACGGACGTCCCTCTTGGGTGGGCATAATCGTTAACCTGTTTTTAGAGTCATTTTGGGTAAGTTTGGTGATTTCTGACTTCCAATCATTTATCTGTTTATGGGGATCTTGGCTATTTCCATCTGGTTTCAGCACGAATAAGTCTTTAGTCAGTGTAGTATAGGATGGGCGGTTATGATTTGGTCAGGTATCATGGTCGAGCGGAGGCGACGCAGTCATACTATTGTAAAGATATCCAATCTTTCCTAGTAAATATTCAATGGTAAATCATCCTAGAACTAGAGGAGTGAAATGGGTAATTTGATCCCATCTAAACCCATTGATGAAGGTGGGTTGGGGGAGGTGTAGGGCTAGCTGTGGGGGACTAATTTAAGCATTTTACGGTCCACCTGTGAATGGTTGTAATTACATACCCCTCTGTACACACAGCTGGCCATGCAGTCCCTCTACCTTCATACATCTAAAATTAGGTTGTAATTCACACCTCCCACCCTGTTATGTAATCCCACCCTTTTAGATCCATGTGAAAATAAAGTCAGTTTGGACCTAGCCACCAAAGAGTACAGACCTGTTTCAGACTTGCTCATTTACCCCTACCTAAGATGGGCCCAGTATGGGCATCTATATAGATTTGGGAGTTATGGAGTAAGACATTACCTGAGCCCTGGACTGAGTAGGGGCTAAGGTACTATGTTTTATACTATGTCAGCTGTTATGTGTTCATGCCCGACTCTCTGCGTCGCCGTAGTTAAAGTGAAAAGATACTATTTTCTTTCAAATCTTCGAATCTTTCAAATATTCATACATGCAGAAATATCCACGCTATAGTCTGATAATAAAACTACGTTTCAGTTGTCAGTGGCTGCATGGACCTCGTCTTTATTAGGGTTGTATTTCCTATTTTCTATTGTTATTACCTATAAGATACAATAGTATTATCACCTATAACATACAAACATATACAATAAACTCAACTCATTCTCTCCACGTTTCAGTTGACGGGGGTTGGACCTCGTGGGGGGCCTGGACCCCCTGCACGGCCTCCTGCGGTACCGGCACCTACTCCCGGACCCGTACAATAGTATTATCACCTATAACATACGAAGATATGCAATAAACTTAACATAGATATACAATAAATTTAACACGTTCTCTTCATGTTTCAGTTGATGGGGGTTGGACCTCGTGGGTCGTTGACCTCCTGTGGTACGGGTACCTACTCCCGAACCCATACAATAGTATTATCACCTATAACATACAAAGATATACAATAAGCTCAACAAAGTTTGATATTCTCTCCACGTTTCAGTTGATGGGGGCTGGACCTCGTGGGGGGCCTGGACCCCCTGCACGGCCTCCTGTGGTACGGGCACCTACTCCTGGACCCATACAATAGTATTATCACCTATAAGGTACAAAGATATAAAATAAATATAACATAGACAAACAATAAACTCAACGCATTCTCTCCACGTTTCAGTTGATGGGGGCTGGACCTCGTGGGGGGCCTGGACCCCCTGCACGGCCTCCTGCGGTACGGGCACCTATTCCCGGACCCGGCGCTGCACTGCCCCCACCCCCTCTGCCGGCGGGGCCCGCTGCAGGGGGGCGTCCTTCCAGCAGCAGGACTGCCTCGACGTCGAGTGCCCAGGTCAGTTTTTAATAGATCTCTTTTTTACTGCCCCTTTTCCGACTGGTTTCTAATGAAATGGGATCGCGAGGTGGGGAAATAACGCCCACTCTCTTTTGGCACGGGAAGCCGGTGTAATGACAAGTAAAAGGTGCGGGTAGATTTGTTGAACTCTCCTGAGCAGAGTAGGTGGTGGTTGGGGCGCGTCAGCGTGATGCTTATGGGTAATAAGCACTTGGAGGCTAATTTCGACTGATTTTGTCGACAAAATACATGAAAAGCTATAGAAAATATCCAAATGATTGGTATATATCCATCTACAAATAATTGATTTTCAAACAAGTCAGAAAATATTAATGTGTATGGATATTACTTTACAAAGTAATGATGGCTATAGATCTGAGAAGCAAGAAACCACTTAGAAACTTGAAAGTCTTCCTGCCATATCTTAACTGTGTTTCTGCTCCAGTTTTATAACATTTTTACAAAACTACAAATATCAGTGAAAATAATAAATCTACAAATAACATACTTTCTGTTTATGTATATACAACAGGAGAACTCACAAAACCAGTGTTCCGCGTTTGAAAAGATTATAGGGATAGGTTTTGAAAGTCCCATTCAAATGTTACATTTCTCATTTTTGACAAATCTTAGTGAGGTAGATTAGCACTGAAATAATGGCTTTGCAATCTCGTAAAAGTCAATTCTGAAGTACGTCAAAATCCAACATTGACATTCCAATGCAAATGTTACCTATGTCGTTTTTGCCAATTTTCGGAAAGGCAGATTGGTATACTTAAATGATGGCCTGGAATTCTCTAAAATTCAATAATGAAATACGTCAACATCTAACGCTGAGAGTCCAATGTAAAGGTTATCTATCTCATTTTTGACAAATCTTGATATGTTAGATTACTTGATTCATAGCTTTGCAACCTCTAAAAAGGTCAACAATTAAATGGTCAAATAAAGGGATTGAGATTGTAAATTCTGCCCACGCCATACAAAATAGTTTCTTCTGCTCTGCCATAGTTACTAATCTGAAGCTATAGTATATTTATACATATAACATATATGTGTGTGTGTGTATATATATATATATATATATATATATATATATATATATATATATATATATATAATAACATTCATGACGACTCAACGTCATTGGAGCATATTATGCTCCAATGATGTTAAGTTATCATTACTACTCAACGCCTAGATCAAAGAGACATTTACAACTTCTGAGATAATCACAGTTTGAAAAATGATGTATTGGTGAAACCAAGCAGGGAAACAAGGTCTTCGAGTAAGAAGAAATTGTTTATTCCTGCAAAAATAAATACTGTTTTTCAAAACAGCCCTTTTTATGATGGAACTGTTCTATGGGACTCACTTGATTATGATGCACAGCACTCTTCTTGTATATCTAAATTGAGAATAATGAGGAATAGGCGTTGTATCTATGTTGACTTATTGCATTGACTCTCATATGTGACCTACAAGCTATTTAAGAATTTATTGTTTTTTTGTTAATAACTCCTGTTGTCAGTTAAACTCGTTATGTTTTTACTGTTTTCAGTGGACGGCCGCTGGTCGGAATGGACCACATGGTCCCAGTGCTCACACTCCTGCGGTCCTGGGCATGCACAGAGGTCACGTGACTGTAATAGGCCTGAGCCTCGTTTTGGTGGCTTTAACTGCTCCGGGGATTGGTTGGACATCGAGGAGTGTCTAGTCACCTATTGCCCAGGTAGGGAGCGGCTCTCTTTTCTTGTCTTCCCTATAGTTACATTTCTTTTGCAATAAGGTATTGTTCTTCATTCTTTTTTTATTATTGATAACGTTTATTTGCTTTAAGAAACCATTATCTTTCAGCAGTACTTGGGGATATAGAAAAATTCAATTCTTCTTTCTGTCAGTAACCCCAACTCTAGAAGAAAAGAATAGCTTGTCAGGTATTTTGTCTTACCCTTGTTCAACTTTTAGATATACCCAATATGGGATGGGCTTATTGTACACATGCACACAGTTAACACTGGTTGGATGACCAACAACACTAGCTAATTCCCCACTGTTTATATAAATTCGTCCCATGGGAGTACGCCTTTAACCTCATTCCAGAATGAAACAGACGCTGTTTGTGATGTTACATTTAGTAACCTTCTGCCCAGTGTTAGCGACCTCTGGCCATTGGATTTTTTTTATTTATTTCTTTTAACTAGTTACAAGAAATGGATCGGAAATCCCGATGATAGAAGACACTTTTATTGAAAAATACCTTCCGGGTCTGGATTACAATAAACCTATTGTCTTTCGGCCATGATACTTGAAAGCAATTGTGGGAGGTACTGGCAAAAAACTTGAAAGGAAATAATTCATGCAAAAAGGGCAAGCATAAAACGAAAGGACAAGTCAGATTCCAGTACTGAATGGCATTCTGACATTAATAAGTAATTAATTGCTCTCTCTTCTGTCCTTGTGTAAATTGATCATCCACTTGTGTACGGTAAATGAGGAAATTTGAATTCAAGTACCAGGATGCTGATTAATCACTCGAAAAACAATCACTCATAAATTTCCACTTCTTTATCAAAAAGATGTCAGTGTCGAATACATTTCCAGTAATAATGTGGTTGATTGCAATGAGTTTCCTGTCAAAACGTTGCATTTCCTATAGATTTTATCCGTCAGTCACTATATGAGTACAGTTAAACTCCCTTTCTCATTAAAGTCTATATATATGCATGGCAACAAATTTATCAAATTCATCAGGCAACACTGGGACACATAAGTGAATAGCATAATAGCTAAATTAATATTAGATAGTTGCTGTGTTGAATTCCTCCCATTATATCTGACATGTTAGTGTTACTTTTGTCATCCTCATAATGGGGGTTGGGCTGGGTTGGGCTGCCACACCCATGGGCGTACTCAGCCTTAAAATCTGAGAGGGTTCGGTTCCCAGTAAATCTGAAGGAGTTCCATGCAAAAATGAGGGGGTTCTGACAAGTTCTTTTGATAAAATTCCCTTTATTTTTAGTTTCATGTCATAAACTTTGAGAAATCTGTGTGGGGTTCCAGACACCGCAGAACCCCCCCTGGGTACGTTACCTCTCTGTGCATCCCCACTGTGAGAACAATAGGGTTATCAAAGGTCTCAGGGCCACTATATATAGTTGTTGTGTATATGGCCCTGTCTATGGGACCATGCACATTACAGGACACCTGTCTCAGTTAATATGTAGGGGTATGGTCTCTACCCTCTCATAGATTTGTTCATCTCAAAGATTTGTTCATCAAAGACAGAGTTGTCAAGCCATGTTCGTGCCGCAATATGACCTTAGATGATCCTATGTGTAAAACCCCAATAACCAACCAACCAATCCTCATACATAACTGTCATGTTTGTTTAATACCACTCTTAACCCTTGTTAAGGCACTAAGTGGCAAAAAAATTGTCATTTAGTGTCTTTACCACATAAGGACCTTTTTGTCACTTAATGCCTTGTGGGTGGCACTAAGTGACAAAAAGGCACTAACTGGCAATATTTTGTCACTTAGTGCCTTTTGTCACTAAGTGCCTTAAAAACCCTCTTTCACACACCATATTTGTTCACAGTGGACGGCGGTTTCACAGACTGGTCACCCTGGTCCCAGTGCTCGGCGACCTGTGGTCCAGGCCTGATGACCAAGGCCCGCTGGTGTATCTTCCCAAGGCCACAGTATGGGGGCAGGCCCTGTGAGGGGGAGACGGCCAACGAGACCTCCTGCATGGACAATTACTGCCCAAGTAAGTTTTGATTTATTTTAAATTAATTGTATGTTAAAATATGCTATTTCTGTACAACAAATGATACATTTTGTTATCATTAAACTTTATTCATTTCACAGGAAATGATTTTCTGTTTAAGGCTGAGCCCCCTCTGAACCCAAGAACGTTACCAAACACTAAAGTCTCTATAGGCCCTCTCCATCCTCAGTGGTAAGTGCTTCTTTGCAGCACTAGTAAAGGTTTAATACAGACCTGAGTTGGTCTGCAGTATTCTTTGGCACCATGGGGACACGGGTTAAGTAGATTAAATTGATATTGATTATAAACCGAACGCATATAAAGTATTATCAAAACGTAATAGATGATATGATATCATTGTAGTCTTGGTTAAGGTAACATTCAGCTGGCATACATCTATGTACAGAATGTGCAGAAGCTTGTAATACCAATATGTATAATAAGGGTTGCAAAAGGACGGCAAGGCCAGGTAGAACAAATCCAATACCCCGGAAACAGTGTTACCGAGGCGGTCAACTGATCATGGCCTTAAATCTGCTTGCTCTACCAAAATTATTGGCTTATGTTTGAGCAGATCAAATACTTACATATCTCAATACTAACTGACAGGAAATCACTCAAACACATCATCAGCATGGTCAATATTTTCCTAGTGGGTATGGGGTTAAAGGGGATTCTCAAATATTGAGGAATTCAATAAGTAATTAATGTGATATTAAATTCGGTTAATGTTTATTTTCTTACTCATATCAATGATTATTGTAATCAAGAGAGTCCTTGAGACCTCCAAGTGAAGGGCAAACCTCCCCTCTGCTCTGCAAACCCTTCCTCTCAGTTCTTGCAGGCTCCTTAAAAGGATGAAGGGGTTGGACTCATCCAATTACAGGTAGGAGCAAAAACTGGGACACCCTGGAGGCAACTTGTAACGCCTACCCCAGCAAAACACCACCTGCCAGGTTGAGAACCCTTAACACGTGTTCTTATGCCAAACCTGCTGACGAAGAAGTCCACTTGAGACTTCCAAATCAAAGTTGACCGAATCATAATAATAAGCCTATTCGTTGATGGATTTATTTCGGTTTGATACTTATTGACATGAGAATGCTAATTGAATTAGTCATTTATCGTTGGTTTTGTTTTGATACTTATCAACAGAAGAGTGGTTTGAATGTTAGTTATGTTTACCTGGATGTTCTCCCCTCGGCCTTAACCTCCGGACTTGATTTCTTCTAATGTTTTAAGGTTGTTCTTATGTCCAGCGAGTCATCCAAATCAAAGTTGACCGATGCATGATAATGAGACCTACTCGTCGCTGGTTTTATTTTAATAATTATTAACAGGAGAATGGTTTGAGCATTAGTTATGTTTCCCTGATGTCCTCTCCTGAGCCTTGACCATCTTATGGTAATGGAAAACTGCAAAATTATCATGACATTGGATATTAGAAATTAATGACTTAACAAGTCTGTTTTAAATGGAATTTGCAAGCCCCTATTTTAAAATTACGTGCACATTAGTTATAATTTAGGACAATTGGAAGTAATCTGAAGTCAGTTATCGAAATTGGGCAGTAACCATCTTACTTGTTGAAAGGAGATCTATTTAATTATTGGCCTTTGAAATTACACAGTAAGCATTTTTGAATAGTTGCTAGTACAAGTGTCTGCTAAATTGAAGTGGTAACCATTACTTCTGGTAACATATTTTACAAAGGACGGTGATTAGTTAAACAATGCCCAGTCAGCAATAATTCTGCCCCTAATGCCAAATTTCCACTGAACGACATTATGCTACCAACCATGAACGACAGTGAAAGATTCACAAATCATTTGTAATCGTTGACAGAATCATTCAGTGGAAATAACAAATCAGTGGTTAAAACATCTGTAAACGACTGCAAACATGACAGTAAACAACTGCAGAAAAGAACAGATTTACAACCGACCAAATATTTAACCTGTTAAATTTTTTAGACGACAATTGTTCATGATTTTTTTCCAATGCAATTAAAAGCATTTAAATCCACTGGTTGCTGAACATTTCGTATTAATCCGATTTTCTCCAAAAAAATATTCCACAGAGCCGTACACCAAAAGAGAATCATAAAACTTTTCTAATGTTATAAAACATGCCTATACATAGCTTGTATTTTTCTTATCACTTTGAAAATTGGCACTAAAATCAGCATGTGAAAGATAGCCTTAACTGTTCATCCATTAACCCAATTAAACTGCATCAGGAAGCAATCGGGAAGACATTAGTCATATTAGAAAGGCTTTGTTTAAAACATTAAGGCATCCAATGTCCTAATCAGGCTGTTATAAAAATGAATTGTTCATCGCCCATTGACCCTGAAATTTGAGAGTTAAACCGGGCCCAAATGCACTAATTTCACCTAATTATAACCTTAATTGGTATAATAATGTTTGCCTTGAATGGTTCGTGTGCCTGCGCCCTTGTTTGAAATGTCAATCTCTCCGGCTGTCTAATATGAACAGTTTGTTCTAGGAATCTGGTTTTCACTTTCAAGGTACATAGAACTATGTTATACTTGTAGCAGAAACAAGATGACTCTAGAATCCAAGTCAGAATTGCCGAGCTGCTAGATGTCTACACTTTTAGCAATACTTTCCGTATCAGTTACAAAAACATAATTTAAAGTAATTAGTTACTACTATCAAAACAGTTTATTTTTACATCTTTTATCAAAATGGCTTTCCTCCATTTGAACTGTCTGCTGGTTTTACTCTGCTTTATGGAGAAACCAGCTCTTGGCCGCCTCATTCATGACGTCATTTGGAGGCTGGACCAGTCATTGGGATCCTACAGTTAGAGATAACCCTCTACCCAACCAGCTTGTGACGTAACAGAACCATTCTGCAACCATACTTTTTTAGTCTGTTTGTTACTCACTAAGATGGCATGTAACAATTACGTTATTGATGGTGAGGTTCAAACCTCACCAAATCAGAATGTTATTATAGCATTATTTTTTATGAGGTTAGGATGTAAACCTAAACAGAATGTCATGAGAACATTCTGTTTACGTTGAAGAATGTAACCAGTTTGTAATAACATCACAATACAACATTATGGGAGTATGTTGCTGTGACGTAATTGGGAGTCACAAATGAATGTAACAAGAACCAAATACAGAACCAACCATAACGTTGCTGCAACATTATAATAATGTCACATCCTTTGCTGGGTAGAATCTGTATGCTGATGGCATAGTTACAACAGCAACTGGTATTTAAGTAGTTAAGGAGCTCAACACGAAATAATGGATTACAGGGGCAGAAGTATATTGTCTTTTAGGAGATATTTTAGCCTAATCCATTCTTCACGACCTTTTTGATTACCTTGTGGTTTGGCAAAGCACCTCAGTATTACCTAGATACAGCTGTTTCTGAAGTTGTGTGACAGTTAGAATTGCAGCTTAAATAACTTCAAACACTATTTCAATTAAGCTGGAACGTTGAACTTCTCAAGATTTCAGGACTGCGTTGAATACAGTCTCCTGCCGTAGTCCATTGCCAAAGATGAAACTTTATTTTAAGGCTCTATTTGCAATAATCTTCAAGGTTACCCTAGGTTTTCAGAATTTTTACATACGTACATAAATGACTTAAATAATATGAAATTATACATTACATACATGTGGATTAGAAATTTTGCTTTGGCAAAGACTAATTATTTTTGATTTTTTTTTTTATTAATTTTTATTTAGGGTTTAGGGATCACCATAGGTGATTTTAATTCCCCTCCCTCTGAAGGTATACAGCACATAGTTGGTTTTCCACATAAATTGGAGATATCCAGTTGTTAATGTTCAAGGTTTATATAAGGGTGATAACACATTTATGAAAACCATTATACATTAATGAAAAGGATGAACAATATGAGAAATATGATAAAGTCACAACTTTAACACATTATATATATGGATTAATAAAGGATAGTGCCATCGACTTTACAAACATTTTTGGCGATGGTAGATTCCTTATGTCAGGTACAATCTGGTTCCATTGTTCTACTGCCCTGTATAGCAAACTACAGTAACATCGCTTATTATTAATTTTAGGTATTTTTAAAATGATACCATCATGACGTCGTGTTGCAATTTCCCTATCATCAATATATTCAACAGATTGGGTCAATGTATGTGCGTATTTACATAAGTGCAATTTCCTTCTGTAATATAAAGTAAATAGTTCATTGCGATGGAGTATGTCATTACGCAGTCGTTGCTGGTAAGGTACGACATATTGGTTAAAAATAATTCTTAAGGCATCATTCTGTAACTTTTGTAATTGGTTGTTTGTATATAGAATGTTCTGTTCATATATATAATCACCATAATCAAACAATGGCAAGATCATGGTCCTATAATATTATATAGTCAGAGCCACATTTTCAGTCACATAACATCTAATTTTCCTTAAAAATTTTAATTTCTGTTGCACTTGGGAAATAATTTTATTTCTGTGTGCGCCGAAGTCTAGGCAATCGTCAAGAACAACTCCAAGGTAATTGAAATTACATACTCCATCCAATGTCACCCCATCAAGAGTCAATGAGAGGTTATTTTGCCCTGTACCCCTCCTTTTTTCATCTATCTTCATCCACTTTGTTTTAGATTTATTCAGATTTAAGAAATTATGACAAAACCATTGATTAATAGTATGCAGGTGCTGTTCAAGACTAATCATGTCATGATCATAGACAGCTGCATCATCAGCATATAAAATTATATTCGAAGGGAAAAGTAATCCTAACTCATTGATAAATAACAGGAAGAGGACAGGGCCTAACACAGATCCCTGTGGGACACCATATGCTATAGTCTCGGTCATCGACCTATAACCATTTATAAATACATGTTGTTTCCTATTAGACAGGTATGATTTGAACCAAGTGATGGTATTCCCAGTAATACCAACATACTCCATTTTAGTTAGTAACAAGTCATGATTTATAGAGTCAAACGCCTTGCTCAAATCAAGGAAGGTAATTAAAGTTGGCAATGACATATTCATATTTTCATAAATCTTATTAAACATGGAGGTAATTGCGGTTATGGTAGAAAAGTTCTTTCTAAAACCGTGTTGCTGAGGAGTCAGGATATTATTATTGTATAGGAAATGATTTAATCTGGAACAAACTATTTTCACTAATATTTTCCCAGGTAAAAACAAATTAGGATACATCCTAATGGATGTTAGAAAATCTCTGAAGAAAAAATGAACAATCGCAGTCAACTGAGTAATAACATGAAAATGTCTATAATCTGACATGGCTGCTCCGAAATAAATTAACTACTAGATTCACATAAGGCACGCCATAAGTTTTAAAAACTAGGTCGGGTCAACGGCTATTTATAGATTGAGCGGGTAGCAACAAAAATGGCGTCATCAACACTTCGTCGAAAGACAATCTTCTTTTTTGATAGCCGTGGTCGTGGAATCGAGGAAGAACTGGATAAATTAGAAAAGCCACATGGATGCAAGGACATACAGATTTGGTTCTTCCCGGGTTATGGCATAGAGGATATCATTGAAGAAGTTATTTACTTCGGTAAATCGTCCCCTTACAACATAGTTTTCATAGCAGCCGGGATCAATGACGTTACGCAAAAGGACAAGTTCACAAGGAAAATACATTTTGATTGGAAGGATCCCGTCACTCTTGCTAAACACCTAATTGATACTATGGAAAAAGCTGAAACCAAACTAGAAGAACAAGTCCCAGGGTTGAAAATCATTTTTTGCCCCTTAATTGGTGCAAACATGGATCTTGTGCTGAAAAAGAAGTCCGTCAACGAACAATGGATACTCGACGAAGCAATTTATTTGTTCAACGAGGACGTATATCAAAGGAATAAGATGAAAAATTCATATGCACCTAACCTAGCAAAGTGTGTTCATCGAGAAGTTGGAGGGAAAATGAAAACATTTTTAAATTATTTTGGTCACGATGGACTACACATCTCCGACGAACTGAAAGAAAAATGGGCAAAACTTCTCATCAAAACAGCAACAAAATATTAAATCTACGATCAACCATGATAGTTTTGAATCTAGTTGTGACAGTGTCAATTCTAGATTTGTCTGTTAAAATTGCTAATTAATTTCACCAAAGTTGTGAACCTGAATCAGTCGTGATAGTATCAATTCTGATTTATGGTTCTCTCAAAATTATTTTGGATAAGTTTGAAAGTCGTGACAGTGTCAATTCTTTCATTACTTGTTCAAACAAAAATTATGGTTAACCAAATATCAAAACTTATCTATACTGAATCAACATCGAGAATCAGAATGAACTCCAACGAAGACCAAGTAAGAAAACTATTTTATATCATCATAATATTCATTGAACTTTCAAACTCAGATCTGACAATACCATGGAATGATCATATTTCACAGACAGACAAACCCATTGATCAATGAAAATATGGATGGCAAAAAATGCCGATGTCCATTTTTCAAAAGACAATTTTTTAATTGTATAATATTATTTTTAAATCATTTTTTCTATATATTTATCAAGCTGGTACATAACAAACTTAACAGGTTTATATCAAAAAAGAAAGTAATAGGTCCAATTCATTCAACTAGTTATGGTTATTTCATGATACTCTTTAAAAATGTCTGAATCAAATATTTTAAGTAAAAAAGGGTTTCATATCATTCACTTAAATATACGTAGTTTATACTGTAAAAAGAAATTTGAGATGTTTAAACAACAAATTACAAGAAGCAATGTTGATATTATCTGTATTTCTGAAACCTGGTTAACGCCCACAATTTATTCAAGTCTTGTAGATATTGAAGGCTATAACATTGTAAGACTCGATAGAGCTTGGACAGATTTTCCAAAAAAAGATGTTAAAAAAGGAGGAGGTATTTGTATGTATATCAAAAATAATATTGAATACTCATGTGATGATTTTGCTATTTTTAATAAGAGTTGCAAGGACATTGAAATTCAATGGTTGTATTTGAAAATGAAAAACCAAAAAAATATGGTAATCGGTAATCTATACAGACCACCTCAAGGTAACCTTGAATTGTTCATCGATAACATTCAATCTTCACTAAATATTCTAGAGCAAAATAACAAAAATGAAATTTTCTTATTAGGTGATTTCAATGTTGATATCTTTAAAAAGAATTCAAAGGATAGTAAAGACCTATTAAATGTTATGAATAGCTTTGGCCTCTCACAAATGATTAACGATACTACTCGCTATGGTAATACAAATTCTTGTATTGATCTAATTTTCAGAAATGCAAAGCATATAAATGATAAAGGAGTATTAAATCTGAATTATAGTGATCACCAAGCAATTTTTATTACAAAGAAAAAAAGGAGAAATATTTCATCAACTTGTAACTTTATAGGGAGATCTTATAGAAATTATTCAAAAGAAATATTTCAAGAAAAATTAAGATTGATAGACTGGGTGCCTTTTTTTGGAATTAATGATCCAGACTCAGCATGGAAATTTCTTATTAATTCAATTATTGATATACTAGATACAATGTGTCCAGAAAAAGAATACAAAATAGAAAATTATAAAGAGGATTGGATGAACAGCGATTTAATGGAAATGATAATTGACAAGGATAGGTTACTAAAATTAGCAAAGAAAACAAATAATCCAGAAGATTTAATTTTGGCAAAGAAAATGAGAAATGAAGTGGGACATATTATCGATATGGCTAAAAGAAATCATTTAGAAGAAGAATTTCTAGCTTCAAAAAATGATCCAAAAAGATTTTGGAGAAATATATATAATATTATTCCAAAAAATAGAGATAAAACTGAAATTCTTTCTTTTAAAGATGATACCAACGGAAAAATAGAGAAAAATGAAACAGCAAATTATATTAATGAATACTTTACTAACATTGGTCCAGAGCTAGCTAAAAAATGCAAAGAAAAATGGACTTACCAAGGCCCAACTATTTTAGAAGAAATTGATAATATTAAAATTAACAAGGATACAGTTTTGGATTTAATAAAAAACATTGACGTTTCCAAATCTTCTGGTATCAATAGAATCTCATCAAAATGTTTGAAAGATGCTCTTTTGGTCCTATCTTCTCAATTATCATATATATTTGAATTGTCAATTAAAACTGGTATTTTTCCTTATGACTGGAAAATTGCAACGGTAATACCATTATTTAAGGGTGGTAATAAACAAACTGTTTCAAATTACAGACCAGTTTCTTTGTTGCCAGTGCCAGGAAAAATTTTAGAAAAAATAGTACACAATCATATCATGTGTTTTTTTTGAAAATAACAAACTACTATGCGATAATCAAAGCGGATTCAGAAAAGGATTTTCCACTGCAAGTTCAATAGTAAAATTAACAGATGTCATTTTCTCTGCTATTAATGAGAGAAAAGTTACTGTGGCAACATTTATTGACTTAAAAAAAGCATTTGACACTGTAAATCATTCAATTTTACTAAAGAAATTAGAGCTAATTGGCATTAAAGGCAACACATTACTTTGGATAAAAGATTACCTGTTGAATCGAACTCAAAAAACTTTGGCGAATAATATGATATCTAAAACGGATAATATAACCTGTGGTGTTCCCCAAGGATCAATATTAGGCCCCCTATTCTTCCTGGTTTTTATTAATGATTTACAATATATTTTAGAAAAAAATTCATACCAATTATATGCAGATGATACAGTCATTTATTGTTCAAGTTACAATATTGAAGACTCTGTTATATTAATGCAAGAAATGTTAGATATTTTTTCCAAATGGTGTTCAGGAAATGCACTCACCATTAATACTAAAAAAACAAAATCAATGATTTTTGGTTCAAGCAAAAAAATCAAAAAATACCCAGAAACTGAACTAACCATTAATGGTGAAAAAATTATAAATGTACCAACTTTTAAGTATTTAGGAGTTAACCTTGACCAAAAACTAACTTTCAAATTCCATCTAGAAAAAATGTTGAGTGCAATTTCTTTTAAAATGTTACTGTTTAGTAAAATAAGACACATGATGACAGCAAATAGATCAACACTATTATATAAATCAATGATTCTTCCATATTTCGATTACTGTGATTTTGTATTTGCTTATTCAAATCAACCCACCTTGAGAAAACTTGATAGACTACACTTTAGAGGATTACGAATATGTCAAAAAATACAGGGTAAAATTACTGATGTTGAATTATTTAATAAATGTAGTATCTCCGGCCTTGAGGCTAGAAGAACAAATCATTTAAACAATTTCTTATTTAAAAACAAAAAAGATTGTAACATGGAAATTAGTAATGTAAACACTAGATCCAATGACGGGCCAAAATTTATCTTAAAAAAACCAAATTGTGAATGTTATAAGAGAAACATTTTATATTCGGGTGCACGTGACTGGAATAATTTAGACCCAGTAATAAGAAATAGTAAAAATGTTGTTGAATTTAAAAGATACCAAAAATCTATTATGTTAAACTCGTATATGTATTGAGTATCAGAAAACTTAACTCAAATTTCTATATATATTCTCTGTTTGAATTGGACAAATTTGATTAAAGAATCTTGATGTATGAAAACTAAAAGAACTCAAAAAGCCAGCATAGAAAGATAATTATTAATTGTTTCTTTAATAGTTATTTATTTATTCATTAAAATTGTAAAAATTTCCAGATTTCCAAAAATGTTAGTATTAAGAAATTAAGTACGTTGTAAAATTTGATAATCAATCATTATTGTATGTTAATACTGGTGCAATGATGAATAACGGAGTTATTCCGAGATTTGACCAGTCTAATAAAATTGTTAATAAAAAAAAAAAAAAAAAAAGGGTAATAATGATATGGGCCTAAGTTCTTTAACGTTCCCTACCACTGGGACTTTTGGTAAAGGGATAACAGTAGCATGTTTCCATACATCAGGTACAATACCACTCCATATAGAACTATTGAAGAGCTTACAAGTCCTATTGATCTGCGATACAAAGGAATCAATTATCACTGCAGATCTCAAGTTAAGGATGGCAGATGATTTTGACACATCAATATTTCGCAGAACAATCAGTAGGTTGTCTGTAGTGATTTCCTCCTGAAGAAAATCAATATTCATCGGTAGTTTATTAGTTCTAGATTTAAAATTGATGTACATGAACCAAGTGCCAATATGTCAATAGTACAAAAATGTGCTTGTATTCCATTAATAACACAATCTCACTGAATGCACTGGGCATCAGCATGAAGCAAATCACGATATGATCTATACATGGGTCTACTTTATAATGTGTATTAATGAACCTTCCCTGGTACCAGTGGCAAAGAAAGTTCCCGGCGTGAAACACTGATAACCTACTTACAGAAATATAAAACGGTGTCTGAAATACCTACTAGGGTATCTTGAAGGGTTTGACGCTGTCATTGACAGGAGGGACTACATCTCGGCCTCGATGGCCCTCAATATCAGGTTTTTCCATTTGAGACTGTCAGCTGCAGCGTCAAATGAACATTTAATCCCTTGGTGGTTGTAATGCAGCTCTCTATCTTGGATATTGCTCGGTAAAGTTAATAGGACCATGATTTCCGTAGTTTTATCGCTCAGCAAGAATGTATAGGTAGATCATGATGTGATTTATGTCAATGGTGTGGAGAGAATCGAATACACTGATAGGCTTTGCTTTACAACAAGGAACAATGTAGAACATACTTCATGCTGCTAACCACGTCTGAATAGGATAAATTAGGTTGAAAAGTTTGTGTCAGAGTTGCCTCTAAACAGAATCTGATATAGAATTGTCTGGCAGTGTGCCACTTGATTAAGCTATATCAGAGTCAGAATTGGATAGGGAACAGACTCAGTGTGAATGTTAAATTAGATTTCTATCCTTATAATTTGCCTACTTTATTCACCAGTCAAATTCCTCATTGACTAGCTCTTGTCTATCTCTCTATCCATCTATGTATCTATCTAGAATGTATAGATCTATCTTCAGACATAATCCTTGTTATCTCTGTATTACGTTGGACAATTGTCGCTGTACCTTTTAATATCACATATCCTCCTCCCTCCCCAGTTGACACTGTACCTTTAACATCACGTCTCCTTCTCCCTCCCCAGTTGACACTGTAGCTTTAACATTACATTTCCTTCTCTCCTCACCAGTGAACACTGTACCTTTAACATCACGTCTCCTTCTCCCTCCCCAGTTGACAATGTACCTTTAACTTCACATCTCCTTCTCCCTACCCAGTTGACACTGTACCTTTAACATCACGTCTCCTTCTCCCTACCCAGTTGACACTGTACCTTTAACATCACGTATCCTTCTCCCTCCCCAGTCGACGTTGTACCTTCAACATCATGTCTCCTTCTCCCTCCCCAGTTGACGCTGTACCTTTAACATCACGTCTCCTTCTCCCTACCCAGTTGACACTGTACCTTTAACATCACGTCTCCTTCTCCCTCCCCAGTTGACGCTGTACCTTTAACATCATGTCTCCATCTCCCTCCCCAGTTGATGCTGTACCTTTAACATCACGTCTCTTTCTCCCTGCCCAGTTGACACTGTAGCTTTAACATCACATTTCCTTCTCTCCTCATCAGTTAACACTGTACCTTTAACATCACATCTCCTTCTCCCTCACTTGTTGACACTGTACCTTTAACATCACATTTCCTTCTCTCCTCACCAGTTAACACTGTACCTTTAACATCACATCTCCTTCTCCCTCACTTGTTGACACTGTACCTTTAACATCACATTTCCTTCTCTCCTCACCAGTTAACACTGTACCTTTAACATCACATCTCCTTCTCCCTCACTTGTTGACACTGTACCTTTAACATCACGTACCCTTCTCCCTCTCCAGTTGACACTGTACCTTTAACATCACGTATCCTTCTCCCTCCCCAGTTGACACTGTACCTTTAACATCATGTCTCCTTTTCCCTCCCCAGTTGACACTGTACCTTTAACATCACGTCTCCTTCTCCCTCCCCAGTTGACACTGTACCTTTAACATCATGTCTCCTTCTCCCTCCCCAGTTGACGCTGTACCTTTAACATCATGTCTCCTTTTCCCTCCCCAGTTGACACTGTACCTTTAACATCATGTCTCCTTTTCCCTCCCCAGTTGACACTGTACCTTTAACATCATGTCTCCTTCTCCCTCCCCAGTTGACGCTGTACCTTTAACATCATGTCTCCTTCTCCCTCCCCAGTTGATGATGTACCTTAACATCATGTCTCCTTCCCCCCACACCAGTTGACGCTGTACCTTTAATATCATGTCTCCTTCTCCCTCACAAGTTGACACTGTACCTTTAACATCACGTCTCCTTCTCCCTCCCCAGTTGACACTGTACCTTTAACATCACGTAGCCTCTCCCTCCCCAGTTGATGCTGTACCTTTAACATCATGTCTCCTTCCTCCCCAGTTGACGCTGTACCTTTAACATCACGTTGAGCTAGACGGGATGTTATTTGTCTTTGTTTATTTCTAGGGATATATCATTATTAAAGTTCGTATCTGTTAATATCCCATATCAGGGCTTACATCATTATTCGACAGCGTGATGTTTTATTGTTTATCAATCATGTTTTACTTATTTGAAGATGTCAATAAATGTGTGTTATGTTAAAGTAAAGGGGAGTTCTTCGTGATTAATCGTTGAAGTAGCTAGCTTCATCCAGGTAGATCGTTATCCTGGATCATAGTTCATTTCTTAGTGGTAGAGATTCTAAGTAAAGGGGCTCAAACCTATACAAAGAACACGCGCTTGGCAAGAGGTAAGTTTATTATATCCATGACAATATTCCGAAGGTACAGGTATACAGTTCTCCATCCATACAGTTCATTCCATTCATTTCACAATTCTAACACATCAGTAACGTTCCAACCAGGTATAGCTATGGTTAAGCTTCCCCTTTCATAAGGTATATACGCTCCAACACTGTTGAGAGAGTCACCTCTCGTCCACATGTTGCGGAGACCATTGGTAAGATCTCCGTTACGTCCAGTACATTATCCGTAAGGCCAAGCCTAAGCTGTCCCAATCCTTACTATCACCTAATCGTTGTGGTTACTACCATCTCAACACTACCCGTGTGATCCGTATGTCAGACTATTGCTCCCATGTGTTTTGATCGAACTCTATCTTGGTCTGCTCATCTGTCTCAAGTCTCATACTGCTTATATAGCGACAGCCAAAAGGCTTGTTGCTATACCCATTTACACTAATACTTAACAATGTCTTATTTATCTTTCATACTTCCCATTCTTACCTATATAAACTAGTTCTACTTCTAACTATTATACAAACTAATGTTGACAGTGAAACCTGCTATCCCCAGTATCTTTTAGCTAGATGTTTCGGTTCATAACGTACCCTTACAGGTTTTCTTCGTCATTTGTCGTACCTGTGCGTACCTGCAGGACGTGAGCTAGCCCCGCTGCAGTCCCTACGCCTGGGGACTTTGCCACTCTCCATATACTCTAACTAAGCCACTAAACGATGGCGCCGCCTGGCGCCGAGCACACGTATCAGCGTTACACGTTTTACTATAATATTCTTGCCAATACAAACAAGTTTACAATATTTTATTATTAACTTCTACAGTCTATTCTAGTTCTTTTTGCACTGGACCTCAGTGCAAAGTATCCTTCTCCCTCCCCAGTTGACGCTGTACCTTTAACATCATGTCTACTCCCTCCCCAGTTGGCGCTTTACCTTTAACATCACGTATCCTTCTCCCTCCCCAGTTAACACTGTACCTTTAACATCATGTCTCCTTCTCCCTCCCCAGTTGATGATGTACCTTAACATCATGTCTCCTTCCCCCCACACCAGTTGACGCTGTACCTTTAATATCATGTCTCCTTCTCCCTCCCCAGTTGACACTGTACCTTTAACATCACGTCTCCTTCTCCCTCCCCAGTTGACACTGTACCTTTAACATCATGTCTCCTTCCTCCCCAGTTGATGGCGGGTGGTCGTCATGGGGGCCGTGGGACACGTGTACAGTGACGTGTGAAGGCGGGACGCGTGTACGTTACAGGACTTGTACGTCACCACCTGCCCAGTACGGAGGTCAGGAGTGTGAGGGGGTAGGCCTACTCAACGAGACCTGCAACATCCAACACTGCCCAGGTACGTACTGTATTAAGTTACTTCATGGCTAGAATAGATAGACTAGAGTGATTGATTAATAACAAGGAATAACATGTGATCTGTTTGGACATTAATAAATAGGATCAATTTCTTTTATCCACCTAGTTACAATGACTCTAAAAGTGAGAATTCTGTAAGGAAGTGATCGATGGCTGTGGCAGTTTAATCAACGGTTACGTTGTGCGGATTTATATAGTGACATGTCAACAGATCCAATAAGCACTGTCATGGAATGGTTACATCACCGTCACTCCTGAAATAACAATTTTGATTAAGGTCTCACCAAACAAAATATTACATAATATGCACTTGATCTTAATATAATATTCTCCCCTACGTGATATGGGGTAGAAGTGTGAGGGGGTAGGTCTGCTCAAAGAGACCAGTAACATCCAACGCTGCCCATGAGTGTTTTTATTAATGATATGACCTTTTTTTATCAATTATGAATTCAAATGTTTTCATTTTTTGTCATACCTTTGACTGCTTATTACATTCAAACCGTGTATTCTAAATTGAAAGACGATCATACTATGTACATGTATTACAGTATTCCTGATTCCCAACACTAACTGACCTTTCAGTTTACTAATACCAATGGATGTGGAGCCCAGCCACACTAGCGGGCTTAAATAATTTTGTAAGATATAATAATTATTTCAGCATAACATTGAATAAAAAATAGTGATAACCAACGACGGTGATCTATGGTTGCACTGAGCTTTGCAGTGAAGATGCACCTCATGAGTTCATATAATTCACTAAATGTGCTTAATTTTCAGCTTGATAAGGGCAAATGCTTATTGCCGAGGAGTGGTTTGTTTTGTCGAAACGCAAAGGTCGCAAACGAATCTGAAAATCATATTTCTTCAAATAACAAGGGAGATTACGGAACTAAAAGGTGGTGACGGTAGTCATTAACTGTTCATGCAGTTATCTGAAAAGGCCTCTCTAAATAATCGCTCTCAAGCAAAGGTTCAGTGGGAATGATTAGACTATTTATCACAATTTCAATAAAGAGTAGGTCAACGTTTTAATTCAAAATCATACATTCTAATTGAGTATTTAGCTCTCCACTATTTATTCAAATACCAGATCAGTTTAAAAAGAAGGATAACACCAAATTACAAACACGAGCCAATTGTTTTTAGCATTTAGGACATTTAAGATCAAAGTTGAGGATAATGCATAAACATCCTGGTAGGTTTTCCGCAAAGGAGGACGCCAAAGGTTGTTATCTCGATCAATTATTACAGACATAGTATTAATATATGTATGGTCCTAATTGCAAATGGATTCCTGGGTCATCCGTCCGACAGATGCAGCCATAAAAGTCATAGTTGTATTATTTCTATGACCCTATCAAAAGATTAGATTTACACATGCTTCCTTATACATTGGTTGAAGAGTAGCTGAGTAGGACCCTAGCCAGTTTGCGACATAACAGAACCGTTCTACAACCATGCTCTTTTAGTCAGTTTGTGACTTACTAAGATGGCATGTACCAATTACATTATTGATGGTGAGGTTGAAGCCTAACCAAATCAGAATGTTTTAATAACATTATTTTTTGTGAGGTTAAGACAAAACTGAAACAAAGCATTATAAGAATATTCTGTTTGGGTTGAAGAAGGTAACCAGAATGTTGTAATAACGTCACAGTGCAATGTCACGGCAGTATGTTGCAGCAAAAGAACCAAATGAAGAACTAACCAGAATGTTGCTTATAATAACGTCGCTTCCTTGGCTGGGACTATTCTATTCAACTCTGAGGGGATACAGAAAAGCCTGGTACCCCTCTTAGAATCATCAAAAGTATTAAATGAAGGTCGCAATTTAGTGTGCAGACTCAAAGTTTAGAAGTATTCATCATAGTTACATGAAATATTACGGGATAATAGAGAAATGAACTCACACCTCACACACTGATCCTTAACCTTGCTGAGCAGCCAACTGGATGGTTCAGAGTGTTGATATTAATTGTGAAGGTGATGCCAACACCAATCAGAAAGGGCTTGACACGTTATCCCTCCTTCTTTTTGCTCTTTGGGTTCCTTCATTTCAAATCATGGGTTCGTTGCGAAACCCCTTAAAAACCCCTAAGGTTTTTTTTTTGTTTTTTTTCCTTGTCTTTTTTTTTTTTTTTTGGGGGGGGGGGGGGTTATTTTGGAGTTATGATGCTGCAGTGTTAATTGCAGGTCAAAGGATTGATAGGATCTGGGGACATTTATCAATGAATAACAATCTGTCCGATTCCATGCTCCATTCTCGACTTACTCACCGTCACACCAAAGGTGTACCACAGCGCCACGCTACTGTGGATACATAATGGGTGAAACACAGGGGCAGCGGACCCTGCAGTCAGAAGCACAGGGACTCTGCATGCCACTCAGACTGTTCTCTTGTGTCCCTAACTGCCAGTCCCCAACCCCTGTGCTGTGTGAACAAAGCACCGAAGCCTTCTCGTTGTGTTGATGTGAGGCCAGGAGGTGAGGTCGGCAAAGTGACACTCCATCAAAGTGTTTATTGTATTAATAACTACAATGCAGGGAGGCGCATCTTGGCACTTGTGATACACTCATGATAACAATGCATGATGGGCACGTGATTCACAACACTGTGAAAAATAACAAAAAGGGCCATGTTGTTATATTGACTTGAGTGCATTAATGATAGGAGGACGCTACCCAGCATTAACCTGGTGTCAGCTTCATATTGCTTTATCATAAACAAGTTACCGTAGAGTCCCTTATACATAGTCTAATATGTTACAGTAGCTCCCCTTATACACAGCCCACTGTGTTACAAGGGGGCCTTCCATTCAGCAGTTACGCACATTTTCAAGGATTACCCTGCCTCCCCACCCCCCTATTTGGGCTAAAGTACTCATTGAATTAGTACAAGAATGTACCCGAATTTTTCAATATTTCAGATCCCCCACCCCCTCTTGGTGCGTATGTACTTGATACAAGGCCGCTAACACAAATCTATCCTCCACACAAGTCTCAACATTCACATCAATAACTAGTTTCCGATCCTCACAGCCCAAAATTAATAGTCCAATAACGCTGTGTTTCACGAAGTTTGCCATCCCAATACACAGGAAGAATTGCTCGTCTTTGCCTTTTTTCGGAATGCATTGGGTAACCTTTATGTATTTTAGCTGTCACAGCGATTACTGGGGCTACTGACTAGGCACTATAGGTCTGGGACACAAGAATCAACTAAAAGAAACCTGAACGTTTTCTGTCACCTCCTGTTAGTTCGACTTTTCCTATGTTCTCATAAATTCACCAAAATGCAACTCTACTGGCACATTCAAAGTGTAATGACAATATGTGTCCTGTAAATGTAGAACACTTCATATGAAGTAACATTTCTGATATCTAGCCAGAACTCTTTTCTATCACTATGTCACAATTAAAGGAACACAAAATGAGCTGTTTCTTGCTGACCAGATCTATAGTGAGGCCTGCCTCTGTGTAAGGTGGTCAGCGGCTGGTCCAGTTCAAAGGGTAAAGGCGGGTCCCCACCTCCCTGACAAATGCCGTCGGCCAACAGCCGATGTCAGCACAGCCGATGGCAGACTTAAGTCAACGGTAAGGCCCATTCGCTCTGGCCAATCATTTTGCCGTTTGGTGAAACGAAAATTGTATTGTATGCAAAAGACGATTCTCTGATAAAATTATCATATGCCAGCAAAAGTGAACAAATAGCATTCACACTGAGAAGAGAGGTACCTTCCTATTGCAAACGATAATTTGTTCAAGCACTTATCCCCTGCTATTGGCTATAATTCAAACCAATTGTTCCAACATGTTGGATCTGATCATTTGCAGACCTGTCATTTCATCATCGTTTGCACGAGGAACTCAAACAACAATTGTCGCAACAGATTGCATGCACCGCGTCGACCATGGCGAATGGGCCTTTAGTGGTCTTGCCATTGTCAATGGCTGACTAAAATAATTATTGTCCTATTGGGGTTCTGTGGAAAACAACCCACCAATGACAAGAGGATATCTCTTAATCATTGAGGGTTTAAATTGTTAAGGGGCAAGTAAAGGCTATAAATGTCAGCAGCCAACTTTCGTGATTTTCCCCCCAAAAGACGGCACCGACAAGCTCAAACCAGCTTTGTATGCAATGTCGCGTTTGCGACATGGTTTATACTGTACACAGTTAACTGTATAAGAGAAACTATGTATGCAACAAAAATCAAACCATTTATAAATTCCCATTTCTATATACTACTAACACGATGCGTGTTTAACAGAATCAATACGGGCAACAATGTTGTGTGTATTGTGACGTATTGACACAATGTTGCACACATGGGGAGTGCCATGTATGTGACTTTGTGTGTATACAAAAAAAAACTATATATACGCGACACTACTCATATTCCCATTTCTACATGCAACTCACATCATTATGAATTGCCGCCTATACAAGTAAGTCAATTCATGCGATATTGCTGCTCACACGGTGAAGCCTATTCACTGGTCAACGCGCATTTATTCAGAGCCGACAAGCTAGTTCATCAACGGCTATTCAACTTAGCTGCCAACAAGCTCAATCTACGTGGAACCTGCCTTTATACTCCCATTCCCATTTGCTGGGTAAGAGCATGGTTTCCCTGAGCCAAGACAATATTATGATTGTTCAACCTACAAGCAAAATCAATTGTTCTGCTTAAAATGCCCTCGTGTAACTTATGTAGATTTATTATTTGCCCCTATAAATCCTTAGAGGTTATTTGCAGATCAAATTTTGTTCTCGATTATAATCTAACCAGTAGCCCCCTATGTCTTAAATACACGAAAAAATATTGTTTAAAGAGAAGCATTTTCTTAGGATCGATGTAGGTCACTCAACTCACATTGGACCGCCTTAAACAGTTAAATATGCCTTTACATTCATATCCAATATGTGTATGATTGAAGGTAGATCTATGTATATATTCAAGTGCATTCATACCAAATAGGCTTATATGGATATGCGTGTATATTATTTGTATACCGTTATACCTGGGGGATTTCCTGGTGAAAGACATATTGGTTGGTTATTGGTTATTGGGGTTTAATGCCGTAGCAACATCTAAGGTCATATCACGGCGAGAACAAGGTTTGACAATTCTGTCATTGATGATTGTATCTATGGAATGAACGAATCTATGAGAAGATAGAGACCATACCCCTACACATTTACCGAGGCAGGTGTTCTTTAATGTGCAGGGTCCCATAGGCTGGGCCCTACACACAACAGCCGGTGGCCCACTAGGAGCCTTTGATAACCCTGTTGTTGTCACAGGGAGACATGCAGAGGGGAGTAGCAGGTAGCCCACCTCAGCCCAGACTTGAACCCGGGCCCCCCGCGCAACAGACGGACACTCTAACCACTACACCACCCCACACGCCTAAATGAAAGACATATGCATATATATATATATATATATATAGGATTACAGGGGAAAAAAGGTATGAGATGATTGAGATGCCTATTTGATCTAAGTGTAATACCAATTCATGAATTCAAATTGCCTGTGAAACCTTAGCCTTTACAATCGTTGCATTGTATAGATAAAGAGAACATTTCTTCTGCGAAACTATACCGACGATGCCTTAAGGTTTTTCCTTGGGCAAATAAAGCTGAACTGGAGCATAAAAGACACAGAGCCAATTAGCAGCCTTCTTATTTGTTTATCCAACCACGTGACCGGATGTGACGTTGACAAATGAGAGGTTCCAAACGATTGGCTCACGCGTGGCCCTCCGGAAATCCACTTGGGGGTCTTTCCTGGCGATTAAACAATCAGAGGGACTGTTTTCAAAATGATTTCATGATAATTGAGAATGATGGGGTTGTATTGCAATGGTGTATTTACATTGAAGGACGAAGGAGATTTAATTAGTGAGATGCCATTGTTATTCAAACAAAATTCCTTTTTATTTTGAGAGCCGCATTGGTCCCAAGTATTGTGCCAAGCTTACAAAATATATATAGGTATCCAACAGCAGTATAACATTTCATAATAGTGATTTATTGTTATGCCCTATATCAATCCTGTGTTATCTGAAATCAGTTTTATCCGTTCATATGATATCCGTTTCTCCTTTGACATAGGAGAGATATCTATAAATATCAACACATATGATATATGGTTTAATAAATCAGTTTAGATTTACCTATCCTTTCAAAGGTTTTGTTAACTTTATATGTGATACTTACCACCACTTTATATTGGCTTCAGAATTCGAATTCTGGTTTTGGTTTCTAAAAGATATCAGTTCCCAATATCTGCATGCAAGCGGAAATCTAAACTATAGATACAAAGTTTTTCTGTACATTCGCCCCACCTATTATTTGTATTATTTTTATGTATAGTATAAATCCTCAACATCTGGAAGATCTCGCATGTAAGAAGTGGTTTTCAATAACAAAAAGATAAAAGACGTAGGACACCCAGGTATATAATTCACATAACCCAAAAAAAGGTTACTAATAAAGTTTATTTTGTGTCATCAGTTACAGATAATGAATTACTCTTCTATTGATCCAGCACACCATTTAACGAAAGTCATGATGTTATCAAATCATTCTATATATCTGGGTCCACTACTTTCCCCTGAAAATATAGTAAACGTTTAAACTATCGTACGCGTGTATCGTGCGGTACACTGAACAAGCTCCCCACTTTATTTTACATACTGCAATACGGGAGGCCGAATCAGCTTCAATGAACTACGATCAGTCATATCAGTCACCCACAGAAACATCCTTCACAGTAAAAATGTCCGACTTTAGCTGCGGAGACTTGAGAGACTTTAAATCCTGAGAAGGTGTCTAGTGCGGGGTTCACTACAGCCCGACAGCTCTTTAAGTGGAGCTGAGATGGACCTCTCCAGTTTCACAGCTCCCCCCCTGTCAGAAGCAGACCCTGAGTATGGGAATAGGCACTAACTGTTGTTATGGGAGACGAGATCCCCCAAATGTGAGACGCTTTTAAAGTCAGGAAACTGAAGGAGTTTTCTCCTTGATGCGTCGGTTATATTTATGATCCTCCTCCCACGAGGCATCAGTGTTCATACGGGGAGACGTCTCTTAAAATGTCTGAAAGTTTGACTTCTTTGATCCTGGGCGCTGTTCCGCAAAAACTGTTCGTAGCTGATGCATTTTCTCTTTGAAATGTGCGCAAATAGTGTAAGTAAGGAAAAGAGTTCGTAACGTCACTTACGTACACTTACATACACTTACGTACACAAATGTGCACACATCAAAAGAAAAGGGATTTTCATTTATTTTCTCAATTTTCTTTGATAGCTGCGGGAGTTTTCATTCGAATTTGGTTTTCACTAATACATTTCTCATAAAATAAGCTTTCTAATGATATCTAATATATGATCGTAGCCTGATGATTTTATGGTGAAAATAATATTTGAATGATAAAAATCATTTACGAACACTGAAACACCTATCGCAGATAATTTAGAGTTGCGTACATATTTGCTGTACTGCGTACAGTACGCAGAATAATATTTTTGTTTTTTTCTGGAATGAAATGAAAACTTTTGAATGTTCGTAACTTTTTATGGAATGGCCCCCTGATCGAGAAACATCTCTTGTGTACAGGTTATGGATATCGTTGTGTGATGATGAAATGTTTCGTATGGTAAAAACATAGGGGATGGTAAAGCGAACCCTAACCGCCCCCATCCTGCATTCCGCTTTTTGAACCTGAAGGTTTGTCTGTTATGCTTTTGCCATCAAAAGAAAACAAAAAATAAGCCTTAGATAAGTCCTTAGAGAGACTGCAAACAATAATTGCTAAGAAAGTCCAACCTGAAAGCTAGGCTTGCTTTGCTAAAACTGGAAATGCAAGTCAACTATTTCCTGATAGATTTCCCTGATTATCAATTAGAAATGTATAGTTTTGAGACCAGGACATTTCTCATTTAATTATGTCTATATCATTTGAAGGTTCTGCTAATTATAAAAACCTGGACTTGGAATAGCTGGTTAAATATCTTCAACCGTCACCACTGTGAATTGGTATAATACTGTCGAATACAAATATACGTATAATATAGTACCAGATAGCTTATAACTATAACTCTCTGCTAGTTCCCAATCTTAATCTAGGACCGATAAAAACGTTCGCTCAGCAGGACAAACCCATCCTTCCCCGCCGTCTGTGATCAGTTCAGGGGTTTTCTCGGCTCAACCTATATCTACTTATTCATGCCCTGAATGGTCAATTGTATATCCAGCTCCTTCATAAGTAGCTGTCTGTGAAATAACACAGCGGAATAATTAGGTCAATCATTGGCAAAATCAGCAAAACGGAAATCGCTTCAGATGGCATCTTCTGAGTGTTGGGATTATTCCGGTGAATGTGCAACAATTTGTCATCACGAAAGTGGTGAACGTTTATTTATCCATTTCCTCCAAACTTGTTTTTCTGCCGATCGGTTAAGTTAGATTTCTGCCCTCATAGTGACTAAAACATTCAATTGCAACTAATGGAATTTCATCAGAGTATTCAGATTAGACTAAAATATTTGGTATTAGGGTTACACTGATTTTTCGCTGTTGGTAATATTTCAAGGCAGCATAAAATGATATTTTCAGACAAAATCATTCATTGCACTGAATAATTCTTCGTTTGATTGTATAGTCGTTTATACATGATTAAATGTATAACCTATACCAAATTCATTCAATGCGCCGACGAAATCAAGAAAGTAATCATGTATCTACAATCACCGTTAAATTAAATCAATTGACAACCGTTCTTAAGCATCTCAAGAATAGCAAAACCAAGTCGCCAAAACGTAACAATAACTATATTAGAATGATTTCATTTGGAGCCCGAAAGAGATAACCGTTTGCTTTCCCTTTTTGTATCCCACAAATAGGCCTAGCGCTATCATAGAAATTTATGGATGCCGCCCAACGAAATCATTTAGATTTGATTTTAGCAAATCTATCTTCTTTGATTACACAAAGAAGGAAAAGATATACGTGCAACATTTTATTGCTAAGCCTTTATGTTAACCCTCCTTTCCGAAATCCTATCTCTGTCCATACAATATATATATGCATAAATATATCAATTAAATTTAGAGATATGTGCATATATATATATATATATATATATATATATATATATATATATGGATACATTTGGGAGTTTTAGGGCTAATACCTTATTCTGTGCTGACCAAGGGATACTGTGGTCCGAACCAGCAATAAATATGTGGAGGCGGTTCTGAAATGGCATAATCCTATACCACTGCTATAGTTCTCATGTTGCTTCTACCATTATCCAAATACCCATAACTTCATATTGTATCCTACTACTTTCCATTCAAGGACGATCTCTCTGTTATATATATCTTGATATTTAAGCAGAAAGGAACTTCTCGTCTTACCAGTTTGTGTTTCAATTTGTTAGGTATGCAGAATTTCTCGCCTACAGAGAAGTGAAAGTAAAATGTCCACATTATGAATATCTAGAAAGGTAATCCTCCGGAGGTAGAATATTGCCTATAGAAGGCGACGTGCAGTAAGAGGTGCGTAAATGGGCAAAGGTCAGTACCTGGGCCTAAAGGGCGTTTACAAAGGCTGTCAAAATGCTTGTGATAATAATCCCTATAACCATTGCTGTTAGTGTCACAATCACGATCGTTTTGCAACATTTTTTTTCTATATTTAGAATGCCCTCAAGGAGCTGTAACTTTTACTGATTTTTCTCATTTTTTTCCGTTTTATATCGATTTACAGAATTCAATTTCATTCATTAGAAGCAGAGATTTTTACTGGTTTCGTAACAAAGGAAATATTCGTAACAACAAAATATTTCCCTGTTAAGGCGGGTTTACACAGGCCATCAACGGGTCCTTATGAAAATTCCCTTACGTTAACCTTACGATAATATTGGTTATCGTAGGGTAAATGCATAATATATAGGTCATTATCGTAGGTTATTAGTAATAGTTATCCCAACATATTTGATCCTGAAGGGTTTACACCGCCCGATAATTTCCTTAGGATATTGGTCTGGTAAAAGTCATCATAAGGGTGACCTAAGGCTTACGACAATGAAAGTATCTAATAGATTTCTATATGAATGAGGCCTTTGACCTAAGAAAATGGCGTTTACACAGGCCGACAGTGGCTCTTAAGACATAACAAGGAAAATCATTATCCTAAGCTGAATTATATTGTCGTAAGCCCATTTTCCTCAGCTTTTTCCAAAAGATTTCAAACACGTCTGAAATTTTCGTTATCCTAAGGAATTGGTCCTGACAAATTATCGCAAGCCTTAGGACAAGCTTAAGACAATGATTCCCTTAAGATAAAATGGGTTTACACAGGCCGATAACGTCGTCGGGACTATCGTAGGGCTTAGGTTAATTGTCGGGGCTGACCTAAGGCTTACGGCAATGATTGTCATGGACCTACCGTAAGCATTTTGACGGCCTGTGTAAACCCCCCTTTAAGCAAAGTTCGTTATGCTATCTTAATTTGATCCTCACAACGAAATTCTTTTGTGCAACGGGCCACATAAGGCTTACGGAACTATCGTAACACAAGCTGCAGATGTTATCGAGACATTATCTTAAGCGTTTTGACAGCCTGTGTAAACCCCCTTCACCTTGCACATTGGTTTACCGTCAACATGCATATATGTAACCTTTTATCGTAGGCCTTAGGAGAGTCCCGACAGTTCTCCTAATTGTCCCAACAGCCTTATGACAGCCCCGACAATAATTCTAGCATCATAATTATGTTCTTATTGAGGGTCTACATAATATTTTATAAGATTTAGTCTTAGTTTCCTTATCTTTCATCATCTCGACCTTCATTGTAAGGGCACATATCGCAATATGTAAACCGGGTATTAAGCTGGAAGCGGCCGCATTACCTAAGTTGTTTTCAGCCTTTTACCCTGAAGTGCGCCCGGGGGCCACTGGCTGCTTCGCCTATCTAATATAAAGACATTACCTATTCCCTTAATGCCCACTCTTTCTCGGTTCTTGGATAGTTGGGTCCTTAGAAGCAGATGTGGAGTTTGAAAAGTTTTCAAAATATATTACACGCCTGCTTTATAATATTGTCATCGAAGCTATGGGTAAAAGCTATAGGTACATTTCCATGGTTTATATGCTGAGTTGTTGAAGCAATATCTTATTGATTGCTAGGCTATAGGCCGGCAGTCTATTTTAGGAGCAACAACGCACATGTACCGAATGGAAGACCCAGTATGAACATACGGAACCCATATTAGGATCTCATTGCCTATTCCTATTGCTGTGCCCATAAATCGCCACCAATCAATAAACCCCTGTAAACCTATAAACCCATTAGGTGAGAGCACTCAGGGGCCGTCCATAAATGACATCATGCAGTAGGGGGGAGAGGGGGTTCATGTCTCCATGATCAAACATGACAAGGGGAGAGTGGGGTCATGTGGTGCATGACGTCACGTTGAGAAATCTTCAATTTAAAGAATTTCAGAGACAATTTTAGGTTAGGTTGGGATATTTAAGGCTGAATTTTAAATTTTCAGTTAAAATTATAGATGTTCTAAGGGACAGTCCTGTTCTTAGACGTGATGTCATTTCAAAAGGGGGGGGGGGGGTCATGGGTCAGATGACGAAACATGACAGGGGAAGAAGGGGGTTAGGGTTAGGGTTAGGGTTAGGGATCAAAAAAGGTAAAAAAAAATAGCATGATGTTATTCATGGATGCCCCTCATCGGGCATAATCACTAGTATCTCCCAAGCAAGAATATGACGTTATTATAACATATTTACGTCGCGGCTAGAACAACTTAGAATAAATACAGAACAAACAAGGTAAATTGATTTGGACATATAATAAATTACATTTATTTTAATCCTTCCTGTAACAATAATTCTAAAGTTTAAAATTCTGCAACGATGTTGAATCTCTGGCGGTTAGAATGAGAATGACCAACGGTCAAGCCCCGGCGATTTATATAGTCGAGGTACAACAATCTCCGTAGCGATGGAGACGGAGGGCGATGACGTCACGCCTACTCCGAAATAAATAAATTGCTTAGGTATCGCTACACAATTTAATATCATTTACGTCGCGGCTAGAACAACTTAGAATAAATACAGAACAAACAAGGTAAATTGATTTGGACATATAATAAATTACATTTATTTTAATCCAATTACTCCAAATCAATTACCTAACGTAGTGATAAAAATTTATCATAATTAATTTTATCGGAGATAGAAGGCCTGATATATTTGTAAATACAATCAGATGACCATTGGCCCCTCTCCTTAATATAGGTTAAAGAAGCACCCTTGTTATACAAATCTGTAGTGCCTCCCCTCCTGAGAGAATGGGTAGAAAAATTACCCTTAATTTTTGAATTTGTTAACATTTGTTTAAATAACTTGTTAACCACAGTATAAGATAAATAACTCACATTACTTGTTGAGAAAAGAGGTTCATCCCTGGACTTTGGATGAATTTTACACAATTTCTCTAGTAAATACACAGCACAGACCCTTTTATTTTGTAATCTATTTACTGGAATCTCATGTATCTGGCCTGGCTTTTTTGTTTTTGAGGATGTAACATTTACCATACAACCCCATTTATAAAAATTAACATTTTTTCTCAGAAGCATGTGATCCGACCTCACAACATGTCCTATTCTAAGGAGTGTTCTGAACAAAAATACAGTTACAATATATATTAAAAACCCTAACTGGTCGGACCAATCAACCTTCCTATACAACATTTCTAGATGCTTCTCTTGTAGTGGTTCTTTGCTATCCACTGTAACATTACTTGAATTTTTTATTCCTTTCACAACCATTTTTATATTTACATCTGACCAGCCTGCGACTGGCTTGGCCTTTACATTGTGATAGTAAATTACCGCCTGGTAATAATTGATAACGGAGGATGCCTTCATAAATTTAGACAGATAGGAAATATATAAACAGCCTTGTTTAGAGTTACATTTAAATGGCTGCCATTGAAATTTTTTACATACCTTCAAATAACATTTCCACTGCATCCTCCTCAACTTTTGTGTTGTTTTCCCTACGGCGGATTTTTTCAACGCTATAACTCGCCTCTTCAGGCACCTTTCCTCTGCAAAAGTCAAAAATGGCGTTAGCGCAACACAAATTTGCACCCAAAATGCACCTTTTAACTGCGTCCTCACTTTTAAAATATAAAATGCGGGACAAAGTGTCTGCCACTAAATTATTCTTTGTGTTAATGTAATGAGGAACCAGTCTTATTTTATATATTTTGCAGATCCAAAATATTTCCCTGAGCCAACTCATACAAGTTGGGTTACAACTAATGCCCTTTCTGATCATATGGAAAACCTGTGTATTATCAGTATAAATATTAATGCTATGACCCACAAGTTGGCTCAGCCATTCCTGTAGGCCACGCATAATTGGAAATAATTCCAACTCATTTATATTTTCCTTATTATATACAATATTAGTAGGGGCCGGTATGATATGTTTGCATTCAGATTCTGGAAAATCAATGCTATTGTCCCAACTACCTGCCCTCCAGTCACTACCCATATACACTGCAAAGCCTCTCATAGAAGAGTCTGATACCATTGGGTAAGGAAATTCTTTATATTCTATTTGTTTTTTACCATTAAAATTTTCCAAAAATGTTTCCCACCAATTTAAGTCGTCCCTACAGGCTTGGCCAATTTTAATAGCCTTTAAATTATTATTTAAAAGGACTTTATACAAGTTATAAACCCTGCGACAATATATTCTGCCACCATCCACTACATGAGCACAATGAGACAAAAGGCCCCCTAGGCTCTCCAATTCCTTCCTACCAATAGTAGCTTTTTGCCTGTATTTACACACTAAATGTTTTAGTTTTTCTAACTTTTCCTTTGGAAGGCGTATTTCCATTTTAATGGAATCAATTTCCAGACCCAGGTAGGTACATACCTGAGCTGGTGGAGTAACTTTTCCCCAGCTTATATGGAAACCTATGTATCTTAAAACCCTTATTACTACCTGTTGAGCCCAGGTCGCCTCCTCCAGGCTTGAACCAATGACAATAAAGTCATCCAAATAATTTACAGTCTGGATTCCATAAATATCTGACAAAATATGATATATAAATTCAGAAATTTCATTAAAATACATAGGTCCTAGCCTAAGACCAAATGCCAAGCGGGAATCCTGTATATATTCAGTTTTACCATTAATCTCCCATCTAATTCCCAAATATTTCTGATGGTCTGGGTAAATAGGTACTGCCCTGTAAGCTGACTTTATATCAACTACAGCCATATAATCCCCTGGATTTAAAAGGGCCACAACATTGTCCACACTTTTATATTTGAACTCCTCAATAATATTTTCACAGAAATTATTTACTGAGATTTTTTCAGGCATACTACAGTCTGTTATTGGTCTTATGTTACCATCAGGCTTTGGGACTGCTCCCATAGAGTGAATACAGGCAGGCTTTTCCTTTACTATTTTAAGGTAACCCTCAGCTAACTCCTTGCCTATTATTTTGTCCATCTTTTTCCTATTGTCACCTTCAAATAGGGAATTATAATTTCTGCAGTCATAACTTAGACCCCCGCTTGGCACCGTCTCATCAACTATTTTAAATCCATCTATAATACCATCAACCATAGGTCTGAATCTATTTTTGCATTCCTCTGAGCCCAAGGAAAGTAAGTATTCGAATCTACAAGGCCTTAATTGGCATAATGAGCGATTGATATAATAATCGCACGTGCACTCCCCCCGGGCGCATTTCTCGAATACATTGACAGTTTGACCACTCGGCGAGCGCGCCGAGACCAGAAGATTATTTTCAAAATATTTAATATCTCTTGAACTACCCGATGGAATTTTTTCAAACTTGGGGTAATTGTCGACAAGGACCTCAACTCCATCCCTATCGACCGTTAGATAAGAACTGTCGGCTAGAAAATCTATATTTTGAACAAGTTTACCTTGCCGATTGACATTTTCCTCCTCCTGCACCGACACCGCTTGTGTACTTTCGACACGGAAACCCGTGACGTCAGCGGTATCGGTGCTTTGACCCGGGCTTGACCCCGGCGATGCAAAGTACCGGCGTGTACCGATCGTACCAATACTGGAGATAATATTTGAAATACAACACGAATCGTCGTCCACCACGACTGGATTAATACTTTCTACCTCTAGAACACGGAGGAAACCACCATTATGACCTGCACTTCTGGAATTACTGTATAATTTAACATTTTGAGCTGGCGAGCTCGGACACGACTGAGAAGAAACCCATGTACCCGTGACGTCACTGTCAGATAAGTGTTTACCGTCTGGAATCTTCTCAGATTTTTGAACGATATCCTATTTTTTATCGCTGCTTACACGTACACAGTCCTTCTTGCTGTGCCCTTTCTTGTCGCAAATTATACAAGCATGATTCAGGTTGCATTTGCCATAACATCCGCTGTCAGAGTTGAAACGAAAACAAATCTTTTCGGAGTAGGACCTCCCACTTCCCTGGCTTTGTTTACCTTTGAAACCCCCTCCAGATTTGCTACCGACACCTGCCTTGAACGTGTTGTCGAAGGAAAAAGATGACATTATCTCCTCCTGGTCAAAATTGCCAAATTCATCGTGTCCCAGCCTCCCAGCTCTTTCCCTTACTGAGATATCATATTGATTAAACGTGTCGAACGTGTACAATCGCTTAGAGGCTTTCTCTGTCAATAGTTTTACATGCTTGACAGCGGGGAGTGGATCTTTTTTATCCAAAATTAATCTCTCGATTGTTTTTAAACCAACCAGCAACACTTCCTCTACATTCTTAGGCTTATCGCCGCTTTTGCAATACAATTTCTGTGCATATTTCTTTGTTTTACCTTTGTCTTTTGTAGGTGAAGTGGACCTATCGCTGGAGCGGCTCGATTCATCGCTTGACGACTCGGCGGCGGGGCTGACCGGCTTGGGCGATGCTTGCACCTTCCCCCTCTTCTTCGTCATTGGCCTGGATTTTCTTGGAGATACTTCTATCCAGCCATCGCTGTCGTCCTCAGAATCGTCCTTCGGAGGTACCATGGCCGCCTCTTGCTTCTCAGCCAACCGGTGGACAGCGCCTACGAGTTTAGAGATGTTTTTCTCCATTACCCCCATCCTGTCGTTGAGAACTTGAGTCCCCGCAGCTTTCGGAGGCGATTGGATCGCCGCCGGGAAATTGCCCGAAGGGCTCTTCCCCATCTCTATTCCACCACCATCATCGCCAGAGAGGCCATCCGACCCCCCTGTTGCAGTCTCTTCAAGGCGATTGCATCTCTTCCCCGTCGGTGCGACGTGCCTGGATTGACAATTTCTGCAAAAATTCTTCTTCTTCGACATCTTGGTAGGTCTCCGTTAAATATTTTACGAAGATTAATCGATCTAAACCCCTTAAGATCGAAGAAATAATTCAAATAATCGCCTAACAATGGCTTTAAAATTCTGCAACGATGTTGAATCTCTGGCGGTTAGAATGAGAATGACCAACGGTCAAGCCCCGGCGATTTATATAGTCGAGGTACAACAATCTCCGTAGCGATGGAGACGGAGGGCAATGACGTCACGCCTACTCCGAAATAAATAAATTGCTTAGGTATCGCTACACAATTTAATATCTATTATAATGTTCTCTTTAGTTCTGCTTTGGTTCTTTTTATGTTATTTTGATAGCAGCCAAAAACATCTTTAGAACCTAACATTGCGACGTTGCAGTGTGACATTATTGTGACAATCCTGTAATGTTCTTTCACATCATAATAACGTTATTATAACGTTCTTTAAATCATAAGGTCTCAACTTCACTAAAATGTAATGTTATTATAACATTCTTTTTTTAGTTAGTCTCAACTTTAACATAGCTGTGATGTGAAAACTGGGCAGGTTACAGACTAACCAAAAATAAGGTCGCAGAACATGCTTATTACGTAGCTGCTTGCCTGGGCCTATTCCTACCAAATGGGCTACACCACATTGGATGTTTGTACATTTCCCGGCTTCAGATAGTGAACAGTGGCAGTTTTCTCCTTACACGTTACATAGTCGGGAAACACTCATTTGATGATAGAGGATTTATTTGCTTCCAAAAATCGTACATTTATGATATTTTGGGAGTGGCTTCTCAAACTAGATCCGGTCATAAACAATGTACTTCCGATGCTTCTAATTGGCGGGACCCTCACATGCTGTAGACTGAGAAGGTAATCGTAGTAGCTAACTGAGCTGCTCGACAACAGTTTTGGCAGATGGGCGGTTTATTCATTGACCCCATACAAAATATATAATCATGTCCTCGACTCAATAGGCAATTTTGACCCAATGGACTGACTGCCAATTAAATCAATCGATTCTATTAGAATATTCGGTTTCATCATGGATTCAATTAAAAATGTACAGTTCAATATTGCATATTGATTGTTCATCTGAATCAATGCAAACATCGGCACATTCTTTTGGTAGTTATCGGCCGATTTGTGCGCCAATTCAGCTAAGTGGGTATGGGGTTTCAGGCAGGCGATAAGGAATATGAAATTGCAAGTGAATTGCAAGTGAAGGACATGATGAACTTTAAGTGAGTCGTGGTTGAATCATGATAGAAACTCTCGCAACAGGCCGTAGACCCTTAAGGCCATATTCCACTATACGGTGCATGGGGTATCTTTTTTTTTTTTTTTTTTTTTTTTTTAATAAAGCCGGGTTTCCACCGAACGACTTTCACAGAGAGTTCCTTACGACCATGAACGACCATGAACGACCATGAATCTTTGCTTATTTTTGTCTTTCAGAAAGAAACAATTTCTTGTTTCCACTGAACGACTAAAAGGCTGATATCTGAACGACTCTTGGACTATCTGGACGATTTTTTCAAATGACAGTGGCCAGAAAAGTCAGGAAACAATAGATATGATTGCTTTTAATTGCTCTTGGAAAAAATCGTCGGCATCTGTCGCCCAGAAATATTAAACAGGTTTAATATTTGGTCGTTGGTGAATCCTTCACTTTGGTCTTGAGCAAAAATCGTTTGCAGTCTTTAACAAAAATCTTAACCAACGATTTTGTGTTTCCACTAAACGATTTTACTAACGACCACAAAAGATTTGTGAATCGTTCATGGTCGTTCATGGTCGTTAGCATAATGTCGTTTGGTGGAAACAGGCCTTTAGTTAACCACTTTCACATACATGTGCTCTTCCAAATAGGTGTAGAAAAAATGCTGATGTATCCCTTAGGAATATCACTTATGTACATAATGATAGTATAAAATTGAGTGATTGACATTTAATTTAATATAACTTAACAGCTAAATTCTAGAATAGTTGCAATAATAAACATAAGCAGGCTGGTATACAAAAAGCCTGCAATAGATATTTGCGCAATTGATATCAGTGGCTTTGGAGTTCAGTACGGCCATAGGAACATGTTATCTCAACTCAAGAAGCGTTTTATCGACTCCACGATACAAACTTTTGATACTTTTCCGGAAACTTACTAAGGACTCAGATTTTTGAATTTCTATTTGAGGTGCTCAATTTTGCCAACGCAAGCCATTTGCAGCTCAGATACCAGCTTGTTAGTATCCCCCACTGCAAGCAACTCCAAAAACAACCAGACAAAATCATTTGCAGTAGGACCTACTGCAAGCAAATACCACAAGTATTGTCTTTATTCCACCTTAATCTACCCTACAACAAGCAAGTTTGCGACAGTTTGCTTGTGTCATTTCATGTTACCGCAAGCAAATACCATAAAATGGAATATAGCCTTTATGGTTTTAGCTGTTCAGAGTAGTATAGAAGATTCGCACTCGTCAAATTTAAATTTAAGTTTTGGGCGAGTATGCATGATTAAAACGGAATATAGTAACTAGAGTCGCTTGTAAAACTAAAATAAACGTTTTAGCTTTACGTTTTACCCACTCAACTTGCCATCTCACATTTAAATGTTTGACCTTTTGCCCATGAGGTCCACTTCGTTTCAATACTTTTAATTCCTCTCAAAATCTAAATGTGATTCGATTCTGTTATGTAAGATTTATAACATCAGCAAGTTTTCGACGCCATATAACAGATTCGCTCCATGCAATAAATATTGAAATCTTCAAAAATGCACTGACCCTGGCGTTTACTTCCTATCTAATCAACTTCTTAGTACCTGACGAACCATATTTGGGGTCGAGAGTCGGTTCGACTGCCACCTCTTTTACGCTGTAACTTGAGTTCCAGTAGATTGCAGAAGCCGAAGCTCAAATAGACGGGGAGTTTATGATGTTTAAGAAGTTTGAAATGCCTGAGGGCTGACCGAAATGGAGATCTAGAATTTCAACGCTTCTCCATAAGCAACGGCAAGTATTTCTCTGATTACCATGAGTGAGAGAATCTCAGGGGCAGGTACAGGAGTTCTGAAAGGGGGCCGGGGCGGGGGGAAGGGGTCTGCTTATATAGGCTAAGTACTACAGCGTTGCGCCTTTGCGTATACGTTCAATGCTTTTTCTCTTCATCAAGTTCAAGTCCTCACCAAGAGGGGGGAGTCAGGACCTCCTGGATCCCCGCCCGCTGGTCAGCCCCTGAATATAATAAGGAGGATGTTCAACTGCATAACCTGCATAAATGTCCTCTAACTTTACTCTAGTGCCCGTAACTTATATTTTATATCAAATTGTCAAACCTTTTTAAGAGTTGCTGTATCTTTTATTAATGGGAAGCATGAGGAAACTCCCGACATTTTATAAAAACATCATCCTGTCTAACTTTCAGTATTATACTGACAGTATCTTAATAACCTGCTGCGTAGGTTCCTTTTCCACTTTATCAGGTACCTTGTTTGAAAGTGGATAACCAGAGCGAAATTACATTCGACACGACATCTACAGTGGGTGGTTTCTTCATGATAATAAGTCAATTTCCTTGTTGTTTTTGTTTCGGTAATCCGAGGATGTTTCCTTTAAATACCGTCGCCTTCACGCAAAAACATAATTGATTTATCAATGTTATGTAACCTCTTATGTTGACTTAATAATTTGACGGAACTAATTTGTGAATTACTTATAGCTGCCTATTGGGCTTTCTTGTGTAAAACTTGTTAGTTTTTTCATAAAAGAATTTAAGAATGCCACATAAGAAGGTGTTTTAATTAACAAAAGTTGTCAATTTAAAACTATTTTGATGATCCACGGCTTAAGTTCTTAGAGAGGTCTGTTTTTCGGTCGCGGGACATTAAATAGTTTAAAATCAACATCATTTGTTAATTAAAAACGTTTTTATGTGGTTTCTCCCTTTGGTTTGTGGGCAGAATTAGAAGGTATGGTATCGCGATTCATATGCGGTCTGGATGACATCTGACTGTTATGATCAAATATCCACGGACAGAGAGGCCTAATATTTTAGTTTGAAGGGTTTTAAATTTAATGGTCTAATTTCCAAACCTAATCACCACCGTCTGGTGCCTCAAGTGATTAAAAGATTGTTTGAATTCTTACAACTTATCAAAGTCTTCAACAGATGTTGTTCTAAGAACCACCGCGTGTTTTTTCTCCCCGTTTTCTTTTTTTTCTTCTTCTTCTTCTTCTTCTTTTTTTCGTTTTTTTACTATTCCAATTACGTTGGGAGTAAGAGGATATCTACTTACAAAACATCAAGAGATACCTGGGACCACACGCGGTCTCATTACAGGCTTGAAGCAATAGGCGTTTTTTCGTATGTATTGTTCATTAAAATGTGTAAGCGTAGATCCAGTTTGCACCCATCTTAATCTATATGGCGTTGAAACTAAATATTCTCTGTAATTAACGTTATCATCTGGGTCGAATGACAGACATACAACTTTTTGTCTAAAAACTACTATTTTGAAGAGGTTTCTGCTCCCAGAGATGGCATGAAAATGAGTCTATGTCATATCTAGTTCACTTGGAACTCCATGTTTTTATGTCATTTTTATTGCTTGTCTAAAATATTATTGACGTCCTGGAAATAGCCCATACTAGCATGTCATAAGTCTAAATAGACAAGCTGCTGCCAAGGTGGATATAGTTTTATCAGATGCCTAGGAGCAGGACTAATACACAGCTGTTAGTTGTTTGTCCAAATAAGATATATATATATATATATATATATATATATATATATATATACCTATATAAAGACCTTGGGATGGTCAGGTGATCTCATTTTGTTGATCACCACGTGGTAAGAATGACCATATGGCCCTACAAAAGTTCTAAATTTATCAATTCTAATTTATAATTACTGTTGATTATGAGTCAGGCAGTTTGTTTAAGTAAAATTTTGCATTAGTATTTATATTATGTGGTTCAGAATTGGAAATAATAAAATAGTATTAAGTGATCACCAATATGGCGGCCAGCACATTTTCAGAGATGTGACGACATTTGCACAACGTCTATTACTTGTTCTTTTAATGCATTATGTTTACTATATAGCCTATTTTTCTAGCTACATCCATATATACATATAATCATTATATATAGATAGATAGACCAAAAGATACTTCTTTATAATGGTCTTATGGTGGTAGGTACCACCTCCCTCAGCGGAGTTAGAGAGTATCTGTCTGCTTCCCTAATTAGCAGTGCTACAAACGGATATATGAATGACTACCTTGCCTAACTTCTTCTCTTTAGCAATTGGTCTGCTGTTTGGATGTTAAGGACACTGATTTATTTTGGGCAAACAGTCCGACTATTATAGGCTAGGTGAATGTTGATTGGCTAAGACATATTACATGCATATTCCCCATGAATCTCATGTTTACCCCATATACATTGCGTTTTGTATTTACACCTCAACTATTTTCGTACTTTCAGGTTATTTTTCATGTAATTACATTTTAAGTCAATTTTCAAGATTTACTGTCTATGTCACTCTGTCAATCTATTATGTAGATTTGAGTATCTACATAATAAGAGTATCTTGAGTTACTTCCTATAATAATTTTACAATTATTACTGTGCCGAAAAGGTATTTTGGACGACTATCAATAGGTGTTAAGTTAATAGTCGCTTGTCACTTGATCTTCAGATGTTGCATGGTGATATGCAAATAAGAAACCTCTCGACTTGAAAACTAGTTAAAGGGTATTTGTTGAGCACAGAGGTACTCCTTGGCCTTAATACAAGTATTAAGTCCAATGATAAGCCACACCGATCCAAATACAGTTTCAAACCTTTTAATGATCTAGACGGTACAAACAAATCAACAAGGCCCCAGCCGGTATAGACAAAACACAATCAGGGATGACACAGAATACAGAATCGCCTACCTCGTGGCACAGAGTTCACTTCGGCATATAACGGTTGTAGTTGGTTTCCTGTGGAAGGCGATCCCTGGTGGTTAGGTCTGCAGGTGGGCTTGTTGAAGGTGGTGAGGTGAGCTTGATCTCCTGATCAGACTGCCTGGGCTCCGGTGGAGCTCAGTCTTTATACTCAGTGGGTGACCCATGACCTTGACCCAAAGACATTGAGATCTCGAAGGCCATGCTCTTGATCTGACCTGGTCACCTTGGTAGTGGCCTCTGGCCTTGAACCTTGGGTGTCCTTTACCTTGGGTTTTCCAGGTAACAGAAGGTGACCCATGACCCTGACCCAAAGGTATTGAGTCCTTGAAGGTCATGTTCTTGATCTGACCTAGTCACCTCAGGGCCTTGAACTAGCCCTGAACTGACCTTGAACTGTCCTCTACCTTGGGTTTTCCTCAAGGTCTCACCCAGGCCAAGGCCACTAAGGCCACCCACAATTATAAAAGGACCAACTCTGACACCATTGAGCCAGAGTTGGCCTGGGAGCCAGCCGGTATACCCAAGCAGGGTTTTTACCTGCCCGGGTTGTGTGGGCCGGCCCCTACACATTACAGCATGTAATATATATTCAAGACCCCTTATATCATAATAGGTCTTGATAGTATTTGAACACTTAACTAAATTATATTTTTGAATAGGCTGAGTTTACTTTCTCAAACCAGATCACAAATCAGTAAGATCTCATAGCGTGCCTGTGTTTTATTAACTAGGCGGTTTTAATAAATTTAACAGGTAAAGAGTGACATAGACAGTATTAAATAATCATACCTGTTCAGAATACCAAATGACGCATGTCAGGCACTCTTGTGGCGCAACGGGAAAAATACTGCAATATGTAAAGGTACTTGTATCTGTTGTCAACCTGTTACTATTTCCGTTTTTTTTAAATATCCACTTTGATGTCTTACTCTACATGTTGCAAATGTATTCATTAGTAGCACATATAAATCTGTACTACTAAAAGAAATGAATCCACATGCCTAACCCCAAACTCAGACAATAATTCACACTAACCTATATATATATATATATATATATATATATATATATATATATATGTTAACAGTAGATTCATATGCTATACTTTATTATTTTTCAATAAGATGTGTTTTAGATTTAGCTAGCGTAAATGTTAGTATGACAAGGTTACCCTCAATATGCACCTTTTAGACGTCTACCTTATATGTGAACTTCCAGCTTTCCATTCAGATCAGGGCCCTGCCAATTCCCCGCTCTACAGAACCTCCCCAGAGACTCCCACGGAGATAGCGGGGACAAAGGCAGATCTACCCGAGGAGGATTCATTCAGGCCTGCCAGTTGTGTCACCCTTAATCTTATTTCAGCGTGAAAATTTGTTTCTTTTCTTGCTAAATACACTTATATTTTTCTTCATACATGATTCGGATGTTGTTTTACAATTGGAGACAGCAAAGTATGTTCACCTTATTAAATAATTATTGGTATTGTATCATTTGCAAATATTCAAACAGATCTCTTTAGCAGGGGCCCCAAGATTACATTACTCTCACCGCGTGATAGGAATATCCCATAGACGGTTTCCTTTGTGTCGCCCACGCCCATTGGCTGTAGTATGTTGTTCTCTTTGTGTCGACAGTTCCCATTGGCTGGGCGCCCTGGGGCACGTGGACGGAGTGCTCGGTCACGTGCGGAGGGGGCTACATGGCCAGAACGAGGCAGTGTGAGGACCCGGATGTGTTAAACTGCATCGGCTCCCACGTACAGAACTGGACGTGCGCCTTTGTCGACTGCCCAGGTAATGTCCTTAGTTACTGTCAACCTAACGTCCATGGTTACTGCCCACCTAATATCCCTAGTTACAAGATATCAATGTTCAAAATATAAAAGTAAAAGAAATATTTTTCATTTGATAAAATCTGGAATTTCAAATACATCATAACTTTTACATACCAATAGATAGAGAAAAATCTGAGCTTTCCCATGATGTATAGCAATTGATGATCAGAGCATCAGTAAGAAAGACATTAATACTTTACTGAATTGGCCGTCCATCTCTGGGGAGTATCCTTAAGTGCCTTAGGTAGTCAGAGGAGTATTGTTAGACTTCATAGTGTTGCTATTTATCTAACAAACTAGTTTTACGCTTTGATTCATTTGAATTGTTTTTTTAATCACCGGGGATTATTCACTTTGTAAATATCCACCTTTAAGTCTGTATTCCACACGCCGAAAGTGCGAGCTGCCGATTTGTACAGCAATGCATCGTTGTCATGGTAAGGCACTCGAAATCATTCGAACACTCGAAATCAGCAGCATTCAATTTCGGGAAAGTGTCCCGAAATTGAATGCTGCTGATTTTGTGTATTAAAACCAGCTGCTGGCACAAAATTGGCAGGGAATTTTTACCAACATGACTGTTGGTAAATTTGATTGGTAACACTGCCAAAAGTATATCGGCACTGCCTAAAGTATATCAGTAGGAAATCGGCATTGCACTTTCGGTATGTGGAATAAAGCCTTTACATTTTGATTCATTTAACAAAAAAATCCCTTTGAAAATAAATCTACTTAATTTCTGGGATATTATCAAAGGCTGTGTTTTATTCCCTTTATGTTTTCTTTTTAAATAAGTGGCCATTGTGGCCCATTGCACAATAGAATTTCGTTGTGATAATCAAATCAACATAGCATAACGAACTTTTGCTTAACAGTGAAAAGGTTGTGAACATGTTATTATTACCCCCCTGCATATAAGTGGGTGTACATCGCAGAGGTGGAGCCGGTCGACACCCCGGGTGCCGTGGGCATCGGGGTATATACATGTTGTTTAATAATACTCCCTGTAGATAAGTATATACATGTTGTTAATACCCCCCACAGACAAGTGGGTGTATATTGCAGAGGTGGAGCCGGTCGACGCGCCGGGTGCCGTGGGTATCGGGGTATATACATGTTGTTAATACTCCCTGTAGACAAATATATATACATGTTGTTAATATCCCCCACAGATAAGTGGGTGTACATCGCGGAGGTGGAGCCGATCGACACGCCGGGCACCGTGGGTATCGGGGTATATACATGTTGTTAATACTTCCTGTAGATAAGTATATATACATATTGTTTATATCCCCCTATAGACAAGTGGGTGTACATCGCGGAGGTGGAGCCAGTCGACGCGCCAGGCGCCGTGGGCATCGGGGTCATGGCCATCGTCTTCATGTCGCTGATTCCCGCGATCTGCCTCATCATCGACATCACCAGTCTGCCCACCCACATCCGGTATGCGCGACGCAACCTGCGCGACTTCAAGAAGACCTGGGCCGAGTACCGCGCCCGTAAGGCGGGGGGCGGCAAGGAGGTGCGCTACTCCCCGACCGGTAACACCAGGCCGCCCGCCCCGTCACCAGTCCCCCAGACCAGCGGAACCGGAAACGCCGTAACCGGAAGTGGCCTGTCGGGATCGGTTTCCGGTGACGCGTCGCCCGACGGCAGCGCGGCCGGAAGTCCCGTCAGGCCCCCGGCCTACGACAACCCGGGACTGGAGGTGCATGAGAATGACCTTGGGCTCAGGGTCAACCACAATGACATTGGGTTGAAGGTGAACCAAGATGGCGGCCGGATGGGGAACCATTTCGACCGAATCTCGCCAATTCACGCGGCCAGTATGGGAAACCACGTGGGCAACGAGATTCATGCCAATCACACACCGATCATCCGGGACTTTGACGGACGGTTTGACCTTGGGACTCCGGGGATGGACCGTGGGACCATGACAACGTATTAAGGGTGGAAGACAAGCCCGTAAACAGGCTCTGCTGTGTGTGGGGGCGGGGAGGAGGGGGGATGGCGAGGTGCCCTACGCGGAAACTTAAAAAGAAGGATGGAGAGCAGTAAAAAGTAGGATTTTTCAATATTTTGTTACTATTTTAGTTGTTTTTTTTGTGTGTGTGTGTCTGTGTCTGTGTGTGTGTCTGTGTCTGTGTCTGTGTGTCTGTGTCTGTCTGTATCTGTGTCTGTGTGTGTTGTTTCTGTTTTTTTTACAATGAATTCTGAAAGGAGAGATGGAACCCCCCCGCCAACCCCCCCCCCCCCCCCCCCACATACACCCCGTATACGCCCCTGCAAGAGAATCGTGAGAAGAGAGATACGTGAGGAGGGTTGACAGAACATCAAAATGGGCAGGTATTACAGAGTGAAAAATGCATGAGGTGTCACACTTTTTAAAGAAAGATACACGGTTATCATGAGGGCTTTGGGGACTGTGAAATAATGTACGAAAGGATCCGACACCTCAGAAAAAGAACATGACAGGCGGTTTTGCCTAGGGAAAGGTCTACATACAATGTGACAGCGAAGTGGCTATATAGTAACTTCAACATGGTAACTATTGCAGCATTATAGTAAAATTAAATAGGTTAAGTTAGTTTGAGATGATAGACATCTCAATGAATTAAAGATGGCAAACATAATATATGGAAATAGATTATAAGGGGGTTGATTTGAAAGAGGAGAATCGTTTATAAAACCCGTACCAATTCCTCATTTTGTATATACTACTTGCAACAAATTGTCCACCTTGAAGGTAGATCAATACACACGGAGGTGTTTTGATGCCTGCAGGCTGGCACCAGGACCCATTAACCTATGTCGGCCGTTAGCATTTGTGTGCGACAAATGTGTTACACTGTGAAGAGTGTCGATTTGATACATGCCCAAGTAAACTAGATAGTGCGCAAGGGGCCTTCCATTAAGTACGTACGCATCAAGTGGGTGGGGGGGGGGTGAAGGCCAATGCATAAATTATATAAACGCGTACGTGTGGAGGGGGAGCCTGGATCATAATAAATGTGTACAGTTTGTATTCAAATCGTTTCTCGTCTGAATAATATGACTGAACAGTTTTAATGACTATAGGTAATATTATCGTCCATCTACTACATTACAACTGTCATTTGGTATGTAGACTTGTATAGTTGGAGGGCGTGTGTTTGGGAGGGGACGGCGAAGCGTAAAATGGAGGGTGGGGGGACAGAAATACCTAATGGAAGGCCCCTGAGGGAAGGGCTGCAGTAATGCATGCAGCTATAAAAAGTCACAACTTTATAGACTGGGTTATGGCGTCTTCTCGTATGGAAAACAATAAGGCCTATATTCCACATATCGACCTTGATGCTGACGATCTTGTATTTGAAGCCATAACATACTATATACCGTATATATACGTAGAGAATTTTGCTATGAAACAGGTCTTAAATTCCCATCACTGATTTATCAAATCGGCGGCAGAATAGGCATGAGGAATATATCTTCAAGGCTTCACCTTAGGGTAGAATTTTATGTTCCTACTTGTATGCTACAAGTGAAAAGGTGGGCATATGAGGTCGGTTTCTTGTATAATTAATTTTATAGCGATTCAATACAATGCCGAGCATTATACTATGGCCATTTATGCACGAGGTCAGAATAGCATAACACAGACAGCATAAACCAAAGGCTCTATAGAATATAGCAAGCATATCAACTTTGTAAAATATTTATATTGGTGCCATATAGCATAGCATTGTGTATGTACATTTTATTCTTCCACTGTTACTGTAAGTCTGTAATTAGCCAATTTCGGGCTTGGGAGACATTCTTCAAGCTAATGATCCACGTTGCGACATTTCCCAGACCGACTAAAAAATTAACAGTGAACCGATTTCAGGACCGACGGATTTTTGTCGGGCCAGAATCGGTTTGGCAATTAAACCTGTGAATGTTAAAATCGGTCCACAATCGGTCCACAATCGGTCCTCTACCCATGATCCATTGTGAAGGTAAAAACCGACTGTTTCCTTGTATTTTAGACTAGAAAATAGTAGTAAAACACTGAGAAAAAATCGTATGGTTTAATAATTAAAAATTAACAAATAATTTTGCATTAAACTCACTGATATCATTAATGTGACCAGAAATATATAATATTTAGCATGTATAAACAGAAATAAGTGAAAACAATAAATATAAGTCGTACAGCAGTAAATGAAGTATTACATGAATCTACATTCAATTTTCTAAATCATGGTCAAAATTGCAATATAATCGACCATAAACTGAATGAAATAACATGCAAAACATTTGGCCTTGATGAAATCGGTCCAAAATCGGTCCAAAATCGGTCCAAAAATATTAAACAGGTTTAATAATTTTGTCGGACCATCGTCGGGTTGGAATCGGTTTGAAATATTTTAGATTTTATTTGTCTGCTTGGAAATCGGTCAGAAAAAATCGGTTGACATGATCCACGTGACGATTTTTTCCCTAGTGAACCGATTTCCAACCGATTTCCAACCGATTTCCAACCGATTTCCAACCGATTTCCAACCGATTTCCAACCGATTTCCAACCGATTTTGGAGATAGAAAATATTTTGAAAATCGGTTGAAAATCGGTTCAGTTTTGTCGCAACGTGGATCACCGCCTTCAGCAATAGTTCATCGAGATAATGATGTTTTGTCACCCGCATCATTTCATTGGTGTTTCACTTTTGTTAAGAAAAAAAAGCATAATATTAAAATGCATGACCAAAAAAGTCGAGATATTTTTTATTTTTCAGAATGACTTCGTTAGTCTATGGAAATCCACTCACTCTTGTATACACCACAAGATTATGTTAGTCTTAATGTGTTTATGAATGATAATTTTTGTATCGCAACAATTCTTTCAGACACGATTCTGCATTTCCTTGTATTTTGGTGTACCTGCAGGCTAAATCAAGGTGCATTGTAGGTAATACGTCGGCATGTCTATATGCTCTCACAAGCCTTTAGCATATAAAATTTCATTATTTATGGTATTATCTGTTGTTGAAGGTTATGAAAAAGCAGCATTTAGAACTTCTTCATTTTACATCTATATGTTTTTACTATTTCTCGTGCTACTTTTGATAATTTTTCATTAGAAATTTTCATTTAGCCAAAAACTACAAATTTCCCATTGGAGTTTTGTCTACAAAATCATCCAAAATTAGCCTGCAGGGGCATGAAATGCAGGAAAATTGGGAACTGCGTCAGCCTGAATTGCTTGTTATAATCAAGAAACATACACAAAAGAGAGGCCTCAAGGTTTTCAAAATATAAAATGTCACAAAACCAGCACATTAAGCTAGGCTTATTACTTAAAGAGATATAGGCCTAGTCAATCATGTTTTTATCCTTACAATGATAACATTATCTAGCTCCCACAGGTATCCTCAACCAAGTAATAAACTGATTTTATATTATATTGGAGAAGTTATAATTAAATGTAAATAATGTAAGAACCCTGCTGGACAGGATTGTATTAAATAGTCGGAGTAGCCATCATAGTTTAGGGGGAAAACAATGTATTTCCATTACATGTATAATGATTAAATCGTTACATTTTGTTGTTGATGACTTTGCAAAGGCTAGAGCAAAAGAGGTAAAACACTTAAACACATGGGCAAATACCTCTGCTGGTACAATTATGAAAATAAAAAGAAAGACCACTAAAACGGTATATCCTGTGCTTCCTCGTTTTTTCTCTTGCTATGTTAGAAATATGTGACCCACCACCGCATAGTGAGGCATACGTCGCAAAAATGAATGTAATAGATGTTAAAGGAGGATGGCTATATCTGTTAAATGGAGAAATAATGATGTTTCTATCAGAATCCAAGTAATGAATGAGGTCCGATGCACTATGCACTTCTGTTTAAAGAAAAATGGTTTTAAAGTTAAACGCTATGTTTATGGTAATGCAAATCAAAATATTTCTATAGACCTTACCTATGAAAATAATGAAAACGTGTCGATTATACATGACAATTTATTTATTCTTTCAAAATTATTGTTAGACGCTATTTACCAGATAATTTGCTAAAACTTTTTTTTCCTTCTTATTTTGCCATTCATGCAGAGTTCATCCGTGCGACTTATGCCTCACTTAGTGGCAGGGGGTTACATGTAACAAAATTTAAGTAAGGACCATTTCCTTGATAAAGCTGTGCTTTCATCATGAAAAAAAGCTCTAAACGAACCCTCGATTGGTTTCTTGTTAATATAATGAGGTTACGTCTAGGATCAGCGGCGGTTTCGTTATCATTAATTTAACGCCTATGAATAATAAATTCCATGCAGCCATGTGTAAAGAAGTTATACTCTACTGCAAAACCTTTTGAATACTAATGAGACACTTTATATAGAATATGGCTAATCAGCACTCGCCAATTGCGACCAGGTTATATATATATATATATATATATATATATATATATATATATCTGCGACGTCGTGCATGTTACATCGTAACTGATTACACGTCCAAGGTCCGTGCCACGGACTTCTTACATATGGAATGTAAGCAGACTAAAATTCGTGCATAATGATCTTCTTACACGTACGCGTACACAAATTCAGCCCATACATGTTTCCTTATATACAAGGAAATCAACTGAAAAAGAGGGTTCGGGGGCATTGCCCCCGATTTATACTTAATAAGTCCACGTCTATAATTGTTATTTAGATAATTACATGCGGGCACAACCACGCGCGTCCAAGCCCCCCCAGTATACGCGGACGTTGTCCCCGCGTCCATAAGAAGTACTTCACACGCGGGATCCTCAACCAGTGACGTCGCCTATATTGCCGAGGTTGTACACACGACGTCGTTCATACTTAATTGGGTGTGTTCACGACGTCCCCTGAATTAATGGCACTATATACGTGGCAACAATCAAACCTTCCATAAATTCCCATTTCTGTATACTACTTACATTGTCGTATATAACCAATTCAATTCAGGCAACAAGCTCCAAATACCCAAATTTGTATACTGCTTATGTGTCTTTACCTTGTCACTTATACAATCATGTCAGTTGACACGACATTGTTGCTTAAATGCAACGTTTTGCATATAGGCAGTACGATTTAGGCGACAAGTACCATATTCCCATTTCCGTATACTACTAACTTTTGTGTGTTTAGTAGAATCAATCCACAGGGCATGGTCAGGTAGTGGAGACTATTTATATAGGCAGTGCCCTATACACGGAGTCACCCACCTATGACGAAGTATGTATGTGACAATAAGCATACCCTCTATAAATTCCCATTTCCATGAACTACTAACTTGCTGCGAGTGTAATGGAATCAATCGAGCCGACATTGTCGCGTTTATAGTGGAGCCTATTGGGACGACGTCGCGTGTATAGGCAGTAGAGTATAGATGTGATCCTCGAACAGAAAGGAATAGCATAGTAATGAAGTGGTCAATTGTGTATGCATCAAGGTCGATCTCAAATTTATGACACTACAACGGTCGACTGCAAAACCGTTGCGGTACTTATGAGCTCAGGAATTTCATCTCCAAGCAGAAATCAAACGATTTTTTCTCAAACTTCAACTGTTCTGTTTTAATTAGTATGTTTAGTTGTTGCTATGATCTCAGGTCATTATGCGAGGCGGTCGCCTTAGTGAAGGGGCAACCATTCATGAATGATGATGGATAAGTTAGACAAATTTATCTATGTATGTAGGAGAATATGGCAAGATAAAAACCAGGTATGCATTCCATACAAATTTGGCGATAATTATCGCCAGTTAAAGCACTTCCATAAAAGATTGGCGATACTCAAATTATTATCGCCAATGCCTAAAATCAGTATTGTGGCGATAATTACAAAATATTGCCGTTTTAAAAATATATATTTTCACAAATATTAATATATCAAAATATGTATATGTGACCAAGGAAGAAGCCTGTAAAATTTAAATTTGATTGAAAAAAAATTTGAACAAAAAAAATGAAAAACAAAAATTTTATGTGGCGATAACATTTGTTGGTATCGTGGTATCTCTTCAACCTGGATTATCGCCAAATTTTTATGGAATGCCCCCCAGAGAAATGAAGGACTTTTTCTTAAAAAAAATTAAATCTAGTTGTATATAGCCAGAGGGAGTGAAAGGTGAAACAACAATATTAAAATTTGGTTATTAATTGAGACACTTGATGAGCCACAATGCTCCTTTTTTTTATTTTATTTTTTTATATACAGGATACAATTCAAACAGTGTTTGTCCCCCCCTTGTGGTCCTGTGGAGCATTTGGGCACAATTCCGTGCAGGGGTTATCCAAATGTCCTATATTTTCCATGCTGCACCTCATGGGAGTCGAACCCATGGAGTGCCAATGCCAACCAGTGGTACCAACACCTCAACGACGTTGGCCACCCCGGCCCACTTATGGACTCCTGAGGGAGTAATTAATAGGAGGTGTGAAGGGACCTATACAATTTTCCCAGAGGCGCGGTGCAATGCTAAAGAAGTAGGCTTGAACCAAACAATTCGGATATGGGTTCCTATGGGCCTAAGCTTAAATGAAACAGGTCATCTATTGAAGGGCTCAGTTCACAGGTTTGTGAAAAAGGTCTAGAGGTGAGACTATAGTTATAGAACACTTGTTGAGCGACCATGCCACCCTATAGACTACTAACCTTCTAAAGGGGTAAGGGCCGGGGGTGACAGGTGAATATCTATGGCTCTTATGGACTTAATGGGGGGAGAGTGGTGGACAAGGGGAGACAATAGAGAGTTTTTGCAACACACCCCGATCTTATTCCCTGTTCCCTATACGGATCTGGGAGGTACCAGATGAATGGTCCCCATGTAAAATGATAGTGATTGGGAAAACAATTCTAAATTTCATTTTCCCCCAATCAAGTCAGAAATATGGAATCTTAAATGAGGATTTTTTTCATGTGTAATTTTTACAATAAACAGTCCGATTAAAAGTTGACTCTGTGTATGTGTATTTTGATAAAACACCAATGTGTCTGTGAGGGTAGACCTGGCTGGCCCTGGGACACGGTCCACTGCTCCCACCTGTGGTTTCACTGGTCAGGGACACATATATACATACGGATCTCTGTTTCATTGTTTTACAATTATTTTGTGCCCTAAGTGAGTAGAAAATTCTTCTCTTATAAATACATCATATTGATGATGGGGATAGAGAACACTGATTAGAACAGAACACGTAGGTTTGATTGAGAAAATACATGTATGTGATAGGGGGGGCCTCAGACCTGGTTCTGGTGATCACACTGCCCTGACTGATCTACCTCTCTCCTTGCCATAAATAGCTGAGATTTGCTTATGTAACATGGTCTGAGGAGGTAGGTTCTTTTAGATTCACTGGCCTATGCCAAAGCAGTAATAACATTCACTCTAATGATAGGGCCACACTGTATAGGGAAGGTGGCCTCTATACAAGCCTGTTCAATCAAACTCATCGGGATACGGATCGGGGCAGTGAGATCCGTGTGGGTTGCAAAAACTCTCTATTATGACACCTTGTGAGTAAACAATCCGCCCTGGGCTTCTGAGGGTGTAAGAGATGTAGGTGAGACCAAGGTGAGACATTATGACACCTGGTTGGTTGGTTACTGGGGTTAAATGTCGTAGCCGACTAAATTCTGTAGATTAAGTATTGTACTGTTTGTTCTTGAAATAAAAGGAGCTCTGTTCAATTGGAAGTTTTTGTAGAAAACTAAATACCTAATTTTCTTTCATTTAGCACTGCAGTTATTGGTTTCTTAACATTAGAACTGAATACGATATTGAAAAAACATATTCATGCTATAGTTGCATGGTCGTATTATGGGGTAAAATAGATGTTTGGGGTTTGAAATTAGGTGATCACTAATTGAAAGCTTCATATAATGACCGGTTGCCTTATTGAAGCAAATTTAGACATTAAATAGAGAAAAATGATCCGTTCTGAACAAAACGTGGTCTTTAAGAAGGGTGGTCGCTTTATTGAAATGGTCGTTAGGTGTGTCTCTACTGTATAAAGATTGGAATTAATCCTTCCGATCTCGTTGACGCCGGAGATTAAGCCTTCATTTTGAATTGTAAACGTCTTGTCAAAACACATCATTATCTTTATTTTTAAAGAGCCACAGTCAGGAAACAAAAAGGTGAGAGTCATAATTCAAGAATTAACAAAGTTCATTTTTCATTTTATTCAGCACATTTAAGAGTGCACTATCTTCCTTTCTACAACAGTGCAAACCTACTGTCAACAATAAATATATTGGTATGTACAAGTCTATGCTATAGCTGTGTGAAAATATCATGTGATTGGTATTATATTTCATTTTGACATTAGCATGCGTTAGAATAGAAGCCAAAGTAGACAGATTTAATGATCAGTTGGGCTAGGCATTTGACGAAATAGTATTGTTCTTTCATCATAATTTTCCGTAATTATATACACACACATTGTAAGGCCTGGCTAAAAGTAGTGGTTTTATATCTATTGTAGAAACGGTAACACTGTCACATAGATGAATCCTTAAAGATATTAAATGAAAAGTACAATAGCGGTCATGAAGATAAGCCAAACAAACCAGAATCAAACAACATCTCATCTAGAAATACGGTTCCTCGGAGTAACCAATATCAACCTCCAGACAAGTAATTTGATTAATCCAACTTATTTGCCAAATTAGTAAGTTTTTATAATTATTTCAATATGGGATTTCCACTTAAACTATGTAAAATATTGCGCGTGAGTTTATTGGTTGGTGCGGGCGTGTCTCACAAAAGAGGACCACTTTTGGAGGTCAGCCTTGCTGAGTTCGCCATCACTGCCCAGCCCATTGTCCACACTGCCGAACGCCCGTTTGTCGTCTGCTCTCTTTGCGAACAGCTTGCTCCAGTTCACCAGATCCGCGTTGGACAGCGGCCGGTCAGCGCCAAAGCCCTGGGAATCCTCGTTGGCCATCCACTTCCGCTTACTAAAGACCTTCTCCCAGTTGACCATATTATCGCCCAGCATGTCGAACCTGCCCTGGGAGGGCTGGCCCAGGCTCGGACGCTTCACCCCGCGTTTGCTGTTGTAAATCATGTTCCAGTCGACCATGGGGCGGTCGCGGAAATTGTTGGCGCCAAACACGGGCTGGTTTCCCGCGCTTCGCTTGTCCAGAACCTTCTGGTTGTCGTCTGCTGCCGCAGCAGACGATATGGCGGTTTCCAGGCCCTCATTTTCTTTGGCAGGAGCGGCCGACGCCTGCAGCCAGAGGACGCTTACCACACAGAAAACGTAACGTGCCTGCATTGTGACTTCCGGGGGTGATCTGAAAATAATACAAACGAATTGGTTGTAAAAAGATGATATTTCTTCATGGCCTAACAATGATGATAAAACTTGATTAGATTCAGATTATTTCAGAGAATAAGGACCCTGTTTTTTTTATTATGAATGTGGTTCAGTTACTTTTCGGTCGCGGTTTAGGACAGAATACCAATTCACTGAGAGCTAAAACGGTAGTTTTGAAAAATAAACATAAGCTACAAAAATAGACCTGAGAAACTGACTTAGTTTTTATTAAAAGCTAAAATAAGCTCCTGCTGTAAATGAATTCTAAAGACACCTAGGAAACATGGTCACAAGCTCTTGGCATAATGATGAATATGAAGGATAGGCCTACAGTACACTAATTTTCTCAAATATCAAAAATCAAGAAAAGTGACAACGTTGCAGTCATCACAAAGGAGGCGGGTACAGGCATAGCCCTCGACCAATTCCCCTGAAGCGTGTATGGATATTATGGACCAAATGACTATTGCATAATTGTATTGGTTAGACAAGAAAGGGGTCAGGACTAATGGCTAATGATCTGTCCTACAAACAGCAGGTGCGCGTTTGTGGTGCATCTATATAATAAAGGGTTTCCCTGACGGCTAACGACATGATATAGGGAAGGGAGGGTTGTGTATAGCAGGTAATAGGTCTGGTATTATATTTTCCCCCCCGGGGGGGGGGGGCACTCAGTCTTTGAATGTAGGTACCTACTGCGAAACTACAGTTCTTCCCCCATCCCGGCATTTTTGAGGATAGGAATACTCTGACAGCCCCCTCTTTTCAGGCTATATTACGTGATATCTGAACTCCATAAGTGAAGAAGAATTATAAAGTAATTGATTTGCATATGATAAAATTTTAATATAGTATAAAGGGAAATATAACATTGACAGCTCCAGCAAAAGATGGTCTCACTATTTGACGCCCCCCCCCCTTCCCCCTAACTCTTAGCCACATTGGCGATTGACAGCTACAGCCCCCAGACCTTCTGATGGCAGTTGGTACCCATTTTCTGGTTGAGTGCCCCCCCCCCCCCCCGGGATATTTCATACATTAGGGGGCATTCCTGTCATTAAATGTGACACAAACAAAGACTGTAATAATGGTCACAGTGCCATAGAAATAGTTCCTGTCAATCCTGATCGATGCTACGGTAGGTCATATACATTAGGGGGGTTCCTGACTGTCAGAAATGTGATACAAACAACCACTCTCATCATGGCCACAGTAACATGATAAAAGTTTCTACAAACTCTGCTATGTGATATGATTGGTTTGCATGTTCGTAATTGTTTATCGCATTGTGCATAGACCCGTGGAGAATGCATTAGCAACATAAACCTATGTGCGTGCTCACAATCATGGCAGCCAACCAGGCCTGCACAAATTATCCATTTTTGCCATTTTTGTAAAGCGACTATTTCTGAGTGTCACAACGTTCACAACATTGATTCTATTAGTAGTAGCATATATGGCAGTCAGGATCAATAAATGGTCGCACCGTTCATATTATAATAAGAAGTGGCTGTATGACCCATAGGGGGTCGTCACGTACCGAGGGCGAAGCCCGAGGCTGGTACGATCCCCGTGGGTCGTACAGCCCCCCGAGGACGACCCCTAAGGTGCTTCTTTATTTTATCACCCAAGAAATCTTCAAAATCTGTTTCAATTAGTCACAGCAAACAGGGTTCACCTAGCGGTGCGTACGGCATGGAAATACGCCCTCCCCACAATACGCACCGCTGGTCAGTAGAGCGGGTGATAAAATGAGATCCACTGTGGGGACATCGCGTCAACAGGTCCCACTGTTTTACCCATGTCTTGGTTCTATCATACAAGCCACACATAAGTAGTACATGAAAATGAGAATTTATAGATGGTCGCATCATTTTAAAAGGATACACTGTACATATGACACTTTATGATAACATAAGTCCTACAAAGAAATGGTAATTTGGTAATTGCAGCCTATATTGTACTATACTGACTATATTGTACCTCGCAAGCTAATCATTATATGTGACAATGTAATCTGAATTGACTCTGAATTTATGTAAATGCGTCAAGTCACAATGACATGAGTAGTTTTATATGAATGGCGATTTGACACTTGTTGCATTCTTAGTTCATCTTATTCGAGCGCCGCTGTGTACACAATCTACGTAGTAGACACGACACTGTCATGTGAACTGAAGCTTTTATTTACGCGACATGTTAGTAGCTGCTATATGCACAACGTCGCCTCAATAGAAACTTCTTTATATAATAATGTAATAATTTCCGAGATAGGTATAGGTAAATGGGGATTTAAGATAGGTATGTATGTAAGCTTACACCGTAGGAAGTACAATGATATTTTCTAGTCCGATCCTCCAAGGATATGAGTGCAGGTGAACAATGAGCATTTCAATATTTCTTTTGACATAAAGTGAATAAAGAGAGGTTATGTTTCTACATTTCACATAGGCCTATTTAACGTTCGTTAAAGGGAGCCAAAACCAATAAATTCAAGGAAATTTTCCAAACTCAAATAATCGTGGAAATCCATTCATTGAGCCTATTTCTGGTCCATGTTAAAATCTAAACCATGAAATATAGTATAAATCGTTAAAAACACATTTTTCTTTCTCAAATTAATTAATGTGGATCCACAAAAATACCATTTGTTTACAATCAAATGTAAACATAACCATATCTTGTGGCATTCTACTTCAGTTTGAGCTAGTTTTCACAGCTAATACTTTACTACTGACCTTAACTGGACCCATCTAGCATATTTCTATACTTATCTGAGATTTGAAAATGTTATTGGTTTTGGCTCCCTTTAAGGGCATTCCATCACTGGTTTCAATTGATGAAACTAGTGCAATGTTTGTCCTGGTCTCAGCTTTAGCCCGTGGCTAGTTTTAGATAATACCCATCTTCAAACGGGTGGCCTCCTTTATTGATCATCTCACTGTGAAAGTATTATACATGTAGAATGCCTGAAAGGGGAACAAGGCTTGTGATGAATTTTTGAGACCAAAGTATGGGGATTCTACCAGCTATGCGATCTATACCTCTCCAGCTATACAAGTTATAGACGTCGTACAAGCTATATGAACTATGTAAGTTATATGAGCTTAATTAACCTTACTAGCAATTGGAGCAATACAAGTTATACCAGATATAGAAGCTATATCACCTATATGAGTAATAAATACTATAGGGGCAATAAAAGCTATAGGAGCTACATGCTATAGAGACAATACTAGCTAAAGGGGATATATCAGCTATGGGAGCAATGCCGGTTATAGAAGCAATGCGAGATATAGGAGCTATACAATCGAAATTAGGTTTTGAAAGGACTTAGGGAGATGACTGGTAATCAGGAATAGGTACTAAACATGAATGCAACGTTCATTTGCAATTATGTAGGCCATGACGAATTTTGAAAAGCGAGGCATACCAATATCTTTGGGCTAAAATTTATACCGATATCCTTTGGTTCATCGTTTTATATCAGCATATATTGTAGACCTAGTTAAAGGATAACGATCTGATATAGACAAATGTCAATGTTACAAAGGTTATTGTTTGCGTGTTTAAATGATTCTACGTATGCACTAAACATTAAAGCCTCATCTCTTTGCACTTTTCTCATCCATCTATCAAATTTAAAGTAATCAGATTTCCGAAACATTCTATCTCAAGGTAATTGTAAGGGTTGTTCAATTTTCTCACACAGACAATCAGGACAATCAGATAATATTATATTCACCGTGTATACAACAGGACCAATGTATGCGACATATGATACACATATAAGCATCAGTGTTCATAATTCTGTCGTGTATATGTTTAATATAAATCATCATAGTTTATATCATTATATACTCGAACTAATTATGAGCGTTGGTTCCAGGCTAGACCTGTGCACCATGGGTTCCTCCAACTTGTAAGTACACAGTGTGCATGGGGATCAGTGCCACCCACCAATATTGGGGCACACAGTCTGACCAATATGAGCACAGCTCTAAAACTGATCATGTGTATATGAGGCAGAGCAGAGCCACTGGTCATTCTTTGCCATTTCTGCTGCAGGTATACACCTAGCTGGGGTGATATATTTTTTCCACCATAGCCAAGCTCCCATTTGCATATACTACTAGCTCGACAACAGACTCAATTTACACGGCGTACTCGCGCGTATTGCAATACAAATCTCAATGACTGAGTTGTCACACAAAATAGGCAGTGCCCCGTTTCCTTATGTATGTTAAGGCTGTATCCTTCATCCCGACAAGTTTTAACTTAAATAGTTGTGGGCAAAACGAGGATGTCATCCAATGATATAAAAAGAGGTTGGCCGTGATCAATCACTAGATGAGGGAAGTCTGCCGACAATAAACACTTTGGGGTTTGAATCGATGGAAGACAACCAAAAAGAATGAATTGTATCCCAAGTGGAACGACAAAATGTACCCCAATGGGAACACCATCTCTGGTCGTTTTCAATCATTTGTGATTGCTTTAGATTATTTCTGGTCGACTGAATTGGTCGGGTCGGGTCTGTAGACAGAAGGGATTACCACGTTGTCAGATGTGAGATACGCCGGACGCTGACAAGTGCAGCTGCACTTGTTAATTGACCTCCAAAGATAGCCTTAAGCTTCCATAAAAATGTTGCTATAATCTTATAGAGACGATACCATACCAGAAAATACCATCGCTTTAATTGTGGAACTTTTTTCTTTTTTTCAATTCATTTATAATTAAACTTCAACTATATGGTATCCTTCCTTGGTCACGTACATATATTTTCATGTGTGAATCTTTGTGAAGAAATTTACTTTTTAAGATCGGAATATTTTGAAAATATCTTATTGATACTATTGAAGGCATTGGCAATAATTTTTTGAGTATCGTGATTTTTTAAGGACGTGGATTGACTCGCAATAATTAGCCTATATTATGATTTTTTTATGAAATGGCTTCCAGTTGTTTGGTACCGTCTGTCATTCACCGACTACCACAGGTTGTCAAGCTTTGTTATTCCAGTCTTTGGGAATGCGGAAAAGCCCGTTTCTACATGCCAAATGAGTGGATTGCAGCCAACGAACCTTTGGCGCCTTTGGAACCTCAGGTCCGTACCCAGGGGAGTGGCGGGGTGGCGGGGGTGGCGGGGATGGCCCGTACCCCCCCCCCCCCCCTCCCTCCCACAAGAGAAATTTCTTTAAAAGTTCCACCTGTCCATTAATAATTTGTTGTAAGAAAACATAAAAATTGAAAGAAAATATTGAAAAGTTCCACTTTGGGGGCCTCGCCACCCCCTTTTTATATTTAAATTATTGATATTATAAGAAAAAGTTTCACTTGGGGATTCTCGCCACCCCCCACCCCCCCACCCACTGCAGACCCTGGGTATACAGGCCTGATAGGGCTATCCTCTGGTCAGCAATGTTTAATCCACAGCATCCAAACATGACGACAGAGTTTATGTCAGTCGCTGTCATAATGTAGGCGGCCGCTGACGAATTGACTACCATCAGAAACCAACATGCATATGTATGTCGTTTGCGGACGATGACCATCATTGGCCAAGTGGGAATTTGCCTCACAAACAGCTTCTGCCAAGTCTCTTTTAAATGACCTACTACAACATTCATGGAACATAATGTCTGCGAGCCTTGAGGCATTACAGCATTACCAGTTTGCCGCCTGGTGGAGACTGGCCATACGGAAAGAGTCCAAGGGGACCACTCTGAGGCAACTCAGTACACGGTAATTCCACCAGAGAAACCTCAGGAATTAAATAAGAGGGTCTGTGGAGAGTTGAGCGGTGAATAGGAGATGAGAGGGTGATGAGGGACGAGATGTGAAACGGTCTCCCAGGCAAACAAGTGAAGATACAGTGTTGTTTTATGTATCGAGATAGATGCGCCTGGCTTCTCTCTTGCTGTACAAAACGCCTGTTTTTTAACACATACACAGACACATACCCATCCTTATAGAAGACATAGGGTCTAACACTATTCAGATATTTTCTTAGCAGAATGCGATCTGAGCTCATAGCCGTGTGAAGTCAGATGGTTAGAGTTTTTTCTGATACTTTCTTCTCTTTGACTCCTTTCCACTGTGTGGGATGCCTGTGTGGGTATTGTGCAGAGATACTACATGTGAATATGCAGCTGCCTCTTCTATCTTTTCTCTGGCTACTGCTTTTAAACCGTGTATTGTCGAAGATGTATTACAAGAGGATTTGTTTCTTTTCTGTGCAAGTATAAGAGATCATTTGATACAGAATGTAAGCACGACAATAACAATAACACTCAAGTATACATAGATTACGCATATAAAGTGGCAAAATAAGGTCAAAATGCATTAATTGCCATCCGCACCAATTTTGTTCTTACAGGGGGTACCCATAAGGCAACGCGATTGGCATTCTCCTCGATTAAGAGATTGCTATTGATTAATCTTTAACATTATTAGATATTTTCCAAGCGGTTAACTAGTTTCCATTATATTTCTGGTCGCCTAATGGAAACACTATTTCTGGCTGATCATTCCTGCTTATTTCTGACAATTACTGGTCACATGAACATTGACATTCAACCACAATCCTATAGAAACTGTCAATGGGATGCCCCCTCCACCTTTAGATCACAGACTCGCCATGTAGCATCCTGGAACGAACCCTTCAAAGAGTTTAATTAATAATTCTCCATCATGTCTCCATTTAACCATAACTGTCTACAAGGTATAGTCCAATCAACGGTATAGTCTACATACAATCACATTTATTTTCTGTCTAGGTGGTGGGCGGTGGTTCTATGGTAAGATGAAACAGTATGCCTGGACCTGTAAGCCATAGCTAACAGTGTAACCGATACCAGCGTTTCACTTGACCCATGACCAAATTGAATAGGTCTATGCACGTCTATGTGTGACAATATTATGCAGAAAAGACGTTTTCTTTTTTTATTTAACTTTTTTTTTTAAACAGTTGTATCTATCCTGGCAGAGGATTGGATTTCTCCAGTATTCCTCCTCTGCCAATTGTAGGCATAAAAATTACATGAAATCATATTTTCCACATTTTTGTCTCGAAAGATTACATGCAGAACATGTCTTTAACGTTCAATTGGTTTTCCAGTCCACACTGCTTTTATGATTTTCATGGTGTAGTAAAGAATGCGGAAATGGAGTTTACCTACATTGGTAAACACAATGACTATATTGGCAAACACAATGTAAACACGGCTACATCGGGTGAGGATGTACCTGATCTCACAGGTAAACCAGAGCCCCCTACCCTTATACTAATGGGACCTGGAGTCGTGGAGGTCAAGACAGAGCCCCGAGACCTGACGGCCTGCTAATTTCAGCCCGGAGTGGAGGCCCGGTCAGGGCCACTCCTCCCCCGGCCACCTGAGGCCCTGAGCCTAATGACAGCCAGAGGTTTGACACACTGAATGAGGTACCTGTTACTTTCATTTTTTGAAGATCAATATCTCACTTAATCTTTTAGTTACTCATCTGAAACCTTTTATATGCATCAAACACATTTTTATGCAGGGAATTATGTCTCAGAGTTTTGATATAGAGCCTGGTTCATTTTTTAGAAAATAATTGAAAATAATGTTAACAAATTATTGAAAAGTTTTTTTAATAAAATAAAATCTAGGACCTTAAACAAAAAACTGCACAATAATGTTCTTGTACTGTCAGTAAATTTTCAGAGGTAAGGGTAAAATACTAATGAAGATATCGACATTTTAAAAGATAAAAGTGAAAAGTTCACGTTTTGATATTTTTGTTTATAATTCATACTTGATAAAAGCAATATGGATACCATTAAAGACTAATTATTTTTAGCAAAACTGTTGATATTTTACTGAAACGGCCGTTGATAACCCTTCTCTATCCTTAACTTGGGGAAATAACATCATTGTGGTGACCCGCACCTGAGGACGGGCCCAGACCAGACCCCAGTGGCACCATGTAACTCATCGTCACACCTAAGGACAAGCCCCAGAAGGGGGCTCAAGTGGGTGCCATAAAACGAACCAAAAACTAGGTCTTGTTCTTGTTACTTGATACCCACACCCTGGTTCAAAACCATGACTCCCTGGTAACCCCCCTCTTTAACTGAGGGCTTAGGTCGAAACCCCAACCCCCTAAACCACTCAGGGGGCTTTTCTGCTTTTCCACGATTTCCCGTGGCGGTAATTTCAGGCCCATGAGAAGAAAATTCTTCCCAATAAAATATCCATGAGAACTTTTGGACAAGAAAGTTTATTGAGAAATCATACTAAAATCGTTCCCATGATATACTTATTCACAGATAACACTTTTTAAAGTGTGTTAGAATGACATTGGAATACTTTAATGGTTGATAAAATTCGTTGAGATCACTCTCGACAGAACCCGTTTGGTCAGAAGGGAAAGATTAGGACATATTATCTGGAAGACCACTAATCTTTATAAAGTTGTCCATGTTATGTAAAACTTAGACAATATGATTGGTAAAAGAAGAGAACCCTGTGTTTGAGAATTAAATCCCCACTAGCGGAATCTATAGTTTAAATGATGCCGAAAGGATTTTGTTAAGATCCTAGGATTCTTTGGTGTGGTACAATAATGTGGTACAAAAATATACAGATGGCGAATGTATTTCTTTATCCTAGACTGATTTTGGTAGCAGCATTGTTATGTTAAAAAGAAAGTTTATCAAGTGTTTATCAGAGAAAATTCACATACCAGGACGATTTATTTGTTTGAAGTTGGCTACTATTAGTATTTCACACATATAAAACCAACATTTTTATCAGTAATATGTGAGACTTCACTGCACCGTCGTCATATCGCAGCCCATATCGCATAGTGTAAACCCCCTTAAAGGGAGCCAAACCAATATGCAGTACATGTAATTGACAACAATTTTCAAAGTTCGGATAACTATAGAAATATGTTAGATGAGTCAAGTTATGGTCAGTGGTAAAGTATTAACTGTGAAAACTAGCTCAAACTGAAGTAAGATTACACAAGAAATGATAATATTTTCCATTTGTTTGTCAATAAACCCCATTTTTGTGCATCTACATCTATAATTGAGATGAGCAAAGAAAACCTGTTTTGTTTTTAATGATTATCTACTAGATTTCATCGTTTAGATTTTGACATGAGCCAGAAATAGGCTCAAGGAATGGATTTCGATAATTATTTGAGCTTGAAAAACCTTATCAAATCTATTGGTTTTTGGCTCCCTTTAAGTCACACCTGGCAGCTGCAGGTGTGGGACCAGCTGAAGGTGTCGGTTGGACGAGAAGAGAGTCATTCAATCCTGACAGATTAGAGGCAAGAGTGAGCACTTGTTAGTAGGAGTGGCCAGGAATAGAAGCGGAGGTGTTTTTACGCTGTCTTTCAGGACGTTGGTGACTTGAGAGTTGACAGGAGGTCTATATTAAAGCTCAGAACGCATCTCTAATGACCGGGTGCTGACTGGAAGATGAGATTGTGCGACCACCGTGACAAGCAATTAATTCGCCTTTTTTAGACACTTTGAAAGAAATGATAATAGGCATGTCATAAATAAGGCCACAGATATGAGCTTGTTAATTCTATTCAATAAAAACAAGATAACTATTTCGTGGGTGTATGCCTATTATGTCCCAATTGCATTGGGATTACGCAACGTCTCCAAAAACTCTGGTTAAATTCCGATCACGGATGTAAGTAGGGAACAGTGAAAAAATCGGAAATAACATATAGAAAACCTGAATGTATCTTGTTCCTAACATCAAATTTAAAAAAAAAAAATCGGTCGCTGGAGGAAAAAAAATCTGAATTCTGAAAAAAAAATCTGAATTCTGAAAAAGCTTACACTCCTTAATTTAATGTAAATTCCCTATGCTTGAGGTTTACCGGTTTACGTTAAGGGCATCTAGAGAGCTGATTTATGAATAAATATACACTTGCTCCTATTTTGAAATGTGGGTCCCAACCGAAAAATGGGGGCTGGGGGATTCCCTGATTCTTTTCGTTCACGAGGAAAGCAACATTCATTCCTTTGGGTTTATTTATGGGCATTTCCTAAAAATCAAGAAATGAAGTTCTGAGATGCCTTTACCTGTGCCCATGAATCTGGGAATGTGTTGGGACATTGTGGTAACTTTGTCAGAATTAAGATCAAACGTCATCTAGCGTTATAAGAGACGTTCTGAGATTCTAGCCTATATAGCTGTAAACGATGTAATGATAACTGATCATGCTCCCCTTGCTCTCATCGTCACGTCCAATCAAGTGTAAAATATATCTATAGACGTTATACAGAAGACGTCATATTGTCCAAAATGCCGCCATATTGGTGATTACTTTGTATCAATATTATTCTCAATTCTGAAGCATTTAAAACAATTTTCTGTGCTTCAGTTGATAGCAACATACTCATTCAACCTAATCAAAAATCCTCATGATTTAAAATGTATACATTTTCAATTTATTACATAGCCATGTACCTATAGCAACTATGTGGTGATCACCAAAAAGTGATCATGTGACCACATTTGCACAAGGTCTATATCCTCTCTATAATCTACGACGTTTCTTTTGACTTTTCACATTATCCCTGAATGTACTATGAGGGCTTCTCCCCGGTGTTCATCCCGGGCAAGAATATGATGTTACTATAATGTTGCAGTAATGTTGTGTTTAGGTCTGCTTTGGTTCTTGTTATATTTTTATGGCACCCAAAAACGTCTTTAAAACCTAACATTGTAATGTCGCACTGTAAAGTTATTATGACATTCTTGTTTTGTTCTTTCACATTAGAATAAAGTTATCATAACATTCTTTTTTGGTAAGGTCTTAACTTTACTAAAATATAATTTTATCGTAATATTTGGTTTTGGTAACCCTCCACTCTGCCTAAAATAACATAACTGTTACATGAAACGTGGGCAGGTTACAGAGTAACCAAAAAAGAATGGTCGCAGAATGTGATTGTTATGTCGCTGCTTGCCTGGGATGTTATTGATATCCCCACTGACGGAACGTAATGAAATTTGGGTAGGTATCATTAGATCAGAGATGGGATATGGCTGTTTGTTCTCAATTTTGAATTCACGTTCAAGCTCATGGAAACGTGGATTTGCCCTTCACCTCACTTTTAGCATTTATAACTTTGAGTGCCGGTGAAAAACTATATAGCTGGTAATTAAGTCGGCCATTTCTCTACAAAGTTGGTGTAATAATATCAACATCCCAAGCATATCTATAATAATAGCACCTTTGGTTTTTAAACACTTTACCATTGGAGCAATGCAATTGTATAATCGATTGTGTTATCGAACGAGCATGTTACCTACGTTGGTTTCATTAATTTTCTTTATCTGTTTGTATGTCTTCCCATTTACGATATGGGGTAGAGCACCTCCCTCTGCTGTAGAAACATTAGTCTATAGACCATTATTATCTGAGTTGCCGCCCGCTCTTAATGTTACAATAGGAATCTGGGACTTTCCCTGTGCATGAGTATCCTACACATGGAATCCCACACATACCCAACCTTTAGGAAGTTGTGGAGCACTCTTGGGGGGGCGTAAGGTATAATATTATTAGACATGCCTAATCACAATTCAAGACCCCAGCAGTGAACTAGGCCTGGATTGTTAGATAGATGTTCTAACACTGAGCTACCTCTTCTCCTTTACAAGAAATAACTGGTTTCTTTAGGTCCACTCATGGTCTCCTTAAGTCCCAAAGCCCAATATGACTCGCCTTTAGGCGTGATGGGAACAGTCACTCATTGACGCTTTTTCTCCACAGGAAATTCGGCCAATTTTCTTGCTTCCATTGACCTCGTTTTCAGCTGAGTGCTAATTCGTGATATTCCCAAGCCGCAAAGGGGCCTTCCATTTAGTACGTACGCAAATTTTCAAAATTCTCAGACCCCCCCCACCCCCCCTTGGTGCGTACGTACTTAATGGAAGGCCCCAAAACATAATATTAGACTACCTGTGTACAGAAAGCTAGCCACGTATAGAGTCAAACCTTTGACCTTACACTCACTAAATCAATAATATAATTACTTCAATGAATAGTAAATACTGATTTCGATCATCTAATATCGGTGAAAACTCTGGCAACCGGTATTTAAAGGCTGCTGCTGGTAGGATGAAAGGTTCTGAGTGGCAATACCCTGAAAAAAGTACCCAAGTGTTATCCGAGGTGCTCAGGTCGATTTGATTAATCAACCTAGTTATAATATTATAAGCAGTAGGTCAACAACCGGTGGATCTCATTTATTCTTTCAATGGTTTCTTGACCTGATCGTTTCAAAAACATCATAATTCAAGCACTCATTTGTCTATTCAGATTCTTTTTAAGTTACAGATTGTACTTCAGTGGCAAAATAAATGGTTGGTAGACCTTGCCTGCTGGACGTGAAGACTAATATGCATCTTGAACTAGTTTTACCAATTATCTATGCACAAAAAGGAGTAGGAAGGTCAAGAGGTTCGGTACATTCCTACTACATATAACATGGCCAGGCCCGTACACCGGTTTGGGTGGGGGGCGAGGGGAGGGGATGGTGAGGTTCCAAAAGTGGAACCTTTGCCTATATTTTCAATAATTTGAAGAACTTGAAAAGAGGTGTGGCTTATTAAACTTTTTAATGTTTTACCTACTATTTTTTAGGGATTATACATTAAGTTTTGGAAGGAAAGGTAGAACTTTTGGAAAACTTTCCTTTCGGGGGAGGGGGTGGCCCCCTATACACATATATACACTTATATATATATGTATATATATATATATATATATATATACATTATCATTCCTATGACTGATCTACATGTCTTCCTGGTATAGGCTGTCCCTATATTTAGCCTTCTGCATGAGACCAGTCCAAGGCTAACCGACTGGGGTCATTCCATGGCCGGGGCATTCTTTCTCCTATACCACAACCAGGGTCTGTGCTAATGCAGTTCCCTTTGTGTTCGGTGTGTTTGTCCTTCACCTGTTGACAAGGTCATTCCCAGGTTAATCATAAGACTCCAGGACGACGGGAGTCCCCCTGAACCCACCCACCCCCTCCTGACGTCGGCCACTGACCCCCCCCCCCCCCCCCTCCTCACTTGGGCAGCTGACCCCTCCGGCTACCTGTCCACCTCTGTCGATCAATCAGCATCCACACGCCACCCATAGGTGATCGATTGCCTACGCCAATTGGCCAAAGAAGGTCTAATCGGCCGCCAGGTGGCCGCTGTGGCCCTCTGGCGACAGGTCCAAGAAGCTGGAGGAATGTGGGTGTGATTTATGTGTGCTTATGAAGTCTGAGATGAGATTGTTGGCTGGTGATTACAGATTGGTGTTATGTGGTCAGACAAATGGCTGTTATTGCTGACCCGTTGTATGTGCTGTTTCTTATTGATATTTTTCCATACGCTCTGATCAATGCTTCTGTCACAAGGAGCAGCAAAACAGCGATCTCATGCAAGAGAAAATAATCTTATTAATGCGAAAATGATCGCAGACAACAACACTGGACAGTTATCATTCACATTGAACGACAGGATTCTCTGGAATAGATGCGACCATTTTCGCAAGCAAATCCATCTAGAATGCAACAGGTAGGCTACGAAAATGTTCAAACCGTTGAATATTTTCGCTAGGCACCACGTCTCTGAGAGCTCCGATTATTTAACGTTCACAACGTTCCCAGCTCGCAGGGAGCCTCGTAATCCAGGGCAAATGGGGATTCATTGGTTCTGCCCATAGTATCGAGAGAGCATATTACTACCACCTATAATTAGTGTCCTGACACCTAATGCATTTCTCCTCTGTTTGTCTCCAACACCTCATACTGCCGACTTCTTCATGACGTTGAAAAGGGACCGTCAATTAACTATGTTCGCAGAACGGGGATGGGAGGATCAAGGGGACTAGTACGATTCTATTACGTCTTACATACTAAATGTGGGTGGGGTTGGGTCTAGACAACATGTTAAAATGCGTATAAATGTAACTAAAGGATGGTCCTAATCGCTATGACTGAGGCCACTGATAGTTGCATGTCCAATGTATATCTGGCGCTGTTCCACAAAAAGTGTTCGTAGGTGATGCGTTTCCTCTTTGAAATGTGCGCAAATAGTGTAAGTAAGGAAAAGTATTTGTAACGTCACTTACGTACACTTACCTACACAAATATGCACATAAAATAAAAAAAGAAATGGGATTTTAATTGATTTTCTCTTTTCTTTGATAGTTGCGTGAATCTCATCCGATTTTAATTTGGTTTTCATTAATAAATTCCTTATAAAATAAGCTTTTTAATGATATCCTTTATATTATTGTAGCCTTAAAATTTTATGATGAAAATATTATTTGAATAATAAAAATCAGTTACAAACACTGCAATACCGCTCGCAGCTTTTAGAGTGGTACGCACACTTTTGCATATCTGCATACAGTACGCAGGGATACATGTTTTGTGCGTATCTTGTTTCTGGAACGAAATATAAATCTTAAAAGTCCGTATCTTTTTAAGGAATGGCCCCCAGATTCATAGAAAAACAATTGCCAAATTAGCTTTTATTATCTTATAATTATGTCAACGAACAAACATAGCGGTAAGTAATATCTCTTCATTAAGCTGTTAAGGTGACACGAAAAAAAGAACGGAAATTGACGACAGTTCGGCAACAACCTTTCTAAATTCTCTTTATCCCCGTTCCCCGGAAATATTGTCCTCTTTTCTGCATTAGTTATTTGATGATATCCAATACAATGTTAGATTTTCTGTTGTCCAAGCAGCGTATGTTGAAAAAAGGTGTTACCAATTACTTGTGAACCCCAAAGTTTGAGGTTACATATAGGTACATTAGTCGAATTGCCAATATATTGTGCTTGGATAACCGTTCAGAAAGACATTGTAAGTTGGTAATTGAGCATATTATGTGGTATCATTCTGGGTTAACTAGTCAAGCGCCATAGTATTAATCCTGCAAAAATGACGTTTTGAAGGTCATACCAAACCAATATGATGCGTTTCCCTAACAACGTCAGCAGATAATAACCAAGCCATGTGATGTCGATCAGACTCAATTATCCGGACACTCCGTCCCAGATATTGGCAATATGGAGATTGATGTCTTTCAAGCTACTGACGGCCGTAAGGTGTCTGATTGTACACATGTATGGTTCTTGCAGTATCCTACCGTATTCTAGGACTCCACTCTTGTCTTTCCTTTATGCTGACATGTGTTGAAAGTTCAAAAAGGCACAATGCGCACTCTCAGGTGAGTCTGTAATGCACATTTTGAGGTGAGACTGTAAGAGCATTAGTTAAGTCAATCTGACAGTAATGACAGAATAAATGAAACTCTTACAACGCTGCCTAATAGGATATCTTTACAGCATTTGCCTTCCCAGGTGTGTATAAGTATAACTTACAATCTTAAGCCTGGTCCCCACTTGAGCGATTAGGTTTCCTTTGGTCACTGGCCGATTAAGGTACTTAGTAGCCCGGCGACCAACTCCAAACTGGCGCCGTGATGTCTGGTGACCAAACCCTTAGTCGCCGTGGGTTTGGGGCAAAATATTTGACATGTTTAATATCTTTCTATTACCACAGGCATTTAGTTGGTCGCCGGGTGACATACTAAATTGTCCTCTAGTCGCCCGACAATTAAGTACAAGAGCGTCCCAACGTGGCGATTAGTGTTTTAGTAGCCCGGCGACTAAGTTAGTCGCCCGATGACGTACTAACTTCTTAATCGGCGGGCGACTAACGTTAGTAGCCGTCCTTGGTCGCCAAAGTGGGGACGCGGCATGATGCCGCGTCCCCACTTCGCTGACTAACGACGGCGATCAGTGAAACTTAGTAGCTTTGACCGGCGACCAAGGAGAAAAACTAGTCGCCGGGATACTAAAAAATTAATCCCCAAGTTGGGACGCTCTTGCTATAAATCTGCTGGCGACTAGAGTACACATTGGTCCCCCAGCCTGGCTACTTATGCCTGGTCCCCACTTGGGCGATTAAATTTCGTTGGTCGTCAGGCGACTAAGGTGGTTAGTAGCCCGGCAATCAACTCTATGCTGACGCCGTCATGTCTGGCGACTAAACCACTAATCGCCGAGGGTTTAGGGCAAAATATTTGACATGTTTAATATTTTTCTATACCCACCAGAGAATAGTTAATCGCCGGGCTACTAACTAAAGTCTTGCTTTGTCGTCTGGCGACTAACTACAATAGCGTCCCAACGTGGCGATTAACTTTTTTTTCCACCAGCGACTTAGTTGGTTGCCCGACGATGTAGCTTTTCCTTAATTGTCCAACGACTAACGTTGGTCGCCGTCGTTGATCGCCCAAGTGGGGACGCGGCAGAACTGCTCTAATCGGCGGCGAATAGAGAGAAATATTAAACATGTCAAATATTTTGGCCCAAACCCACGGCGACTAGTGGTTTGGTCGCCAGACATTACGGCGCCAGTGTCTCCTTGGTCGCCGGGCGATTAACAACCATAGTAGTCCACCGACCAAGGAAGTCTAGTCGCCCAAGTGGGGACCAGGCATAAGTGTTGTCATAGGCAGAGGCCGTTACATTCTTGGCCTGTAGTTTTAGGCACCATTCACTTACAACCCTAGAGTTCTCATAGTTGAGCCCATGACAACCTTGGGCTGTGGTTTTAGGCACCCCTTTTGACAACTCTGTGCTATCAGTGCAAAAACAATTTCTAGAAAAAAGTACAAATCTGAAGCTCCACCTCGTCACTGAAAGTTATAAGGGCCGTTCATTAAGCATCAAAAGAGGGGCGGGGGAAGTGGGGTGGTCTAAGATTTTTGAAGATGTGCGCAAGTTCCTGTATAAATCCAATGGATACTTTATCCTCGAAGAAGAAGTCTGATCTTTGAACATGTGTGTACATGCTTAATAAAAGACTCCTTATTCCACTAGGTGACGTTGAATACCGAAATTTTTGTAATTTCTAAGTTTTCCTGGGGAATTTGACAGGAATCAATGCATTCGGGAAATCTCCGAAATCGCTAGTAAAATCATAGAGTAGACAGGGGCGGATCCAGAGATTTTAAAAGGGTGGGGGGCGTCCTATTGTTTAACATTTTAGTCCGACCATCCGGGTCCGAGAATTTCACATTAAAAAATTTAATATTTGGCCAAAAATAGGAGACACGCGCCCTCTGCACCCCCCCCCCCCCCCTCTCAATCCGCCACTGGTGGAATACTGTCCCGGCCAGTTTGCGATGTAACAGAAAAGTTCTGCAACTATGCTTTTTGAGTCAGTTTGTTACTTACTAAGATGACATGTAACAATTACGTTATTGATGTTGAGGTTGAAACTTCACCAAATTGGAACATTTTTTAACATTATCGTTTGGTGAGGTTAGTACAAAACCAAGACAAAACGTTATAAGAACAGCTGGACTTACCTGGTTAAGGTGCTAGGCAGGTGGGCAGGTGCGTAAAGTAGGTGGTATGTCCGCGTTACCTGTGGTGAGAGGTCAGAGCAGGAGGACTGGACCTGGCAGAATGCCTCACTTCACCGGAGTAGCTCCTACTGCCCGCTAAAAGGTGCCACTCCTCACTCTCCCAGCACAACTACCGCCCACGGCCAGCGTACGCAGATACCGCCCCCACGGTCTCCAACCAGAGGTTCGGTTCTGACCAGTAGCAGGTGGGGTTACATCCGACGCTGGAGTAACGGCGGTTCTGATTGGCTGTTGAGAGGAATGGCAGGTTGTGGTGGAGAGGCCCAGCGGGGGGTAGGAGATTGTACTTCCATATTCGGCGGGCGTTGATTGTTTCTGTGAGAGCAGGAATTTAACTCCTTGCTTGAATTACATGTCAAATTAATACCAGGCGTTTGTATTTTTTACCAGCCTTCATTGGTGGGTCACGCTTGACGCTTTTCTTTTTAGATTGCTTCCTGAAAGCGAATCGTTTAAGAGGTGAGAATTGCAACTCGTGATATTTTTGTTTCCCAGAAATTGCTCAGGAAATTTGACAGCGATGATTTTGTACTCATAAATCTGAATAGCTATTACCAACCAGACCGTCGAAATAAGCACAATGATGATAAACGAACAGCTTTCCAAGTCAAATACTGAGGACAATCTTACAAATTGACTGGATGATTTCAGCTTTAAATTGGGCGGCTTATTTCCACAGCACGCATTTGGTGACCGTTAGAAATGTGCCGGATATTAATTTGACAGAGTAGAGTAAATGGCCTTGTCGGGTATATTATCTTACTGTTTTTAAAATGATATCAACCGTATTCATCTAAGCTTTTCTCTCACAAATGTGTGCTATAAGCCTATACTATAGACATTTTGCAGATGACGGCATAGAAGCAAATAGTATGTCACCATTCTACAGGCATAAATAAGTAATTATATTTCAAATTGTGGTATACATTCTTGTTTTTTTCCTCGTTACCTTAGTGACCAGATGGTTATATAGATATCACATGGTGATCACCAAAATCTGGTCACGTGACTTTGTCTGCACAAAGTTCTATAGACGTAAAGCCCTAATTACACTACGCGTCGGGTGCCTGGTCGCGTTGGGTAACGTTGGATTCGCGTTGGGGCCTTATTAAGAGCATATCATACTCTGCGTTGGGTCGCGTTGGGTCCCGACGCATATTATATTATACTACACGTTTAGCACGTGATGGGTCACGTTGGCACGCGTTTTTTAAAAACACGTTGGTAAAATAACGCGAACCAGACGCGTTGGGCAACGTGACCCAATGCGAATGTGACCCAACGCATAGTGTAATATGGCTTTACGACCAAATGCGTTTTGAGTTTGATTGACAAAACTTCTTATTCATTTCATTATTTTTGCTTGTAGTCACTGAATAATCTGGATACCACCAAGAATTATCAGTGTGAGTATTTGTGTTTTTGGTTGGGTTTTTTTCTTACATAATTATATTGAATATATTTTCATTGGGATGGAAAAGTCTCTATTCAAAGAACATACTGGATGATGATCTAAAACTTTTCACATGTTAGGTTTAACTAAAATTGAATTTCACAATTGTTGACTGCAGCTGGCAGAAGCTGGCAGAAGATTACCCTTTTGTGGTCTGGACTTGCCCATAATTGTCAAATCTGAAGGCTCAGTTTGAGAGTTTGAAAGGCCAGAGAGGTTTTTGTTGGTGACAAAACCTCCCCAAGGGCTCACCTGATTCAGAATTTTAAAAGTTATTTGAGGACGTTATACGTGTTACTAGCAGAGATGTATTCGATCCTACTAAAATTGGAAAAAAATTAATGCAATGTGAATAAGCTCAGAATACAACTTTATATAATTGGAACATGTAGCATTAATGTGACGCTCCATGGGAAAGCCAAGCTCATTGCAGGTATAGGTACGCTTGGATTTCCCATGGAACGTCGAATCTTATTTAGTATTTCAATCATTTGCCATGAGCCACTTAATAATTGAGAAATTAGGAAGAGTTTCAGGAGAGAGGTTTTATACTGGTACAGCAGTGGTCTCTGGTGGAGCCAGGTGCGGCGTTTCACTGGAGGGAAAGCGATGTAAATGACACCTGGTGAGGAGTGGGGAAACTGCGCGTTGGCAGGTAACACGTTTTTCTTTTGTTAATTTTCCAACTTGTTTTTTAATATCTTTTATTTCAGCTCATTTACATGTATGGCTTATATATTCTTCCAGTTGTAATTATGATGGGACACTCAGCTTCTTGATACTTTACGTTTCCGACTCTTTGATATTGGTTTGACATTTTTTTAACTAATGAATGCTGGCTTAAGCTTATTATTTCTCCAATGGATATGACATTTATTTTCTTTTATTTCATATTACATAAATAACATTCCTATTCAGTGCTGCGCCCAGAAATAATTATGTGAAAATGTTAAATCACTAGGAGAAGTATACGTATGCAACATTGTTAGATATTGGCCGCAAGTAACTCCTTATTTAGCCAGAATCTTTGTTTCATCGTTGCGATTAATTGCCCCCCTACCCCCTTTAGAAAAATTCCAAACAAAACTACCTGTGGCTGTTCACTGAACCATCTGGAGTCTTAAATGGAAACTAGTAAAAGTATCTTGGATGCTCTTTTCAATTGCAAACCTTCTGTGATATCATGAAAGGTATGAATACTTCCATAACCGAACATTGATCCGTTTTTATTCAAATGAGCGTCACACCATATGAATTTTCATTGCTCTTTATACTTTTCGATTGAAATCTATTTAAGAAGCTATCTACCTTTTTGTCTAAACAAGTGCAATTATAAATCCTCCTAGCTCTGTACTGTAATGATTAACATTGATGCAAGTATTCAGAAAGTACACTATTGTATATATATATTATAGTAACAATGTTAACTTGTAAAGTTGTGACAACAAACAACTCACGTTATAGCAACGATATAATCATGCGAAAACATAAATTGGCCCTGTCATATTCGGACTATAGCCCCAAAAACATAAAACGAGACCTTGTTGAGCAGCTATTGACTTAGTCATAATTATGTAAATATGCAACATGTTAAGGTAATCGACATTTACTATCGTTGTGGGATTTACATGATAAGAAAAGTTCATGGTACATATCAGGGCTCACGCAAGGCGTTAAGCAAGCCAAATCTCGTTTTTTGTTGCCAGTTCTTTATAGACCTTGTGCAGACAGGGTCACGTGACCAGGTTTTGGTGATCACCACGTGGTCAGCACACCCACGTGGCTATTAGATATATCTACAATTCATTGATAGTAATTGTTTATTTTGATTCATTGGGCTTCCTTTTAATAAAATAGAAAAAAATCTACACCATATGTGCTGTGAAAATGTTAATAATAGTAGATTTAAAATGATCACCAACATGGCGGCCATCCCAATTTGGGAGGCGTGACATCATGTGCACAACGTCTATAAGTAGGGGGGACGACAATGAGAATTTAAGTCACCCTGGCATTTGCAAACATTGTAATATAATGGAAGAATTTGAAAGAAAAATGTGTCTACATACATCACTCGCAACCAAACGTGCGGCTCAGAAATGTCAATGATATTTTATACATCTAGCAACATGTTGACTAGAACATGAACAACTTTATCTAATACTTTTTACATTGTTCATGATATGATAACCTTAACTCTGGAGATATTAAACTCCCAAATATACTTCCTGGACATGACAGTTCATCTGGACACGACGGGTCATCTAAATGGTGGCACAATGACAACTATGTTTTTATGCAAACCAACACACTGAACTATAGGAGGTTAATTATCCATTAATGATAGGGTGCGTAAGTTGTATTTAATTTTATAGATAATAGCTAGCTCCATTCGCAGTCTCCTCCTCGTCGACTGCAGTTGTCCAATACATAATTATAGTTCCCACATCATGTAAGACGTGAACACTCGTGTGAAAGGATTTTGCTTGTTTATTATCCAATGTATAGTCGTTCTATGACAAGAACTCGATTGACCATGATCAGTCCCGAGGTAAGAGTCCCCTCAAACACATTCAGTCAACGCTCAGCGCTCTAACACAATTTCTATGCCTCAATCCAGAACCAAGACTGCAGGTTAAAGGTCCAACCTTCACTAGGTGTTACTCACACAGCGTTTACAGCTACTCTGGCTGGCTAAGAGCGGAACACATTATTATAAGGTGGTACATCACACCGTGACTCCTCCCTCATTTCACTACTGTCAAAGTGAAACATGGCTTACACGTGCGCTTCTAAAGCTCACGCAATGCTGCCCAAACATGGACTGGCCACCCGCGTCAGTACAACACCGCAATGATCTATCATTTGATTCTCACCCTTTTCATTGCTTGTGCGATGAATCTGTAGTACATGCTTTCGGAGCCTTGTGATTCTAGTGGTACAATTTTTTCAATCAAGTATGGTATGAATTATGTGTTATAGTCTTGTACAAGTTGTCTGTTCACTGATTATCATTGTATATCTGTAATTATTTGAGTAATCCTATAGAAAAGTCGGTGTTCTTTTTTTGGAACTAGTATTTCACATATCATGAAAGTAAGAATCATGCACAGAATAATGGTACTCGGGTACAAAAGAAATGGTACTGGAAGTGACGGCACAGGGTGCAAAGACTGTCATGTGACTAGTATTGACCAATCAGAATGAGTTGTATGGGTATATTATAAGCCCGGGTTCAGCACAAAATCAACAGTTCCTTCTTGGTACTGCATGTGTTAACACCACTTTCTACCTCGATTAGGACCTCTTAAGAAATTAGATGATAGCTGCACACAAAGTATAAGCGACATGCCTATACAGTACAGTTAGGCCAATTACCACATCAATTGAACAAATTCTGGCTAGACACACAATTAGATGATAATGTGATGAATGTCTATTCATCAGGTGTCAAAGCTAGAATGTGAAAGATGAAACGATACGATAGATTTAAGTACACTTTGTAATGGGCCCGAAACCCGAAACCCGAAACCCGAGAAATAATGTAAACCGGAAATGACGTCAGTATGACCATGTGACATCACTATGACCACGTGACATGAAATAGCCAATCAGAGCTGACCGCTAGGGTACAAAAGGGGCGGTGAGGCCCGAAAATAAAGAGTTCCCTCGTAGTACTCCTGGTGTTCAGACGTTTCTTCTTCCTCTAGCAGCCTCTTAGAAGGGATTCCAGTCAATAAGATGATCGAATATGGACTAAGTAACCAGAAAATACAAGTAATATTGGTAAAGTTATAGGAAAATTAGATGTAAAATAGTACGAGGTCCGAAGGCCCGAAAGACTGAGAAACATGGCCCGAAGGCCCGAAATAGCCCGACTGACGACCCGGGAACGGAAGACCGGCAAGGTACAGAAGCCCGAAATAGTAAGCGGAAGTCCAATGACCAGAGGTACCAAGGCGCGACTGGCTTGGCCCCACACTACCAAACAATAGGCGACTGTCGGCCCGCGACCTCCGGCTGAGATAAAAGGAGGTGGACCCCCCCCCCCCAGCTGGCCCAAGAGAGCACGAAGACAAAGAGACAGCCCGGACCCCTACCCCACACTTTTGCCCTCCACCATCCTCGGCGCCCGATGGCTGAAACCCTTCATTCCAGTCCGACCAACACACCCTCCCCCCTTCAACGAATACCGATCCCCCGACTGACCCACTCAGCCCCCCTAGTGCACGAGGCAAGACTCTTGATCTCACATCTCGGCTTCTTGCTCGGCCTCCGTGCCCAGCTGAGAACCGAAATAACCCCCACGTCCCTCTGCTGTAAAAACCGGAAACCCCGAACTACTGAGGAATGTCACAATAACAATGGTACAGCATGAGATTAGTATGAACTACCAAATGGACATAGGGAGCAAGATGCTGGGTGCACAACCAACACACTACCACTCCTCTAAGATCAGCAAAGACCCTGTATCAGTTCCCTCAACTAAAGTCCCAATTGTTTAGTAGAGACCCGCATAAGGCATCTGCTCCGCCATCTCAGTCTCCCTCCCCATTTGTTCTTCTCTGTCAAGATACTATGCAGCCCACCATCGTGCATAAGGCATGACTTCTAGAGCCCTCTCTGTTCTGGTTTTGGTAACCCGCTTGCACACGGGCTGAAGACAAAGTGGCAGCCAACCCCGAAATTGATAGGCCAACAGTCGGCAAACCACTATAAGAATATGGGAAAAACTTGCATACTTCACCCTACTAGAAAGGCTTGTAATCAGCCAATTTCTTCAAAAATTTCTACTAAAATTTCCTGAAAAATGAAAGCCACTACTTAATTTCAAAAGAGCTACCCGGAAGCGCTTCTCTAATATAAGCAGCCTGCCAGAAAGCAAAACCTTCTGATGGAATTGTCCTATCACACTGGGAACTAGATAAATAAGGTAAATATGACACAAAGGAACATGATACTCAAAATGTAACATATAATGACTTATGGCACGAAAATAGATGATACTCAAAATATGACTTGAAAGTGTGTAAACCCAAATGCCTCAATTAGTCAATCAAACAACATAAACTATTATACTACATAACTATTCTAGTCCTCTGGTCATGTGATCCAGTTCAACAAATCAGTTGCTATGTACCTCTTGGAAGGCATATAAAAGGTAACTTTTTTCATGGAATAAATGAGTGTCTCCTTTGGTGATCAGCTGTTAACAGCTACCTATTTTTCACTCGCGTTTGGGGAAATAAAATCATGACGACAATCTATACCTGAGGAGAGACCCACAGACAAACCTGTGTGTTATGCCGCGTCCCCACTTTGGCGACTTACAATGGTGCTATGAGGTTTTCAGCAGCGACCAAGGATGAAATGATAGTCGTCGGATGACTAACTAGCCACGTGGTGACTCAAAAATTAATCCCCACATTTGGATGCTCTTTTTATAAATCTGCTGACTATCTGCTGACTATAAATCTGCTGACATCCTCTGGCGACTTAAGCCACAAACCCAATAGGCGATTTTACCGGCGACTGGCGACTGGCGACTGGCAGAATCGGCCCACTCTTATGATCACCTGTTAGTATGATATATTGAAATGTGCATGTTTGATCTCCATCGGCACTAAAAATCGGCCAACTCTTAAAGTAGAGTCGGCCGATTTTAGCACCAATAATCGGCCGACTCTGGACAAAATCGCCTAGTGGGTATGGGCCTTAACTTATCACCCGAGGCTATGGGAAAATATTAAACATGTCAAATATTTGGCTCACATATCAGGACGACTAGTGGTATAGTCGCAAGACATCACGGCACCAGTGTCGAGTTGGTCATCTGGCGGCTAGAGTTCCTCAATGACTGAATGAGGGTTTTGGCAGGTGTTCCAGAAAGGCTTTCATGTTAGATCAGAAACTAGATACCTCGATTACAAATTTGAAAGTACAACAGCAGGCAGTCTAACTATGAAGTATCAAAGTATGAATATAGCGACTAACATCCGTCCCCCCCCCCCTTTTCTTCGAATTCAAAACCAAAATTATCTTATAGGTATCAAATTAATCACAGTTATAACATTTACTTCAGGAAAGACCGCAGTCGTAGGAACACTCATACACCTCATTTGTTGAAATATAAAAAGTACTTTTGGCCATAAAAATCCGTGACAAACATATTGACCAAAATGCACAAGATGGCGGACTCTTCCAAAGCACTAATGAGCTGCTGATATTCGTTTTATCTTTATCATGTGCAAATGTACATTTATAAACAATAACAAACCACTAAAATATTGAATAGGTTTTTGGTAAAATAAAAAGGAAAAGATATTCTAACAAATATAGCTCCAATGTCTTCTTGGTATATCTGAACAAACTAAACTGTGTGGATGAGGTATAAATCAGCTAAATTCTACTCATGCATGTTTAATAATAATTCCCATAACATTCCTTAATCTCAGCGTGTGCATTATGACGTTGGGTAGAGCTTATTCCCCAATACCTCTTCTCAATAACATCAGTGGAGTTAAAGTTTGTTTACCTTTCACCGACTGACGTAAAAGAACTTACGTTAAGGTAGTGACGTCTAGGGGTAGGTTAATTAGCTTACGTATTATTCAACATGGCTTTGTGAAATCCCCAAATTGTATGAGTACTTTAACAGCCCTGAGCCGTGCGGTGCCGTATATAAACGGCCGGTAGATGATGCAGTTCCACCACAGCACGCTTTTTGGGGGACGAGGAACGGTCTCCCCTCTGAAGGCCCTGCTAACATCTGCTGCACCCGAGTTGCAACTTAAAGCCTGACTACGTGCCAGGTAAGTTTCTATAATGTGAATATATATATGAATATATATATATATATATTATGTATACGTCATTTCTTCTAGAATATAATAAATTTATAGAATATACATATTATGTGGATTTTATGATTTTGTACAAGGACTTGCAAAGACAATAAATAATATATCTATTTCATAATTATATGCATATTACAAAATGTAATGTATATAATTATATGACTTAAACCTTCAAGTGTGTGAGGACAGTTAAGGTCTTTCCTTTTTTTGCAATCAAAGAGCAGTTTGATTTAATTTGAGAGTTGTCCGTGGACATTATTACTTTTTTCAGAGAGACTCAGTTCAGGTAAAGGCGAATGCCACAGTGTCAAAAGGCAACTTGCATTTCTAAGTGTTCAGTAGAATTTGTAAATTGCGAAATTATAAACCTTCAACTTTTGAATTTATAAGTTTAACTTCAATTTGTAGTATATATTATTTTTTGTTAAAAATATCAGTTTGATACTGTTACTCCAAGAGCTTGTTTGTGTTCAAAACGATTTTGTCCTGTTAACTCAAATCAATATTGCAATAGCACTGAGACTCCTACTAGAGTTTCAGACCTTATGAAAATTGACTTAATCGGACGTCCATGTATAAAAGAAGAAATATGAAATACATGTCAAACTGTATTTGCTTTATCCAAAATAACTAACTTAATTACCTCATAATCTGATCCATTAACCAACTGATAGACACCATACACAATTTAACACATATATCTTTATGTTTATAGAAGTCAGTTTTGTATTGAAGTTTAAGTGAATCACTCAATGCGCTTCCCCCTTTATACTCGTGAGGTTCACGGTACAACCGTATATAAGGTGGTGAATCATACAAATAGATTTGCAAATACCAATATTGTTCTTATTAATCTAAAACCACATCACTTTCGCATCACAAACGTGATGTTAAGGGGGAGGGGATGTTGGTTCCCTAAACGTAGGCCTAGCCATTTCAGTGGCGGATTTAGAGGGGGGCTAATACTATCAGGATACTGGCAAATGAGGAAAGGCTCTAATTCCCTGTATTTATTGAGGTTTATGCATAAAATATAATTTCTTATCATAATTGTGGGTAAATATTTAAAGACACAATTTCATTCATTATTTTTGAACCAGAAATAATAAATGTATCCTGTTTTCACTGTAAAGACCTGAAAATCAAAGTTTCTCATAGTTTACACAATTAATTTTTATTAAAATCTCATGAACTTTAGTTTCCATGGCAACCAAATAGAATGAATTAAGGGAGCCAAAACCAATTAATTCAATGGAACTTTCCAAACCCATATAATTATGGAAATCCATTCTTTGAGCCTATTTCTGGCCCATGTTAAAATCTAAACCATGAAATATGTTAGAAAATAATTAAAAACACATTTTCCTTGCTCAAATCAATTAATGTGGATCCACAAAAATGGGGTTTGTTAAAAAACAAATGGAAATATTACCATCTCTCATGGAATTCTACTTCGGTTTGAGCTAGTTTTCACAGCTAATACTTAACCACTGACCTTAACTAGACTCATCTAACAAATTTCTATACTTATCTGATTTTTGAAAATGTTGTCAATTATATTGGTTTTGACTCCCTTTAAGTGAATTACCCATATCAAAATGTTCCATTGACATTCCAATATAGAAAGTTTCCATCATGATGGAATGTTTTGGTTATGGGTAATGAATTCTAGACACAAAGTTGGTCTAAGACAAAATTATCACTATTTATCATAAATCTCCTCTTATCTCCCTTAAAGGGTTCCTTGCACAAACGCCAATTTTTTATTTAATTAACTTCTCTTTGGTATTCTTAAAATATTCAATGGGAAACTGTCAAACTATTATTGAATTGTAAAGGAAATAAAATAAAATTTGGGAATTCCCTAATTTCTGCAATTGCAGTTCTGTCCTTGCTACGTCATAATGAAGGGGAATCCCTTTCAAAATAGCTTGGGGATCGCAGGTAATTGAATGAATTTAGGTGAGTAAATGATACAAGTTTTATAGCCTGCACATCACCTAACATAAATATTTTAAAATTACAGCTAAAATTCCTTTCTATTAAGTTTTGGGGATTCCCTTTTTTGAAAGCTGGGGGATCCCAATTACAGTCCTTGGAACGTCACAAATTAAGGGATGTCCCTTAAAAACCTATTAAAATAGACCAAATATCAAACCCCACAACAGCGCCTACAATTGGAATATCCTTAAAATGTTTCTAGCATTATTAGTTTTTGATGCATATTCCATACACAAAGAATATCATTGACAATTATCTATCCCTTGTGCGAGGTTTCCTTTCATATTAGGTTTAGGATAGCAAATACAGAGTCCTCGGAGTACCCTTTTCTAATATGTTTTACTCATGATATGCTGAACTATAGAGGTTAATGATCTGTTGTATGTGGTGTACGTTAATGTCATAATTAGTTTATAGATAATAACTAGCTCTGTACGCAGTCTCTGCCTCGTCGACTACTATTGTCCAATACATAATTATAGTTCCAACATTATGTAAGATGTGAACACTCGCATGAAAGGAAGTTGTTTATTATCCAGTGTATAGTCATTATGTGACAAGAACTCGATTGACCATGATCAGTCCCGAGGTAGGAATCCCCTCAAACACATTCAGTCAACACTCCGCGCTCTTACACAGTTTCTATGCCTCTATCCAGAATCAAGACTGCAGATTAAAGGTCCAACCTTTCCAGGATGTTACTCACACGGCGTTACAGCGAACTCTGACTGAGAGCGGAACACGCTCTTTTAGAGTAGTACGTCACACCGTGACTCCTCCCCCATTCCACTATTTGACAAAGTGAAACATGGCTAGCACGTAAAATATTTCCCAAACAAATAATTGCAGTTTTATGGACAAAAGGCATTATAAAGCTACTTATATAGTTCTGCTTGCTTGACTAGGCATGTCTACCAAACTGTAAAGCCCCATACCCACTAGGTGGTCTTGACAAAACTCTGTAACCTTACTATCGGGTGAATCATATACAGATTCACTAAGTTTGTGAACCGTGTGTCTAATTATAGACAAACATAAGATCTCTTTAGTCTAATGTGACAACACCAGCCCTGTTTTTTTTAGTATAAACTCAGCCTCTTCATGCGTTTATCAGACCGTGTATCCATCCGCCACAAACCGAAACACTGTCGTCACGTAAAGCCCGTATCACATACCGATTGTGATGCTGCCGATTTTGTATTTGTTTGATGTTTCTCAGACAATAGCAGCAGGCCCGTAACTAGGGGGGGAGGCAAATTGAGAGGAAAATTGTGAAAAAAGTTCCACATTTCCTTTAAAAAATTCACTGTAAAATCCTTAAAAAAATATGTAAAGATACTGAAAAGTTCCACTTTGGGAACCTCGCCACCCCCCTTTTTAGGTATAAATTATTGAAATTATAATCAAAAGTTCCACTTAAGGATGCTCGCCACCCCCCCACTGTAGACCCTGGGAACGGGCCTGAGCAGGAAACCATACATATTTGAAGAGAATTCCTAGTGATATATAACATATGCATGCCTTTATTAAACTATAATTCCCACTGCCTATTTTTAAAATCGGCAGCAAAATCGTCATACGGGCTAAAGGCACTGATGTGATCACAGACACTTAGATGAGGTAACGAGGTACAGCGGCAGGGAACTTCTCTAAATTGGTTTCCAAGAAGTCAATCCCAGAAAAAAGAGTGCGTTTATCTAACAGTCCGGCTTGGCGTCGTGATGCATGCATCCGCCAGGAGCTAAGATGACGTCTAATTATAATGTAGTTCCTCATCTCATCACGGACAGTGGCCGATCACGACCAACATGATGTAGTCACAGACATCCTTGGCAGGGGTGAATTCTCCTGGACGTTAATGGAACATTTCTTTAATTGCGTAATATATATTATACATAAACATATGTATGTATAATATATATCACGCAATATACCTACATTACATGATAATACTCGCCATGAGTGTGATTTTAGTCACGACCAATATGATGTAGTCACGGACACCCTTGGCAAACATCAAATTTCTGACATTTAAATATGTATTTTGAACCCCAACAAGTTAGCTTTGCATTTCCAATAAATATATATCCTATCATAATGACATATGATAACCCCCCCCCCCCCCACCCCTGTGATTATATTACCTTATCTGTCAGAACGGTGTAAAATAACCATAATTCACTCACTCGCTCTTTTTTCAATTCAATCTTTATTCAGGCATAAAAGAGTTATCAATTTTTAACAAAACTAGTTTTCATGACCCGCCTGATTATGCAATATTACGCCAACAGTCATTTTATTTCTATACCTTATTGACACTCTTTTATTCCTATGATAAATCAAGAATATATTACATATATACCGTAATGACAATCATTAATATAGATGTTCAAAAATCTCTATAGAGTTGCTAGAATGTCGCTAATACCAAATATAGAAAAATGGAAAGAAAAGGTGAACAGCATCATGTAGCCGATTTTTGTAGAAATTAATATAACAGCAATATGCTATTTATTTCATTACATATATAGACCTTTTAAGTTTCACCCCATGTTTTTACCTTTAGGTATCAGGAGAATGGCTCCCCGGGCAGGCCTAACTCTACTGATGCTGATCAGCATCCAAAGCCACGTGTGTTCTGCACAAGGATGTAAGTACTCACAAAAATATAGGTTCATTATATTTAGGAAAAGTAGCAAGGGGGCCTTCCATTTAGTACAAGCCCGGGGTACAAGCGCACATTTTCAAAAATCTCAGACCCCCAACTTGCCCATGGGCAAAAATACGCATTGGATTTTACTAGAAAGCACGCACATTTTCAAAGATTTCGGAACCCCTTCTCCCTTAATGCGTACATACTAAGTCTTAATGGAAGACCCCAAGTTTATCACTCATACTATGGCAATAGAGGGATAGAATCAATATAATACAAGTAGGCCTGACGTTCAACATAATACAATATGATATAAATATTATCATATACATATATTTATATATAATTATCTTTTATCAATTATGGTGAAGTGAACTTCAAGACCAACTTGTCTAAGGCATCTATTTATTCATTTATTCATACTTGTCTATAAATCAGGAGTTTGTCTCTTGATATTAGTGACATTGCTACAATGCTAGGGCATTTTGAAGATGGCGGCCAAAAAAGACATGGAAAACCAATTTTGTTTCAAACATTTTTTTCCCGAAAATAGATATTCCCGGGTTTCCAAAACTATCACTGTTATTATCACTTTTACTCCTCATAAATGACGTTTAAGTTTTATTCAAGAAACGTTATTGTCCTAACCTTGGCGTTACCTACCCGTTTAATTTTTCATTCTGCAGCTGGTATAGTGTCCACCCAGCACTGGTCTGAACGTACTGGGCAGATAACAGTAGATGTTACCGTTGGGCTGCAGGCACCCTGCGCCCTCACAGACTGGTCAGTCGTTCTGTTCTTCTCTGAACCAGTTTTATCCTTCGAGGTGAGACACATAAGGTTATACATTCGTGTGTGTGTGTGGTGGGGGGAGGTGTATATTGTGTAGGGGAAAGAGTGTGAGTGTCTGTGTCTGTGTGTCTGTGTGTCTGTCTGTCTGTGTGTGTCTGTGTGTAGGGGATTTACTGATATCTATCATTGTGTAAATATTCATCATTTTCATATATTATATAAGATAATATTGATCCAGATAGAATATACCTGTGGTATTTAATTGTGACGTCTGGAAGAACAAACTTTTTTTGATGACGGCAAATGAAATATTAAAAATATTGTATTGTGTAGGGGAGGGGTGTGTGTGTGTGTGTGTGGGTGTGTGTGTGTGGGTGTGTGGGTGTGTGGGCGTGTGCGTGTGCGTGCGTGTGTGCATGTGTGTGTGTGTGTGTGTGCAGGTGTGTACAGGTGTGTGTGCAGGTGTGTGTGCAGGTGTGTGTGCAGGTGTGTGTGCAGGTGTGCAGGTGTGCAAGTGTGTTGGGTGTGTGGGGGAACATTACTAACAACGTGGGTGTATGTGGGTGTGTATGGCGTGTGTGTGCGTGTGCGGGTGTGTTAGTGTGTTGTGTAAGTGTATTGTATGTATGTATGTATGTATATGTACATGTATGCATGTGTGTACATGCGTGTGTGCATGTATGTGTGTTTGTGTATTTTTGCATGTGTGTGTCTCCATGCATGTACCCTTACTTAAGAAAAGATGCCATTACAGCGCTGAACAAAATTAAGATTGTGTAGCGTTTTTGTTCTTCCATTGAAAAAGGCGAATAAATTCTTCAACATAAGAACTGCTATTTTGCCAAATATATTTAAGAAAACCAGGCGAAACTCTGACATATATAACCTAATACAATCCTTTAAAGAAAACAATTATATATATATCACAATTAATCCACACTTAAGTAAGCAATCATAGCAAACCGGAACCTCATATAAGACATCGCATAATTCAAACCATAATATATTCACATTACACAATATGCAGTGCACAGTGAGCCAAATGGTTGCATGAATTCCCTTTCCAGGCATGGGAGGCAGACGGTGGGAGCTCGTGTGTATCCTACTACATGTGCCAGGTGACAAACAGGTACCCCAAACCCTACCTCCAGGGCAGCACCCTGACCTTCAACTTCCATGTGAAGTTCGCTGCCAGCTTTGAGCCCCAGATATCTGCTGGGTGGGGGCCGTCTGTCTGTGGGGGGCCCGCACCACCGCCGCCACCCACACCATCCCCAACACCAACACCAACACCAACACCAACAACCACCACAACAACAGCAACTACTACAACAACACCAGCTGCCCCCTCCAACGCCCCCGCCCCTGGAACCACAGGTAATAGAATTAAAGCCCATTTGTTTTCCTTGAGATTCATTGTGATCTGGGCTATTTGTTTGATCTTTTGCACATAAAATGGGAAGATACTTTTGAGGGGGGTATCCACTGTACGATTAGACTAGAATTCTGGTAGTTTCGACCAGTTCTGGTCACTCGATTCTGGTCGAGATGACCAGAACTGGTCGTAAACGAACAGAATTGATGTTTGCATTGTGCGATTCGACCAGAAATCCACTTGAAAACACCAAATTGCTTTGAAATTATCTATAGGGGGGTATCCACTGTGCAATGCGATCTAAATTCTGGTCGAAACAGAGATCGCTAGTGACCGATATGTAACATTGTTAGATAATTCCCATGAAATTTGGTGTTTTCAAGTGGATTTCTGGTCGAATCGCACAATGGGAACATCATTTCTGGTCCTTTTTCGACCTTTTTCGACCAATTCTAGTCATTTCGACCAGAATGAAGTAACCAGAACTGGTTGAATGGACCAGACTTCTAGTCTAATCGCACAATCGGTACCCCCCTTAACAATGTTAGATATCGGTCGCTAGCAATCTCTGTTACGACCAGAATTTAGATCACATCGCACAGTGGGTACCTCTTAAGATATTTTTTTATATTTTTATGTCTCTCCACGGACTTGTCAATGAAACAATTTCATAAGAAGATATCAATGTGTTATGCTTGCAATTACGAGATTGCAATAAATCTCAAAAAGAAATCGTCCACGGCGAATGGGGCTTAAGGAATCAACCTTTCTGAGTACAGCATTATAAATATTACCTTGAGTGCAGCATTTCAGACATTACCTAAAGATTAGGGGCTATTTGGAACCCAAAGCCACACATCCGCTAAGACGATTTGTATTTCACTGAATGGGTAATTGGGGGTATTGGCTGATTGCCACCAGGTTAAGTGAATAGAAATCTCAATACCTGCATGAAAGAATTAACTGATTATTTGTAGAATAGAATCTATGCATTTATTCTGAATGACTACATGCCAGAATTGACTGATTATTTGTAGAATCGATTTATGCTGCGTTTGAGCACAGTTGGCTCAAACGCATGTTACCCTTGAATCCGTTTACCATATTGTACATTCAAATTTAATTCTTTCCCTGCTTTGTGGACCTCTGAGGGTTTGGACACCTGTTGCTTTTTGGACAGAAAAATAACTGTTTCCCACATTGTACTCAATCTCCAACTTAGATCTTTATATATTATTCATTTGGCAGTGTGTGCATAGCATTGGCTCACTCTATACCAAATTTACTTTTTTCAATTCCAAGTCAGAATAGTATCCATAGAAAACTGGATTCTCATATCCATAGACAATTTGATTCTCTTCTGAACCTGTTATATTCTTCCCGGTGATAAAAGTATGGCTGTTTTTTCTCCTTCCAGGTGGAGTAGTGGTCAAACACAGCTGGTTAGAAGGTGGGGACAGGAAGGTGGATGCGGAGGTCCGGCTGCAGGCCCCCTGTGCCCTGGGCAGCTTTTCAGTCGTCCTCTCCTTCTCCAGGCCGGCCTTTACCTTCGAGGTGAGGCACCATAAAGATTAAGTGACTTTTTTTTCAGATGATTTACCAGGCAAAATGTCATTGTGTTTTTATTTAGATGTACCCTTCCCTTTAAGGAGCGTGTTATAGTTATGACGGACCATTCCATGAGGTCACTTTTTTATCAAGATGATATTGAATACTGGTAGTGGCAATGTCACTTTATTCTTCTATAAGTGCAATGGTAAGCATAAAAATAAACTTCAGTGTTCTTTATAATCATTTATTGATTGCCTTTAGACTACATCTGATGTATGTGGTGATGATGTAAGTAATGGTATAAACATATAATATATGCATGTTTATATTATGTATATGTGTATATGTACATATATATGGATGAATTAATTAGGCTCATATGATTATCAATGTGGTTGCACCTATATGTATTACTTTAAGTCACAAACGGACTGTGACTGTTATCACCTGTAATTCAAGGGCCTGAAGATATTGTCATACCTTAGTTTAGGCATGGCATATCCTCCCTCTAACAACTACAAATATTTACCAAATTTATCATATAAAATGTATAAATAGCATAATTTCATATCAAAACTAGACCAAAATGACCATGAGGCATTGTATGATTCCATTAAAAAAACTTATTTTTCTATCCATCCATTTTTCAGACGTGGAACGCCAACAACGGAGACTCGTGTGTTTCAAACCAAGTATGCCAGCTGACCAACAGATACCAGGTGTCCTACACCCAGGGGGCTATGGTCACCTTCACCTTCCAAGCCAAGTTTTCGGGAGGAGCCCTCCCTCAGATAAGTGCAGGGTGGGGGTCTGTGTGTGGAGGGAACCCACCCCCCATCACCCCAGCCCCTGGGACCCCATCCCCTGCCACTCCAGCCACTGCCACTCCAGCCCCTGCCACTCCAGCCCCTGGGACCGCAGCACCAGCACCAGGCACACCAGCTCCTTCAGGTACGGTCATCAAGCTTTATTATTACATATGCAATTTTATCCTACTTTTAACGGGATCCAAAAATCCAATAAATTCAATGTAATCTTTCAAAACTCAAATAATCATGGAAGTCCATTTTTTGAGCCTATTTTTGATCCACGTTAAAATCTAAACCATGAAATAAGGTAGAAAAACATTAAAAACATGTCTCCTTGCTCAGCTCAATTAATGTGGATCTGCAAAAACAGGGTTTGTGTACAAACAAAAATAAATATTACTGTCTCTGGTGGAATTCTACTTCAGTTTGAGCTAGTTTTCACAGCTAATACTTTACCACTGATCTTAACTAGGCTCATCTAATGTATATTTCTATACTTATCTGAGTTTTGAAAATGTTGTCAACTAAACTGGTTTTGGGGTCCCTTTAATCTATTTGTTGGGAAAATGCCTGTATTGGAAAGACCTGAAGTTATGTTGCACACATACATGCACACACACATGCACATGCATACACACATACATACATGCACATGCATACATGCACACAAAAACATACACACACAAGCAAATATACATGCACAGCACACACGTGCACATACAGGCATGCTCACACACATGTACACACAATAGCATCCCTTGTATACTTCTGTTGCAGTCTTTTGAGTAATACACTTACTGAGCTCTCTAAATATGAAGAACTTAGTATTCGCTCTCTTTGTCCAAACATTTGTCAAGCTTTAGGGTACTGTCCACTTCATTACCAAAACTCTCCCTTTCAGTCTAGATCAATCTTTTGATAAATGGAAAATGTAGTATGAAGTCTAGCAACAGGAACTGATAAATAAATTACCAAGCATTAGGAAAGGGGCCATTTATCAATTGTATATGCATCTAGGGGGCTAGGGGGCTAGGCCAGATGTTTTATGTATTTCATCGTACATAATATACAATAAAAGTATTTAGTTTTATGATAATTGGTTGAAACATCAGAAGGACGAGTTTAACTACTAGTCTTTTTAACAACATTAATTTTGTTTCAGGAATATACGACTACAAGGATGTTCTGCACAAGTCAATGTTGTTCTACGAGGCCCAGCGGTCTGGCCGACTCCCGCCGACAAACCGGGTGCCCTGGAGGGGGGATTCGGCCCTTTTTGACGGACAGGACTCAGGCCTGGACCTAACTGGGGGGTGGTACGATGGTAAGTCACCCAGCTCCCTCTCACAAACCGGGTACCATGGAGGGGGGACTCGGGGCTGTTTGACGGACAGGACTCAGGCCTGGACCTCACTGGGGGGTGGTATGATGGTAAGTCACCCAGCTCCCTCTCACAAACCGTGTACCCTGGAGGGGGGACTCGGGGCTGTTTGACGGACAGGCCTCGGGCCTGTATCTCACCTGGGGGTCGTATGATGGTATAAGTCACCGGTCTGCACTGTAATCAGGAACTTAATAGTAAAGACAAATATGCATGTTTATACAAATATTTCCTGATATAACTGAAATACTGCTGAGTGGAGCTTAAACTCCAACAATCGTCATAATATATTCTCATAATGTTGTTTTAGAACTATATTGTAAGGCTTTTCATCCGAAGCAACATGGACAATCAAACCTGGCATTAGATAAGGGAATTCTTTGTCTTGGTGGGACTTCAGGACATTATGCTTATTGTGCTTAGGAACAGAGCCCGAACTTCCATATGTATCAATACAGTTATGAACGGACAGTAGAACTGTATGCTTAAGCTGTATCAAATGTAAGTAAAATTATTGTGAATGATGAATCTTTATAAAGGACATTTAAAGGAATTACAATTTGGGCTCGAAAGAGTTTTAGACAGGAAACAATTCAAATAGTTTATTTCTTCTGTAATCCCCTATAGAAAACTGTTAATATACTCTGCCCCATGTTTGCAGCGAGAGACAGGGCGAAGTTAAACTGCCCCATGGCATCGCCGTCAATTATTATTGCCTATATATAAGACTGGATATGTCCGGTTAAGGATGCTCTTACCTTTTTTACAGCGGGAGACGGGGTCAAGTTTAACTTCCCCATGGCCTCGTCTGTCACCCTGCTGGCCTGGGGGATGCTGAGGTACAAGGAGGCCTACGTACAGGCGGGGGAGTGGCAGAACGCCCTGGACTGTATCAAGTGGCCACTGGACTACCTCATCAAGTGCCACCCCGTCCCCAATGTACTCTACGGACAGGTAGGTTTATATGGGGGAAAATATGTATATGCACACCAACATATAATAGTGTATGTACGTGTGTGTATAGCTGTCTTTATGTATGTGTGTGCATGCATGTATATGTATGTGTATACGTGTCTGCATGTATGTATGCTGGTGCGGATGTTGATGTGTGAGCATGACCATTGACTACTTCATCAAGTGCCATCCAAGCCCAGTGGCGTACAAAGGGGGAAGGGGATTCTGAGGTGTCTGGAACCCCTCAGAAATATCAAAGTTTATGAAATTATACTAAAAATAAAAGGAATTTTATTAAAATAACCATTTGGAACCCCCTCAGTTTTGCATGGGACCCCTTCAGATTTACTTGGAACCTCCTCAGATTTGAAGGCTGGGTACGCCCCTGAAGCCCCAATGCACCGTATGGACAAGTAGGTTCATATAAGAAAAGTGTGTGCGTGCGTGTGTTTGTGGGTGCATGTATGTGTACCTGTGTTTAGATGTGTTTAGATGTGTGCATATTATATCAAGTGACTTCTCAGCTTTTTAATCAAGTGCCATTCAAGCCCCAGGTGTATAGTACGGACATGTAGGTTTGTGTGTTAAGTTTGCCTTATGAAAAAGAATTGAACTCCGTGTTCAATCTATAAAGATTCTAAAGCAGATAGTAAATGTTGTGAACAAAATATGTACTGCGTAATTGCTAGACGTTTATTCTGCCAACAGAATACACAAAAATGTCAAAAGAACATGTCCTGAACTCCCTTTTTTTGATATGTAGTCACACGCATCATATCACGGAGATGTGAACCTGGAAGTATTATTGCCTTAGGTCGTTCGGCCAAAGGTTGTACTCGTGTATCATCCGGAGAAAGTAAAAACCATAGAGTATCTCAAGAACAAATTTCACCATTAATTTTTCTGTATTTTTCTTTGACTTTATAGCCAATTATGTAAAGGAGTACTGGAAAAAATGGGACAACGCTAAACCCCACAAAAAACGGTCAAAGTGACAAGTTTGGCATCATTACCGAAAGAAGAGTTTTTGACATCCACATCGCCACGACTTGATTTTTTTCAGTTAGACATAAAACCTTCTTTTCATTTTACATTTTGTGAGCGGTAGATAAATTCATTTAACAACCAAATTACAGCAAAATATCTATTGCAAGAAGTAGTTACAATTTGACATCTACTGCTTACGAACGGTTAGGCAAAAACAGGTTTTTCTGGCCGGATATTTTCTTTAAACTCCAAAACTTGCCTCATGGCTTAATGGAAACGACAAGTGGTCCAGCCGTCTAGCACTGTCTACCACCCCTAGTATATCTATAGTTATATGTCATAAAAGTGTTCTTGTTGTGGTAGGTGGGTAACGGTCGACTTGACCATATGACATGGACCCGACCCGAGGACCTCCCTGGCATGCGGCCCTCGTACAAATTATCCACTATAAAACTTTCCCTGTTCTTGTCATGGTAGGTGGGTAACGGTTGCCTTGACCATATGACGTGGACCAGACCCAAGGACCTCCTCATTATGCGGCCCTCGTACAAGCTAACCACTCTAAGACTTTCCCTGCTCTTGTCATGGTAGGTGGGTAACGGTTGCCTTGACCATATGACGTGGACCAGACCTGAAGACCTCCCCGGTATGCGGCCCTCGTACAAGCTGACCGCCACCTGTAGTCTGTATTATGGCGTTATAAGACAATAAACCCTACCCTGTTCTTGTCGTGGTAGGTGGGTAACAGTCGCCTTGACCATATGACATGGACCAGACCCGAAGACATCCTCGGTATGCGGCCCTCGCACAAACTGACCACAATAAAACTTTCCCTGTTCTTGTTGTGGTAGGTGGCTAACGGTCGCCTTGACCACATGACATGGACCAGACCTGAAAACCTCCTCGGTATGCAGCCCTCGTAAAGCTGACCACTATAAAACTTTCCCTGTTCTTGTTGTGGTAGGTGGGTAACGGTCGCCTTGACCACATGACGTGGACCAGACCTGAAAACCTCCTTGGTATGCAGCCCTCGTAAAGCTGACCACTATAAAACTTTCCCTGTTCTTGTTGTGGTAGGTGGGTAACGGTCGCCTTGACCACATGACGTGGACCAGACCCGAGGAGCTCCCCAGTATGCAGCCCTCGTAAAGCTGACCACTATAAAACTTTCCCTGTTCTTGTTGTGGTAGGTGGGTAACGGTCGCCTTGACCACATGACATGGACCAGACCCGAGGACCTCCCCAGTATGCAGCCCTCGTAAAGCTGACCACTATAAAACTTTCCCTGTTCTTGTTGTGGTAGGTGGGTAACGGTCGCCTTGACCACATGACGTGGACCAGACCCGAGGACCTCCCCAGTATGTAGCCCTCGTAAAGCTGACCACTATAAAACTTTCCCTGTTCTTGTTGTGGTAGGTGGGTAACGGTCGCCTTGACCACATGACGTGGACCAGACCCGAGGACCTCCCCAGTATGCAGCCCTCGTAAAGCTGACCACTATAAAACTTTCCCTGTTCTTGTTGTGGTAGGTGGGTAACAGTCGCCTTGACCACATGACGTGGACCAGACCCGAGGACCTCCCCAGTATGCAGCCCTCGTAAAGCTGACCACTATAAAACTTTCCCTGTTTTTGTCGTGGTAGGTGGGTAACGGTCGCCTTGACCACATGACGTGGACCAGACCTGAAAACCTCCTCGGTATGCAGCCCTCGTAAAGCTGACCACTATAAAACTTTCCCTGTTCTTGTTGTGGTAGGTGGGTAACGGTCGCCTTGACCACATGACGTGGACCAGACCCGAGGACCTCCCCAGTATGCAGCCCTCGTAAAGCTGACCACTATAAAACTTTCCCTGTTCTTGTTGTGGTAGGTGGGTAACGGTCGCCTTGACCACATGACGTGGACCAGACCCGAGGACCTCCCCAGTATGCAGCCCTCATAAAGCTGACCACTATAAAACTTTCCCTGTTCTTGTTGTGGTAGGTGGGTAACGGTCGCCTTGACCACATGACGTGGACCAGACCTGAAGACCTCCTCGGTATTCGGCCCTCATACAAGCTGACCACCTCCAGCCCTGGGTCGGACCTGGCCGCCGAGACTGCAGCAGCCATGACAGCCGGACACCTCGTCTTCAAGGACATTAGTAAGGACATTTCAGTCTGTTTATTTGTTTGTTTTGGTCTATGGGCCTTCCATTAGGTACATATACGTCATATATTTTCGCTGCATTCCTGACTAAATCTATCAGTGTTTGTCTATGCAAAGAAGGTTGGAATTTTAACCGAAAATACGAACTAATTTTAAAGCAAGTCCAGTTGACTGGACCTTTGTCTGGCCTTCATAAAACCGTTTAGTTTATATACATGGTATGTTATATCCTGATGCAGAGACCTATGATAAATCTACAAGTTATTGTAAGTGCCAATGTTTACCGTGAAGAACAAGAACATTTCCTGTTTAGTTTGGGACCATCATATTCAGCCTGTGCCTCAGAGAAGTTTCCACTGCTACGGGTGCCAACCGCACTGAGGTGTCATTCCAGACAGAAATCCTAGATTAGGGGTGGATACAGGATTTTCGAAAAGGGGGTCAGCATAAAGGCTTAGTACTAAAACTGTGTGCAATCACAAATATGTGTGTGGCATTGCCCCCTCATTTTGTAGTTTAGGGGTCCACCAAAAGGAGGGAGGCAGGACCCCCAGGATCCGCCCCTGTAGATGGATTGAAAAGAAAAAAGTAAATATTGTTGTCCAGTGTAGCTATATGAGCTGCATCCACATTAGAGTGTTTTTGAACTTAAAATTTTATCAAGAATTAAATCGACTTGATTTCATAAGACATAGGACAGACAACATATTTCATACAAACATTTTCCGTTTAAACTAAAATTCTTTCAGAGTGAGGATTGTTCTCGTGTTTTACAAGATGAACTCTATGTACCAAACTTTTTGGTTCACGTATCTAACGGATTACAAGTGCAGAAAGATTATATATATATATATATATATATATGATTTCTTTTATTGCTTATATGACATCGCGATCTTCCAGCCTATTGAATTACATATATAGTAACAAATAGTGTTGGCGAGTACTTAATTCTGTAATGGGATGTGATGAAGTATGATTTGAGTGACACAATCCATGTGGATCCTTCCTAATATACCAAGATATATGTGCGTCAGTTCACTTGGCAGATACAGATGTTTGCAATGACATTAAGAAGATAGGAAGGAAAAATGAAACTATGTTTGTGTGTTGTGTGTTGCATAACGTCACGAAACATGAATGACAGTACATTTTTTCTGAGTTACACGTAACCATGCCTAGTTTTTGTGCGGTTACGTTATTATTTGAGAGCTTACTATATGCTAAATGCATGAACACGTGGAGAGCTCTAATTATCCCCAAAATTTAGGCATGCACTATCAACTTCTTTTTTTTATAATATTTTAGTTGTCATCTTCAGGTGATTCTGATCTTCTAGATGTCACAATGAAACTTCCTCGGATGTTATACTAGTACAATATCATCATTTTTATAAGGATGAAAATGATATATACAATGTGATAAAGATAATTACAGAACTGTGAGATACCCAAATTGTCATTAAAGTACGTGCACTCCTTTATATAAAGGAATTAGCTCAGATGAACATAAAAGCGTGACGTATTTTCTGGAAGTAAAATTGATCTTCCGTGGTTCCGGTTTCTTATTGAGAGGCAGAGGCAGAGAGTTCAAAATATGAACTACCGGTACCACTAAAAAGTTCATTGTTGATTAATGTCATTGCAAAAATCTGTATTTATACTGGACAACAGTATTTATTTTTGTCTTGCCCCCAGAATCAGTGTTTGACTCAACCTTTATCTGAGCCCTGATATTCATGTAAACTTTATTTACCCGCAGACCCCGTGTATGCAGACTCCCTCCTGAGACACGCCAAAGAGCTCTACTCATTCGCCAAGACCTACAGGGGCAAATACTCGGACAGTATTCCTGATGCAGCGGAATTTTACAGGCAAGTCGTTTTCATTAGTCTCTGTGAACTGCCCTTCTTTGCACTTGAAGATGCTGTTGGTATTTTACAAGAATGTCGTGCGAGACACTCCTCCCTTATCAAAGAATTTTTCTGTTAATTTGTCAGCTACTTACTCGAAGAAAATTAACATTTAATATTCAATTTTTCTGATTTCTGGCTATCATGTGCGGCCACACCCGTAACTTTTTATCTAGATATCATATCAAAGTAACTTTTCCAAAACATGTGACAAATCTACTGGAATTCGAGAACTATACTTTGCTGACTGTATATTGAAAAAATGTTGAAAAATGAACACAAAAATAAAAACCAAAATGGCCAACCGCATATCTTTCATCTGTATTTAAAGGCCTTCATACGAATCGTTACAATGGATTCTTCCCGTATACTTTTTCAGGGATACTATGCACCTTTGATATCCTTGTACATTGAAAACAAAATGCACCTCCTTTTTCCATTTGTAAGGTGGTTCCTGGGGGCCTTGACACGCCCCCCCCTCCTTTTGGTGGACCCCTAAACTAGAAAAAGAGGGGGAAATGATGTGTATGTACGCACGATTACATGTGGTTTAAGTACTTATCCTTTATGCTGACCTCCCCATCCCCCCTTTTGAAAGTCCTGTATCCGCCCCTGTAACCAGTCATGTCTGTAACTTGCAGGTCCTCCCAGTACGAAGACGAGCTGGCCTGGGCGGCTGTTTGGCTGTCCAAGGCGACCGGTGAGGCGGTCTACCTGAGTGAGGCCCAGACCTTCCTGGACCAGCTCAGCACCCCCGCCGAACTGTCCTGGGACGACAAGAAAATAGTGGCCAGTGTGAGTATATATTTCTTTGAATGATACTCTTTTATTTTGAGATTTGATTAAAATCAATAGATCGGAAGAGAATGTCTAGAATAGGCAAATCATTAATAATTAGTCTTTTTTTATACACTCTAAAAATGTTATTTTGATACATTTTAAAATTAGATTTGTTATTTTTATGTATTTTAAAATTAGATTTACCTTTTAAGCGTCCAAATATTTGCTTTCAAATCCAGGTGATAAGGAAAGGGGAAAAATAATGCTTCTCAGTTTCGAAACAAAAAGCATGAATAATCAAGATGGTGAAACCCGCATGTTCTAAGAATTAAACCAATCTACTATATTTAGATAAAACACACATCTCCATTACATTTTCGTTGGGTTTAACATAGGTAACACTTTATGTTATTTTTTAATGTATGGATGAAGATCTGACACACCTGCTTAAACCGCTAAGTAACCTGTTGATCTAAAACACTCTTTCTCTTACAGCTTCTCGTGTATGAGGCGAACCCAGGCCACACCAAATCTCGAAACAACATCAACAGTTTCGTCAATAACTGGTTGAACAGCGTGCCCAGGACCCCGAGGGGCCTGGCCTGGCTCAGACAGTGGGGACCCAACAGATATGCAGGTCAGTCTGCTGTTGGAAGAGCTCCTGGGGTATAATGTATTATAGCTGATTTGCAAATACGTTTTGTCAACAAAACAGGAAAATATTTTTCCTTTTTTTTAAAATCAATTTTAGATTGAATTCTGCAGAATTTGTGTTATGTTGACCATTTTGATTGCAATGGAAGCTGATGTAAACTGACATTCTGCCAATAGCATTTGAAATATATGAATTTGAATAGAGTTTTGTGTACGCCAAACTCAACTCCACATGTGTGGTGAAGTTGTTGCTTTTTTTGTTATCATAAAAAAAATCATTAAATAGGTCAGGGAATCAACTGGTTTCGGCTTATGAAGGCCTTCTTCAGAATTATCTAACATAATATGATATTTTCTATTGTTCTCTGCAGCCAACGCGGCGTTCTGCCTGCAGGTGGCGGCCGACATGGGCATCCAGCCGGCCCGGGCCAGGACCTTCGCCAGGGACCAGGTAGACTACATGCTGGGGGACGGAGGGAGGAGCTTCGTGGTGGGCTTTGGGACCAACCCACCCACCCGACCCCACCACAGGGCCAGGTGAGGGGGAATGAAATGTTAATCTTTTTTGTGTATTAACCACAATCACTTTATAAGTGTTCTTCCATGTAGGTACAATCAGAATATAGTTGTAATAATCATATAATATGTACATAGCAGTTAAGTGACATCCTGTACATAATAGGCTGCTAAATGAGTCATGAATTACAGAAAAAAATAACCATGGTCTCAAACATGCGAATTGGCGAGTTACAAAATGTCCAAATATTTCTGGATTCAAGCGATATTTAAAAAAAGAATCGTACATATATGACACTTTTCGTAAGGACTACAACCGTTATCAAATACTGTAATGTCTAAGTCTATAATGTACCTGGAAGGTAGGGGAAACCAGAAGATGTTTATGAATGGCTTTCTAAAAGAAACTATTGAAAAAGCTTCCAACTGGGAAGCTGCTGCAAATTGTCAAATATCATAACATGCATTTGTTACTGTTTCCTGCCCTCTCCCTCACGCCACTACGAAGAATAAATGTAGCTAACACAAGACACAAAGAAAAATATCTATTGATAGCACATGAATAAGGACCTTATCAAAAGAATATATATGACATTGTATAATGTTCGTCAGCTCCCCTTTCAGGTCTCAGCAATATCTATCACTAGAATAGTCCAAAATAACGCAGGCAGTATTGTACCAAGAGACTTGGGGGGGTGTCTCTTTGAAAAGTTCATGGCATGAAAAATAAAATATCTCAATTTTTGCAGAAAATCTCATTTAGAACCCCCTCAGATTTACCCGGAACCTCTGACGGGCATTGTGCAATATTAAGCAGGTCATTGAACTGCTGGTCTGGTTATAGTGTACTTTAAGTGAACTTTTCACTTTATTTTGTACATGTAAACCTATAGCAAATTCGATATATAAGTGGTCATCCCCCTATAAGCTGGGTGATCCAACCAATGTTGTTCCACCGGGCTGGTCATTACTAGTTTATTTCGGGAACTACTGCCACCATACCTGGCACCAAAGCAACAAATCAGATCAGTCTAAACTCTATAAGACCCCCTATGTAGCACTATAATGACCAGACCCTACTTGATAATCCAGAGGGTTATAGAGGGAATGGGAATGGGCTGAGAGTTAGGGATTTACCGGCGCTTTAGCGATACTCTAGCCCAGGCGTTTGATATCATATTATTGTGAATACTCATGTGGGAAATTTGTTTTGGTCCTAATATTTGACTACTTTGGTGTAAATACTTCATGAGAAGCTATAAGACAGAGTGTGAATTCCTTCAGGGGCCCATGCATTGCCAAGACCCAGTTAGTAATTGTGACCAGTCACGGGTTAGGGTAACCTAGTGGGATATTAGTCATTTTGTTCTATGCAAGATCATTTCAATGAAGATCCACATGAAAAGTTGTTGTATTTCGAATACTTGTGATAATTAAGAAAATTGTAATTAGTAGCTAAATATCCATTAGTTCAAGGACCTATAATATGGCAATGGAGCACAAATGGTAAAATAGAGGCACGCATGTTTGTACCATGAAGGGGATTTTAAACTCTGATATCTCAGCCTATAATAGGAATATCTAAAAATGGTTGGCATTGTCTGAAAGGTAGGATTGCAAATTCAAATTTATGCTTTCTCCCTCTAGGACACTAATACCCATGATTGGTCACAATTGCCAATTTTAGCCAATTGTCCCTTGTATAAGGGTCCCAAAAGGGGTGTTCAGACAAGCTATCCCTCCACCTGCATTACCAGCAGGTGGCAGCAACCTAAGTGAGAAGGATGTATACCCTCTTTACCTTCCTGCAGCTCATGCCCTGCATGGCCCACCCTCTGCAGCTGACCAACTACAATTCGCCCGACCCTAACTATAACGGGGTTTTGCCTTAAGCCCATATTCCACATACCAATTTTGCTACCGATTTGTAAAATCGGCAGTTGAAATAAAGGTGATATATAGATGTGTTATACATCAATAGAAAGGTCTTACAATTTTCTTTTGAAAGGTATACAGGATGTAAGGTCTTATGTTATATTCTCAGAGACAATCAAAGAAATACAAAATCAGCAGCATCAAAATTGGTATGTGGAATACGGCCTTTTCTGTCCATCCTTTACCTTATACCTTTATACCTTTCTGCAGCTTGTGCCCAGTGCGGCCTGCCCCCTGCAGCTGGACCAACTACCATACTACTATCACTCGCCTGACCAAAACCTGTTGACCCTGTATGGCCAGTCTTCATGATCCCCAATAACAGTGTTTGGCCTTAATGTCCATTCTTTACCTTATAAATAATGGATACGAGGCAAAATTGTGTTTGAACTTCAATGCTGCTACGTCAGATGCCTGGATCCTGGGATCAGGCAATATACCTTTCTGTAGTTTGGCCCAGTGTGGCCCGCCCCTTGCAGCTGGACCAACTCGCCCGACTCCAACCTGAATTCTGTTACAGCCACTCTCCATGATACCTAAGAACGGGGTTTGGGCTTACTGTCCATTCTTTATCTTATATATGTATACCTTCATGAAGCTCGTGCCCGGCGCGGCCTGCCCCTTGCAGCTGGACCGACTTCAACTCACCCAACCCCAACCCGTTCACCCTGTCTGGGGCCCTGGTGGGAGGCCCTGACATTAACGACCAGTACGCTGACGACAGGAGCGACTACATCAAGAACGAAGTGGCCTGCGACTACAACGCCGGCTTCCAGTCTGCTGTGGCTGGTGGGTACACCCTTATTTCCTATGCACCGTTTCCACGAGTCTGTGCAGACACAGGACTTTGAAAAGGGGTCTGCATATATAGGCTAAACACTAAAACGTTGCACAAAAGGGGTCCGCATATATAGGCTAAACACTAAAACCTTGTGTGAAAGGGGTCTGCATATATAGGCTAAACACTAAAACGTTGTGTGAAAGGGGTCTGCATATATAGGCTAAACACTAAAACGTTGCACAAAAGGGGTCTGTGTATATAGGCTAAACAATAAAATGTTGCACAAAAGGGGTCTGCATATATAGGCTAAACACTAAAACGTTGCACAAAAGGGGTCCGTATGTACGGGCTAAGCACTAAAACGTTGTGCAAAAGGGTATATCAGTGTAAAGAGACTTTTATCTTCATATTGCTCACATAGATATCCTTGATTGATGTTGCAGCCTCATTTCTTCACATTACATCACCATGAGTTTTATGTTCATTCTGAAAAGAGAGTCGACTTAGTGTTGTCACCAATGTCATCTGAGGGAGCAGGACCTTTCATACTCTTTCAAGTTGCATTCATTAGACTTGTTTTGTTAGTCTAACTCAGCGTACCACCCAAAATCCATTTTCAAATTCCCTGTGTTTTCCCTGAGATCTTCCTGTCCCACAGCAATTTTTCTCGTCATATTCAGGAATTTCAGAACCTGGCGAAATGAAATTCCCTGTGTTTTGGCAAAATTTGCAAATTCCCTGTGTTCTCCCTGTCAGGGAAATTCTTTGGCATTTTCCATGTTTTCCCTGTGTTGTTGGTACCCTGCTTACTATCCTGTTGATGCACGTGGCATAATTCACTGATCTCGACCTCTCCATTCCCGTTTCCTTCTAAAAAATATTGTTCTATATTGCAGGAATATTTCAGAGCATGCTACCATAGAGGAAACGGTGTAACCTGACAGGGATATGTCCGACCCTAGTACCACCAACGTGACAAATGCAGAGACACTTACTGGGGCGTTCTTCTTTTAAATGTTGCCGTGTTTTACCAAAAAAAACTGTGATCTATGCAAAATTGCGTTGCTACGCAAAACTTCCGAACCCTGCATAAATCACGGAAATTTCTTTTTTTTTCTATGACAAATTTCTGATTAATAAAGAGATGGGTTATTTTTGGTAAAACGGGCAAGTTACGTATGTTTGTTTTGAAACGACAACCTGATATTACCCCCTTTACCCCTCTTCAGACTTAGTGCATATCGTATGGTTATCTGGATTATAGGAGGCCTTGGTGGTAGTATTCATTATGAAAGTTATCATTAAAGGGAGCCAAAACCAATAAATTCAATTCAATTAAACTCAAATAATCATGGAAGTCCATTCCTTGAGCCTATTCCTAGCCTATGTTAAAATCTAAACCATGAAATATGGTAAAAAATCATTAAAAACACATTTTCTTGCTCAAATCAATTAATGTGGATCCGCAAAAATAGGGTTTGTTTACAAACAAATGCAAATATTACCATCTCTTGTGGCATTCTACTTCAGTTTGAGCTAGTTTTCACAGCTAATACTTTACCACTGATCTTAACTGGACTCACCTAACATATTTCTATACTTATCTCAGTTTTGACAATTTTGTCAATTATATTGGTTTTGGCTCCCTTTAACATTGTTTAATCCCAGTGAAAAGATCCACAATGTGCCTTCAAGCTCAATGTTCATTTACAAACTTGTAAGCCTCTTTTAGGCTCAATTTGTTGTGTACTCAAGCCTTGACTGGGTGCCTGCTATTCAAAGATACTACTGAAAGCACAAGAATGAAACATATCCGAAAGACTATATCTTAGTGCAACTCAGATTGTTAAGCTCTACTGCCTGACTACTATAAGAAACCCTCTACAAAAACGGACCGTTGTCTATACGGCGCCTACCTTACATATCTTTTCCGTAACTATTTGGAAGTTTTACTGATCTTACATACCTTACATCATATTGCTAGAACAAACATACAAATAAAAGATGATGAGCAGTTGGAGTTTAGGGTCCACCTAGCAAGTTTTCCACTATATCGAGACGAACTCCCCCTTTTACTTTGTAAAAAGTACTGATGACCGAATCTATGAGGATGAGAACGGTGGCAACGAATGGAGGTCCAACAGACACCTTGGGGAATCAAATAATTTGGGAAGCATAATTGGTGACTTTTCTACAGAAAATTGTGAATCTTATTTCTATTCTAAAGTGGCAAAAAATCTGGAAATCCGGAAAAATGGCATCTCTGAATTGACAACAGAAATAAAAACAGGACATTGTTGTGAAATGAGAGCATCATTTATTGACCTGTGTATGTCAGTAGCACACTCCAGACAAGATTCTAATCCGACACATTTTGGTATTAAAATACAGACAGGAATTATCGTAGGTAACTTATATAAATTGCCACTCCCACTGTATAAGTTATCCTCATAAGTAACACAAAGAGTTTGCAATCTCTCTAATAATGGTTGCGTGGATGGATTACAGTCAGTTTGATGTTTCTATGCGGAGTGAAAACTATTCTTATGGAGTTTATCGATAATAAAATGTTTCTCTTCAAAATGAACAACCCTTCACGTCATTTCTTTTCTATCTATATAATAATACAGAATCCCCTATAATCATCCTTACTTATTACAATCCTAATTTTGATTTGAGATCATTATCAAAAGAACTACATTTATCTGTCAACATTAAGAAAACACGTTCGGCTCTCTCTAAATGTAGACAGCCTTTGTAAATTTCTTTTAAAATTACGTATCTCTTAAAATACCTTTTCCCAATCAGTTTTAACAACAAAGATTTATATTTAGTAACTACCTACACGATCATATGAAATCATTCGACTGGCTTTCTACTGTGAAGAACGTGAAATTATGTGTGTTCAAAGTACACCCATTGCACTATATTTGATAACTACGAAGTCAGATATAATTAAATGAAATCTTTTGTAGTATTGTTTTCCGCATTCATATCAGAATATAACTAAAATCTAAAAAAGAAAATCACAACCAAGAAAGAATATAAAATAGGCGAGTATGATATTAAGTATCAGGCCTGTAATTTTAGTTTCTTTGATAAAAAAGAGGATTCTTATCTGTGTAAACAGCGGTGGGGTCGGTCTTCATATAAAAGATTAAAAATGGATCTATACATAATTATCACAACATAGATGCGCACTGTATACATACATCTTAAAATGATTAAAACTTTGGGAATAAGAAAACAGTTACAAACATAACCGTTAAAACAATGTGTCAGTGGGAATTGACTCTCACTTTCCTTAGGCTTCTAACATTTTCAAGGTGCAAAATATACAAAAATATACAAGGGGTTTAACAATAAAAACAGACGCACTGGACTTGGTAAAAGTGTGGCTGTTTGCTGGAGAGTATACTGAATAACATTGAAAAGAATGAAAACATCACATACAGAACATAGTCCCTAGTCATTATTACATAGCTTATCCGATATATTCCATGTAACATGACACAATATGTACAGAAACATTAACTGCCATTTTCTGTTCTGAGGTTTAGTATGGATATCATCTACACCCATAGACGAAGAGGAATGAAACAATGGACATGTATATAGATATATCTATACCGTGTGTATATAGGGTAAGCACACCAGATTTCCTGATTACAGAATATCGTTTAATCACTAACCATTCACCATAAGAAAGGTGTTAGTAAATTCTTGGTTGAAATGGGGAACATAAAAAAGTAAGATGGAGGGTTAGGGTATTCATTGAGAAATGTCTTTTCTGGAATGTAGGTACGAAATATATATCACCAATAGCCATTATCACTAAGAACTACTCCTATTTTGTCTTCTCACCAAGCTCTAGTAATCTGTAGATCAACACATCTTAGATTAGAAGCCAATGTTTGGAATGTAATGTTTATGTTTTTCATGGCTTTTTAAAAATAAAAAGTCTTAGCCAAAGTGTTAACAGAATTACTGATATAAATATCATTTCATTATATATATAATTAATCATTTACCTTTCTAATAGATTAGAATTATACATTGCATTCCATCAGGACGTTATTAATTTACGGACCAATTAGTTTACAAATATACACTCCAATATTAACTATCACCACACACAGTAGTATTACATAGTTCCTGCTCAATTTCTGAGTCCATAATTACAGTGTCTACAAAAGATGTTGGCTCTTAATGCTCAGACCTTAATATTTCTGCCACATATTTTCCTTGAATTTAAACACAGAATTTCAGATACAGGTTACATGTCTTAACAACTTCAGTGCAGGATTCATATTTTCAGAGTTTTTTCCCCAGTGCCCAGTAATTGAGTTTACTCCATTTGGAGCTTATCAACCCTGAAAACTGGACCACCTGTGACCCAATTTGCAATTCAGTGCTGGCTAATCAAAGACAATGTACTTGAGAAGAGTTTTGAGATTCATTGTGAAACAAACAGGCAAGAGAGGGTCAGAGTCTTCAAAACAAGATAATTGATTTTTGGTTGATTTGACCTGGCAGGGTGTCATTGACAGGACACAAAGTCTCAAAATGACATTATGTTTGAACATTTTGAGACATAATGCTTTTTAAGACTTTGTGTCATAACAGCCCTGCTAACTTGGGCACTAGACTTCACTGGAGCTAGCATAGAATAATCCTGAGCCGCCCTAGTCTTAAGCCCCATACCCGCAGGACTGACTTGATTCACGAATCAGCTGATTCTACCAAAATGATCGCCCGATTCGTGCAGCGATTCAGAAACAAACATGTACATATCAATACTGTATCCTGACCGGTGACCAATCAAAAGCTCGATCAGCAAGGTTCGAATCGCCCTACTGGGTATGGGGTTATTATAGACTGACCGTTTAACAAGACTTTGATTCTGCCAGTATTCTGACCAATCTGACTCATCGATTGAACACCGTACTTGACTCATCCGATGGTTAACCCTTTACGACCGTGGCGCACGCGCCATTGAGCATTACTATAGAGTATTATACTGTATTTGATTCCACAAACAGCTAACACTTTGAGATTCAGATTTAACAAACAGTTTTGAGATTCATAATACATGTTTCATAGGACTACTTCATTGATGGGCTCCTTACAGGCCCTTACGAAGTGTGAGTTGGGTAAAACACCCACTGAAATACATCAATAGACTTGCATGGATATTTACAATATAGACATCATGACTTGACGGAAATGTAATAATAACGACAAGAATGTGACGAGAATGTGTAACAGAAGTGAAACAAGGGTGATGTTGAATTAAAACTGCTACTGTTTTCTAATTAAGGTGGTTGGGATTCATCATAATAAGGTGGGGAGGATGGGGGCAGAGGGATCGGAACCAAATCATTTGACAGCATCTCTGGCTAGCCATCCTGCTGCCACCTAGTGACAGCCATCCAAAACAAAGGCCATCTACCACAGACTATGTACACAACCCAGAGCGCCCTCTGCAAAGAAAACGACAAACTAGCCCAAAGAGGAGCAAAATTTGGAAAAAAAGGTTTTTTTCTTCCTTTTTTTTCTTGTTTGTCATCAAGGCACAGAGCATGTACAATAAACAGCCACACCGTGCTTGCCTCCCTCCTAGACGATCTGGTTTGAGACTATGGACGTTGAAGCTAAGCCTTACTAATGGAAACCAGAGTTAGATGTTGCTTTTTTTTACTAAAAAAAAAAAAATCTAGCTTCTTCTTTGTTAGTGTCACTGGAGGGAGCTGGCACTGAGTGCTGGGGTAGAATGAACGGCCGCTTGGTCTAACAGTACTCACTGTCTCTGCAATGGTGGTCCTTTATATTTATTACCTAGTTCTTTGTATCTATCCAGTTAAAAGAGTTGTCTTCTGTATCATAAGGTAGGTTTCCTTCTAGCTAGCTTTACTTCAGATCCTACACTAACCCTTGCACTGTCTGGTTTAGTCATCACAGTTTTCTTTTTGTCTGTAGAACTTTTTCAAGCTTTCGAGGAAAATCTGTCAGAGGTTCCACAAGGTGCTCACCCAGATACTGTTTACAACTAACTTCAGATCATTTTTCTTTAAAATGTAATTTGATTGGTTGATCTCATGAGTGTAGCCAAAAAACGTTGTTTGCGTGGCATTAATAAAAATAGTTTTCTTGCAATTTATCAAGACGACATTACATTTCTGAGTTGCCAAATTTCATTTCGTCATTTAACTTGTGGGGGCACCTTGTTTCACGTGTTAGTTTTCCATCACCGAAAGTCTCTTTTTTTGCAATGTTAAGTACTTCACAGAGGCAGGACTCAGATTAACAGATTTAGAGAAGAACAGACAAAGAGAACAGATCCCTGTGGCTAAAGGAATGTCACAAAGGTGTCACAGATAGTCATAGAGTAAGCCATAGATCTGTGGTGAGAATTGTTTTCTCAGTGCAACACTGGGGATGTTATTGTGATACAACCATGGTATGTTTTTCTTCCTCTTCCTTCATTTCTGTCTTGATCAGGTCTAGTTGACCATAAAACGTTAGTGAGTAGGTGCATTTCGTGCTGGATTAAATATTACATACTTTACATACCTACCCAAGTGAAATCTGGAGGTCAAGATACTATAGACATTCTTCCCGAATGACAATTTAAAATACAGATTCTCAAAAACGATTAATCGAATTTCGATAAGAACATAGATAAAATCATAAGTTAAAAGTTTTCTTGTCATATAGGAAGAGTCGGATCCATAAAACAAGAGAGGCTAATTTAGCGATATTTCTGCAAGTAATAATATCCAATAGAACAGAAAACCGACCAACTTGACCTGCCAGTATTCACCTTGGGAGGCTGTGTCTAATAAGACCGGTGCTCCTGATACAATATATATGCACCTAAGACCTGTAGTGTTTTCCGACGGACCTTCATTCTACCCGATATTTTCTAAAGGAACAGAAACTATCGGGTTGCTGTTGTCTAGCAGCAGGTACTGTCACTAATCTCTAGTTCTGCGGTCGTCTCGATCGTGCAGTGACTAGGCAACAGTGTCCTGCCGCTTGGCAACATGGGTTGATGTTAAGCGACCGTCTCGCCCTCCGGCTGAACCGACACTTCATACTTGTCGCCCGCCGCTCCCCCGCGCTTCCAGAAGCGCACCTTGTTAAGCTTGGCCTTGAGCATACTTGGGCGATGCTGGAAAAAGAAATCAAACTCTGAGTTAAGAGCAATTGATAATCATTTCAAATGATATTTGGTAACGGAAACTTCGTGGTATATAGTATTCAGGATCTGATACACTACGAATGACAGCTATACTACTTTTAGTAGCGATGACACAAAGTATCTGTGATTGTATTAACTATAAGTAATTTGATTTACATCTACACCTTCCAGAGATGCCACTCATGAGAGGGAAAAAATCCGGAAAAGTAGGAAGGACGTTTTTGGATTTTCGGTCTAGATCTAAACGGGGGGTAATGTTCACTAGAAAATGATACTTTATGGTTTGATTGCTTTAGAAACAAACTAGTATTGATTTGAGGACGAATTTGTTGACACTTCAATCGTGTAATCTGAACTTAACCTGCGAACAACCGGAAATCCAAAAAGAAAGGAAAATGACTTCCTTTGAATCTTAAGCTTTCGGTTTTAAAGGTAAAGAAATGAAAAGACATATTTTCATTTTCCTTGGGGGGCCTTCCCATTTAGTACGCACATTTTAAACAATTTTAGACCCTCCCCCCTCCCCCTTGGCCAAAATATGCATTGGATTTGTACTAAAATATTCGCAAATTTTCAAGAATTTCTGACCCCCCCTCCCCCCTTGATGCGTACATACTTAATGGAAGGCCCCTTGTCAAAACCTTGAAATAAATGTCCTCTACTGACCTCTATGAGCCACATGCCGGCTCGGGAGGTGGGATACTTGTAGGCGTAGAGCAGCCACCCCACGAGGGCCAGTACCAGTATTAAGATGAGGACGATGGCCAGTGTGGCCCCGATGGGAAGGCCATGCGGGCCACCCTTCGACCGCCGGCTGGTAGGGGCCGCGCCGCCCTTCGTCGGCCGGTTCGGTCGGGCCGGGTATTTGTGACACTCGTCCACGTTCTTGAATTTCTGTTAAAAAAAATTATGTCTCATTAGTTCACTATACTATTGATAAATAAATATTATATATAATTTTTCATTGGTTCGCTGTATGAAAAATATTTCGTTAGTTCAGTTAGATTTTGTTGGAGCATATGGTAATGATAACCGACCATTGGTTATGAGGATAATTATTCGTCCCCTCCTTCCATTTGTTTTATTGGTATGAAAATTCTTTTCTAGCGACATTCCAAACCAATGTATTGAATAAGTTAGAAAAATTTAACATCTTCATGAAAAATAATGTGATGTAAGCGAATGAAATGTGAATGAAAAAACATCCATAGGAACACTTATCACCGTCAATACATTCTAGGTTGAATATGCACAAAGATGTAATTCCATAAGATGAATAAGGTTAGTAGTCATAGCAATGCCGCCATCCAGCATGTTAAACATGTAATACGTACATAGCTGGTGTCTTACAAGAATTTTCATCTCACTGCATCAAGTAAGCATTGCGCATCGTAAATACAATACAATCTCAAGCATAAATTCCAAAGCGGTTTTACTAATCTGTTCTTGAAAAGACTATGTTGAAATTTATTGAATTTTATATGACTCCGTACATGGGTAAAAAAAATTGAGATGAGCTTATATTTTCAAATGGTTTAAATCTGAAATGAAGGATAGAGTAACATTCATAAAACAGTGTTGCATGGTGAATTACCCAGATTTATCTAAGGTTAAACAACCGCAGTGTACATATTTTTATATATTGTTCCTGGTTTTGATTGCGTTATGCATCTTTTCAAATGAAATTCGAAACTAGATATTCTTTCACTCACCAGGCTTTGCAATGTGAAATCAAACATGAGCTTTCGATAGGTAGTACCTTGGATAGTGTTATATAAATGGACCAGTAGCCCTTTGCTGGTTTCTATTCGGTAACACATGTAGTCTAGTTGTACACCCTTAGATAAATCTTAAGTAAGAAACGCTCTTGAAAAAAAATATTAATAGTACCTATATCTTTTAATAAAAAACATAACGAAATGCATTAACTGAATATTTCAAACTTATAACGATCCTCCAAAAGTAGGAACAAACACTTTTTTTATATCACCCAGAAAATAATAGTACCAGTGTGGTGTGTCGAAAGGTGTCCTTATCTAATTTACATCTTAAAATCATATGAACAGAATTATTCATATTTTTAGAAAGAAAACACACATTATTTCATAAGTTATTTTGGTGACCTATGCAATGGGATATGTGCTGACTTTGAAATAAATCTTTTCTAAGATAACTAAAACTGCTTCGTATCTGTACCTGGACAGATCGACATTTGAGCTAGCATAAAACTCTCGTTACAAAAGGCATTTTTCCAAAGCTTTTGATTTGTGTTAGTACAGCTCATTATTTCAGTCAAGCAATCTGGCATATCGAATGCAAAAACTTATATTCATATGTCGATCATTGACAGTGTATTTCCCATTGAACATTAAAGTGACCGGTACATTTATAAAACTCCGCCTTGCCATCTGATCGGCCACTGAACTCGTTTTGTTTTTGTTGTTATTAAGCTAACTAAATCCTCAAATATCACATATACAGGGTGATATACAGGGTGTTTAGTCGGCCTGACGATAAACTTTACTCGCTCCATAACGATTGTTTACCTTGGTTGGCTGACCATATAATTCTGCGGCAATGGTCAATCAAACAACTCTTTAAGTGTTTTCATACAGTAAATACTTATGAATGGGGAGAGGGGGGTCAGAAAATCGAAAGATGTGTGTACTTTCATCTACCAAAGGGAATGGAAAGGTTCAACAATTCAAAATAAATGCATAAGTAAAGAAAGAAAGGCCCCTTGATGTGGAGAACCTGTCTAAGATTTGCCTACTCCCCATCTTATTAATATCAACTTTCTGAAAATTCAAAATAGGGACACCCTATGTACTCCAATTCTACAAATCTGTACGATGAAACATTTTGTTCAATACAGTAGGAGCCATGTTGAGAGATCTCTTAATACTTAGGGACTAAGTTGAACTGGTACTGCCCCTATAATTATATTACTGTTCTTCCTGTGTATAATGTTGGTGGTTCCATAAAACCATAACCTACCCACTAGTTAAGGAGAATCACAATACAGAGAGATGTTTGTCAACATCTTTGTTCATATCACGGCGAGAACAAGGTGACTCCCGCCACTGGGATTACTACCCAACTCTTTTCAAAGGGTGTCAAGGGGTCTATTAGTCTGTGTGCAATGTCACTGCAAGGGCACCACTAAACACAGATGGTGGTCAGGGTTAAGTCAAAGTAGCATGGTGCCACAGAGTGCCTTGAGGGGTGATCAGGCTCAGGAGACTGGAGAAACATACAACACAGAGGGTAGGCAGTTTACATTGTCTGCTTCGCTCCGGTCCGACACGGTCAGGTTCTCACCGCCAGCTGGGGGTGGTCCAGCCGGGTTAGCGCCTAGGTCATGGGTCAAAAGGTCCTTACATGGGGGCTTAGGACCTTTTCCTGCAGGTTTTGAACCACTACTAGGGGCATTCTGAGGGGGAGGGTCTGATACTATGTGGTATCCTTTTGGGGGAGCTAGGGTTGTGGATGGGGTGTTTGTGGTAGTGGTGGTTATGGTAGTTTGAGAGGTGGGAGGTGGAGTGGTGGTGGTTTGGGAGGTAACAGTTGAGGTGGTGGTGGGGGTTGAAGAGGTGGTGGTGGAGAGTGTAGAGGTGGTGGTGGGGGTTGGAGAGGTGCTAATAGGAGGGGTCTCAGGGGTAGATCTGGGCTTGGGAATAGCAATGTTGGAGGGTTGGGTTGAAGACACAGTTGATTCAGGAATAATTTCAGTGGCTGTCTCAGCTGAAAATGCATGCATTGGGGACCTAGTTGTCCCAAAGACTTCAGCCAAGCTTCTTGTGCTTGAAATGCCAAGCTGCTTATCTGATTTTGTGTCAGTTGTGAAAGGCTTTCTTGTAAGCATTGTGGTTTTAGTACTGAGTAAGCTCTTTGTGCTAGCAGGCCCAGAAGTAGGGCTAACTGTTGTAGAAACCTGGTTCAAAGTTGCCCCTGGAGAGCTAGAATTAGAGTCTGGTTCTGAGGTGGGGGCCACTGTTGTGGAGGGTATGGTGGTAGTATTGGAGGTGGTGGTAGGGGCTAGGCAATCATGCACAGTCTTCAGTTTCTGTAAAATTGTAAATTAAACTTTTTAATTGTTTGTATTAAACCTTCCCTAAATAATATTTTCGTTTCAATAACAAAAAAACCCTGGTACACCTCTTGTTGAACAGTGGAAAGAGACAAAACTGCTTTTGATTTCTTATATCTGAGAAATTGTGAGAATATAAATACATAATATTATGATGGAATTATAAACGAGTAAATATTTGCAAAATATCTTCCGTAAAATCAACAACAAATGATATAAAAGATGTTATGAATATGGGATTAATCATTTACTGGTTAGACACCCAGCTCCGAAATCAGGTTACATTAGTACTGACTTTTCTCACAGAGCCTCACTTGAATGAATTAAAGAAATAGGGATCTCATTCTACTTTAGTGCTAAAGTGTAGTTTTTCTTTTAGGTAAGTGCATGTTTTAGCTTTTCTACGTTTTAAGTAAAAGTGCATACACTGCTGTTACAGAATCATCACAGGAATGTTAAATGATATTCCTGACAATTCAGGTTTTGTAAATACTAAACTAACAGGTCAAATATCCATGCGGAAGTTGGAAAAAATATTCATAACAATCTTTCCTTGAACATAGTTTTTGTCTTTTTTCAAACTTAATTTTTTTCAGATCTAAAAGCCTGTTTTTACAGCTTCTCAGTACAACAATCATCCAAACACACACATTAGTGTCTATGTTTTAATAATATGTAAAGGTAAAACAGTAAGACTTACAGCTTCATGACATCGCCGGACGAGCCAGTCCTGACGCTTTCGGTCAAGGCCGTCAGAACACCGGCCGGCATCGGGACACCACTGACAGTCAAAACTAATGTTGGCCATGATGCACTGCTTGCAGTCCTCTATGGCAATACAAGCTGCAATGGGAGACAAAACTTGATAGTACACAGCTTAGTTTATTACAGATCACTACAGGATTTTGAAGGATTGAGCAGAGATAAAAGGGAAACAGCTCCAGACATAGATGTATAGAATCAAAGGGAAATAGACCCTAAGACATAAATGTAGAGGATAAAAGGGAAATGGAGTCTAAGACGTAGATGTGTAGAATTAAATATGGTAAATTCAATTTACATTAAGTAGGCACGAGACGAACAGGCAAAGAATGATGTATAAGATTAAAGGCAATCCTTTAGTATAGATTAACTGTTTTGAATGTTGTCTAAGTTAAGTTTCATAAAAGGCAGGGACTGTATAATTGAAGTAGGTTGTCTCTATGGGTATATTCTATTAATCTTTTTACAATTGCACTTAAAATGGGCTGATTCTGAATGTATTCTATATGATAAAAGAGTGTGTTTTATATAAAAGAGTTGTTTGTCTAAAGAACTCACTTGGGTTGGGGTACATGATGACGGCGGTATCATTCGTTATATCGTCAAAATCTATAGAAACCCTATTATACTCATAGATGGTACGCCTTCGAACCTCTGAAAGAAAAAAAAAGAAGTTATGATTATTGAAAACACTTAAGTTTGTTGGAAGATGAAGCAAGCTGTGCATTAAAAAAATTAGAGTAGATGCTTGAGTTACAAGAAAACAATAATTTAAGTCTACGTCTATTATGTACATACCCATTTATAACGAAAAAGTCAATTAAGATATGCTTGTTGAATCGATTTATTTTTTCACAAATTATTAAAGCAGTGTTATTCCACAGTTAAAAATGGTTTTAAGGAACATCATGATATTGCTGAAGATACTAACAGTCAATTGCATAATTTGAGTTTGAAGTTAATATCATTTATATCTAAGATTATGCTTATCATAAAGGTAGGCTTGACCTAACCTGAATCCTTCTTCATGGTCGATTTTGGCCTAAACCTAAAACATGTGTTTCACTAGTCAATTTTACTCACCATTTCATACGTCGGCTTTGGCAATATGGATTAATCATCGACATGTTATATATCATTAGAAAGAGTTTTTGACTTTCTTTTAGATGGTATGTAGGACGCATCAGGACCGTATACAGGCTCTTCTGTGGGGAGTGGCGAGGTTCCGAAAGTGGAACTTTTGACTATAATTTCAATTATTTCTACTTAAATAAGGGGGTGGCGAGGTTTCCCAAGTGTAACCTTTCAACAGTTTCTTACAATTAGGGGGGTTTGTAAAATCAATTTTTGAAGAAAGGTGGAACTTTTTGACAAATTTCCTCTGTGTACGGGCCTGCGCATGGTCTTTTGCTATATTACTGGTAAACAGTTATAAATATCCCAAATTAGCGGCGGTCAGAATCGCCTAGTGTAATACAGGATTAACTTACGTTCGGTGACAGACTTATCCTCGTAGTAGGCGTCAGAGAGGCCGATCTTGACCAGGTGGTTCATGGTGGGAATAGAATTGCCTAGTCTAATACAGGATTAACTTACGTTCAGTGACGGGCTTATCCTTGTAGTAGGCGTCAGAGAGGCCGATCTTGACCAGGTGGTTTATAGTGGGAATAGAATCGCCTAGTGTAATACGGGATTAACTTACGTTCGGTGACGGGTTTATCCTCGTAGTAGGCGTCTGAGAGGCCGATCTTTACCGGGTGGTTCATAGTGGGAATACTGGCTATCTTGACAGGCACCTAGACATGCGACACAAAACAGGGACAACAGACTGTACCAACACACTGAGGAGCCATTCTATAAGCATCTACGGGAAACATGGACAGGTGGTTTAAACCATGCAAAGCCAGCCAAACCTAAGGGGGCGAAATGGGGGTTGCATTGACGGCGAATTCACCTAGGCCTGTTTAGATGAGTTTAACGGTGTTATCATGATCAACAAAACAAAACTTTCTGAGCTGAAACGAAATTGCCATTTGAGAATGATTGAAGTTGGAAAAACATGATTTTCTCGTCATGTGTAGTTTCTGCAAAGATTTAGGATTATTTGCATTGCGCATCATTGCCTCAAGTTCAGGTCATGAAACTTCAAATACAATGACTTTAATTTCTCCAAAATTGCAGTTGGAACTACCAAATCTATTTAAATTTGTATAGAACCTTCTCGAGCTTGTTGGGATCCAATCAGGTTTTTAAGATTGGCTCGCCCCCAGCAAAACCAATTTTCTTTTGAACAAAAAGAATAAGTTGGGTATTAAAACCTAAATGTGATCCTGAATGACGGCACGAGTCAAGTAGTGGGAGGGTCTAGGGATAAACGGGTGGTGACGCCTGGCGACATAAATGGGAACTAAGTGAGACGCCGTCTGCTGTTTCCATGACAAACATCGACAACACCCAACATGCTGGGCGACAAGGGATGCTGAAACAAACCGTCACTTGTGGGATAACATTACAAAAAATAATCAACACAAAATAGTAGTGAGATTGAATAATGCCGAATGACCTATCATAAAAATACTGATGTTCGTCTTCTATTCTGAATGTTTGTTTTTATTCTAGTTCAGAAAATCCAAACCAAGAAACTGGGATTACATAATTTACGTCCATGGAATTGGATCCATGTATTCCGGATGTAATTTTGATAAAAATAAACCCCCGAAGTGAAATTAGTTTTTCGTAAATTTACATTTTGCACTTAATTATATTTATCTTCGGTATTTCGTGTCTGATCCAAAAGTGTTTTTCCAAACTTAAGAAAATGTATACTGATATATTGCGAGGCATTTAAAAATCACATTCGACAATATTCAATAACACACAAAACAGACACCATACAAGTTCAACTCGGAGAATACACACATCTGCCATGTAATGGGGCAAGCATGCATACAACAACAGGGGAAAGAGTAAGTCTGTGCTTCAAACCAGACTTGGGGGTTCAGACTATAGACATACAAGCTGCAGCCTACAACAATGAGTCGGTACTTGGGGATTTCATGCTATACATGTTGTAGCCTACAACACGTATATATATATATCAGCAGTATGGCTTGGTTACCGGGACTGATATGTCGGTCGATGTAGTAGGCGTCGGACAGCCCCACCTTGACCGGGTGTTGGGCGCTCGGGATGGTGGACACGTCCACCGGGACCTGAAACACGGGGTCAACGAGTGCAACGACCGGGTATTAGGTTGGTTCTTGGGGTTTAATACTGTAGCGACATCTATGGTCGTATCAGCGCGAAAACAAGGTTTGACAATTCTGTCTTTGATGAGCGTATCTATAGAATGAACGAATATATGAGAAGATAGAGACCATACCCCTACACATTTATCAAGGCAGGTGCTCTTTTATATGCAGTGTCCTGTAGGCAGAGCACTACATACAACAGCCGGTGGTCTACTATAGATCATAGCAGTAAATTGCAATCAAAAACATTAAGTTGCCCCAACATTTTTCAAAGAAATTCTCATAATTCCTAGAACTCTTAATCAATTTCAATCATCTTGGTATCATTCTAAAGCTAGGAAAACATATGATATGAATCTGGATGTAATGTGTTCCAACTGAACAGTACAAATGATTTAGAATCTTTGGAATGTCTTCGAAAATTTGCCGAAATTTTGTATTTTTCATGACTTCCACCAACTTAATTCTAAATAGAATCTTCAATTTACTTTTTATTTCAGTAGAGACCTTTGATAACCCTGTCGGGAAATACCATCGGCTAATGAAGATTGCAACGGACCTATTGGACGACAGAGTATTGCCACTGCTAGGAATGTAGAATATGGCTTAGTACGAGGTGAATGACAGGACTTAGTCAGGTTACTATGGTAATGAGTGACTATCACTCTACCCGTGTAATATAGGGTCTCACTTCTTACATAATCCCACCCAGGTATACATGGAGGTGGTTACTAATCGCTCTTGTTGGACAAGACTCTACTGAGGGCTAATATGGCGAACACCACAGGGGGGGGGGATTTCAGTGAATTATTGAATGTTGAGTGTTCCACTTTTTAAAAAAGAAAATTCATTATTAAATTTTATACAGGTAGCAAATCAAACGGTTTTCTGGTCTCCCTTTGTTTTCCTGTTTCATATCATAATTATAAGACATAAGCAAATTTACATTTACTGAAGTATTATAGGGAAAACATAGTCTATAATTATGGAATTGAGCTATACTTGCTGAATTTGTCATAAAAGCATGATTAACTTTAGGGAATATATAACTTGCAAAAGCGTTATATACAAATACTTGTTTTTGTTGCGCAAAACCGAAAGACGATATCGTACGGTTATATTTCTAATTGCTAAGGAGGCTCGACACGCCCCTGACTGCACCTTTTCTCTATAATGTAGAGTCTAATTACTAATTGGTTTTACCTGTTTGTAGGCGAACACCACGCGGCCATCTTTGTGAAGCACGGCCTGAAAGCTGAACGCTCCTGGGGGTGGACAGAAATATTTGAAAAATCAATTACCACACTAAAAGAAGACCTTTCCTCAGTCAATAAATGATAACATTTTGTGGTATTTATTCTATTCTTATTATTTAGGCTGATGAAAACGTAGGAACACTTCCTACTTTTACCCAGAAGTAACTCAGAGAAAGATAACATAATAAGTCCATCCCAAATTGGGTATATCCAAGGGTTGGACAATGGTCGGACAAAATTATGGTATAAGCGATCCTTGTCTCCTGGAGAATGGATCATTGGAATAACTAAGAATTATGTTTTTCTATATCCTCAAGTACTGATAAAACACTATGATTTCTTAAATTTTACCAATTGACAGATTTGCAGGTTTGCTAGCTAATCAAAATGCTGCATTTTAGGGAAAATAGGGTTGGACATTATAAGTTCGGCTGACAGGCTTTACCATTGGTTCCTTTGGGAAAAAGGCCAATATATAAAGCTGCATTTTACAAATTTTAGTAGCATTTTTTCAACTAAACCACCATGGTCTATTTTGTTTAACACTTCTATTGTTGAGGATTAAATCAAAAAGAAATTGCTAGGTAATTTCATGGGTAAATTTGGTGTTCATGTTTACTGGGATGGGCTTATTGGATAGACTCCTGACATTATATTTATGAGTGAATAGCTCGAAACTAATAAAAAGTTTTTTTGTCTACAACAGATATTAAATCAATGTAGGAAATATTGGTCGTGCAATCATAATCACCAAAAAGTAGGAAATCCTACAAAAGAAGGAAAGATGGCATTTCTGATTTATAATTATTTTTTTCCCATCAAATGAACTTTGGTACCGGTATTTTTTTTCTATCATGAAACTTGGGAACAACTTTTAAACATTTTCTTTTTAGTTATATCATGAATTGAATTATTATCATGAACATTTTAAAACTATTTTCCATAGTCAAAACCGATCATGTTACAACTTAAGAAATAAGTGTTTTTAAAAGTATCTCACCTTTCTGGTGGTCCTGCAGGTAAACTGACTCCCATTGGACGGCGAACGCAGTACCTGCAGACAAGTAAAAGGAGACGTTAGGTACGAATTAATGTGAGCCGTTTCCACAGGGACTTCTCTGGTCCTCTGCACAATAGACCTGTCCACGTTTGGACTTATTGCTGGCATGATATAGAGGTCGGACGTAATTGCAGTTTCAGGCACTAACAGAATTCTGAGTGAATGAGTTATTACTTGTGTTTTTTTAAGTCAATAAGGTGTTGATAAATGAGGATGAATTATTATTTTCTCTCAATTAGTTTATTACCTCCATTTTAGATTAACCAAAATAAGGTTTGTTTTGTGATTTTAGGGTTGGACATTGTGAGCAACGCTGAAGGGCTTTAACAATGTTCCCTATGGGAACATACCATTTTTGCTTTCCAGTCCTACAGCTACATATTTAACATCATATTGAAAGTAAAAGCTTATACAGTTTTGGGTAATAGTACTAGGAAAATTACTTTGAATCAAATATGATAAACATTTTTCTAACAATGTTGATATCATAGAAATAAGGGGTGGGCTAGCTGGCAAAGTGGACTGGTCTATAGCGATCATAACAATGAATGGAATGTCAACAACAAAAGCGTTCGTTGTCCACTTTGATCATTTTTAGGCTATTTTTCATCCCCTCAAAATAGAATGCTGTAAATGAGCTGGAATCTTTCCAATATATATTATGTCCCATTATGGAACAATTAACAGAATCCAATTTGATTCAGCAGAAAAGATGTTTTGAGAGGTTCGAAAAAAACACACATAATTTTGTAAAGACAGATGTTATGCTAAAATCTGACAAATCTTACTTTTCTCATATTCTAGTGTTAGTCTCCTTTGCATAGTGTTTTTGCATTACAAATGAACCGTGGTCAGCCTGTTGGCTTTACAATGTTTCCCATCCATTCCGAATGAAAAATACAGTGGTTACCTATAATTATAAAAGATCTAATGGGGTAAAATACAGAATCATATTATGATCACATTTTGGAGCAAAATGAACCCCAACAAAGTTAATCAAGTAAAAGGCCTTCAGGTGCATGGGCCTAAAATGGAACACAACTACGGTCGTAATTGAAACTGCGTGCCCCCAACGGCTTCCTACGAAAAAAAACTGACTAAATGAAGTCCCAAGGACTCCATTTTAACCCGATCTTTAATGATGACACGTCGAAGACGAGACGAGTTGACAGCGCCCCTCCGGCGGTAAAGAGAACTAATGCCGGCTACGGCCGACTCAATGGGGCCAAAAGAAGTTGGACTGAGGAGGGAGAATCAGGGGGGAGAGTGAAAAGTAAAATGGGACTGAAAGGCCACAGTTGACAGGCGGCAAGGGTGGAGGGGGACAGCAGTGACAGCCGGCTGTCAAGGAGTTGACAGCATCTTGTGACAGCAGGAACAGGGCAGGAAATGGGATGAGGAGTGTCTGAGGAGAGGAAGAGGGGGGAGGGATGGGTTCAATAAGGATGTGCGGGTGGGAGGGGGAGTAGAGAGGGGAAGGCTTGAGGGTAAGAAGGACAACTCTAGTGGTGGTGGTGGTGGTGGTGGTGGTGGGTGGTGGTGGTTGGTGGTGGGAGTCGGTGAGTACTGAATGTTTTACATCGTACCACAAGCCAAGGTCATTTTCACAGCGAAAAACAAGTTAAGACAAATTCTGACTTTTCAGACACAATTGTTCTGACTTGGTCAGTCTTTAGTGATCGTATGTATGAGAAGAGGGTGACAGGACGGGTAAACAGCAGGGGATCAAATCTTGGAAATCATTTTTGCTGTACCTCATCCCTTCGTGAGCCAAGACACCAACCAGGAATTGAACCCAAAGAACCACTTGGTCAGTGCTAGGTCCCCCCTATTCTTGCCTTTATGATCAGCGGGGGCAACTGGGGGGACCATATTCTTCCCAGGAGCATATAAGCCCCACCACCCCAGTACCAAGAGCGGGAGATCAGGGGCGGGTGGAGATGTGAGGACGGCGACAAAGGGGCGTGAATACCCCCTGGAGGAAAACTCATCCAAAGAGTGCAGTTAGGACGGAACTTTGGTCGGAAATGTTTTCTAACTCAAGGATTATAGACCTCTCCCGAGTACATTGGTCGGAATCCACAGGAATTCAAGATGTCCTAATTCATAACGTTATGTTTATATGGTATATGTTCTAAATCTAATTAATAATAAGTCTTAGTGGTGTGTGGGGTTAATTCGTTTCAAGGGTTTTCAGCACTGCATATCAATGCTCTTGTATCTAAAAACAAAGTATCTCTTATTAGAGTTACCATCACGTTAGATGGGACAGAACTTGTCAAATCATGCCCTTGGGTTTTAATTTTTGTGTTATTGTTCTTGAAGAGTTCATGAATCTTTCGTCTCAGTGTTACCATGAGAGGGTAACCTAACCTGAAGTACGTAGTGAATGCTACATTACCACATACTCCCTCAGCACTGCCATACCCCACCCGTATACGTAACTGGACACTGATTGGCTGAGAGCTGATGACCCCATGACCCCACGGTCACGTGGCAATGTCCCCCTAGCGGCGGGGGGAGCAAACAATCACGTGACCGGCACCTGTCCAATCAGAGCGGGCCCTTGCCGTACTCCATCAAAGATGGCGGATCTCAGTGACTTTGGGTGGTTAACCTTAGACAGTGGGTGGATTAAAACGTATCACCGTCCCTCCCTCTAGGGGGAAATGGGGAGGGCTTCTGGAGTTAGACTTAAGGCCCAATTAATCCTGAAGATGTATAGGTGGGATCTTACAACTTTTGTCAGGAAGGGAGAACAAATGACATTGTTGCAATTAAGTAAATTGGATTTGTTCGGGAGTATTCCAGGGTATTCTTTTATTTCCGTTATTTTCTACTAAAAGTACTTAGGCCAATTATATGTTGTAATCTCGATCTGGTGATATATAAATAGTATCATGGCGGAAGGGAACACCTGACGATGTGACAAATTAAGTAAAATTGACTTTACGGGGAATATCCCAAGACATTTCGTGATTTCCACTATTTGCCACTCAAAGTACATAATATAAGATTGGTTGGTTGGTTATTAGTTGCTTAACACTCTTTTGCCAAGGTCATCATATCAAACTCAGTGGTGTTAACCAATTCTACGAGAAGGCAGACCCTCTTCCTTCACTTTTACCTGAAAAAAGGATTATTTTACTTCAAATACTGCATAGGCACAGAACTAGAGGGACACTTATAAGTGTCTTAAGCCCCATACCCACTAGGTGATTTTACTGCCGACGGCTGATCACTTTAGCTTACATACTTGGTGGGCGACAGTCGCCCGGCAATCAAAATCGCTGGGCGATTCCCCATGGGTATGGTGTGGATTCTGGGTGACAGGCGACTGGCGACTGGAGCGACGAGAAAAATCGCCGGGAAAATCACTGGAAAATTATCGAACTTGCCTGATATTCCAGTCGCTTGGTGACGACGACGATTCTCCCAGTCGCCCGTCGTCCATCGCGGGAAGATTGCCTTGTGGGTATGGGGCTTTAATCCCCGATCCGATGACAAGGATGCAGTCTGATAGAACCTCTATATTGTCTATTGACTGCACTGAACGTGCAGACAAGGTCATATCGACCTGAAGGTGCTAGACTTCAATGGTCTATGGGAGCAGGTGCCCAGCCGTATAGGGACCTGTGTTAAGGATAGATCTATACACGAGCATAGGGCGGGGGTTAGTCTAGGACAGGTGGCGAGTCTATAGGCCTATAGAAAGTGTCCTTTGAGCGCACTTACGGTAAGTCTAGATTTCAAGCATAAAAGTCACAAATCTATACGGAAAAAAGACAAGAAGGGGAAGAACTCGTTCGGATCCTAACGAATCCCTCCTGCTGAGGGTGTTCCAACCTTACTGGGGTAAGAGGGTGGGGACGTGGTGTGTGTTCAATCCTGTTGACAGTTCTTTTTTGGAAAATTATGGTAACCCATGATTTGCCAACGAAAATTTACTGGGGTAATCTAATCTTGGAGTCAAGGTGTCATCTAGTGGACACTGACCCCTCATATAACAGCCTCAACAAGAGAGGGGTGTTACACTAGATGGGGAACAGCCACAACTTTCAAATTTAACTGACACAAATTCAAAAGAATCTATCTGCTTGGGGAGGTTGTAGGGAGATGTTTTTCCTCATTTTCACAATAATGATGCTTGATATGTTCATAAGCTAGTCTGTATAGAAATAAGACTCACAGAGTAATTCATTAAGATATTTCAAATATACCTAATGTTTGCAGAAGCCCTTTGAACTGTTTGAATGATGACCCCCCACTGGGGTTATGACTGTTCTGCCCTTTATATACAACCGATTCCCCTTTTAGAGAAAATGGATGACGTTAAGAAGTACCAGACATCAGTCAACTTACTATCAAATAACCACGATACGAAGGAGACAAAGTGCTTTTATCAAAAGATAAATGAAGAAGTATACTTGATGGGAGGCTTTACTTAAGTTTCTCTCCGGGTATTAGATAAGATGAAAGGTATGTTAAAGAGTAATGCAGGAGATACAAGGCGCGCCTGTCAAAAACAAGACGTCGCTGTCTGGATGTTGTAATCCTGTCAACACTACATGAGACGCTGTCAGCACTATATGAGACGCTGTCAACACTATATGAGACGCTGTCATGGTAAGGTGACGTCACGGGGGTACAGACCCGTCACACATTTTGACCCCCTACGTCACAGTTCAGTGACCCCACGACTCTGGTCACGTCAGAGGTCAGCCAGAGGTCACAGCGACCCTCCACCACCGTCATATAAGCGTGACCCAAGGGTCAAAAGTCAAAGGTCAGAGGTCAGAGGTCAGAGTCAGGGAGAAGCATGACGCTTTGGAGGTGTGAGCTACTCAAACTGTGACATAATACTACCATTAGGTATTATTTGTACATTTTCAAAAAGTTCAGACTCCCCCAACACCCCTTGATGTGTACATATCTAATGGAAAGTCCCAAATCAATATAAGATTAAAACGAACAAAGAAATAATGAATTTAATTCAAGTCTTGTAGATCTACTATTTTATCGACCTTGATAATCTGAGGTGAGTGTAGGATTACTGGTCTTTTCAATAGCTTCATCCATCAGAAGACTTTACTCTTGATGTATTTTGACTGTGCTCCATAAGCCAAGTCTTGTTCATGTCCCTCATGCCTGGTTCAAATTGCCTTTTCCCACTACTACTCAAAATAAAACCCTGAAAGCGTCAGACCTAGAATAACCTCTCTCGCACCCTCCTGCTCATTGGAGGAATGACCCATAAGCCACTGGGTGTGATACAAGTAACAAATCTCTGTCCAAACCCCGTGACTTGCCTGCCCCCTCTTGATGCCCCTGTACAGGATACCGAATCAATATCAGATTCTAAGCAATAAAAACTTGAGGAAAAGTCTTGCATCTACTATTCTATTGACAGTCTGGGTATAATCATGTAGTGCAAAATTTTATCAGGAAGAATTAACTATTGGTGTATTTTTCTTATAGCCAAGATTCCCATACACAATAAACCAACAATACACTAAATAAATAAATGACACGGCTCCTGTACGTGAGCCTCACGCCTGACTCAAATTGCCTTTTCCTAGTACTACTCACTAACCATGAACGCATCAGACCTGGAATAACCTCTCTCCCACTCTCCTGCTCATTGGAAGAATGGGCCGTAAGCCACTGGGTGTGATATAAGTAACAAATCTCTGTCCAAACCCCATGACTTGCCTGCCCCCCTTGACGCCTCTGTGCGGGATACCAAATCAATATCAGATTCTAACCAATAAAACCTTGAGGAAAAGTCTTGCATCTACTATTCTATTGACCTTGACATTCTGGGTATAATTATGTGGTGGAACAATTTTATCAGGTTTTTCCACCAGAAGAATTAACTGTTGGTGTATTTTTCCTAGAACCAGCATTTCCAAACAAACAAAGAACTGTAGACTGTAATTATACAACTGGCACGGCTCCTCTATGTGAGACTCGTGCCTGGTTCAAATTGCCTTTTTCCACTACTACTCACAGATAAAACCTTGAATGCATCTGTTCTAGAATAACCTCTCTCCCACTCTCCTGCTAATTGGAGGAATGGTCCGTAAGCCACTGGGTGTGGTATAAGTAACAAATCTGTGTAAAAAAAAAAGACCATGACTTGCCTGCCCCCTTTGATGCCTCTGTGCAGAATTCCAAACCAATATCAGATTCTAACCAATAAACACTTGAGGAAAAGTCTCTCATCTACTATTCTATTGACAATGACAGTCTGGTTATAACTGGTGGCACAATGTTATCAGGTTTTTCCACCAGAAGAATTAACTATTGGTGTATTTTTCCTATAACAAATACTTCCTTACACAATAAAGAACTTACACTATATACAACTGGCACATCTCCTGTACGTGAGCCTCAAGCCTGACTCAAATTGCCTTTTCCCACTACTTCTCACAAATAAAACCTTGAACGCATCAGACCTGGAATAACCTCTCCCGCACTCTCCTGCTCATTGGAGGAATGACCAATAAGCCGCTGGGTGTGATATAAGCTACAAATCTCAGTCCAAACCGCATGACCTGCCTGCCCCCTATTGACGCCTCTGTATGGGATACCAAATCAATATCAGATTCTAACTAATAAACACTTGAGAAAAAGTCTTGCAACTACTATTCTATGGACAATGACAGTCTTAGTATAATTGTGTGGTGGCACAATTTCATCAGGTTTTTCCACCAGAAGAATTAACTATTGGTGTATTTTTCCTATAACCAATACTTCCTTACATAATTAAGAACTGTACACTGTATACAACTGGCACGGCTCTTGCACAGAAGCCTCCTGCCTGCTTCAAATTGCCTTTTCCCACTACTACTCACAAATAAAACCTTGAGTGCATCAGACCTGGAATAACCTCTCTCCCACTCTCCTGCTCATTGGAGGAATGACCAAAAAGCCATTGGGTGTGATATAAGTAACAAATCTCTGTCCAAACCCCTTGACTTGCCTGCCCCCTCTTGACGCCTCTGTACGGGATACCAAATCAATATCAGATTCTAACCAAAAAGAACTTGAGGAAAAGTCTTGCGTCTACTTTTCTATTGACATTGACATTGACATTGACAGTCTGGATTTATGTTGTGGAACAATTCTATCAGGTTTTTTCCACCAGAAGAATTAACTATTGGTGTATTTTTCTTATAACCAAGATTTCCATACACAATAAACAACTATATACTATAACTGGCACGGCTCCTCTATGTGAGTCTCACACCTGACTCAAATTGCCTTTTCCTAGTACTACTCACTAACCATGAACGCATCAGACCTGGTTTAACCTCTCTCCCACTCTCCTGCTCATTGGAGGAATGGTCTGTAAAAGTGTCAGGTGAGATATAAGTAACACATTTCTGTCCAAACCCCATAACTTGCCCTCTGACACCTCTGTGCGGAATACCAAATCAATATCAGATTCTGACCAATAAAAACTTGAGGAAAAGTCTTTCATCTACTACTCTATTGACAGTCTTGGTATATACCTGGTGGCACAATTTCATCAGGTTTTTCTACCAGAAGAATGACCTATTGGTGAATTTTTCCTATAACCAATACTTCCTTACACAATAAAGAACTGTACACTATATACAACTGGCACGGCTCCTGTACGTGAGCCTCGTGCCTGGTTCAAATTGCCTTTTCCCACTACTACTCAGAAATAAAACCTATAAAAGCATCCGATCTAGAATAACCTCTCTCGCACTCTCCTGCTCATTGGAGGAATGACCAATAAGCCACTGGGTGTGATATAAGTAACAAATCTCTGTCCAAACCCTTTAACTTGCCTGCCCCCTCTGACGCCTCTGTACAGGATACCAAATCAATATCAGATTCTAACTAATAAAAACTTGAGGAAAAGTCTTGCACTATTATTCTAATAACATTGACAGTCTGGGTATAGGTGTTGGAATAACTCTATCAGGTTTTTCCACTAGAAGACTTTGGGTGTATTTTTCCTTCAGCCAATACTTGCATACACAATAAGTAGCTGTACGCTACACATAACTCACACGGCTCTATGTGAGCCTCACGCCTGACTCAAATTGCCTTTTCCTAGTACTACTCACTAACCATGAACGCATCAGACCTGGAATAACCTCTCCCGCACTCTCCTGCTCATTGGAAGAATGGGCCGTAAGCCACTGGGTGTGATATAAGTAACAAATCTCTGTCCAAACCGCATGACCTGCCTGCCCCCTTTGACGCCTCTGTGCGGGATACCAAATCAATATCAGATTCTAACCAATAAAAACTTGAGGAAAAGTCTTGCACTATTATTCTAATAACATTGACAGTCTGGGTATAGGTGTTGGAATAACTCTATCAGGTTTTTCCACTAGAAGACTTTGGGTGTATTTTTCCTTCAGCCAATACTTGCATACACAATAAGCAGCTGTACACTACACATAACTGCCAGGCTCCTCTATGTGAGCCTCACGCCTGACTCAAATTGCCTTTTCTACTACTCACAGACCATGAAAGCATCAGACCTAGAATAACCTCTCTCGCACTCTCCTGCTCAATGGAGGAATGGTCTGTAAGCCACTGGGTGTGATATAAGTAACAAATCTCTGTCCAAACCGCATGACCTACCTGCCACCTTGGACGGCTGTGCATGGGATACCAAATCAATATCAGATTCTAACTAATGAAAACTTGAGGAAAAGTCTAGCATCAACTATTCTATTGATATTGATAATCTGGATATATGTGGTGGAACAATTTTATCAAGTTTTTCCTGCAGAATACTTAATGTTCATTGTATTTTTCCTTTAGATAATACTTGCATACACAATAAGCAGCTGTACAGTACACATAACTGGCATGGCTCTTCTATGCAAGCCTCACACCTGACTCAAATTGTCTTTTCCTTCTACTACTCACAAACCTTGAACGCATATGACCTGGAATGACCTCTCTCCCACTCTCCTGCTCATTGGAGGAATGGTCTGTATAAGTGTCGGGTGTGATATAAGTAACAAATCTCTTTCCAAACCCCATAACTTGCCCTCTGACACCTCTGTGCGGAATACCAAATCAATATCAGATTCTGACCAATAACAACTTGAGGAAAAGTCTTGCATCTACTATTCTATTGACATTGACACTCTGGGTATAATTATGTGGTGGCACATTTTTTTTTTTAGGTTTTTCCACCAGAAGAATTAACTATTGGTATATTTTTCCCAAAACCAACATTTCCATACACAATAAACTGTAAACTATTATACAACTGGCACAGCTCCTGTATGTGAGCCTCACGCCTGCTTCAAATTGCCTTTTCTTAGTACTACTCACAAACCTCAAAAATATCAGACCTGGAATAACCTCTCTCGCACTCTCCTGCTCATTGGAGGAATGACCAATAAGCCACTGGGTGTGATATAAGTAACAAATCTCTGTCCAAACCCCCTGACTTGCCTGGCCTCTCTGACGCCTCTGTACGTGTGGAATACACCCCCATGGATTGAGGTTGGCTGGGGGAAGGTGGTGGTGGTGGGAGGCGGGGTGATAGAGGAGACCTGCGCCCATCCATCGACTGGTCCAGGCCTGCATGTATGGGGCCCGGGCAGGAGGTCGGAGGGGAAAGGGCACAAAGAGGGATAGGACTGGAAAGGGGTAGGGTGACTGGGGAGAGGGTTGGTAAACAATGGAGCTATTATGTCGTATATGGTAACACCCTGTTTCTTTTTCTTCCTACTGAAAACTGAAAAATAACCTCTCTATAATTCACTTTCTAGAAAATTATAAATATCATTTTTGTTGCATTTGTGGATCTATGGAGACTGTCTGTTGGTGATTAGGTGGATTCCCGTAAGTTATAAACTCCTAATATTTGACTAATTTGCATTTGGAAGGTTGCGTCAAATGAAATTGTAAAGTTTGTGGGATTTGATAATTACTTGCCATTCCTCTTACCCCTTCCTCCCATCACCTATATACCAACAAACCTTCACCCCTCCCCATACCACCCAATGCTCATGATCACCCCTACCTATACCACCTAACATTCCCTAAACACCTCATAGCCAGGTGGTAATAATCACAGGGAAATTAATCATCTTACGTCCGTGTTCATCTCCACCTGCCAGCTAAGGTTGTATTTCCCTCGGAAAATAAGAGGCTTGAGAGTTATTAATTAACATGCAGAGGCTTTACCGCTGAACCCTATTATGGTAGGTGCCGGGAGGGCCTCCCGGGATCTGCCTACAGCCGACATAGGCCAATATTACCATGCCGGATCTACATAAATCATTCCCCAGTCGCTCTGCAATTGCTTTTATTGTGTGTTTTTGAAAGGGTTGGAATAGGGATTTCTACAGGAACAAGAAGGAAAAAGGTCAATTGAAGAGATATATGCGCCTGTTATTCCTTAATTCTAAGAATCTTATATGATAATTATGGACATTTTTGTTTCATTTTTGGCTAGTTACCGCCTTATTTTAAGATACAATGTTAATGCGATTGAACATTAGATGGATTCTTTCTAAGTATCTGACAGTAACTAAGTCTGCCACATTTTATGATTTGAATCCTGAACCCTCGATATTACAGCCGTCAGTAATAGCCCAACGATACTGAGAAACATAAAGAGCTTATGAATAAGCCCAATTTATGGTGAGTTACATTAGAGCGGTAATGGCAGTCTGATGGAAACTGCTCGGTAAAGACCCCGTCTATTATTAGATTATTAACCTTTAATTGCGTCGTTACTATGGGGAGCGGCAGAAGCAGTGCTTGTATTTGTGTGAATATTATAAGGCGAATCAGGACAGAACAGCTGATGCTGCCTTCGGGATTAGAGTCTGTCCACGAGAACATTACTTAGGCTTCAGTCACTGTAGTTAATTGAATATCACGACCACCTCCTCCCACCCCAGGTTTTCCCATTACATGAGCTTACCGCTTTAGCCGTAATGGCCACGGAAGGCAGCTTAAAACGCCCTGCTAGTGACGTGCGGCACATCAAGGGTGCAATGTAAAAATTAACAACTAGGCTTATAAAGATGGTTTGACAGAATACTGACAGCACTCTATGTAACATGAGCACGTAGTGATTCGTGTACTTCACAATTAATTTAAAGAACACTTGCTCATAGTTAGCTTAGAAAACTAGAGATTTCCGTCAGAGATATTATATTGAGGAGAACTCTTCAGTACATTCTTCCTTTCGCCCAGCTTATAGATTTAAACCGTTGATGAAAAATGGGAATTTCAGAGTCAATTCACAAAGAAGCAGAAAATGGTTGTTCTAACTTGAGAAATCTAAAGGGGCTGGCCAGAGATATTTGAGAATGAGATTTATTTCTAAAAGTGAGGATTGTCCCTTTGATCAGCGACGGAACACGTGATAGTGGTGTAAAACCTGAGGACAGATACCAATTGGGAGGTTTTCAAGATGAAACATCAAAGGCCCAAACAGAAGAGGAGAAAAATGGCCTATTTGCGTCTGCCAAATTTACCCTCCCGTTGATGTGCGTGATTTGGTACTCGTAGATTCCCAAACACGGAAGGAAGCCCCAATAGAACTTACGGCCAATTGCAAATTCCTCCATCTCTTCCCTAGGCTTCAAAGTTTTAATTATCAAATTAGATAACAATTTGCCAGTATAATTATGATAAGCTTTCCTTCATCACATTTATGCAGAATGCTTTTTCATTTTTCTATTTTTTCTTACTATTTTACACGTGCCTCTCCCAAAATTGCAAAAATCTAAATTTTTCTCAACACCAGCAGGTCTTCTACCCCTCTTCTTAAGAGTGGACCATATGCTTTCCACCACCTAGAGCTATAGGTCTTTACTTTCCTTACTGCAACTTTACTGCCTCTACTTACACACCAACCCCACTTTGTTCAATTCTCCAGCTCCCTACAGATACTAATTCCCTTTCCTTCTGACCCCCTTAGAATCCCTCCATTTCTGTAGACCACATAAATCTCAACTCGATCGGTTTGTTTTCCATCCCCCTTTTCGATTCCCCAATATTCCTCCCTTTATTTCAAACCCCACCTTGCCAACACATCCCCCTCATCCCTCCCCTGTGCTACCTGCCCGCACCCACCTCCCGTTTACCTTGATTATGCTGGGGCAGGGCCCGCTCCCCGACCCATCATCCAGGGTCCCAGGCCCCATCCGTCCTCATCCTAACCATGTTTAGGGCCCCTTTTACCAATACCACAGTCGTAGGGGAGGCGCGTAGTCCGTTCTGACCCAGATCTACTCCTACATAATGGGTCCGTACACAGACCCAGAGCCGTTGGACCTTACCAGCTTACTGGTCAGTTTAGAAATTAACATAATTATTATGACAGCATAGCAAACTAATAATGTCCTACTCCTGTCATAAACCAGCAAAAGCAATGCATCCTGGGAAACAGGGTGGAATCCTTAACCAATATGGCTGCTGATTAACAGTCCCAGTTTGAGCAACTAGCGCTTCTGGATGGAAATACAGTCTATGGCTATAGGGAGGCGCTGTGTACTAGTGGGGAGGGGAGAGTAGAAGGATGCGCCATGCCTTTGTGGCGTGACACGCAGACCACAAAAAAAGACGAGGAGGAGAAAAAGAGATAAATCCTTCTTGCCGTCAATCCGGAGCCACTTTAGGCTTATCTATAGGCTTCATAAGCGGCAGGCATTCCTGCAGGAAGGGTGGGAGGGGAGTTTTGGGGGGGGGGGGGGGCGCCCAGGGGGTAGCAGAAGGCGTCAATCATTGGGGACTAAGGGACCAAGAGGTGAAGGGGATGCATCTAGGAAACCTGTAGGGTGCGTGAAGCCAGCCCTGTAAACTGCTTAACTTTTAATGGGCAAGATTTCCTTCAAGCTTTACAGTTGCAGTTTTCTCTGTACGTTCTCTTATGCCACACAACCAGTTTTCATGGTTAGTCACTAAGAGGGGTTTCCTCCATTATCTATGTTGCGACTGACACCACTTCTTAATGCAATTGGTTTGTCAAGGGGCTCTCAACTAAGTACGTAATTTCAAACTCCCCCATACTCTCTTGGGCTGAAGTATACGTTTTGGATTTGTAGAGTAACATATATGCACATTTTCAAAAGGATTGGATCCCTCGACTCCCCCCCCCCCCCCCGATGCTTACGTACGTAATGGCGGGCCCCTTAATACAGACGTTTTTCTATCTCCAATTTGTCTTTTACCACACAAATATTTGTGATGCCCAGTTCACTGAAGGGGGTTTCCACTTCAATTAGGTTACATATGTCACCAATTTCTTAAAATCCAATACTTTTCTCACACACGGCGCGCCATAGTCCAAGACACACAGGAAGCCATGACACGCCCTTAGCTTGTACCGGCGAGTATAGGTCTACTATCAGGCCGACAGGCTGGCAATAAGCGGCGCTAATAAAATAAATGGTCCGTTTAGGGGTACTTTGGGGGACCCAGACGGCGGTTATATAACCCCCGGATGGCCGGGGATGACCCCTTCTGGGCACCAGGAATGGGTCCAAGATGGAGCTTGATCCTGTATTCTCTCTGTCGGTCTACTGCTATGTACACAAGATCAGCAGAATAAGATGTTACACTGAAGACTGCTTACTATTACAACTGATATTGTATCTGATAATACCGAATAGTATAATACGAGCATCCAAGATTTCTTTCGTCTATCTCCGCTTATAGCCAATAGGTACCGAAATTTCTCAGCAAACTAGAATCAGTGTAGTTCGGGGATAAGGATAATGTCGTGATTCTCAATTATTTGGCTGTTGCAATTACCTTTCAGTCATAAGAATCAAACTGCTTCGGTATAAACGTGCTTCATGTTGGAGTGAGTCAGTAAATCTTTAGCGAAAAGAAAACAATGGGGAAATACTGGAGAACCACGTTCCACTATAATAACAGAGGTTAATTTTCTCCACTTTGATCACTGTGAAAATGACCCTAGCTGTCGGTTCGGCGTAAAACATCACTCACTCACTCACTCACTCACTCACTCTGCACTTTGAAGAAATCCTTTTAGGAGGGAAAGACATTTTAGAATTATCTTATTACAGAATACTTGGCAAAACAAACAGAAATACAATCTTAGCCAGCCTTAACACTTAGCCGAGAGCAGCTCGGCTGGCCCCCAAGTTGTTCCACCGCTCCTCTATGGGCGAGCAGCTCCTCTATGGGAACGCCGCTAGCAGCGATCCATGAAGCACCCATCAGCCGCTCCTTGCCGCCACCTTGACCAAACCCGCTGGAGGAGCTTAGAGCTAACCACATCAGGAGCCAGACGTGGGGGGCCAACGTAGAGGAGGAGAGGAGGGGGGGTAGTCGGTCGAGTTCAGACCCACTGTTTCCCAAAGTGAGTCTGTACACCAGCAACCATTTTAAGTGGGAATTCCACCCTGTATCCCAGCATGCTTTGGGGCTGCGGGTTTATGGCAGGTAGGACAATAAATCAGCCAGCAGCCCAAGAATCAACAAAGGGGTTGCCCATGCTATAAATAGAGGGCCAAGAAAAATATTCTCATTTAAAGGGACCAATAAAAGCCATGGACTGTTGTGGGTGTACGGACACATTTTGTAAAAATGTTCTTGGTCAGTACGGACGGGGGGAGGGGGGCTTAATAGAGGGGGTGGGGGAGTGTTGGGGGAAGCCAGCCAATGGCCCCAGGCCGGGAGGCTTTAAGTGCACCTCTGAGCTGCTCATGCGAGCACTAGAAGTCCTCAGACTGAATAGACAGATTAAACTGAAACAATCTAACATAATTCTAAAGAACACTGAATGGTTCTAACAAAGATACTCTTGTGACAGACAATAGATGAACATATATATGTGAGCATTTTATAGATTACATGTGGCTTCGCCAGGCTGAGAAAGGCCCTTTCAGGATTCAAATCCACAACCTTTGGGTTTGGAGGTGAGGGTCCTATCCACTACACCATGAAGCCACATAGAGGAAGAGAGTGGAACTAAATAATGGGGGTTGTGACCCAATTTGCTTGTTCCCACAGGTCCATTAATAAGCAGTTTAACTAAACAGCAACCAGACGGCCAGGCTAGTAGCAGCCTCTTTCGTTAGTTCTTGGTATGGCGTAAGTAAGTTCAGTGTGTAAACTGCTACATGCGAAAGGACATCATTTTGGAAGAATTAGGGTGAAAATCCTTGCATGAATATGATGAATATGATCTAGGGCATTGTAGCTCAAGGAATAGAGGTCCACTTAACTTAAGGTAGCATATTACCACATATCGTTGGCTAACCTCCCTTCAAAGAAACATCTGGTGGTAAAGCAAAGGTCGCATGTCTAACTGCAATGAAGCACAGTAGGAGAAGACACGTTTTTTTTTTTTTTTTTACATATATAGACAATGGCAATCGCAGTATTCTGAGCCACCGTCTGAGGAGGCTTGTAGGTTGCGATGTCTACTACAAGTAAGATAACACCGAGGTTCGCAACGGTTTGAAATTAAGCGTTTATGAAATAGCGCTGACATTATTCTCTTGTTTCTGTCTGGGAAACAACAGTTATTTACAGCATATGGCAGACTTATTAGGAAGGCAATTGTTGAGCAGCAGTACTGAGTTGAAGCCTAGGGGTGATCTAAAAAATTCCGTTATCAAATTCCCTGTGTTTTCCCTGTCCCTGTCACATTTTGAGAATCAGAAATTGGCGAAACAGGCAAAAAGAAATTATGTTTTCCTTGTGTTTTGGTAAAATTTACAAATTCCCAGTGGTTTCTTTTGCCATTTCACTATTTTCCCTGGGCTGCGGGTACCCTGACGTCTTTGCATTAGACCGTGAAATACATCTTCTCCAGCTATATTACCAGTACATCCATCACACCAACTTCCCTCCAGAAACCGCCCGAACTAGTTAAAGGTGTCAGAAAGTGCCAGCAAACTTTGGCCCATCACTCTATACTTCATGATCCCCAGCTCGGACTAAGGAGCTTAGGGGGGAATTATCAGCCCAGCCATGGGAGGCTCCTCTCTCTCGGTTCAGTGGTCAGAAGATCCCCGCTTGGTTCTGGTCTGATGTGATGTGAGTTAAAATCTGAGGATCGATTACGGAGGAGTGGATATACCGCCACAGATACTTTAGTTACGCTAAGATATACCTAGGTCCAACCATCGATTACAGAGGAGTGAATGGATGTCCCGCCGCAGATACTCTAGTTGTGCTAAGATATGCAAGTCCAACCATCGCCTACACAATTTTTCGTGACGTGAGTCCATGAACGTCGTTACTACGTGATGTTCAGGGCGAAACGTCATAAATTCTACCTGTCATGTAAAGCTGATTTAATAGTTTGAGAACCAGAAGTTTGATTTTGGTCATTCTGAAAGAAAAAACACGGGGAAATCTATATAATAGGAACTAAACAATTATTATCCTCTCTCTCAAATTGAAAAAAAGAATTCAAACCAACCTAAAATGAAAAACGTATAGATACATGTGGTAGGAAGAATTAGCCATCTTTGCTTGCTAAAACATCATTGCCCCCCCCCCTAGAAGAGGTGGTGGACATATCGGGGCAGTGGGGTGCAGAGGGCTGCAGGTAGGGGTCAGGGGTGGACCTAATGACCTCAGGTCAGTCCAGGGGGTCCCACCCCATTCTGCCTCTCACGACCCTCCAGGGGGGGGGGGGGGGGGTCCCACCCCATTCTACCCTTCACGACCCCACGGTCGTAACTCAGGGGGCGATCGGCGCACGTCGAGCCGGGATGGCCGCCCTGAGACCGCTACCGTCCATCCCTCCACACCAGCCTCATGTTGTACCTCCTCCAGGGCTCCTCCAGGGCCTGCCTGACCCACTTCTCGGCTGTGTGGGAGACTTATAAAGCCGCGGCTACACTTACCAAGTGATTTCACCTTGACTGCCATAGCTCCTGACAGCGCCTGAACACTCTACCATAGATATCCAATTTCTTGAGTTTTACAGAGTTGTGTTGGGCAGTGTGGCCATGACTTAAAAGTGCAGTAGCCTCAATCCACTTTGACCGAAGCCTTGAGTCATTTTTCCACGTCCAGTGAATATCTATAGCAGTTCCTACATTAATCTCATTGTAAAGTTACGGACTGGGATACATGAAACCTATATTGAAATGTACAGAATATCTGACATTGGCTCAATTGATTCGTCAAGGCATTCAGAGGATTGTACAATAGTTTGTCGCTATTATGGTTTAAGCTGAAATGGTCATTCATTTCATTCTTTAATTTACAGTGAAGTTATTGAACATTGGAGATTAAAGGCCATATTCCACTATGTGGTAGGTAGCATTTGTAGTACCTTATTTCTAGCCACTGCAAGTAGTTGGCATTTCAGATACCAATACGTTGGTATCCCTACCACAAGCAATCCATAGAAATCCTATATAAAATCATTTGTGGTAGAATCTACCACAAGTATTTCCTATATTCCACCTTGCGCTACCCTACCACAAGCAAGTTTGCGTCGGTTTGCTTGCGTCATTTCATGGCACTGCAAGCAAATACCCCATAGTGGAATATATAGCCTTAACCTTTGGCTATATCATTAAACCTTGGTCATCTTCTGAGAACGAACTTGAACAGCTCTATCCTGTTCAGAATCATAGTCATTTTTTCATGTCTGAAACTCTTTAAACATTCCTATCTTGCAGGGTAACTAACGGTAGCAAACAACGGTAGGAAACATTGAATAATTAATGCATAATTCGAAGAAGAAAGTCCCTGAGTGAAAACTCGCATACTTAGAGCTGTTTTATTAATTAACATCCCCACATTATATTTTAGAATGCGGCTACATAGTGCTGCTTTCCCAGCAGATGATAAATAGCAAAGGTCGCCCATTAAGGTGCACTTTAATGGACTGCATAGAGTGAGTGGAAGTTTTTTTTGTTTTTTATTACTTGTTTCGCCTAATTTGGGGCTTATTAACCAGCCGGATAGAACTGTACATGCAGAATGGACTAAAACCAGCCTGAATTATGGCAACCTACTGAGAACACTTAGGGGGAACAAGTACAAGTTATTTGTAACCATTAATTAAACAGTAAAAGGCATACACGGGGCGGATCTAATAGACCAAGCCCTGTTGTTCATATATCACATGTCATTTAAGTGGGGGTCTACTATTATATAGGCAGTGGGGAATGAAATCCAAGCATACCATTGCCCTCAGTGCACCCTGTAACCTGAGCAGAATGCACCTCAGAGGATCACAGATACAGGCTATAATAATCGCCCCTTAAGGGAAATGAGGTTGTATCCCCCCCGTATTAAGAGTGTTGGTTACAACCTTTTTGCACTAAGTGGATACTGTATACATGCCATTCAGAAGGCCATGGGGAAAATGCCGTATCCATATAATATTGTAGTTGGGCTCAGAACTGTAGGGTTTGCAACTCTTTCACTGCAAAAGTTGGAACGAATGAATTAGTCCAGATGGTCCACACATAGATTTAGCGTTAGATTTGGTTTGGAAGATAGGATGAAAGTCGCTGCAGGTCATGTACATTTGCTATGAACCTCATACCGATCTGCAGTCCGCTGGTCGGGTTTAAGGGTGAACGCCAATAAGTTTGGTGGTATTGAAATGTACATGTAGGTGGTATTGGTATGAGATATTGACATGCACATGCACATGTTTCATCTAAATCAGTGCGTAAATTGGCCATTCCTTTTCTCATTTGTCTTTTCCAAAGTCAATGTCTTACCATTGATTTGGCTTTAGAGCCTCCTATCCCTGCCTCCATGTGGGTAGGCCTATAGACCGCTAACACTGCCAGGGCTATTTCCTAAATTCGGGAGGGCGACATGGGGCTTGGCGACATGAGACAGCAGCTTACAAAGTTAGCAACATAGAGCATGGGCACTTTAAGTTTGACATGGGACATCATTAATGATACCTACGTGCAACATAGCCAATTTTTAAAAATCTGACGGGGTGACATGGGACCCCTCATGTACACCCCTCCCATAGCGGTGGTGTTGGTTAGTGGTTTGCGCTGAAGCTGGTAGGGGTTGCTGAATACGACCACGTGATGGATCTGACCAATGAGCGTGCTGCTTCTGTTAGTGTCTGATCTACGACGCCCCAGGCCGCCAGAGGGGGCCTCAATCACTACATCCGGGCACCGCAGCAATGGCCGCCATCTACAACTCATTTCGAGTCGCTCAAATACCCAGAATATCGCCCGCTGACCACGAGGGAAGGGAACTCATAAACCACCCCTACTTCCCTCCATATCTACTCAGAAAATCTACCAGAAATGACTTTTTTACATTTCTTATATTCCTTGTAAGTTTTTTCTGAGGAGAATAGCATGGTAAAAAGGGCAGATTCTTATTTTACTTTCCTACACAGAATGTCGGAGCAAAGCCTGTAGCCTGGGAGGGTTATTTATACAGCCTGCGGGCCATGACCCCAATCTAGCACCGCCGCACCCCCTGGTGGGAAAACGCCACACCATGCATCAATACAAACGTATTGTGGGCGGTGTAATGGATGTGTCCGCCCCGCCCTGCGCCTCATAAAATCGTCAATACGCACCGCAAATTAATTGGTTACCAGGGGGCCCTTGATGAAGGGGAGGAGGGGGTGTCATCATGTCGCGTGTCTAATCTAAGAAATGTCTATGTCGCATGCCCTTGTCGCTTAACAATGCCTATGTTGTGTGGTGAATTTCAGAATGGCGAACGTTGTGTTGTTATATTTCCTAACCCAAATGCTGTGTCACTAAAGGCTGATATGGCATATCGAATTTAAAGAAAGTCTGTCACCTTTTCAGTTTTAGGGGTCTAGACTGACCTGCTGCCATACCTATGATGTAGACTCTTAATCGATAGGGAAACATGGGACTTTTTTCTTTGATGACATGCAACATGTGATTTTAAGAGATTTCCTTTCCTGGCTATTACGCCATTCTGTACAGGTGGATAAACATTATGAGGGGGCATCTGGATTCTACGGGGCGACATCGGGATTTCTTTAATATGCCAGCGCGACATGGAGATCAACCATCTACAGCCACTGAGCCTCGCGCTGCCATGCTGCAGTGCAGTGGTCTTATTGGGATGTGTTCATTGGAAGATGGGGATTCCTCTCCCATAGAAGCAGGGTGTACGTGGGGTGGAACCCATGGAACACAACCTACTGCAGGGAGGCAGAGACCCTCAGCCTTCTCTAGAGGACCTTATGAACTTGTATTATTCGTGTGGGGTTTTACAGTAAAGCCCAACAACATACACGAATGCATTCGTTGTTTTCTTTGGAAATTGTCATTGGCAAGTTTCCTTTTAATTCAAACGCAACATGGTAATATCCTTTGTACACTGTAGATGATTTATGTAGTACTATGAAACGTGATGTCCCCCTCATGATTAATATTACTGCAATTTGTAAACGTCTAATTTTAACAATTATAAGAACTTGTGCCAGACAGTCTGAGATACCGCCAAATCATTTCTGTGTGTAATATAATGCAACTTGTGAAGAGATTCATTACATTACCTCAAATGAAAAAGTTAACACTTGACACTTGCGACACCTCTACCTCTGTCATTGAGATAGTAGCCTCCGCACGGACCAATCAGAAACCCCCTCCCACTCACATCCACCCACCCACCACACCCTCCCCCCTCCCTCTCCTCCCCCTTCACACCACCCCTCAATCTCCCAGCACAACTTCCTCATCTAACTCCCCCAACCCTCCACTCTCCCCCACAGTCTGGGTCTGATGGATGAGCCTTGTCCAGTTCCGTTTGTGCTTACGTCCCTTTTTTGTTCTTTTTAATTGGGGAATTGGCCGAGCGCGGTTCAATCTCCTGATCTCCTGGTCCCGGTCCACCCAGCCCCCGTCTGCTATAGACGTTTTGCAGATATATAGTATCCAGAGAAAGAGTAGCAGCTATGTAGACGTCGTCTCGTGACTACTATTTGGTTATCACCATGTACTTATCATGGCCACGTGGCTATTAGAAAAGCCTAAAATTCTGAATTCTGAATAAGAAAAACTGTAGATAATGACTTTGTATGTTAAGCTTACACAAAGGTAGCATGAATTTAATGCCATAGGTAGTTGTTTATGAAATGTGTCAAATGTTATTTCTAAACTAATCACCAGTATGGCAACCAGGCAATTACTTAGTGTTATGACGTCATCTGCACAACGTCTATAGGTCATCAAGGATGTAGGTTATACTTTCATTATCAAATGATAAGTTAATATTCTTCAGGCGCTAAGAATAAGTATATTTAAAATTTTGGCATAAATACCTGATTATTTTCGTTTCCTAAGGAACATGTGGTTATAGTTATCACATGCTATAGATCTTGGACACAAGAAGCAACTTAAAAACCTGAACGTTTTCTGTTGCCTCCTGTTAGTTCATCTGTTCCTATGAATATATGAATTCTTCAAATGCAACTCTAATGACACATTCATTGTGTAATGACAATATGTGTCCTTTTAATGTACAATGCTTCATATAAGATAACATTCATAATATCTAGCTAGAAGTCTTAGCTGTTATTACGTCAGAATAAAAGGAACACAAAATGAGCTGTTTCTTACTGTCAAGATCTATAGTCACCAAACTTTGGTCATGGGCCCCTATCTGCACACGGTCTATACATTGAGCTGCTCCATCTCTCAGACATGCTACGTCTTCTCGGTGTGAGAGCTGCTCATTCTAATTAACTCCCTTCTAAAGTGCTTCTGACTTTGGGCTTTATCTGAAGAAATTAATTGAGTATCTACTAGTTTGTTTTTGAAGTGTTTGGTTCCTGCCCATGCGGAATGTTCATCTGGTCAAATGGTGGCTGTCCATTCACCTGATTAAAAGTACCGTTCATTTTTCAGGTTTTGTTGTAGCCGTCCTTGAAATTGGAGTTATCCTAGGCAGATAATAGATCTCACCGCGTGTAAAACAGATAATATGGATTATGTTATGCACTGTTTCCTGACTGTCATTGGTGACAAATTTGTTTGAGGCTTACTACTGTGCAGAAGTACATGTATTCAAAAGTACATACACACAGACGCGCATGCGTGCGTGCGTGCGTGCGTGCGTGCGTGCGTGCGTGCGTGCGTGCGTGCGTGCGTGCGTGCGTGCACACACACACACACAGAGTTTTATATGTTATATTTATATATTTGAATCAACCAAGAAAACATTATTCTAACATAACCTTTTTGAATTGTGATTATTGTTGATGTACAACAAGACCAATTTTCTACTTATGCATAGTGAATCCAATCCTTTCTATGTATAGTGAATACAATTCTTCTTGTGATATACTACTGACCCACCACCACCCCCTCTATGGGTGAGAACTGGGCCTGTTTGTCTACTCCCCTCCCATTTCTCATACCCCCACCCCCCATTCATCCCCACTTCTGATCCCCTACCATTACCCACTGTGGGGACCAATTCCCCGCCTGAGCCGCTCCCGGACTAGACTGTAGTTACGTCCAAGTCTGCTAGGTGCTCAAACTAGGACTGTTACCCACCAACCATTTTAGGTGGAAATTCCACCCTGTATCCCAGCATGCTTTGCAGCTGCTCGACTATGGCAGTTAGGACCATAAACCAGCCAGCACACAGACAACCATCAACGGGGTTCCTCATGCCATTTATAGAGGACTTATAAAAGAATTCCTTACAAATTTTAAGTGGCCAATGGTAGCCATGGGCTCTTGTGGGTGTAAGGACCCATTATACAAGAGGTATCTAGGTCATGACAGGACTACTCCCGGACTACCCCCGTCCTGACGCCTATGTCCTCCGCCCACCCCCTCAAAGAGACTGGGTGTCAGGAGGCAAAGATGGCGCTAAGTGATTAATAAAGCTCCCCAAGAGGCGACCCGGGGATGCGGGCCGGGGACATCTGTCTGCCCTGACAGGGCTGTGAGGGGAATCCAAGGGGAGACGTGTGAGGTGGTGCCAGGAGAGCCCAAACACAAGGGGCTGATGGGCCTGGGACAAGTTCTCTATGCACTCAGACTAACTTTATGACAATTAATCCCCACAGAAAGTAACCTCTTGGTTTCTGGGAGTGTTTGTAGACACTGAAAGGAGGGAAATGAGCAGGTATATATCAGCATGAAGAGCATAGTGTGTAGGCAGATCCTATAAGCTAGCTAATTGTCGTTTCTGGGAGTGCGTGTTTTCAGCTCAAGTAGGGAAATGGAAAGGCGTATAATGTGAGGGGAAAGCTTTTTAGCCAAATCCTAAGGAAAAGGTATAGCCATGGGATCACTTAGCCGTTTTCTAGTTTATCTGACTAAAGGTCAAATGTCAATGACTCCCCCTCAAGTTATTATCTGTATTGATATCTGATCTTAGCTAGCTTGTATGTGCAGCCCCAATGAAATGTCTAAGCCTGTTCGTCAAGGCTACTCAGATCGATGCTTCCTGACAGTGCAGAACACATCAGAGCACATTCTCTGATGAAATTATAATAGAAATAAAGTTATCAACTTAATATACATGCAAGTTCCAATATAACTTCACTAAAGGCTTCTACTTGCGATTTTGATATCATACGTGGGGATAATTGCTAGTTACAGACAAGTTATGTACCAGAAGAAATACATTTTCGTTTCTTTCAAATTATATATAGGTGTATGGTATTTTGATAAACTGTTGTAAACAATCAATGTACTGTCAGAACCGTCTAGTGGAATAAAGGTTTAAGACTACTTCATTTCACTGGGGCGTTTCCCTGGTTAAACCTGACCTTACTAAGGTGTGACGAGACCCGGCTGGGGCTTGGGGGTCTAATTAAATCATCCAACATTTAGGCCTGACCTTCACACCTAACCTTCACACCCCTGTACCACCAGCTCCAACAGGAATCACACCCTAGGTGAAATATGGTCTGATTTATGAAATGACTTTAAAGAAAAAAAAGTCTGTGAGTAAGAAGTCCGGATACAGTCCTATTAGACATTAAATGTATCGGCACAACAGCGAAGTCAGCTTCATTTCCCTCTCTATCTGAATTAATTCATTTTTCAGTTCGTGCTCGGGCTAATTATCCATAATACGGGCGTGCCATTCCCCATTAATAACACCGCAGTGTTCCTAAAACCAGGCTCCATTGGTCTATAGTGTTTGCTGCAAGTCTCTCATTATGGGTTCCATTGCAAACAGCCAGCACGGAGCCTATAGGACTCGGGCGTGTCGCCCTATAATGGATACATTCTAGGCGGGGCTATAATGGATACAATCTAGGCCTGACAGGCAATAAATTACTGCCTTAATTTCCGTCTGGTGCAATTATAGCTACGTCCAACATGCCCGACGTCATAGGGGGATCCAAGTGGTTGCTACCCCGCCACAGTTTTCTCTTGGTAACACCCAGCAGTATTGGGCGTGAAGATTAATGATTCTTTTGTCCATAGGTTCCCAGAGTGTTCCCCAATAGGTAAACACCATCGGAAGACGTGATTGTTATTGCATGACGTTCACATATATAGTGGAGTGAGTGAGTGATGGATGCTTTATGCCGTACCAACAACCAGGGTTATTTTCACGAGAAGAAAAAGTTAGAACACATTCTGACTTTTCAGACATATATTTTTACTTGGTCAGTCTTTGGTGATTGTGTCTATGAGTTGAGAGCAACAGGGAGGGCAAACAGCAGGGGATAAAAACCTGGAAATCATTTTTGCTGTACCTCATCCCTTAGTGAAACAAGTATCGACTGGGAATTGAACCCAAAGAACTGCTTGGTTGGTACTCGGTCCCCCTAACGTCGCCTTATACGATCAGCAGGGGCTACTGGGGAACTATATATTCTTCCCTAGAGCACAAACCCTGCCCTGGTACCCCGGATTATTTGAAAAGTTGAAAAATCTGAAGATAATTCTAAAAGTAGAGAAAATAAATAAGCCATTCCAGACTTCCGATCTGCGTTTGACATCTAACGGTATCATTGTGACGCAGGAGTGGTTATATAGGTACCGGTGACTCATATACGGGGAAAGAGGTTGAATGGAAAAACAATTGTGAATTTAACGACGGTCAATGTGGTAAATACATTTCAAAAAATCCATTCTGTTCTCGCTGAAACAGCATAGACCGTGCGTTAAATTGGAGGGTCATAAAAAACCTGTATCAGCATTACTAAAATATCAAATGATCTTAAATATTACAAAAAGTTTTTACAATTAGGTGTCTGAAGTGAAAAAAATATTAAATCAGACGGATATCTGAAAACTGACATCCCTGTAATGTACATGGATATTCCGCGAGCAGAACGGTGTGCTGCTGTTATTACACAGGCCACTGTAACCTATGGAAACCGACTCTAATTAAAATCTCCGTTAATTAACGCCTCCATTAGATACATATTGGCACCTCGCCTGAGAGGCATTAGCCAGGTTCGACTGGGTGTGGGGCTTATGGGCAGAGTGGGAACACGTGCGGCGGGTGGTCGGAAGGGGGCGCGACGAAGCGTGGCTTAGGGCAGTAATACACTACACGACTTGGGCTGCGATAATTTGATTATAGACAATTCACATACATGAAAGCCCATCCCAGTTTACACCAATATTAAGGTTCCTGTGCTTATATCGTGAAGACAGTTGCATAATACAAAATTAATCAAAGCAATTCGGTTGACAAATTGCTTTTAAAATTAGTAAATTTCAGCTTTATATATTTGCCTTTTCCCCATAGGAACCAATGATAAAGCCTGTCCACCCAGCCCATAATGTCCAACCCTATTTTGCCCTGAAATAACATATTTTGATTGGCTGGCAAACCTTCAACTATGACAATTGATGAATTTAAGAGGTAATAATGTTTTAGCAACACTTTGGGATATAGAAAAAAATATAATTGTTGTTTATTTCAGTTAATCCAGCTCTAGGAGACAAGGATGACTTATACACTGTAATTATGTCCAATCCCTGTCAAACCCTGGGATATACCCAATGTGGGATGGTTATTGTATCTCTAATATGTGTGCCTTCTCTGTGTCATCATCATATCGCAGCTCAAGTCGTGTAGTGTAATACCGCCTTTATAGTTATTGGGTCGTTCAGTGGGGCTTTCTGTATGAGTACTAACATACCCGCAGCCTATAATTAACTCTAATAGACCCCGCTACTTTTTTTCCCGTCTCTATCCCAGCCTCCACTCCCACTCGGGTCTATTGTCAATGGCCATTGTTACCGAATTACCAAAGGATAATTAACGGAGGAAAAACACGGTTAATAATCTTAGTTTTAATCTTAAGTCGGGTCCCCGAGTCTCTGACGTTAATTAACTTCACGATTAACTTGAATCTACAAGGTTGATTATGCCCTCCTGATTACAACTGTCTGATAAAAAGACTCGTTTCCTTTTGGCATTCACTTGGGAAGATTTAATGTTAAAATCCGTGTGGCAGGGGAGTCAATACAAATATACCACTTCTGACATTAATTAAATGCCCCAGCTCTAATATCAATTTTACCGATTAATAAACATGTCTACGTTTTCGATAATTACTACAGAATAAGTTATCACCTAAAGTTTTACTTACATCATGCCGTATTCCTCTCGCCCCCACATCAATTTTACTGATTAATACACATGTCTGGATAATTCCTACCGTGTAAGTTATCACTTGAAGTTTCCCTTATATCACAACGTATTGATATCGCCTACACAGTCGCCCATATTACAGTTATAACTTTAGTAATATCTGTTGGAGGGATAAGGGGTTGGAAATTTCTCAAATCCCCATAAAACAACTTCACATCTCCCAAGTGAAAGTGAGTTAAGGAAACTCCAAATGGCCTCCCACTGAATGCTCCACTTTCCGACTCCTCCTCAGAAACCAGAATCGATTACCAATCCGTCTTGCAGATAATGGATATTTGTGTTTTTATATTCTCAGAGAAATAGACCTTCTTATCTAGGCCACATATCTCTGATTATTATGACAAAGGATGAACAAATCTGAGAATTCTAACTCCGTTCCTTTTTATTAGAAAACATTTTACTAATGCCAATTCTGTTTGCGCGAACGCCTTTCGTTCTCAGACGGATTAGCAAGAGAAATCACAACGAAAATCAGATAAGATTAACCAAACCGTCCAAATGATGAGTAGTAATTCACCCACACCGACATACGACCATTATTCCCGTGTTGCTCGGCTCTTATCTGACTTTGAGAACAAAGACAAACTAAGATTATCATTGCCAAAGTATACGTAATGCAACAGTTAAATTAAAGTGTAAATGTGATTGCTATTTCTCTATAATGATTAGAAAACCCATGGATGTGGCTGGAAAACCGTTGGAATGGGACGACTAGACGTAACATCAATTAGCTATTTATCATGAGTAGTAGTGAAGATGCACCATCTTAACTAACTCCTTATCTTTGTCTGTTTCCTCTTCCTAATTCATCTGAAGCAGTATCTCCCAGATGAATCTAACGTTTCGGTTACTACGTGATAACTTTGGATATGTTCCCGACTTTTCTTTTATGTACCAACTTAAATTGTTCCTGACTTCTATTTTATCTAAAAATCTAAATTGTTCTGGTGCTGACTTCTATTTTATCTACCAACTTGAATTGTTCCCGGCTTCTATCTCATGCATCAACTTGAATTGTTCCCAACTTCTATTTTATGTTCTAGTTTTAATTGTTCATGACTTGTATTTTATGTATCAACTTGAATTGTTCCTGACTTCTATTTCAAGTACTAGCTTGAACGGTTCGCGACTTATATTTTATGTACTAACTTGATATTGTTCCCGACCTTTACTTTATGTGCCAACCTGATCTCACACTGACCCAAAGCAATCCCCAGGGAGAAGAAAAATCCAGGTTTGATCTTCCTTGACGTAGTTTCTTAGACGGCCCTGAGGTGGGGAAGGTGTAGGGGTATAAGACACAGGGAGAGGCGGGACAACCTGCCCAACAATCTCCATGATTTATGCCCGAGTTGCCACACCAATGTAATAGGTTGGAGGCGGTGTGTATCGCTCCCATCTCTACCTCACTGCACTCACAATGGTGCCCCGGTCTCCAGCTATCTTTTCAAACCTGTTTTTATGGCACTGTTGTGAGCAAACTTGCCTTTTTCCCAGCAGCCGCCCAGACGCGGGATGTTTTACTGCGCCTGCTGTTATGCAAACCATTTTATTGGAAACTGAAAAAGACGCCATCGACCTTTTTCATAAGATTAATCAATGTTTTCTTTCAGTGGAGCAGGTATCGCGTCATGCGGACGGAGACCATTATCAATCTCACAGCAAGGAATCTGTGACATAATATTTGTCCAACTATCTTTTTGGGGAAGTTTCTCCAACACTCCCTTGAACTGTGTATTGCCTTAAACAGATAGAAGTGCTACCTCACGGTCTATGAATGTGGCAGACGCAATATAATTGTTTAAAATTGACAATTCTCATGTGTGTGACAGTGAATCCCTCTTATTTACCACCTGGAAGATTATGGACACCTGAAGATGTGCTCATTAACAAAAATGTCTGTGACATAGTCACATTGTGTAATACTCCTTCAGAGGCCCCCACACCACAGAGAATACACATCTCAGTCCACCACTACAGGGTGCCAACCAAAGCGGCCGATTATGTCAGATTAAGACTGCTTTAGTGCCGTTTCCAAAGACAATAGGGACGATTAAACGTCTGAGTCTGATAATCAATGTTTTTGAGACGCGCTTCTAGTCTTTGTTTAATGACCAAGATTTGGATTCTTGGTTGTTCTTTGGTAATATCAAAGATGGTTACGTTACAAAATCTCTATGGATCAGAGGGCCTTAACATCAATGAAAAACAGTTATTGAACCGGTATAACAAAATGAAATGACTCTATGTTTCCTAAGGCGAAGTTGCCTTAAATTCTTCATGTTCCCGTGAGTTCTGAAGTCCCCTTAACATACCCTCCCCGTTGTACCTATGCAATGAAGAATCGTATTTCAACAGTCACATCAAAGCTGGTGGAACAGTGCAGGGATCCATACAATATCATCAAGAACTTCCCAAGACCTTGAAAACGTCGGGGTTAAAAGGGCCGGTGCAACCAGAAGAATTTAAGGGCCATACCACTAAGCAACTTCAGCAGTGACGGCGACCGTTACAGTTGGTGCTAAAATCTGCTGATGCCTATGATCCCCTGTAGGTATACCGTACTGAAATGTATGTATTTGATCTGAATCGGCACACGGATTGGCTGATTCTACCCTTAAAATCGGCTGACTGATCAGTGCTAAAATTGGCCGATCATGCAAAAGTCGCCTAATGGGTATGGGCTTTACTCAATACTGTGGATCTTCAAGTCTAGGCCTTATGGTTGCCTAATGGATATTGCCCTTTAGTATAGAATCTGTGAGACAGGACAATCACATATTTGGTCTGGGAAACCCAGGTAGGTAGGATTTCCCAGTGGGGAACTGGGTATATGTCAAACCATGTCCATATAACAAGCCACAGATCCCTTTTTCACCTAACATTGAATAGAGTGAAATCAGCTGATCCATAAGAAACCCAGCCAAAATACCACACATGAAAAATACCGGATACCTTGAAACACCATTTCCGTATTTTCGGAAGGAAAAAAGTAGTCCTTACTTAGGTATCAACGTTCTGAAACTGATAAAACATAAAAGTATATGTAGATAATTGCTTGACGTTACCTGATCATAAAGTATATATGTAAATAATTGATGACGTTACCTGAAATAAAGTACAAAGACAAAATACAGAAGCCCGTATTAAGAAGGACAAGTGGCATCTCAGCCAAATGTGTAAATTCTCGTTCATAAATTCCTTTTTTATAGTATTTGTATCTAACTAGGTCGTTGGTAAACAAAACACCTGCATTGCATTTGCGATGAAAACAGGGCACATCTAAGCTCCATCGGCAAACGTACCTGTTGGTTTGTTTTACCTGTATTTCAGAAGTAATTGGTTTTTATTTGCTCTCCCCTAAGTTCACAGAGGCAATGCAGAGTAAATATAGCCTCTCCCCTTTGATCCATTAGAAGCCTTGCCAAGCTAAAACGACTTTCATTCAGAGCTCTTTCTCAAGCTTCTTATCAAAGAGATATGTGCGTACCAATCTAGGTCTACTATAATTCACAGAGGTTTAAAATGAAACCCACTGTGTTATACATTGGACTGATAACAGCAGTGCTCAGGCTGTGTTGAGCATTTATGAGAAGGCTGTATGTGTATTTACCTTCCTTGCATTAAAAGTTGAACTTTTGAGCAAAACCCTTTGGCAAAATATAAAAGAAATCTAGGAAAAATAGTTAACAAATCCATGGGGGGCTAGAATGGATTACAAAAAGAAGCAAGATGATCTTGCATTTTGTTTGAAAGTACTAATGCAGACCTCAGATTTCTAAGATGCGACATTTCTATGCTAATTAAGACTTTTGATGTCCAGACAAAAAACGGTAATAGTTCGCCACAATCTTGACCCCATGCAGGACAGCCTCTGGAAGTAAAAAATGGTTTGCACGCCCCCCCCCCCTCCAAGAAAAGTAGTATATTCTAAAATAAATAATTCTTTAGGAACTCCTGAAAAACAGTAAGAAAAGCTGGTATTTCTGCTCTGAGGGCCACCTGCAAAGAGTTGAGCTGCTAAGGAGCAGTTCAGTAAGTACTTAAATACGTAATACTTTACTTACCGTTGTCGGCGTAGATAATTTGCGACGTGTCGCCAATCTGCGTGTCAAAGTTGGCCATTAGGGGCGCGATATACTGAGTGGCCGTGAGCCATTGGTGGAGGAACGAGCTCATGTAGATAAAACCTGGAATAGAAGAGGTACAACGGTGAGCCGGAGGGAAGGGCTGATATAAAGGGGACGGGTACCAGGGGCCATCATTTCTGTTACTGATTATGCTAATCGGGGTTGGCGACCCCCCCCCCAAAAAAAACCAAAAAAAAAACGAAAAAAAAAAAAACGAAAAAAAAAAAAAAAAACCTGTATTATTCTCACAATTCCGAGATTTCGCGGAGGGATTCCCCCCCTCCCCCCATTTAAATCTTTATCTCATACAACAGAAGAGCTAGGCCGCCACAGAAAAAAAGGATACAAAGGTGGTCCTTATTCAACAGATTCTACACAATGAAAAACCAGCCCTGTGAGTATGGGTATCTATTTACAATACACAGTCTGGTGGCCCAGGTGGCCCTAGGCTGGGAGACTTTAGCCCCAGAAGGCCTGTATCGTTGTGACACCTCCTGACACCTCCCCGCCACAAAGCGCTGTATTATCGCCCCCCTGGGCCCGCCGGATGTCCCCACCCTCACCCCGTACACGCCTGCGCAGAGCCCACCAGGACCACATCTGGAATAGTAATAGTCCCAGCTCCCCACAAGGAGCCAACATCTGTCAGAAGGCATCTTATTTGTAAAGGTCAGAATACAATGGTGTGACTACGGGTACTGCATACTGTTTTTATTACTGGATTGTGGGAGTTCATAAGTCGTAGGTATGTGTGAGAAGTACACGATTACGGACTTTGATATTTTTGTGAGTAGTATACAGAAATGTGACTTATGAACAGGGAGTAAACAGGGATGTAGCCCAAGTCAAAGTTAATGAAAAAACCTAAAACCTCAGAAAGAAACTCTGAAAATATCTTAGAATGCTATAAAACGTAATCTAAAAAAATGATTTTGAAAATTATTATTAAATTGAGGTCATGAAGTTAGACAATCTGAAATCATACAAAAATATGAAAACTTAGCCTAAATCCCTGTATAAAGATGTCATGTTTGGCTTCGCCTGCAGTGTTCTTATGTAACGTTTTTCTCCATACGGTCTCCAGCGGTCATAAACTTATTTACAACATCCGTGCATTGCTACCAAGTAAAAGCACCTGTACTTTTGTTAAACTAATAAATATTTAACCAACTCTCGTTTTACAATATAATGTTTACAATCCCACCCTGTACGCAAGTATAAAGTGACAAAAAACCACGAACATTTACCTGTTTACTTAATTACATTTTAGCAAAATGTCAAATCGACATCCATCAAATGAATGCTCTAATAGCTTTTATCACTTACCTCCGGTAGCTATGGTGACCTGGTAAACCGCATGGCCATAAAACGGGAACATGAAGCCAAGTTTGGCCGTCTGAAAAACACAAAGGGAGAAAAATAAGCAATCTGTGGATAATTCTTTAAAACATGATGATCACAGATATAGTCTCATTTACGACTAGTACATTATCGTACTGCCTTTAGCTTGATTTGACACCGCTTGGTTTCATCTGCCGTAGATAGGCCTATAATTATGCCTAAATTTTGCTGTCCCTAGAACTAGTAGGTTTTCAAGCCCAGCCAACTTGGTTGGTGTTAAGGGTAAATGTTACCTCCAATTTAATGTAGCTCACAGGAATAACAAGATGACGAGGTCATGGGCAGGGAACGTGTCCTGCATATTCTACATAGACTGATTGAACTCGCATTTGAAATATTTGACTTTATGGTACAATTCTACAGACGTCCTCCCCTTCACAATGTAGCCGGAATCAAACCTTTTCCTCACCTCCTCTATATAGAAAAACCCACACTCCCTCACCACCCATACATACCTACATACCAGTAACCATGACAACCCTCACGGAGGCCGCTAATGGCGTCCGCCCTGGAGGTGGTGATCAGGGTAACCCTAGAGACAGCCCCTCTCCTCCAGGGTTGTCAATGGAATGTGGAATAGAGGTGGGACCAGTGGGGGCGTGCAGAGATTGGTAGAGGTGAGAGAGGCCGCTGAGGGTCCTCCCGACCCCTATTAGTAGGCCTTGAGGCCCTATAACACTACACGACTTGGGCTGTGATATCAGACTGAAATGATGATATTAGGGAGTTAGTTTCAGATCCTCCAAGGAGTGACGTAACGTAAATGTAACTAATCTTTTTTCTTAGCTTTAATCATATATTTCAAAAATATTTAATTGTAACTATATTTCTAGGACCCAATCATACACAGCTATCTAATTATGATTATCAAATTTTAACTTTTAGCCTTGAAAATGATTAGCTATAGGGGCCTAACGTCGAGATGCATCGTGGGATGTTAAACTCCCCAATACAGACAACATTGCATAAAGCCGTGATATCACTGATAAAAATGGCAATTTGGAGCATGTCAAATTATGCTTAACAAAGGATTTTCTCTCTCCTATATGCGACTTCTCTGTGACATAAGTCATATCGCCGCTCAAGTCGTGTAGTGTAATACCCCTTTACTGCTCTCGCCGCGCCCCCAACCCTTCATGAAATGAGCCTAAGGAATACGACACGTGTTCAATTTTTTACGACCAGTGTCGGCTTCACATTCTCGAGGATATATGAAGGCAGCCTATTTGTTTTTTCTTCGGTAATGTGTAGGTGGATATAAGAAGAGAATGTTTCAGGAGGTGCAAAGGGGTTATCTTTGGCGGCTCGGGGTAACCTTACTTAATGGGCCCAGGTATTATCATAATTATAGACTGTGCATAAAAAGCTTTTAGAGTTAAGTCATAAGACACCATCTTATATACTCTGTTTACAATCCTGACAACGATCAGCAAATTGATTCAACAATAATGAACGTTATTATGTAAAAGTGACATGTTTTGCCTTTTAACAGACGTCAGGAATGACATACAATATATAATTATATCATCCGTTTTCTATGTTTCATATGATTTTGTTCACAGTGTTTCCTACGTGACGATATTCATATCTTCAAATCAGACCCTCCGGACTAAACGAAGAGATTATCCTATAAGTTCTCTGAGAAATCTGTGAAATCATTTTATGACAAAAATTGTGATAATTCCTCAATCCAAGAGTATTCTTTAACTTTTACCCCTATAGTTCTACGAGAGGTAAAATTGATCTTTCGATACAATCAGCATGCAAGGAAGGTTATGTGCAGGAATCCATACTTGACTTGTTTAAGTGTAGATTCATCATTTGTATGAATCAATGGAGCCCTGTTTTGAAACTTCCTAGTCAGAAGTCACCAACCTTTAGTACATCAGACCTGGCAAATTACACCTCCCCCCCCCCCCGCTTCGGGTATTAGCATAATACACTTCTAATCTCCCAGACACTGCTTGCCAGTAGACCTTACTTTCATTTTCTCTTTAAAAATGAAGCAATCCCTTCCAGGGTTGGCATTTAGCTGTAATCATCGACCCTCCAACAAAGGAGATAAAACCGATCACCTGCTTACTTCCCGGGCCTTTAATGGATCAGCAAAGGACGTCATATCCTTTTAACAACGCAAAAATCAAACCGTAAGGCTTTGGTGAATTGTAGTACAACCTCAGAGAATAATTGCAGCGTTGTGATACGTTTTCTGTTAAGGCATCAGGGACGTAATGAAAAAGTTTGAACATCAGAATTAACTTAAAATGCTTTTAAAAAATTGATCTAAGAAATTAATTTTGAAAACTTTTATTTGAGGTAATGATGCCAAAAAAATCTAACATCAGCCAACAATCTGCAAAACTTACATCCCTGTGCATATATACTAATAGTAATACTGTGCAAGTACACATTTTGTACACATTTACGTAGTCAATGCTTTGACTATGTAAACAGATATAGTTCAGAATGTGTCCGCCCCATAATAAAGCAGTATCTCATATATTAGAAGTGGAAATCTGGGTGGCGGTGTTACAGCTGACGTTCCGATCAACAGTGTAGAAGAAAAATTAAGCTCAAGTCTGGAATTTTTCTCAAAGTATGTAAAAAGTCGGGGCAGTTTTCTTTACAGAGCACCCGTCAGAGTGGGGGAGTTTTCCCCAGAGAAGCCGCAGGGACTGACTCGGGAATCAGGCCTCCATTCACCACCGACCGGGGCCTCCATTTAACTCCCATAATTAGTCCTTAAATAGTCAGTGAACCTTTCCGTTTGTGGGCGGCGGGCCGGGTGCGGGTCTCTGATAAAACTGGGGCCGACAGGTCTAATGATCTCGGCCACTGAAGGCCGGGGACTTTTCCTCCTCCTGGGTTGAACGATTCGTCAACAGGACACATTACGGGGCCTTGGTCCGCGTCGCCCAAAGACAGACAAGACCTTTGGTCTGAGAGAGTTAAAGTCACCTTGGAACCTGCACACTTAAAAGGGCTTTGGCGGAAATAGAAGGAGGGCAGGGTACAGTCCCCCTCTAATTTTGGCCAAATATATGTTGTTTTTTTAATATATATAAAATTCGGGAAATCGGGTCCGAAGAAAGTTTTAAATAGCCCCCTCCTTTTTGGCAACCTCTGGGTCATTAAATCTACTGGATGAATTAAAGTATACTCTGATAGTGTCAGACAGGGAAGAGTGGAATAGGCCTATATCAGTGTGTATTGGCCTCACCTGACAGCTTTTCGTGTTTTTAAACATTCTATGAACAAAAATGTCTATTAAATTAATATTCTAGTTCTACAATACAACTGCTTCCGTGATGATGTGTTGGCGTTAAAGGTCCGCTCATCTCGAGACCAACTCACGTTTTTGCTTTGTACAACGTACTGATGACCTTATTATATAGGGGTGAGAATGGTAGCAAAGCTAGGTGGTCCAACAAACACCTCTAAGATCCAACCTCGGCCTACCACGCATAAGTCCCATATTCTATCCACCCCTCCCTTCTGTTCATCTGTATTTACACCATTTCATAACTGAATTGGACTGGAAGAACATGGACGTGAAGTTGATCAATTAAAAAAAATTTACTTCTGGAGAGAATTATCTAATCATATTGATAACATTGCATCGGAGACCATAGATATCTTATGTATCTCAATGCTGAGATCGAGGGAGTGTTGTGCCCATGAAACGTCTAATGGAATTGTACAGGCATTGTGTTGGGTCATGATACAATATACAGTAGTGTTGTTGCCTTTATTATGTATACATCATTATTGTAGACATTCCTCATCCTGATTTCCCAAACGACAACCACCCTCCAAATAGAGTCTCTCACACATGCGCACTGATACACTACCAGTTGCCGGGCCCGCCGCTAGGTGTCTCTGGGAGGAGAAGCCCTCATATTATCAGTTTTTTCTGTTTCCTCTCTGTCCGTACTAATTACTGATGTAGACTCGTTGAGACAAGTCTCTAAGCCAATTAGCCGCGCAAATTAGGGTGACAACCACTGGGCCAAGAGTGCCTTTATCATCAACAAAAAGTCCAGAGACTCTGTGCCTCATATCAGCATATCAGTAATGATGTTCTCGCTGAAGGAGTAGGAGTAATGGTGCCGCTGATATGAACACGTACGAGCTCATTGCTGTTTTTGTATCAGAAGCATTACAAATGTTATCGTCTCCGTTGATCATAAAACTTTTTTTTGTTTAGGCTATGTATGGGACGTATAGAAACCGGTCTTTATGTAAGACTTCATTACATTTTGAATTGAAGCTTTTAAGTTCTAACTTTATTGAAATAAGAGGCACCTGGATGAAAGTACATCAAGGGTACCTATCAGCATCACAGGTTTATGTACACGTGCTCAGCCCAGGGCCCCTCCTCATGCCCGGAGGAGGCCCGTTCTTTAGAAAGGTAGAAGGCTTCGCGGAGAGGCAACCATTTCAATCAAGCTGTACAAGCTAGCCGGGGATTTGTCGGTTGAGGAGGGGGATGGGGCGGGGGGTGGGGGATGGGGCGGGGGATGGGGCGGGGGATGGGGCGGGGGATGGGGCGGGGATCGGACGGGGGATGGGGAGGTAGACTGTAGTTACGTCCAAGTCCGCTAGGTGATCAAACTATTATGCAAGAGGTATCTAGGTCATGAAAGGACTAATGGGGCGGGGGATGGGGCGGGGGATGGGGCGGGGGATGGGGCGGGGGATGGGGCGGGGGACTGGGTGGGGGACTGGGTGGGGGATGGGGCCGGGGGATGGGGCGGGGATGGGGCGGGGATGGGGCGGGGATGGGGCGGGGGATGGGGCGGGGGATGGGGCGGGGGACTGGGTGGGGGACTGGGTGGGGGATGGGGCCGGGGAGGGATACGGCTCCTGGGGCTCTGCATTCTGATGTATGTCGCCTAATCACTAGCGTCGCCCTAAGCCTTTCCTGTCGCCCCATCAGAAAGGCCAACATAAGGGCGACGCTGGGCCTTAGTTAAGGCTCAATTGTCCTCATTAGGCTGAGCAGACAAGGAGGCCCAGATAGGCCTCTCCTCCCTAATGTCGCTCCTATTTCACAGCCCCTTGTCTGTGGGATAAAAACAACGTCACATACAAGACGCCCAGACCTAAATCAGAAAGTAATCCCGTGAAGGTGGATTTATCGGTCTAATGGGCATAGGGTAAGAACTAGTTACTGGACATGGGGTAAGATTCTGGACTATTTAGAATAATGTTCGCATGTTATCATTATCGCGATGATGATTATGGATATATATATATATATATAGAGACCTATGACAATTTCGAATACTTGAAATATATTTCCACTATCTTCTGAAAGGTCAGGGGAAACACTGAAGTTGATTTTGATTACTAGAATAAATGTTTAAATTCTTAATTAGTTTTCCTAATCTGACTTAGATGTTGGTATTTCAGTTATTATACGTTTTGCATTAACCGCATTGTCATGGTCTACAGGTTTGGCTTTTCGTAACATATTTCACCCCCCTACATTTGGTGTTAGACAGCACTTCATCAGAAATATAGGGGCCTATTCCTCTAGACATAAAATTGTTTACTTGACTTCAAAAAAACCATCAAACCCTTGAATATCTAATTTTTTCCCACTCGTCCAGCCAAAACTAATTAAAAGTTTCAAGTGAAATAGAACCCTGAATGGAATGAGATGTAGAAACCCCAGTCGATGTCTAAGGGCTCTTATCACCAACAGCGCCCCTAGGAGTGGGGGGGTGTACTTGGTCTAGAGTAGGTTACCACGGTCGGACCCTCAAGAGGCTGCAGCTGGCGATTGCCAATTTGACTCCAAAACTGTGGCTATCAGATCCTCAAACCATCTTTAAAGAGAGCTGTCAACTATAAATAATTTTTGATACAAGGTTCAAAGTTCATTAAAGGTAAACAAAGTCCTGCACAATGGCTCTCATATAAATCATGATAATTATTTTGAAATCAACTTTTGATTTGTTGGTTAGTGCTCTTTTGCATTTTGCAGGAGGCTGTCCATGAGCTTTCCTGAAAAAGGGGTGGGCAGAGTATGCTAGTTTTTCTGGGGGCTGTAAACTCTCCAAAAAGAAAGGGAGGACTGTAGTTTCGCAGTAGGTATCTACCTTTATTATACTAACTCAGCCAGCGGTATGACGTTATGATAACATTGCAGCAACATTCTGTTTGGTTCTGTATTGGTTCTTGTGATGTTCTTTTGATGACTCCCAATCACGTTGCTGCAACGTACTGCTGTGATGTTTCACTGCGATGTTATTATAACATTCTGGTTATGTTCTTCAACCTAAACAGAATATTCTTATAACGTTCTGTTTTGGTTTCATCCTAACCTCACCAAAAAATAACGTAATAACAACATTCTAATTTGGTGAGGTTTCAACCTCACCATCAATAACATAATTGTTACGTGCCATCTTGGTAAGTAACAAACTGACTAAAAAAGTATGGTTGCAGCACGTTTCTGTTACATCGTAAGCTGGCTGGGAAGTGCCCCCCACTCCCCCAGTGTTGGTCTTATCAGGGCACTGGGCCGACGGGTCTTCTCTCTTATCTCTCAGCCACACGCTGATATCCGCCTGATACTTCACCAAAAGCTCTTGACTGTGGGTAACCAGCTAACGGCGTGTCAGGTGACCAGCCTGCCATGCTTGCCCCACTCAACACATGCCAGAAACCAGCATCGCCGCACTACGTCATAGCGCTCATTTGCATATAGATGACGTAGCGCCTTTTGCGTAGTGATTTACGCCTTGACACGGACTACTTCGCGCACTAGAATCATCCGCGAAAGCATGGCTAGGCTGATTGAGGTTAATACCGGACAAGTGCTGGACGGTGGGGTGGTTGGGCCTCAGCACCTCGTTATTGAGGCGTATCAATGCGCTAAATGGGCAGTTATTGGTGATCGTCAGAACCCTTGGGGACCAAAGGTCAAATGCTGAAGGAGCACACGGGAGGCGGCTTCACGTACAAGTACGTGAGGCTACGTGAGGTAAGACGAGAGCTCCCGTCAGTAATGGTAAACGCACCAGAGCGAACTGATGGCCCTTTCTCTCCTATAACCATAAAGCAGGATCTCTGTCGCCGAGGGTAAAATACAACCAGCCTTATTATTTCCGCACCCACTGAACAGCAATGTCCTCACATAACCTGCTCTGTTGTACATGACGGCAGCTCTTCAGGCTAATAATTGTGAGACCCAAAATAACGAGATGATCCTTTCAGTCATTAAGCCCCATACTCACTAGGACACTTTGGAACTCGGCGATTACATTTTCCTTTGATCGCCTGTCGGTAGGCCACATTGAAATGAACAAGTTTGATAAAATTTAGATCAAACATGGACATTTCGATATCATACTCACGAGCGATCAGAGCAAAATAAGATCGCTGAGGTCCAAAATGTCCTAGTGGGTATGGGGCTATAAGCTTACGGACGCCGCGTTATGACGTCATACATCCGGGCAGCTTAGAAAAGTCACCTTAAGTGACTTCAAGGTCAACAGAAACACTGCTCAAGGTCACGAGAGGAATAATCCATTTACAGACCTGGGCCTGGGGAAAGGGGGTCAGGAAGGAGGAGAGTTCTCCCCGACTCCACTCCACCAAAGAGCGGCCTTCTTAGCGATGGTAATCACGACTGGTATGAACCAGCAGGTAGCCGGGGGCACAGTGCTAAAAGCTCCAGCAGACGGTGGGATTTCAGCGCACTCTAATTACAACGACTCCCAAGAAATGACACAGGAGTTCCATTAATTCCGGGAAACACTCTGCTGGCCTAGAAGTGTTTTGATGCGCTGGGTCTAAAACACGAAGTGATGTGGGTTTTTATTTATTATTTCAGGATGTTTTGTTATTCCCGGGGTTCGGTGTGTAGGCCTATATCCCCTGTCTATAAGCCCTAATGCAGGGATGTAAGTCGGGCTTGATGAAAAAGTCTGAAACCTTACAGTTAATTCAAACAACATAATAAATTTTAAAATTTTAACCTATAACTCTTGCTCTTATAGGATTTATTTTTATCAAAGAAATTTTAGGAGTCATACTTGGAATTGCATTAATATCAACCAATCAGAAGCCAGTATTTATTCACTGCTCAGAAAGGTTTCAGACTATTCTGATAATCTGAACTTAGTCTGAAGAAAGTCTGAACTGGTTTTAATGTTTAGAAACTGTATTCAGAAGTGGATTATCAAGCCCATTGTCATGATCAAACATGTCTTTGGATACTATTGAGATTTTGTCCATGTTTTGACCATATTTGTTCAATTTTATGCAAGTTTTCTTAAGTCTAAAAAAATCTGAAATCAGACTAAAGTCTGAAAACTGACATCCCTGCTAATGGAGGTGAGTTAAGGGGTCTCTGGAGGCACTCAAAACGCCGTCAATGGGGTACCTTTTTGGTACTTACTCGCGTTTATATTCATCCTGTCCTTTTTCTAGGCTACTGCAACTAAACGTGGCTCAAGGGTAAAACCTACGTCCCTTGCTTAAACAAAAATGATTGGTTATGTCTTCCTAGATATAAGAAAGAATGTAGGGCTACGATTGGTTGGTTTTGGGTTGCTTAACGTCCTCTTAACTGCCAGATGTCTTATCTATAGGAAAGTGGTGGCGATCGAATTTATGGGAAGGTAGACCATATCACAGGTCTTTGATAGAGCAGTATGTGCACTATTGCTTAAAGCAAGGTAGCGGATCTGCCAGCACCTGGGCTCGAACACACTCGACCCCAACATCAAAGTAATGTCCCGGCACCTTAGACCACTCGGCCTTCCCCACTCTAGTTCTAATGCGAGAAGGGTCTGTGTATTACGATATTGTTGGCTACCCTTATAAACAAGTTAAAAAGGCAATAAATACAAACTTAGTAAATAGGTTAATTATTGCAATAATTAAAGCCTGGGCCCTGATGAAGTATAGAAAATTTCAAAGAAATCCTAGTTTTCAGTTGAGTGACTAGAAATGAGTACAAATCTCTAACTAATTCCGTGAGACCTACCTAATTTTTTTTTTTTTATCAGTTTATTGAAAGCTGTTGTACAGATCAGTCCATTAATTAGGACTGGTTTCCATCTGGTGCAGCTTATTATATCGAGATTAAGCTGTTACAAAAACAAGGTTACATAAAGAGATTTAACAAACAAAAATTCACTAGGAAATATAGAAATCATGAAAGAATAAAAAGTTTGAGAGGAAAATTTAGATTTAAAGACGTTAAACTCATACCTGTACATCTTGCTAATTATGAATATGAAGTTACATTGCTGTGACGATGCAATGATGTTGACATTACATTTGTTACAGTACAAAAAGACACTAAGTGAGAAAATTATTGACGTTCATTTGCTTATTATTTATCATTAATTGATTATTATGTCAGTGTTCCTTTAACTACTAATACATTACTAGTTATCTTTTTGTGACTGACATTTGCTGACTTAGTCCCTCTTAGTAAGTTTTTGTGGGTCATGTGGGTCATGACATCCCCATGATATCCCCATGACATCCCCATGACCCCTTCACCCCCTTACCCCCATATGAAAATAAAAGGGTTGAGTGAGACCTATTGTGGCATTGATAAATTCATTATGTTAATTAGACTTGCATTCCCACAATGCTGTGGGACAACAATAATGCAATTTTCTTTTGTCTTTTGGGAGGAAACGGATGCAGAAGTAGAAACATTCTGAAAGCTGGTTCCCACAGTCATGCTAATGCATAGCACTTTGACAGTTTTAAGCCGACACCAGCAATCTCAAAACGCGTTCCTATCTGGGTCCGAATGATAACTTTTACAAGGTTCACCATCGGGGCCACTCCGGGCCCAGAACAAGAAGAGTAAAGCCCCGTCCCCACGGGATGAAGTTGTCGGCCGATAAAAGTTTATCGTCAACGATAAACTTTTTGTCGGCAGATTTTTCTAAGGTCGGCCGATAATTTTTATCATTGAGATGATTTTTTATCATTGGGACGTGATGGACGGTGAATTTATGGATGATAAACAGGCCTTTATCGTCCAGAAAAAGGCGCCAGATTGGCTGACGATTAACCCGTCTATCGTCGGTCTTTTCTACCTAAATATTAGGCCTGTTTAATACAATTATCGTCGACAATGAAGGGGTTATTGTTTGTCGGCCCTATTTATCGTCGGAAAACATGTGGCTTCCTTAATTGCTTGGTGCCATCCTGTCTATAGGGCCCTGGCTTCGAGATCCCCTTCGTCGGCCGACACAATTCTCAAGGTTCTGTATCCTGTGGGGACGGGGCTTTATGCTTGTTCTTAAGTATAATGACCTAGTACTCTCTGCATTGGCGGCTGAGAATGACCTGTGACGCTGCTGTCTGACCACTTAGGATTACTCCTACTCCCTTCTGTAAACTACTCTCACTATACCAATACGCTGGATGGCCCGGCCACTGACCCATCACCACCACCCCTGCTACAAACATGGGGAAGGTGCTTAAGTAGGCTGCTGTTTGTCCACAAACCCGCAGTGCTGATTGCCCTATCACTCATCCACATCACAGAGGAGACGATGTGAGAGTGTTTGCCCACCTGACTGCCTGACTGACTGACTAACTCAGATCATAGAGATACATAATAGAATATATTCCTATGCTCTTAAATGCCAATGGAAAGAAACTGTGATAAAATGGTAGTGGAACATATTCTTGAACGTGTATACATTTCATGGCTGGTTGTCTAACGCTCTAACTGCATACACATAACTGAGTGTATGGCATAATATCGCCTTTAAGCCTGTTTTCCACTTGATGATGGATATAACTAAATAATTCAGGATTTTTGGCAAGACCATGCATCCCATTTATAATTTGGAAATTGAATAAGCTTTCTTATGATGGCGATGTGTTGAAGTTTAAGGTCCACTCAGCTATTCTTAAGCTATATCGAGACCAACTTACATTTTTGCCTTTTACAAACCTGTACTCATGACTGACTCTATCGGGTGAGAACAACGACAATGAAATGTGCTCCAAAAGACTCTGAGGGAGGCCTACACAGAGCTGCTCAGGGCTGAGTAACCTGAGGACTTTTAAATAAGGCTCCTGTCAGCCCAGACACAGTACGCTTGTCACAGCAGTACCCTGAAGCTTTTTGTTGAAAAACAAGGGTGGTGAATTCTATACTCCCTGTTTTGAATCCACGAGTATGCGTAACGGAAGAAGCACTACTGCTTTTTTCACATCCAAAAAGAGGGCAGGTATTTGAGAAACGTGTGCTTGTGTGCCATTGTTTGGAAAAAATTTCAGTGACATTTAAGGATTTTCAATCAGAGTTAAAATGCATTCCCGACTTTAATGCTTTAAAAGGTCAATGACGAGACGGGAAATCTCTGTACTACTTCATAACTTTACTTTTTCCATCATTAAATCGTATTTACATTAATTCAAATATTACCCTCATTAGTTTTGAACCCTTCTTGATTAGGCTTCAACGATATATATGTTGTAATACAGGCCTAGGAGATTACTCATAATCAAAATCTAAATGACGATGATTGCTTACATTTGTATCTTGTCCCAGACTGCGCCCACAATTTACACTTGTATCTAAGCTCAAGTAGGCCCTAGTATTATATAATATACCGCTAAGTCCGTCAGTCAAATGGCAGGATCCAATAACAGACCTAATCACTTAAATAAGTATAGTTAAACAATACTGCTAAAATAATGTCACGCTCCCGCACTAATATCCTCGGAGCTATATATATATATATATATATATATATATATATATATATATATATATATATAATTTCATTAAGGACTTTCCGGTCATTTAGGCTATAGACAGTGCCACCTGCAAGTACCTTTATCCAAAGTCTAACCTACACAGCCGGGCTATTCCAATATCTTACAGACTGGCCTTTGTTCTTAATTTTCCCGAAGCCGTAAGTGGATTTCCAAACCTCGGCCTATAGATGTGGTTTTGTTTATCTTTTCCCTGCCGCCAGTCACCAACCCCCATGTGGCGGAGGGGCGTCTCTTGGCCCAGTGCCAAGGGACGCTGCTGGCATTGTGCACGCAAACGAGGCTATACGTTTTCGTCTAAGGCCAAACGCGCCCTTCTGCCGCCAGGGGGAGACAGTGGCGGGTCGTTCTCACGCGAGCAGGCGAGAATCGGCGAGAACTGGCTGAGGGCGCGCGTTCGGCTAAACCAACCAAGGGCAGAGACTAGGAGGATGGCCACTGTATGAAGGTCATCTGTGCGCGATAAACAAATGATCATGGACACCAACAGACCGGAAGTCAGATGGACATTGAGTCAGACACCAACAGACCGAAAGTCAGATGGACATGGAGTGAGACACCAAAAGACCGGAAGTCAGATGGACACTGAGTTAGGATAGGCTGGTCGATAGCAGAATATGCTACAAGACCTGTATAATCAGAGGGGCCTAATGTACCGACCCCTCTTGCTAGAATTAGTAAATTGAAACAGAGAATCCATTGGCTGCTACTAAAGGGTTTGCAGTACTTATTCAAGAAAGAATACTTGTTTCCTGATTGTTTTCATTTTTCCCATACAGAGATTACCCATTTATGATGAAACATTCCACGGAAACTTTAACACAAGAACCAAAACACCAAAACAAAATCCTTCCTTTCTTTAACTGGAAGTCGTTATCTGAGATGGCAGTGTACTAGCTACCCTAAAGCAGTCCATTTAACCATAGACATACCCTGTATATATCTTATGTATCTCTGTGATATAACGTAAATGCAACATATCTTTTATTACTGCTGTTAGTTATGCTTTGTATCATCAAGTTCTTTCTCTCGGGGGACACGCTCATGTCAGTATGCATAAAGAAAGTACATCTTATCGGCAGTGTATACAGATATTTGCATGCAATGTCGGAACGTTGGGAGAGACGTGTGTACCTCAAAGGGCGATGGCACTTATGGTACTAGTGGGACCTTGATGCATAAGGCCTAATTTATATACATACGATGCAAATATGAATATATACATATATACATAACATATATATACAAACAAACATAAATACACCCAGACATATATCCTTGCTATGCTCTTCTCAAGTTACAACTTCTTCATATTGCTTCTCGTATACAATGAGCAATTTCTGAACCCAAATCACTTTCTGAAGGTTAGTCTATTGTTTTGCACAGGAATCTTCGCTAAAATATTAATATGAGAAACACAATTTTTAATGAAGTGGTGCCTTGCTAGCGTAAAAGACCTCATCCGAGCGATTGAGGTATGGGTTCCTTTTGGGCATAGCTCTGAATCGTTGGGAATAGGTAGTTTGAGAGTTTTCAATGCGCAGGTTCATGATAAAGGTATTCATCGTACTACTCAAGCAATATCATAGAATATCTCAAAAATGGTTACGATGGGACATGGCGCACATTAATTTGTATTCACTTCCCCCAATACGCGCCGCTTGACATGCGGGTAATAAAACACTGTACGTATTCTATACAGAATATTAGAGTGCACATCATGGCAGAAACCCAATGAGAAGTAATACCGGGATATAAATACAAACACCGGGCAAACAATACAGAAAGATCCGTATCTTAATAATGCCTTGCCAGTTGTAATAGCTTCTCTGCTACTTCATCGATGTGCGAAGCAGTATTATGAGTCTGTGGTGCAGACTTACACTCCGGACATTGTATCCTCACATTCTCCCATGCAAGTCTCTAGGTGTCAAGGGTAAAACGCAAACAATATGAAAATGGTTTAAAAACCACTATCAGAATTGACTAATGCAAACCTTGTATAGAATAATCCCATTTACCACATCACGCCAGCTTACTCTCAACTGGTTGACATTTTATGAGGTTTTTAATTTGCGCCTTGTTCTTGTCCTCTCATTTATATTAACAAAAAAACAATATGATCATGTTAAAAAATACAGGGCGATGAGAACCTTCTTTTATTACTCCCATCTATAATATAAGGGGTTGATAACCAGGAGTATGTCAGTCAATAAGCACAGCCCAAACTGTGTCCTGCTGCCCTTGTCCCAACATACCCGCCAGACCTGGAGGTCTGTGTCATGGGTAGTCCGTTCGGACCCAGATAACCTCTTATAGAATGGGTCCATACACTAGCAAGAGTTCATGACTGTAATTGGCCGCTTCAAATCTGATTTGTTCATTGGCCATCTGTAAGCTGCATTGGTAAACCCTTAGGTGGTTATTGGGCTGCAGACTTGTTAATAGTCCTACCTTCCATAAACTAGGGTGGAATTCCCATCTTAAAAGGATCTGGTTTATAGTCCAAGATGTAGAGACAAGAGGACAGGGACGGAACCACAGTCTAATGTCAGGGTCGAGGGGCCACGCAGAGGAAACCCTCAAGGGGGTGGAGCACTCTGCCACATCACCAATCTCTACCCACTGATAGTCTCTGCACAGTAGCTACCACCAGGTCCGGCCCCAGCAGCCCAGACCACACCAGGAAACTCTTCAGCCGTTGTAATCTTTGCCTGTTGGCGGTGAGTTTTCTACCCCCATCGCAGATTCAATCAGGCGCGGATTTATTAAAGGGGGCCCAAATTTGATCTTTTTGAATGTAAAATTCCTGCATCCAGAGGGCGCGGCTAAAATTTTGTTATAGCACGCCCCCCCCCCCCCTTATTTTTTTGTTTTTGTTTTTGTTTTTGTTCAAAAGTCCTGGATCCGCCCCGGTTCAAGTCTCACGGTTTCACTTTTTGACGCGGAGGTAGAACTCGTTGCAGAATGGGGATGGGGTTCAGGAGTGGCTGTGGTGGGTAAGATGCTGAGGGTAGCAGTGGTTGTGGTGCAGGAGGGGGGGGTGTCCTTTGATCTTCTTAGAGAGGAGGCCTGGGTGGGCCGATACCCAATCATAGCGTGTGGTGGTGGAGATGGCTCTGCCCCCCGGGTAGCCCTCCTCCTGGTGATGACACGGCCCTGGAGGAGGAAGGGAGGGAGGTGGGGGGGGGGGGTGTCCCGCCTCGGGCTACTACTGCTACCCTGACCCCAACCACACAGACACAGACACTCTGCCACGGGGAATCGTCTTTGCACTGGAGCTGTCACTGGGTCAAAAAGAAACCAGATTCTTAGCATTCGTCTAAATACGTTGAATGGAAGAAATAACTTCAAATTTTGCATGATTGTAGATAAGGTAATAATGTGATAACTTTTCCTGTCATAAAATGAATTTTCCTGAATTTTCAAAGTTTGGTCAAGTGTATCATTAACACTAGTCGCGCAAGTCAACCTCTCCCATCCTCCCTATTACATAACGAGTCGTGCAGCTTGTCCCCCAGTCTTAGTGAACTCACTCCCTCCCTCCTACCCATCCCCTCCACCCTGCGGCGACCACTGCCCCCCTGGCATAAACCGTAAGGTAGTGTTCATGGGGGAAACGGGCTTACTCTGACTTTTAGAACCCCGATGACACCAAGGGATACAGGTTCTAAATGTCATAGAAACATCGACAGGCCTCTATCCTATGACCTTTTTTTCTCGAAGCAGGTCGGTATAACCCAACTGTCTCCTTCTGTACTCGCTGTTCTCATCTTGGTACTTCTTGTTTCAGGAGACACGGGGGGAGGGTATGCGGGTTTGAGATGCTAGATAGACTGTTTCCATTTCCGTGCTTTTCACCCTATCCAATCCCCTTCATAAGTTCTGACTAAAATAAACTTAGATCACTGCCGCCCACCCTCTCCTTAGACAACATAAACCGTCCGACATCCCGATTTGCCTTCCTTTCCTTTCCCCAAACAGCCCCTCCCCCTCCCCCCCTCTCTCTCTAGGGTGACTCGTGTGTCTCGACGCTCGTTTAGCACAGCCGGATTTAAGTCAACCCTCCACCCCTGGAGGCAGGACGTGGCCGGAATCATGAATCAAGGGCGTATTCCACTACCCGACTTGGGCTGCGATATGGCGATGTCATACAATTTTATATTACACATATGACACATGCTCTACATTGCCATTTTTCAACCAATGTATCACTCTTGTATGCAAATCTGTCTATATTATCATCATATCAATCTGCTATCGCAGCCCATGTCACGTAGAGTAATACCCCCTTCAGGCCAAGTTCTTACTCCTGCCCTCTTGGCAAAGGTCATAGCTCCGATAACGTTACCAGGGGAGGCGGACTGTACCCGGGTTTTACCAAAGGCAGTCAGGCCATCAAAGACTTTAATCTGCATTATTAATGAGCCTTTAGGGACTACAGATCCTCCGAAAATGTTTTAGTTTCTTGATGTAGCAAAATGTGAGGCAGTGAAATGAGTGCCGCGATCTTGCCAGGGCTAGTACAAAGTAGATTAGAGCATAGTTGAGTATAAAGGTCCCAATACCTTACCCTCTAAGGTCAAAGCTAAAGGGCGGATATTACCGAGTTGAAAGATCTTTTGCTAATCTTAGGTCATATGCTCAGTCATACAATGAGGGAGGAACTTTGTGGGATTAAAATCGGCACCCATGCAGAATAGGCATACGGCGACTTTCGGCTTTATTAACTTCCAAATGACTGAATTAAAAGCACCAGACACTTGTGCACTGAATAGCCTAGAGGAACCACGACTGATTTACTTTAGAGGAAGAGAAATGACGTCGTCAGTGTGTTGCGGCACACATGTATGCATATAACACTCAGGGGTTGACATATCAAAAGTAACATTAAACTCAGGGATCGTTCTTCTTTCCTATGGGAAATTATTAGAAGTATTCAATATCGGATCACTACTTATGAGTTTGTACGACAAGTCTGGGTTTATGTTGCTTGATTATGTGAGTATTTCCCGATGTCTCTGGTAAGATGATACGAAAACGAATACAAAAACCTTGTGTGCGCCATTCTATTGAAAGCGTTTTGAGAGAGATCAGTAAGAATAACATATCGTACGGAGTGTTAATTATTGAAAAGGCTTAATAGGAATCCCTGCTGCTTATCACATTCACATTTGTACATGTTTACCTACGTTAATATCCTTTGTACAACAGCATGTAAACAAGACATTTGTCCATAGTCCGAGCCCCTCACCCTCAAAAGCTATATGTACACTGGCAGGAGGAGGCACCCCATCCCCCTCAACAGCCATAAATACATATGTAAACTGGCAGAGGGAAGCACCCCAACACCCGTATGTATGCTTGCGGAGGGAGGCACTCCATCACCCTCAACAGCCATATATACACCAGCAGAGGGAGGCAAGTCACCATCAACAGCCATATGTACGCTGGCAGAGGGAGGCGGTCCATCACCCTCAACAGCCATATGTACATTGGCAGAGGGAGGCACTCCACCACCCTCAACAGCCTTATGTTCACCAGCAGAGGGAGGCACCCCATTACCATCAACAGCCATATGTACACTGGCAGAAGGAGGCACCCCATCACCATCAACAGGCACTGAGAGAGGGAGGCATCCCGTCACCCTCAGCAGCTGTATGTACACAGGTGGAGGGAGGCATCCTGTCACCATCAACAGCCGTATGTACACTGGCAGAGGGAGGCACCCCATCACCATCAACAGCCGTATATACACCAGCAGAGGGAGGCACCCCATCACCCTCAACAGCTGTATGTACACCAGCAGAGGGAGGCACCCCATCACCCTCAACAGCCATATGTTACTATGTACACTGGCAGAGGGAGGCACTCGGTCACCATCAACAGCCATATGTACACTGGCAGAGGGAGGCACTCCGTCACCATCAACAGCCATATGTACACCAGCAGAGGGAGGTACCCCATCACCCTCAACAGCCATATGTACACTGAGAGAGGGAGGCACCCCATCACCCTCAACAGCCATATGTACACTGAGAGAGGGAGGCACCCCATCACCCTCAACAGCCATATGTACACTGGTGGAGGGAGGCATCCCATCACCCTCAACAGCCGGATGTACACTGGCGGAGGGAAGCACCCTGCCACCATCAACAGCCATATGTAAACCAGAGGGAGGCACCCCATCACCCTCAACAGCTATATACACTGGTAGAGGGAGGCACCCCGTCACCATCAACAGCCATATATACACTGGCAGAGGGAGGCACCCCATCATCCTCAACAGCCAAATATACACTCGCGGAGGGAGGCACCCCGCCACCATCAACAGCTGCCATCTAATGGCCTCAGACATGGTAAAGGAATTTAACAGCTGCATTGTGGGTAATTAATCTATGGAGGTCCCAGGTGAAATAAGTTGGGGTAAGGGCGGGGGAATCAGATGCGGCGTACTGTGGGACTCACAGATTGAAGGCCAGGAGTGTGTGTGGAGATGAAAGAAATATGGGGACAAGTAAAGGGAAAAACAACAGTTTTTGGACATATTACTTTTTGCTGTTTCTCAGATCAAACTTAAACAGGGTCCTCTCTCAGATTTCACAATCACATTTCCTGTGTTTTCCATGCAGCAAAGTATTCTATTTTCCCTTTCATGTTTTCAATTATGTTTTATGATCTCAAAGTGTTCAAAGATGTATGAAGTTTCCTACAAAACATTTAAAATACTATTTGAAAAGTGCAATCCCCTCAATCTGTTATTTTCCCTCTTTTTTCTGTTCAGTGGGGACTCGTTTTCTGTAAGGATGGGTCTGGGGTACTTTTGGAGGGATGTGACTGCTTTGGGGAGGGTAAAAGGCTAGTGGCAGGATTAAAAACACATGTAATGGTTTTTCCAATGATGGATATTATATATGTACATACAAGCATAGTTGGTTGAAGCAGGATATCAGGAAACATAAAAGCTTCCCCTGTGCATGTTTCCCCTGGAGGGGTACATATGTACTGACAGTGTACATGACACCAGATACATCCGTAAACAGTCACATACTCTTCTCCATACTGTATGCAGCAAAGGGCCTGCAGGCACGGCAGACATCGAAGGCGGTATTACACTACATGACTTACACTGCCATATCAGAGTGGTATGACGATAATACAGACAATTCCCATACAGGAGTGATATTTGTTTGAAATTGGTAATTTCGAGTATCTCACATATGTGTAACAAAGAATGTTATCTCTCATATGCATGCTTTCTCTACGCATCGTCATATCGCAGCTCAAGTCGTGTAGTGTAATACCGCCTTCACAGTAGGTGACTGGAGGGGTCCAGCTCTATGTAAATCCACCCCACAATGGTAGGGCTGCTGGTGACCCCTTCCTCGTACCACTAATGTGTTACTCCAGTGCCCGCCCAGAACTCTACTAATTGGCCAGATGAGTTTCGCCGCCTCTGCATTAACCTTATTTCGCCTGCAAATCAATCTCTGTGCCTGGCCCGCGGGCGGGAGAGGCGCAGAAAGCGAGGTGTGGTTTAGGATTTCGCCAAATGGAGAGAGTATTGTGAGCAGTGCCACGGGAATCGATGGGAAAACCGTGTAGGATTTGGTATGGATCTATAGAGGCGTGGAAACAATTTGAGTTTGATACAAGTGGCGTCGGCATAAAAAGGTTCATTCAATACGATTTCCAATTTGTAAAGTATCCTGATAGTAGGAAAGTAGATTTATTTGCGTACAGAAATTGGTAATTAATCATGATTATTCCGTCATACGTACTGAATCTGAATAATTCCAGTTTTTTTTTTTTTTTACAAACGGTATATGCATCACAAGATTCATGAATTACAATTTCCAAGTTGAGAAGTACCCTGAAACTACTATAGCGTATTACTTTTTTTAAGTACAAAATGAGAAACAAATCATAATCAGTTCACGACACTTTCTGAATCTGACTAATATAAGAATTGGCGCACCGGTAGCTTTGCACTTTAGGCAGCAGAACTTAAAACACTTACACGTAGCCTACACGTAGCCTACTATCGAAGTAAACTATAAGTCATTGCCAAAGGAGGAAATGTATAAGACCACTTTATTTTATTGAGTGATAGATATGGAGGCGTGGAAAAATGACATGGGTATGTTCATCTCATAAAAGGATCGGTATATCTTTGTAGAGTGGTTTAGACCCTAGAGTGTATAGAATAACCAGGCTAATGTGACTGTCTAGCGTCAACCAAATTTGGAAAGTGTAAAGGTGCAACCCTGAAGCGTATATTGAATATTTTTTATCGATTTAGAAACGGAGCATTTTTGTATACAATAAATTCACCTTCACAGACTTCCAAAGAATAAGCAATAAATTGTTTTGTGTCTCCATAAGACATAAATCTCCGTTAACCTATTCCAATGTTTTTGTCCAAAGTCTTGGTCTCGAAATTAAGCCTGTGAAGACTATTGAAGACGATAGAACCCGGCCGACCGTGTTACTTTCAGATCGTCACCCAAGGCCAGGCTTTTATTAGAGCTAACCGAGCCTAAGCTGCGCCTGTGAAGGTGTCCGACCAGGTAGATAATGAGCTGGGAACTGAAGGACTTTGTACTGGTCTTGTTCCTAACCGCCCGATTTAGAATATTTGTGTAAGACATTTCACAATCTTTATTCTACGACTATTTACTTGCTGTATATGATGTCCGGTGTTCTGATATTCTTAATTCTAGTTGCACTTTACCTGATACTGCAGTGTTAGTCTCCCTGAAATGTGGGACATATTGAAATCTAAGACCATTTGAGTCATTAGGGCTAAGCTTAATTAACAAAAAGCAAGGCACACTGAACCACAAAATACATCAACTCATTGTAAAATGCCCCATGTCAAAATCCATGGGTTATGAATACTGTGTACATTGTAGTAGTAGAATTAAGAAGTATCAAAAAGCTCTGCAATGAGCATAGCAAATAGACATCTTTGATATGAACTGTAGGGCCATGAAGAATGAATGAATATTGAATAGAAGAAAAGTAACGCGAGACTCATATCGCAGCCGGCCTACTGAGAAAGAGTGGGAGGCTGGAACACAAAGACTATCTTTTTAAGAGTAGGCTTCGGCAGAATGGCGTGACACAGGAAGCATTGTGGAGGCAATGACGGTGTAAATTAGCAGGTACCATCCAAGTCCGCATAAAACGTGGTACATAGCGTTAAAGAACTCAAGTATAATAATTATCATGAATAGACACAGTATCGTACAGCATAATGTAATTATGACTTTCCATTAATAGTGGTACTTTGATTCAACCATATATCATTATAGTCAATCAATCACCTTCAACAGACCTGACATTTATTTGTCATTCTCATCGAAACAGTTGAGGGATAGTTGAAAGTTTGAAAACTGCCGGAAACTAAACCTTTGGCATTTCCAGTGCAGCTGAAAGGCTTCCTATTAGGCCTGAGGAGGCCTACGTACCATCTAGGGGGGGGGGGTATGGGGATTTATTTTTATTATTAATAATATACATACGTTTCTATACATATCCAATGCGAAATTCAACCCAATGGGGGCTAAGGTGTCTGAAATTGCTTAAAATGTGTTTACATAATCACAATGGAAGCCCCTTAAAATTCTGCCAAAAATGTTTGGTAATCTTTTCGCGATACAAATCTAACTTTCAAACTCTCTAAAAGTCAGTCGGAGGTAAGGGCCGACATGGCACGGGTCCCTTCAGAGTGACAGTCACTAATGGGAGAGCTCGCACCCTTCTACACCACCTTCACTTATTATCGCCCACTCTCCGGCCGTGAACGTGGCCCGGTGAAAAGCGCCCGGCGTATACTACTACCCACTCCCGTGCCTGAAGCAACCACTATATCCAATATACTACTCACGGACCATAACGGCCCCGTGTGTGCAAAACGAACTCAACTCAGCGGAGCCTTCAGAATGTAGGTCTGCAATGGCTGAGTGATAGGCCTAAGAGAGAGAGGCTGATAAGAGACTGATAAGATGAGTGTCGACCGAAGCAACAGTTATTATTGATATTATTTTTTATCATAAATATAATAAGTAGGCAAGGGAAAACACTTATGAGAACACAGGCGTTTCAGGGAGATGTATACTGGGCGGCCCACGACCATCATGGCAACCACTAGGTATTTTATGCTTAGCCTCATATATAGGCCTATGGGATAATGAGAAAGGTATATAAACAGTGGCTTTAAAATGCTTTGGTTGATTTGATACCTATAAACTACCAGGAATTTCTCCAAAAAGTAATCCTGATTTAGGCCTATACGCCTTGTGGAAACCAAGGTCAACTCAGGATGAACTTGAAAAAAAGAGAAACTGCTTGTGTGGCTGTGGTTGGAGGGCGCAGGGGGTGGATAGGACGTATAGAACCTGGAGGAGGAGTGGAGAGGTTGCAGGAGGAGGAGGGAGAGTGTGTGTGTGTGTGTGTGAGGGGGGGGGGGGTCAAGGGGCTCCAGGTCTCAGGGTAATCCAATAGTCAGACAGGGCATGGCGGTTCGGTGTTTAGTTTAATGATTGTTTTGAAATTAATATGTGATTATTTTTTAATGAATTTGATACCTTCGTGTATGCTCTGTTGATGTTACAATGGGAGTCATTGCCACAGATTGCATTCAGCTAGGTGATGTTTTCAGCTAAATAATCAATGATTGGGTGGAACTAACAGAAAGAAAGTTGCCATTTCAACGCAAGTTTAAGAGACATTTTGACACTAATTGCCCTTCTTAATGGGAAAGCCACACTGACACAGATGCGTGGCTATTACTCTGTCGGTTTTGTCCAAAATCTGTCCTCCTTCTCTCGGTACGTGTCACAGCTAGGTGTGCCGTATGCGTAGAATATGACATCAAGCCATTTCAATTTGTATCCAATTAGCCGCGTTCATATCGGTCTCCCCGTTATTACAGTCAACATGCCGATGCCTATAGGCCTACAGCCTATAACTTGTACATATTACGGTGAAAGTACAAGGCGGGCCGCAGAAATAGCAATGTCGGGGCAACATGTTGAAACGAGGCAGTTTTGCTGAGTCATCCCGACGTTAAAGACCTATTGGCCATAGGGCATATAACGACTAACAAAAGGCCCCAACAAATGGTTTCCCCGACCGGTCATTCCACCCTCCGCCCCCCCCCCCCCCGCCCCACCACCCTGGACAATGTCGACATGGCCTAACCTGGCGACCCAGTCACTCCCGGAAACACCACGGCCAACAGGCCACTGCGCATGCCTAACCGGAAGCGGGGCATTTTCCCGCCTCCCGCCGCTGTCACAAGGGGGCGCTGCCGAGGGCGTCACGTGATGCCGACGGCGGGTCACGTGTCCATGCCCGGCCGGCTGACACTGTAATAACCCTGTAATGCCCCTGTAATGACCCTGTAATACCTCAGGCCGGACAGGCGCAGGCCGGGGGCGGAGGGACCCCAGAGCCCCACCCCGACACACAGGACGGGAGCAGGCCTATTCTTGTCCGACTGGAGCCTATTCTTGTCCCATTCCGTTCTATTCTCGTAGCCCAAGGCCAACGCGGGAATAAAACTGCCATCACAAGGCATCACCTTGACATTGCTGCGAGGTGTTCTGCTCCTTTCTGGATACTCTGTGACTACAATAGGAGGAGATGAATTTCTAAGCTTACTTTGACATGTTGGGACTTCAAATCCAATAATAGCATGTATAGTATATGCTAGTTGATTATTTAAAACAGTAACCCTTCTCCAAAATCGTTCACACGGAAGGAAACTGTGAGACTTTTGACGTAATCTAAACATATCTGAGCCAGTGTTATTAATTTCCAGAAGCTAGCACAGACACGAAAGAAATGCATAAATCACAATAATGTTAATGGGGTTTTAGTATATTGCGATACTTCCGATGGAAAGGAGGGGGGGGGGGGGGTGTTAACGTCCTATCCCATAGAAGCGTTTGGAAGTCTCACTATCCTCGTACAACCAAATGGGAAGAGGAGTCAGTCAACAGAAAATAGGTCTGGGGGTGGGAGGGGGCCCTCATAAATTTTAATGATTAAAAGGCTTAGGTTTCCTTCCAGCCTTTCACTTGCAATGATGTCAAGATCAGTGCCACCGAAAGTGCAAAATCACAGAAGAAGCTAGGATGGTATATATGGCCCCATTCCTCCCCTCCTCTCCCCTCTTTCCTCTCCCCGCCCCAGACCCAGGTGAAATTGAGCCCACCTATTTGCTAGACTTGTAACCCTCTGCATTTCAACCAGCCCGGCCTAGACGGATTGCCTGTCACTCCCGACAGGGGGCGTGGGGGCTAAAACGTGCGGGGACTGCCAGCCGGAGTCTGTCAAGCCCGACCTGCTGTTTCCCAAAGTAGGTCTATACACAAGCAGCCATGTTAGGTGAGAATTCCACCCTGTATCCCAGCATGCTTTGGGGCCGCTGGATTGTGGCAGGTTGGACCATAAACAAGCCAGCAGCCTAACAACCATCAAAGGGGTTAACCATGCTAATTAAAGAGGGTCAATAAAAGAATTCTTAACAGATTGGAACTGCCCAGGAAGAGCCATGATCTCTGTTAGGGTGTATAGACCCATTATGTATGAGTTAACCCGGTCAGAACGGACTGTTCCAGCCTCTACTCTAGTCAGTTAACAGTCAACACCAGACCCGCTAGACGGCGCTGCGAAAATTGCTTCTCGGCTGGAAATCGCGTGCTTGGTCATATGAGAATCATTTCACGCTCGTTCAGAACGTAACCCAGCTAGTTGCCTCCCTGCCATTTTCTTGTACTTTTTATTAACCCTTTCCTCAAAAATAAAGCCCCCGCTATCAGGGCGAACCAGAGCCAGGCGGAAGTGGTCGGCGTCAATTTTCGGTCACATCAGGTCGTTGTAATAGCCATACTCCCCCCTCCTGTTTAGGGGGTCCACTCACCAACATCCGGGTTACTGGAAGGGGTGGGGGGGGGGGGGTCAGATGGGGGTTGACTTTTAAGAGGTTATACTGCTCCTGTTATTAAGCCTATGAATGAAGGTTGTTGATTTCACCTACTTTCACTTCCGAGAATACATTATGATGATGATTGTTGGAGTTTATAACGTCCGCTCAACAATTTGTCATCTACATCAGGACCACTCACATTTTTACTGTAACCAGTTCAATGACTGAACCTATGGGGGTGAAAACGGCGGCAAGATAAGGTGGTCTAACAGGGAGCACCAAGGATAGAACCCGGGCCAGCTGTGTGCAATTCCAGCATGCTACCTACTAGACGATCCCACCCCCTTAGAATACATTATGATGAGTGTATACATGTATATTTTTGTTAAGCGAGCAACATCTTGGAACGCACTTTCCGCAGGAGTGTGAAATCTCTCTTTATGATTTTATCTGAAGGCTCTAAGTCTTATAAAGACCTATTAGAAAGTGAAGTATTGAGAAAAAGTATGTACCTACCCTTGCTGAATTGTCCCCTAACTAACTACAAATTAAATCTGTTGTGTGAAGTCAGGATGTACAATACAATAATTAATCTTCTATTATCATTGTTACGATTGCATTTGTTTTGCAAATTACGTATAACAGCTGCATCATTGGTCTACTTTGAAGCTCTCGTAGCTGTAAAGTAAAGTGTTTAAATACTTGTCTAGAGGGGAGAAGAAACATTATTGGTCCTAATGTGTTGCTTGCATTACCTATAAGAACAGTGATTATACGAGATGATCTACTGGTTCACAACGAATACTGGACCAAGGGCAAATTGTGTTTTCCAGTACCTTATATGATAGATAAAAGCATTAAACACATGTTTACTTCTATTGTGTGGTGAACAGCACCTATAGAAGGAAGATGGGTTAGTTTAGGGAATGGTCTGGTGATATACAGAGTCTTTGTATAGTCTACTTTAGAATGAATAAAAGATGGATGTTGCCTTGAGAGCTTTAGCATCAACTTGAGTCAGATAACTGTCTGGCATTGTTTGGTCTCTGTGATGTCGCCGGGAAATGCAATCTGTGGCATGAATTATACAAGTAGACAGGGATAGTCCTAGTCTGAGTAGAAGGGATCCCATAGACAGAGTTCAACACAGACAAGAGGCATTTCATTCACATCGTTCACAAAGGTGATGTTCTACACCAAAGACCCATTAAAACCTTTGTTATACTTAAGTAAAATTGTCACTTATCACGGTGCATTTTGGTGAATTATTGTATTATGTTCAGTACTCCTCCTCAAAAGGGCCAGTATGGTACTCGTTATTATAGGAATGATATGGGAAATTCATTTGTGAAGATCACCCTTATTACTCATCCTCAAGGTTAAACAGTAAATGGTGAATTTTACTTTCTCTCTTTGTGAGAATCTATCAGATTGATGTAAATTCAATTTTTTTTCAAGGAAATAATACTGAATTTTAAAATCCCACTAGACAGGGACACATACCTTTACTATTGGAACGATGGGCGACTATATGTATCCATTTTCTGTGTTCATAAAAAAACGTGTATGGGCTTTCAAACAGAGTAGCATACAGAATTCCCTATGTAGGCCTATGTAGACCTACCAGTACGCCCCTCCCCCCTCCCAGCCAAGCCCCACCTACCACCTTGCGATACACCTCCCGTGCTAATTGCATGTGAAAACAAACCCCTCGACATAATGGAATTGTTGGGCCCTCCAAACAGTGGCGGCGCCCAATCTAATTCTGCTGGTTAGGGAAGCCCTGGGTGGCCGGGCTTTAGGGGGCTTTCTCCTGTATAACCACCCCCCACCCCCCATACACACACATCTCCTGCCTCCAGTGTTTCCGGCCCATTCGCCGGCCCACCAAGTCTGAGGTGAGGCGAACAACGCTCCCTATTGGGAGAGCCAACTTTACTGATTTGGTCCAAGAGTATGGAGCGGACTTTACTGATTTGGTCGGTCCGAGAGTATGGAGCCGACTTTACTGATTTGGTCCGAGAGTATGGAGCCGACTTTATACTTATTTGGTCCTTGAGAATGAAGCCAACTTTACACTTATTTGGTCCGAGAGTATGGAGCAGACTTTTCTGATTTTGTTTGAGAGCATGGAGCCGACTTTACTGATTTGGTTCGAGAGTATGGGGCCAACTTTACTGATTTGGTTCGAGAGTATGGAGCCAACTTTACTGATTTGGTCCCACTCTGCGACGAATAACCCTCCGTGCCAAAACTGATAACCGTGAGAGGTGACTCTGCTATGGAGGGAGAAAACTCGACACCCCTGTCTATTATTACTACGCCGGTGACCTAGATAAACTGTGACCTAAAAGTAGTCCGCGGTTTTCGCTGGTGCTATCTAGGTCACAGGAGCCAGGACCCAGTGGTCGCTACAGTGCAGAGATGATTCGCAGTTAGCGAGCGTCGAGGTTGCAGAGTGATTTGGTCCAAGAGTATGGAGCCGATTTCACTGATATGGTCCAAGAGTATGGAGCTGACTTTACTGATTTGGTCCAAGAGTATGGAGCCGACTTTACTGATTTGGTCAGAGAGTATGGAGCCAACTTTACTGATTTGGTCCAACAATATGGAGCCGACTTTTCTGATTTGGTCCGAGAGTATGGAGGGCCTAGTCGCAAAAAGGGCCCCCTCCTCTACTGAAAAGGCACGTCCGGGCAGTGGCCTTCTGGGTAGACATAGGCCTATATGTGGGTGTAAAGGGTATGTCAAGGGGAAGTCTGTGGTAGGTGGAAGGCTACTAGGCATGGTCAGATATTGACGTGTATTATAGGGGGGATACTAGAATTCTGAAAGGGATACAAGGAGCTCTTATTGGTTTTCTTTATCACTAGAGACAGGGGCGGATCCAGAACTTCATAGAGGTGGGGGGCACAAACATGAATGTACAGGGGGACAAGGCCCGTCTGCCCCCCCCCCCTCCCGGGTCCGCCCCTGCAGTGGGAGGCTTCTAGACATGGTCAGATATCGATACTGACGTGTATTCTAGGAGGGTATGCTAAAATTCTCACAGGTTTATTACGAACTTTTAGTCATCATTGGTTTCCTTTATCACAAGAGATGTGGCTTTAGTAGGAAGAACTTAAAATGGGAGAATAGTATAGAATGCCTAATGTGACATTAAAAAGATCTCTTAGGGATGATATCTTTTGCTAGAAAACATATGCAATATTCTCATTTCTAAAACTATTGACCAAAGGTCCATTTTTGTTATCCCGCATGAGATAAACCCTTGACCACCATTGCTTAATGAACCTTCCATGAGAAAGGTTTTCGCTAATTGGAATGTCATTGGAAAATAACAACAAGAACTATATACTAGACGCTTCCGTTGTCTTTTTTACTTCAATGTTACATGAATAAGATATAAGACCTGTCTGGATCAAATGCCGAGTGTCTACTATGTGACGTTTCTTGCCAATCAAAGTCGTCCTTGGTCCTCAGGTCAAGATATCGCTGGTCCTACACGGAACCTACACATGCCGGTATCAGCTAAAGGCTCTTGACCCTGTCAGAAAGTTCCCGGCGATCTCCTGTCACAACTCATATTGTGTGACAGCTACCAGCGAGGGAGTCTGTCAGTTCACAGGCCACAATGTTATGGCCGACTCTGTACCCAACTGATAAGAGAAGCGGGTCCTATCCAAAAGCCCAGGCGTTTAATCTGTTTGTTTACCTAACACATTATAATTGTTGTTATGAGTTTTACTTCTCTGTAAAATTAATAGGGACATCAACACGATAATGTTTCCTCTCACAAGAACCACATCATGTGAAATAGTATAGGGCCTACTCTGACAACCTCCACATATCACTCCTTCTCAACGTTTTGGCTTTAGAAAACGTTTCTGTAATTGATGGCAAATGTTGATTTTATATCGAAACCTGATCTACTTATTTGTTGGGGTAGTTTAATGGTAACATGTGGCCAACCTGTCAGGGTTGTTTCCAGTCTGAAAAAGGTAATGCTTTTCATTTTAGGGTGATCGTATTTACAAGACGATTTAGGAGAAACCTGCCACAAGGATCACTACCCTAGTAGAAGAGTACCAAGGAATCTTATGTGCAATGTCCAATAGACACAGCATCACAAAACTGGCCTTTGATTACCCTGTTGGGAGTGCAGGGTGACTTTATAAAGAAGAATCTATGCTATTTCTCTTACAAGTGAATAAAATATGATTTTCCCTATCAGAATTTAGTCTCTGATAGAAACATCAGGTAGGAAATGTTTACGATTTTTCTAATTCTTTTTTTTATACTTTAGACCCTAGACAGATCGAAACGGTATCATTTAAGAATAGGCAAGAAATAATGGAAAACGTTTAAGATAGCGATTGAAACAAATAGAAACATATTGGTATACCCAGAGTCCATCGATGTTTTTCATGTATACGGTTCTTTTCCTTTTCATGTATAAAGTAGTGGTTGATTGTAAAAGCCCCCGGAAATGAAGCCAAATCCCAAGAAGGAAAGGGAGACATCTTTCATCATCTCCTCTCTGAACGGCCCGTTCCCCCTGTACTGTTACTATAGAGGTGGTGCTTGTAGCAACAGGAAGGGGAGAGAGGCACTGCCAGGCCCCAGGAAATGGAGGCTTAGAGGCTACCCCCTTTGTTCCCAGCTTTCACGGACTTTTCTTTTCAAAAACAATTAGGCCTAGCCTCTGAGAAAAAGGGGCTAGTGGAAGGTTAATAAAACCGTTTTTCTGTTGGACTGAAAAGCCTTTTATGTTGTGCTCTGCTATAATGTGGCCCAGACTTCTCTTTTCAGAAGCTGCACGGGTACTGACTATACCTTGACGTTTTCTTTATCAGATTTCTATGAAATTCGCTATATCATATCTAATAATTTCTCCACCCTGATAACCTATAGACACTTTTCAGTGGAATAATAGAAACCCACTTATACTTCTCAGCTGTTTATGGAGACCCAAGCGACGTAAAATCTCAGGAGGCAAGATTTAACTTGGCAGCCGCGTCTACTTTGCAATCAGACTTTGCAGTTGGCACCCTTTTATCAGACTTTGCAGTTGGCACCCTTCCATTGGCTCCTTCACAGAGTGCGCTGGTTTTGGGCCTGATGCGGCCACCAATGGCTAGCACCGCCTCGTCACGCTGGCACCAGCGGCGCCGGACCAAAGCACGCCATCAGGCGGCGGGGTGCAGAACTAGTTTGTAAGCTGGGAATAATGGCCGCTTCAAGGGGGCGTCGTCATGGAAATGGGGTTTGGATCGACCAATGAACGGGCAATGTGATTGACAACAACGAGGTCAGGGTAGGGTCAGGGTGACTGTGGCGGTATGAAGGCGGGGGGGGGGGGGGACAGGAGAACAGGGCCGCTTGTAACTGGTTTGGCCAGGAAGCAGAGAGTTGTCGTAAAACGTGGCATTAGAAGGGTTCACAATGTCTGGGTTGGTGGCCAGAGTTGTGATAATGTATGGTATTAGCTGGTTAGAATGCCTGGGGTGGTGGTGGTGGGGGGGGGGGGGGGGGTTAGGAGAATAGGGCAGTTTGTAACTGGTTTGGCTGGGCAGCAGAGAGTTGTCGTAAAACTAAAATTATAATTATTTCTGGTCTGGGGGCCCGAGGGTTGTCGTAAAATATGGCATTAGCTGGTTAGGATGTTTGTGTTGGGACCAGAGAGTTGAACTTTTGGTTTATTGTTGACTGGGTATTAAGGTTTGAAAAAGAATTGTCCTACAGCTACTTTTACACACTGAACTTGATTGGTGTGGTTGAAAACTGCTGGTTGGTACTCAATACAAGTTAATTCTCCGTACACGGGATGAAGAATCTACAATATTATACCTATAAACAAGATGCACAAAAAATGCTTAAACAATTTTATCCAAGGTCTGAAAGACAACCGGGATATTTGAGTATGAACTAAAACATTGTGCTGAACTTAATTAATCTTATCCCGATTCTGTATCAAGAAATCCAAACAAGACGAGAGCGAGTCCGTACAAAGAACCTGACTTATCATTTTTCAGCACTACCTTTACTTTCACAGAACAACATAGAGCGTCAGGAACGTCTGCATCTTTTTCCAAAGTTAATGCACCAAAGCGCTCACAGGATTTCATTATCCATATGCATCCTTATTTCAGCCCAACTTTAATCAAATTACCCTCTATAACTCTTGTGAAATAAAAGGAAGCTCTTGGTATGATTAGACAATGGCGTTTGTTTGAAATTCAGCTCCCTTGTTCCCTCCCTCAAGAGGCAAATGCTGACAGAACATAATTATACAAAAACCCAGCCTGGTGAATTAGTGTAAGTCCTGTCTGTGAATGAATCAAGTCGACCCCTCGTCGGGCCTCTTATGGCGCTTACAACAGCCGGGAAACCCCCCTCTGTCCCTCCTGGGTTGTTTTATCCGCGTGATAATCTAAATCATAATCCGTCGGATGCAACAGCCCTAATCCCACGCCATCTTACCCCTCAGCCTCCAGATTTACGTTTTTAAGCTCTTACAATAGGGGGTGTTCTGCCCACCATCCACCACCCCCTGTAAACGTCACACCAGTTTCTCAGCCAGGTTTGGTGGTTGCAAAAATGCCTTGAGCCCCACACACACTGGGCGATTTTCACCTGATGAGAACTAAAATCGGCCGAATATACTCAGATACTTCAGATTAAGCATTCATATTTCAATACAAGTGCATGTGTATAATCTCGTATAAAACTGAAATCGTTATTAAAATAACGAGATTCTTCGCTTGTTAATGAAAAAGAAACAAAAATATCAATGATTATTTGTAAATAATATATATGCATGTTTCTCTGATAAAAGAGGTCGTAGCCATTAAAGAAGAATTGGTAATGATGGGAATGGGATGTTAATATTACATGAGAATATCAAATGTAAGAGAATACAGAGTTTTATTAATGCAATTTTATTACAACAATTCATCATAATCACAGTAACGTGGAAGTAAAAAGAAATTTCATGAAAAAAAAAATAAATTTGAAGTTGTTTTTGTGCACTTGGCGCATCATAAAAACATGGCTGCCATGCTGAAAAACATATCTGATGACCTTGTCTAAAACTTGTCTTAAACTTGGAAGTAAAAGGAAATTTCATGAAAATAAAAAAATTTGAAGTTCTTTTTGTGCACTTGGCACATCATAAAAACATGGCCGCCATGCTGAAAAACATGTCTGATGACCTTCTCTAAAACTTGGAAGTGAGAAGAAAAGTCCTGAGAATAAATGTTGAAGTTGTTTTTGCACACTTGGCACATCATAAAAACATGGCCGCCATTCTGACAAACATGTCTGATAACCTTGTCTTTAACTTGGAAGTAAAAATAAATTTCATGAAAATAACAAATTATGAAGTTGTTTTTGCGCACTTGGCACATCATAAAAACATGGCTGCCATGCTGAAAAACATATCTAAAGACCTTGTCTAAAACTTGCCTTTAACTTGGAAGTAAAATGAAATTTCATGAAAATAAAAAATTTTGAAGTTGTTTTTGTGCACTTGGCGCATCATAAAAACATGGCCCCCCCATGCTGAAAATCATATCTGAAAACCTTGTCTTAAACTTGGAAGTAAAAAGAAATTTCATGAAAATTAAAAATTGTGAAGTTGTTTTTGTGCACTTGGCGCATCATAAAAACATGCCCCCCCCATGCTGAAAAACATGTCTGATGACCTTGTCTAAAACTTGTCTTAAACTTGGAAGTAAAGGAAATTTCATGAAAATAAAAAAAATTGAAGTTCTTTTTGCACACTTGGCGTATCATAAAAATATGGCTGCCATGCTGACAAACATGTCTGATGACCTTGCCTTTAACTTGGAAGTGAAAAGAAGAGTCCTGAGAATAAATGTTGAAGTTGTTTTTGCACACTTGGCACATCATAAAAACATGGCCGCCATTCTGACAAACATGTCTGATAACCTTGTCTTTAACTTGGAAGTAAAAATAAATTTCATGAAAATAACAAATTATGAAGTTGTTTTTGCGCACTTGGTGCATCATAAAAACATGGCTGCCATGCTGAAAAACATATCTGAAAACCTTGTCTAAAACTTGTCTTAAACTTGGAAGTAAAAAGAAATTTCATGAAAATTAAAAATTTTGAAGTTGTTTTTGTGCACTTGGTGTATCATAAAAACATGGCCGCCATGCTGGAAAACATGTCTGATGAGACCTTGTCTAAAACTTGTCTTAAACTTGGAAGTAAAAAGAAATTTCATGAAAGTAAAAAAAATTGAAGCTGTTTTTGTGTACTTGGCGCATCATAAAAACATGGCCGCCATGCTGAAAAACATGTTTGATGACCTTGTCTAAAACTTGTCTTTGTCTTGAAAGTAAAAAGAAATTTCATGAACATAACAAAAATTTGAAGTTGTTTTTGTGTACTTGGCGCATCATAAAAACATGGCCGCCATGCTGAAAAACATGTTTGATGAACTTCTGTAAATGTTGGAATTGAGAAAAAAATGTTATACAAATTTGAAATTGTCAACTTGATTTTTCTCATTTGGCACACCATAACAATAGAATGTGAGGGATTTGACACTTCTGTTCCAGTCTGTTCCGGTCTGCCGCACAGCACATGAGAGGCAATTGACTTTCACCTAGGGTCCACTCTCCCACTAGAGTTGTCCAAAACTCAAAGTTATTATTGTTTTAACTATCCTGAAACTTGTAAATTTTAATCAAATAACATGAACACAAGCAAAATACATATAAACTTATAAGAGAATGATGTAAAATACATTAAAGGTATTTTTTAAAGGAATTATAACAACACAAAATCCATTCTAATGTAAAAATTGTCAAAGGCCATAGGACACATCTATACGTAACTAAATGTAACTAAAATCTCCTCTCACAAGAAAACCCATGCATCCACTCTCCAAGCATAGGACAGGAACCAGGAGATTAAATGTGTGATAATAGGGTGAACTGGCTCTGTCACTTGTTCAAAGAAAAAGCCATCCTATACTTCGCCTATCAAACTTTATACCATTGGTGAAACTTAATACAACGCGAAGAATAATATACTGAAAGGCAATCATAAGAATTAGCCAATTTTAGCAACGATTGTAAAATGTAAAAGTCCCCTAGTTGGTATGGTGCTTTAGAACCCCATTGGCAGAAGTGTTACAGACGGAAAAAATGTCTATAATTTCATAATCAGCTTATTGTAAGAGGCCTGTGCCTGCGGTTTTGGGGAGTCTGCTCGTGGATTTGGTTGGTTTGGGGAGATGCTAAAGGACCAAAGTAGAAATACATTTAAGTCCAGACGTAGCACGGATCTTCAACCCCATGCGCGCGACAATATAAGTTGGATCTTGGAATTAGGAAATGTTTCCCCTTTTGGGCAACAGATAATGGACCTTCACTATTGTAGACAACGCACACTAACTAATCAATATGCTACGTGTTATGTCACGTTAGAGGATTCAAACAGAGAATGTTTTTAGGAGCAGATATGTTTGATTAATGGAGAATACTAGATTAAATCATTCTGTCCCGCTGATTAAAGGGAGCCAAAAGCAATATTGTCCTAAAATGTGACAAAATTGTGCAAACTTAAATATCTATAGAAATACATTCTAAGAGTCTAACCTTAGATAGTGGTTAAGTTTAAACCATGAAAACTAACTCTAATTTAAATTGAATTCCATAAAACTCCTGTCTTTCCTGTCTGTAGACAGCAATGTTTGTAAACAAACCTATTTTGGTGGGTCACCAAAATTGGCCCAGGACATGTTTTATTGTATTTTTATTAAGTTAAAGCCTGTTTTCACAGTCTATATTATATCATGGGGCTCAGTTATGGTCATAGAATGTATTTCAATAGTTGATACATTTTGCCAAATTTTGACCCAATATTAAGACAGTACTGGACCCTACAAGGAATACAGTATGTTAGTGAAAAACTATCTGAAACTTCAGAAAGAACATTTAGAATTTCTCAAATGCTGTCAATCGTGATGTAAGCAAATCCCTTGGACCCCATGGCCCCAGATACTAAACCTGTATCACCTTACCGTATGACAATAGGTACTTACGGCTGCGGTGCAGTGGCTGTGTGAGAGTGTCTGGTGCACCATCTTGGACCCCTTAGACCCCATGGCCCCAGATACTAAACCTGTATCACCGTACAGTATGGTAATCGGTACTTACGGCTGCGGTGCGGTGGCTGTGTGAGAGTGTCTGGTGCACCGTCTTGGACCCCCTGGACCCCATAGCCCCAGATACTAAACCTGTATCACCTTACGGTATGAAAATGGGTACTTACGGCTGCGGTGCAGTGGCCGTGTGAGAGGGTCTGGTGCACCATCTTGGACCCCTTGGACCCCATGGCCCCAGATACTAAACCTGTATCACCTCACAGTATGATAATCGGTACTTACGGCTGCGCTGCGGTGGCTATGTGAGAGTGTCTGGTGCACCGTCTTGGACCCCTTGGACCCCATGGCCCCAGATACTAAACCTGTATCACCTTACGGTATGATAATCGGTACTTACGGCTGCGGTGCGGTGGCTGTGTGAGAGTGTCTGGTGGACTGTCTTGGACCCCTTGGACCCCATGGCCTCCAGGTCCGTCCACAGACCGTGGGCCTCGTCCCCCTTAAACACCCGCGACCGGTAATATTTGTGGTCCTTCTCCTGAAAAACAAAAAACAAAGATGCATGAGTAAACATTGATGGGAAAACGTCTATTAAAGTTCTTTTCCAAGTTTTCTGTATATAGACACATGAACTCACAAGCGGAAAGTACTTTTACCATATAGTTTTTCATCCATTATCAATCACTGGCGGTTTCTTGTTTCAAGTATACCATAGCTACCAGTATTATAAGTATGATAAAAACGTCTATCTTGCCATTTAAGCTAATTCAGGTTTACCATCTAGATAGTAATTGGTTAGCATAGTCAGAATCAGAGGTAATTTCAATGTCCTTAAAGGGCAAGATTCATTCGAATTGGACTGAAGAATAGCTGTAAAGGGAAATGACCTGATCAAGCCGTTCTTAGAGTAATGCTATTAGTGGTATTTACGCTGTGTCATTTTATTTAAAGCAACAAGTTTAAATGCAGTGAACGGGCTTTTAACATCTTTTGCAGAAACTTAGTTCCCAAGGCAATCCTTCCTATTCAATATTCCACAATAAATGTCTATTTAAGAAGCAAACGCACCTACACTTTTGAATATCACACTTTACCCAGGGCCACTCAAAAAATGTTTCAACCAAAAGTACACTTTCAGGGCTTATGAAATAACATTAATATTTCGGCTTGGAGTACCACTGGCCAAGCCTAATGACATCTACCACGGTAGCCGTGATCTCGAGCAATGCTCAGACAACCCTCCCATACACAGGGATGATGTGAGGTAAGTTGTCGTGTGAAGAAACAGTCAATTACAGAGGTGAGGTCGGGTGCAGGAGGTATATTAGCGGGGGTAGGGGCTGCAACACTCCCAAGGGGGGGTACTCGGTCCAGAAAAGGGTACCAACTGTGGTCAGACCCACAAGGAGTTGTTGCTTTCGATCGCCAATAAGTCCAACCCATCTTGGATATATCCCAGGGTTGAACAAGGATTGGACAAAATAGATGTATAAGGCATCCTTGTCTCCCAGAGTTGGATTTACTCAAATAAGCAAGAATTATGTTTATTATTTCTTAGATTTTATCAATTGACAGATTTACAGGTTTGCCAGCCAATCAAAGTGCTGCATTCAAGGGCAAGATCGGTTGGACATTACAGGTTGGGCTGACAGGCTTACCATTGGTTCTTTAGAGCAATCTGTCAGCCAATTTGCTTTGGTTAATTTTATATTGTGCAAATGCCACCAGGGAATAAGCAGGGAAGAAGTTTGGAGAATATTTCATAGTGAACTTTATTGCTGGTGTAAACTGGGATTGGCTTATTGGGCTTAAAAGGAATGAGAGGGGCTGTCAAACCACCAAAGCACCTTTTAGGTCAGCTGTCACAAATAGGTGTTAAACTAGATTAAAGGTATACAATCCAATTTCTTCAAATTCCTTTAAACCCAATCTTCATATTCTGATAATGACTGGAATTCATGAATCTGTCGGATGATGCTCTTTTACTGTGGCTGTGCTGTCAGTTTGGTAGATTTCCTGGGGGCTGTCAAATCCCAAAATGTTTATTGTGGTTATTTTTTTTGTTTGTGTATTCTCGCAGTTCTTATCTATATTCAAGACAGAGACCCCCCCCCCCCCTGGGGTAGGGGGGCAGGGAGAGGGGCAATTCTGAGCAGTTGAGTGGGGCGGCCCACGCGAGCAGCTCATCGGGTGGGTAGAGGGACCAGGGGTTGGTTATTAGTACTAAGCCACAAGGGTCGACCAGGGGTGGAGTTAACTACTGTGTACACGGTGCATGCTCCTGGGTCCCAAGGCCGGCACACAAGCAACAGCCGGACTCGAAAACTATCGTTGCGGAAAAACAGTCGTGATAGCCACAACTTTACAACGCATAATTGATCCCTTTAAACGTTTTTTTTATGACTTTGGAACAAATGATATAGGACAACCTAGTCTTTGCACGTGAATACGGAAAACTGATGTAATAACTTTCAGTCTTTTCTGATACTATTCTCTGTCTGTTTTGTTTTTATTTCAAAGTTTTGTTTTTAATTTCACATAGTGAATTAAATGAATTAAATGATTAACAGGCTTTCCAGCTGAGCAAATTTGTCTGTTTTGATTAATTAAAAAGTAGGACATTGGAAACTTTGCCGAGTCCACTCATGCGTTAACACAGACTGGCCAAACCCTGTTTTTAGACACAAGTAAACTCTTTATCTTAAAACATGTTCTGAAGCCACTCTGCGTTAAGACAAAGACTGACTCTACTCTGTGTGCTCAGACAACTCATGACTCTACACTCAGCGTCCCCACTCAAATTTCATGTTCAAATTCCCTGTCTTTTCCCTAAGATTCCCCTGTCCCACAGCATTTTCTCCCTGCGTCATTTCCAGCAAGTTGTTTGAATTTAAAAGCATTGGCATGCGAAACAATTTTCGACAACCCAACAAGAAGTCAAATCCCTGCTATTGTGAGAATCATGGGCAGAACCTGGCCAAATGACTCTTCCATGTGTTTTAGTAAAATTTGCTGTGTTTTCCCTGTGCCGTGGGGACACTGTACTCTGTGTTTAAACAAGTGCTGACTCCAGTCTCTCTGTCTGGACACAAGCTAACTCTACCTTTTTACTTTACTGAGACCCCTTTGTAGCCGCTTTTATCGGCCCCTAATACTCAGAGAAAACCCCCCGGTGTCTGCGCAACCCCCATTACTGTTACCTGCAACCCAGTCCCTTTGACCTCGTGATTAGTCGACCATTGCCCATTGTACTCCTAAATACTAAACATCAGGGGTGGATCGGGTGGGAGGGGTCCAGGAGGGCCTGACCCCCCCCCCCCTCCCCTTTTTCTGGACTAAAACTACAAAAGTGGGGAAAAAAATCGTACTTAGACTATATGCTGAAACACCCCCGCCCCTTTCGGGAATTATGTATTCGCCATTGTTACATGGGTCAGCTATTCACATCCATGCTAGGGGCAAGATGTACATACCCTAAGGGATGTTTTTCTTCGAGCAATCTTGACAGTGTCATACACCGTTTGTATGAATCTGCGCAATGATTTCTACCCTAGATGCCGTATACCAAACGCTTTTAGCCTCCCTCAAACCCCAACCTCAGCTCATTGGTTCAGACATAGCCGATATAGGAGGCCACACTATGTTCGTGTTGTCTTAAGTGTTTAAGGACAACTGTGTACAAAAAGTTGATTAACGAATAAGTGGCGGCTAAGCTAAATGTTTCCTTCGCAGTATCGGTTATACTTATACTGTAATAATGAGTAGTTATATGACTTTTTTTTTTCAATCTGAGGCAAGAAAACTACAAAAAAAAAAGAAGAGAGGTAGTGTTGTATTTTCATGTGGGCGATTGTAACTCGATATGATTGACTATTACTAATATACTTATTTATGTTTTATTTCCATATGCTTCATGGTTATATGCTGAAAAACTATATGACGTAACAGGCGTGTCTCGAGAAAATTGAAATATGAGCCTAAGAAATTACAATTTCATTTAGAGGGTCACGATATTGGAAACTGTCGTTTTTTCCCCAGGCCCCCATTATCTGTAGGTTTTATCTGCTCAATCCCGGATTAATTGGAAACGGAATGAATCCAACGAGTTTTAATCCCCCCCAAAAAAATCAGATTTCGAAGAACAATTACCAGTATCAGACAAGCCTCGCTGCTTCTTTGTTCAGCCGTTTCACAGGTAACACGGATTCTCCTAAAGACCCAGAGGATTTAATATTTACAATGATGTAATTATTGATTAAATAACGCGTCTGGAGAAAGCCTTTTTCCTACCATGAATTTTCTATAGTGGATTTTGATGTTACCTAAAAAAAACTATTTAAGAGGAATAGTGATCAGTGCATTAACTGTTTCAATTCACGTGTTTTGACATCAATGTCTAATCAGTATCCAAAATTAAGGGTTCACCCTGTCCCCGGCGTGCATGATTTTCAGCAGGATGCATGATTTTCAAATGTGTGCACCCGGATGCTGCACGGTTTTTCAACCTTTTAAATAGGTATTTTTATAGAATTGTACACCCAGAAATGTCCCCGGGTGCATACTTTTTTAAGCTAAGCACCCGGTGTGTGCACAAAATAAAATCCTGCTATAAAACACTGCTATAATCCAACGTGTAGTTCACAATTGCCGTCTGAGGAGGAAGGACTTTACACAGGTGATACTAGATATTGTAATCAGAACTTCATTATGGGAAGGCGTACAAACTATCAGGCAGAATACCCTGGACAAAATAAATACAAAAGCAAAAAAGAAAACTGCAGAAGATTAACATTCATCTCTGTCTGATTAAAATTTCTTGACTATGAAAGACCCTAGATGCGTGAGGAAACTATCCGATCTCGTTATAGTTGAGTTTGGGCATTATCAAATGGATCCATAGAACGACAAAGGGAAATGGAACCAGTACGCCGGTTGTCAAGGAAACAAATTATCATCACTTTACAGAGAAAGTCAACTACTTGAGTCGGGCTTCCGCTATAATCCCGACTCAATTCCGAAATGTCAAGGAGCATTTCAAAGTTTGCGCCCAATCAGGAAAGATAATACGGAGACACGGTATCCTATTGCGTCTTTAGCAGACGTCCCCCAAGCGCTGGACCGACCACAAAAGCTGCCTGCCACTCGCCATTCCAGCTGTCATAATAGAAAACCGAGCCTCCCGCCCATCGGTCCAGGTTAGACTCTATGCCCATCGTAGAGGGAGGAGGCACAAATAGGACCTAAAGGCCCTGTTACACTACACGACATGGGCTACAAAATCAGTGTGATATGATGATCATTATTTAAGACAATTCACATGCAGGAATGATATGATTGTTTTAAATTGGCAATTTGGAGTATATTACACATGTGTAACAAAGAACTTTGTCTCTGATATGAGTGGTTTCTCTGTGCCATCGTCATATCACAGCTCATGTCGTGTAGTGTAATACCCCCTTACAAGATGGACGGCCAGGCCGCATCCAATAACGGCGCCGACGCCCTAATAAATATCAGTGTAGCAGGGACGTTTTCATATAGGAGGCACACAATGATAGCTCTTATTGATGGAGATGAGGCCCACGCCTTTTCCTCCTCTTTCTTCGGTCGTGGTTGGATAGCATTCCCGCTGTGGTTTCAATACGTCCATCTCTCATCTGTTTTCCATGACTTAAGGGGGTATTACACTACACGACATGAGCTGTGATATGACGATGGCACAGAGAAATCGCACAAATTAGAGCTCTTTCTTATACATGTGCAAAATACTAAAAATTTCAAACAATCTTATCACTCGTTCATGCAAACTGTCTGTAATATTATCACATCAAGCTGGTATCACAATGGTCGAAATTCGTGAGACGGCCCCTGAATTCTGTTGGCAGTCAATTTAGATTTTTGTTATCGTGTGTCCTGGATGACATAGCCTACCAACAACAACAATGGGATAAACTAATAGTTTAATCGTTTACGTTTTTAAGTGTCAGTGGACAAGTTCTACATGTCGGTAGGCATCTTCCCTGATCAGACAGGTTTTATCATGTCAGTGCAAACCACGACAAAAAACTGTTTTGTCAGCTGCAATTCAAGTTGGCCACCGCCGAGCTCAATCTACTCGTTACGTGGAAACCAGCCTTTACTAATAGCAGTGCGTGAATGTCTTTTGCTGCTACGCTAAAGCAATTGGATAGTTTTGTGACACCCAGCTATTCAGGAAAAGAATACAATTGCGCAGCATTTATTATTTGCTGAAGGCTCGACTTGCGCCTTGGTGCCCGGGGAGTCTGGTAATTAGCACTAATTTGAAACAATATCAGGATGATTCTAGAAAAACTGCGACCTCTAGGCAGATTAGCAAATCCTCCTTTAGCTATGCTTCAGAAGTAATCTGCTGGTGTACCCTACAATATGCATATTATGCCCCCTTGGCTATAGGTCAACATCATGTTAAGATATGTTATACCTACAGGGTTTAACATTCGCATAACAGTTTGGAAATGGCAAAACAATTTAGATCACAAGACCTTCACCTTGTTACCTACTAAACGTTATAGGCCTTTGATGTATATAGGCAATAATGAATTCATATATGTCTTTAATTTCTAGGGAATCTCCTTGTTGCCGAAGCCAATACCTTGACTAAGTAAAACGGCCGTCATATAGTGAGAAGTTGACAGAAGTATCCACGAGGAGGCGCTTCTCCGAGTAACAGTCTTGGGCTTCTATTGATCTCACCTGGAGGGGGCAGTTTTAAAGGCTGTTAAGACTGAAGGCCTTATTAAACAACACTACTATGAGCTGTGATATGGCTGCAATATGATGATATTATGGAAAATTCGCAAGCAGGAGTGATAACATTGTTTGAAATTGGCAATGTGGAGGATTTTACACATGTGAAACAAAGAATTTCATCTCTAACAAGTGCAATTTCTCTGCAATATCATCATATCATCGTCACAGCTCATGTCGTGTAGCAAAATACCCCCTTAAACCTGGCGAAGGTTGGCTCCCGCTGTACTTAGGCCTGGTTATGTATGTGTGCTGGCAGGCCCTCCTTCCCTCCCCAGCCCCACCCCTGACCCCAGGGGGCTCCCACAGCGGTCACTCATCTCCTCATGACCATAAATTCAGACGTTAATCCGAGCGCCAGGAGCGGGGGCAGCCTAATAAGCCCCAGTCTTGGAGAGGCCCACTTCATCGCTTATTCATAGAGCAATTTCAAAACGGTTGGCACCGATACTCGCCTACTTAGGGCCTGGCCTTGAATGACGGGCTGCGGGAAACAGCCGCCTCTGGGACCCGACCTGAGGCATGGCTGCCTCTACAAGGATCACCGGGAACCAGCCACCGCTGGGACCCGACCTGAGGCATGGTTGCCTCTACAAGGATCGCTGGCAACCAGCTGCCGCTGGGACCCGGCCTGAGGCATAGCTGCCTCTACAAGGATCGCCGGAAACCAGCCGCCACTGGGACCTGGCCTGAGGCATGGCTGCCTCTACAAGGATCGCCGGGAACCAGCCACCACTGGGACCCTTCCTGAAGCATGGCGGCCTCTACAAGGATCGCCGGGAACCAGCCGCCGCTGGGACCCAGCCTGAGGCATGGCTGCTGTCACATCTGGAAAGTCGGCGCATGTGGAAAGTCGGCAGTGGGCGATAATATGACTAAAATGAGCACTGCGCATGCGTGTAGAAAAAGTTCCTACTCTCAAACCATGTTTTGTCAATCAATTCTTTATGGTTGTAATGGGTAGTAAGCTAAATATATATCCCTCTCTTCTTTTAAATATTCAAGATTCATACCTAAACGGCTAACTCGTCCCTACTCCTCAGTTTAAAAAAAACGAACATGCTACGAGAGTAGGTACTTTTCCTACACGCCTGCGCAAAGTCGTATTGTGGCCGACCGCCGACTTTCCACATGCGTCGACTTTCCAGATGTGACACCGCCTCTACAAGGATCGCCGGAAACCAGCCGCCGCTGGGACCCGGCCTGAGGCATGGCTGCCTCTACAAGGATCGCCGGGAACCAGCCACCACTGGGACCCTTCCTGAAGCATGGCAGCCTCTACAAGGATCACCGGGAACCAGCCGCCGCTGGGACCCAGCCTGAGGCATGGCTGCCTCTACAAGGATCGCTGGGAACCAGCCGCTCCAGGGACCCGGCCTGAGGCATGGCTGCCTCTACAAGGATCGCCGGGAACCAGCCGCCGCTGGGACCCGGCCTGAGGCATGGCTGCCTCTACAAGGATTGCGGGGAACCAGACACCGCTGGGACCCGGCCTGAGGCATAGCTGTCTCTACAAGGATTGCTGGGAACCAGCTACCACTGGGAGCCGGCCTGGGGCTTGGCTGCCTCTACAAGGATTGCTGGGAACCAGCCGCCACAGGGATTTTTTAAAAAAACATTTTCCCTATTTTCCCTGTTGGTACCCTGCCTTTATGAGGGGTATACGGTAGTGCGAGTCTGCAATAACCACCCCCTCAGCAGAGTTATGACAGGCCCAGTGGGGTGGAAGCACCACCATTATGTGGTTTTACACCTGGCCAACCCAGCGAATCATCATTTCTACCGCCATATTTATTGGTGTCCTCCTCAGCTGAATACAACTCTCCTTAAAGTCTGAGTGTACACAGTTATATGGCCATAAATAAAGACATGTACATGTCTGCATTATTATGCCATAATATCATTAAGCAGATGTAGAGTTGCCAATGTTCTAGGGAAGCTGTTTTTCTGGGGACATGGCCTGAGAACCAGTGCATATCTTAGCACCTAATGTTTAATGCGTTTACCATAATTGTACTAAAATTCAGTTTTCACCATAATCATAGCACTTTCCCCCCTGCTAACCTAAAGAGATGAATGCTTTAAGGATGGACAGCTACTGGAGTGAGCGGGCCCCAGTGGTGGATTTAGGATATTTACGAATATTAGAACTTTTGCCGTGAGACTTTTTTTTTGCTGACTTTTACATTGAGAATTCCTGAATAGGGAAGCATTATCAACCTTAATATTACTTTTTTTCTATTTCCAATATCTTCAGGCTAGCCACCTGGTTTGTTTGTTGGAGTAGTTCAACGTCCAGTCAACCAAAACCACCTGGTAGCCCATATGCATTGGTAGTTACATTGTTATGATACTGTGGTTATTATTTTGCAATGGTATATTATTGGGAATTTAAATCCACTTGTTTTCCACTTGCCTCTGCAAGTGCCCCCAGAGGCCATCCACCTTGTGGGGTTGACAAATAGGTGCCCATCGGGCAACCAACACACATCAGAAAGTTGCCTAGCTCCATAGACGTAGTGATCTACGTATTGAAGATACAACACTTTCCTTGACAGCATTTCAGAAGTTGTCCACTATAGGCAACTGAGACCCTCAACTCATTTGCCAAGTATTGTTGTCTGGTTCTATTGGACACCCGATTTGTCAAGCCCTATATCAACTGAAGAACACAAACCTAGCTGCATGTGAAGTTGTAATGAAATCTTTAGAAAAAAAAAGAAATAAACGAAAGTAGCCCTGCATGCAGCTGGTCAGATGATGTCCAGTGGATGAATGCCTTTATAGTCCAGGAGCCAAATCCTGAAATCTCTCAAAATAAGGATTTACCCTCCGCGGTGAGCCCCCTGGATTTTCTTGATTTTTTTCAACTTATAGCATCCTAGGGACCATGAATCAAGACGGTTCCGAAGAATTTAGGTATGCGAACACTGTGTAATTACGCGATTTGTGGTTAATTAGCAAAAATTTAAAAACGCGTTATTTCTTAATTTCTCTGGGACTATGTAAGATATGACAACATACTATATGTCATCTGAAAGGTAATTTTTTTCCTGATTTTTTGGTATATTGTTTGCTATTGTCATTAATCATGGCAATGAGTAATTAAAGAAAAACTGTTGTTTTAGTCAAAATCATTAAAACTTAAGGTTCCAAGGTTAAACTTTGGAATTGATAAACCAAGTCCTAGGTATACTTAGAGGGGATCTTTAGGCAGTTTTTAAAGAAGGTTGCATCTGATTTCATTAGAAATATAATGTAGATATCATTTTTTGCTGATTAAATTCTAACCGACTACTGGTTCATTTTGCACTTATATTCTAAAAGGAGAGATGATATCATGAAAACAACACAATATATCCTAAAGAGATGGGAAAAGGATAATTATTGTCTCCCTAAGCTGGTATTTCAGTGCTTTCTGAGCCATTTGGTCCACTGTAGACAACATTGGAGCTGTAAAATAAGGTTACATTAGCAAGAAATATTTGCCCATGTAATTTGCAGCCAAGCTCATTTTTGTTACCTGATCAAACTAGGATAGTCATTGATTTATTTACTCAAAAGGGTATGGATGGCTCCTTATATTGCCAAAGATTCACACATTGACATAACAATGTGTTGCCAACTTCTACTTACATACCCCTGTACCCACTCATCATTAAACCCTGTTCTTATAAGGAGAGTGGGAGTTGTAGGCCATAATACTCTTTTAAATCCCCCCATTGCTGGCCCAAGTGTCCAATGCTTACCTCACACCTGGGACAGCAGCCTCTTGCTGTTTGTAGAAGGCGACAAATGGGGGGGGGACCAGACTTAGTAGCTCTTTGGTAGAGTGCCCGCCCTGAGTCTGGGAGGTCTTGGGATTTATCCCTGTCTGAGTCATACCAAAGTCTTTAACTATGGTAGTGGTCACTGCTTGCCTGGCACTCTGTATTAAGTAAGAACCACGAAACATATCTGGTCATCCTGGTGTCAGTATAATGTGACCGGGTGGGGTATTGTGTGGGCCTATGACATGATATCTCAGTGTGGTAGCACTATAAAGAGGGTATTGGGTCCCACTGCTACAAATAGGCACCTCATTTCATATTCGGTCACCGCCCCTGTGGCGTAAAACTAGCTGAAAGGCTTTACCTTGTGCAGTCTGGTAAAAGAACCCTGAAGGGTTGGCCGGACGTTAAACTAATCCCACAAACAAATCACACCAGATACGGCCTGGAAAGACAGAGGTATGATAAAGATGGCAGACTAGGGTTCTTATCTCCCTGTTGTGTGAGTTAACCCATTGATAAGACACTGTGTGCACAACCTAATAAAGGATCCCTCAGAGGGTGGGGCAGGCTTAAATTTTGGCTACTTATAACTGTCTTATTATTCCATATTATCACATAATTCCAAAAGGAGCATGGGATTCATCACTGCAACTGGTTAGATAAAATGATAACTTTAAATGTTTAGACAATGCTGCCTTACAGCAGTGAAATGAAGGTAGTGGATCTTTAGAAACTTATCAGTTGTGTAGAGGTCTAGCCTTTCCCCAGAGTGACCTGAACTGGGGGTTAAGGGCAGCCCTCCTGGAACAACACACTTCAGACCTATATAGTGTGCTGTAAACTGTGGGATTGCTGACCACCTGCTGTACGTTTGTTAACATCCTCCCACCAATCTACTTTATTAAACTTTGTCATCCCTTTGCTTCTACTTGAGTGTTCACAGATCCAGGCTGTATGGGTTCAGTGCTCAGTTAACTTTATACCCTTTTGTATCAAAGACTAAGTATTCAGTGTTGGATTATTAGAACTGATCATAGATTAGAAGCTTATTTATGTATTTGAGTAATGACTCCCTTAGTTTTTGGTCTCTGAGTATTTACCATAATTGACCTTTCCCTTAGTACCTATAAACTGTGTCTAGCTGTAGGTTGAGGAAATTGGATCCTTGTTCATAGCAGTTTAGAAATGAAAATGGTCAGTTATATTTTGATAAGGGAATCATGTTGTTTCTGAGGCTTAAAGAACTGAAAGTTTGAGGCTACAACCAGAATCACAGCAATTTGTTGTGCTTGTATAATCTCCTAATACCATAGTGCCTTGGTTATGGTCTCACATCAAGGGTGCTGTGCACATGCTGCTCAATGTAGTAATGCTACTAGATAATATTGGGAAACCAGTAATGGCCATGCCAAGAACTTGTAATTTTGAAATAGAAAGCTATATCAGGTACTTCTGTATTGTTTCAGGTCTTGATATTTGTTTGAGGTCTTGCCAATGATATTGATATGTATATTTACACACACAGAAGTCTCAGTCCCCCTGGTACACCTCCTGATAAAATTGGATATATGGCAGAATCCTATTAGTTGGTAGGATGAATCTGAGTGAAGCATGATCTTAGGCTTGTCATAACTTGTATTGGTAATTTGGGAGGATTGGGAATAAACTGTGACCATGATCATAATTTGATATCAAATTACTAATACCAGTAACCTATAAAATATAAGTTATCCATTTTGTGTAGGGTCAAGCCAAGCTACTCATTTATATAAGCACATGGGTCTAGAATCCTAGAGTTTAAAGTACAATCTAGTAATTTATTAAAACAAACAATTAGCACGCATATCACGTTTAACAAATAGCATTCCTGGTCTTTTTGCAATTGGCATATTGATACAAGGACTGTTTTTTGAATTCAGAACCCTTGATATATGACAACATACTTTTTGGGACTCATCTCTTCTTTAAAGTAATACTTGGAGGCCCCCCATGTATACCCTGACAAACATGGATTAGGGTCAGGTAATGGGTGAGTCTACTATGAGCTTTTCTTTTCTTTTTGTCAGCATGAAATAGAGAGAACTATAGTAGGCCTTCCATTTAGTAAGTACACACATTTTCAAAAATCTCAGACCCCCACCCCCTTTGGGCAAAAGAATGCATTAGATTTGTACTATATAGTATGCACATTTTAAAAACAATTCAATCCTCCTTCCCCCCCTTAATGCATACATTATTAATGCAAGGCTCCTAATAAGATGGTTTGTAATAAAACTGAAACATAATCATGGTATTTTACTGAGGAAATAAATCTTACTCAAGCCATAGGTTTATTGTGACACATCTCTCACTGTGATCCAAAATGCTCTCCAAACAGCCATTATATTACATGCATGTGCCCAAATGGCTCAGAAAGCACTGAAATACCAGCTTAAGGAGATAGTGATTATCATTTCCACCTCTCTTTAGGATATATTGTATTGCTTTCATGATATCATCCCTCGTTTTACAAAATAAGTACAGAATGAATCAGTAGTCGGTTAGAATTTAATAAGCAAAAAATGATTTCCTCTTTACATTTTCAATGAAATTAGATGCAATCTTCTTTAAAAACTGCCTAAAGATCCCCCCTAAGTATACCTAGGACTTGGTTTATCAATTCCAAAGATTAACCTTGGATCCTTAAGTTCTAATGATTTTGACTAAAACAACAGTTTTTCTTTGATTACTCATTGCCATGAACAATGACAATAGCAAACAATATACCAAAAAATCAGGAAAAAAATTACCTTTCAGATGACATATAGTATGTTATCATATCTTACATAGTTCCAGAGAAATTAAGAAATAACGCGTTTTTCAATTTTTGCTAATTAACCACAAATCGCGTAATTACACAGTGTTCGCATACCTAAATTCTTCGGAACCATCTTGATTCATGGTCCCTAGGATGCTATAAGTTGAAAAAAATCAAAAAAATCCAGGGGGCTCACCGCGGAGGGTAAATCAAGATTTTCAGATTTGGCTCCTGGACTATTAAGAGGCCTTTTGGATAAATCGTTAACAGGTGAAAACGCCAGGAGTAGTGTCAGTCTAATGTGTATGTATGGGGCTTTCGTCTTAAGTTTATAAGACGGACACTCCCTAGAATACTGTCCAGCACATGAACATCTAATTTTTCAAATACAAAGTATTCTATTTGAAGTCTGTGACTTGCCTTCCATCACGTACATGATTACTTTGCGATAGGCCGTTTATATATATTGTTTTTCTTATTCCGGTAGCATCAAAAGTAGCTCAATAGAGCTTTAAAGGACAGGGCTACAGTATCAGTTATTTTTGCCTAATCCTCTGCCTTTCTCACGAAGCTGTCGCTTCCATAATATATGATCACCATTATCGAGCTCAGCTTTTAACAGGTCTAAAATACCTTAAGTGACACGCTGACATTTCTAGGACGGCTCATGATGTATATGGGAACAGTTATATCGCAAGTATTCAAGTGAGTTGTACATACATATATGCGCAAAGAAATGTTTGCGCTTTCATCCGAAGAAATAATTGCAGTTGGAATACATACTCAAAGGCGATATTCACGAGTAATAAAACTGGGAACGAACTAACCTGTGCCATTTTAGAAGCTTTTTGATTTCTTTTAAGAGTAATAGCATACAGAATTAACACCTCATACTGACAATATCACATCTGAGATTAATCGTCTTAAAGGTAGTTTGATAAAGTGGATAACGTGTTAACTGAATACCCTGGATATAATATCTTGCTTGACGCATGGAAGACCTTCCACCTTGCTCTTGTCTAACATCTACGATTCCCTGAGATAATTGCCTTCTGTCTGTACGTTTAGCACATTAATCATAAAATTATATTTTCAGATATGACAGTGCCACATATGTTTCTTTAATTAGAATTTCCGCCATAACTCTTAAAACCGTTGATTGCATGGTTTTCAATAACACTTTCTTTTAGTGTATTAGTCATTTAAAATGTAAAAGAAGAAATATACGTCCTATGTCTTAAAGACTCCGTCTTAAAGAGTCTTAAAGAGTGAGAATGTAGATTTAGGTGAGAGCCCCGACATTAAGAAAAGCTACGGCCCCTAGATTTTAAAACTTAAGTCCAGCACTGTGCTGTTTCTGAGAGGAATGATTCAGATTACTTATAACCGAAAATTCCCTTAAAGGGGCAAAACTTGTTAGGTACCTAACGAATGCACCCTGCTGCGCTCCTCCTTGGTCCCTCCTGGAGTAATGGATATGCTAATGGAGTAATCTTGAAGTCAGGAGAGGGGGTTAGATATGGGGGTGTCATTTACTGACCAGTGTCCTTTTGATATAACACCCTTAACACAGGAGGGGTGTAAGCCTAATTGAGGAACAGCCACAACTTTTAAATCTAACTGAAATATTTTCAAAATAAATTTTCTGGTAGGGGTAGATCTAGAAGGCTATTTTCCTTAATTTTCCCAGCAATGAGTCTTGGTATGTTCATGTGTTAGCCGATCTTAAAAGTAGATGCTCAGAATCATTTCTCCCTCAGATATTTGGGAAAACCCCTAAATTTAATATAACACTAGATATAGGCATAATAGCAATAAATCAAAACAACAAATAATCTGACTAATCCACAAGGCTCACCTCTACAATGTTGACGGTCTCGTTGCCGCTGGAGGAGTTGGAGTTGGCGGAGGAGGAGGAGTCGCTGTCGGCCCGGGGGGTGGGGGTGGACGGGGAGCGGCTCGGGGAGCTACTCACAGACGGACCGGGCGTGGAGGGGGGTGTAGGGGTAGGGGCGGGGGTAGGGGTGGGGGTAGTACGGGCGGTACTGGAGGGAGTACTACTTGTAGTGGGGGGTTTGACTGTAGTGGTGGTGGTGGGGGTTGGGGAGGGGGTGGAGGGGGCTAAGGTGGTTGTTGTGGTGGTGGTTGTGGTTGTGGTGGGGGTTGGGGTTGGGGTTGGGGAGGGGGTGGGGGTTGGGGAGGCGGTTGGGGAGGGGGTGGGGGACACAGGGGGTAGGGCGGTGGCCGGTTGAGCGGACGTTTCTGACGTGTTGGACGCAGCGTCCACGGGCGCCTGTCGCCGATGACGTGAGAGTGTGTCGTCATCGTTGTAGAGTCTGACGTCTATGACGAACGGATCAAGGCTGTGTGTGACGTCATCCGTCACTCTGTAAGGTACCCCTGAAAAATACAAGAGGAAACAGGACATTAATACTTTGACTTTTAAAGACTATTAGACGTCTTGTTCCCAAACGTTTAAACCTAGCCCCATAGAACCCCATATCCGAATCGTTGGTTCAGATGATCTATTCGCTAACAGGACGCCACGTTATTGAAAAAGTCGTATAGAAAGATTGAAATGATTTTATAGCCACTGTCGAAAGAAACTTGAAGGTTCTTCTTCTTAATGGAAACGTCTATGCAATGGTAGCAACTAAAGATTCACCGAGATACTCGTTCACTGAGATAACCAGTCTTAAGTTCAGCATTGGGTTAACCTATTCTGTTGGAGAGAAAGAATATTTACAACAGTTCGGAACTTGACATTCAGAGGTCAAATCCTAGAAGTATTTTATTCTACACTTATTATTTACATAGTTTTCCAATTTCAACAAGATTTAGTTATTAAAACAAGAGTAAAACTACTTTAACTCCACTACAAACAAGTAAATGTATCGTGTATTCCTTCCAAGAAAACTTATTCAAATTTATCCGAGTCCTTTGTCTCGGTCAGGATACAATGTCACCGTAAATCCTGTTTTATCTGGGGTGGGTTTTGTCTAGGCTCACAGCTCGGTGTTCAATGGGCCGTAAATCACCCGATTAACAATGTCATCCGTCACACTACTCATTTTACTATGCACTGACAAGTGGCAGTAAAACAGTACTTTGATTCACAAACAACGTTTTTGTGGGAGCGATCGGAAATTCCAATGATGTATTACACAAAATCAGTGTGTATCGTTAAACGCTGTGAGGCGGAAGAAAACCCGTCAATAACGGGTTTTATGGTAGTCTGCAGTTACCTAATTTGAATTTCTTGTGTTGGGATTATCCTCCTTGGGGCGGGAGATAAGCGTCAGGGTAGAATTACTTCACAGAGCAGAAGGGGAATTTTAACTTTATCAAAGTCAGCTTTGGATTACCTTATGTGCCGCTGCCTTCCCGGGGCGTCTTAAGCCTGCATTCCATTAGGATATTTTCACTAACAAAATTGTTTTTTTCATAATTTTCATTAGGAAAATTACTGGAACTCCTACATGTTACACACCATTTGAAAGAGAATTGAAAGACCTTTCTAATAATATTAAGGTCTCTATGATAAGCCGTTATTTCTATTCCTGATTTCGGAAATCTCGAGTAAAATGTATTGTGGAAACAGCCTCGGGTCTCTTATATGCAAACAACCATCAAAGCATTCATCTGGGAAGAGATCATAAAGTGACTTTACTACTGAGAACACACTAATGTATGCCTGAGACGCTACTAAGACAGCCAGCTTGTCCCCTGATGAAACGGCTTTAATATCTATCACTGTGTTTTTGTATAAGAAGATGTGTCATACGTGAATAAGCAAATACGAATTCCGTCTAATAAAACTATGCCTATTTACAAGAGTAACAAGGTAAAAACGTAAGAAAGCAATATTTATACATGGGCTAGGAGGCCTCTACATTAATACTCTGTGACAACTAAAACTGCTTCGTGCGAGTCTGATTCCTTAAACCTGTTTGTAGTTCATGATTTGAAAACTGTAACCTTGACTTCTTCATGTGAGCCCGATTTGAATGACCTGCCAGTATTTTCATCATTTGTATCAATCACATCTACATACAGATCTCAGCTGGGTTAATCTCTATGCAGTACCAAGTGACGAAGAAGTGTAAATTCATGTGGCATTGCACGTCATTCATCAGCAAGGATATAATTTCTTCTCAATCCGATCCTCATCCACTCACCTAAAGCCTGTATTCCACTAGGCGATTTTCTTTGGTTATTGGTTATTTCAAAGTTTTCATTAGGGATGTTACAGGAACCCACACAAATTACACAGAGAATTGAAAAACCTCTCTAAATATATATAACATGTATAAAGACAGTGTATACATGACGTCGCGTGTATAATAATCCATGCTTTCCTATTCAGGGCTCGCGCAACCCAGTCGCCAAATAGCCAGTGGCGACAGATAGCTTGATATGGCGACGTGAAATACAGTTTGGCTTTTTTTTTGGCGACAAGACATTTCATTGTTGTGAGAGTACAACCCTCAGAGCGTAGATCTAACACTTGCAGTAATGTAAAGTACACGCACTGAGAGTGACGGCTCAGACGACAGCTGTAACCCCTTAATCACCTACTCGTGACCCCTAAAGCCCAAGGCGACCCATGTCTGGTTTCACTCGCCCATAGCTCTCCAATCCTAGGTCTAATAAAACGCACTGTAGAAGTGGGCAAGGTATCTGTTTGGAGACACGCAAAATTCTTCTAACTGATTGAACAGTTATTTTTGGGAAAAATCAATTTAATGTAGCATTTGTCATGAAACACGTTGTATAGTGGGATTAATGACAACAAATATCAAAAGAAAAACTTTATTTTACATGTCTTAGCACATTAGGGAAAGAGGTTAATCACTGACCTAATAACCTTATTTCTGGCCTCTGGACGCGGCAGTAACTCGTTTCACAGAGTGCACTTTCTAGTGCTAATGGGGGCAGTGGACTGAGCAGGTTAAGTATCAGTTTAGTCACCAGCGTCAGTGTCAGTAGATATAGGCAAAGTGGCAACATGTCTCTGTCGAAACCAGTGGTGGGGAAAACAATAGACAGCTTCTTTCAAGGAATGGGCAAAGGAAAGAAAAGGCAACACACTGAAACGGACTCTTCTACAGAGGCAGATCAAAGGACTAAAAAAACCATCCAACAGATTCTTCAGGCAAAAGGAAAATAAGAGGGGACTGGTTCCGTCGCTTCCCATGGTTGGAACATGAAAATGGCTATTTCAAGTGCAAAGTATGTATAGATGCTGGGCGAAGTAATGTGTTTACAGCAGGCAAGTTAGATACTACACCAAAGGCTGATGACTTTGTAAAACATGAATCACGGCAAGATCATCGTTTTGCAGTAGCAGCAAAGGAATCCAAAAACAGAAGTGAAATGCCCAAGGCCGCTGGTTCTGCACATGCATCCGTGAAAGAGGCAGTGATTGCTAGTATGGTTAATGCCTATTTCATTGCAAAAGAAGATCTCGCCCTAGATAAAATGGAATCTGTGCAAAACCTAACAAAGAAGCAGGTACGTTTTATCTAGTCATTATGCTTTTTATATTAGTATTTCCAGAGATATTATCTAAAATATGACAATTATATGCACGTACAAAAATCTGTAGATAAAAGAAAATAATTTTCCTTGACAATTGATTATCAAGCAAATGAAAAACAAATGTTTCAAGTTTATTTCGCATACTAGCTACTCATTCCAAAGTGATAAGATAGGGGAAGTGCAGATCGTATTAAACTCATGAAAATTGGTAACTTTAATTTCCCTAGTACTGGATCGTTTTTCAAATAAGGAAAATAAATTGAAGCTCAAAAAGTGTCATTTCTCTTTGTAGACTGCCAATCATAAACTTAGATATCGTTATTTTGTTTTCATTTTATTATTTTGCAGGGCTGTGATGCACTGAAAGTGCTCTCTGCTGGCGATAGGGTAACATACAGTCATCATAGCAGTACCAAGGAATTCATAAACGTCATAGCTGATACAATAGAAAAGGATGTTATTAAGAAGATGGGATCAGCGATGTGTTATGGAATAGAGATAGATGAGTCAACAGATGTAGGAGTTTCACAAAACTTAATGATTTATGTCCGTGCCGTTGTGGAGGGGAAAGTTGAATCACACTTTCTGAACGTTCAAAGATTGGACAATGGGGCCACAGCAGGGGCCATTTACGACCAAGTACGACAAGTTCTCAAGGATAAAGGATTACCACTGAACAAACTAATGACGTTCACCTCAGATGGGGCTAGCGTTATGAGAGGAAGCAAAACTGGTGTGGTGACTAGGCTCAGAGCAGATAACCCATATCTGCAGGATGAACACTGTGCTCCCCATCGCTTTGCACTAGCAGCTTCACAAGCCGCCACCAAAATTGATTTCATGACTAAATTCAAAGACAACTTGAATAGCCTATTCAAGTATTTCCATTATTCCCCAAAGAACACAAATAAGCTAAAAGCAGTGCATGATTTGCTTGGTGATAGAGACCTACGTTACAAGTCTGTGTTTGATACGAGATGGCTATCTTTTTACCTGTGTGTGAAAGCAGTAGCAGAAACATATGATGCTTTGCTGACATGCTTGCAAGATGATGTTCAAACAAATCAGGGAAATGGCAAAGCTAATGGTTTGTTGAAATATTTCAGCAGATTTGATGTGATAGTCTTTGTATATTGGATGTACGATGTGCTGGCTGTTCTCAATAAGACGTGCCTTGCTCTCCAAGGACAAAACTTGTTGTATTCCGACATGACAAACGTAATTAGTGCATGCAGTTCCACACTTTTGGAATATTCTGTAGAAAAAGATGCATCACTTAGAGAAAATGCCAAAGGGGTACACTTTGTCAACTTTGTAAACGAGATGAATGTAGGTGATGTCACTACTGAAGTAACTGCCAAAGTAGTTGCATTTCATGGTCACCCCGTGAGTGTCACAGGTCAGTCTGTCACAAGATTCCTGGTGAATGCAAAGGAATTTCTCGGAAATCTTAGAGAGAACATAGAGAATCGATTTGATAATTCTCAAAATGAAGTTAAAGTGGCATTTGATGTTCTACTACCAAGTCGGGTACCAGAAAAAGAGGAAGATCTGATGATCTATGGGAATGAGAAGATAGAGGTATTGGGAAACTTCTATGGTGTTCCAAAGACCAACGGGGATGGGACAGAAACACTACCTGTGATCAACAAGGGTCATCTCCTGGGTGAATGGCAATTGTTCAAAAAAATATTGTACAAACAGAGACACATGTCTGTGACGGATTTCTGGTGTGTTTCCCTTCAAAAATTTAGTGATGCCTACCCAAATATGGCTTTCCTTGCCAACCTTTACCTGACAATCTCCCCCACCTCTGTGAATGTAGAAAGAGGGTTCAGTCGACAAAATATTGTCAAAACTACCCTGAGAAACTGCCTACGAACCTCAACTGTTGACAGGCTGTTAATGGTTAAGATAGAGGGTCCTCACATCAATGATTTCGATTTTGACACAGCATTCCAAAACTGGTGTGCTGGTAGGGACAGGAGAATCTTAAAACCTAGCATCTTGTCACGGGTCACAAGTGATAAGTAAAAATGATAAAGCATGTCATTTTATTGATGCAAAACGTAGCTTCTCAAACTGACTGATTCAATGTTGTGCATAACACAGCTGGTTTAGGGATATGAAAGATGTATGCACGCTGATGACAACAATAAGTGTTGGATACATTACCATGCTAATTTTTAGAACGAGCAAAAACCAATAAATTTACTGCTTGTAACTGCTCTTTGCTTATTTATGAATTTATAGTTTTAACTACGATGATTCAGCTTTGTTTTGTTTCAAACAATCCAAACTATAGAATTTTGTATAGAAAATCATCTGAATAATGATGTAGAAAATTATGGCGACTGGTCCATCATTTTGGCTACAAAAAACGTCATTTGGCGATTTTCCTGGCTACAAATTTCCTATGCCATGCGTGAGCCCTGCTATTTATACGACACTGTCGCGTGGACTTATTCTACTATACATGCGACGAGCTAGTAGTATATGGAAATGGGGATTTATAGATGGTTTAATACCTGTCAAGTAGATAGTTCACCTGATTCAGGCGACGTCGTGTACCCATCCTAACTAATATACACGACGTCATGTGGTTACTGCTTTGTTTGCCTGTAAAACAGGGACTTCCTCTGGCTGTTATTATGGTGTATTTTTATCAAGTAAGAATACATTAATCTAAAAAGAATCAAACCATAATTCTGCAAGCGTATCAGTCAAATGAAATTTGAGAATTCAGTTTTTCATACGATATCATTTCTAATTTAATGAACTTTACCACTTAAATCAGGTTTCCAGTTACAATACAATTACATTGAATTCAATATAGTTTAGAAAACAAAGGTCACTTAGTGGGGCAGTTAATCAGGGCGTACAGTTGTCACGTGTATTGATACTACAATACGCGCGATAAGTTAGTAGTATATAAAAATGGGAATTTACAGATGGGTTGATGCTTGTCGCGTACATTTTTTCCCTTATACAGGCGACGTCGTGTATGTATACACTGTCTTTTGTACAAACGACGTCGAATACGTGACGTCGCGTATATAGGCCTATATATATATATATAGCCGGTTCAGCCATGGCGTGCTATCAAACATGTTTGATATGGTCTGACTAGTCGGAAGGCGTCGGGCCCTCTAGGGTGGGAATCTAGAGGGTCCTGACGCCATGGGGGTACAATCGGGTCGGATCTGCGTTGAATAGGGAAAGTTTGCTTTAGCCCCTCTAATAGCCTGTAACAGCCTCCATTAACAGAAATGAGCATGTTTGGTATGAATCGGTGCTAAGATCGGCCGATTATTCCGATATATTCGGCCGATCCTAGGACGGATTAGTCAGCTGACTTGGTCAAAATCACCTAGTGTGTATGGCGCTTAAAGGCCTCCATAAACGACCTAACATTAGCAACCGCAGCCAGCTCTAGTTTGAATAGACAGCGAAAAAAAAACCACATCACATCAAAGCGGGCACTTTGCAGCCCTCCCCGCTTGGCAGTTTTCTCATCAACATCAGAGGCGGACTGACTGCACCTCCCCTCCTTTGAATATTACCCCTCCATGACAGCGCCATTTTCTCACCGTCATTATCATTACGGCCCCGTTAGGTATTATCCCTCCGTCGCAGTTTTTGTGCTCATTGTGTAGTGATGATGATGTTGGGGGGGGGGGGGGGGGTTGTTAAGTGAGCAGTGTGTGCTAAAGCCCCATATCCGCTGGGCCGTTTTTACAGTCAGCCAAGGGGTCGGTGCTAAAATCGGCCGATTCTTATAACTGCCCTTCTATGTACTGTATTGAAATGTGATGCCCAATTTGAATCTGTCCTACAATCAACCAATTATTGGAGAATATTTGGCCGATTTTAGCACCGACCAATCGGCCTACTTGGATTAAATCGCCTAGTGGATATAGGCTAAAGCCCTATTTCCACCAGCCGATATTACTATGGATTTCAGAAATCGGCAGTGAGAGTATTGGTTAATCACGAACATGTTAAATATGGTATCTTTAGAAAATGTTTTCAATTCTCTTTTGAATGGTATGTAAGATATATAATCCTTTGCCGTATTTTATAATTATACGAGACTTACCTTGGTAAAAGTTGATGTAGAATTGTAATTTTACCGAGAACAACACGTTGTGTTGTAGTGATTAAAACCAACAAATCGGTCGTAAAATCGGCTGGTGGAAACAAGGTGTTAACGGCCACCACGGCTGTCTTTGGGAGGAGCAGTGTAGACCCAGGCAGTGGTAACTCTATGGGCCAGCGAGTACTGAAATGTTACTGGGGACGACAGAGTACACTGAATGCACACTGATTTTTCAGGGTTCAGTGAGTAGTGCCAACTCAATTTGGAATTCTACACTGAACTTGGCATAGCCACTTTTAAAATAGGAAGAAATCGAAAGAAGTAAAGGGAAGAGAAAACATTCAAAAGAGGCAAAACAAATTAAGAAAATGCTATCCTTTCGTCTTTAAAGGATATACTCTGTTGATGATAGATACTATTACAATATAATTATGTTCGTTTTATACGTAGAAGCGGTAAGGGAGGCAGGGTTGCCAACTGTCCCGTATTTCACGGGAGAGTCCCATCTTTTAGCCCTTGCCCCGTGTGTCCCGTACTGGGTTGAAAATGTCCCGTTTTTTGACAAGATATTGCAAAAAACACTACGTGGACTACAAGTGCAGGAAATTCCGTTTTTCATGTTTTTTTTCTCGAAATTTTCATTTTTTTTCTTGATCAAATGATTATTGACTCTATAGCAAAATTAATACACCAACATGATTTTGGTTTTATGCTACGAGAAAGGTACATATCTGCGTGTAACAGTTTTGTATGTAAATGTATCTTTGAGGGTATGTCCCAGGGAATGAGGAGGGCATGTTGGCAGGCCTGAGGAGGGCCCATCTAAATTCCATTCTACAATATAGATTTGTGTTGCCGTTTCATGACGCAATGGACTCCATGAATCAAATCAGATTTGCTAGGCTTAATGGCAGCTCAAGCTAGTTGCCAAATATAGACTTGGATCCAGTCAGAAAACCTTCGAAGTCAGTGAACCACCCCGTCATATTTGAGTTGTTAGCATCCTGTCTATGGCGGTTATGACGGCAGAATGAGTTCGCTCCCAGGCCTAGAGGCTATTTTACTGTCTGGCTAAAAGTAGAAGGCACTCATAAACAATCGACGGCTTTAGCTTTAGTGTAGATTAAAACTTTATAAGTCTGAGAGCTCTTGCGATGGGCGGATGCACTCCCCCTGCCTTGTCTGATGGAGTAGAGGAATATTGGCCTATAGTGATGAATGAAGGCACTGAATCGTTGAACACCATATCCTGGTCTATAAAGTGCCCTAAACGTTCACTGATACATCATGTATATCAAACAAACAAAAAACAAAACAAAAAACAAAAAACTGATATATCATGGATGGACTTGATCGGAATATGACTGATATCTTTCTATTGACTTTCACAAATGGGCTGGAGAAAAAATAGTTATATTCCAGTCTTCAAGGATTGTAGGTATTTCGGAGCGAGAACGATTTTTATTAAAATGATTATATGCATTTATCACTGCTTTTTGTCAACAATGGCAATAGATGCTGTACTGGCATTGCCTTTTCAAATGTAGCAAAGCCAGTTATGAAATAAGGTTCTTAAGAGTTTGAAGTATATAAATATATAATTATTATGTCTATCTCACATGCATTACTACTTGTTGCAGCCTAATAAATCTTAAGCGGTATATACATGCTATATATATATATATATATTCATGGCACACTTTTTCTTAAGCTGACAACAATACTGGAGTAATGCTAAATCGTCGCGTTTTAGGGGTTATCTTAGGACCTTTTTCTATAATATCGACCCATTTGGCCCCTTAGGTAGGCCCTGTCACCCCGCCCTCACCCTACCCTGACCGGCCAGCTCCGGCCGATCGAACCTGTCGCCCCCAGCCCACCAGAGTAATGAAGACGGTTTACACTGCCCACCAGCAGCAGATCAATGCCAATGCTTACCAATTGGACAGGCCTTAGCGCCCAGTCGCCTTTATGCAATTAGGCTTAACAAATCTCCGGCTAAGGTATAGACATCCCGATGGCGCGGGTTTCAACGTAATCGAGTTGGCTGTAGTGATTTCCTTTAAACGGAAACGCGGAAACTATACAGTGATGGATGAGGCTTCAAAACCGCTCTGTGTCAGGAGTGCATGAGATTAAAAGGGTTGACTGACCGATCTTGTTTTTAACTGTTTTATACAACAATAAAATAATGTTAGAGAATATCAGAGGACGAATATACACTAATACCCGCCTCCACGCTTTATTTCAAAATCCCTATTAGAAACAATCCCTCCTGCTCCCGGCTTCTGCTACTCGAAAGAATATAGGCCACCAGTAGCCCCTGCTGATCATAAAAGGCAATGATAGGGGGGACCCAGCACTGACCAAGTGGTTCAATGGGTTTGATTCACGGCTGATGTCTGGTTCACTAAGGAATGAGGTACAGCAAAAAAGATTTCCAGGTTTTGATCCCCTGCTTTTTGTCTGCCCTGTCACGCTCACCTCATATATATGAGAATTATATGTCAGAATTCGTCCTGACTTGTTTTTGCCTTGAAAATGACCCTGGCTGTCTGTACGGCATAAAACATCCATCACTCACTCACTTACTTAATCCCTCCCATATCTTAGGATCTTATCTAAAGTTACTTATTTTAATGCGTCTGCCGTAGCAATGTACATAAACCCATAAAACCGAGATTTCAAATTAATATATTACGAAAATGTACGGCCATCCTGTCCCTCCGTTGTAAGGCTACAATGTCTCTTGACAAAGCGCCCTTTGATTGCCCATTTCAAGACCTACCTAAAGCGAGAGACCTTTCTATGGGTTCCCTCCCGACCTAACTGATATAAGGGGCCTCCTCATTGGCTACTTAGTGCTTGCCGGCAATAGACCAATTGCCCTGCCCCCTACCTGGAATTGACCTATTCCTTCTCCTCATATTAGGAAGTTTAAAGAAGCCATTTTCGCTGGTTTCAGCAATCTCACAGGCCAAACATTTCTCAGTGGCTTGAAGCTTTTCAGGCTGGGCACCAGCGTAAACCGTCGGCCAATGGGAGCTGGTTCCTGGTGAGGGTCCGTAGTAATAGCCTCGGTATCAGATGAAGATCCGGGAGATCCCCCCCCCTTACACCCCCCCCTCCCCCTCCCCCTCCTCCCCATCCCTCAGCCCCAGATGGAGGCTCTAATCTTTACAATGATAGGCCGGGCCTCCTTTTTCTGCCTCCGTTCTAATCTGTCCAATGATGGGGCTTTGCTTGGCTTGTAATAACCTCTTTTGGTCCTAACTCGCCTCCAATCCATCCCCTATCTTATCTCTACCCATCTCCCTCGTCCGTGGAGTTAAAAGTGGCAGCCCAACGGATGGGCCATCAATCAGGTTACCGCGGTCTTCTTGGTTATTACAAAGTCAATGTAACTTTGGGTCTTTGGTTATTAGAACATGAATCATGTCGAACCCATGGAGGATACTGGGATCGATAAAATGGTAGCAACACTTGAGGGTTGACCAGGACTTATTGGGAAGAGACTGGTTAAAGAAATCTTCCTGGGCACCTGATATTTACTATTCTTGAAATTGTATTTGTACTCTATGCAAAGTATACGTGGCCTTCAATTGAGTAAGTACGCACATTTTCAGAAATGCAGAGCCCCTTTCGGATTTGTACAGCAATGTTCATACATTTTCAAATGTTTCGAACCTCTATACCTCCTTAGTGCGAATGTACTTAATGGAAGGTCCCTTACATTAGTGGAATGTCTTTCAAGGGAATGCCCTCTCAACCAGTCGCTCTCAATCTGCTGCTAAATGGGGTCATTTAGGACAAGCGACCAGAGCATTACAAGGTGAAATGCCAATAATACACTCCATGCCTAAGTTAGCACTTTTTTCGCATAAGTGTAACTCGATAGTGAAAGAATTTGTCTCAATATCGTTCAGATAATGTCTGAATTATACAGGAGTTCAATCTAGGTTATCTAGGGGCGTGATAATGGGAAGTTTAAGACTCTGTGATTTCATTAACCAAAGTCGGCCATTGGAGTAGTAACCATGGTCCCAACCATAATGCAAAAACATGAGTGAGTACACTTAATCCTCAACCATTTTCAAGTTTTATTGTCAAAGATGGCAGTCCATACACTCATTTTTCGGGTTAGCTACGCCTCTTTTGGCCGAATCCTTCACATCCAAGTTCAATAGTTCAATTAGTTGTATGACGTTGTAAATCACAATGTATTATGTAGAGGTAATCAATGGACTAAATGTGTTTCCCCAGAATCAGATCCACCTTAGGCCTTGTAAATTGCCTACCACATTTCCTCACACTGTTCGATTATCGGCATTTTTTAATCTACAGATCAATAAATTGGCGCATTATACACATAAAACAGTATGATAACCAATATCAGAATTGTGGGTATGTATGTACTAAAAAGCTACCTAATTATCGCGTGCAAAATAACCAAGAGAAAGTATATACTTTATTTTCCTTAGTTCTTCACTCAAAACTTGTCAGTGCTCTGAAAATAAATCATAATTGATGTTCATCGGCAGCATACACACCTACGCCAATATAGATACGATAGCCTGATAATTCCCACACGTAGACAGAGGATTTAAATTGATAAACCCTTTCCCTGCTGTTTCTTTATCCACCAGTATTGAGATTAGGCAATGATAATTTAACGGCCATTTTATGCGGAGAAAGGCCTCTTTCTTTGGAGCCTGGCCCCGCCGCTGGTCGCCGGGTTAATAGGTTCTGATGAACTTTACTAATCTCTGCTGTTGTCTCCCGTCTCCATGGTGACGGGTCTCAATGGTAACCGTCTCAGGGGAGGGAGGCGGTGAGGACCCTGGAGGAGGAGTTGTCTGTCAAGCCCGACCAACTGTTTTCCAAAGTACGTCTGTACACCAGCGCCCATTTTAGGTGAGAATTCCACCCATATCCCAGAATGCTTTGTAGCTGCTGGTTTAAAGCAGGAGGTGGCCATAAAGAGGCAGCAGTTACATCACCAGTGACGGAATAGCCCAGACTAGTTATACTTTGCCATATAGAAATGACCCTGCCATTATATGCTAATTTTTAAACTGACCAGTGAGGCTCATCGGCCCTGTGTGGGTGTACGAACCCACTTTGCAATATCTATCTGGGTGAGAAGGGACTAGGGAGACCCTGGAGGTAGGACGCGCTAGCTGGAGGGGGGGGGGCGAGCTGCTCACCTGACGTCAGGGGGGGGGGGGGAGTAAGGTCAACATGGAGCTGTTCACTGTTTGTGGTCGGAGGTACTAACGAAGACAGAGATGGTCGCCGAAGGGTCTCCACTCAAATTTCACCTCGTGTTTTACCTGTCCCGTGGGAAATGTTCCCTGTCTGACATGGTTTCGGTGATTTTTTCTATATCACAAACCCTCATTCCCTCCCTCACAGGTACACATGTACTTAATGAAAGCCCCCACCCCTACAAACACAAACACACCCACAAACACAAACACACCCACAAACACAAACACACCCACACAAAATCACACACACACAAATAAACACACACAAACACACAGACACCAACAAACACACACACAAACACACACACACACATCCACACGCACCCACATCCACACCCACACACATATATATTCCCTAATATCAAACAATAGTATAATACAACAATATCCCCTTGTGAAGCTCGATTGATTACCTTTGACCAAGTATTAAAGGCAACATCACCCCTGTATATACATACAGTTTGTCAGCAGTTCCCATTAATTTCAGACCTGACAGGGGCACGTTTGGGATCCCCCATGGTGACCCTGAAGGGCCCGCCTCGTCACCCTGTCACCTGGCTGTGCCTGACTCCCGCACCTCTCTCCAACCTGTCACACCTCGCCAATGTGCGTCCGCTTCTCTCCCAGGCCACCATTAAAAAAAATTGTTTCCTGTCCAGCGAGTGGGCAGGAAAAAGGCTAGTCGGGAAGTCGGGTTATCTATCCTTTTTTTTCCTTTTCCTTTTTTTTTTTTTTTTTTTTTTTTTGGGGGGGGGGGGGGGGGGGGGGTAAGCTAAAACTTTTGTTGACAAAAGAATTCCGAAAATCTGAAAAATCTGAAAAAGTCTCTAGTTGGCCCTCAAAAAGTCAGTTGGGAGCTGGACAGGAAACTAATATTTAAGGGTGGCCCCATGCAATCACCTCTGAGTAAAGCCTTTTTTCGGACACCTATAAGCCCGTATCACTACGTGAAGGGATAAGATAGGTCAACCGACTTACTGGGTACTAGCACAAAGCCAGATTGCTATGGTTGCAGTGGTGATTACAGACAGGGTCTCCATGTAATCAAATTTCATTTTCAAATTCCCTGTGTTTTCCTTGAGACTGTCCCACATCAATTTTTCCCTGTGTTATATCCAGCAAGCTGTTCACATTTTAAAGCCTTCAGATGCAGAAAAACATTGGACAACCCAACAACAAGAAGTCAACAAGAAGTCAAATCCCTAATATTTTGAGCATCAGGATTTTCAGAACCAGACCAAATGAAATTCTCTGTGTTTTCCCTGTGTTTCACTTGAATTTGCAAATACCCTGCGTTTTACCTGTCAGGGACTTTTTTGTCATTTTCCCCGTTTTCCCTGTGCCATGGGGAACCTGTAGAGAGGAATCTGAGGCTGTGGCAGTTTGCACCTCTCCCCTCATAGTGGGGTCTGTTAAGGTAACTTCTTTAGTGAAATCGTTACGTGGCGGATAAAAGCATCAAATTTGGTATGAGACACCTCTGAGGCATAACTATCAAATCTGGAAGGGGAGCCACCTTGAAATATTTTGACATTCAAGGTGGCTTCCCTTCTAGATTTAATAATTATGCCTCGGAGGTGCCTCATGCAAAATTTGGTGCTTTTATCCGCTCCGTAACGAAAACGTTGTTAACAGACCCCAATATCACTTAACTCTCCTGCATGCCAACACCTTGCTCCTTGTCCCACACACCCCTCAAGACGACTCAGACAGACTTATTTAAGACACCACACATCAGGGCGTACCTCGGGCACTGTCAACGTTTTACGTGCTCTGTGACACGGTCAAATATTTACAGGGAGGTAGTCCGACATCTGATCACACCGTCCACACTGCTCGGACAAAACACGTCCTTGTACGGTGAGAGGTGGTTTTACGGTCTGAGTGGACTGTAACCTGCTCCTCAGGCCGCCCTTTAAAAAAAGTTTGTTTTCTGTTCACTGCCCGACTGACATTTTATGGTCTGACTGGAGAATTTTTTTTTTTTCACCAAAAAGTTTTAGTTATAACATTCCCCCCCCCCCCCCCAAAAAAAAATGAAATGAAATAAAAGAAAATAAAAGAAAATAAAAAATAAAGAAATTAAAAAAAGAAAAAAGAAATAATAAAAAAACATTTTTTTAATTAAAACATTAAAATAAAATCCCAACTGGCTTTTCTTCTACCCACCCACTGGACAGGAAACAAACTTTTTTAAGGGTGGCCTCACCGACAGGGAACGGTACTACTGGTCAGGTACGTGCATGGGACAAGATCAAAGTGGGAGGTTTGGGGAGCTCCTGCCAGTAAAAGAAGGAAAGGAGAAGACTTTTATATGTTTACGGAAATTTCCTTTTTTAGTGTCTTTAGGGAAACACCCATGAATAGACTTAACGACAGAGGCACTATCCCTGGGGTACTAGCTATTCATATATTCTATTTACAAGCCACATAGAATCATAGAAAGATACTGCATTCCTTTTCTTTCAAGTTTCCTCCAGCTATCTCAAGTTCCGTACCCAGCAGTTTTCTCAGTTTACAGAATGTTGTTCCTTGCTTTTGGGACCCTTTAGTGACTATTTAAATGGGCACAGATGGTCTTTACTTTAATATGTGCACCCGGAATCCTTTTCCCATGTCCAGTAAAACTAGAAACACTATTTCGATACCCGCATGCCACACATCATAAACATATCTTGCTATTCGGAACACCACAAATCCTCCGGCTTTCTCAAGGCCCCGTACCCCAATAGTGGGTCTTCACGAGTCAGCCACAGCCCGTTATAATAAGTACTAACACAAGAATAAAACTAAGGCCAGTCTGAAGAATGCTCTGAAATCCCGGGTCTGGGTGGCAATCCACGGAAAATTTACGAAATGCTTTGTATTTCAAATCTACGAAGCAATATTATAAGATTTTTCAACCAGGGAGAGCCAAAACTCGTAAATTATACAGTAGAAAATGCTTTGTAAATGCCTTGTAAATTTACGAATCATAATTTGGAAATTTAAAATCATTAAAACAAATGAATGTTTGAGTGGTAGGAAACATTCCCCAGTCACCCCGGTGCTATCCGAAATCACCAAAGAGAATAGGAAATCCTACAGAAGTTGGAGAAATGACATTAATTTTCTAGACATGTCTTACTATATGGAACACCAAGAACACCAAGAATCTCTCGGCTATCTCAAGGTCCCATCCCCAGCAGTCGGTCTGCTCGAGTCCCCAGCAGTACCCCTGTATACTAAGTACGCCGGTCACGTGGCAGGGTTTAGCGGGCTGTCCCTGTGGCGCCCTCTACCGTCTGATCCCCCCGGCCCGGAGCACCGCTTCCTGATATCATCACAAATCACTCAGAGGTCGCGGGCCCTGCCGAACCGACCGACAGGACCACTGCCCCGCTCCTGATACCTCCAGGTCGCCCCCGGTCGTTAATAAGCTGCTTTAGACGTGTACTGCCAGATGAACTGGCTTCTGGCCTGGCTTCTTGGTTCAAGGGTATTTGTATTGAAGCCTGTGTATGGGAATATGCCACTGTAAATGATATTGGTGTGAGCTATAAACGTTTAACTCTCAGAGTGAAAGTGTATAAGAGCACAGAAATTGGGTAAAACAATAGGAATAACTATACATACATATTATATATAGAGATATTTATTCTTTGAGCGCCAACATTGGGTAAAGTAATAGCAATAGCCTGTAAAGAAATATATCACTATTAATCAGTGTCAACTATCATCACAAATCACTCACAGGTCGTGGGCCCTGCCGGACCAACCGACAGGACCACTGCCCTGCTCCCGATACCTCCAGGGTGCCCCTGGTCATAAATAAGCTGCATTAGACGTGTAGGGCCAGATGAACTGGCTTCTGGCCTGGCTTCTTGGTTGAAAGGTTCTGCTTGCTTCGAGGGTATTTGTATCGAGATGTGCGTATGGGAATATGCCACTGTAAATTATATTGGTGTGAGCTATAAACGTTTAACTCTCAAAGTGAAAGTGTATAAGATTGCAGAAATTGGGTAAAACAATAGGAATAACTACACATAGATATATAGGTATTTATTCTTAGAGCACAAACACTGGGTAAAGCAATAGCAATGACCTGTACAGAAATATATTGGTATTACTCAATGTCAAATATCATCACAAATCACTCAGAGGTCGTGGGCCCTGCAGAACTGACCGACAGGGCCACTGCCCTGCTCCCGATACCTCCAGGGTGCCCCTGGTCATAAATAAGCTGCATTAGACGTGTAGGGCCAGATGAACTGGCTTCTGGCCTGGCTTCTTGGTTGAAAAATGCTTTTTCCCACAGGGGTATTTGTATTGAGACTTGTGTATGGAATACGCCACTGTAAATGATATTTGCGTGGACTGCAAATGTATAACTCTCGGGATCAAAGTTTATTAGAAGGAGGAAATTGGGTAAAACAGTAGGAATAAACAGTACATGAATCTATAGGTATCACACACAGAAAAAAATAAAGAAAAAATGTTTGAATTGTCCCTTTCCATATTAAGAGAAGTAACTCAAAAGAAAAATCACATTCATTTCTTCGTTCATTTATAAGTGTAAATATAGCGTAAAACAATGCACATAGTTCAAGCTGACTCGTGCGGCTTGCCTAGAAAGTATACCGACCTAATAGACCTATATGTGTACCATAAAGGGACGGCCTGTCGGTGACTCCCACATCACAAGGACCGAGCAACCTCTCCTTCCTTTTCCTCCATTGCCTCATCCCCCCTTACCCCTCCTCTCTCCCCCACCCCATTTCTCCTCCTCCTCCTGCCTCTCCCCCAGCCCCTAGGGCCGTGTGTGCGGGCCCCAGCGACCGAGATAGGGCGTACTGGAGCAGCCTGTCTGCCCTGGAGAACCCCAGAAAGGCCCGTATCTATACTGGAGATATGCTGCTGCCGGGGAGTATGATGCCTCTAACATTATACAGCCCCTGGATACGGGAAAAGGATAATGTAACACAAACACATTCTGAGGCCTCCAGGACACTGGAGCATGTTTACTTTCCCATGCCTGAGGATAGCGTTCAGATGCCGTGGTTCTGCTGGATTAGGCCGAGGGGGGTGGAATGGCTGACAACACTTTCACCCGACAGAGGCAGGGTCTGAGTGAAGAGCCTGTTCAAGCCTAAGTGGTGTTATGCTCTCTTTATTTAATGTCTATATATAAAAATTTATATAGGCCTATTAGTATATATACATAGTCATGTTAGGCACAGTTAAAAATTGGAGCCCCTTGTGCCCAAATGGCCAACCAAAGTTGGTTGTCTAAGTGATTAATCATTAACTTTAATTTCAAGAGACTGGTGACTGGTGCACTAACAAATAAAGTATCATGTTCTCTTGACTAGAAACATTGTATGACTAATTCATCAGTTATTCCTAACAACAGGCAGAGACCTTGTATGTATATATAGGATATATAGAGACTGGAAAGCTTCTCTTTGGGCCTATGTGCCCATTCCCCTGGTGGTCGGTTGGATCAACTATGACCAAGGTCTGGCCATTACCAATGTAATTGTGGAATAGCCAGTGGCACCACACTGGTTATTTTTACCATGGACATAATGGTCAATCCAAATCTAGTCCTACCAAGAGCCAGGTGGCAGGCCTGTAGTGCATAACAGGTTTACCCCTGGCTTTCCAGTCTCTATATATCCTATATACATACAAGGTCTCTGCAACAGGTTTTCGACCATGATAGGTTACAGCGAAGACTGTATCATAGTGGTTATAATCCTCTGATTGTAGAACATCAGTCCGGAAAGACTAAAAAATGGCGCCAGCCTTGTGAAACATGCAGGGACTGATTGAGTTATAAAGACCGATGTAATTTACCTGCCCAGCTTATGGAGCACAGTGCAGTCTCGGTGGGAGAAATTGTATTTCTGCCAGCGCGGATTATGTGCTGCGATTGGCTTTAAACTTGATTTCGTCTATGGGTAAAAGAAAGCGCTGTCGAGAACAGCATTATCTGGGCCCGTTGTCAAATCATTGATCGGTGTGTAATCTTAAGGCACGGCCTAGCCGACGGGAGATGGAGGAAGGGAACACATTCTGGTGGGACATATGGTGTTTTCAAACCAAGCAAGTAGTATATGGAAATTGAAAATTTGAGAGGGCATAATGAAGTCACTTAAAGAGCTATAACTAGCCTAATCCATGAGAAATACAGTCTCAAAACACTATCTCTACAATCAAAATTAGCTATAACTAATTCATAATCATTCATTTTTCCTTAAAAGCGTACCTCGTAAGTTTAAACCTTGGATTTACTGTCGGAAGAATAATATTGATCGAGGTTGTTTTTTTATGAATTATGGTTGTTTGCTAGATCTCAAGAATAGTAACTTTACGTATGACACTAAATTGGTTTATGATCTTTTTCTATATTGATGGCCCATTTATTAGTACCAACAACACATTTAATTATCAGCATCGCAATCATATTTTCAAATAAGATACGAATGTTTTACTGAATCACATTCAGGGATATCCTAACAAAAAGGTATTGAATTATCCTTATACCCTATTAGAACTCTCTATTTCAAGGTATTTACACAGCAGCATTAACTGCCCCTTTTTAAGCAGCACACCGATACTCGTATCGGCATTTCAGCCCCTACAGCGTACCCACCTCACCCTTCCTTCGATCGCCACTTCCCCGCATTTCAAAGCCTTCGCCCCCAGCCACCATCGACAGTTTCCTCCCCCTATCCCTCCAGAGGCACTGGGTGATGATGCCCATATGAGTGGCACCTTCTCTGTTGGCTGTAATCTTCAAAGGAGGGCCCCTCTGAACGTTAATGTGAAAAAACTGCCCCCTGCATAAAAGGGGGTCTTTGCCTCATCAACGTTTTTAGTCAGACCACCTGGTTTTCCCCACCCCAAGGGGCGTTACAATCAATTGTTTTATTTCAATAATATTGAGGAAATTTGTCTGGTAGGAGGCTTTTTATCCTTCATGTGACCTAGGGCCATACCATGCCTTAAATCTGAGGAGGTGCTTGTAAAATCTTCCAGGTTCCAGGTAAATCTCAGGGGGTTCCTGCTTAATCTGAAGGGGGTTTATGCAAATCTGAGAGTTCCAGGTAAACCTGGTAGGTTTCAAATGAGAAGATTTACTGGATTTGCTATGCTTTATGTTCCACGACCTGAGCCTGAGAGGGTTCCAGACACTCTACAACCCCCTTCCCTTGGATGCGACATTGTGACCTATCAGTGGCGAGACCAAAGGTATATTTTCTGCAGTGGTTCGTTTCACAATATTACAAGAGTAATGCAAAGACAACGCCCTATAAAGTATAGAAATCTGAATATTGTCAAGCAAATGGGAGCCTCAAAGAGAGTTAGCTGGCAGGAGGCAGAGGGTGCAAGGGTAAGAATAGCCCATGTCTCTGCGCTGAGCGAGGTCGAGGTACCTAATATGCCAACAATAATCTCATCAGAAAAGTCTGGGTACTTAGTCTAACCTGCCTGAGCCAAACAAATGACCACCACAACAACAGGCAGCAGTAATCAAAGACTATACCATGGCCCTCAACACACACACCCCTTTTCCTACCAGCAGACACATTGGAGGGAGGGTGAGGGGGGGGGGGGCTGTAGAGGAGAGGTGTTAGAGGGGACAGGCAGTTTACCCTGACCAAAGGGCCCTGTGGATTAGAGGCCTCTGCAGTGGTCAATGGAACAGCCCATTCAGCAGGGCTCAGTTGAATGTGGCCCAAGCAGTCAGTCAGGTGGACGGGTGGTGGTGGGCACTATGATTACCAGCCACTGGGTAATAGTGGCTTGCTTTACATTAATTTTGACTGACAGGTCACACATGGCCAATCAGAATAAAGAAAATCTTAGGCCATTGCATTGCTTATCCAATTTCAAGGTTGCCTGGGTTTGAAAAGAAAACAATTCAATCCAGGCCTCTAACTTTGATTTGGTGGTTCTATTACTACCTTACAGATTAATGACATCCGAATGTAGGGATTTTAGAGCTGGGTATCGGGCCTCTCCGTTAGGGGGACACGGCAGATACAAGCCCGAATGTTCAGCCTAGGGAATGTAGCTATTTCGTTGGCTGATGCAAATTGAATTGGTCAAGATCTGACAAACTTGGAAGTAGGCTTTACCTGTGCCTACCCTAATATACAGTACAGGGTAGCACCATGTAAGTCACTTACTAAGTGGTATCACGGTCAACACAGAGTGGGGATTTTATAGCTGCCCCACCATAATATACACATATCTTACTTTGGTGAGATGCCCCTTAGGGAGGCGCCCTCTATCGTCAGAAAGCAGGACAGGCCGCTCGCCTATTACCAGCGGCTGAGATTCCCAATTAAACACCATTGGTGACGTGTAAGCCCGCGGGGTACCAGTGGTCGGTACCCGGCCTCACTGGTAAGGTATGGTATGCTGTAAGTAGGATTACCTCGGACAAGTACCCATATTATCGCCTAATGACTACACATACTGACTGCTCCAAGAACGTAACCTATACCGCATTTGGGAGACCCGTTCAGCACATGGGCACACATTTGGCCCCACTTCCTGTGGGTGGACAAGCGCGACTTTTCAGCCTATCAGAACTCCCATTATTCAATATGGCGGCGCCTACTGGGCCTCTCCCGAATGCAGTATACCGATTAGGCAGGTTCCACCACCCCGGTTATTTATACTCCAAAGTTTTCGGTAGAAAATTGTGGTATTTTTACTCCTTACCTGTATACCATATATGTTTCATCACATAAGATCAATTTCGCTTTTAAATTTTGTCATATTACACAATTTTGAGAATAGCTTCCCGTACTATTTCTGGTCATAACCAATGTAGTTCCACTTCTTCTGAATGGCAGGATTGAGATCCTCCCAAACTGCGCATGCCATAAGGAAATTCAGGACAGTGTTAGTGTTCCCTGCTTAGAGGATATTTATGTTTCTTATTTGTTGGAACAACGATCTATGCTACCAATATTAATAAGTATATCTTTTTAGACGCATTGACATCCTTTAGTTTAGGATACAGACGGATTATTAACAATTACTAAAATAGTTAAACGTTTAACCTTTTAAAAGTGTAGCAAAGCAACAAACTGAGGTAGACTCTTCAATCATTCAACAACAAAAACATTTAGGGGGTTTGTCTTTTACGTCTTTTACATAAGCTTGTAGTGGATCTGAACTGGCACTTTAGTGTCTATCTGTTAAACATGGCATCCCCATGACATCCCTTTACCCCTTCCCCCATACCCCCATACAATAGCCTAATTTCCTAGTCCTAGCTTTGTCCTAGCTTTGCCCTATCTTTGCTCCTTTCCCTTCTTCACCCTTTTGCCCTAGCTTTGTCCTAGCTTTGCTCCTTTGCCCTCTTCATCCCTTTGCCCTATGTCCGTGGTGTACATGTTTTTGGTGAACATCTTGTCCACCTGCTTTCTCCAACATGCTGGTTTTCAGCAAGAGAGCCTTTAATTGTTGGGGTAGTTTAACGTCTGACTGGCTCAACCCTTATGGGTTCTTTCCAGACTGAGCAAGCCTTTAAATCATATATTCTTCGCTGGTTAAATGCTGTCCACCTCCCCTCTGCTCAAAGTGCAAAGCATCTCTAAAACTGAGGCAGAAACCAGTAAAACATTAAACTACTCCTATATTTTCGCCAAGTTTCCGCCTCAGTAAAATATACAATGAATTGTGCCATGACCAAGACATCATTACGATTCCTACAGCAGAACGAGCTAGTGGTGAACGTAAACAGGTTATAGTGGGGGTGAGCGATAAATAGGGAGAACAGTTGGTAATGGACCTGCTTCCGGTTTCACCTGGCGCCACCTGGTGAGACGCCCACCTGGTGCCCCCCGCCCCCTGGTGGCCGCGTCTCGTGGCTCCCCCTATCGGACAACACGTGAACCCGACCCTCCCACTGGGAACACGGCTGCATTAATTCGGTCCAGTCTCAATGGCTGGCGTGGCATACGGTCCTTGGGTTTCAGACCGAAATTGACTTCCTTCCTGTAGGGCTGGGGCTGAATGGTAAGTCAGTCGGGCAGGTATTCATGGAATGGTCTCGGTGTTATTTCAAACCACACCGAAATAGTACAATACCGTGTAAATATCCGCATGACGTTGAGTTTCAAGGTTTTTACATTACCAAGGGAGGATACCGAGGTCCTTAATAATAGAAGCATTTACTTGCTTCAATTAACCTAATACATGACAAAAAAGCCTAAAGTTCACACTTTTGAAAAGGCACTAGTCTTAAGAGGAGGCCTTAATATAGCACCCGTTGCAACCAAATCTTCACAAAACACTACTGCGATGTTCAGTGTGGTTTTGCAGTCTCCATTGCGTTTACTGATAATAGGTAACGTAGTATGTAGTCAGTGTTAAAGTGTTTCCTAATTCTCTACTGTACTATGAAAACCTTTAACACAATGCTGCTACAGTCGTGAACTGCATAATATCATGTGTTGGATGAATCTATAATATTCAGGAATTTTCCTTTACATAGAGTTACTAGTATCGGGTACTAGTAAAAATCCTGTCGGGCTAGTGCAATTTGTGAGCAACTAGCTAATGAAAATCTCTAAAATTGCAAATATTAACTTTGTATGGACTAGTTAAATGTTTATCCGGGCTATTGTACAGACATGACCACTAGCCCGGTGGACTAGTGGGAAAAAATCTCAAAGAAAACCCCTGAATATATCTTGTCACAGGCACAACGTCACCCAATACAAGAAAGAATATCCCTATAAGAAGCTCAGTGGTGCTTAAACGTAGCAGTAGTAATTGTTTTGATAATGGATTTATTTTTCCTGCATGGTAAACCCACAGTGTGTATAAGTTATCATTAATTCACAAAACGAGATGAAGCCCTTTATTCTTGGCTGTCGGGGGAAGAACACGTGTCAAGCTGATTAATTTAAGAATTAAGCAAGCAGAATGGAGATAGTAGAGGCTACAGCACTCTCCTGTGTATTGTATAATGAGGCTGTACACCCTTGTACGTCTACCCAGCAGAAGGGACATAAAACATCTACAAGAGGGACTAAATGTACAGATATATATTATATATAACCATAAACAAGAAATATCAATACGTACGTAATATGCAGTATCCGCAATTATGAGTGCTAAACCAGCGAAATCAAGCTCCAGAGTAGGAAATTTAACAAAAGAATGATGTCCCAACTTGTACTGGGAGAATATAGTCTAAAACTGTCTTTTACTACGAACCAGTGAACATTGAATCGCCATACAAGACTACTGTATCGCTAAGCCGAACCCATACCAATGTATATATATGTGGTCTAGATGACCTCTAGCCCAGAGGTCACATCACTCTGCCTCCGACCTCTCGATGTCTCCCCGGAGACTCACTCTGTATTTAAGATCCTTAAAGCTGAAGTCTTTTTAGTCTTGATACCCACTTCCCTGTGTAGACTGATGGTAATTTAAGTCTCGTGAGGACGAGAGTTGGGATTTTTTTTTCAGGGGCTTGAAGGTCACCTCTGTGAACTTTGGACCAAATCTAGACGGGAACTAGGAACTTGATACACTGGCTGAAATGTTAAAAATCTACCGTATCATACAAATGATATGGATATATTACATACAGAAAAACTAGAGAGTTTCCCATTCCGGATCCGGTACATCAAAGGCAGAGACCCTATATGTATATAGCATATTTTGAGACTGGAAAGCTAGGGGAAAACTGGTTCTGCAATACAAGCCTGCCACCTGGTCAATGGTTGCATGGAGTAGATCTGAGTTGGCTATTATGGTCATGGTCACAAAGGCATGTAGCAATTCCCAAAATACATTTGGTAATGACCAGAACATGGTCACGGTTGCTCGGCTTGGTTCCAACCAGCCACCAGGGAAATAATCACATAGGCCCACAGAGAAGCTCTCTAGTATTGCTTTATACTATGTATATAATACATACAGGGTTTCTGTAGGCCTATAAGCGAAATGTAATTCCTCTTTTGGTCTTATAAGAACTATCATTTCGGAATAACATACATGTGTATATATTTTATTTGTTTCAGGTTCTTCATTGTGACGTTGCCTAAAAACTCGTTTGTCAAAACATGGTTCGATGTCTAGTAGATTTTTGGATTACATTTACGTGTAATCAATACTCAGTGTTCCCCGGCATAAAGTAAGAAATGTTCAATTATGGATAGGTGACCAATACCTGTATCAAACACTTCCCCACGTTTATTGGCCTTTATTGCCCAAACACACGTACGTGTCCAGCACGCACCTCACTCCCCGTCCTCCCGGGCTGAGGGGCCGGGCGACCCGAGAAGTTGACGGCCCATTAGCCGGTCCCGCCGCCCGGACGGCTGATCTGGCCACTCTGGTCACTCGGCCTAACTAGCTTCATCAGTCCAGGGAGCAAACTGCGTGTCCCCCCACAATGCACCGCGCCACCGCCATTGGGCGTCCATTACAGGGATAAAGGTTTATTACACTGCGCGACTTGAGCTGCGATATGATGATGTCACAGAGTAGTCGTACATATTAGAGACAAGATTCTTTTTCTCTCATGTGTAAATAACTCTGAATTGCCAATTTCAAACAAAGATATCACTCCTGTGTGTGAATTTCCTGTGATATCCTCATATTACGCCGATATCCCAGATCAAGTCGTGTAGTGTAATAGGGCCTTAAACGCCCTGACTTCCCGAACTGGGCGGAGTGGTTTTCTATTGCCATCGCCACCAATTGCCTCGCACGTTATTAGTTGTTTGGCCAGCACGCAGGAAGGTAGGGAGTTTGATAAGGTCACACCCAATGGTCAAATTAACCTTCTGGTAGACAGTTGTATAAGTAATTTGGTGTATGGTTTGTGCTGTAATGAGTGAGATGATAAGGAGTGGGAAGGGGAGGGGCAAGGTATTGGCAGGACAAATAACAATATGACAGGTGTGGTAAAATAAAATTATATATGTGTGTGTCCGGTGTTCGGTAAATGAATGTGATTGCTAAACATTGCAATTACTCAGTCTTAGAGATAAGCATTGAAAGGGAGGACAGGAGAAATAGTAAAGGAAACTTAAGTGTGCGAACTTTTTTTGAAAAGTTTTTTCTTTTTTTTAACTTAATACACATTCCATATACGAAATGTTGTCCAAGTACATTCTTAGTACAAATGCTGAAACAGAAAAACAGGAACGGTACAATTGTAGAAGTAGTTATACTTATAATTTATAATCAGTCTGTTTTTCTGTAGGCATGTATGAAGTTTATATAGTAACTGGGATGTCCAACATTTTCCATGTTCATGTTGTTAAAACAACGTGTACGAAGTGGACAGTATATATCCCTGTTGCACGACTACATCTATGCAAAAACAGTGGGCTTTAACTCAAAACTTTTATATAGCTACGCTGTCAACAACCTAGTAGATTAAAATAACTGCTTTATTGGATTACCGCCTGAAACGTACACGCATTATACTCTGAATGTCAAACAGAATATCCCATACTCTTTACAATAAAGTCTGGAGCATTGCCACTTCTTGCATAATCAAGTTACAGGACGAGACGGACTTGTCATTTATCTAGGTATAAATCTAAGGATAGGATGTCCCTAGCCTTAATCATATAAGACATTCAATATGTTTCCTGATAAAAGGACATTCAAAAATGTGCCTTTACATACACAATGTCATCGCACTTTGTGCAATATGAATAATCTCCTCGTAAACAACAAATTAGTTGCTTTCAACAAAAGTCGAAACAAAAACCCAAATTTACTCATCATTTTTCTGAAGCCCTAAACAAAGAGTTCTCGCCGACAACAAGTGAACAAGAATAACCTTCTATCAAATGACAAGGCATTCATTGCCGATGAATCTGCCTGAATTAATCGTCCTGCCACGGCTTCGTTGGCAGGGATGACAGAACACAGAGGTAAACTAAGGGTGAGGTGCGAGGACAGAAAGAGACAGTTGCGTGGTGTGGGACTGAACTGAGCAGCTCGCCTCCCTAACCCCCGGAAGTGTTTGTTTGTTGGGGTAATTCACATCTGGCAAAACCCTTCGGAGCTCTTTCCAGACTGCACAAGGAAACGTTTTTCTGCTTTGGGTGATCACATCTATAAGATGTATGATTTAAGTGAAACCTCCCACCAGGATCACTACTTTATTCTTCCTGAAGAGCGGAAAGAGATCTTTGCAATGTGCAATAGCCCATAGGAATGGCATCACACATCAGGCCTTTCATAACCCTGTTGTGGACACTGGTTGCCAGGTAGTGTGCGCATTCTGATCTACCAAACGCACATCTTCTCTTGGCATTTAGTCATTAGTCAGGTGATGGAACTTGTCTCAGTAAAAGTGTAAGCATAGGGTGCCTATTTCTCCACATGGCAATTCTAAAAGACACTATTTAGTCTACTTGATAATCAAGACAAATACATAGAACAAAACTCAAGCTGCCCTATGTTGCAGAATGAAGGCCCGATATGTGTTGATAACCAGCAACCCTCTTCACAGGTGTACAAGTCCCTCGAGTATTCGAACCCACAACATAGGTGCATGATTGGAGGGGGTTGCTAACCCTTACACTATGAAGCCACATAGAGTATGAGAAGGGAACTAAATAATGGTGTCAAGACCTAATTTGCTGTTTAACAAATCAGCAACCAAATGGACTGGCTTGTAACAGCCTATTTCGCTGGTTCTTGGTATGGCCTGAAGTAAGGTCAGTGTGTAGACTGTAACATGCGAAATGACATCATTTTAGAAGTAGTATGGTAATTAGCACAGCACATGCGGGATAATAGTTGCCTTTACTAAAGGAAGGCTTGTATATGTCACCCCGACAGCACTCGGCCGTTGTAATGCCACCTGTTGATGAACACCAGTGCAATACCCAATGGGGATTGCTTTTGAAGTGCCCTGAACCCCCTCAGATTCCCTAAAGTTAAGGTCACTTGACTTAAATTAAAGCAGGTTTGGCCAACATAGTCTGCTGGAACCCCCTTGAGAGTTCCTTGCAACTCTTTAAAGAATTACATGGAATCAGATTTATCAAGAATTCCTTCAGTTTTGGTGCTGGGTACGACCCTGAATGCTGTTGATTCCAACGCCTATATCGGGAGTAGTTTTCTTTAAGTGACCAGAGACTGCTTGGTATGACTCTGGTAATGCCTCTTAGGAGGTGGCCCTAGTCCCACTTCCGCCAGTCTGAGAGTCTGTGACAGTAGCCCAATGCGCCTATAACAAGGACTATAACAAGACAGACGCAGAAAGCGAAAGTGAAAGTGGACGCAGAAAGTGGGCAGGTGATGGATACCTTTGTCTCCCCGAGTGACCGACTCTGGCGGCGGGGGTGTGGCAGCCGACCGGAATAGCCGCGGAGGGCGTGACGCCGGTGGCGGGAGCGGCGGCGGGCCGGGGAAAGGGTGTTGTAACGGGTTCGATCTGTCTTCCTTATGGGCGTTTTCTGCAGGTAGTCATCTGAATAATTGAGGCCGACCGGGCCCCAACACGACGACCGGCGGCCTACCAACCCACACCCCGCCGGGGACCCCGGCCTAATCTAATCTGATGCTACCTTCCCTATTCACCGGTGATACAATGCCATTTGCCCCACGTGTAAATAGTTTCCATCTGTCATCCTTAGGACCTATAGGGTTGTAGTGTGGGCATGGCCAACAAGCATGGCAATTGGCAAAGTAATACGTGCGATTCGGAGATGGATGACTGGGGTAACTTGTTCGTCTTTTGCAATGCTTGCTAATTGAGAACCGATTCTTTTAAGTAGCAAGCAGTTATGGACTCACTAAATACCATTTAATTTATTTCATTTACGCTGGTACATTTTCTGCTTAAAGGCCAACTATAATAGAGATATAAAGATGAACAGATTTACCGGCTATAATTCAACGTGCAATATGATAGATTCTAGGATTTGTGGCAAAGGCTCTCAAGCCATAGAAAATATTGGAGTTGCATGGTATTCCAGTGATTGCTTTTCTGCATTTAGATTAAGAAAAAAAGCTTGTGTTTGTATATGCACACAGATCTGTACATCTATATCTATTATACTCTCCTGTGCATTTATTACTTATAACTATAACATCTAACTGTTTCAATATCTTTTTAATTTTCAAGATTTTGTCCATTCGCATGGGCTTTAATGATTTCAATCTCAGGCTATTCCTCCATTACGAGATATGACAAACGATAATAAACGTTATAGCTTCGTGAATCCACCAGGAGTCAATGATAAAAATTGGCCCTCTCCCCACATTGTACTTTTCTATCTTCCCTTCAAGTTTCAGTGAGTGATGGATGTTTTACGACGTACCTACAACTAGGGTCATTTTCATGGCGAAAACAAGTCTTTGGTGATCGTATCTATGAAATGAATGTGACAGGGCAGGCAAACAGCATGCAGGGATCAAAACCTGGAAATCATTTTGCTGTACCTCATACCTCAGTGATCCCAGACACCAACCAGGAATCACAAATTAATAGGGAAGATCAATTATTGTATTTGAGTATGCCTGGATAAACAAAAAAAAAAGGAACAAAATGAACCACTTGGTCAGTGCTGGGTCCCCCTTATTGTCACCTTTTACAATCAGCAGGGGTTACTGGGGGCCTATATTCGTCCTCGGAGCAGAAGCCCCACCCAGGTACCCCCATGGGGTCCCATAAAGTTTCAGGTGCGACTCCTGACCCTGTCTGCTCCCTCTATTTGCCCACACGCAATGTCTATTCGTACGTCATAATGGGAGAAGGTGGTGGACGATAATATAGGTATATGTGGCGCTGATTGTACGGGCTGTTTACTTACCGCGGGGCCCGGAAGGCAAGGCCGAGTGGGGCATTGTGGGAAAGAGTCGCCATGTTATATCTGGGGACGCCGGGACATGCGCACTGCACTGAGAGATGGCAATCAACAATTTGGGGGAAAACAGGCTGACTTAGACGTGGGCGAATACAAGGCCTACGTCGTAGAAGCCGGCAGCAACTTACTTTGTTTTGTTCTGTTACTGAGTATAGTGGTCGTTCTAAGCACAAATTAGTTTTACGTATAGGCCAACAATTTTGCAGTAGGCCTAAGTTATCGACGTTTATAAACCATTAGTGAATCATATACCTTTTATTCCGGTAATAATATGGTAATAAATATTAGTGGAATACAGGTACCGGCATGCACAACATCCCTCATCACTGTTTACAGTTACACCTTCCCCGCCATCTTCACTACCAATATTGATCCTCGACATCCAGCCCACCACAGCGTTCACGCGCACCTCACCTTCCTCTTCTTCGCCCCTTATATTCATAAACATATCAAATTTACCAGAAATGAAACTTTCACTTTTATATAACCATTGTTTTTTGAAGTGCATGTTTATGAAACATATATGCACGCCTCGCATTTAAACTTTATTTTACTTAGTACAATATATTATATTATATTTTTCTTATATCTATTCCTCATAACATTGTAAGAACATTGATTCTGCAATTAAACGGGTTGTTAAATTAGGATACGTCAGTACGTGTAAAATGAATCATTATTTTTTCGTTGCCCCAACACATTGAAGACCACGATGCTAACACCTTCCCCCCTCCTCCTCCTCCCCCCTCCCCCCCCCCCCCCCCCCACACCTCACTGACACACTGACACCGCCGCCATCCGCCGTCCATCGACGCCATTGACGGAACCGGAAACGCCATTACCCACAAAGTCCATTACTGCTTCCGGTAGGCGACCACGGACGAGACACGGCGTGATTTGGCGGCGAGCCGGCCCTCCTTCCTCTCACCCCCACCCCTCCCGTGTCGTAAGGGGGGATTCCACTACACGATATGTACTCCCTACGATATGAGGACCATATCGCACGATGGTATTAGCTGATATTGCAGGAGGAGGCGCCAGTATGTCAAACCTTGTATGTGTATATCGCAGCAATACCGTAGGGGCCTTGCGACATCTCCACAACATTATTAAACATGTCAAATATATATCATAGCTTGGGTTAAAGCCTACGACATTTCCCGTGTGACTTTACTACGATAAAAAATAGTATCACATGACTTTAACGTCGTAGCAACTGTGACCTACCCTATAACAGTAATGCGACATCAATTATATCGTAGGGTCCACGACTTGAATATGATATGACCACAATATGATCATATCCCAGCTGTATTGTAGCCATATCATACCTGATGTCGTGTAGTGGAATACCCCCTTTACGGTAGTAGTGGGTAGGAGAGGGTGGGGGAGGGCAGGGGTTAGAATACTATAGGCGGTATTACGCTACACGACTTGAGCTGCGATATGGCGATGTCGCAGAGAAATCGCATAAATTACAGAGAGAGATAAAACTTTGTGACACACGTGAAAGATACTCCAAATTGCCAATTTCAGATCATTTTTCTTGCATGCGAATTTTCCGTCACATCATTATATCGCATTGATATCGCAGCTTGCAGTCGTGTTGTGTATCAGGGCCTTAATAATAGTGTTAGTGGACCACCCTGGGGCCTACAGGTCCCCACTGGCCCCCTGACTCTCGATCCCTACAGGGCCATCCTCCCCTGTTTGAGTCCTAGTTTATGAAGCCCCCCCCCCCCCCCCACGGGCCTCCCCCGTGTGCCTAACCCTGCTTTACTGGACGATCAGACCGCCCCTGGAACATTCCGCAGTGAAGCTATGACCACTTACAACCTCTCACCGCCACACGCCTTTAAATATGTAGACGTGCTTGAAACGGCAATTTGTGGGCGAGCCAATGAGGATGGATTGAGGTGGGGGAGGTGGGGGGGCCAGGTAATGGGAGGGAGAGGTGACAGAAGGGGGATGGAAGAAGGTAGATGGATGTGTGATGGAGATTTCACGCCATACCGACAGCCAGGGTGATTTTCATGGCGAAAAAAAGTTGGGACGGATATTGTCTTTGGTGATCGTATCTATGAGATGAAGGTGACAGGGCGGGCAAACAGCAGGGGCTCAAAACCTGGAAATCATTTTTGCTGTACTACCTCATCCCTTATTGAACCCAGCACCAACCGGGAATTGAACCCAAAGAACCACTTGGTCAGTGCTGGGTCCTCCCTATCATTGCCTTTTACAATCAGCAGGGGCTACTGGCGGCCTGATGGCAGAATATGTGGAGGTGAAATGGGCACGTTTATAAAGAAAATTCAGTTTGTAATTTGAGACAGGAAATTTGACAATTTGTAGGAAAATAAAAGCCCTTTGTTAAGGGGCCTGAATATGTGGAATAAATTGAATATGGAGCAACAAAAAGTAGCCACAAACATTGACTGTAAGACATTGTTGCAAAATTCGGATTGATATTTTTGACTCAATCACTCTGTTTGTATTTATATATCTATACGCACTGAAAAACATGTATTAGCACGAAGATGCAATAAACAATCTTTAAAAAAGGGGGAAAATAGAGAATGGTTATTGTATGGGTTATGCGGGGGACGATATGTAAACTGAAGATGCCAGATGAGACGACTGTGGGAGTGAAGAGCACCAAAAGAAACGCTATTCAGGAACCGACAGGTGTTGGCATAGACCTATACCTACTGGAGGTCTGTAGGTCTATAGAGCGGTAGCCTCGCCCTTCCGCCGGAACACCTCAGCCCTGCGCATGAGCAGAGCGCATCAACTCGGACGTCACTTCCGCTGCCTTGACGCCCATTTCCATTCCTGCCATGCCGCTGGTCGCAGGCCTAAATCCCCCGGTCGGCCGGCCCCGCTCCACACCCGCCACCTTCTCACCAGTCACCAGCGAAAGGCCATACTTTAAGTCGGTGCTGCATATGGGTCGTACATGCCACAGTCCGCCCCGCTGTATACCGTGTTAGGGAGAGGCCCAGTGGGCGCCGCCATGTTTGATAACGGACGGCCCTGATAGGCTGGAAGGTCGCGCTTGTCCCCCCAGAGGTAGTGGCGCCAAAAGTGTGCGCATGTGCAGACCAGGACTCCCGAAGGCGATGACGCCTCGGAGGTTATATAGCATAAACTCCGCCTCCAAGGCGTTTTACAAGCTTATACTACGTCCCATAACCCAAAGATATATACTTACAGATTCATACAAGTGAAGTAGACCTAAGTTGGATGATAAATATATATATACATATATGAATATATATATATAATATGTATACAGAAGCCTAGGTACACACATGTATAGAGATATTGCTAAAAATCAGAGCCAAGGCTGCCAACTGTTACCATAGGGTAGTGGTCAAGTAGCTCGACCTGCACGTGGGAGGTCCCGGGTTCTATCCTCCTTGGAGCCACGCTTTTTCGTTTTTCCACCATTCTTTTTTTTTAATTCAAGTTTTAATCAATTCTATAAATTGTATGGCTTTTGGCCATTTCGTGTGACTAATGGCAACATAATATTCAGTAGGCACATAATGTTCAGTAGGCACATAATGTCCGGTGTAGGCCTATTTTAAGTATGGTCTTAACTAGTACACTGCACTTTCCCTCACAACTGGCTCAATAGGGTAGTGGTTAGGCACTGGGACTCTCAATACGCAGGTCTGTGGTTCGATCCTAGACTGTGCAGAATTGTAAACAAAGCTTTTCGTAAATTCAGAATTCTATACATGGGATGGTATGTTTCTGGACATATAGCAAATAACCTCCTCCGGAGGTTTACCAAATAAACCTCCTCCGGAGGTTTATTGAATAAACCTCCGCCAGAGGTTAACCTGGTAAACAATTGGTGAGAGACAGGAGATTACGCTCAGAAACCTACTGGACAAACAATAGAGGTGCGGGTCGGGAGTAGTATAAATACCTTAGTCCGAACCGCTGTACGACTGCCCCTCGCTACCCATGGCATATACATTTCAATTTACTTTTTTTGCAGTGGTAGGCACCCCAGAGACAGGATTCCATGATTGTGCTAATAGGGTCACAAATATCCATGTCTGACAAGTGACATTACCACTTTAGTAGTTGTTGCTTGCAGGGTTCCCACGCATTTTTGAAAATCAATTTAAGACCATTTTAAGACCAATTTAAGACCAAGATTCTAAACAATTAAGACCTATTGACTGTGCAAAGAAAAATTTCAGAACATATTGCATAAATTGAATTTCAAGTAAATATACTCATTTGAAATTAGGATTTAGAATTTTCATTATTACTTAATTTTAACTTCTCAAAAAATTCAATTTAAGACCTTTATAAGGCCTTAAATTTGAGAAAATCATTTTCAAACCTTTGAGCAATTTAAGTGTAAAAGAAAATAAAAGACATTTTTCAGTATAGAGTCCAAATTAAGAAAGAGTTGACGTAAAGAAGTTTTAGGTCCGAGGTTATTATATTGTGAAAATATAATGTCTACACGTAAATCTTATACAGGCTTATAACTATTGTTGTACCGCTGCTATTTGTTTTGATTTACTGAACAGTTTTGATTTTCTTTTCTGTCCACTTACTTGCAGATGCCTCAAGTCTGGGAGTAGAGGTCAATTCATAAGGATCTTACCTGGAAAGAAACAAGAGAAAATCTGTCACAATAATGTCAACAAGCAAAAGATTGGACAGATTAAAAGAATTAGGGCAGGGCTTCTGTTTCATCCAATAACAATGTGTGTATTTACATGCCCTTGGAAAGTTTACTAAAAACATAGCAACCAAAACGACAATTTCCTTGCGGAAGTAATCACTAAGCGCGCTTCATTTTGTTTCGTTCTGGTTCATGTTGCCCTAAACACATCCTTCCCCGTAACCTGACCACTGAGCAGGCAGGTTTTCTTTCGTGAGCAGCTCGCGGCTACCTCTCCTGGAGCCGGGAGGGGGGGGGGGCACTTGGGCTTGAAAGGATACCTACTGCCAAACGGACCCGCGAAGCCGCAACATGAATTTCCATATTTCCATTGGCAGACAACCACTTTTTTTTGGCAAAAAAAGGGGGTAGGGATTGAAATACTTCCCTGGAACAATAGAGGTGCAAGAACTTGAGCCTTATCCTTATTATCACTAAATCTAATCGGAAAATACTTACACTTTTTTTTCATAACTTTTTTAAAGATCAATTTTGGTATATTTCATGGTATTGGCACCCCCTGATCTCAAGGGGGCAACGATTTCTGTCCGATAAAATAAGGAGCAACCAATTAAAATTCTGGAGCAGTCGTTCACAGAAAAGTACAGCCGATATTATGGCAGTGATGAGTAACCTTTCAAAGGGTTAGTGCCCCCCTCCCCGCCGGGTACTGGAGCTGGGGCAGCTCAGAAGCCCACATTACAGCGTTACCCGGCCCGTTACCCACCCATTATTAGGTTCCCCACCCACGGATGGTGGGGGGGGGGGGGGGGGCTCCTCCTGGAGGGGGTAGGTCATGACACGACCAGAAGGAGGGGGGACACAGAAGGAGAGGTCTAATAGTGTAAAGGGCATTCTGCAACCTGACGCTCTCTGTATGGAAAGGATACTCTAACGGACTAATTTTTTCGGCGCAGAGGGACATCTCGTTGCCGAGTGGTATTATCTTGATGGGCTGGAGGGTTTTGTAAAACAACTCGATTCCTTTGTGTGACTTTCTGACCTTTGTAGATATGAAAGAGTTCATGGGAGTTTTGAGAATACACAAACATACATGTATCATTGACAAAATGTTCCAGAACTTTGTAGAGGTAAATATCCTAAATGCATTTCAGTTAAAAGAATGTTACAAATTAAGCAACCATATACATATATAGAAATATAAAACAGAATGGTTATACTTGTAACCTGGGCAACCTCCTGACGTCCGTAGACACTGACCCGTAGGCGGCGTGTACTTATACATGTAGATGATATCTACACCTATACACCGCCCTCAGCCCAGACTCAGGTGACGCTCACAGCGTGTTGGGTTTAGACCGTCCCCTGGGCCTGAGCTCCCTTTACACATACTACTACCGTATGCCTCTGACGCCCCTCATTAGATGTGCCAATATTCCCAACATCCTGACGTCTTTGGACACTAACCGAGGGCTGCATTTACTTATACATGTATAGATGATATCTCCACCTATACACCGCCCTCACATATTGGGTTTTGACGGTCCCCTGGGCCTGAGCTCACTTTACACATACTACTACCGTATGCCTCTGACGCCCCTCATTAGATGTGCCAATATCCCCACTATCCTGACGTCTTTGGACACTGACCGAGGGCTTCGTTTACTTATACATGTATAGATGATATCTCCACCTATACACCGCCCTCACATATTGGGTTTTGACGGTCCCCTGGGCCTGAGCTCACTTTACACATACTACTACCGTATGCCTCTAACGCCCCTCATTAGATGTGCCAATATTCCCAACATCCTGACGTCTTTGGACACTAACCGAGGGCTGCATTTACTTATACATGTATAGATGATATCTCCACCTATACACCGACCTAACGTATTGGGTTTAGACCGTCCCCTGGGCCTGAGCTCACTTTACACATACTACTACCGGATGCCTCTAACGCCCCTCATTAGGTGTGCCAATATCCCCACCATCCTGACGTCTTTGGACACTGACCGAGGGCTGCGTTTACTTATACATGTATAGATGATATCTCCATCTATACACCGCCCTCACGTATTGGGTTTAGACCGTCCCCTGGGCCTGAGCTCACTTTACACATCCTATATTGTATGCTCCTAGCCTCTCTCAATAGATGTGCCAATATCCTGCGGGCAACAGGAGGCTCCGGGCGACAGGCGTTACCTTTAACAAGACAGCTGGTTAGGTGTATTTTTCGGTGGAACGGGAGAATGGTTTCCGTATGGCGGCAGGAATAAGATATATTCTACATCCGTATAGGGTAGATACATATGTAAAAGATGGTTTGGTTAGATTGGAGATAGACAAAACTTTCACAACTTATGTCATCATTAGTTACCTGGAGACTTAAAACCCATTAATGATATAAAGTAAATTTAATCTTGGTTAAATTCGCATCTTAGCTTTAGATATGACAACCTCTTTTTTCATGGTAAAATATCTTGTTATGACTCTATTGTCCAAACTGATCTTTGACATGCATTCAAGAAGCCAAAGCCCACTCAACTCTCCGTCGCCATAACCGAGGTAGACCAATTTCTCGGTCCCCCCAGACAACAAGGTCACGTGATCTGACGCGCAGGGCATTATGGGAGCATGTCACGTGACCAAGAACTCACAAGGGGCCTCGTTTTGGCGTCGGCTGTCGGCCTAGTGGCGCCACCAAGTGACTAGAAATGACACCATGATGGAGGGGCACGTCACCAGTGAGGGATTCGGTGGGGGTGAAAGTAGAGGGTGGGAGGGGTGGGGGTGGGGGTGGGGGTAGGTAAGGCAAGGCTGAGGTTATAGGCTAAGGAAGTAAAGAAGGGGGAATGGCAGGGTTTGGTAGGGACCAGAATCACCCGATGGTCATTCTGGGTTCTTTAGGATAGCGTACCATAACAGTGTCCCGAATGTAACCGGGATGTATGGTTTGGCAGCCAAATGCACGGATTTAAAATACTTTGCACCCCGATATGCATAGTATTTTCTGAGCATACACACTGTTCATAAGAGATAGTACATCAACATAATATTATATAGGTTGGGTGCACACTTAACCATGCATCCTGATCTATAATGCCGAGCATGAAGTATAGGAGTGGGCGGAGACTGTCCCTTTTTCGAGACTGTAACCTCATGCAGTTTCCGAAATTAAGTGTATTTTCCTTAATAGGATAAACTATAAGCTCTACGATTGGTCTGAACACAGTTTACGACCTGGTATATATAGTTATATTTACTCATCTACACATATGATTACATTGTGTTATTAAACAATACGTATTGGCCTTGCTGCATTATGTAAAACCAGTCCACCAATGAAATAACAATACCCATTAAGACAGGATAAATCAACATCACTTCCATAGTCCCCCTCGTCTTTCCTTATAAGCTATTACGCTAACCATCTGAATCCCTACTACATCAATCTAAACTCAACCACTCAAAAAAAACCTGCATCCAGCCAACATTCACAGCCTCCTCCAGTCCCAGGGGCCTCGTTCGCCCGGCCCCGACCCACGTAATGGACACAGTGGGGTTTATACCCCTCCCACCGCCCCAGGACCGAGACCCCTAAACCTCAGCACAGGACATTGTAGGGTTTAGGAGGCTAAAATAAAAGTAGTTTTCAGGTAAAGTAGGTGGGAAAGAATAGGTAGGTAGGTTGATCTTCTTTTCTTTTCTTTTTTAATACTAAAATAAAAAGACTCGGACAGTGTTTAAAATAAAAGATGTATACTAAAAGAAATACTCTAAAATAATATCTGGCAATTGTAATACATGTCCTGGGAAATCTTTAAGTTGTTCCATCTTCTTTTGGTCGATTATATTGAATCTTCATGAAAATTTGTTTGGGGCCCTCACCTGGCCTCACCTTACCACACACCTACTACTGAGACCACTATAGCGCCACCCCAGGTACCCGGCCTTATAGGAGGCGGGTCTCTGAGTCCCTATTACTGACCAGCGGTCAGTTGGCCATACCCGGAGTGACCCATACCTAACCCTACCAGCCCTCATACCCTTAATCACTGCCCGCACCCAACCAGCTGCGGCCTACTTATCCCTTACCCTTTACCCTGGAGGAGGGGAAATGATTCCCGGGATTATAGTTGCAGATATCGATGTCATTATCTGGAACCCCTTGAATAAATCAAGTTTATGTATCTTGCTCTGCTATTTTTGGGCTTCATTTTTACTTAGTTTACAATCTTAGGTCTACAGTCAGTAATATAAGAGAAAATGACCAACTAAAGCGTATGTCAGTAAACCCCAAAATTGCAGAGTTGGTCACAAATATTTCTGATATGTGTACGGTCATACACACCCTTGTTTTCAGTCAATTATTTCCTTTATTAACAAACTATTCGTCTACTGAATTGTAGCACTAGGTGTATACGTGTGCCTTGCCTTCAATCTATTCCTGTATGTCTGATAGAGAACACAGTTCGTTTTATAACCTGTCAAGTCCCTTGTACATTCAATGCTTCACCCAGACGCCCAGGGACCCACGTCCAAGCCAATCTCCCCTCTCCGGCAAATCTCTGCCGTTAAATAAACAACTAAGCTGACAAAGTTAAGTCAGAAAAGAAGCTCAGAATTGGCCCAGCCCTTCCTGACGGGGCCTCACACGCTGTAACTCCGTCGACTATAAATGAGCCAATAGCTCAGGCCGCCCAGACTCGATCAAGTATTTCCCCTACTTCCCCCCCCCCCCCCTCCCTCCGTCGGCCCGCAGGCCCCCTAAGCACACCGGTCATTTGGAGGCTCCCCGCCGCCAGGCCGACCACGTGATCCCACCACGTGATCCATGAGCCACTCCAGGATCTGGTCACGTGACCTCTTAGCTTCACTCACGCGTGACATCAAGGACTCTAGGGTAGTCATTATTTGGTATCGATTTATTTCTACTTTTTGGGGGCGGGGGTGAAGGGTTTCTTTTCTGAGTTAATACAAGTTTGCAGCTCTGATCACTTTGTTTCTCTTAAACTACAGTTCTCTTAAACATTCTTTTATCTATTTATTTTGATGAAGGATGTTACAATCCGAAACGTATCAATCCGCAGAACAGTGTGTCTATAATAAACACAAAGTCTACAAAGTAATCGTTGGGTTAGATGTACTCTTCAACCGTTTTATTTATCTTTTTAGTAGCAACTTCACTTAAAAAAAATAAAGTATGTTGTTCTTCCAGTTGTCTCATGCATCATGAATCATTTACTTAGTTTCAATTGATATAAAATGGTAAAGAATGTCTACCAAAAGTGCCAACGCCTATTAATTACCAAAAGCATGGAAAAATTCAATTTCTACATCTTACTTCCCCCAGATTCCAATCGCCCTGTGGTCGTTCTCAAAGTATTCACACAAATCCCACCTCAAGGAACGATCCATTCCCCTTCATTATCCACTCGTGTTGAAATGCAGCTGGGTTACTATTGACATTTCTGTTTTAATACCAGGTCCAGCGAGATTCGCTTCTTTTCCCAGCTGTCTGCCCATTTCCACCCCTAATGTTTATTAACATCGATTTCAATCTTGGATCTGTTTCCCTTTCATTGGGCCCCTCCATTAAACTCGCCCAGGCTACCAGTATAAAACAGCTTTAGCCTAAAGAAGGCTGGCGATTCAAAGAGGGAGTAGGGGGCGTGGGGGAGGTGAGGGCCGAGGTAGGGGGAACTTCCTACTGGGGAATGATATACGCCGGACACCTGCCTCCACTTCCGGCCAGGCGCGGGGTGGCTCCGTCTGGCGGGTGAATGGTGTAAATGGCATTTTATTGATACACCAAGACTGTATAAGGAAGGTGGGGGCGGGCAATCACTGGGGGGTGCCGAAAGTAGACCCTTAATATTTTATTTTTACAGGATAAAACACAGTATAAGCCTCACACGCATTCTTATATAATCTTCTGAAATTTTTAGTTATTTGGTAGTTCCTACCATGTGCCCTATCTTGACCAAAAGGAGGCATATATACAGACCTACGCCCATGAGAATATTACTAGTACCAATACCAGTAATAAAACCTACATAAAGATAAGGTTTACCATCATAACAGTAATGCCTGTTAGTAAAGGGTGAAGGAAAGATACAAATGTCTTGATGTTCTTAGTATATATTCTGTCAAAGAATTCTGTGATCTGCACAATATCATGCATGATATAGATCTACAGGAAGGTAAAAGAATTGGGAATGGGGTAGCAGGTGCAATTATAGGGACAGACGCAGACATGTTAAGATGAGGGGAGGGGTCAGAGGTTGCTGAGAGGAGGGGTGTTGCAGGGTCCGAGATGTGGTGGAATGGGTCTGTAACCAGGCATGATGGGCGATAATTGAGGAACTCTGCATGTGAACACGTGGGCTCCATGCGAAGGGGGTGTGGTAGAGATGAAGGCCACCTCTACAACGAGCTGTGGGGGAAATTGGGGCAGTGAACTGAGTGGGCGGGAGGGACATTTAGAGGCCCCTTTAGTAGGGAATGGATAGATAAAGGCCCTATTACACTACACAACTTGAGCCGGGATATCAGCACACTATGAGGATATCACAGAGAATTCACAACCAGGAGTGATATTGTTTGAAATTGGCAGTTTAGAGTATTTTATGCATGCGTAACACAGAATTTTGTCTGTAATATGTGTGACTAATATGCGACATCATCATATCGCAGCTCAAGTCGTATAGTGTAATATGGCCTTAAGTAACCCCTGGGGTCCTGGCAGGGTCTTACATTAACCCCCTGTGGGCTGGAGATGGCTCAGTAGATCAGGGCCAGTGGTCATCAGGGGAGTGGGGTCGGGGACAGGGTCAAAGACAGGAGGACTCTACAATACCGACATGCAATGATTTTAGGTCAGTGGAAGCTTCTACACTTCACCAGAATCCTTTTTATTGTTCACTTTATTGAATAAGTACAAAGAATTTTTACCTGAGAAGAGGTCTAGTTGAACAAGATTTCCATAATGATATTTTTAATCAATACCTTCTTACAGCATATGTCTCTTCTGTGCTATTCCCTCTTAATGGAAGGAATATATGACATGAGTAGACGTGTTTAAGCCCTTCTTTTTCTTCTTAGAAAAAACATATAATATACTTCTTTAGTACTGACAATCCTATTCACCATTTCTACATGCACACCACGTCTGAACTATGCTGATTCCCTTGTACCTTAAACCTCGTGAGTATACGGCACCATTTCCCTATACTACTTAGACCCACACATCTGCCCTACATTTCCCTATACTACTTACACCCCAACATATGTGCTACAGTCCCTTATGCTACTCCCACCCCACATCTGTGCTACATTTCCCTATCCTCCTTACAGACCGTATCTGTACTACATTTCGCTAAACTACTCCCACCCCACGTCTATACTACATTTCCCTATACTTCTTACACCCTAATCTGTGCTACATTTCCCTATACTACTAACATCCTGCATATGTGCAGCATTTCCCTATACTACTCACACCCCACATATGTACTACATTTCCCCATACTAGTCACACCCCATAACAATACAATATTTCCTGACACCACTACATCTTTTTTTCATTTCCCTATACTACTAACACCCCCATACTTTTCTTTTTATACTACTTACAGTACAATCTCTCATCTGCACTATATTTCAATATACTACTTGCACCCCTACATAAACACATCATTTCACTATATACTACTCACATCACACATCTGTATGACATTACCCTATACTCCCCCACTACATACTACCATTTTCCCATACTACTGACACCCCGATATCTGCATTCCTTTATCCCATACTACTTACACTCCCATGCCTGTTTCTTTCTCCCTACTCTACTAGCAACCCCATGTCTATTGAATCTATAAGTAATTTCTCTGTTTACAACAAATTCATTTAGGGAATTCTTGCATGCATATAATTATGTTACGTTGTTGGACACAAGTTACTGTGGGAAGCTCTCTATAGCGCAGGTAACATGATACACTCACTCGGGAGTAGCTCCCAGCCCTGACCTACTTAGCCCGACCAGCTCACAAACAACTCAACCTGAGGGTGGGTGAGCTGCTCAATACATGGCGTACACAACGAGGGCCACTACGGCTGTGAACCTAACCTGACCCCTGAGCCGGGAGCAGCTCACATGCAAACAGACTGCTCGGGCAACAATCTGCTCAGCCTTACATATCTACCTGGATACAGCCGGCAATCTTCTAGGCGATTTTGCCTACTGAGATTCAGATTGAGATGATTTTAAAATTTTACTAGAAATATCATAAAACAGAGATGTAAGGTAGGGTTAATGAAAAATCTGAAACCATCTGAAAATGCAAATAAACGTGATGTAAGAACTTAAATTTGAAATTATTAATTGAGGAGATGACATGACAAAAATCTGAAATCAGACAAAAATCTGGTAACTTACATCCCTGAGAAAACCACGCATGTTACATATCATATGAAAGAGAGTTCAGAATCATTTCCAATGATATCTAAGACGTCTATAAGTATATGCCCTTATTTGTTCTGGCTATTTTTAAAATCCGGAGCAAAGTCAAGGGCAGTAATTACCACGAGATTTCTCTGAGGGCCCCTGTATCTCAGAATGTAGCAGTCGGACTGGGCCCTAAGTCTCAGGTCGTTATGTCCACCACTGACGTCGTAACAAATATAAGTGTAAGTAGGTGTCGGTACATACGACCTGTTATATGCACCACCTCCATACGCACTGTTCTTAGATTGTACGGGGTGACAAAGTGGAATACAGCCTTCAGAGTAGTCAACACTACACACTGACATAGTAATATAGGGAAGTAGGGGTGGGGTCTAGGTGGTTTCTTTGAGCAGAAGTAGAGCGACTGTCTTTATGAGATCCGGGAATGGTCTTTTTTTCTACCCCCTTCAACTGGGCCCTATGGCTGTCTATTGATATAGCCCGATAGCTTGGTATCTACAAGGTTTCCCAAGTTGGAGATCTGTTAAATGACGACTGTGGATCTATTTTGAATTAGTATTGGAAATTCGAATGGACGTAGGTGTATTTAATTGACATTAAAAACGTGTTGGAATACGATATATCTTACAATATGGTGTCTGTAAAGCTGGAGATTCATAGAAATGTTTACATGGTTTGATCGAAAGATTACAGTCAAGAGGCCATATGTATAGAGTATAACCCAGTTAACAGAGAATTGACAACTAAGTTACAGTATTGAGAAATTAGACGAATATGTATGTATGGTCCTAATCGCAAGTTAACGATTTCGTAATTGAATAAAAACATTTGATCTGAATATTCATCAGCGTGAAATCAGCAAGAGGTGCATGACTTTCCCCTTGGTTATATCAGATACCGTTAGACTGTTGGGATTATGATAAATGAGAGCGCATTCCTACTAGAACATAATATTCAAATTAGACTGTTCTAATATTTATCCCCTTGGCAATCAGCCGACATCATCACTGCCAAGTCTATCTGTAGCACGCGAGGCAACAAACCCTCCTCATTAGGACCAATTGATGAACTGTATGGTCCTACGGCATCGGGTAATGGTGGGGGAAGGGTCGGGAGAACTGGCCTCGTCCGATCAACAAATAGCTAAACGATTTAATGGGAGATGCTCAGTAGGAGCAGTGCAATAAGGGCATACACACTAAGACACATACGTCAAAAAGTAACCTTCTAGGGTAAGATTGTTCGCCTTATACAGTCATCATAAATAATGGCTTCAAATACTAACAGTATGAAGTGACATCGTCTGCATACGTTCCCATCCTTTATCATCAAATCAATTTAATCTTTGTTCTACCAATCCTGTTATCGTCACAACTATATTTCTAAATCTTGTTTCTGGTAACAACTTATTAATTAGCCCCCCCCCCCCACACCCCCCCCCCCCCAAAAAAAAAAAAAAAAAAAAAAAGATAAATAAATTAACTAGATCAAAAGTGCCATTGATTTAATTTATCAAGTCAAGTGCTGTAGGCACATATGGGCCGGTGTATTCCAAGATCCAATGGAGGGGGCTTAGGCCTCGATATATATGACTTTAAAATAAGATATTTTGATGGTAGGTCTGAAAAAATGACACTATAGTGACAATTTCACAAATCATTTAATCTTTGAATCATTTAAATCTGTAAAACATGGTCTCAAATATTTGAATTGCTAACGTGTCCAGGCCTAAAATGATCAAACCATAAGATATATGAGACCCTAAGATATATCAGAACCTATAGATATTTACATGATTTGCATTTCGATAGGCTGGATAAGGCCTAAATAATTTTATTTTTCGGAGCCTGCATGACAGTCACAGTGCCTACCTGAGCCTGAGGCCTAATCATTTTTTCAATCTGTAAAATATTCTTGCAAACGTATCAAGGCCTAAAATAATCAAATTATATGATAAATAGGACTCTGAGATATATGAGAACATAGATATATACATGGATTTCATTTTGATAGGCCTAATAAGGTCTAAATAACAATTATCTATTGTGGTAGATCTGAACTGACACTATAGACTTATAGTGACAATCTTTAAAAAAAATTTGCTTTCAAGCCTAGATCTATAGGTTAGAAATTGACTCAGGCCTAAGGCTAAGGGGGTCTGTACACCTTATACAAATCAGATTTAATATTTTGATGGTAGGTCTGAAAAAATGACACTATAGTGACAATTTCACAAATAATTTAATCTTTGAATCATTTAAATCTTAAATCTGTGTCCGACGCTGACACTGACAGCACCAGAGAACTTATTGACAGTGTGACACCTATGTTTTAGAGCCTGAGTCCAGACATTTTTTCATACCATCTGTAAAATATTCTTGCAAGCGTTTCCAGGCCTAAAGTGACCAATCTATATGATAAATAGGACCCTGAGATATATGGGAACATAGATATCTACATGAATTTCATTTTGGTAGGGGTTATAAGGCCTAAAATAATTATTTTTAAGATTGCCAGTGTCGAACGCCTGAGAGGCTGAGTCCAGCAGCTTGTCTATGCCTATCATTTGAACTGCTGGAAAAGATATATGTACCTACCTGTACAGCCTGAGTCCTGAATGCATCCGAATACTTAAATCCTCCACAATTGATATGTATGGTCTGAATGTCATCCTGGTTTTCTGATTTCAAAGTATCGATGCAGGCATGCGGGGAGAGAACCCGGTGAAGGGTTGACGCCATGTCTGACAGTGACAGTGCCTCCTCGTGTCCGATCGATCCAATGTTTTCCCTTCGATACGATAAATTCCTGCTTGTTCTATATATCATATCTGGTGTAATTTAAGCCCCAATAAGCTTAAATAGTAGGTTATTTAAGCTCAGAAGCGTTAAGTTCAAGCCGGGTAACATTTCAACGGAATCTTCCGGTAGACAGTAGTACTAACCGTTTTCGATAGGTGTTCACAGTGAATAGATAAAACGAAAATGGGTCAAAGACGGACTACTGAGTGAATCAAAATGCAGTTTGTATTTCTGGTATCAATTTCGATCATATCTGATGAAAAGAAGGACTCCAAGCAATTGTCATGATTTCTGCTTGTTCTATATATCATATCTGGTGTAATGTAAGCCCCAATAAGCTTAAATAGTAGGTTATTTAAGCTCAGAATCAATCTTAACAAATGGCTCTCCAGGAATCAACATCTCGACCACAAGTGGAACCCACGAAAGTCTATGTCTTAGTAGGCCGGTGGCGCCAGATTTGAATGTTCAAATAAGGTAGACTGGCTCAAGGCTCACCGGCCCACAATAAATTAATAAATTAATTAAGAAAGGCAGTCAGAATCGCCTAGTCGAACATAGGCTTTACTCTAACACTCCGTAACGAATTCATGGCGAAATGAGGGTTTTTTATCGTGTGCGAATTGCCGCAGTCAACGAGGCCCTCGCATGACATAGTTATCTCCGCTTCAATTATGATGATATCAAGTTATTATGATATCAATTTAAACATTTTAAAACATAATACGTTTTGGATAAGAAAGGGAATACTCATTTCAAGCTCGATCTCCTCAGCTAAACATTTAAACATGTAATAAAATATGTTTACAAAAAGATGTGAGTGGCGTTTTATATCGTGAGTTCATTTGAAACATGAGTATTAATCTTTTTGCACCAACTGCAGTTGGATTATTACAAACACCCTACGCATTACTGACGTAAGATTCTGTATAGTGTAAGCGATACGATATTAAGAAGTATTACTTTACTGTACGAGAGACGATAGCGTATCTACCTTGTAAACAAGTATTACTTTACTGTCAGAGATATGCCTCTGCTTCCCACACACCACTTTATTTGTGTAATGTACTACCTGACGGATGAACAATCTGTTAGTCTTGTCCTTGGGTATTGTATAACTAAATGTTCTATACTGCCTAACTAAAGGCATACTTTGTTGTAAACAAAGGGTATAGTACACAGGTCAACCAAAATAATCATGTACACATTGCAAAACTGGTAAGCACTAGACGATAGTATTTCCATTTGAAGGGAGCACCGCAAATATGCCGCTGTGTGGTGTTGTTTATCCTTATACCCTTTACAATTTTTCCTTAAAATTTGAAACTTCAATACAGGCATAATTCTTTTTGGGGGCAAATCTGTAGAGGCAGTGTCCGAAATTAAGGGTGAACCCAGCACCCGGCATGCTTGATTCTACAGCAGGGTGCACAATTTTTAGACATGTGCACTGGATCTAGCACGTGCACCTTTCTTCACAGGGTGCACAATTTTGGAACCTGTGCACCTGGTGAGTGCACCAAATACAACCTTAATTCCAGACACTGTGAAAAGGGTATTAAAGGTGTCCTATACTCCAGATTACAGCCGTGCAAGTTCTGTGAGGTCCTTTTATCAGCATATGAATGTTCTAATCTGTAATTCGCAACCACAGGGATATTGCTCGCCACATCCGCAGGCACTACATCTCACTTACCGAGACATTAAAGTGCAATATTCCTCTTCGCAGGAGTCGATAAAATATAGACCTTTTTCATTAAGAGTGTTGCGCCCCCTGGTGAAGTAAATGGAACCAATGGTTTAGGTCATTTCCCATAGTTAACCTATATACTTCACTTCATATATGTTAAATATGGGAAATGACCTAAACCATTGGTTCCATTTACTTCACCAGGGGGCGTCACACCCTAATGAAGAAGGTCTATAGGCCTAATAATGAGAGCGGAGGAAATGTCCTCACTGCACTTCCCCGCCATCCTGTACCTGGTTTTATAATCTGACAAGAAGTGTCTGATACAATATTCATACACTGATGAAAAAATAAGATCCCATGTTGGCCCTCTGGATCAGTGACCTGGATACGTTCTTTACCTGAGCCCCCCAGGTCTGACCCATAAACCCCGATCCCTCTGATGTTGGACAGGCCCCAGAGTGCGCATGCTGTGATAAAAGTGGGTATGGGACAGTGAGCAGGCGGCGGGCATTGGCTAAGAAGGCTGAGGGCCTCATTTGCATACAGATGGGAGGCGGGTGCGTTCACCATGCAAATGGGCGCCCAGTAAAAAGGAGATTTAGGGGCCTAGTATAAGCCTGATAAGAGGGGAATAGTGTGAGAGGTGTGGGGGGAGGAGGGGGTACTCCACTTGGGTTTGGGTGCAAAAGGGACCCCAGGAGTTGTGGCTGTAAACGTAGCAAAGGCAGGGGGAAAAAAAAAAGGGGGGGGGGGGTGTGTGTCAATGACTAGTCTGTCGAGCTCAGACCCACTGTTTTCCAAATTATTATGTTAGAGGTATCTAGGTCATGGAAGGACTAGCCAATGACTGGACAACTCTCAAAAGGCGAATGTCAAGGTCAACTATCCTGTGGGATCTGTAGTACATGTATGTAGTTAGCTTTTGTAGTCAGAGGAAAGCTCTATTGAACTCTCATTATGGAGTTACATGCAATTGTTTAAGAAATTTTGGAGAATACTGCTTATCAGCTTTGTGTGTGATCCATACACTTTAATAACAGGGAAAACAAGGGGCTGTCCCTTGAATCTTCAGACAAGGACACAGGTTGAGGTATGAAAGAAAAATATCGGTTACAAAACCGAAAAAACCCGGGTTATCGTCTTCTTTTTCTATATATGAAAGGAATTGTTGATGAGATATGTGGATAGGAATACGACTTATCGACCGAATTATCGATTGAATTAAACAAAAAGATACACATGCCAGCGCGAGTGAAGCCGCCCGCCATTTTCCTCTATTATCGTTCACTGACACGGAGAGAGTACCCACCTTTTGGCCAATGCCGATCGAACATACCGACATAATTCTTCACGATATATCAACCCAGACCAGCTCCTGATATTAATAATCCATAATATATACTCCATATTGCTGGACGATGCCGATTTAAGGCGTAAAAGGCTGTCATCCGCGGAGAAGACATACACACGTGTTCACCGGGTTGCGCCATTTTGGCCTATGCCTGAGTGGAGGATGACAGTGTGAATCCGCGAGATGCGCTTCGCCTGGAAGGAATTGCGCATGGAAAATAGTGCGACGAATTTCTTTATTTTCTGGTTTATATCGATTCCTTCTTCCTAAAACACAGTGGTAACATCAATAAGGTATCGACATAAACCTATATGGCGCGTTTAGTCGACTGAAACGCGCGGGAAGTAGGCGAAATAGGCGAGCATTCCCGGCTGACTTTCCGATCAGACACTGGGGCCCGCCTTGCTTGCCGTCATCATGCTCATTAACATAATTTATTCCACACTACACTGCAATCCGGGACGCTAGGCTTTTCAATGCTGAGGCGTCGATCGATGTCATACAGTTTGACCGCTCCACTCTCCGACCCCATCTCGGCTAATGCTTTTTCAATGGTCAATTTCTGGTATAGACTTTCCATAGGGATAGCATTGAAACCGGAAGCAGGTCCAAATTTGCGATCTTGTTTCCGCTGGTTCTGATATCGTTCAATGGCGTTTCCCGCCTAATTTACCAAGTCACTATACCCGGGCGAGATTCGATATATCGATCATATTTCGAGGATGACTGGATAATACAGCGAGCCCGGGTAAAAATAGGGAGCTTAATACACACGTACATAAATCGCACAGAACTGCTATGTCACTGAATCAGAGCTCTGCAGTTTTGCAGTTTGCACCCACCATTAAAGAGTCAGTACCCCCCCCCCCCCCGCACGCGTTGGTTAGAGTTGGTAGCCGCAAGCAGGGGAATGGATGTGTGGAAAGGCTGGGTTGATCATTTTGTGATTGGCTTGGTGGAGAGGTGATGGCGACGACTGGGTGGAGGTCAGGTGGTCAACACGCCACCACTTTAACCCTGCATCATCTTAATACCTTATAAGCTTTGGCACCATTCGCTGCCAAGGAAATGGGAGTCCATACTTCCCCAAGATAAGCAGCCGGGGAGCACACAAAATGAAACTTTAATTTCAAATACGGTTAATCGTTAATTAGGGATTGAATAAAGTCCTTTTATGTACCCTACGAACGCATTGATTTCGGAGGGACATATACTGTTTCTTTGTCATTACTGATCTGCCCATTTGATGTTCAATGAAGCAATGGATTTTCTTATATGAATTATTACTGAGCATCCAATTGTAAATAAGAACGTTTTGACTAAATAAGATGCATTTCAAAGAATAGTGTTTCCACTGACTTTTTAGAGACACAAAGACAATATGACAATCAACTGATGGAGCCAGTTTAAGGTGGTTTGGATGAAACATATTTTCACTTGCCACTAAAATACCTGAAGGAGGCCTTACCAATCAGATTAAATACTGGTGTAAATCTGCTCCCATGCCATCGTCCCCCGCTGGCAGTACAACTCGCCTGTTGCCCATCGTGCAGACAGCTGGATGGTGACTTCATAGTTAATACATACCAGGACCCCCGAGGGTACCCCTCCCCCACCACTAGCCCCCCATAAGGAATACTTTAGCAACGAGTATGGTGACAAGTGAAGTTTCTAGTTGCTGTCTCCTAGAGGGGCTTTCGATTAAGTATGTACGCACCATGGAGAGGTGGGGGGTCTGATATTTTTTGAAAATCTCTGTACGTTTCTGTACAAATCCAATGCGTATTTTCGGCCAAGGCTGGGGAGGGGGTCTAAAATTTGAGAAATTTTGCGTACATACTAAATGGAATGCCCCAGACGACCTCTTCTAAGTTCTATGCTTGTGATTTCTTTCTCAGAAATGAGCCATGAAAAGCCACAGTCATGTTCATATTGAATGTATTGAGTGAATAGGAGCTGCATGCACTTGGATGGATGATGGTTTCTTCTACCTCATCGATAAATAGTTTTTCGTTATATCCTCCATGATATTTCTGTATTCATTCTTTTGGAAGCTGTCGTTTTAGCTGTGTAAAATTCTATTCATCAACTTACTGAACGTCTGCGAGCACTGTCTTAGACATCCATTCACAGTTTATTGTGAACCATTACTCAATGCTAAAAGAGTGTGCTTAACATATCAATAAAAAGCTAGAATTGCGATCCTACCAAAACGAAAGGTCCTAAGGTAACCGTACGGTGCCTAAGAAGAATTTCCGAATGAGAACGATGTTATGATTGTTGTTTTAAAAGAATAAGCTCGCCTGATTGTCGGCCCCTGATGTTGGGACTTCTTTCCCCAAAGGGTCATGAAGTGACCTTTCGGAAAATGAGCATGTTATTCCCGAAAACGAATCACCTCATCCTGTTTCAAATCGGATTACGTTTTAAAACAGATAAAAAGGGCAAAAAGGTTAAAAGAATTTCATTAGAAGATGAAGATTTTAATTAAAGAATTGTTTACCTTCAAGTGGGATTAACAGTAGGAACCAAACCTTTAACCTGTCATGTTTAAATAAAATTGTTTAAAAAAACACTAAAGAAAACATACTAACACATTAACAACAGTATCCTAATTCATTAGAGCATAGTTTCTATTCAGGTACATTATAGTCCCTTTTTTCATTTGTAAGAAAAGAGTCCAAACTTGTTAAATTATACGAGACTTACCTGTAATGTTGAAGTAGAATTGTAATTTTACCGAGGACAACACGTTGTGTTGTAGGGATTAAGCGAGAACGGAGGCGCGCGGGAACCAGCAGTCTTTAAAGTAACTTAACAAATTACAACTTGTAATAATAATAAATAAGAATGTCTTGTTAAATTAAAGACGAGAACTTTTTTTTTTTTTTTTTTTTTTTTTTTGGGTGGGTAACGAGGAGGGCGCTTAATCCCTACAACACAACGTGTTGTCCTCGGTAAAATTACAATTCTACTTCAACATTACAGGTAAGTCTCGTATAATTTAACAATTTTACCTCGTCCAACACGTCATGTGTTGACGAGATTCCGCGAGAACTTGAAAGCTTGTAATTTCGTTAAGTCATCTAACAAAATATTTTAAAATAAACCAATCAAATCGATTTTGCATCTTTATTGTTTCTCCAACAAACAGTTTAGTGTACATTATCCAAAAGGCGAGTCGCCAATTCAGCCGAGTCCTTATCCAACTCTTTGTCATAGAACTTCGCAAATGTATCTGCATTCTTCCATGAACCTTGTCTTAAGATTAGGTTCAAGGGGATTCCCAACCTTCTAGCTGTAGAGATCGACGCTCCTCTCGTGGAGTGCCCTTTATATTTCTCCGTATCTACTCCTGCCATTTGCATAACTTTCAGAGTCCATCTTGATAAAGTGTCTCTGGAAATACCATGATGAGGCTTCACAAAACTAATAAGCAGTTGTTTACATGATCCTCGTAACTTTTCGGTACATGACAAGTATCTTTTTACTGTCCTAACCACACACAATCTTTTACATTGGTCGTAGCTTCTCAACATCAACGTATCTAGTGGGTCTCCCACTCTGTTGTGTTTTAGTAACACTTTCATCTTAAATCTAACAGTTTCATCCACTTCCATATCTTGAATAGATAGGCTAATAATCGTCTGACCTCTTTGAGAGGTCACTAAAAGTAGTAGCATTGCTAACTTTAGAGATAACTTCCTTAAATCTAACAACTCTGTCGGCCCCCAGGCCTTGAACAAACTTAAAACTACGTTGATATCCCAAAATTGGGAGTATCTAGGTTTAGGAGGGTTTCTTTCGTATCCTCCCTTCACCAACCAGCATACTAAAGGATGCACGCCAAAAGTATAGCCCTCAAACTTGGGTAAAATCGTAGCTAAAGCACTTCTAGCTGTGTTCAGTGTTGAATAACCTGCTCCTTTATCGGCTAACAATCTCAGGAATCTACAAGCCTGAGGGAGTGTTGGTTTCAAAATTTCTATGCCCCTTTCCAAACAAAACGTAGCCCATTTGTGAAGATACGTGGAATAGAGCTTTTTCGTTGATGGTCTCCAAGCGTCCATAATTAATTCTGTTGTCTTCTTGTCAAACCCTTTTGTTATCAATGAATTGGCCAAAAAAGGAAGGCCCCCAACGGGCTTTTGCCTAACTGAGTTTCCCCGTCTACATTCCCTGCCGGAATTAGATTGTTCTTGTGTTTCCTGAACTTGATTTTCCTCAGTTGAAGGCTCGTTAGTCGGCCCCACCATGGTTGACCTGGCCACCAAGGTACCACCAACACTCCCGTCGCTTCGTCTTCCAAAGCCTTCTCTATGCATCTGCCCACGCAGCTAAATGGTGGAAAAGCATAAAAGAACATGTTACTCCAAGACATCTCAAATGCATCGATAGCTATAGCCCCTGGATCAGGTTGCCAAGACACATATTTATCTAGTTTCTTATTAAGGCGTGTAGCAAACAAATCTACGTCAGGTGTACCAAAGACCTTAACTATTTTGTCAAAGAGTTTATCATTCAATGACCACTCTAAATTATCCGAAAAATGTCTGGATTTGTAGTCTGCAAGGACATTCTCTACCCCCGGAATGTGCGCTATCGAGAGCCAAATATCTCTATCTTCTGCCCACTTCCAGATTTCTCTTGCTACTTCGTTGCACTGACTAGATCTAACACCTCCCTGATGTTTGACATAAGCTAAGGCTGTTGTATTGTCCGTCATAATTCTAATGTGTCCTTGTAGACCTTCGCATAAGCTCCTTAGCCCTAACAGAATAGCTTTTAATTCCAAAACGTTAATATGAAGCTCCTTCTCTTCCTCAGTCCATCTACCACCTGTGGCCTGTTCTCCTACGTGAGCACCCCAACCTTCATTAGATGCATCTGTGAAGATTACTACAGCAGGTTCACCCTGTCTAATCTGTTTACCTGAATCTCTAATATGCTGAAGCCACCACTGTATATCCTGTTTAGCTTCTTCTGAGATAATCATAGAACTGTCAAAGTTTCCTTTAGATTCAGCTAAAGCCTGTATCTTCTCTATTTCCAGTCTTTTAATATATACTTCCCCATATTTAAACGCCTGGGCAAAAGCTATCATAAGACCTATAAGTCCTGCCACTTCTCGAATGGTAACTTCTCTCTTCTGTAATAAATCTAGGGCTGCCCTTTCTAGTTTCTCCTCCTTACTTTGTGTAAGAAAAACTTTCATCTCCTCAGAGTCTAACAAATAGCCTAAGAACTCTAATTGTCTTGTGGGCGTCAAAACTGATTTTTCTGAGTGGACAACAAACCCTAAGCTCGTAAGTAACTTGTTGAGTTCTCTCACTGTCTCTGTACATTTCTGAAACGTGGAAGCTACTATGAAGGAGTCGTCAATATAAGGAAAACATTCCATGCCCTTCTCTCTAAGACTAGCAAAAATCGGCGTTAATAACTTGGTGAAATACCTAGGAGCACAAGCTAACCCATTCGGGAGTACCCTGAATTGATATAATTTGTCTTCCCACATGAATCTCAAGTAGCGTCTGTGGCTTTCTGCCACAAGTACTGAATAGTAAGCGTCTTTTAAATCTATCGAAGCCATCCAACAACCTTTCCTGAGCATCGTCATAGCAGTTTGTAGTGATTGCATTTTGAAGTGTTCGTATTCTACATGTAAATTTGTCCATGTTAAATCCAGAATCATTCTGTAACTACCATCCTTCTTGGGTCTCAAAAAGATACAAGATATAATCTGATCAGTGGATGGCTCCGTTAGTTCTAAAATCCCTTTTTGTAACATCCTATCAATCTCTTGGGCAACAAATACTCTTTCAGGTATCGATAACTTGTACTGTCTAGGAATTTTCAATTGAGATGGAAACTCTACAAAAGGAATCTTAACTCCTCTTACACATTCTATGATCCAAGGATCTTTAGTTAGCTTTAACCACTGATTTACATGATAAGAAATTTGTCCTCCGACAAAATTGTTCACATTTCTCAATGGAGGGCTCACCTCATCTCCATCCTGTTCAGAAACTACTTCGTGTAGCCCCCCTTCTTCTGAAAACCCGGTCGGGTTTGTTGCTGTTGCTGTTGCCTCGGAAACCTCTGTCTCTTGGCAAAGCCGCCCCCGTAACCGAACCCGTTGTTCCACTGCTGTTGGTACATGTACGGTTGGGGGAAGCCCTGGTAGGTTTGGTACATCTGAGGCGGCATGAACCTGACTGGTGGCATTTGGAACGGGTTGACTGGTCTAAGGATAGGCGGTCCCTGATTCTGGAATCTCTGACCCCGGAACCTCTTGGCGTTACTGGCGAAGGGTGCCCTAAAGTCCTGCGGTTTGCGCTTGATGATCTTTTCACTGATTTTCTTAGACGTCTCCAACTGCTTTGTAGTCTCCGCCAAGGACCCTCCGTAGAGCCATTCCGGAGTTCCCTCACTCGCCTTGGCGAGTTGTCTTGAATAAACTGGGGAGATGTGCGGCTTAATAAGATCCCTGCGCTTCACAGACAACGCGTTGTTAGCATGGGCCACAAGTTGAAGGCTGTCGATGACATTACCTCCAAGTTCCTCGATCTGTTTATCAAATCTCCCCCGACTAAAAGCCAGTTCAAGTACAGGAGCAAGTGCCGACATTGCTCCAACCAAAGCCTTTTGAACACCTTGCATAAACTGATCCGAGTTTTTAGTAGTCATATCAATCGCCTGGAAAAGTTCTGCGTCTAATCTAGGAACTTTCATACTCTCCACGTTCTTAACCCTGGGGTACTGTTTGATCAACTTATCCACTTCTGAACCGTGTTGTGCCTCTTCTAAGAACTTAGTCAACAACTTTGCCACTTCTGGTTCGACCTCTGGTGAGACTCGATCAGCTTCCTTTATCTCCGAAAGTTTTGCTTCAATTTTGTCACGTACTTTCCCTTCCGGACCCTTCTCTTTGTCTACCAAACCGGTTTTCTGCACTTCAACATCTACCGCTTCATCCTCATCACTAATCGCATGCGTAGGTTGCCTTTGAGGGACCGGCACAGCCGCAGTCGCAGCCGCATTCCCTTGGTCGTTTTGTGGACCTCCGTCCTGCGCCCACGCCGGCGGCACAACTCCTCCAAACGTAAAGTTAGGCACAAAGTTCCCAAAATTTTGCCAAGGAAAACTCTGACTCTGTTGTTGCCACAACCATTGCTGTTGCTGAAGCCATTGTTGTTCGTAATCTTCCTCATCCATGGCCTCTGCTGCTCCGGGCAGGTCACCGTCACCCGTGTCCGACATCTGGGCTGCCTGAGAAGCGGTACCGGATGCGTTGCCAGGTTCGTTGCCAGACGCCTTCTCATTTTCTTTGATCCCGTCACCGCCTGGCGCCAGTGTGTCGCCACTCGAGACTGACGCAATGCCGTCCTCAGACTCGGGGGCGCCCAAGGCCGCCGCCGCCCGTTGAGCCACTTTCTTCGTTGCTTTCTTTTTCACAACTTTCGGTTTTTCAGCGGCGTTCGTTTGTAAGTCCACCGTAGTAAGACCACCTTTGTTAATAACATCCAAAATGACCAATGATTGGTCCTGCAAACTCGTAACAGCTGAATTGTTGGTGACCCTGCGGGACCCCATGTTGTACGACTTGACCACGTTGCCTCAGCGAAACTGTCAAAAGTCGAAAAGGATCGGAATTAGGAAAAATTTTCCGAAACTTTTTATACCCTTAAGAACACCAGGGTAAACGAGTCAAACTGACTCCTAATAAAGCCTCATAAGGAGGAAAAACCAATTAGGAAAACGAAGATAATTACCTGCTGCAGAAAACACGTCCGAACCTTCCCGTTGCGCGTTCCTGGCTGCTGGTTCCCGCGCGCCTCCGTTCTCGCGGAATCTCGTCAACACATGACGTGTTGGACGAGGTAAAATTGCTGTTTTCCATTAGAAAACATCTTTGTTATACCACTCAGAAAAGGTCAAGTTTTGTTTGATTAGGCCAAGGAAAAAAATAGTTGTGTTCCGGTAACATCAGCCCAAAACGTTGGGGTATGTTTTTTTTCTATGCCTTATAGTGACAAAATATCCGTACTTCTGTGATATGTCACAAAATTCAATATTTTTTACCAAAACGTCTTTATAAAAATCAGGGTCGGGGCAAAAAAAATTAGGGTAGGTTGGTAACAACGCAACTATTATTTTTCCTTGGCCTTATTCTGACCCATGAGCGGATTTTTATTGTAGTGGTGATGTTTGAGTGATGGTAGCAGGTTTGAGCACACGTTTTCAATACTGACCACACCGGTGGGCGAGTCACATAGATACACCAACCCGACCAGCTACACCGTATTTCTCGTAGAACAAGGAAGCGTTGTTGTGTATCGAGGAACATGTGAAGATCATAGAATAGAGTCCACCTTCCTTTTGCCCTCTTACACATTATACAAGCCGTGCCTCCAACACTTACACCCACCTCTACATCCATGCCATACCCCTACATCTACACCTCCTCCTATGTCCACACAAGACCAGCCAGTTGTGTGTGGACTTTATACAATCCGCTCCAGTCAGATTGTCACTGCCCGACCCTTATGATCCCTGATTGCATCAGGGCCGGATTTTGTCTGAGCCCCCCACCATGGAGACTTTCCTTGAGACCAGCTTTACTGGATTCCCACACAATATAGGCCTATGCTGCCACGTGTATACCTTGGTACAAACTTTCTGCAGTCTGAGAGATAAACACATCCATCTTTCTTTAGAATGCGGCAGGCACCTTCATTTTCTCATCTTGTATTTCAAAAAAAGCTAAGAAGGCAGGCATAAAAAGAGAAGGACGTGAAGAAGAGGTACGTATATACAAGTAATATACTTCCTGTCTTGACTATAACGTTACAATCGTAAATATGACAAAACAGATCTGGATATGTAGTTCTTTAACAAGGTACCCACGCTTTTTCAGAAACGAAAATAAGACCTTTTAGAGGCGTTTTTGGAAAGATAACAAGACCTAATTAAGATATTTTACGTGAAATGTTTTCAAAAGTAAGAAGTAGAGTAAAATATGGTTTGCAGCCAATCACAAGTAATTATAGAACTATCAGCTGATCCAAAAATAAGACTTTTTAATACTTCAAAAACCTGAAATAAGAAATGATAATACGACCTAATTAATACATACATAAATACTTGTATAAAGGTTGGTTGTGAAAGACAATTTAAATTACAAAAATATTATATCAATAATGATCCGAAGGAAGACCTTGTACTCAGGAATTGGATTTCAATGAAAAAGAAATTAAAAAGACTTTTTAATAGCCTCATAAATTCGAAAACCAATACAAGACCTTTTTAAACTGCATGGACGCCCTGTTTAAGTATTGTTCATCCTTTCCCTCCTCCAATCCTTCCCCCTCCCCACCCTCCGGCCGTTTGCCCTGCCTCCTCCTGGCCTTTAACAGGTACCGACAGGAGAACCTGAAACCCTACACCTGGTGAGTGTCCACAGGCTGACCCCTAACAACCACCCCAGGTAATAGCGTCTTTTCCACTAGCCTGTCGCCACAGAAACACTCGGACAAACAACCCACTGTATACCATGACAAAGCCCTAATCAGTGCTTGTGTAATACTAATAAGACACCCCTGGTAAATATCCCGAGCCAGGAAATTCATTTTTATTTGTACGGCACAGATACCGAGAAGAATTACAAGATCTAAATATTTGTACTATGTAAATCTCAATTCTATACCTACCACAACGACAAAGTTGGGAGAGCTCAATTTATAAAGGGTCACAGAGAAACACCCTGAACGTATCCAATCCCTCCTCATATGGGTATAGTTTGCTACTTCTTCGCACTAGGTGGCGTGATCCGGAAAACCCCTTATACCCGCCCGCTCGGACCCGCCCAGTGGCCGGACCTCGGCGCCCAGCTGCCCCGCTAACCTTTGGGACGTGTTCTGCCTTAAAAACAACCGAATTAAGAAAAGATTTAACGTGTTTACAATCTGCGCAACTCCATCACGAATTGTCATTTAATACCTCTCCATCCTCTTTCTTTCTCTGGCTGTAAAAAAAAAAAGGAAATTACTTTTAGCGGGAAACTGACCGGCCAGACATGAGAAGACAATGGAGAATATTGTTGTGTAGAAATGAATTAATACTTGGATTCAAACACAATGGCCTGAGTTCCAATTACAGTTTTATGTTTTCATCATAAAAGGCAGTATGTTCAAAAAGAGCTATACTGGATAAGGTGAAGCTGTTGTAATCTTCTCCAGAATGAAAAGCAATCCATGGTATTTCCACCGGTTTATTTTATACTAAAACAAAATTGTCTTAACTTTAAGCCTGCTCACGATTTATATTGTCATTATTGCACTTTCAGAAATAAAAGAATATCCTTTATACTAAGACTCCCACAGGATAAAATGTTGATAAAAAAGAAATCATCTGAGGGGAACCTGGATTAGGCTACCTGTTGCTTCAACGGATAAGGCTTAGCCTAATTCAATTTTACTTTTGGAAAATAAATCGCAGGTCAAAGGGAACAATTGAAAGTTGTTTGAGGATGTTTACAGTTGTAAAGTTGATCATCCAACTCCCCTTCCGTGGAACCTTTAAGAACCAAACCCTTGCCTCCTGCTTTCTGACAAACCTCCGTCGTTTGTGAACATTTGCCAAGATCCCCGCCTTTCCCAGCGCCAGAGGGGTCAACAAGCTCGGCCTCTGGACATCGTCGATTCGTACTACGTGACCCCGAAGGTCAATCCCAGGACAGAAAAGGGTTCTCCTCCTTCCGGTTGGCGTGGGACGCGCACCAGACGCTGTCCCCGCCGGTCAGACTTCCGGTCCAGCGTCAACAACAGCGTCCTGATTAGATTTCCCGCGCGTCTCGCCGAATCTCGTCTGCTCTCGGCGACTCTCGCGCGACCCGAGAGTTGCTCCTCGTGGCCTCGATCTGGAATCGACCGGGCGCGCCGCCTGGCGTCGCTTCTTGACACAATCGGACGCGGTTCTTGTGAAGCCAGATAAGATCGATGCAGGCAAGACGGGAGGGGAAGGAGGCGGTCGGAGGTGGGTGAGTGCAGCGGGAGGCCAGGAATATGTTTGTTCTTTGGGGTAACTTTGAACAGAGGCCACTCTATGTGCCCAGCCCCCTGTGTCTCCTGTCTATATATGACAACGGATCAAGGGCCGCACAGAAGGCCCTCGCTGCGCCATGTTTTCCCCGACCACTTTTTAACTGAGCTTTTCAATATTGACGTTTACCGTCTATCACTCCCCCCTTCCCCGCCACTTTCAGTAAGCTCCACGCCTTGGGGGCTGTACATCACAGTGGCTGGGAGTCGCCTTCTATGTCCGGGATTATGGGATATTATGAGGCGGTCTGGGCAAAGTGTCCCGGATCTAGGCTAAACTCCCAGGGATCCTCTGACTACCGGTAATACTGTTACCTATTGTTTTGGCAGTCATGCTTTAAGCGTTTAAATCCAGTGGGAATATCATATCAAAAGGGCGAATTCACATAGAAATGACTCAATTACAGTTTCAATTACAGAACCTTCATATTGCCTATCAGTACCGTGGGTATGTCTAACTGCTAGGATTTCATCTGCCGGAATATTTATGAAGTTCAACAAACCCTTACAAGCCTACAAGCGCCGCCCTCCCTACACTACGGGCTGGCTACAGCATTAGACCTGCCGTCTAGTACCGGCGGGGTCCGCCAGTTGGCGCTGTTCCCACACCTCCCCGCGTCTGATCACCCAGCGTCTGCTCGGTTACATCCCCCTTTATCGCTCACTTTTTTTCTATTTTTATCTTTATCTATCTTTAAGTACTGGTCCGCATGCGAGCGCTGGGCAAGGCCGCGTTTTGCTGGAGAATAATCCGATGATTTGCCCCAAGTAATACGTCCCAGGATGCGTGTGTAACGTTATGATATACATCCCCCTCTTTAGCCCGAATTGCTATTCCCATAATTTAATTCTGCGGACAGCCGTAGCCATAACCCACCCACAAAAACCACACCTTTATCATTTACTCCGACAGGATCTAATTAGGCAGAGCGCCTACTCCCATTCACACCCTAAACTAGGCCGCCATTGCAGTCCTCATTTATTTTTTCAATTTCTCTATTCTAAAATAGGAGGTAATTTCCTGCTCTCCCGGTGCCCTGGAGAAGTACTGATTCAGCAGTGCATTACTGGCCTTCAGCTGCTGGAGGTGTCTCCACTCCCCCTACACACCACTCCCATACCCAACCATTAGGCCCGAGTAATCAATAAGTTTCCGCCCATTTTCCCCGCAGTCCCCCGCATCGCCTCCGTTTCCATGAATCCCAGTGCAACAGAGTAACACCCTGGATTTGTGATTTCTTTTCCATCATAAAGATACATATTTACAGATGTAGATTGGAATTCAAATTAATTTCATATTCGTTGTATTCAACGAGTTTTTAATTAATTGTTAGATTTTACACTCAGTTCGGTAAATGAATGAAACCACAGTCTAGGATTACCGAATACACTATAGGCCTATAAGCGACTGTCAGCAGTGTGGGAGGAGCCAATTGAATTCTTAACCAAATACGTCTAACCTACAAAATAGCCCTTCTGTGAACCCTAAGGTTATGCTTCAATCTCCTTCAAACACATACGAGACGGTACACTTCACATACAAGTGATAAGTTTGCACTTGACTTGACAGGAATCGGTCATAAAATACCATGAAGTCTGGGAATCGTACAATCTTAGTCTATAGAGCTGAGACACAGGTCTTCGAAACACATAGACTATTGCTGTTGACACAATGTACCAAATATGTAAAGATATTGCGTTAGTCCTTAAGAAAGGGATCTACTTTCCTTGTAAGACGGATATAATGCTGATCTCTTGTATAGAACTCTAGATCTACCTATACTGCCAACGTGGGTCCCGACTCACAGAAACCGGAACTACATTGTTAATCACCGGAACTAGTTTGGAAAGCCACACCAGTATTTCATAACATATATGAATATTTAGCTGAAAATAGCAGGGTTTTTTAAAAATATTCATATAGATTCGCTTTAAATTATTAAGGTGCAAATACGCCCTCGTCGGACCAGTAAACCTATAGTGCGATCAAACAAGATGGTGGAACAAACACGGCAAGGCTTTGGTTCCTCCAGGCTTCCTGCTTGTTGCGATAGCCTGGAGTACAGAGGGATTACCTGTGCAGATAAACCCCACCCCCAGATCTCTCAGCCTGCTGATTGTCCTATCCCCGCCGGTGGGGCGGCGATAGGGAGACGTATGTTGCTACAGGGTGGCCATCAAAGCCTAAAGTGTGGGTCTGGTAGGAGCAGGAGCAGGGGCATGAAAACAAGGAAAAGGCGTTGCCCCTACCTGTGCCCCTGACCTCCCCGGGCCGGGAGGGGGGCGGGACGGCCTGCTGGAACCTGATAAGATTGCCCTGGAAGGAACCGTAAGAATCGATGGCCGGGGGCGGGTGCTGGAGAAGGGCTGGGGGTTGGGGTAAAGGTTGTATTCCACTGGCTGATTTTATTCATTTTTTTCATAAATCGCCGGTTGGAAAACATCATTATTTTACATGGTTAATCATAGATGTGCAAAACATCACTATAGAAAGGGATTTTGATTTCCTTTTAGATGATATGTTACGGTCTTTTGCCATTTTATTTGGAAAAGGTAATAATTTAGATAACTACGCATATTGTTGGAATCACCTACTGGAACATAACATTAAGGCTGTATTCAACTGGCCCATTTCACTCCAGATTTTGAAAATTGCCACTAGGAATAAGGGTTGTGAATACAGTTGTATAAGAAAGGATTTTCATTTCTCGTCCAATGGTATGTAGCATGCATGGGTTTATGTAATATGTCTGTAATATGCAACCAAAATTGCCAGAGGCAAAAGATCACCTATGGCATAGAGCCTGAAGCCTGTACTCCATTATAGATGATTCTGTCTGCCGGCGATTTGCTTATTAAAACCTCTCCCCAATAAAATGTCAATAGGCCATGCATCCTACATATCTTTTGAGAGAGAATTCCAAACCCTTTCTATTTATATACAACATTTCTAGGGTTAGGCCTGTTTTCCATTAGATGATTCTGTCTGCCGGCGATTTGCTATAATCAAAACCTTTCCCCAATAATACGCCAATAGGCCACGCATCCTACATATCTTTTGAAAGGAAATCTAAAACCGTTTCTATTGATATGTAATATTTCTATGATGAAAGCCTATTTATACTGGCATTTTTTTCAAATCGGGAGTAAAATCGGCTAGTTGGATACAGCCTTAAGGTGCGCCGACCCTGGAGGAGTCTGCAGCGCCCCCTTCAGGAGGTTTATGGGTTCAGGAGGAGCCCGTTGTCCCTGTCAGGTTCAGCTGCTGGGAGACCGACTGCGGGCCGTAAATCGTCCCCTCATGTCGTGAACTGTGGGCCGTAAATCGTTCCCTCATGTCGTGAACGGCCTCATCTCTTGATGCTGAGGCCCGAGCGAACCTCCCTTATATATGTATGTATTGGGTATGCCTATGTGCTGGGGTTGCGGGTATCTGAGTTTTCTAGCCCCTTCAAATGACAGTGGTCGGAATTAAGCTTTCATCTTATGTGCCCGTCGGGTGCAGATGTTTCTAAAACATGCGCCTGTAAATTCCCCCATGTGCACACCCATATGAATTCCCGCATTTCATGCAACACCACCGGGTATAATCAGGCTCCTGCCTATCTTTTAGCATTTGCGGTGGTCTTCTTTCCTAAATAACTACATGTAAAGTGAAGATTTAACCTATGTTTTGTAATATATTACAGGATAAGGACTAAGCTTTCGATTGGTATCAATAGTGTCATTTAGTTTGAAGATTTAAGGAAGATATGGACTGAAATAAAAAATCACAACACTGCCAGCATACTGCAGGAACCTGCTGCAAAGCAAAGGGTTCCTGGAAATCTGGAAATCTGGAGGAAAAGTAATACGGCGAATACTGCTAACACACTAATACCCCTTACAGACTAGCCCTACCATAGAGCTATGCCTGAAATGAGCTGTCATTAGTAGTAAAACATATGGAGTATGCGTCCATCGGGGGGGGGGGGTATCAGTGGGCGGAAGCCCTCTCAACCCTAGTCTCTCAAGCCGACCTATACCATTCTCAAAGTTAGAGTAGCGAGCCGTCAGCCCTAGACAGACTATCTCAACCCCTGCTTCATCCTCTATATTTACCTTACTGTTTCCTGAACCAACTTCTATCCGTCTCGACACAATGACTGTTTCGTGTTTACTCACCTCAGCCATACACCACCCTATATTTGTTTTCACACATATCTTGACTCTCGGGCGCTAAGAACTGCGTCCTCCTGTATTTAATCTAGGCTTCTTCTCTGCGGTATGCAGTACGACTTAACCCTAGCCACAACTCAACACCTCACCCCCTCCCCCTTCCCTGACCCAATCTACTAGGGGTGCCTTATACCATCCCCTGTGCCTCTCTACGCCCCTCCTCTCTCACTCCCTCCCTGCCCCCCGTCCCTGGTTTATGAGACAGGTCGACAGGGGGCGCCCCGCTCCACAACTGGAGCCTGATGCCCGGTAAGGGCTAAATTCCACTACCCATATTTTTCTGCCCTTTACTGGGCTTTACTACTTTCAAAAATCGTAAGTGGGAATAGAGGTTAGGTATAGGCAAGTTAGGCCTACTTAATATCATTCGAAAGGTTCTAAATTCGCTTTCAAATTATATGTAGGATGCAGTCTTTTAGTACTTTCTACGTGAAAGGTCATTACCAATAGCCATCAGTTAGAATCGCCTCGTAGAATAGAGGCTTTAAGGTGCCTTTTAAGTTTATACCTCAGCAAGGAAGGTAGGAGATGAACCCCATCTCTTGGTCTGAGACCCCGGGGTCTGAGACGATCATAAGTATTCTACGTAAGTATGGCTGTCCGAATTTAAGGTTCTACTTTAGTCTAGAATGTGCACTTGGAAAACCACAGAATTATACACGCACCCTTGATTTTGGACACACTACCGGGTAGAGGAATATATGAACTGCCAGATGGGATTGGGGGCACACATGTGTAAATTAATCATATTTTCGGCATAATATGTAGGCCTATGTATTTTGAAATGTGACTTTTTGTTGTTATTTGAATATAACACGTTCACGCCTCTTGAGATCGCCTTAAAATAAGATCGGTGAAAAACATGTAACATCAACAAAAAATCAGACAAACTGTTTCATTTTTCTCACACGTTTTCTCGCACGTGAAAAACAGATTTAAGTCGCCGACAAGCCGTGAAATGACACGTTGACACGCTTCTAAATCCGTTTTGTCTGCAATAATCGCCACTCCGAATTACGTCCTTATCCTAACGCCATCCCCTGGCTCCACCGGCCAATAAGCGGCCAAATCCTGGCCGATTCGTACTTTAAACCTGTCACGTCACATTTGAGATCTTCATGACGTCACCGGCATCCCTGACGTCATCATGACGTCAATTTGCGACCACCCTTCACACCTTTCACTCCTCAAAATGGTCTTTATCTAATGGTGATGGATCCACGTCTGCCGATACATATTTGGAATCTGTGAGGTCACATTTGAGATTTTCATGACGTCACTGGCGTCCCTGACGTCATCATGACGTCTGGTCGCGATCAGCTACGTCCCATACACTTCACTACTCTTCAATTTTCCCTCTGACAACCTTCACTCACTCAAAAAGGTCTTTATTCAATGGTAATGGATCCACGTCTGCCGATACATATTTGAAATCTGTGACGTCACTTTTGAGATTCTCATGACGTCACCAGCGTCCCTGACGTCATCATGACGTCTGGTCGCGACCACTGCGCTTCACTACTCTTCCATTTTCCCTCTGACACCTTTCACTTTCCAAAAAGGTCTTTATTTAATTGTGATGGATGCAGGTCTGTCTGTGTGCAGAGAACGAGAAACCCCCGTTAATTAATTACACGGGTCTGCCGCTCCACCACCACTGAGGGGTGGTTCTAATCACAGAGTCCTGTGTACGCTCCACTTGGCCTGACACGGATCCTGTGAGTGGCTCATTCAACGATGAGCTGCTCATTGTTGAATGATGGCTGGGTTCAACTAGCCGATTTTACGATTAGGCGATGTCAGAAAGTGTTATTAGTACTGAAAGTAAATCCTAGACTTGTTGTATATCATAAGAAACTGCTTTAATTCCATTTCAAATGGTGCGTATTTTGCCATATTATTAAATCAAACTCTGTAATGACATATTACAGGCAGTCATAATCGCATGGTGGGATATACACCTTTCCCACGAACCTGCTCAGTGAACCCTCCCATATGCATAGAAGCCTTGTTCCCAACGATTCCCATTGAAACCCATATCCCAATCGATTGTTCAGACCTATTCCACTAGCAGGGCGCCTTTTGTTGAAATAGGTCTATAGGCTTCGCGCTTTTATCTATTAGAATGAATGCATGTTGCTGGGCAGTACTTCTACGGACAGCCGACCAGCCTGATCTAAATTCAGGACGGACGGAATTGAGTTTGAATGTATTGACAGCATATCGACACAGGACGGTTTTGAAAAGATTATCAAACTAACTTATATTCATGTCATGCGATGCATCATGGACCAATTTTGGATCATAAATGTAGTTAATGTATTTAAAGATCTTTTGTTTTATACCACATAATGTGACACGATATTGAATTATTAGATAGTGTACCTATATTAGGTACGTGTTTGAAAAGTTGATAATTTCTAAAGAACAAGATGCACGTCTGATCGTAGCAATGCCTTATGACACAAGTTTCTAGACTCCGCCAAGGCTAATAAAACCATCCCCATAGACAAACCAGCCAGACAAAGCTAATAAATTCATTACTCTATAGACAGACCCACAGTCACCGGGCCCGTCTTTTATTCAAACCCACTGACAGACAAACAACGTTTGACGGACAGACGCAGACCCGCAGACAGACAGGCAGGCCGACCCGTGCCGACATATAATAAGATCCCCTGTATTAATCCTCCACCAACACAGTACCTAATCACCGCGAGCTGTCGAGTCCGTTTGAGTTAATCGGGGGAGGGGGAGCTGCTCGGGACGTGCTCATTACGGAGCGCCTCACTCGGCCCGCCGAGCTGGGTTTAATTAATTTAATGCTCAAACATAGCGGGAATGATTAAAGACGGCCCGGTCGTCTCCCAGGACGGCTGATTGTGGCCGTCCCTTAAATAAATCCCGATCAGACCAATCAGAGGGCTGCCGAGGCTGATGAGATATTTCCCGTACGGCGAGGGAGTCTCCATTAGGTACGTAGGGGTTGATACTATCTTATGATTGAAAAACATTCAGGCTTGATATTAAAAACAAACTAATCCGACTCAAAAATATTTGAGAGAAACAAATGCTAGATTATTCAATAGAATTGAAATGCACATATTTATCAATCATATTCGAAACTCACGTAGACATGGCTCTGCTCTGCATTAATCATATAAGGCAACAGACTTGAATTATTCATGTTTAGTTCCCTATATTTGCATTATTAAATCTGTATTGATATTTATGGCACGACGGTTGTCTTCACTTGCTTGCACCAGGTCTCTTAAGAAGTGCTGCATTAAGATTCAGGGCCATAATAAAACACCCCCCTCAGAGCAGTCAGTACCCACGGGACCCAATCTGCCATTCCACAATCACAACAGCTCCTGACAAAAACAAACGACATGCGCATTTACAGTGAAATCTCGCCTCCTTGGGTTCAGCCCACGATCACTCCCCGCGTCCTTGGGTGACCTTAGGTGACCTTGGGTGACCTTGGGATCCTGGAGGGGTCATTGGAACCACCCCCCGGAAGCCGGTCACAGGGGGTGAGGTCAGTGAAGCGTTAAGAGTCGGTGAGCCGTGACGATAGAGACAATGGGACGTTGGTAACAGCTCCCCCCCCCCCCCAGGGGTGGGGTATCCCGAGGTGTCCCGGAGGGCTCATGAGGGGCCCCTTGGATCCGTTATTGGGGGTTATGGTGAGTGCGTGCTCGGTGCCTGGAATAGTGCATGTTGATTGTTATGGATCATCTGGTTTGCTCCTTTTTAGTTGGACCGCTATAGGTATATATTTAGCAGAATCATCTGTGAAAAAGGGATTTACACTCCTGAAGTCAGTACCTTATGCATTAGATCAACTGATTAGATCCAAAACATTTATCAAACAGTCTAAGCAAAATATTTATGGGAATGAGGGTCTACTATTCCACCGTGTGAGTCTATCCATACCTCTTTCTCATGAAGCATGCATTGCTGCCAGTTGTTGGCAATGAAGGATTGCCTCTCTGCACACCCAATTTTGAGCGCCATATACATGTGTTAATTGGCTACAATTGGCAATCACTGATTCCGTCTTGGCAATCAACGGGACACTAAGAGATTCCCATACCCTCAGCCCTTTCCCTCTATATAGGATGTAAGCTATCCCGCCACTGTGGCTGGATGGTTCTGTGGTCATGAAAAAGGAACTCGTCCTCTTTCCATCTAATGCCACATATTTTTTGCATTATCCTATATGGAAAGACAATATCATCGTTATTCTCTTAGAAACAGAAACCCTGGAGAGAGGAACATTAGACTAGAATTCAGCAGGACACGGCTTGAAAACAAGCAGATCAAATCCCGGATAGGATAGGGACTGTAATAAGAGAACCAGGGAAGGAAAACAAGAATCTTAGTCTAGACGTCGAACTGATCTTATCAGGGCACGTCTCAGACACAAACAGATCCAATATCAGGTATCATGGCCTGGGTAGACTGAGTCTCCGCCTGTTATTACACCCGGCTCCCTTCACCTGGCTCGACAGGAGGTAGGACTGTACTGACAGTAGTGTTATGGAGGTGAAGCCTCTGTTCCACTGGGCGATTTTAGCTACCTGGGAATTTTCTAATTTTCTAATAGGAACCCACGCATGCTGCATACCATTCGAAAGAGAATTTTTAACAGGAACCCATGCATGCTACGTACCATTTAAAAGAGAATTTAAAAACCGCTCTAATGATATACAGCATGTCCTTATTCAAACTTATGCCCAGTGGCGATTTCTGAAATCGGGTGGAAAATCGGCTGGTTGACCACAGCCTTGTAAGACTGGGTAAAGACCCGTCTAGCCTCACCTGAGCCGGCGTCTGCCCTGCGTCTGTCAGGTAACACCGCTCACCTTTACCAGATCACAGGGACGCAGGTAAGGGTTACAGCACCAGGCTGCTGGGGGATGACACCAGGGTGTCCTGGGTGGGTGGGTGGGTGGGTGCGATAGAGAGCTCTGGTAACCTTCATATCCAATGCCTTGGCGAAAGGGAATCTTCTGGAATTCTAAGAAATGAGAGCGTTATACACGTTCTTTAATAGTGTGGTGCCCTGCTGGCGGATTTGTCTGAACCAAGGTATTGGGATGTGGCTTCCAATGGACCCAGGCAAAAGGAAAAAGTCCTATCTGAGAGGGTTCACTACCATGAAGAGACCTGGAGTACATGGCTTATCTGCATGAGGGGTACAGGGGTTCAAATGATATATTCCTCTAAAAGGGGCTGACCATGAGAAATTGGGACTAAGCTTTTTTGATGATGATGATTGTTGGAGTCTAACGTCCACTCAGCAATTTTTCAGCTATATCAGGACCACTCACATTTGTGTATACCAGTTGGCTGACCGAATTTATGGGACTGGAAACCATGGGAAGGCAAGGTAGTATAGCTGGCACAGCCAAGGCTCGAACCCGGTACAGCCATGTGCAAGGCAAGGACTCTATGCATTATACTATCCCGCCCCCTAAGCTTTTCTGATGGGTATATTACAAAAGGTACAGTCCTCTGATAGTAATTTATCATGAGATGCCTGGGGAGCATGGTTTATCTAAGGGGTAAAGGGACAGCGACGAATATCCGTGTGAACAGTTATAGCTGCACTTGTAAGTCGTGCCAACACTATTTTTCATGAACTAAATCTATGATATTGCTGTAAGTCTTGTTGGTTTATCTTTTATCATGTATTCATCTGTATTTGATTAATACAATTACACATACAAGTACTTGTTTATGTAGTTTAAGAAATAATTATGTTTAACAAATTCATTTGCTTGTATAAATCTGTTTGTGAACTGCTGTAGTCACAGCTAATAACTATAACTCAAAACGGAGTGGGAGGCCACCAAGTAGGTTATCAACATTAATGGAACCACTGACATCTCCACTAATGACATAATTACCTACCTTTGTACATCACATCAGGGAACTGTGAGAGCCGGACAGATTTAATTAAACTTTTCTGACAGAAAACAACCTGCACCTGCCGGCGACAAAAGTTGTAGCGGAATTTTGATTAAAGCAATATCCCATGATGCAGAAAAAAAACACACAAAAATAACAGCAAAATACAATTTCTTCACTTTGCGGACAAAACTCATTGTTGGGGCCCTGGATGGGGGGGTCCCGATGTCGCATGTCGAATTTAAGATTTAGCTATGTCGCCGTGTCGAATTTAAGAATAAGCCCTGTCGGATGTCATTAAAGGCTATGTCGCATGTCACTATGTTTTGGAGCCCAATGTCATGTCGTTAAGGCCCCATGTCGCATGTCGATTTTAAGAAATGCCGATGTCGCCGTGTCGAATTTAGTGGTCCAGACCCATATTGTTCCCTTGAAGTGGAGGACACCTGTAATACTTCCACCTCCCTCCAGGTGGCACTACAAGCACAGCTTCCGCTGGTATCCAGCGAGCATCAGAAGCAATAGGCCTTTATCAGAGGCACTGCTTGCAGGCCGGGAACAGGCGACAGTGTGCTCCTTCCGCCTCGTGCCTCCGGGGTGGGTTTCTTGCCCCTTGTAAGGGGAAGAAGCAGGTGTCGAGGAGGGGGATGTGAGAGATGACAGGTCGCCCTGTCCTCCCTGTACGAAAGGAGGTTTTTGCTGAAGGCACTACCGTCAGACTACATAGTACATGACATGAGCTGTGATGTGAGACCGCCATATGAGAGTATTAAGCAGGGGCAGATACAGGATTTTTGAAAGGGGGTCAGCTTAAAGCCTAAGTACTAAAATGACATGCATTTGCGCATACATGATCAACATTTTCCTCCCTGTTTGTGGTTCAACCCCCCCCCCCCCCCCCCCCCAAAAAAAAGGGGGGGGGTCAGGACCGCCAGGACCCCCCCCCCCCCCCCGATCCACCCCTGTTCAGGGTGCCGCTGCATGATTCTGAAGCAGGATGCATGATTTTCAAATATGTGGGGGAGGGTCCACATACAAGGTTAAGTCCTAAATTGGCATGCATTCATATGCAGGCGCGACCCATATTTTTTCTCTTTGGCAAGTTTAAGTACCCCACAAAAGGGGGTGGGGGTGGGTCAGGACCCCCTGGACGCCCCCCCCCCCCCTGCTGAACCCGTCCCTGCACAGAGATAACCTACACATGTGCATCCAGCAGTTGCATGAAATATAACCTTTATTCCGGACACTGATGCACTATGGGAATCTTTCTCGTCAGGTGTTGGTTGGTTGGTTGGTTATTGGGGTCTTACGCCGTATCAACATCCAAGGTTATATCATGGCGAGAACATGATTTTGACAATCCTGTCCTTGATGATCGTATCTATGGAATGATCGAATCTATGAGAAGATAGAGACCATACCCCTACACTTTTACCGAGGCAGGCGTTCTTTGATGTGCAGGGTCCCATAGGCAGGGCCCTACACACAACAGCCGGTGGTCTACTATAGAGACCTTTGATAACCCAGTTGTTGCCACTTGGAGACATGTAGAGGAGGGTAGCAGCCAACCCACCACAGCCCATCTCGTCAGGTGTAGTAAAGGCTTCACCCTGGAGGCTTACCCCACAAGGTGTCCTGGGTGACAGACGAGTAGAGGGACACCTGCTTGTCAGCCCAGACTGCTGGGAGAGGGCCCTGACCTTGTCTAGAGAACGATTAAAACACGTCTCTTTATAGCCTGACTATCAGCTGCTCCTGCTTTTAAAGTTCCACATAAACTCAGCAGACTCTAAGTACTACTTTTTATGCAGTTTTTTTGTAGTAGCCACTTTATATTTCAGTCTGCTTAGAGCTCATATAACTGAACAGAGGGAGACGATCGGTATTCTATCCACTTTCCTATCATCTTGCTTGTTATTGTTTTCATTCAAATGTTAAAGTCTCGCAGATACAAGTCTAGCTGGGTTTGGCACCTGGCTGAACATGTATATATTCCCTTGAATGACCTGAATCAGTAAAACTTTGATTAACATGGCGTTTAAATATTTCGCTGTGCACAATTCTAGATTCTAAACTAAAAGTTACATTGAAGCACTAACATATAAGCCTTTGCCTCAGTTTGATATAACTCAAAGTCATTCTAAAGTGTCGATGTTCAAGGTTAACCAAAACAATCCGTACAAAAATAGAACGTATTCATTGTTTGGACATTCAGGCTGAACTCACTACGGCGATCTGTGGCTAACTGATTGTATTTTTAGTGCTCACATGTCAACGTATGGTACTAAAATATACATGTTTATCTAAATTGCTGCAAATAACTGACTGAAAATTAGTCCAGTGGGTATTTGGCTTTACTATCAGCAGATTATAACCACTTGTTCTAGCCATCCTCTATAAGCCCGACAGTACACAGCCCCCAGTGCAAGTAGGTTAATTCATTGCCTAGATTACAGATGGTGCCGTTTCTAAGGGAGAGTGGTCGGATGGGTATGATGAGGTTGCCTGACGACGGGGCCAATGTTGCCAAGCTACTTACCGCCCCACGCTCTCCGCGCCCGCTGATTGGCTGGTAATCAGCCGAGTGGGGGCGCCACTGGTTCCCGGCGAGTCTGACTTGTGAAGCCCATTTACATAGGGTTGATCTGGTATCATACAACAACTTTTTGCTGCAGTATTTTTTCCTATGTTCTTAAGAAACTCATTGATATTTACTAATTGAAAAGGCAAAATCTGGTAACTCCTACCCTTTGGCTACAATTTTATAAAGTGTAGGTTTACATCAAAACGATTACCAGAAAAAGGCCTAAACAGCAGTAAGGTACCTATATATGGGCATGGGGATTTCAAAAAGGGGGATCCGCATATATAGGCCTGCTGAGTGCTCAATTGTTGCACATTCGCGCATGTACACTTGATGTTTTTTCTATTTCCAAAAGCGGTTGGGGGTGGGGGGTGGGGGGTGGGGGGTGGGAGGTCGGAACCCACTGGATCGCCCAACCCCCACCCCTGCCCTGGATCCGCCCTTGTTATATTACGTTCCACCTAGTTAAAGTCAACATATTCTCATATTCATTCAATAGATCTGTGAATACATCCATTAGTACTTGTTGAATACAACATTTCTTAAATTTATTATTTAACATTTGAATTTCTATACCATACTAGTCCTTTATATCGCGATGCTTCAAATGGTATTTCATTAAAAAAGGAGCAACAGCCGAAAACAAATTTTGTGTGCAGGTCATTTACCAAGAAAAAAAACACTGCATACGGGTAGCCCTCTCTGTGTGTAGTAAAGCCAGTCGTGGGCAGCCACACCCCGCCACACGCCATTGTGTCGTCAGGGCCCTCCTCTACAGAGACCGGTAGAACTAGTCCTTTCATGACCTAGAAACCTCTTGCATAATAGGCCCTTATACGTCCACTACAGACCATGGCTACTACTGGTCATTTAAAATTTATATATATATATATATACATATATATATACATATATATATATACATACATATATATACATATATATATATACATACATATATATATATACATACATATATATATATACATACATATATATACACACATATATATACATATATATATATATATATCATGTATTTTGGTTCTTCTATCTATAGCATATGGATAACTCCTTTGATGGTTGTCTGGGTGCTGGCTGGTTTACGGTCCAACCTACCATAAACCAGCTGCCCCAAAGCATACTAGGTGGCAGGGTGGAAGTCTCACCTTAAATGGTTGCTGGTTAACAGTCCTAGTCTGAGCATCTAGGGGACTTGGATGTAACTACAGTCTATGGTAGGACCGGGATGGGCCGGCCACTCAGTGGGGGCCGGTGTGGGGGGGGGGGGGGGATGGTCAGGGTCGGGCGTGGACTGACTGCCAACACCTGTCAACGCCGGGAACCAGATTACTACACAACACGCAGGAGACGCCATGTGTACACCGACACAATTTGTGTATTTAGAGATTATTTTTGACATTAGTATTTTTTGTGCCTAGTAGGCCTTAAGTCTAATTGAAATTGAATAAAGAGTGATCGTTCTTGACAATTCTGTCTTACAATGGTAGGGTTACTCTTGTCAGGTTGAGACTATCAATCTCGTAGCAGTGAGATAAAATTCTACACATTCACGTTAAAGCTGAGAAACCTGTTTCAGCAATGAATGGTTTGAACTGATAGACCTGATTTGTTTGTTTGTTGGGGTAGTTTGATGTCCGTCCAACACCGGAGGGTTCTTTCAGACTGCACAAGGTAATGCTTTTCAGCTGTGGGTGATTGTATCTATGATACGATTTAGGAGAAACCCGCCACTGGGTTTCAATACCTTACTCTTTCCAAAAAGTGGCAATGGGTCTTTTATGTGCAATGTCCCATAGAAAGGGCAGATAGCCTGAACATAACAGTTACTATCATGTCAATTTGGGATCGTTTGCACTATAGACCTATGCACCAAGAAAGGGTGACTTTAAAAGTTATGGAAAATATATATATAGCTTGTTTTGCTTAGTGTGTGTTTGAATTTTGGTTCGATCCAGGCACATACCCTAGTATTGGTTCAATAATGAAATAGATATAAATGAAAATTCCATTCTTAGTAAAAACCCAACATGTGCACTAATGGACAAACAGAAAAGACTTGTATACTACTGGATGCTCGGAAAAGTATTTTAATCTTCTAATGTTTGGACACATTGCACCCCAAAGCTATATAGGCATGAAGTGATTGGACAAAACCAGGACCTACTCTGTGTTTTAAGTGTAAGACATGTATACTGTATACATGAGGTGTGCTGGGACTGATAGTAACGGGTATACATATTACTGGTAGAGTGTGTTATGCACATTACTAGTAGTATATGATACACACATTACCAGTAGCATAGGATATATGTCTTGCTGGTAGTATATATAGTATACATTACTGGTATTTCATATATGTATATACATTGCTGGTATAGTACACATAGCTGATAGTATGTGCTATACATGTTACTGGTTATATACTGTATAATCATTCCTGGTAGTATATGGTATATGTGTTGCCGGTAGTATTATGTATATTATAAGCATTGCTGGTAGTATCTGGTAAATGCATGACTGTTAGTATGTAGTATACTCATTGCTGGTAGTATAATTATTGTATACATAATTATTGCTTTAGGTTCAGACTTATGATAATATAAGTGTTGAATAATCCTTCATATCCCAAGTGCAAATTTAAAGGGCTTTGGCAGTAGATCTGCGTAGGTCTATAACCAAGTATGAGTAGTACAGGAATTGGTCATACAGTATCATTGAAGACCTTGTAATACAGAAAACACACCATGATCCGTTTATATAATTGAGCCAATGTCATGACACTTTCCACACAACCAGTATTAAACCCTCAGGGCAGTGAGAATATTAAATAACCAATCAGCAAAGGCCTCGTGATAGCCCAGCTAACCCGATATAGGCCGAGAATCAGTGTAACCTTAAGTCAATCCCCAATTAATCTGACTCCCGCTAGGCGTCGCCCCACCCCCCGTACCAAGGGGGTTGGGCACCTCTCGGTTACCATGGAGACGGCGTGTACTGATTGCAGCTCGACTCACCTGGAAAAGAGAAGAAGAACAGGTAAGTGTCAGGGGTCAGCGAGCGAGGAGTATAGCCGACTAAGTGTCGCTTTTTCAATATTTGACCTTGAAATAAGTTTGTGATAAAAAGAAGAAAAAGAAGAGATTAAATTGGTAAAGATAATTTGCTTGTCTGAGACTAGCTGCACTGTCGTTAATGACAATGAAGATTAGCAGTGTGGGAACAAGAGTTGTCGGTCTATAATAGAATTAAAGGAGCAAGGACACATGGTAAAAGTATTAAATGGAAGAATACTTGCCCGGTGGTCTAGGCTAAATTGTGACATTGAGATAACTGTACTTCCATTGCTCTTTCATGAGTATTAACATCTGTAATACTACCTACAAGCTGAGCAGATCACGCAGGGAGTTAAAACTTGGCGCCACACAAAGGTAAACACAAACACTATAATGTGATGCCTCGTAAGACTGTGGTACAGTCCTATAAATACGTCCCAAGGTACAGTAATCCCAGAGCACAAATACAATTTACATTGCTTCAACTCATTGAACTGGCTAGCTCAATTTTTATTATTAGTCAGCTGTTAATAACAGCATGGGCAATCCATTAATAGCTGTTTGACCGACTGTGCGACAGAGTGGTCAGTATTTTACACCTGCTTTTATATCTCATTCGAAAGAGAATTCTGAAATCGTTCTTATGTTATATAAGATCATGTTTATAGTGGGTTTAATTTCCCTGCTGATTGTTAAAATCGGCAGCAAAATCAGTATACGGAATATAAGCGTTAATGTTATATAGTTCCTTATTTGCAGCTTCAAATGACATAAATGTCAGAACTTGCTTTAGGCAGTGAACATCCAAAGTCCTACAGCATACGTCCTTCAGAACTTCTGAGACACCTCAACAGATGTAAAGCAAAATCCAGACTGTTTATCCCATGTGACCGAGTCTTTTTTCCTTACCATGTCTTTAATCCAACTCACTTCTTCGAGTAATAGTAGAATTGTAAATACTCTAGTGGCTAGTCCTTCTTGGATATCACACGTTGTCTTCTGTACAGTGTTCTAGAGGTGTCGGCTATATCCACGTTAATCTGGTTGTGGTCAGCTATAAGCTGTAGGCCTAATCCCTGAGTAGTATTATACCGACGTCTGAGCACTGCGTCCTTTGTAATATGAGCAGCTCAGCGAAGGGGGCAATTCCCGCGATAGCAGTATATATGTGACTAATGTTCAGCAGTTTTAGATATTCAGAATGAAAACTCGAATTCAAATGCATATATTATTATTCTGCATTTCATATGTAAGACCTTGTAAAATCATCTGAGTTGTGCGTCTTCGGCAATATGAGCAGCTCATTGAAGGGTGCAATCCCCGCGGTCACAGTATATGACTAACAGGAGGTTTAAATATTCAGAATGAAAACTCTAATCAAATGCATATGATTATGATGTATTTCGTATGTAAGACCTTAAAACATTGGCTGACTAGTGCGTCTTTTGTAACATGACTACCTTGTTTACGCTGGCAATCCCTATACGTATCAGTGTAACTCTAACAAGATTTTTAAGTACTACTTATTAAAACCTTTATTTGAATATAACATATATCTATTATTTTGTTCACACTGAACTGAATAGGAACTGACTTACTGTTCATATCAAATAGCTAGACGGAGTCAATGGAGTCTATTGTTTGCCCTACTTACTAATAAAATCTTGCCCATACAGAGACAAGTTATCTGTTTTTAGGAGACCCTTGTTGTCCATGTTTGCCAACTGCTCCCACCTTGGGTCTACTTATGACATGACTCAGTGGTCACTTTGCCCGTGGCCAAGTTCTCGCGACGTGCCAGGGCCGCCCCACCCTTGTGGGTACAATATGAGATCACCAAATACTTAGTGGGTCTCCATTATTTCTTTCCCTGTCTGCATTGACCATGTATTGTTTCTACTAGGGTGGCCTTTGTTTGTTAAAAGGAGAGTTCATTTTTTCAGTAGGTAACTAACGGAAAAACAGCTTCTGGTAGGACATGTTTGAATCATTCATCAATCTGGTATTCTATTCATAACGTTGTATGACATCCCTTTTTACATCCCTGTCAGTCACTCATAAAAGACAAATATTGAACAATGTATCAGTGTCTGAAATTAAGGGGGCACTCAGGGTGCATGATTTGGCTGCATGGTGCATGTTTCTTAAATACTATGCACTCGGATGTGCACCGATTTTCTGAGCATTGGACTCTGTGTATAAGACACAATGTATGGAATATGAGCCGGGCGCATACATTTGGAACTATGCACCGAGTGGGTACATACACAATTTCCGTAATTTCAGACCCTGCTGTATATATGTATCCCCTACTTCCCTATAGCAATCACCATAAAACGTACCTGCAGACTACTATAGGTCAGAGATGAGGCTCACGTGATGTGACAATCACACTTCAGACTCTGAAGGTCAGGCAGGTCAAGTGGTATAGGAGTCCCCTATATGTGAGGTAAACACGTCGCCCCAGCTCAACCCTACGCCTTCTGAGCAGCTCAAGCATGGGGCAGATCCAGGGATGAGGAGTCCTGGGGGTCCTGACCCCCATCCCCCCCTCCCTTTGGTGGACCCCTATATTACAAAAAGAGAGGAAAATACAGCATGCACATGCACAAATGCATGCCCTTTTAGTATTTAGCCCTTATGCTGCCGACCCCCACTTTCGAAAATCCCATTTCTGCCCCTGATATAGGGGATATACATATACTTTTCATCCTGATTTTAAGCCAAGAAATTGGAGATGTCCGATATTTGTACACTATTCACCAAAGACTAAGGCAGTTGGGCACTCCAAAAGATACCCAACAATTCATCACTTTGGTCGCCTGACCAAACTACACTTCACTGTAGTAATACATGAGTGGAAACGCAGCTCCAGCCCTGCAGCTCCTGAGCAGCTCAGCGACCTTTGGGAGGTGCTCCCGAGTGGTCGAGAGATGCTCCATAGGACAAGATAAAGGGTCGGATGAAAAGAGAGATGTCGGGGGGGGGGGGGGGGGGGGCTGGAGCTGGAGGGGGAGATTGTGAGTCTAAAAACAAGCTCAGACTGTCAGTGTCTAACAATACATGAGAGCCGTAAGAAAACGGATCCGTGTCCGAAAGTAAGGAGGCACCCTGCACTCGAGATCCTTGTTTTTGAAACCAGAGCATGATGTTTTTGTTTTACAGTGTGCACCCAGCAGTTGCATATATTTTTTTTAATTGAATGGAAAGCCTTATTTCACAGGGGGGATGGAAAGGCTCCTGGATACACACTAGTCAAAGCAGGCCCGTAGCCGGGTTGGGGGGAGGTTCAGACGAACTCCCCCCCCCTTGGGCGAACCCTCTAAAATATGACCCTATGGTCCCTACAAATCCAAAAGAAATATGCATTTTAACCCTCTTAGTAAAAAAGAAAAGACCCACCTCTGAAAAAAGCTGGCTACGGGCCTGCAAAGTTATGCATCCGGTGAGTTTACACCTCAATTTCAGACACTGCATATGATGCCAGTTCTCATTTATTTCGTTAAACAAAGCAAAAAAAAATACAGACCACTGATGTGATCGTTCACAAAGAAAAAGAATCTTAAACAAAATGACAGAGTATCAATATCTAAATCTTTAAATCAACTAAGAATACCAATATAAGTTGGCTCTATGAGGTAGACATAAATAGTATTACATGACCTTTATAGAGGCCGTAATGTAAAGTCAAATGACACTGGGAAAGACCAAGTGTAAACCTATACCGCAATCGGGAGTTTTGCAGTGGGGGCCGCCATGTTGTATCACGTGGTACAAAGGAACACTCCTCATTGGCTGGCAGGTCGGCTTGACCCCCGAAATCTATTGGCGCCAAAGCAGCACGCATGCGCAGACCTAAACTCCCGACTTCAGTATATAGAACTATATAGCCTAACAGTAACAGTCAATAGGTACAGTATAGCTGCCAATAGATGCAACCAAAGGGTGAGTCCCATCCATCCCCTAACCCTCCATCCCACCCCACTGCCCACTATAATCCGTGGAATAGGGATGAGGGATAATGTCTTCAATAGAGCCTCAGCCAGAACTGCTCCCTCATACTCAATCTTTGGGCTAAATCCAAACGTTGAGCAATACCGAGCAAGTTTCCGGCTTAGTGTAAGCCTGGGTGTTGGATCGGGGGGAGACAAATTGCTTGTCATGCCAGTGTTTGGCCCTGGATGGTCCGCCAAGGAAATCAATAGGCGTTTTAGGGGAGGTATATGGGGCTGCTGAAGGCACTGTCATCTCCACTGAGAGATATACGACATCAGAGTGAAGACGAGGTGTATGTGACACAAGGGGTGGAGCGACTGAATCAGGCCCGTACCCAGGGTCTGCTGTGGGAAGGGGGGGGGGGGGGGGGGCAGAATCCCTAAGTGGGACTTTTGCTTATAATTTCAATAATTTTTAAACCTAAAAAGGGGATAACGACGTTCCCAAAGTGGAACTTTTCAATATTTTTTCACATTATTTCAGGGCTTTTACATTTTTATTTTTGAGGGAAAGGGGGAACTTTTGAAAAAAAAAGATTCTCTGTGGGGCGGGGGGGGGGGGGGCATCCCCCCTAGTTACGGGCCTGTAATGAATGTATGAATGTAGTGAATGATTGTAGCATTATATATCTATAATAGGTCAATTCTGCATTTGATGTTGTTTGAACTTTGATATGAATACTTCTGGAAGGGTAAATACACTTAGTTTTCCTACCCAATTCTATTTTCAACGTGGGGTAAAAAAGCAACAGAGCATCCTATCCCCCTCTATTTTCTAAAACCTTAAACCTATAGAACAGTACCGTAGTCATAATCGGCAACCATGACACACTCTTATTTCTAATCATATATCCTGACATTTTAAACCTTGCTAATGCACACAGACCACGAGGAACCTTCTCAAACTTGTTACTGACAAAGCACAGGATTTCTGCGTCCTAGTACTTGCACTTGAAGTTGTCCCCAAAACAAGACATGTGAGGATCCAGTCTACTCAGTCGGGTAGGACCTATCTACCAGAGATACGGCCGCTGGGAGCGGTGGTCCTACCCTGAGGGACGTCCCAGCAAGGTGATAAGGGTCCACCGACCGGCCGACCGGGGGACTGGGATGGGGAAGGCCGTATTACACTTCACGACTTGGGCTTGGGCTGTGATATCGACGCTATATGATTTTAATCTTTTTGTTAGCAGCTCAAGTCGTGTAGTTTAATGCCGCCTTTAGAGACCGAGGATTCCGTCCAGTGCAAATCGTTAACTTATTAATCAGTTTTTCCCACTTGCCTAAGATAGTTCTATTTAAAAGTAACAGCGTTGCGCTATGGTTATTAGCCTATGTACTGTTTTTTTCGTAGTTGAGACAATACAATTGTAAACTTCGTTGAACAATATGCAATAACTGTTGGACACATATCAAATTAGTGTCCGAAATTAAGGGTGCACCCTGCACCTGAGATGCACGTTTTGGCCGCCAGGTGAAAGTGTGCACGTGGCAGATGTACATATTTATGATATTTAAGGATAGAAAGCCTTCTATATCAGTGAGGGTGCATTTAAAGGTTCCTGGGCGCGCAGTTTTGAAAGCTATGCATCCAGTGGATGCACAAATTTAAAACTTAATTTCGGACACTGCAATGTCAGAAATACATTTTAATACCCCTTACAGGCTAGCCTCCGAATACGGATTATGACTGTTTTGAACTGTCATTATAAGCGAATTGTGAGGAAAGCTCGTGAAGTCTTTGCAATTGTACAAATAGAATTTGTTACAAATATCTTAATTTGATTTGCCATGGGGCACTTCCCATATATTTGTCATGTATTTAATTTGGTAGAGATTAGGCCTACATCAAAAGTTATTAACAAATCTGTATATAAAATCAAGTTTTGTAAATAATGTTTGTTGGGGTAGTTTAACGTCCGCCAGGCCCTTGATGTTTCTTTCCAGACTGGAAATTGTAAATAATGATTTGAAATTAAATCCGACTGAACTTGAAAGGTTTAATGTATTTTATGCTACAAGCCGACTTGTTTGTAACCGAGAACTGCAATATGACATTTACTGCACACAGTAACAGCAGAGACGAGACGTCACTTTGTGTTATGTACATGAGAGTAACTGTAGTCGTATTTTCTGTAGTCTTGCCTGAGGCTTTCAAAGGGAACTGCACTTTTCCCTTGGCAAGGCAAGAGCCCATGTAACCAAAGGAGCTTTTAGGGTAAGCAGAGCACGAGAATATCCCTCTTTTGTTGTCCCGGAACTATCGATATGGCGCTCTGCAGTAATACCTCCCGACAAACATCCTTCTCACGGACCCCTATTTTTACCCGAACACCTCACACGCCACGTGCTCCACACTGAGACAGCCCACTCGGTAATGTTCGCCCCACCGAAGTTTGCCTCGTTTTCCCGCTAATGTCATGCCCCGCTTTTCTTGCCACGCACGCCGCCTTCCCGTATAGCCGGAAGTGATGGATCGTCGCGCCGACGGAGGGGGGTATGAATAATAATGGCCATTGTTTGCCGCAAACACTCGCCCCCGGGCGGGCGCCGGGAATTTCAGCCAATCAGACGCGAGCGCTGTCGGTGCCGCCGGAGTCCGGGGCTTTCAGCTGGAGGTGCCTTGTCTTTCCCCTTGGATGCACATGACCTGGAGAACCTGAACGCAAAGGCTGCTGGGAGGCTGGCCTCCTCCAGCGTTGGGGATTAAGGGGGTGGGGGCACTTACTCCCAGCCTCCAGGTAATGTAATGGGCAGTGGGGGCATTCACTCCCTGCCTCCAGTTAACGTTATGGGCAGTGGGGGCACTTACCTCCAGCCTCCAGGTAACGTAATGGACAGTGGGGGTGCTTACTCCCAGACTACAGATAACATTATGGGCAGTGGGGGCACTTACCCCCAGCCTCCAAGTAATGCTATGGGCAGTGGGGGCACTCACTCCCAGCTTCCAGGTAATGTTATGGGCAGTGGGGGCACTTACTCCCAGCCTCCCGGTAACATTATAGACAGTGAGGGCACTTACTCCCAGCCTCCAGGTAACGTTATGGACAGTGGGGCCACTTACCCTCAGCCTCCAGGTAACGTTATTGACAGTGGGGGCACTTACTCCCAGCCTCCAGGTAACGCTATTGACAGTGGGGGCACTTACCCTCAGCCTCCAGGTAGCATTATGGGCAGTGGGGGTACTTACTCCCAGACTACAGATAACATTATGGGCAGTGGGGGCACTTACCCCCAGCCTCCAAGTAACGCTATGGGCAGTGGGGGCACTCACTCCCAGCTTCCAGGTAACGTTATGGGCAGTGGGGGCACTCACTCCCAGCCTCCAGGTAACGTTATGGACAGTGAGGGCACTTACTCCCAGCCTCCAGGTAACGTTATGGACAGTGAGGGCACTTACTCCCAGCCTCCAGGTAACGTTATGGGCAGTGAGGGCACTCACTCCCAGCCTCCAGGTAACGTTATGGGCAGCGGGGGCACTTACTCCCAGTCTCCAGGTAATGTTATGGGCAGTGGGGGCACTCACCTCCAGCCTCCAGGTAACATAATGGAACTCCACTCAGTCGCGTCCTCACCACTGGCGCAGGTGTCATTTATCTCATTAGACATTTGAAAAATAATGATCTGTCGTTATTTTCACATATCTCCTACTTTAGTCCTAAGAATATTCCAAAATCTAAGGCTTGCATTGGTTGTATTGAAAATCATACATTTTAGATTGGCTTCACAAACAAGTTCCGGTCATAAACAATGTAAGGATTCTCTGATTGGCTAAATCAGGACCCTCATGGGCCGTATAAGTTTGTCCTGACTTACAGATGACTGGTCGATAACAGATCTACTTTTGTTCTAGCCAACCATCAGCACCTCCTTTGGCTAGCTCGTACCGTGAAGCTCGATCATCTTGATGCCCTGTAGAAGTAGCCGCGTCAGGTTTCTGATTTGAACTACCCTTATTGTGACCATAGTCTGTAGGCTCTCTTGTTTAGCTAAGTCGGTGATCTCTAGGCAGCTACATGCTGTGCAAATTGAATCATTTATCCCAGGTCCATTAATTCAGCTTCTCACCTACGCCAACCTAATGTTAAAATATGACATTAGGAACATTTTAGCAAAAGTTTAGAACTTCACATGACAAAAAAGCAAGCTTGCATGCTGTTTTTACTGCGAAAGTTGGCCCCAACCCCATTAGGGACATTTTTCTTCCAAAGTACCCCTCTTCTCCCCTTATGGATATCCTGCATCCGCCAGTCGGTACTATATTTCAGACAAAGTGCCCCCTCGCCTTGAGTAAACCCTACAGCCCCTAAAGACTTATCATTATCAGGTCCCAGGTCCTCCCTTGGACAAAGTCCCTTCCCTCCGGAGGCTCAAAGTTTGCAGTCTCCACTTCAAAGCCAAGTTATCTCTGATGCAAAATCTTTTTCCAAGGCAATCGATGTTTCTCAACTCGAAACGCTTAGGCGGCCTTTCCAGACGAACTGATCCCATTAAGCGAGACTCTCGTCCCCTCTCGTCCCGGCCACGAGAACTGCGCCCAACACGAGAAACAAGACTTTTGGTTTGGAAATCTCATCAGCTGCGCTATGAAGCTGTGAGCTGGGATCGTTGCCCGGAGCCACTCGTATCTAAACCCCTCCTAATGCCGGGGGTCGGTTCGCGCCTCCACATCAGAAGAGTTCCGGAGAGCGGTATGGATGGGAAAGTGGGGAGGGAGGGATTGGAGGTTGTGGGAGGGAGAGGGAAAGGAGGGACTTGCCATAGATCCAGACTTATTGACAGTGGGTTTCCTTGGTAACGCCGAGCCCAGAGGCTCACTCCATCAGTGGTTCACGCTTCACTGCCCTCCCCCCGCCTCATCAGCCTCGTCACCATGGCAACGGGACGCCGAGGGAGACGCAGGGTCAGAGAAGGGGACGCTGGAGGGGGGGGAGGGAGGGGAGGGGAAGGGTCAAGGATCCATCTTATAATGCCCCTTTAAAAGAGAAGTGACAGACTAATGTTGACCTACTTATTTGATCAAGGTTACTGGTCAGGATTCAGACGTTCCCATGTAACCTTCCGCTTGAGATGAGACTGAAGGAATGTATATAACCTGAATGGACATTCTAAGGATTGGATAACCATTGGTATGGCAGGACTTCTTTCAAGCGGATACGAACATTTCCTTTTTGTAACTTCCTTAACCTGGAATACTATCTTCTTCAGGACAAATCAGTATTGGATTTTCTCGGTCCTATGCATTGTAATGAGAGCCAATGTAACAAACATTTCAACTGATTACATCGATAAGGTACTCCGGTAAATGCAGGGTGCCAACGATTCTTTTCAGTAACAAAAATAAGGCCCTTATGAATAAAAGTTCTAAAGGAAAAACGTTAGAGCCCTTTCAATTTAGACATGTTAAGACCATTTAATAATATCTTTTATTGATTAATATCTGCAAGGGCACCCTGAAACAAGCTTATTTTGTGACTGTGCGATATAACAAGGTACATATAGTCCATACCTCAAATCAGACATAAGCCAGTTTCCGTAGACGCCCAAGCTGTAGTACATTTAGATTGAATCTCAGCTCTGATATGGAAACCTCCCAGCATCTGGTTTACCTGACATTGCCCTCCTCCTGGGGACCTTACACTGTCAAATCCAATTGGTCGTGGAGTCTTTGAGACCTCGCCCATATGAGCGGAGACACCGCTCGTTTTGTTGCCATGGTGAGGGGACACTGGAGGGTACGGGAGCGCTTAGTTAGCCTGACAGGACAAGTGTAATTACATTAATTAACGTGCCTCCTGGGGGACTGGGGTCGGGATAATGTAATGAGTTGCCACATAATGCCCCAATAGCTTGTCGGCCGGCCCACCTGACTCCAGGGCTAATTTCCTAGAAATGGTTTCCAGAAATGGTCCCTAGAAATGGCCATGCTCGGCCAAAGCTTGTTTGGCGGCAATTTCCCGGTAACTGACAGAGGCATGGAGAAATATGACTCGTCGTGATGTGTGCTTTGTCTTCACTGAATGGGGAAAGGTTGATTGCATTATTTGTAACTAGCGGGTGAGGCAATTAATGGGACTGCTGCAGTATATTTACACGCTTTCCTTGCAAGACCTGTTTTCTGTATTTGTGATAGCAAAACTTGTTCCCTCCAGGCAATTATTAATGCTTTCAAAACGGGTATTTCCATGTTTAAATTGGCCGTTTGGACGATAATACACATTATACCACACAATATTGTAAGGAAATGTCTGTTATTCTTTTTCTTCATTGAGCAGCGCTCTTTATTGTATACATCCTACAGGTTACAAGTTACAGGTATAGTTTCTCCGCTGATTTTTGGCATTTAAGTGTCTGTTATTCTAACTACTTAAAGAAACTTTTAATCAGATAACAAGAAACAAAGTACTTAGCGACAAACTTCGCCTGTGCATGAGCAATGGTCGACCCTCAATACACCGAAGGCTATCCTACTACCAGTGGACTGAATGGGTCATGAACACTGACCACCACGAATCCAGCTGCCACACACAGTTGAGGGAGGGGTTTAGGATAGGGCTACAGCAAGATCCTTGCAAGCACTGCCATGCACCTAGTACTGAGTGACCTGTCACTCGCTCACCAACCTAGAACTGCCCACCTGCAGGTGACATTGGTGATGCTAATTTGAAGGGGTGAGGGCTATTTGACCTTATGTAACCTACTTCTGTTTTTCTAACACTGCTTGAGTTTAACAATAATTGGGGGAGAATGCCCTTCAACTGCTAAACATGGCATTGTGTAACCAGTCACTGAGATCAAGAGAATTAAATGACTGAAGACATGCATGACTGATTGAGAGAGTGCCCACCAACAGCTATAAGCCTATCCAAATATATCAAGGGACTAACAATAACCAGTCACTGAGATCAAAGAGAATTAAATGACTGAAAACATGACACATTGACTGATTGTGGGAGTCCCCACCATTAGCTATAAGACTATACAAATATATCAAGGGGCTCCCTAAAACTCATTAATATCTTAATCGTTTCCTTTTGAATGTATCCTTGGTCCAAGATAACCTGTCCATTATGATTTATACCCCAATATATATGAAATAATGGCAATAATACCAGATGTCACAGTTTCTGAACCGATGTTTTCTTCATGTAACCATCGTCAGTCTCCCCCAATGAGCACCTGTTAAGGCACTAAGTGACAAAAGGCACTAAGTGGCAACATTTTGTCACTTAGTGCCTTTTTGTCACTTAGTGCCTATCTCAAGGCACTAAGTGACAAAAACATCCTTATGTGGTAAAGACACTAAATGACAAAACTTTTGCCATTTGCTTTCTTTTTGTCATTAATTACTTAGTCTCTTTTTATTCATTCATTGATTGATTTTTAATCTTTTATTTTCTTTATATTTACTAATTAATTATTTTTTATCTTTGATAATTGGTTTTTTTTAAATTGATTATACAAGAATTAATTGATTGATTAATTAATTATTGATGAATCATTTATTCATTCATTTATAAGTAACTGAGTTACAAATCTTTTGCCCTTTACGTCATCTTTGTCATTGATTATTCAGTGTCCCTTTATCTATTCATCAAGTATTTTTTTTATTTATCTATTAATTTAACCTTTTTTTGATTAATTTTTATTTATTCATTGATTTTTGTTATTTATTTATTATTTATTTTCATTTGATTATTGATGACTTATTTATTTATCCATTTACTGATAATCTATCTATCTATAATCTTCACTTTTTATTTATTCATCACGATTAATTAACTTTTAGTCATAATTATTAATTTTATTTTCATTATCTATTATTGATTTATTATTGATTTTTTAAATGTTCATTTGTTTAATGATTTATGATTTATGTTTTTTTATTATTAATTAACTAATTTTATCTATTAATTATGTCAGCTCCCGGTCACTTAATTTTCCATTTAGTGATGATTAATCTATCTATTATTTTCACTATCTTTTTATTTATTTATTATAATTGATTAACTTTTATTCACAATTATTAACTTTATGATCATTGTTTATAGTTTATCTATCATTAATTATTTGAATATTCATTTGTTTAATGATTTATGATTTATGATTTTTTATTACTAATTAACTAATTGTATCTACTAATCATTTTATTTATTCACTAATTAATTATTATGGAATATATAATGCTTATCTATTTATCACTTATTCATGAATCAAAATTATTTTGTTCTCTATTAATCACTTTTTATCTATCTATTAATTATCTATTTCTTAATAAATCCTTTATTGCTAACCATTTCATATTATTAATTGATTAAAACAAAATTATTATTAATTAATTAAAACAAAATGAAAAATTTCTAATTACTAATTAATAAAATAACAAAATGTTTGTTGGTTTTAGTTTTTGTCACTTAGTGCCAGTTGAGGTTTTTGTCACTTAGTGCCTTAAGGGTGGCACTAAGTGACAAAAATTCAGATTTTGTCATTTAGTGCCATTTTGTCACTTAGTGCCTTAACAGCACCCCTTACACGTCCTATCTATCAATTATGTATCGGGCCAAGGGTCTGCCATGCTGCCAGGTCGGAATTCAAGATTGCCGGGTACCTAAATGGCCTCTTTTTACGGGTCCCCCGGTGCTGTGGGGTGGTTTCAGGTACCTGCCCCCAGCTGTCATTCCTATGAAACATGTAGGAGGCGACTTGGCACTAACGACACCAATCGCCACTAGGGGGCGGGTTTGGCCGGGGTCACGCCCCCAGTCGGCTTGTACCCGACCTGTTGCTCATTAGAAAGCAGCGCGTGCCAAGATGCCACCGGATATCAGCGGACGACAATATACCCAATATGGCGGGCCTGAGGGGGTGATACATGGGGGGGGGGGGGGGTATTTATATAATGAAAGCTGATACTTGTTGTACAATGAAACAGCTTCAAAATTCACCGGAAATGAATTACAGAGAAGCTCTTGGCTGTATAATCTCTGTGTACTGATTAACATAATACTCGTTGTTTGCATGAGGCTAGGCTTCAGAAAGGTTGGTTTCCTGTCCGAGTTTCCTGTCCAGCGGATGACTAGAAATATAATCAGGAGAAATATTTAAGTCGGCAATGTTTTTTCGATAAAGTTATGACAGAAACCTTTGATAAAATCTAACTAAAAAAGAGTAAAAGCTTTTCAGTCAGCCCTCCAATACTTAGCGGTAAACAGGAAACAACCCTATTTTAAGAGTGGCCTGATACAGATATAGTGCCCCCTCTATCGGGGGTTAACTAGGTCAGTGGCCGGTACTACGTCACCGTCACTGTCCACATGTCAATACTGACCGACGGAGAGGATAAACCAGATCGAGGCTTGACCTCCACACCAGGTCACCTGACCCTCTGTCCAGTCAGTCAGATTGGTCACTTGGATTTTGACGGAATTTTCAGACCGTAGGGCTTGGTATTCTGTACGGGTATTTCACGCAGGGTTATCTGCATGTTGTTTGAAACATGGCCAATAGATCTTGTGCAGATGTGGTCACTGGTTTCTAAAGCGTTAGGTTTTATGGTGACCTGAACTTCTGCGAACACTTATTTCAGGTTTGCATAGGAAAAATGAAATCAGAAAGTGCATATATCAATCATAGAAGCCCCTAATCTTGTTACGTGAGTCAGAAACGTCTATGTAAACGAACAGAAAGACAGCAGGGGATAAGAAGTGTTCCAAATACCTCCTCTCCTAGCCTTGTAACAATCTGGCACATCACGCTACAAAATTAATTGAATTCATGCTGCTAGATCGTGCAAGATTCTAACACATTAAACATGGCAGCAGAAGAAGAATTTCAGCGAAATATGAGCGGACATGAATTTTCACCTTGATGTATCAAATTGCAGTTTTGTTTCATGGACATCTTTTTGGCATAATGGGCTGAGCTTTGATTTCAGTTAACTATCAAGGGAGTCGTATAATTATGGAATCCATGATATTAAGGCATCGATGAAGTGTAAAGCCCTATACCCACTAGGCGAATTTGAGCCAAGTCGCCAACTCATCAGCGCTAAAACCGACCGATTCTATACTAGAATAGTTTATTTTAGCACCGACTCATATCAAACATGTATATTTCAATATTGTACAATAATTGGGGAACTCGGCCCTATTGGGTATGATACTTAAGCCCCATACCCACTTAGCGATCTACCCGTCGACTGGCGACCGGCGACTGTGAGAGGGGCCGTCGTCGTCGCCGGGCGACTGTGATATTCAGCAAGTTTGATATTTTCCCGGCGATTTTCCCGGCGATTTTCCCGGCGATTTTCCCGGCGATCCCGTCGCCCGTCGCCCAGGAAACACGCCATACCCATGGGGAATCGCCGGGCGACTGTGGTCGTCGAGCGACTGGCCTCCGCCGATTATGTAATTACCCCTCGTCGCCAGTCGCTGGTCGCCGGGTAGATCGCTAAGTGGGTATGGGGCTTAAAGGGGTAAAGCTCCGTACCCACTTAGCGATCTACCCGGCGACCGGCGACCGGCGACAAGAGGTAATTACATAATCGGCAGTGTCCAGTCGCCGGCAAGCAGAGTCGCCCGGCGATTCTCCGTTGGTATGGTGCAAGTTCTCGGCGACGAGCGATGGATGACGGGATCGCCGGGAAAATCGCCGAGAAATTATCAAACTTGCTTGATATGCCAGTCGCCCGGCGACGACGACGGAGTTTCTCCCCGTCGCCCGTCGTCCGTCGCCGCTAGGGTCGCTAAGTGGGTATGGCCCTTAAGGGATAAAGGCCCGGCCACACTACACGACTGACCTCAACTCGATGGTCGAGTTGAGTTGAGTTGGGCTCAGTCTTATAGTGTGGCCGGGAGAGTCGTAGGAAAACCCCCCGACAGTTGAGTTGGGTCTTACATGTTGGGAAGATGAAGATGTACGACTGGATCGTCGGGTCGTAGGGGGGAGTGTAGTAGATATATCAATATACCATATAACCTCTTAGATCCGACAGTCGAGTCGTAATCTATGGCATGGTAGAGTTTCTTTGCTAAGACCAGACAGTCTTAGGCATTGGCGCCATCAGAACCTACGACAGTCGAGTTGAGTTGAGTTGGTAAGTATGGCCGGAGTTTAAAATTAGGGTATCACTTTCGTCTGACAATTAAGTGTAGCACTTTACTCCACAAATGCTCTCAATAAGTCTCATTCTGAACGTCACAATCAGCTGATCACAATGAGGCAAGTCCTACTCTTAGTCTGCTGTTAGTATTGAAGCAAGCGCGAAACATTATCCTGAAAGGATCCTTTATAGAGACTTGCCCTCCTTACTGATCGGCTTAGCAAGAGAAGAAGTAGGTACTATGAACTAAGACATATCCTCAGAAGGAGTGAGACATTTCATAATACTATTGTTTCAATATTTAACATAATGTCAGTCGATATCGTATGCATGATGCAGGATGTTTAAATAACTTCAATAACACCGCGATCGGATGTTTTTGTTGTTGTTGCTGTTTTACACAGAATACTCATGTCAGATCGTTTGATGTGTTTCTGGTTTCCAATGAAAACAGGAAATTATTTGGTATAAATACTTTCTATGCTAATAGCATTAGTATTGATACTTAATACTACTAAGAACATCTTATTTATACATGTTTATTTTCTGATAATAGCAGTTGTTAAAACAACATTATCCTTGTCTGAAACAAAGCGAATGAATCACACGAGGTTGTTATTGCCTTCCAGTTATGTATAATCTTGTAATCATTCCATTTATACACAATACTCAAGTCAACTGGGGATATCCTTATTGAATTAATTCTAGAAGTTTCTTAATGGCTTGGACCAATAATTTTTCTGAACATTCATCATTTAGAGATATGCATCTTCCCATCAATCATTTTCGGGAATTTCCCCACTAAAATTAAACAAATGAGAAATAAGCCATCAGTCACTGGTCTGAGACCCCCGGCTGACTGTTCCCAGAGTGATGGAGTACCTTACGGTGGGCTTTGTGGACTGGAGGCCTGGGAAAACTCTGTCGTGTGTTCAATATTGCAATACACACTCTGAAAATCAAATATTAGGCGCTAGAACGTAAACACTGAGAACCTATACACGTAGCTGTGGCTTGATATAACAGTATCGAATTTGAAAACAGAATTCAGAATTGACAAAAAAGAATCGTGCACAGGCATGTAGAAATATCCAGGTGTAAAAACAAGAGAGATAACGTTTTTTTTCTGCTGTTAAAATAACATTGTTATCTGGGATTACGAGGTTGTTTGGCACTAATTGTTTAAGTGGTTGGGTGGCAGATAAAAGTTGCGTGCATCACGACAAGCAATGTAACCGTCATGGGTTGTGTTTGTTAATTTATAACCTGAACATAATCGTCCATCACTGAAATTAAATTGTTCCTATTTCTGGAATCCAGAGGCAAAAATGTTTATGTTTACTTAATACAGGTAATCCTCGATATTTTGAGTCCGGGATTTGTTGACGCTATGGTATTTCTAATGCTAGTTATGTTTTTTTTATACCCAGTATTACAGCCCCATCACACCTCTCGGAAACCCTTGGCTGGTTCTATTAATCAATCACATATAGATATGTTTGGGATTCAGGGAGGACTGTATTAGGATAATATATTTTATGAACCAAAATGCCTAGCACCGTTGCACGTTGGGTCAGGGTGGACACAATATTTTGTCTTCAGGGATGTAAGTTAGGATAAAAGAAAAAATCTGAAAAAGCATATATAAAATATGAAATTATGTTAAAATGCTATGAAAGGTGATGTAAGCAAGTATTTTTTTGAACTCCTTATGGGAAATGTCGAACTAATAAAAAAAAACTGAAATCAGACAAAAATCTGACAACTTACATCTCTGTTTCTTGCACAACATGAGATCATTATACTAGAAATGAATAAGGCATGTTTATAAAATGAACATTTATTATTTGGAGGTAATTATAAGATATTTTACATATACTTTGTAGTGGACTGGTAGAAGTGATGATAAGTTCGTTGGAGGTATATATATTTTCCTCTAGTAAAGTCCGATACGAAGTAGTATATATAAATGAGTCCGACAGTCTCAGGCCCTATTGTTTTTATGTTATATTAGTTTAAGGGCGTCGGTGGGCGGGTAACTTTCGCGTCCTGCTGGTTGAGAGTTCAAATCAAGAATGGCGGGAGCGGTGCCACTGCTGTGAGAGTGGCAGTTGGGATTAGGGGTATACCCCCTCCCTCCTATAGTTCAATTGTGGAGTGATTGTTGTAGTCCACAAATAACATGCCAGGTTGTTATAATGCCAAGCAATCAGGCAGTAGCCTGATGCCTTTCCAAATCGTGATCTTGAAGGCACTGAGATCCTCAGTCATAAGTAACAAATGAGCAACTCTTACGTTCGCTCTCCGACCCGATTCACTCACTAGATGCTCTGCTTGGTCAGGTGATGTATCGATGAATTGATGGGACCGTGTCCAAGCGGGCTGAAAGCGTCTTTGGGATGTCAATTGTAGTCTTTGTAGATATTTGTACAGAAGGTAGATATTTATGTTTGTTTTTAAGGTATTCAGGATTATTCACCAAGATGGGAAGGGCGGTTAGTAACATAATTCACCTAAAAGATGGCAGTGCCCCTTTTAACATGAAGAGTAGGTGGTAAATTTGTCCTTTTGTAATTTGTACATTGTTTATGAGAAAACTGTATATGTCTACTTTCTATGCCTTAAACTTTTCCCTTAAGATGAACATCTAGGTATTTCTAATAGGAAATTAGATGGACAGATTTCTTACTGAAATGTGTAACATTGCATGTGATGTGCCATAGCCCTCCTTCCTTCCTGCGCCTACCCGACACTCTCGGCGGTGTGCTAGCTGGGTATGGCGTAGAAGAGCCAGTCAAATAATTCCTCTTGAAATATAACAGCACAAAAGGCACTGGTGCATGAGGAATACAGACGGCTGGGATGTTGAGTCAGATTGTATATACATAAGCCTAAAAAACTATTCTCCTAACTGTAGGATATGGACTTTATCTCTAGAGGACATATAAAGAGAGTATAGACCTTTTTCATTAAGAGTGTGGCGCCCCTGGTGAACTAAATTGAAACAGTGTTTAGGTCTTTTCCTATAGTTAACCTATATGGTTAACTATAGGAATAGACCTAAAAATGTGTTTCTATTTAATTCACTAGGGGCGCCACACCCTTATGAAAAAGGTCTATTTGCTAGTATACCATCTGAATTACTATTATACTGTACACTACCCTAGTAGGCCTATACTGTAGGCACCACTGGAATCAATATTCAATATAAAGAAACGCATCAAATATATCCCAAAGATATCATTTTATCAGAAAAGCTGAGGCAACCTCTTTGCTTCTATAGAATCATCTTAAGAGAATTTAATGTCTTCCATTTCAGAAGAAGTCGAGGAAGCTATGATCTAGCTAAGGGCTATGACCATTAAGGACATGTCAATTTGTCTAATCCTATATGTGTTCTAATCCTATATGTTCTAACAATTCTATTCGTGCTTAAAGCCATCATTTTTAAGTTGCGTAGGAGTTGAGACTTCAGAGAAAAGCCTTTTATCTTTTACCTTCTGGGAAAGCCTCTTCGTGATGTGCGTCATAGCCGAGTCTAAGACAGGGACTGTCGGGACCAGAAATATTACACTATAATCTTACTTTCATTATCATGCAAGGAGACTCAGAGAGAGATGTAAAAGGCTGCTGTTGGTATAAAAGAAGGCGCATGTCATGGGATAGGAGAGGGGCTGCTGGATCATAGGAGTTTTACATGGGGATTGGCGAGGGCTATAAGAGACATTTGCCCATAAATAGTGTCTCTATACATAGACCTCGTGACTTCATGTTTAAGGATCCAGAACAGATCACGTGATCTCCAGACCAGTCATTCTTTGATACTTCCTCCGACGTTGAGCTCAAAGGTCGTAATACACTGCACGACTAGAGGCAGCGATATGACGGTGTTGCAGAGAAATCAAACATATTGAGAGATAAATCATACCCTAGGATAATATAGGTTCAGTAGTTAAGAGTTATTGATATAGGCAGGGTGATAACCGAAGTGTTATCACCCTGCAGGTTGATACATGAAAGTTTTCTGGCACAGAAAATAGTTCCACTTGTTAAGTTAGTCCATAGAGATACATATGGTTAGTCTAAGCTTTAAGATGTCACTTTAGAATTTTTCCAGGGTTTAATAAATCCATAACCAACCAGGGAGGTAAGACGGTGGGTTATCAACCCTCGGTGTGTCAGGGATATCAGCCTTCAGACCCTGCCCGCATGCTGATATCCCTGACACACCTTGGTTTCAAAGCCCACCTCGTCCTCCTCCCTGGTCGGTTATACATATCCTATTTGTTACACTTATATGCAAGACTTCAACCTGCCATTTCTTTTAACAATTATATCACATCCGCGATATCATCATAACAAACTGTAATCGTAGCTCACAATGTAGTGTAATACCGCTTTCACTCTCAAAGCCGACTTCTACTACCAACAGCGCCTCAACCCCATGGAGTAAACGAACCAAGGATCCGCTGGGAGACTGAGTTCGGTTCTTACCTGTAATCACTCTCCCCCCACAGACAACACCTGCTACAGACAACGACCTCTGGGGAAGAGTGTTAAAGTCGACTCCCAGTCGGAGTTCGATTCTTCCTGGTTTAATTCAAAGGAATGGCTTGTCAGGTGGGAAGGGGGAAGGATATTTCTTACTCGGGCCTTAAACTTAAAGTACTCAAAGTGGATGACTTTTCCCGTTACAGACAGGCCCTGATTTGGAGAGTGGGGCCGTGCGGGGCACGTGCCCCAAGGCCCTGTTTTTTGCACAACTTTTGTCTTTTTTTTTCACACCTTTTCCATTCCCTGTGCCCCAAGAGCACATGAGAACATTTTATAAGTGGACGCTCCCCTTATGAAATTCTTGACTCCACCTTTGAAACAGTTACAAGCTGACACTGCTTGATAGTGGTACTTATACATACATGTACCGTCACTGTTACAATTTAATATGTATCACCATTAGCAACTGACCTCTGGCTTTTGCGGTCCTTACAGTAAGGTAGCTTCTGTTCGGTTACTCTCATTGAAATTCCCTTTGAGAAGTGAATCAGTGCTAATGTTGCACAAGTGTTCTTTTTACACGCGTATGCCTGCGTAACCGGCTGAGATCCACAGAGTTTATAAACCATTCTGAACGGTTTCTGTTACTCTCCCACAAAGGCCTAAGTATTGTTTGAAAATTCAATCTATATCTTGACATTTAGAGGACGTCCTACATCTTTGACATGTACAAAAATACACAGCCTGCCATACACGGACACTGAAGTAACTGTTTTTAGGGCTGAAATCATTAAGTCTGCTTTCCGTGTCATAAAAGTCGTGGCTTGCATGTAAACGCCCAACCGCCTTCAGAACATCGTACACAAAGGAAAAGGTTCAAAGACTTCTTTTATTTGGTCTTTTTATCACGATGTTTGATACTGCATTCACGGTTCTATAGACCTACTTTTATCTCAGAAGATTGACGTCTAACATGATACAGTCATATTATATTGCTTTAGTATTAACTGTCTATTCCTTACTATGCAAAGGCTGCTTATAACTTCCAGTTTGAAAAACTGTAATGTTTTATAATTATATTTCTGACAATTAAAAATAAAAGTTTCAAGTTACTTCCCTATTACAATTTAGGCCTGAAATATACAAAAAGAAACTTCAAAGGGCCTGAGTGGTCCGGTTCAACCCCAACTATAAAAAAATACTCTTTACATTAGTGATCCTATTTATAATATTTACATTTCATTTCAATATTGAAGTAGTTGCATTAGCCAGATTAGATCTCTGAAATCTATTAAGCAATTTACATTAGACTGAATGGATGCTGTCAGCCGATAAAAGCAGTCAAATAATGAACTGAAAAATCTCTCTCACTAATTCATCTGTTCCTACTTCATAGCCAGCTCGAGTTGTGCTCTGTAAATATTACATAATGTTTCCTTGGGAATATAGATTAGTAATACAATATATTGATCTACCCATTCTACTTCCGAGTTAGGGGCTCATTTATATATAATTGATAATGAATTATTCGCTCGTGGAGCCTAAAATACAGTTAAATGAATAAGAAAACACGTCCTTATTATTTGTCTTTGATGCAGTATTGTATTAGCAGTAATTCCAATGCTACTCTTAAAATTGTACTGACGGATTGTCTATGATTAGTACTAAGTATACTCTAAAAACAAGAAAAAGCTCGAAATTCCTCAGCAACATGCAAAGTCCATCTCTTAAAGGAATGTCCTAAACAAAGTAAATCGTGATACGTTCTTTTGATTAAACTTTCAAGTCGGATCTTTCGAGAGTATTCTTAACTGAGTTTATTTCAGGATCCCACGACCGAAGATACTACAAATACGCCTTCCTTCCTAGAAAAATACAGAAATCCAATTTTCTTTCAAGTGAGAGCGCCCATGGGACCACACTGCGCCTACAGAACGGAGACGTCGGTACGCGGTTATTTGTCAAACGGAGAAGGATTAATATGCTTTGTTTTGCCAAAGCAGCCGCTGGACTTTTAATGAGTTTGTACACAGGTTTTTGCCTGCCTCCAATACCAAGTGGCGTATAATCTTCTTGTGTTGTGATTACGGGACGGATCCATCGGTTAAATTAACGTCCTGGTGGGGGTGTGTTCTCGTAACGGCCCGTCAATACAGTGTTAATCAGGACGTCCACTAAAAGGGTCGGCCGGTTATTCACCATCACACGCTCAGCCCACACGTTTCTATTTTAAAATGAAAGTGAAACTAATCTCGACTACACGTGGAAACCTTGTAATTGTCAAATGATTCGGAAATGAACAATTATTTTTGAATGATATCTAAGGTAATGGAAACTGGTAAATATAACTCTGGTTGGATAAAATAATTATAGAAACCAAGGATGATTATACAGTTGAAAAAGTAAAATGATCAAAAGTAAAATCAAGCTGTTAAGCTGCATCGGCCTGAGGTCTCCTGGCTCAAATGTCACATTTTTCACATTTCCTAGCAGCCCACAGTGCACATAATCATAGCCTAACGCCCCATATCCACTAGGCGACTTTTACACAGTCTGCTGACGAGGTGGTAAAATCGGCTGATTCCTGCGATCGCCTGGAGGTAGGGCCTATATCATATTGAAATGTGTGTGTTTGATACGAATCGGCGCTAAAGTCGGCCGATTCTATCCTTAAATTCAGTCGATTATATCGCCGATTAGTCGGCCAATTGTGTAAAAATCGCCTAGTGGGTATTGGGCTTTAACTGCAGATCCCCTCTGACCACGCCCCCCCCCCCCCCCTCCCCGCCCGACGCGACCCCTGGCGGCGACTGATGCGTCCCCTGGTGGCAATAAACCCCTCCTGGCGGCGGGGGGCAGCATCACACTATCTGGTGACGTCATCACGGCCCGCGCTGATGAACTATGGGATTGCTGGTCATATGCATGAACTCTGTAATAGGGATGTTTCCGGATAACGCCATCTAGTGAAAAATTCTGGCTAAACCTTGTCATTTTACGAAAACTACAAAAATGTAATAATATCGTTACCGGATGGTTGATATTTCTTTTGATTCAATTACCTAAACAGGGCATGGGCAAGTTTCCTTCATTCTGTTGCATAATCATTGCATGTACGTTTTTTAATGGGTACATTGAAGAGTCTATTTGCAGTTGGGGCCTACACTATTCAGAGACAGCAGTGGAAACGGGTCTATATTTGGTGTCGAGGCATACTGATGTGCAATGATAATGTCTCAATCCGCTTTTAGGTCAGTCATTTCTCAGAAAGGGATGAACATGAAAACCGTTAGAAAATTGCCTTTGTTGCAGGTTAAATATTAATGGGATTAGAATCAGGGTTCCCACACATTTTCGAAAATCGATTTAAGACCTTTTTAAGCCCAATTTAAGACCAAGATTAGGAAAATTAAGACCTATCGACCGCATGCAAAGAAAAATTAAAAAAAATATCGTATGATTTAAATTTCATTTGAGAGTACTTATTTGAAAGTTCGATTTGGTAACTTCGTTTTAACATCTCAACAAATTCAATTTAGGAGCTTTTTAAGACCTCTAGCTACAAAAATGCCAAATTTAAGACCTTTTTAAGGCCTTAGAATCAATTTACACCCTTTTAAGACCCGCGTGGGAACCCCGTAGAATGTTTGGACACAATTTGTTAAGAAAGGGCCTTTAAAAATCTGTCAGCTTGCTTAAAGATGGAAGCATTCCTTGCATTAACGGCAAAGCTTTACCTTGAAAAATCTAATGGACTCAAACGTGTAAATAAATAGTAGGATATGTTTTTATATTGATTCCTTCTCGACAATTATTCACGTAAATGTTCGAAATAAACGCGTTATAATTACAAGTTAAAATTGTCATACTTAATGGCACAAATTTTATATTTGAAACAAACCTGTCAATAATCTAGGTCAAATCATGCCAACCCTGAAACAACTGCGTTAGGTCCAATTATTTCGCTCTGATTGCGGCCTTTTTAAGACGGACAAAATCCCGGGTCCGTGCCGATACCCTTATCAGAGTCACAGCCCCCCACTCGCAACCCCCCCCCCCCCCCCCTCCGTCACAGAACAATGGCCGCCGCCAGCCGCTGCCGACAGAGGGCGCGACGAGCGTGACGGGCTAATCACGTGGTCACGTGACGGGCGACCCACGTGGTCGCGTGTCGCCGGCGAACTGCCAAGCCGTGGTCGCGCGCCACTTTGCATCTTTGCACCCCCTTTGCACACCTCGCGCCGACGGTACCACCTGCCGGCACTTGGCTGCTGGGGAGGGGGGGGAGGGGGAGGAGGGGGTCCCCAAGGATCAATGGTTCTACGTAACGACACCTGTCTTTTGCCTGCTAAGGGGCCGTCCATAAATTATGTCACGCTCGATAGGGGGGTGGGTAGGTTGAACAGTGTGACACTGCCTGAAAACGGGCCTTATTTTCACGTTTAAAACAGAAAATTCAGTGTGACAGGGGGATGGTGGGTCCTAAAAGTAACCTGAAAAAGCGCTAAAATGCAACTATACAGTATTTCTTCCTAAGATTTCGGGGCCTTCGTACGTACACAGCAAGGGGGGGGGAGAAATTTTTGAAAATTTGCATACGTTCCAGTACATATACAATGCGCACTTTAGCCCAAGGGGGGGATGGCGTCTAAAATTTTGGAAAATTTGCGTATAATTATACTAAATGGAAGACCCCTTAATAAATTGAGGATTTGTTCTCTTTGGGTTTACAAATTACATGTATAAAATTGTGCACCCGAAACACTGCACCATCCTAGATTTTTAGAATTGTGGACCCTGCAGCACAATCATCCATTCTGGGTGCAGGTAGCACCTTCAATTTGTTTTAATTCAAACCCCCTCCTCCACCTTTGATATGCAGAATTGCTAATCTGCTCATAGCTACATAATAGGCGCTTATCCGTACGAGGATAAGTCAAAGTAGGCCAGTATGAACTGACAAACGAGTGAGGCTGAGCACAAGCCTTTACTAAATGCCATCCCAACACCTTTGCTGGGGAAAAACTCCACAGCTTATATTTTAGTCTCTGTTAAACCCACCCACACGGATGACGAGTTACCGATCTTCTCAGTCTTCTACTCCCAGGCCCACACTGACAATGATATGGCTCCAGTCTTAATCTGGCATATCATCAGGGGAGGTAGTTTTTCCCAGCCTCAGGCTTATTGGGAATTGGATCCCCCTTTTTAATCACCATTACCGTCTCCCTTCATTATACATCGTGATATCACTTCCCTTCGTGCTGTACACTTTCCTAGTAGGAGGTGAATAAGTAGTCCGACTTTAAAATCCTCCAAGAAAAGCTACCTGTTTTGTATTAATAAGTTCTTAATACACAAGAGTGCAAAATTAATTAAGATTCCAGTCTAAAATAGGACATGTACAGACACTATCTCGATTTCCAAGTCAATAATAATTTGTTGAATGTAAAGGTACCCAATATGATTTGAAATGACCAATAATGGCCAAGCTTGTACCCAAAGGTATACAGGTAAAACACAAAAATCTATAATGCTGCGTTGTTTTATCTTCATGGCAGAACATTGTGCTGGTGAATGTGGCTGGGTCAATAATTTAAAAAAAGAGAATCAACGCCGTTACGTTTACACGAGGTTTACATTTCTCTTAGACCCATGAAAGTTTGATGGAACATGGGCGAAAAATGTCGCAAGGAGACTGTTATTTATTTTGTGAAGAATATATTATTTGATGATATCTCGATATTTCATGCCCAAAACTAGTTTCAGAAAATACAAGATCATGTCAATAATCGTAATACAATGTACGTGTATGAACATTAAAATATTACCCAATAGGTACCGGAACACTAAAGGGCCGCCAATTTGATATGGGCCACTTAAGCTGCGATAAATGATTTCTCTGAGACTGAGTTGTCCTCTTTAATTATGTGCACAAAGTGAAAATCATATTATCTTGTATTCCTTGAAAGGTCATTCATTTTCCTACCTATAACAAACTGAATTCACTCTTAATATTTCACGCAATTTCTCTTAATATAGATTTTTTAGTTGTATCTTTTTTCAATTTATTCGCACTTACTTGCAGACTTCTGGTCTTATACTACCCATGTCATCGTGGAGATTAAGTCATGGAGATCTTACCTGAAAGTAAACAGAAAAATGCGAATTAAGATAAGTCAAATCAATTCCTTAATGGGTACAACGAGTTAGTCTATACTCATTGATTAGTACAAGATTGAAAAGGAAAGAGATTGATCGAGGCATAAACTAGATAATGTATCTCTATGACCAAGGTCACAAGTATTTGCCAGAATTCTTCACAAATGACGAAACCAAACATAATCAATGCAGTGTTCACCAATTATCTATAATATAAAAAAAAAAGTAGAAATAGAAAAAACCGTTATGAACTATCATATCTCCAACTACAGAGTTTATTCAGCTGCCAGGGCCATCAGCATAAGAGACAGGTGCATCTCAAGGTAAAATTAGGTTTAGTTAGAAGGAACTTGTGCTGTAAAAGACCCTGCTGTTTTCCCAAGCAATCCGCTCCCACTTAGTCCCAAACTGACATGTCATTACTGCCTTATTTGCAGGGGAAACCTCCCCATTTCACCTTAAAAAGGAGAAGAGACGGGGAAAGAAAACCAAATTGAACAGCAGGCTCGTGAGAAAGTAATCAACCTGGCTCTGCTGTAATCCAGGTGGGCTTTAAGATAAAGACCTTTGCACCTGCTGCTGTGTTGCTGCCGGCCTCCTGGGTGGGGGGCACCTGGCAGGTGGCAGAGTGGGGCATTTAAAGGGGTAAATTGTTTAGTTTAGTTTTTTTGTTTTTTCCCCCCAAATGGTTTATTGGTACCAAAAATCAAGGTTTCCCTTGTTTTTCAGTTGGGTCACATTGCAATAAATATACGAATAATAGCTGTTGCTTTGGTTTTACTATCACTAATTTGTTTCTGGTTCTCCCTCCAAATGACATGGTGGACAAGACAGTTAACAGGTCTAACTGGTCACCTTGAATTCTTTAGATGAGAGATTTTAATCGTTTAGTCCCCACATTGAATTCAAAGGCTTCACCATGCATCTAAGGACGAGCAAAGTTTCCTCATGATTTCAGCGTAAAGACCTTTTGCAAAACCTCCTTCAACCTACAGAGCAGCTCGATATCTGCTCAGAGCTGCTCGATATCTGTTCCGAGCTGCTCATTGCCACATCAAAGAGCGCTGTGGTGATAACGCTCTCCCCCTCACAAAGGGAGGGGAGACACAGGCCCCCTCCAACCCTACTAGAAGCCCTCCAGGGTGCCCCAGACCCACACAGGCCTCACATCCACTCTGCCATTTTTCCAATCTCATCCCAAGAATCTTTGCGCTGTACCTGCCATTTGCTCGCCCTGGCAGCCTGGACTGCACCAGTGAAAAATGCCAGACTACATTTTTTTTTTAGCCACAGCGCGTAATAATCTGAGAATGCTGGTATGTAGTTAACACCCTACTCTATATATAGGCATAACAGAGTCAGTTATCACGGACTATCTTTTCTGGCGCGGAGGGTGACTCGTTGCAGAGTGGCCTCACGTCCCGATCCCCGCTGACAGAGCCGCCCTATCTAGATTGCCTCTATTCGCTGGTTCTGGGCTGCCGAGCACGTAATGCCCGCCTGGCACCAGTAACAAGCTGCGAGCTGCTCACGGCCTATCTGGGTCATCCCGAGGTCATCGTGAGGTCACCGGTGATCAGGGAGGTCGGAGTGATTAGTGGGTGTGGGGGAGGGATGTCAGCTTGGGACTATTTGCTCTTATTTAATCCTGACTGGAACTGACATCCACTTTGATATACACCTGTTTCAATACTGTGGCGCCCTACTAGCAGATAAGGCCCGAACCAAGTGATTGGGTTATGGGTTCCTATGGGCCTGGGTTTAAATGGTTGGGAACAAGTCGTCTATGGGAGGGCTCACTGCGCAGGTTCATGAAAGAGGTGTATTGAATTGCAGTATGAGCACATGCTGTGTGCTGTTAGAACCCAGGGTTAGACCGTATCAGATCTGTTTAGGTTTGTAGAACCTCGTAACCAGTTAGCAAAGTTTAGTTCTGCCTGGCAATGAATAATGGAGTGACACTTATAATCCCAAACCTTGGCATTTGCTTTCATTTTACCACGGTTTATTTACAAATGATTTGTATTGTAACGTATTCATGACTATCTACGAATCCTCCCTACATTCCCCTGTTGTAGTCATACGACCCCGTTTTAATGTGAAGCTGCCAACATGGCAATCCAGTCCAAATTTGTCGGCAATCAACTGCATTCTGCGCTTTTTGGCAACCAAAGTTAAATTGCTTTCGTGATCCATGCATCAACTATCATTCCCCAAGTGACCTTTCTAGGCCCCCACTGGCTTGACTCGCGTGACATGAACCCCGTAGAACATGAAGAGTGCACTTAGCGAAAGCAGGAAAAAGTCCAAGTAATTGAGCACATCATCAGCATGGCCCGGCTCTGTGAGTTTGGCTTGGCTCTCCGCCCATTCTGTATGCAGGGCAGTAGTAAAGACTCACTCGGCCCAAAGGTCCTGATGTAAGTACATGTGTACCACTGCATTAAAAAGGTCTTCTTGCAAACATTACCTGAATTCCTTTTGCACACATCGTTTTCCTAGAAGATATACCCTACAGACTTGAGCATTACTAACACATGTAATATAATCAAATTCTTACACATTCATTTAAGGTCTATATATTTGTGAGTCAAAAGCATTTCTATATATTTTGGAATCTATTGACTTTATCCATTGCTTGTTGGTATGAATAAGAGTTTAGACTATATTAACCTCTAAGCAAAAAGAATGAAGCAATGGAGAGCATCCCCATGCAGTAGATAGCTGCACCAGTTGCAACTTGGAAATAAAACAGCTGTTTAACTAACCTTCTTGCGCTTTCCAGCTAAAGATATCCTTTTTTCATATAAGTAAAACAGGTACAAATGACAACAACAAACTGCTGCTCTGTGCCTTGCCTGTCTGTGATTAAGTCGACTCGTCGCTAACAGGCCCACTACCAGAACCCCACGGCGAGAAACCCCTCACGTGCGGCGCTCTATCAGCGCTAGTGGGCGATAAAAGGGCTACTTTGTCATCTATAATCAGGCCGACACGACCAGCAGCCTCCTAGTCCGTCTCTGACCAACTGTGGATGTTATATAGTAGGTCCGTACACCCAACCAGAGCTGATGGGCCCAATGGTCAGTTCAAAAGTTTGTAAGTTATGGTAAGATTATTTCTATTTGACCTGTTTATATATTGTCTGAGCTGCCCTCCACTGGTAATGTAACTGCTGGCTCTGAATGGCCCCATCTTGCCATAAACCAGCGGCTGCGAAGGACACTGGGATATAGGAGGGAGATCCCACTTAAAATGGTTGCTGGATAACGGTCCCAGTTTGAGCGTCTAGCAGGCTGGGATGGCCTACACAGTCTAGCTGCCCCCGACAGCTGGGCCCCACCCTTACGCCTTGTACCGCTCATGACCAGCACGTCTATTATGTATGTCCCAGTCAGAGAATTTTCATCAACCCAATATGGCCAAGAATGCATTTATCAGGCGGCCCGCAGGCAGGGTGCCAAGGGACGTATGACTCGTCCCCTCAAAAAACCTGCACGCACATAGGGTTGTACTGCACCCAATCTGTTAGAGCTAGAGTTGGGGAGGAATTCCCTCTAGGTTAGAGTGGCCACGCAAACTTCATTTTCAAAGTCCCCGAGTTTTCCCTGCGCTGCAGTGCATTTTCTCTGTCATTTTCATTAATTTGTCAAGATCTAAAAGTGATTTGTTAAATTATTCAAGAGCAGAAGAAATGCACAATATTCTATTGAGAAAGTACCGAATAGCTTACACTTTGAAAATAAGGAATTCCAGAACCTATAGTGTAACCAAATTCCCTGTGTCTTAAGTTCTGAACAAGTTACCAACTGTGTTTTTCCCTGGGGTTGTTATTTTCTTTGTTTTCCTGTACAGTGGCCATCTTGCTACGTATTACATGTATCCCCCCGTATTGTTTAGGGATGGGGGAACTTATAGAGTTTGCCAAGGTCGCATACAGCTCCAGGTTACGGTATGATTTGACACGAGAGTTGGCGTGATTCTGTATTGTGACTAGTGTATTAACTGTAGAGACTATCTGTTTACACACAGGTGCAGGGACCTTTGGAGCTAGGGTAACACATTCAGATACTGTGTATAAAGACACGAAGGGCCATCATTGTATCTATAGGACCTATTGTTTAGACTCACGGATTCAGGTGGACGGATACACGCAATAAGGGAATAATAGGGCGTTTCTGTCTGTCATCGGTAACCCATCCTATATATATCCGTGTGGACCTTTTCTATAATTAAGAACTGAGCGTTCTTGATTTTTGAAGTTTGATCTATATCATGTATTGAATCTGAATTCATCAAAATATACTACTTCTTCTCCACCAATTTTGCTAATTCCGGCCGTTGCAGGTTGTGCATTTAAATAACAGAAAATAACAGCATGTTACACTGGTACACTGTAGGGCCTTAATATTCCCAATGCAGGGGGTTGAAACTGAAGGAAAGAGAAATTGTGATAAAGTTAAAAGAAAACCTGGATCCCATCGTTCAGACTACACTTCTAAGTCCTTCTGTAAAGATATCTTAAGTTCAGGGGGGAAAAATGGACAAACCTCCCCAGCCCCTCACGGCATCCCCGAGCGGCACCACGCCTGTCTGAACCCAATGAGGAGTCGCCGTTCACGAGTTCTCCCAAGTGACTCTCAAGTCGCCTGCTGGTTGGTCGGTCATGATGCCGCTCACCGAATGTGGCGGGCCGCTCCGCGAAGCACGTTATCAAGAACGCACCAACTCTCCAAGCGTTGGAGACGTTATCAGGTACCCACTCTCCAAACGTAGGAGACGCCGATATCTGCACGCCAAGATGGAAAGATCCGAAAAGGTGTTGAAGTGATTATTATATGGCGCAACGTTTCATTTTGTGGGGTGTAATTTCTAAGTGAGTCTTCCAGGTTCTGACATCTTTTAAATTTACAATTAGCTAAAAACAGGAGATGATTAAAGTGAAAATTTGCATTGAAATTATCTTACATTCTAGAAGAAAGAAATGTCTTCACAAGAGTATACGAGCTTGGACATTTTGAAGGCAAACACGATGTACTAATGACATATCGAATGGTGATGATGATGACTGTTGGATTTAAACATTCGCTCACTAATTTTTCACCTATATCATTCAAAACCACTAACGTTTTTGACTGTACACAGATCAATGACCGAATCTATGGTGGTCGGAATGACAGGAAGCAAGGCAGTGTAACAGGCACTCTAAAGGTCTGAACCCAGTCCAGTTGTGTGAAAGGCAAAAGGTTACCCACTACGCTGCCCCTCCCCCTTCTATTTCGAATTGGCAAGTTAACCTACCTTGTGTGTAAGCAGACAGAACAGGGTGGTTGGTCAACCTAAAAACCTCTTTGAATTATTGAGAATATCTCTATAGTGTCCTTGTCATTATGGAAGTATACATAGACACAAATAATATCAAAATAACAATGTACAGCTGTTAAGCAGTATAACTGAATTTCATTGATGAAGTACGAGAAAAGCTTAACTACTTCTGTAAAAGTCCTCCGAAGTCTGTTCTTGAAAAAAATAACTAATGGGCTTAGGAAAAGAGAAATTTGACAGATAATTAATCAATTAAAGCTCGTTGGGCGAATTATCCAAAAGTTGCTCTGCCATTAGCGTTTTCTTAGTGCACTACACGTGGGCCTGAAGCTGGCCCAGTTGTCCCTAGTTACTTGGTCGTTTTATTCTGCCTGCTCACCAGATAAAAATAAAACTTCCAACAGTGAGTGGTGTAGCTCTAACCGACTCATTTGATGGGAACTTTTTCCGTCGCCACTGAGGGCGGAATCAGCATCTAAATCGGGTCGGCGAACATTTGCCGCTACCCATCCCGCAAAGACTTTGGGACCCATTTACGACGGACACTGCGCCGGTGACATTTCAGCAGGGATCAAAATAAATCTCTTCCTGACATTTTCTTTTGTTGGCCAGACAATTGCCAGGATGACAGGCATGGTAATAGCATACTTCTGGGGTCAGCACGACTTCGGGGCCTGCAGTCTTGAAATGCCATTGAAGTAGGTGCGTCGTGGACTCCCGGAGAGGGAGGTGGGAGGCACTCGGGTAGACTAAGATACCAACTGCGAAACTACCCCCACCCCCTTGGTGACAGCCCCCCCCCCCCCCCCCCCCCCCAAGCACACACACTTTTTTTCAGGATATCTCATGAACAGCCCCGGCCTGCAAATGAGCGTTGACTGAATTCTTGGTCACAATTTGATTTCAGAATAACAATTTGTTTGAAAGCTATTATGTAGGAATCCAGTTATCTACAATTGACTTTTAATGTAGTATAGAATAATAATAACAGCTCTCTGAAAAGATCGTTTGATTATTTGACAGCCCCCCTCTTTTTTGGCAAGCGACAGCTAAGGCCCTTAAAGGGTCCAACTACAGTCGGGTCGGTACCTATTTCTAGACCAAGTACCCCCCCCCCCCCCCCCACCCCCGGAGTTGCGGGACACTTTGCAGCACGTGTACACACAGAGAGACGTGACGGTGGCCTTACTCCGGAGAGAGGAGTCCCCGCTCTCTACATCAGAGGGGAGGTGTAGGCTTTATAATCCCTTTGTGAGGCGGACTGTTTGATATGATCATAATGGCCTCGTACCGTCCTGAGGTCTGTACAGGTGTGTTACTTTAATACAGTCATGTGTAGGCCTGTGATTGTTGGACAATAAAGGCAATAGAAGTTGTTTGAAGATGTAAAGTCACTCGGGGCTGTATTTTATGTGTTTTTGACTTGCTGACTTACAGTATACTGTCAAACAAGTTACTTGTATCACTGTCACATACATCAGAGCATTTTATGATCAGTCCTTAGCAATGTGAGATTATGGTTATTTATTGTCTGCAATAATGTATAACATTATGCGAATATGTCAATTAAATAGAATCAGGCACATTCCTCTGTGCATACAGTTTAGAATTCCTACACTTTACTCAATCAATAAGACAGTTTCGTACTAAGAACAGTAACTAATAACGTACGTCAATAGACTCTAAGAAGAGTAACAAGCTTTCCATACATTAAATGACTAACCCACCAACATTAGCAAATTTCAGAAGCAACTATTTCCCCCGTTATACTGAGAGCTAGGCCCGACTGCTGCAGCAGACAGTGAAGTGACTCAAACAGGTTTTACTGGGCGTCGACGCCGGCAGTACGCCTGTATCGACCTGGGCTTTCCTCCACTATCAAGTGACAACCTTCTAACGCCTCTGTAATACACTTGCTTCAGATTATCAGGGGAGTGTCAGCAGGCTTTGGGCCAGGGAGATGTAGATGTGGGCTGATGTGGGCTGCTAATACGAGGTTTGATGCATGAGGATGGCTGTAAGTGAGTGAACATGTAAAATGTCTTGTACGAGAATCCTGATACAAAATGACATCGCCGTATGCTACTCACATGGGTATAAACCCTGACTAGAGGATTTGAATCAATGAAAAATGGTTTAAATTGGAGATCCTTTTCTTTTTCCCGAAATGTTAGAGTACAAGAATTACATGTGAAGTTTCCCGGATAAGTATATTTGTCGTAATAAAAACAAAAAAAGAAGCAGAGGACACACAATTTGTGCGTTTTCTACATGAAACATGTAGAGTTTAAAACACGTTTGTTACCATGAAAAGCAATTAGGAGCGAACTGCATGGAGATAGTCTTGGAAAAGACTTTATAGTTACACTAAGACAAGTGCTTCATTCAAAAGGACGTCGTTTTACTAATGAAGTTTGCGACAGGTCCAGGCATGTCAAAGCCCAATGTCCCACCTAATGCCCTACCATTAAGGCCTGTTACACTGCATGACTCGACGCAACGCGACAGTCAAGTTGAGTCAAGCTGAAGTCCATAGGTGTGGCCTGGAGTTATGACCAGAAGCATGGCTTTTTCTACGACTGGATCGTCAGGTCGTAGATCTTTGAATGTCTAAAATGTATGCTGGTTTCGGTCTTAGTGGGACGTACATGTGATTCAGCAGTAAAGCCTGTGTTCCACTAGGCGGTATTCACTGCCAGCAATGTATCAATATCTGACCATTCTACAATAGTATGGCAAATGACCATACATTCTACATTCAAAAATCTTTCTAATTTACAGGGGTTTTCCTTAACTATTTTGTCCACTAGTCCACCTGGCTAAGGGTCCTGTTTTTACCCATTATGATATGATTCAGCAATATGTTTGAACCACTACGACAGTTGATTTGTATTCAGACAGACAGCCGTATTTCCCGGCGGCTTTAGGAGCTATAGGCTATACCACAATCCAGTTGGGAACAGTTGGTAAGTGTGGCCGGGGCTTTATAGTAGCGAATGGCGCCTGACCCAATCCCCACATTCCTTATACTACTACATCTACCACCCCACCCCCGAATACCACTACCAGTAGCCATGTGCCCTCCGCGCCTTGTTCTAACGTGAACCACATCTGTCGCCGATAGGGGGCGTTCTTCTCAGAAGACGACATTAATTACTTCCCGCCTGGAGCCGCTCCCAAAGACCAGCACGCGATGGAGCCATCACAACCTGAATGGGCCAGGCGCTTAAATGTCAATTCTTATTAACGGTTTAAAAAAGAAACCCCCAGCTTACAGGGCTGGGCGTTAGCAACAACAGGACGTGGGTTTCTGCACCGTCAGCATTAACGTGCCATATAGCATGTGATGGGAAAATAAAGGACAGATTTACTGCCTTATTGACTGTTATCCTTTGATAAAAAAAATCGTGAAGGAGTAGGCCTATGTACCTTAAAAAGACGGCGCTCACATATTTTTCAAAGAAAATATCGTGTCATTAAGTATAGGTCTATTGTATGCTCATAAGGGAGTTTTAGCACCAACGCATCCCATAAACGTAAATGTAACGTATCAATCTTCTCAGCTACATGAATTCCTTTCGGAAATATTTCATTAAAATTTTAACATTTTGGTACATCCTGTAAATATGGATGTACGTAAGCATTGTATTTCTTGGGTTGTTTGTCATGCAAACATCTTAAAAGTTTTGAGACGCCTTAACATTAATGTTAATCTCGAGATGCGTCGAGGTTGCTAAATGTTTATTCCGTACCTAGTATTGTGCAAATTGAATTAATAACTCTATTCCAAAATGCGTTCGTGCAATTGCATATATTATGCAATTATCAAACCTTTATAACATGCTTATGCAAATAAAAACAACAACAATTCTATCCAAAGATGACATCTGTCTGCGATGACAACCGGACATAGAACCAGGATAACATCGATTGTAAATAGAATTTGTCGCGTTCATGTCCATACGGCCGCAGTGCCATGTCAGTGTCAACCCAGTATCAGCGCCCGCTTTTCCGATTCAATTTGGGGCGGGTTTCTAAGGGGGCTGATAGGTCCGGGAGTGGGGGCGCTTAGCGGTGTGGGACTGGGGGATAGGAGAGTGGTGGATTTAGGCCGAGTTGACGTAAGGACAGCCTAACCCTGTTCCCCAATGACATCGGTCTGACGACCACCTCGGCCCAGGGAAACGCGCGGGGGTCGTAACCCGAGGGGTTCGGGTAGGAGGTGCGGGAGGGGAGTAGTCGCCTCGGGAAGTTATGAGGTGCTGACTGTAAAACAAATTCTCATTTTTGTTTTGAAAAAAAAAGCACCAGTTGTCAGATTTTTTTTCATTAATCCAACAACTTCACATGTGAAACGGGTTCACCCAGTTGTAACTTATATATGACATGAGTTTTTCAAGTTGTATTCATGGTTCACGGAGATGTCGGACCATGGCGATAACATGGATTGTGAATTAGGATCTGTCCATGTATTGCAGACAGAAAGTGCTAGGGTTGAATGGATAAGGAAAGTGATATATGCCATGATTCATATTGCAGAATAAGCTTTGGAAATTCAGCAAATATCACGGTCGTCAGTGTTGAATATGTGGACTGGTCGTTGTATATACCTTAAGAAATGCATTCTATCCTCATTCTCCTTACTATCCAAAACAATGTATGGAAACAACTATGTATTCACTTAGGCGGACTAGTTATCACACTAAAACTAAATTGAATGTATGGATGTGACACTCGGCGAACTGTAATACTCTCCGGGTGTCAGGCCCTGTGGTTAGGGACACGAGGGGATGTTAGGGGTGCAAGGGGAGGGGAAATAGAGTTGGGGGAGGGGGGACAGGAAGCCCTGAAAAAGCCTGAGGGTCAGGGGGTCCCCAAGTCCCCCGAGGGAGGCGAATGGGGGTCACATGACTTTTTCAGCAGCATCTGGACTCGGCTGGTCCTCAGCGGTACGGTATGAGGGCACTAGACGCACGCGGGAACCGGCCAATAAATGGGTCGACATTTCCGGTCGACGGAGGCCCAGTTCCGTTTCCCCCTGACAAAATGGCGACCCATTGAGCTGGTGGCGAGCTGCTCCTCCCAGGAGGAGCTGCTCGTGAGAGGAGCCCCGCGCTCCCTGACGGTGCTCACTTACAGACTTCTCAATGAGAGGTGCCATTAGTAACATTTTAATCTTTGTCTCTTCCATAAGGCAAACTAAGAAAGAGTCTTCAGATTTTAGGTTTCCTGACAAATCCTAATAATTTATGTGCCTCAACCCTGACTTTTCTTGACGAAAATATTCCAGAAAATCATTTGAATTCAACTAAAATGGGCACATAAACATTAAAATGTCCTTTTTTAAATCACTTCATATGTAACATATAATGTTAAAAATCGTCGCCGCATGTGCATGAAGATGTTCTAAATTTCCATAATTGTCCATCATAGGTATTAGAACAATATTTTTTCATTCCGACCTAGTCACATTTTTTATACTTGAAACCTGAATAAAATAATTTTTTGGGAGGCCTAATCCAAGACTTTTGGAGTTTGACACAAATGTTTGGTGAATGTCTTACCAAAAGACTGTTATAATCGAGTATAATGATATTGGGGTCTTGATTGTTTTGCTGTTTTAAGTATTCAGTGTTTGAAATTAAGGGCGCACCCTGCACCCGGTGTGCACAATTTGGCTGCAGGGTGCATGAATTTTAAAGCTGTGCACCCGGTGGGTGCACACATTTTTGGCAGAATAATTAACCTTATATACCTCTGTGTGCATAGGACAGTTCCCGGGTGCACATATTTGAGAGTTGTGCACCCGGCGTGTGCATATTTTTAAAGCTTAATTTCGAACACTGGTATTAGTAATATTGATTGTATTTAGATGGCTGTAAATGATAATGATCTGCCGTTCTCATCTCATCAGACAAGACCCTCTAATCTGATGATATACACGCCTGCCTCTGTTAAATTATTTACAACTTCTCGAAATCCATTGTAAACTCCCTTTGATAAATGCAAGGTAAACAGTATAATTGTTTAGACAGTACAGGACAAATTGTAGAAAATTCTAATTTGTACGTTAAACCGACAGTAAGGACTTTGCGTCTTTTTTTAATTGGTTTCCAATAATAAATCGTAAGATGAAACAGTGGCGTCTAATCTGAAGGACTTCATTAAAAACACACACACAGCTTGTGGTTGTGACTATAAAAAGGCCTGGTCCCTAGGATCTCTAGTCCCAAGGGTGAAGGATATAATCAAGTTGCGGCGCACGCCACACAAGAAAGTCAAATTGGTTTCTAACGAAAGGCAGGCTTACCAGATGGGTCGTCCAAAGTCCACCGTGGGGTATTTTTAAACCTGCCACACCTGTTTTTATGTAGATGACTTAAAGAACGATTCTGAATGGAGACAGGGGACTATCCTGGCTGTTCAGAATATGCAATGTTGTTTCAAAGCATCCCATGCCATATCAATATTATGTATAGGTAATCTTGGGCGGCTCGTATAGAATATCAAATGCTTCTCTCCTTTATTTCATTCAGATTGGTAATATTATCGTTACATTGGATCACACCGACAGTTTAACGATATCAATATTGTGTATGAATAATACCAATATTGTGTATGAATAATCAAGGACCACTCGTCTAGAATATGGAATCCCTCTGTTATTTTATTCATAGACTTAGTGACAATATCGTTGTTACGTAGACCTTGGGCGTAGATGTGTCCGTATTACCAGCCTTGGCTATCAGAATTGAATACGGCCTGTATTTGGTGCAGGTATTACGTATCCCGATGTTTTATTCAGACAACATGGCCCCGTCACAGGCAAGGTCGTGCCCTGCCCACCTACACAAGGGCACCCCCCCCCCTCCCCCCGGACCACTGACCGGGGCAGGCCAAGGGTCACAGATCTATGTGTAGGGACTCACCAACTTGTCGTATGTTGGGGTTAGGGCGTCCTTGGGGACCCTCCGTTGTCACCCTTAAGGCTGTGTTCCACTCGCCGAGTTTACTGCCGATTTCGTAGATTGCAAGTGGGAACACGGGGCCAGTATAGACACCTCACGCACTATTTGCATGGTTTGACCGTTACATAGAGTTACTAGTAAAAATCTTGACAGGCCAGTGAAATTCATGAGCATGCAGTTAGCCCGGTGGGCTAGTGAAAAGCTTTGAAATTACATGCAGTAATAATCTAGTATATGGACTAGTGTAATGCTGATTTAGGCATGGGCAAAAACTGGACCAATAGCCCGGTGGATTAGTGGGCAAAACAGCCCAAGGAAACACCTGATTAGAAAGGCGTTTGAATGTAGAATTAATGTATGGTCATTTGCCATACAATTGTAGAAGGATCAGATATTGATACACTGCTGGCAGTGAATATCGCCTAGGCCTATATAGTGGAATACAGCTAGGCTTTACTCCCGACACGTCAAACCAGTGGTGGATTTAGGGGAAGGAAGAGGGGTGACAAAAGGATTTCATCCCCATCCCCGCTCCCGATTTCCTGACACCCCACCTCCCCACCATTAGGAGCCCGACACCGTGTCGCCCGGGCAGGGGTAAACTGATTGTTACCGGCCCGACGGGCTCAGGCAAATGTCGTAATGCAATCATGCCCGGCCGGATTGTACACCTCCCGACGGGCGGGGGCTCGCGACGGACGGAACAGGGGTATATGGGGGATATGTGATATAGATATGTTGCTTCATACAAGTCTCAATTGACTGGTATACGGTCACTGATACTTGCCTTAAAGGAAAATACACACAATCCTATTTAAACAAACGTTTCTTTTAAATAAAAGATGAAGAATGTGGGCTTTGATATTGAGATGAGTTGTACCACTATAGGACAATGATAATTCATATTCATCACAATAAAATCCTATATTATTTCCTTTTCTTTTCATTACTGTTTATTGTTGTTATTGTAAACTCTTGATATTTCCTATTATTATTCCACTTAAATTGTATATACACTCCATGTATCATCTGGAAGACCAGGGGGTTACCCTGAGGATGACTTTTTGAATAAAAAAATATATATATATATTCATAACATACTTAACATTTTATTGACTGACTACATTTGGACAAAACAACTGCCCCCTCCCCCTTCCTTTGTCAATGCAACCCTAACTGCATGAACATACACTTGAAGTCTTCACGTAACGTCTATTACCATGAGAATCACAGACTCCTCTAGTTTATCAACATTTCTGCATCTGGGTATGCTGTGAGCATCCGAGGTCTACTCAGCCTCATCCCGCCCCAACACCTCGATACATTATTCAAAGAAGGCTGATATTATAGGACGCAGGCCCGGCCCAAGAAGGAGGACATCATGATTAGTCATCCCGCCTACACCTATCTGATTACGGAATGCCCTACGTTGTCTATATATATATATATATATATATATATATATATATATATATATATATATATATATATATATATATATATATGTGTGTGTGTGTGTGTATTTGGAATTGAAGACTATGGACTGACGTACACGAAGTCACGATTATAGCACTTGGGGAAACAGAGAAAGTGAATGCAACTATCAAGGAGTCTACACACAATTTAACTCCAAGCATGTCATTGTGTTAGAGTCATTTTCTAAGGATATATACATTTGAATCTAAAGAGCGCGTACTTTGGCGACAGCGGTAATAATCATTCCAGTCACAATAATGTACATCAGATGATATGCATGCGATGTTGTTAAAAAATACCCGTCATAGAAGAGAGGACACCGTGAATGTTTTATCTTCCGTGCTGTACATATCGTCGTGCATTCCGAGCATTAATGTCAATGCGTGGAAATATAACGAGAGTGAAAATACAAATCTTAATCATTATGGAAGAAAAAATAATACAAACAAAACGCTCGAAATTATGATAGCCCCCCATGTTGCATGATGCGCTAATATCAAGCAGTCCGAAAATATGAAAGTTTACGGTACTCTCAAAAGTATTATAGACGACACTAATCCTTGGCACAAAGAGTACACTGTATCTGTATTACTATGCACACGGAACTTCTCAAGTGACAGGTAGGGACATGAAATTTATATGAACTTCCCTACGGGTCCGTGTACGACATAATCCTCCAGACAGAAATCAAAACCGTTTTACAAGTCTCACGTCACAGGCGACAGACAATATAGTATTAAAGATGATATGTGTCCCTCTTGATGTGTGCAGACCGAATTACTCTCTCTGCACCATAACGTATAGTGTTCCTGCCATGAATACATTAATTGGGAAGACTGAAGGATGGCCTGGTAAATGATAGCATAATGGACCTACAGCTAACACTACATGCACAGTATGAGCTGCAATATGACGATGTCGCTGAGAAGCCGTACATATTACAGTCAAAATTGTTTGTTATACATGTGTAAACTACTCAAATTCTAAGAGTAATATCACTCTGGTGTGTGAGGCTTCTGTGATAGTCTTGCGCCAATATCGCAGCTCAAGTCGTGTAGTGTAATAGGACCTTACAGGATACAACGATAACCTTATACTACTATGTAATTCACCTCAGTTTTCAAACTTTCAACTTTCCTGTTGCAATCCGGATGTCGTGACAACGTAAAACATATTCACTGCTTTAAAACCTATTTATAATCGTGACGGCATAAGACATATCCACTGCTTTAAAACCTATTTATATTCCTGACCTACTGGAATTCATATAGGCCTATACTGAAGCTCAATCCTATATAGCACTTTCTATACATATGATACACTATTCTTGCGCTGGCTCAGGCTGTGGGGAATCCCTATAAATGATTCAGCCTGGCTGCACCAATATTTAGGCCTGTGTAAATCTCGGGGTGTATAAACATAGAGTATGTGGCACATCGAACAAGGTACCTGGCCAAGGGTGGGTCCAAGGTCATCGGTGGGGCTGGGTCTGCATTGATTGGTTCTGATCTAGGCCTACTCGTCTATACAAGCCTACTGATCTAGGCCTAGTCTTCTATACAGACCTACTCATATAGGCGTTGGCCACACCATTGTGTCTATATGTACCTCTATTATATATGCACTATAATAGCTGAACGTGTATAATATAAAATTCATTGCTCTATCAACGGTGTGTCGTTGATATTACAATACATTTATTTTGATGATTTATGATGCATTTATAACGCATTGGGAGCTTCTTGTCAACAGTAATGAGATCGTTTTTTTTAAAACTATCCACACATCTCAAATATTTGTGTTAGATATTCAAAAGCATTATTCATTTAACAAACTGGGACGGGCCAGGGCAATGACTATTCATAATGCGGACATTCTGTGTGTTACATGCAATAACATGATGTTCTATTGCGTCTGATGTGTAATGGGCTGAGGAGGGCTGTAGAGAAATAATACATTCTGTCACTTCCTTACAGTCCCCTTATGTGTAAAACCTTTATGTTTTTATTATGTAAAGGTGTATCTTACAAGTTCCTCTGTACATTTTTTATTGCATTTGAAACTCGTACATTACTTCGACTTGACAGTATGTAGCCGTTCTTTAAGTGGCTGCCAGTCTCACAATTATGATATTACACCTTTAAAGGGAGCCAAAACCCATAAATTCAATGAAATTTTCCAAACTCAAATAATCATGGAAATCCATTCCTTGAGCCTATTCCTGGCCCATGTTAAAATCTAAACCATGAAATATGGTAAAAAATCATTAAAAACACTTTTTCCTTGCTCAAATCAATTAATGTGGATCTGCAAAAATAGGGTTTGTTTACAAACATATGCAAATATTACCATCTCTTGTGACATTTACTTCAGTTTGAGCTAGTTTTCACAGCTAATACTTTACCACTAAACATAACTGTATCCATCTAACATATTTCTTTACTTATCTGAGTCTTGAAAATTTTGTCAATTATATTGGTTTTGGCTTTGAATTCCTTTAAAATGTTGTCACTAATATGTATGATATCTGTACACTGCCACTACAGGTGTACAATTGAGAGGGTCTGTACTTGTAGAAGTGTATATTCATATCCGTAGAGGTGTACATTACACAGGTGTATCGTTAATATGTACCTGTACTGGTGTATCAGTTTACTTCACATAGCGGGGTAATGCTGATCGTCACCAAGTGGGAGTGTGACTTTACATATTCCTCCAATCTCCCGAGAACAGCCTTGTTTTGACTGGACCTTATTTCAGATGCACTCATGAATATAATTACAATACATGATTTACATGTATATCGATTCTAAGTTATGTCAAAAATGAATGGAAAAAGGGCCTATGAGTGTCTAAAACACAGCCTAATATTTCGTAAAATCACTTTCACTTGTTCTCCCATTGGCCTCTGAGGAAGACTCCTATCTATAGACTCCTCTGGAGGGAGTAAGGCTCATAAATGTGCAGCGTCATTTACCTGAACAGGTATGGTATATTTTTGTCACAAATCGCTTAACGCAACTGCATGTTCCTAGGTTCGAGCTGGGATAAAATACTTATGTAAATGAAGTTTTTTCATTAATGCATGAATTCCTGGAATGACGTGAGGTGATAAATATCAAGTGTTTTTCTCTGTGTGAATCAAGTCGTGTTTTATCGTTTTTTCCTCTTTCTGCACATATAAATTCATGCGATGACACGACAGCTGGAAAGGATACTATTATCATATTAAATGACGCAGAGTGTCATGGTTGTGATTTGTTTAAATCATCACGGAATATGAGGTGGGGTGGGAGGTGGGTTATATATGACTGCCCTTTTACGTACAGTGTTTCCATTTTACATGACTTGTGTATATAATACAGGTAGGCTTTCCGATACTTATTCTTGCCATTGTCGATAAAATGTCGTCCCACTGATTCTAGAGACAGAACTTGATATTTTATTTGTATGATATCAATCAAAACGTCTAGATAGTAATTCCTGTATTTCTAATATCCATAAATGGATCAAGGTCTACTAGTCAAAATGTCACCAGCGGGAGTTTTTAAAAGGTAACGACAAGATTTCGGTACCCAGTTTCTTTTCTAGTTTAACTGTTTTATGCTAGATTAAGTGTTTTAGGCTAGGGGCCTTCCATAAAGTATGTACGTACCAAGGGGGGGGGGGTCTGAATTTTTTTTAATTTTGCGCACATACTAAATGGAAAGCCCCCTACTGACTATTACCCAAAGTCTCAAAAATGTATCATAATACTTATACTGTTAAGTGATAGTCGTAACTCGGGCATTACATGATGTTTGTTGTAACTTAACGTCAGGTTAGTCTGTGTGTGCTCTTTAAGCCTTTCCAGACTGAGGCATTCATTGAAAAGGCTCTATTAAGGCCTGAAAGGTGGGCCCATTGCAGCCTAGATCTAGGCCTGCCTACCTGTGATCAGTATTGATCCCCGTGTATTTACCGTCTCTATGACCACCCAGGTAACGTTTACCTGACCAGGTGGGCAATGGCGTCGTCACGGCTGGCTGATCACTGCCGACGCATTATTCAGAGAACTATCAAAACATGATATCAACCGATTCCCATGACGGAAAGTGCCGTGCAGCCGTTGGAATAGGAGTATTATTGAGGTGACTGTGTACAAATGGGATTTTCTCGGACAATAAAAAATAACCTTTGCACATGTGGCCATTTACAACGAGATGTTGCTACACTTGAACCAGCACGTGTATACTCTAAATAAAATAAATGCCACTACAAATAAAGGCAACTGGTGTATACAACAACCTATAAAAGGGATCATACACGTCATGTATGGGTATAAACCGCATAGTTTAATCTCCAGGTTGTAAAGTTGGAATATACCCTAGCTGACAGCCAAACTCAACAGTGTACTCATGTTCACGTTACATTAAAGTCTTGAATTTAAGAGTGTAGTAAGGCAGAAGCTTATACAGAATATTTATATGAAATCCTTTTTGTCCAATATAGTCAGTATATCTACATTCCTATTTAATTCATATCACATAAGCAAGGGCAGCGTAAAAAAATTGCAGCTAACAATGTAGCTACAGTGAATGGGAATCGTTAGTTATTTTCAGTGAGACTGACCAAGTTTATTTTTACTAAATGACTGTGCATGTTCTTATTCCTGGTCAGGGGGGCTAATAGAGTCACGCTGGTCGGGACAGGTGCTTGTCGGTAAACAGTACTGCCTGACCAACGATTCAAACAGTTTAACTCACCACACACCAAACTTCCACACAGCATAGAATCAGCAATACCTAAATAATAACCAGCATTTCCCTGGTATTCCATGTGGCAAATCTGGTTACAAATACTAAAGGAAGAATCCTATCATATCGATTTATAACTCAGGTCATACCGTCAGTTGTCTTCTCCAATATTTTTTATCTTGATGCTGGGATAACAGATTTTCTACTGGCAAGGTAAATATCCCCGGTCCAGTCCTTGAATATCTAATACCAAATCGTATTGGTCAAAACAGTAACCACCTTATAACTGGTCTAAGATTGAAATTTCAATGCATTCAGTTTTCTATAATGAAATATGCATTTTTCTTGGACTGACCAAAACGTACCCTACGGATTTTATTTCAAATAACCGTGAGCACTGGGTGTTTTGTTTTATTCAATCTGCATTTTAAAGCCGTGTAAATAAGTCCAGTCACATGTGGGACAGGGGCATCATGCCGTTTACGTCGTTAGGTTAACCCACTCGGCGTGTTTTCCCGCCCGTCCCCCCGGCGGCCCCCTGTCACCCCGTTTAACGCACCCCTCGTCGCCCCACTTGAGCGGGGAGAACCATCAATACTTGATGCCCCCACGGCCTGCAGCTTCCCTCAGGCCTGGGTTAGGAGGAGGCCTGGTGAGGCTGGGAAGACCTGGACGGAAAACTTTTGTTTTGGAGTCCGTTTCGTTAAGTAAACGAAACGCTGGCGCCAAGGAAAGGAAGTGACTATGATTTGTGGTCTTCATAATTATAGGAATGGCCATTGGGAACCCCCCCCCCCTCTCCATCATCAAGGGCCCCATAGGAGGGGTGGTTCATGCCTTTGGCTTTGTTACTTTGAGTATTCTTGCTGTTAGGAGTAGGGGCACTTACTCGCTTACTCCCCAACCGTTTTATGAGATTCTGAATGAATCAATATGGAGAATCAAATTTGATCCTAACATGATATTTGAAAATATATAATGTCGATCAATTTGCTGAAGATTTCATGTTTTCATAAATCTTCATTTTGTTATCTCATACCTGTTTAGGCCTACATAGAATGGCTATTTTATTAACCACTCTCATTTCATGATCCACTGTAGTTCCATCCAAACCGCCAGTCGTTCAAACTACTATGTACAAGCTAATAAAGCAGGTCAGGGACGGACTAGCTTCATGATTGCTACATTATTATCCATGGAGCTTTTTCCCACCTCTTATTACAAAATTCCTAGGCCCAGCTCTGTGGTAACCTAATGGGGAAGGCCTACAATTGACTGGGAGTGAGGGGGAGACGCTGACTGTGACTTCTGACCTCTCGTCGGGTGCCCACGTGACCTCTGTCACGTGATCTCACCGGGTCACGTGATTAGTCATGTTCGACATAGTGCGCCTGCGCAGTGCGGTAACAATAGAGCGGCGCGCGCCCTCTCAATCCGCTCTGATCATGATATTGGACCATTCAAGCCGGGCTTCCCTGGGCTTAGTTTGGCTTTTTTTTTAAACACGGTGTAACCATTATCATTATCTGGCACGGGCTACATTTAGATGGTCGTAATGATAAGGCATGAAAAGGGAGGGTTTTAGACTTCTAAATGGATACTACAAATAAAAGCTCTCGATTCCACGAAAAAGTAATCATGACAATTATAGTAAATGAGTGTGTAGATCTAACTGCGGCATAATCGTCATTTGTCAGCTTGGATGGAAATGAGAGAGGTGTTGAAAGTAGATGTCAGACTGATGGTGAATGAATGAATATAGCAATTCAACTATTTTAAGTGTTATCACAGTATTTAAGTGGATTACGGTAGCCTTCCTCACTTAAAATCCACTGTATTCCGCACATGTTTTCACTACATGATAAAGTGTTAACAGACAGCTTCCTATTCCATTTTTGATGTTTACAATTGGTCCACGCACAAAAAAAAACCCGGAACATTGGACAAGTTGTCAGATTTTAAATCACAAATCAACCCTGAAATTTGATAAATTTGCAACAGGCTGTTTTCCGTAGAGAAAAACTTCTTTATTTTTGAGACATGTCAATAGGAGAAATGGGAATCCCAATGGGAAGCAATTCAAATTCAGCTTTTTACTCAAACAAGCCCATTGATCAGTCGTAAGCATCAGTTTTCCATTTATTGTTAAAGCCCAAGACAGCATTTCTTCCTGCTGGGTTAACTCACAAATCAATGCAATAATTTTCTTACCCTATGGTCCTGCAGATCTACAATATATGTGACCCCCTACCACATAATGAGGCATAAGTCGCAGACATGAGTTCTTCACCTTTTGTTGAATCATTGGAGATGACATTACCTCAGGCTCTTAGTTAACTGAATTGCTGAGGTATTTTTCAATTGATTTTTGGAGAAAACTAATTTTTTGACTTTTTGACATTTTTCTCTTATTATGCCATTTTCTCAGAACCTTACACAGCGACTTATGCCTCATTTAGTGGTGTGGGGTCAAATATTTTCTCTCCATTTATATTTGCTGGATGCCAATCTTTGCCTCACTTTCTGAAAGAACTATCTTTTATATGAATATACAATGTAGGCCTATGTGCTTATTGGTTTTATTCAGTAAGCCATGGTCCAACCAATTAACCAGACAAAGAGCACAGAAAAGGCAATTAACGGAGAGAAAGGATTTGCCTTTATCCTTGGCTAAGGCCTCCTCTTCCCTATCTCTGCCCCTGACAGGTCTGTAAGGAACGGAGACACGCCCAGAAAGGCACCAAGTCTCGTGACCCCAATCACGTGACCTCTCGCACGTGACCTCAACTGACCTACTTTCAATCAAAGCCCCAGTTGACATGCTGGGAATCCCCTCCGTGTAGCGGCATGCCCATCACGTAGGTTGGGAAGCCAACCTCCCTAGGCCAAAAGGATGGCTAAATGCTTCCAGTCTGTGAAATTAAGAAGACAAACAAAAACCGGTCGGAAACCCTGTTAAAACGATAAAATCAATATTTCAGCTCGTATTTCAGAAACGTGAGTTGCGGCGCGTGGAAAACCTGAAAGATTCCAGGTGGAGTTATTTTTCAGCAGGAAGGAAGTGGGTTCTGACTAAGTGGAGTTTTTCTCCGGTTTTCAGAAGACCTTGATTAAGACTGGCGCCGACTGAGCTCCAAATAAGAGCCCACGTGGAACGTCCTATATCGGCAGGCGCACCGCTAAATAAGTCTCGAGACACCGCTGTTTTCTAATGTTCAATTAAAGAGAACAAAAACCCACTGATTAATCCGAGATGTGGAGGCCTGCCATGGTTAAAGAAAACTTTTCCAACTCTGTCCGTGATTCTGTCGGTGGAAAAAACGGTTATTACTCGTTGGAAAATCCTTAATCCCCTTTTGTGGAGGTATTTATGACTAAAATTACAGAGCATGGCTGGTTGTGGGAGTATTCATTATTTCTACACCCTGTGCAAACTAATGAATTGATGCCATATTGAAGTTACAGCTTCTGAACCTCAAACATTGGCTATAAATATAGTGGATGTTTTACTGGTTTGTTGGGTAGTTTAAAATCCGGCCAGACCTTCAAGGATCTTTCCAGATTGCACAGAGTAATGCTTTTCAGCTTTTGGTGATTGTATCTATGCTATGATTTAAGAGAAACCTCCCACCAGGATCACTACCTTACTCTTTTCGAAGATAAGCAAGGGATCTTTTATGTGCAATGTCCCATAAAATGGGCATCAGACACCCGACCTTTGATGACATAAGGTGGGATGACTATAATCTCATAAATATATGTGTATACGTCCCCATGGAAATAATAAGAGTAACATGAGTACCTTAGTCTACCTCTAAACCCTGCTCTAGACAATGCATACACAAAGTATTGACAGACTCCAAAAGCAATATTTACACGTTGGTTTGGCTGGAGTAGTGGCCTTAAGCCCTGTTTATACTGGGGCTGGCCGCGTGTCCTCATTCATCAATATCTCCTCTCAAAGGGTGGCAGCGGCAGGGCGCTTATATTATCTCCTGTCAGCGAAATAAGGTCCTTCTGTAGGTGGCTGGCTGGGCGTGGACAATGCGGCTATATTGGTGCTGTGTAGTATGAAAAACCCTCACACCAGGCTTCTTTCAGAAAAAAAAAGCTTCATTCTACATATGCAGCTTGGACATGGGCCTTATAGGGAACATGTCTATTTTTTTAAATACTATTCAGGTATCTTTCTTATCGACCCATCATATAGCTTGCTGAGAATAATTTTGTAGACCAATGTGAAATGCAAAAAGACTAAAATACACCCTACACTCCTTATTCTAGTATGCTCGCCTTATTCTATTTTTGTCTATACCTAAATACAGCATGACAATATAGTAGAAAGCTTTCTTCCTTTCTTGTTCTGGAATCCAGCTGTTATTAGTGACCTGCAGACGTTGGAGGGTAAGGGGGTGGGAGGTAGCTGCTATATCTCAGCCAGCCAGTCACCCCACCTTGATACATCAACGTCACAAACCCTCCCCCAATAGGTCTTACGGCGTATAGACAGCACACTTTAGGGCCATGCCAGTGTCAGATATATGCGCTGCTCCCTTCCGCGGAAACCAACTGACTAGTGGTATAAAATGGGGCTTTCTGACGCCAAGAAGGATGAGACTAGAGGATTAGATAGCGGGCACAATTCCTCAAGGGACAAGATGGTCGGGGTCCGTCCAATTCCATCTCGGACCCAGAAATTGGCAGACGCAGGGAACCCAGATTCTGGAACCTTGCCCTTCTGCCTGCACTGGAATGGGAATGCAAAGATATAAGATGGGCGGAAAAGGACGTCTTTGTGATTTGAAAGTTTTGGATTTCAGCTTTTGATATTAATGGTGTCCTGAGTTGGAGGCACAATTCCATGCAGAGTATGTCTTTGAAATGTGTGTTCCCGAGATTGCAGGTTATTTCCACAGATACTAATATTTTAACGTAGAGGAGCCATTAACAAATTGCGAAGAAATAAAACACTCTACATGGATAGTAACCTCAAGCTCTTGAGGTCCTGTCAAGGGATCGTCAGCATCGTCACCACATACTTATGAACTTCAAGCATGTTTGGCGTTCACCCCAGTGTTTTGGAAATATGAGTTAATAGTTGTCAGCTATACACGTGGTTTACAAACATTGTAGAAACCTATTTACAAGCAATAGCTAAAGAATATACTTAATCTTAAATGAGGGTGCAATAAAAGTTTGTTCATGGTAGGCCAATGGCCTCCTCTCCACCAGGAAGTAAAATTCGTGTTCACTGTAACAGTTTTATATGGCCCTGTATTGTGACAGTTTATAACTGCATGCCAAGTCTGGTTGCAAGCCACCAGCTACATGGTGTATATTGTTACCAATGGTGCTGTTGGTGTTTTGATTTCTGTGATTTCAGTAATGTCACTGCATGCAAAATCGAACCTTTCAAATGTGAATCCAAACTGATGTTATGATTCCGAAAACGACGCTATTCACAGGTGGAGCTCCACATAAATCACATAGAACCAAACAAAGTTTCGTTTCATACAATTTGTTCAGAGACTGAAAAAACAACTAAAATAGAGCATAGGGATACTCGGTCTGAACCACAACACGGTTTAACAAACTTAAATGTAGCCCATTAATAATATACTAGATCTACACTGTTGCAAACTTTGCTTTGGTAGTGTATCCGCTTCGGGAGTTGGGTTTCTGATTTGTTGTTGGTATTGTGAGGGGGTCGGGTCGGGCCAGCTTTAACGTTTTAATTATTGATAGGTGGAGGCATTACATTACTCCGGCCTGCCTTGTTTGGCCCATCCGTCAATGGGGAACGAGGATGACTGGCAGGTACGGCCCTAACCACCACGCCGTACAGAGGGGCCAGCCCCAAATGGCATAGCAAATAACGCGTGTATTCAATAGCCGTTTCCTACAGGGAAATGAAGCGTATGTTTCGTTTAGCCGGAGGGTGGTAATTCAGTTGTCTATTGAGGTTGTTGGAAAATCAATACAATTGACCTCGGAGTGTGGATGGAATAGAGGTGTTGTGCCCAATGAAAGTATCGTTAATATCGTTTTAGAACCGGTGAGGTTTCCTGACACAATTCACTCGATGAAACAACTAGGTCCACAGGTACATACGCGTCGTAAAATACTGACCTATAGGTTCGGGAAGTCATGGTTCCATGCATGGAACACTGTGTAATAAAACTGTGTTACGGTTCAAGGGAATTACCGGTGAAAAGTCCCTTATTCAAACTTCCTAGCTCAGAGGAGCGTTTTGATGTACGTCTTTTGTCGGTTATAATGCAATTTATTTTCTCTCTACAAAAGACATACGAACAGGAAAATAAAGCTTCAATACCAACACTTCCAAGTTTGCGTTTGGTTTTTGTTAGCAAAATAAAATAGGTTCAATCTATTTTAAATAATACTACAGGGTTTGACCTAAACATAGAGTTACTCGGACCGGGTACTAGTAAAATCCTGTTAGGACTAGTGCAAATTTTGTGCAGCTAGCCCAATGGGCTATAGTGGAAAACATAATATCTTCAACAATATAGTTATGCATGACCTGTTTAGTAAAATTACAATATCTCCAAAACTATAGACAGGATTCTAACATGTATACTACATCAATTGATAGTTTGTTTTGGTTGGACTAGTGAAATCTATCACATGCTAGCGTAAATCTTAAGAACTAGCCCAGTGGGCTAGTGGAAAAAGGAAACCCCCTGTATCACATGTACAGTTCTCTCCAAGCCGATTAAGGAGGAATTTGTATACTGTTCTGTTTGCAATACAAATCTATTCTCGGATTCGGTAATCCGGGCACTTGGTGGTGGTGGCGCTGCAGTCAGGTGTGAACGTTGGTGAATACAACCCCATAGACTCAGTGCTTAAGGAATCCTTTTTTCGACATTCTGACTAATCTAAGGACGCCTGGACCTTCTTGTAAACATATGTTCATCATTCTATACCTTAGTATATATTGTGAAATTTTGAAAATTTAATTATTTGTTTAAAGCAACCCACAACCAATGTTTCCTCTTAGTGTGAACAAATATTGCAAGTTTCATTAATTGTTGAAATACATTGCAGGGGTATAGTCCAAGTCATTGGAAAAGTATAAAGTGTGAAATCTGGCTGAAACTTCATTAAAACAGCTACTGTTATTGTCTTCCTTCTATTATTGTAGGTCCACACAACTTCTCAGTTGTTTACAACAAAAAGTGATGACATCACTATGATAGGATTCCCCCAACAAGCACTTTAATCCAGTTCACACTATGCCCACTTTGTATTTATTTCAAACTGGGTTCTCTCTAAGTTTTCTAGTAGATTGATACCATAGGATTACTAATTAATTTGTCTACATTACCAATAAGGTTGTGGGAGAAATTTCTCTAATAAGGTATATTATTAGAATGAGATGCATCTCTAATATACCAGAACTTCATCTAGTGTGAGTGTGGCCTTAGTCCAGGCTCCACCAGTGAAATGTACATGACACTGTGGTCAACCATGTACATTTCACTTGACCCAGTTCTGGTTCAGTGCACACTGCAATTAACTCAGGACCAGCTCATTGATGGCAGGGGAGCACTCATGAATCAATGCACTTGAGTGGCCTTCTTTCTATAGTGATGTATAATTAAAATGCTTTATTCACTTTAATAGATTATTTCTGGAATATGCTGTATTTGTGGAGAGGAGAAGGTCTTCCAAACTATAGAAGTTATGTAAACCATATTTACAAAATTCAACCTGCTACCCCCTTCTCTTAAAATGAGTATCTTCTGCAAGTACTTTGTCAATGACATCATCATTTCTTGGGTGTCACATGGGGTATTTCCCAGGAGTATTTTAGTCATTGAGCAAACCAAAACAAACCCCAAACTTTGAAAGCATTTTTCTCCATCACAATGTGTCTAATGGTACATAAATGAACATGGAGGGCATTTTAGAATCACCAATGAGTTTGTTAGAAATGCTTATCCACTTTCATGAATTTGTGACAATTTATGTAGTTGGATTGGTTGTGGGTTGCTTTAAGTATATTTTTTCACTGCATAATTGTTTCCCGCCTCCCCTGCCCCTATCCTTATCAGTGGTAACTAAGGTGTTGTTTGCACCAAAGAACATGGCGGAGATAAGGCCTAGTACCTGGCAACGGAGGGGTTCCGAATCCGAGAATTATATCCAATCTAATTAGATAGCGATATCTTGAATCTAATCAGATGGTGATGATACAGGCAATGAGATGAATCTGATGCTGGCTGTGATAACATAGGCCATCATATTTCGAGATCACATTTTAACGCATATATAAAATCATTTCAACCGACAAATAAAAACGGATAAGTCTAGTTTTAAGTACATGACTTAAATATAGGTTACGCTGAATGATTGTGGTATATATCTTGGCCTGGTGGATTTTACAAATCTGTGCATCCGGTGAATGCAGGCAAATACTCGTTAATTTCAGCACTGTAGGTATAGTTTCAAGTCGTCTAAATATCATTTATAGGTTGCGCCGATTGAGAGTGGTTTATTTCGGCATGGGGGAGGCTATAGATAGGCCTGTTAAAGGGACGGGCGAAACATGAGGCACGCGCCTGTGTTTTGGATGTTTATTGATTCTGCACGATTTTGGCCTATCCAGCTTAAGTGGAGGTTTAAAATGACAAATATTTGTTCAAATTCGACCAAATGTGATCTGTATAAGGTATTCATTTCGTAAAGGAATATCACCGGATATTGTAAATGAAACCGAGAATATTTCTTCAATACAAATAACGCCATTCATAACTGTTACAAATGTCAAAAAAATAGATAGTTCCTCAATTCCAAATGTTTGCCTTGCTATAAGTATTATTGATATCGTCATGGAATACATACTAAATGGTAGGCCCATCCAAGAAACCATAATTATTAATTAATTTATACATATGATGATGTAATAAAATCACGATTATAATGAGATCCTTACTATCTAATGCATTCATTGAATGCAAATATGATTCCATTCATTATACACGTGTACCATATCCACTGATTCTCCGGTTCTCAGCAACATTCAAACTGAATCCTGCCTGTAGGGATGGGGTTACGTGGGTGTGGTGCCGCCCACAGCATGGCCTGACCACGTCTTTCCAGTCATAGTAAACGGACTCCCAATCGCCCCTCCCTGTTCTATTATACCTGTTATTCTGTTCCTGAAACCTAATAATATCCGCTTACATACACACAGGAACCTAATACCTGCATACATACACATTCTGACTGTATATGGGTGCCCACGCTTTTTCAGAAATCAAAATAAGACCTAAATAAGACCTTCATAAGACCTTATTGGGTACCAAAATAAGACCTTTTCATGAAATTTTTTAACAAACAATTTTTTACCTTTTCAATATTTACACATTTCACACAAAAAAAAGGAAGATGGAAATTACAGGCAGCAAATTCTATCTTGTAATGAATTCAGATTCACTTAAGATAAGACCTTTATAATACCTCATGACCTAAAATAAGACCTTTTTAATAGCCTTATAAATTGCAAAACCAAAATAAGACATTTTAAGACTTTATAAGACCTGCGTGGGACCCTGCTGTATATACAGCAAAATGATAAATACTGTACATTCAACAGCGACTGGGACTGTGCATCACTTTCATAAGGCAGCGTCCGATTCCCCACAAAGCTATCAATGTACCTAGTCCGTCGGTCAGATGGAATTATGCTGAGTCATTCTGGTCAGTGGTGGTCCGGTCTGAAAGCCTCCAGAAGCTTTATTGTTAAAAGTGCCCCCTCTTGAAAAGCCAGGATTAATCAGACTTGTTTCGTAATTGAATCAGGTGCAGGCCTTTTTTCTAAAAGCAAGTGCATTCCTTTTGTTAGCAGACGACAGTTGGGTTTGAGTGGGAGAGAACTCTCTTGTACAGAAGGGGACAATGTCACGCTGCTCCGTGCCGCTGCATCCAGCCTGCCAATGGATTGTAGATGCTGCTCGCCGAGAACCAGCCTCTGTATATGTCACTCAATGTCGTCTGCTCGCTTTACACGGCGTCTCCGGGGCGTCCCTTTGTGCTGCACGACCACGACCCTCGTGTACAGCTCAGATAATGGAGGGGAGGGCCGCGGACGAACTTTCAGCAAGAAGACTATGCCACCTTATCCATAAAGGAATCGTGTATTAAAGGGCGTGTGCGTGAGAAATACATATGTCGTTGGGGTGGTTGTTTGTATGCAATGGCAGAATACGTCTTGCAAGACTATTGTCAATACAGGACAAACAGCTATGAGAATGCAGAGATGTCGCTACCCCTACTCGTATATAGGATTCATACCTCCGACATGCAAAGATATTTGCGTGGATACATGCATGCAAAACAATGGTCTGCAGAAAAATACGAGACCATCAGATCTAAACTTTGTGACTGTTGTAGGTTATAAAAGTTACGGCGTCGGCATGGTTTAACATGTGGGTTACTGCCAAGTTAGATAGCCTTTTGTGATTTACTAACATCGTATTGCTTCTGTCATCTTTCCTTCAGATTCAATTGCATACGCAGTTAAATACTGATCTATAAACGTAACCTTAAGTAGAAAGATACTGTATAATGAAATGTTTCTACATAAATATATTATAGGGTGCGGTACCACTGACGTCACGCAGAATTTAATTACGATATCAGACATCAAGCAAATATATTACTTTTGTAAATTGTAGCACATTTACTGGAGTAATTTCTTTATACTCCAAGGTCCAGCCTCTTTTCTTTGTCCTAAAGCTGGTCATTCTATGTCATTTACTTTGTTAATGATGATAAATGAATTAATGGCATAATACAAATCCAGTGGAAAATCTTCAATCCTCTTCTTCACAGGTCAAAACATAACCCTATCATTGTAATACATCACTCATCTTCGGGCCACAGAAGGTGCTTGAAACCTACTCCTGCTTAATTAAGACGCGGCCTTTTTTCTTCCTGTTGTTTTCTGTTGGTGTCAGATTGAAGCTCCCTAAAATGGAAGCACCTCTGCTCGGGTGGAACTGGCGCTCGGGATGCTAATGAGACTCAAAGAAATGGATTTTGTTTGCCCCCGGCCAGTGGGGGGGGGGGGGGGCGACCCCGGACGCAGGGGGGATTGGAGTAGGGGGATAGGACTGCTTAGGGAGGCGGTACTTGTTTCTAAAAAGGTTGCACTGCCAATCAATACACTAAGATAGAAGCGACGCATCGGTACTTGAAGTTCACCGGGTCGTGAATAGGGGTGGGTGTGAGGGGTGGTGGTAAAGGGAAGAAAGGTAATCTCTTTATAGACAAACCTCAAAATGAGGCTAATCTGTAAGGGGTAAGCTATAATTCTCACTTCATGATATATGCCTCTTTATTCATTAACAGCACAAGCGAGCTGTCACTCATGATTTATTATACAGAAATATTGCTTAAATCAAAACTAAAATTGGAGGCATGTGACGGTCTTGTTTAGACGTTCGGTTGGCTTCTGCATTCACTGGCAATGATTTAGCAGTGAACAATGAATTAGGAAAGTACGACCAGTCCCCCCCCACCCCAGTCCTCTACCCTTCCAACCCCCAAGCCATTCAGCAGGGACTCCTGGGATGGAGGGCATTATTCTGAGTGTGAAGAAGAGGCAGGCATTGGCTATGATTTCACAATTCCATTTGTGAAATGCGGAAAAAGCACCCAACACCTGCAGGCGATCCGAGCCAATCTAAATCGAACACGCTCTAATGAAAAGTAGCGACTTTTTCGTAATCAAGAAAGAAAAAACCTGTCTGTGAAATAATGGGGAGGGGTTAAAAAGGGAACTAGATCTAATATCGCCTAACATGAAATATATGAGACAAAGATGATAATATGTGGAAAAGATGATAATAAACAAGAAGCAAATGACTATCAAAGTTCCGATCGTTGGAACGATCGATGTTCGCCCTTAACATAACAATGGACATTTCATTGTGTTTGAAAGGTAATTGAACGAAATGTCAATATATCTAATGTATATGTAATCTATAGCAATGGTCATCCCTCAATAAACTGAGGGCCTTCCTACAACCTGAAGGCTATATGGGCTATGAGTAATGATCACCACCACCATTCCTGCTGTCACACACAACTCAGGGAGGGGCTTAGGAAAGGGGCTACTAGGTCCCTGCACCCAATCACCTAGACCTGTCCACCTGCAGGTGACAGTGGTGGTCCAAGTACTGGTTATGTAACCCACTTCTGGCTTCTCAAACTGCACCCTCCCCCACCCCCACTCCTTGAACTGAGTTCAAGGAGTGGGGGTGGGGGAGGGTGCAGGGGAGAGGCCTGCCCACTCAATAACACTTGATGCACACTAATTGTCCTTGCTTACAAATGCATGCCGGTGGACAAAGGCCTGTAGCCACTTGTATGTAAGATTGTGTAACCGGGCAATCAGATCAAAGCCCAAATACCTACAAAAGACATGACTGATTGAGTGAGCCCTTCCCATAAGCTACAATACTAAAAACTATAATTAAGGGCCCACAAAAAGGTAAATCGATTAATTTTGAAAGATTCATGTTTAAAAGTAGATCTATAGGATTACAACTATTTTGTTAATGGCCAATCCCTTTTGTTATGTAATTTCGTCTGATACAGGTGACATTTCAATGACGTCATGCCCTCTCGGTGACGTCACAGGAGGCGACAGTGCATGACGACCAGGAATGTTTCGCCGACGAAGATTTTTTATCCCGGAACTAGCCAACAACCACCCCCCCCCCCCCCACCCCCCACCCCCACCCACCTCTTGCACGTTGTTGCCAGGCTACCGCCACTTGTAGTCTGATCGATGTGCACAGTAACCAACGTGTTAGGTGTCTGTATCAAGTCGCCATCAGATCTAACCGGACCTCCCTGGTTAAATCCACCACTGCCCCTCTCACCCTCACTCTCCTCAAGGCAGTATTAAACTACACGGCATGCGACATGAAGATGTCACAGAGAAGTCGCACATGTTAGAGATGGAATTAATTATTATCTGTCACGCTTTAATATAAGACGCTCCAAATTGCCACTTCCTAACGTGCAGGGCGATTTATTTCAATTCCACAGGCATGGAACTGGTTATTCCCAACGATATTGCTCATGTATTCTTGAAGTCATCTTTTTTAGACATACTTTTATTTGTCACTATAATATAGTGACAAATTATATTGAATTCAAAAATATATAAATTGGGTGTCTAGTCTATGGCCTGGATCATAAGCTAGTAGACGGTGTGGATATGCTATACTCGGTTCTGAATAGTTCTCGCGTTGGGCAACTACGGTACTTCGGAAAAGGACGTGCTCATCTCTGCACACTAGAAACGTAATCTACCACGCTGACCCCAGAGTTAATAAATGCATATGATTTTACAGAAGTTCTCAATTCAATAAAATCATAAGAAATGAGGATTTGTTGACGAGTTCCTGATGAGTAAATGATTGGCCTACAGGCCTACTAGTACTTTGACATTCCGTTGTACCTCCAAATGGGATGTAGCTGAACGCCTTTACTTACAAACGGCCTATACCGCAGCCCCCTTCTCTCCCCCATCTATATGGGCGTGTATGCACATACATTGCGTGGTCGTGCATGCGGCGCACTTCCCGACATCATCATCAATAATAGAATTGCGGATCTGGAGATACACAGTCCGCTCTCGCCTGCTAATATCATCAGCGGCCAAGAAACCCCAGACCTTCCCTTATGACACAAGTAGGGACACTTTTTGTCGTTGTTCCGGGACCCAGGGATTATTAATATCCTCACAAAGAGGAATGCCTCGTAAAAAGAGGTTTAGATACAGGTAATGGAGGGCGGGGATAATGTGGGTCATTGCTACACGGAGCTCTTTAGGCGTGATTTATTTAACCATCTACGGACTGCGCCCTCTATGGGAGGTGGGCGGCGTCGGGGGAGACATGTGTAGATGCATTAAGTATGTAATATCTGTCCTGTCTGATATTCTACGGACAACAGGGCCTGGGCTGATCAAATGTAGTTATAAATATAGGATGGCTACTTTATTGCAGAACTGCATCCAATTTTATTTCATATATGAGCGGTAATGACGTGAACTGTAAGACGCAAATAAGTATTCTGCCCTCTCCTAATCGCTCATGCATGTACACATGCATGTATTTGTCTTTGTCTAGATTAGCAGAGGTTCTATTTGGTTTCAATATTGGTACAAAGATATATAAGATTTGAACGACATGACAAATAAACTATAGACCTTGTGCAGACAAGGTCACGTGATCTGATTTTGGTGAGCCCCACGTGGTTGCCATACCCACAAGGCTATCAGATATATTCACAATGTATGGAATATGATTGATAACAATGATGCGATATGTTTTCTTTTGACAAAATAGATGAATATCTATACCATAGATCAGTTAGAATTGTGAATAACAATACATTTACATTGATCACCAACATGGCTGCCATCCAAATTTTGGGTGTGTGACGTCATGTGCACAACGTCTATAGGCTATATTTCTCATTATTTTATGCCGAACCATGATTCGTGCCTTAGTCATGAAATAAACCTATGATCATGATCAGTTACATCGATGACAGACTAGAGGCAATGACTTCATGAAACAAATACGTCAATTGTTTCCTACATGTGCTTTTCTAATCACGATTCAAAATGGGATTTGTGACAGCTGTCGCCTAAACATGAGGACATAGTACCTCGCCATCTCTGTGATTTATAGAAACAGATTATATCAACAGGACCAGGGCTCACAGTGGAAAGCAAAAGAAATAAGCTAAAAAAATAAAGTGTGGCAGCTGAAAAGTTAGTCTATTGCCTCTTAATTTGACTTTAGTAAAAAATAATGTTCGTTGACTTTAGTATCTATCCCCAGTTGACCCAGCTGGCAGTGACAACTACAGACCTCAGGTGTAGGTACATGTACCACAGAGTGAGTTATACCCTGGAGAAGGGCCCGGGGGGGGGGGAGGTACTCACTCTTTGATCGTAGGTACCCACTGCAAAACTACAGCCACCCTTTTTCGCAATATGACAGCTCTGTGAAATTCCCGAGAAGACATTTACAGCCCCCTTTTTTCTAACATGCATGTCAAGGCACAGCCCTTTGTTTTCACTACATCTGCTGTGTTTTGCTCAAAAACAAGTGTTGTTCTTCTCATACATTTAACCTTATGAATGTGTTTGAACCCCGGTTTGAACAGCCTAAAATGTACCCTTGATACTTTCTTCTGACTAAGATATCTTATGCAGACAGTGAGCCCCCCCCCCCCCCCCTTTTTTTTTTTTTAGAGTTGTCTGGTCAGTGACAACTGCCTTTGCTGCGAACAAATGCAGCCACAGCTCCTGGAGTCTGTTTTGCACTGGCTGGGTACCCAAACCCAAGTACAGCCCCCCCCCCCCCCCCCCCCCGCGGAGAAGGGCCTCAGTTGGTAATGGTCACTACATTGTTTGTCACCTGTATATACTCAAGGGGGGCGTCATGAAAACTACGTTTTACAATACAGTGTTCGAAATTTAATGTCTTATGTCTAGGAACTTTGGGCCGGGAAGAAATTCAAATTCTATTACGTTGTACTAATAGCTTAGCACTTTTAATATATCCTCATGTTATATAATCCATCAAGGATCAGGCTTAGCAAGTCTACTTCTAGTCTACTTCTAGAAGAAATATCTTGCGCTCCTAGCGCCACCTGTTAACCAGTATAAAAGGCGCTGCAAGGTAGGGAGCGAGCAGTTAGTAGTCACTTAGTTTTAGTGAGAACATCAGCTAAGTAAGTTTAGCCAAGGAGTTACCTGGAGTAAGTACATCGGCTCCCGTGTAACAGACTGGAGTTTACCAATATCAACTACCTCGGACATAGGATTGTGATAGAGCGGAGTACTAGAATGGTCTAGAAGGTGTTGGAGCAACTCGTGTTCTAAATGTGGTTGATTGCTGATAGGAGATGGGAGGTGGACTGATGAAGACTTATACATGGTGGCTTTGACTCGGGATGAGATGTTTATTGAATAAAAACCCTTTCATATTAAGAAGCTCCCTCATCGTTCATTTCTTTTGAACTATTGGGAAGTGGACGGACAAACTTTAAACGCAGTCTGAATTACTCAGGCATTCTGGACAAACGACTCATGGAGACTTAGATATACACAAACATCACGCAGTCTTAAATCAAACATTAACAATAGTTCAACGTAACAATCTTCAGCGTTTCCACTGTTACTTTATGTTTTTCATGAATATTGATACATATTTTGACGGTAGAAGTATGATGATATAGGGCGTTATTTACAAAATAGCAATTGACAATTGGCAATAGATATTGAGCCTCCAGTAGCATTATACACACGAGACGCTATTTTGCTCGAGGTCTAACAGATTGTTTGTTTCCATCCAGGTATATTATATGCAATTATTTCTATTTGAGGAGAGGACAGATTATATCGGTGCAAAATGTGAAAACCTGAGATATTTCTTCCTAAAAGTAGATATAAACGCGTCGCCTTATGATAGCATTAGGATATTGGGATGCTTATTGAATTCCAAAACGTTCAATTCGGTGTAAACTGGATACAAAACACAAAAGCCCCTTGATTACTTTTCAGGGGCGTTGAAGCGGACGGAATTTCGTGATTACGCGGCGTGAATCGATCACACTAAGGGGCCGGTAAATTCGCCGCCGGTGTGACTGATTAGGGACTGGGTAATTCAATTTAAAATATTGCGATTTAGAAATTGCCGAGACTGAGAGCCAGACGAAGTTCAAGCGTACTAACTGATAATGTTATGTTCGTATGTGAAGGATCATACATTTCCCCGATACACAACCGTCCCTCCCCCCATTCATAACATTCCATAAAATGTGATTATTCATATATTTTGTACAAAATATTTTGCGTTTACCTTTACACTTATACGATTTATGATCACTCTAAATAATTATGTGATCCAATGACTGTCGAAACCATAGTATATGTCATTATCACGTTGTTGCGCCGTGCAATGTACAGGTACATGTGTATGTAAAAAAGTACATTAAGCGTTTCTGTGTCCTTGTGTGCAATGGCCATCGACTGTGCCAACGTTGCATTATGTTCCTTAAATATTAACCCAACATCACAGGGCACCGCTTTGGGTAAACACGAGGCATAAAACAGAATTTAGACGCCATGGGTTAAAAACCTGTCAAACAGCCCACATCAAACGGCCAACACTGCCTGAACCACGACCGCAGACCAGAGCCGGCCTTTGGCCTATACGGTAACAGTAAAAACTTGTCTAGATTTATTTGGACAAATCTGTCACGGTAATGATGCCAACAGATGGGGGTGGATTAATAGCGCCTCTTTGTGCGCCTATTTTGTCCCCGTGGGCTAAACGACGGGCAGGAATCCGGGGCTATCATAACGGCGTCATATTGCTCACTTGACACGGACAACGTCGCCCCTATGACCTGGAAGGGGGGGAGGGGGGCACTTTGGTTTTAAAAGGGTACCAACTGCAAACAGCCCTGCAAAATGGCAGTGGGGGATCCAGCTTTTTAAAAAGGTGGGGGCTTGCTAATACAAAGGTGGGCTCCCCCTACTTTCCCGAATTTTACATTGGGGCCGTCCATTAAGTATGTGCGCACATTTTCAAAAATCTTAGACCCCCCACTCCCACTCCCTTTGGCTAAAGTATGCATTGGATTTGTAATAGAACGTACGCACATATTTAAAAAAAAACAAAAAAAACATTGGAACAACCCCTCCCAGTCTTGATGTGTACATATTTAATGAAAGGCCTGACTGAAAAACAAATCTAATGGTGGCCAGAGAAGGGGGAGAGGCGCGCACCCGCGCCCTCCATTTAAATACGCCACTGAGTGGAGGCAGTGAACGTCGGAGGCGAGGTCAGTCTCTTGTTAGACGAAAGAGGGCCGTGAAATACTTCTGTCAGGCAATATAGGAGCAATAACTTGTGGCAGTCGAATTTGACTTAGTGTTGCGCTTGCTTTGCTTTACTAAACAACTTATTGGAAAGGTAATCAGAACTTTCTGTAAGTAAGGCAAAGGATTTTTGTCTATTTCACAATCTATTTTGGGGGTTGTTCTGTAACACACAAAATAAGGGGCGGTGAACCAACATACAGGAGCGGTCAGTCTTTAAAAGTAGGGGCGGTAGCTTAGTAGTGCCCCCCCCCCCCCCCCCCGACGTTCCTGGTCTAAGGGTGCGGATGATGACGGGGGTCAAGTACGTGGCTATGATTAACGACGTTAGGGCCCGCCCTGCCAGCCTGCCTATGTTCTGATAAGTGTCCTCCTTTTTAGAGGCGTTTCATCGTGAACTTATTTGGCGTGCCTTGAAATCCAATTTGTGGATTTGAGTTTATGTACAAAAATTGGATTTGGGTTTATGTACAAAGTTAGTTTACAAATCACGCGGGTGAATTTTCTAGCTACAAATATTTCACTGGGTAAAGACTTTTATCCCTGTTAGTACAAGGAATATATTATAACCACGTAATATCACTACAACAAAAATTTATAAATTCTGCAGCAAATCATGTTATCTAGCCATAACATTAAAATATAGTTTACATCCGGTGCCTCGGAAATATCTACTCTTATTGGACAATAGCCAAGGACTTAGTAGTGAGCTTTGTTTTGGAGGATCCTTTTCCGCGGTATTTTTCGATTTGTAGATACGGTCATCGGAATATAAAGCTATTAGCGGTCACAGTGAACTTGACAAGTCCCACTGCATGAGATGACATAAGTCCCGGACATAAGTCTACTAACATGCATTTCTCGGGACGTCACATCTGTCTTACTCGGTACTGAAATAGTTTTATAGGAGTGTACTTATTTCGTATGAAGTCGCCTGGAAGTAATTCAGATTATGGCACATGGATATTAAACCTTCATACCTGTCACGGCAGCCACTTCATTATGCGGGGAAATCGTTTCCTAATGGCTTTACGTCTAATTACACGACTGTCACGGGGGCCCGGCATGCATGATGAAGGGGAAGCCAGGGGAAGTGGGCGGGCAGGAATCCCAAGTTTTTTCCGCATAACAATGATCACTTTTTCCATATAAAGATGACTCAATATCTACTCGAAATTAGGATGAAAAAGTCATCAGTACCACACGTGGAGAAATAATGTTGTTTTTAATCCCGCCAGGTCCCTACGCGGCGCCATTTGGGACACCTTTGCATTAAAACAATAACGCCAAGGGGTCAGAATGAAGTGTTGTGTTCCACTAGGCGATCTTTACAACTAGGAATTTGTCACTTTTTTTGTTTTGGTTATATACATATTACAAGAATTAATGCATGTTACTCATCATTTGAAAGATAATTCAAAATCATTTCTACTCTTTTCTAATGGTATAGAACATGTCTATGATTAGACCGTATTCCATCTCGCGATTTTCAAAATCGGAATAAAATCGGCTAGTGGAATACAGCCTCAGGCCCCGACAAGTCGGCGGCCGATGGGTGTGTGCTGATGAATGGTGCCTGATCTTTTGTCTCGGCCTGCCAGCCCGCGCTAAGCGCACATTAATCTGTGTCCGACGCGGATTAGCCATCCACAAGGGCGGCGACGGGACACAATGTGGCCGTATTAGGGCTAATCCCTGGGTGGGTTTGTATGGGGGGGGGGGGGGGGGGATAGCGGACGAGGCGTGCTCGTCAGGAGGGTGGGGTCTCCTCACGCCGACTCAGTCCATGGCCGAATCTCTCAATGCACGCCTCATATTCTGACACCACTAACTTTGTTACCAAATCGCCATTCTCACAGAAGGCCAAAGATGTTTTAGGACAAACACGAGAAGTGTATACATTTATATGCTTTCAATATAAAACTATAGCGCTACGATATCATAAAAGTATCCACACCAAAAGTTATAAGGGTTTATGCACAATGTGATTTTGCGCAAAACGCATAACCTTTATTGAATAGGGTTGGGAGTATTGTAAAACGAGGATATAAAATTGCTGGCATATATTACCCATTACTATATAGACTCCTTTACTCAAACACGTTTTCAATTTACTTTACGAGTATCTAGTGCTTATAATATTATACAACAAAAGAATTCATTCAATGTTTATAATGTAAAAACATTTGGTTCTTAAATGAGGTTTCAACAATAGCGCTTATAAATAACATAGCCCCAGAGAACAGTTGTCACATAAAACGAAATAGAACCTGTCAGTTACAGTGAATGTACCTGTTTAATGACGCCTCTCAGCATTGCTATTACAAAACCAACTCTTATGTAATAGTCTCGGTGCGTGAACCCAGTTCAACCTTTACCACGTGAGTGTTGAGTGGTGATCCATTTTAAGAATTTTGGCGGCAACTATAGTACTAGAGATAATTGTCTTCTGATGTGTCTAGATCGTGAACTGGTTACCGCGTGATCCGAGTTCACCAGATCTCGGTAAGGAACCCTCTTGAAATGTACTATGATTGTGCTTTGATTCATAAAAATAATTGCAATTACATTGGTCGGCTTATTCTCATTTTCTTAAATTCCATGATAATGGAAACAAGCTCACTTTGTAGAGTGATCTCAATTTAATAATGCTAAGTCATGGACAATTATTTATATCATACATTGATAAATTAATTAATAAAGTCCAATTAGAACGAAAAGCCTCCCGGTTTTCTATGTAAAGTGTCCAAAGCCTATATACTATTCTATGAGTAGTAGTACGGGAGATCCAGTTCGTGTCATCGTGCGAAATTCAAGATCCAGTTCATGTCATCGTGCGAAATTCAAGATCCAGTTCGTGTCATCGTGCGAAATTCAAGATCCAGTTCATGTCATCGTGCGAAATTCTAGATCCAGTCCGTGTCATCGCACGAAATTCTAGATCCAATACGTGTAATCGTGCGAAATTTTAGATCAAGTTCATGCCATCGTACGAAATTCTAGATCAAGTTCATGTCATCGTGCTAAATTCTAGATCCACTCCGTGTCATCGTGCGAAAATTTAGATCCAGTTCATGTCATCGTGCTAAATTATAGATCCAGTCCGTGTCACCGTGCGAAATTCTAGATCTAGGGTGTATCATGGTGCGAAAATGGAGTTTCAGTTCTTTTAATTTTAGGCTTTATTTATTTTAGTTCGGGGAAATGCATTTGAGATTACCAGGCTCATGAAAATATTAACCTTATAGGAATTTTACCTTTTGCTTATTTTGTAAGTAAAATTTTATTTTCTAAGTTTATGTTTATCTCAGAAGAGTTTCTCCTGCTGCTCATTTTCTAAGTCCAACTTTATCTCAGGGGAGTTTCTCCTGCCGCATATTTTCTAAGTCCGTCTTTATCTCAGGGGAGTTTCTCCTGCTGCTTATTTTCTAAGACCATTTTTATCTCAGGGAATTTCTGTTAGGAGTTTTACGGCGCGCTTCTGCAGGCCTAGAAATACCCTTGTGATGAGTAACAGTTCAAAATAGGACAAGCTTTTCCTTAGCCTGCGGTTAGTGGTGTCTGGTGACCAGCTGGTTATCTGATCTGGAGGAAGGACAGGGGTGGGGTGATTGACACAGCATGTGGTCTCTGCCTGTGGAGCATAAAATTATTCCTAGAGTGAAGATAGAAAAGTGTGGAGATATTAAATGAGGGTTGGATATTTCTATGGAAAACATTCTTTTACATCAGTGTGAGCAAAATGATATGTTAAATGTCAAAAATGACCAATAATTAAGAGAAATACAAAGTTTTGAGAAATTACCAAATATTGCGGTATTTGAATAAGCATAGATTGAAACATGGGTTATTCTGCAATATAACTATTTATAAGCTATTTTTGCTAAAACAGTTTTAAAAAACTTTATGCATGTAATTCCGCGCGCGCGAAGTTCCAGTTTTTTTCGAGATAGAGCTTCGTTGTTACTCTCAAATATACTTCATATGTTGAATTTATGGTGGAGCAGAGTTGATAAAGATTATTATTTAAACGATTTACTTTCAGCTTTTACACAAATACATCGTGAAGACCTCAAGGAAATTGTTTTAAGTTTTATACTGGATCATGATAAAAATGTGTTGCTCATATCTGACGAAACTATTCAGATTTTATTTTTAAAGTTATCTGAAAGGTTATGTTCAGACTGGGTAGATTTAGCGTTTCGTCTATCTATTTCTTTCACCGAAATAGATAGTATTGTTTGTAGCGCAAATCATCCCAGATTCCATCGCGCTTATGAAGTTTTTAAGACTTATACCTATATTAGACATGGGTGAGTTTATTTTGAAACAAGAGAGGCCTTCTACTAGTGTTAAGAAATGCGCAGTTCTTGGAATAAGCGAACGCCTCGAGCTTGGAACGTGATGAGAGCAACTCACAAGCGAGGGAGGTAACTTCCCATCTTCAGTGCCCAGATGTCTATGTGTGTTGAGGGGCTAGAAAACTAGGTCATTTTGAGAGAATCCTATTTTTGTAAAACATACTTATATTGAAGGGATTTAGAAATCCATTAATACAATACTCATTAGGTTTTATTCTTAATATATATATATATATATAACATAATTCTACAAAGAATTAAATCTGCAGAGCAGTTTTCCATATCATTGCAAACATTTCCTCAAAATTTCTTACCTATTTTGAGTATAGTGACAAATTTTACACCTAATTTGCGCGAAGTTTTTTCACTCATTCCACTCGCTTAGAGCTGAAAACGGATCTATTTCTTTCACTTTTGAGACACACATCCAGACAGGTTTGAGACCAAGTTACCCCCTAGGCTCTCAAGTTCCGCCTTAAATTATGAGCGTCCCTGATGTCAACAGCTGCACTTCATCGGTTTACTACTTTGTCCGAACGTGGTGATGTTGCGGTATTTAGACCGGAAGTAACAGATGAACTGGTTTATGGTCAGAGTTTCAAGGCTCTTTGTCGTCTGTTCGAAAGCAGATGCTAATAAATCAGCTCGTCTTGCGTACTTCACAAAGGACTTTGTCTTTAGACTAAAAGTTTTCAGTTTTTGTAAAATGAAAGCGAATTCGAGATAATTTGGAAGTTTTATTCTTGAAGATAATTTAAATGATATGCTTAGTCTGATTTTGCTCGGAATTGTCAAGTTCAGCACAGTTTTCATTGCTTTATTTGAAATACTACGTTTTTCATACAATTTTATTATGAGACTGTACTGAGAAGACAAGCAGATTATTAGAGCAGAGCTGAAAAGCATCACGTGGTGCAAGCTGGTAAAAGAACCTAAAAGGCTTCGATGGGCATTTAACTTGCTCACCACCCGTCATCAGTACAGAAGTAAGGATTTATCCAAGCTTTGTTGAGCCAACTATAGTAAAAGAGCGGGTCGAATACTCTTTTCTTTTGAAAGAAAGAAAAACTAGTTAAACATAGCATTAAGAATCACCTCAAATCTAATTTGCTTTCTCCTAAACTGAATTTTTAAAGGAGTTTCTTTCTTTGAGAAGTAAACATGATTTGGTTTGTTTATCATCAGACTGCGTGCATGGGCTGGTGCGCTTAAACCTCAACTGTAACGGGAAGAATAGAGCATTATTCCTTTTTGTGAAGGTTCGTGGTGCAGCAAGCAGGGGATATGCCAGCTCTGATTTTATTAACTGAAACTGATTTTATTATTTTCAGACCTTTCTGTTCTTAAGATAGCTCTAATCTGGTGCTACTGTTTTCAATGATCGACCTAAGGAATGTTCAATTTCTTAGGAGAAACAGTTCATGTGACATTCCCCATGGTCGCCCTAACCTGTTTATGGCAAGATTATTTGCCAAAATGCAAAGTTCTTGTAATGTACTGTTGTGCGGGTTCTCCTGTGTGCAAAGCCTGGGTGAAAAGGAACTCTGCCCCAGAGTTAATCATTTTTACATGCAACACCCAACTGAGCAGGTTAGGAACCATGACTCACTTTACACACCATTCTGACTCGAGGACTAAAAGTTTCAGACAAGATGAATTTACTTGATAAACTATGATCATTATAATTTCTCATGGTATTATTAGGCACATCATTCTATTAGTAAATTTGCAAACGAGCACAAATCATAACGATAGATTTAAACTGTTACAAGTTCTTTGATAAGAAAAAGTTTGAAATAGCACTTGACAATGCTTATTTGGAAATGTCCTAGGATAACAATTCATCATGAGACTGTACTGAGAAGACTCACTGAGCTGAAAAGCATCACCTTGTGCAAGCTGGTAAAAGAACCTAAAAGGCTTATAAGCATTTAACTTGCTCACCAACCAAAATCACCCGATACTTAAACCTAACATCAAGAATCACTTGAAAAGTTAGGCAAGCCTTAAATTACAAAAATATTCCACTACTTGGATGACTTTCGCAAAAAATCTTATCCAAATTATGCTGCTCTGTTCACAAATGCTAGTACACATAAACCCTTTATTTCTATCAGTTTTATTGAAAAGACTACTTTTATTATTCACATCATACTATTAGTAAATTTGCAAAAGAGCACAAATCTTAACGATAGATTTAAACTGTTTCAAGTTCTAAGAAAAAGTTTGAAATAGCGCTTGTCCACCTTGTCCAAGCTGGTAAAAGAACCTAAAACATTTCCATGGGCATTTAACTTGCTCACCAACCAACATCAGTGTAGAAGTAAGGATTTATCCAAGCTTTGTTGAGTCAACTATAATAAAAGAGCGGGTTGAAATTCATTACACTCATTCTTTTGAATACTCTTTTCTTTTGTAAGAAAGAAAAACTATTAGCCCGGTACTTAAACCTAGCATCAAAAATCACTTGAAAAGTTAGTTAAGCCTTAAATTGTGAAAATATTGGACTTTCGCAAAAAAAATTTGCGCAACAACATAGGGGATTGGTTACATTTTTGAAGTGTTCTGGAAATGCTCTCGAGATAAACAATTTACTATAAATCTCCACACTTTTCTATCTTCACTCAGAGAATAACTTTATGATCCCAGGCTGTGACCAACCATCCCGTGTCTTTCCCCAGATCAGATAACCAGCTGGCACCAGTCACCACTAACCACAGGGCTACCCATGAGGGAGATAAGGCTACACATTCAGAATATGAAAATTTAAATATAAATTTGGATAAAACTCATAATACATGTATTTATTTTGATGTTAAGGCTCAAAATGAAAAACAGATACAAATGCTCAGTTTATTCTGTTGTAATTTTTGTTGCTGACATAAAGTGTGATGGTTTATAAATCTATGTGTGCAGTGGGACTCTCAATATGAGACCCCACCCTCCACTTTTCCCTTTTCCAGTTTTTACTGGTAGGGGGTTGGTACTGTAGAGTTTGCTTCAGGGTTCCAGTAAAAATTGGAAATCCTGGATGGCTATCACTGAGAGGACTGCAGCAGCCAGCCCTCTGAGTGAGAGGCAGAGAACTAGCATAGAACTAGAGGCTCCTGTCCCATACGCAGAGGTTTTTTGGGGGCTGGTGTGCTTCCAAGAATGTAAGACTGAGCTGCTTGGTTCACCTTTCGTCGTTTTGTAACTTTAGATAACGCTACTCCTAACGCCTGCGATGGGAAAGTGTAAACCTTTGCCCCTCCCGCGATTTGGCGAGAAATAAACAAAATATTATTTTAATCAAATGAATATATTTTTAGATCATGAATAACCCATGCAAAGCACCGAAAGTTTTAGGTAAAGATTGAAATATTAAATATATTTTTATTGTTATTTCTCAAGAAAAGTGTGAGAATTAAGATATTTTGTCCTATAATTTAACAATGGAAGCTCACTTCATTTCAAAATAAAATTGTAGTATTATAAGACCTGATCCTGTTTTATTCCGTGAGGGAGATGTGTTTCATATATATTCTACTATGTAAAGTAACAGTGAATTTTTCGACCCGTCGTCTCAAAAAGCATCTCTGGAAGCAGCATTATCCCCTCAGAGGTATGCACATTAGGCATTACCATTATCAAATTTTCTCACCTCTGTTCAAGGCGCCGAATCAGAGTTTGGTTTAAGAGACTTGAATGCCAATGATGCTGCCATGGATGCTGCTCTCTCAATATCCTCCAGTGAATAAACCAGGTTAAAATCCGAGGACATAATGAAGACTTTTGCAGAGAAAAAATAAAAAGTTAGTTTGGAACACGCTTGTTTTGCTTTGTGTGCTTCCTCAGTGAAATTTGTGTAAGTGTACTACGTCAACAAATCTTGAGTAATGAAAGTCGCAAGAGCGCCCTACCGGTTTATGAATAAACTCTTCCAAGTGAATTAGTTCAATTCTAAGACACTAGGGTATAAACGCATTGTAAGGCTGGCGCATTGTTGCTGTACCAGTTTTAACGGGTTAGAGACCAATGATACGGCTACATCTTACACCACATGACATGACGACATCAGTAGCTGACATCAGTCTTCCACGTGTATCCGGTGCTTCTTCTCGTTGATGCAGAAAAGGAATTTGTAATTTGTAAAACGATGGAAATGGACCCAAAAGTACTCTCAAAAAAGGTGAGATTTATTGAAAATATATCTGTAAGAAGGGAACCCAGAGCGTATTCAGTGAAAATAGAAATTTATATGATCTCTATTTTCTGTTAAATGTGTAGATAGAAACAGCACTAAAATAATGATGATGACGCTGTTGGGAAATAACCTGAACATAAATGCTCGCATTTCACTACAGAGGGGAAAAATGAGCAAAGATTGCAACTAAACAACGCGAGTGTGTCGATCAAGAATCATGAGCATCTGAGGCATAACCAGACCTAAAATGTTAGGAGGGTTTCGAGCAAATTTAAGGCGGGCCTCTCATTGTTTCCAATACTTTAGAAGACTGGTTTTTCGTAACAAATCAAAGTTGAGCTAATTTTGAAGTTTAACCTTACAAAGTTCAAGTACTGCAGTTCAATTTTGTAGCTTTTTCATATGCTTTAACTGGAATTGATGCCTGAAATTTAGTATTTCTTTTCATTTCATAGTCTATAACATTATTCTTTGTGAAAATTCTTTAGTAAATCAAATTAATTTTTTAATCTAGAGTTTAACCATCTCCTTGGGCTAGATCAACTTTTGAGGTTCAAGTCTGCAGATTAAGTACTTGAACTGCTTCGAAAAACCCATTTGAACCTTAGATCAAAGTTGAGCCCTTTTGAGAAACCGGGCCTACATACAAAACACATTTATTTTTCCTAACTTACGCACATATTTCTTTATTTCTCAATTATCTTATATTGCAAAATTGATACACATTTGGTGCATTTATTTTCACCAAAAAGGCAATGACTATTATAATTTTGTAAAGAAAAAATGATAGAAAATGATAAAAATGTAATCCTAGCCTAGAATGATCATTTCAGTCCTCAAGGTTGACTTGTATCTATTAGAACATTTCTCGCTGTAATCAGAACAGATGGGACAGGTTAAAGATTGGGAGTGTCCTAACCACATTGAGACTGTTGGTAGCCTTACAAGTGTAAAGGGGTTCAACATAAAAACAAGAGGGTTCCAGACACCATAGGACTACTCCTGATCTTTAGATTTTTTGTCAAACATTGGCTGAATTAATAGAGATTGTGAACAAAGATGTGAACTGGAATACTGTCTAAACGCTCATACATACCAGACCCGTGCCCAGGGTCTGCTGTGGGGGTGGCGAAGTTCCACAAGTGGAACTCTTGCCTAAATTTTCAAAAATTTGAATATGAAAAGGGGGGTGGCGAGCAGCAAAAAGTGGAACTTCTCAGTTCTATATTTTCCTACTATTTTTTACGGATTTTTACATTAAATTTTGCAAGCAAAGGTGGAACCTTTTGAAAGATTTCTTCTGTGAGGGCAGAGGGTTGGGGGTGGTCAAACATTTTCAATAATTTGAGCTTGAAGAGGGTGTGGTGAGCAGTAAAAAGTGAAACTTTTCAATATTTTCCCACTTTTTTATATTTATTTACTGATTTTTACATTAAATTTTGCAAGCAAAGGTGGAACTTTTGGAAAGATTTCTTCTGTGGGAGGGTGGCCCGCCACCCCCGCCACCCCCTGGGTACGGGCCTGCATACTCAATTCATATTTCGAGTTGAAAATGTTGTTACTTATGTAAAATATGATAGGATTTCAATTCAGGTAGTAGAAATATCATAGTAATGCTTTTCTTCGGGGAGCACAAATTCCATAAAGATCTAATGTTTGTAAAATTTTGATTCTCAGTCGCTACTAAAAACAATCATTTATTCCAGAGAAGCCACGAAGATGCTACTGAAGGCGATGACTCTCCTCATTACAAACGGTATAAACAAAGCGAAGATGGTAGGCATTCAAAAAACAACATTACTCAGTAAAACATTAACAGGGCTCGAAATTAACTTTTTAAGCTGTCAGCCCAGACATACTAAAATGTTTAAGGCTGATTTTAATGGAATTTTCTGAAAATGATCAGCCTTAAGTAGGCCAGGTGGAGCTCAAACAGCTAATAATGCATTTTCATAACACTCAGAGCAAAAATATTTTAAACAAAAGTACTAGATTAATAAGCTATCTCTCAAGTGATGATATATTTAGAGTCTCAAATTCAAAACTTTCAGAGATGTAATAAGATGTTTTGAGTTTAAAGTGTAAATTTATTTTTTGTAATTTTCTTACAAGGCTTTCTGGACTGTGGATTGATGGAATCCACGGGCCAGAGAACTGGGGTAGGGCGATGTAAAAAAAGTAGACTCCGGTGAGATACAACTGATGAGGTAATCTTCCGAAACCGCGCATAAACCGCCTATAAAACAAATTGGTCTTTGCCCCTACTAATATTAATACCCGCGGGCCCACTAATAAGACTCCTCCTTCCTCCACCCCCTTTTCCCAACAACATTTTACAAAAAGTGGTGACAGTCAGACAGCCTTTAGCTGTGGCTAGCCTCAGCGCACCCCCTGACACACAGGTGTAAGCCTGCTGTTGCCAGCAGGGCCACCCCCAATGACCAATCAGAGCAGCTGTTCCTGCCATGCATGGCACCCATAAACAAAACTGACCAATGGGCAGCCAGGTTATACAAAAAGGCGGCAACTGGAGGGAATGTGAAAACATTTTTTCACTCACCTAGTCATTCGCGGTCTTGATCACCAGAGAGTCAACAGCCCCGTCACCGCACCCCACTTAAAGTGTAAATTTAGACCTTGTTGAAAATATTAAGCAGCGTGTGTTAGACCTTGTTGAAAATATTAAGCACCGGGTGTTCTTATCTCTCCTTTCAGCAAAGTCAGAGACCTTAGAAAGGGAAAGTAGTCGTGGTGGGAGTCAGAGTGAGCTTATACAGTCATCGGACTCTGAATCATCCGATTTTTCACATGGTAAGTAACAGTTTGAAATATGAAACAATATTATATATACAAAGAATAGGGCCCTAGACCCCTAAATTCGACATAGCCGTTTTTGAGACCTTGTTACATGCGACTTGGGATTTTTGAAAGATAGTGACATGGGACCTGGATATTTCTTAAATTCGACAGCATGACATGTCCATTTCTTAAATTCGACATGGCAACATCCTTGATTTCCCTAAAAACACTAAAATAGTATGAACTAGAAATGGTTATGTTTCTCAAAATAAAACCTTTAAGGTATCAAAACTTTCTAACGATAGACTTTGGTATATGCAGTTTCTTAAAAATCGTGACTGTAAATAAATAAAGTTTTAGAACTCTGAATCATCTAATTTTTCACATGGTAAGTATCGGTTTGAAATAAGAATCCAGGATCAAAGATAAGGGAGCACTCTCACCTAACTAAATTATGATTTCCCTGAAAGCACTTAAATAGAGAGTATGAACTAGAAATGGTGATGTTTCTCTAAATAAAACCTGTAAGGTATCAAACCTTTGTAACGATAGACCTTGGTATATGCAGTTTCTTTAAAATGGTGACTGTAAATACATAAAGTTTTATTTTTCTCAAATTTCTATCCTGAAATGCATGACTTAACATGAAAAGACTTAACATGTAATGCGAGAAGATATATATTAGATCAGTATCTTAAACTTTGCTGTAATGAATTGCTCTTCAGGCATATTTTTCTAAAAGATATAACTTCCTCTTGTAGTCTCACCAAGTCAAAGCACAGAACGACCCCGAGTTTTTGGATTGTATCGCCCATCATGGCAGACGAAGACTGATGAAGAGGAGCACAGTGAGACTGCCTTCACAAAGATGAAGACCAAAAGAAAAGGTACTTATTATTAAAATCAGTAAGATAATTTAGAAATCTTTAAATATCTGAAACATTTTTTAAACTAAATTGAAGGAAATTTGTTTGTTACTAAATTTTTCCTAACTGAATGTTTTAGATCAAAACTTAGTTATCTGCCCAAATTTCTCCTGACTGAATGTTAAAGATATATTGTGATTTTAAGAAATAATTATATTAATCTCTTTACAGCTCAAACCACTCCTGTTAGGCTATTGAAATGCGGATGTTGTTCCAAATTTGGTGAAAACCTAGCCACTCTAACAAAAAGTTTAAGCGAAGGCATGAATCACCACCGCGACATGTCCGAAAGAATGACGCAAGCGCTAGAGGTATTGGCAAAGAATCAGGAAAGAATTGCTGAGAGTAAGTGTCATCATGATTGCTACATTGATAAAATAAATTTGCAAATAAAAGCGCAGAAGAACAGCTAGAGACAGTTCAGTATGCTCACTTTAATCATAATGTAAGTTTAAATTAAATCATAATGTAAGTTTAAATTAAAACCCATAGTATAGAAAAACTTTACTACCCTTAGAGACAATGTTCTTCAACCTGTCTCTTGTGCTAGCAAAGTAAGCATGGAATGATACTACTAATTCTCAATTTCTTTTCCTAATTAGCAATCAACGAAATGGCGCTTCAGTTCAAAAAACAAACTCGTGCGGAAGGGGAAGAAGCACAGCAAAGCGTTGGTTAGTATAATTATTATGATAAGGAAACTGTCTTTTATGAAGGTTACGAATCAGATTAATGAAAAAATCTGAAACATCATATTCAAAATCTGAAATGATTTTAAAATGTTATGAAACATGTTATGAGCAAATATTCTTCAAAGTTGTTTAGAGGTCTCTGCGTAAAATATGAAACAACATCCCTGACTTATAAATTTTAAACAGTGTAAAATTACTATATGCAGTATGTCCACATTCTTGTTGCTTGGAAAATTAGTAAGTGCTAAAATGCTTAATTTCTTTTATCATTAGCAGTCCACTAGCTATCCTTACGGTATGAAGAAACAAGATGTAACGGCGGCTTGGGAAAATTGTTTGAATTTTAATACTTTTAGGATTAACCCCAACGAAACACAAAGGGGTTTATGAGAATAGTAAATAACCCATACTTAGGGATGAATGAAGTTTGTAAATGTAATAGTAGAAGAAAATAATTACTGTAAATAAACAAAGATAATAAAGTCATGATGTTGGGGGTGGGTGGGTGGCTAAGCGTCCGTACGGTGCGGGTATCGTCCGCCAAGTGAATGTTTGTGGAGAGTGGCGTCCCTAACAACCGTTGTGAAGGGCGCAAGTAGGCATGGGACAGTAGAGAGTGGAGAGGGGGATAGCCTAAGCTGCAAATGACATACAACCAGGTCCCCATGTTGTCCATCAATTACTGTGTTCATAACAGCTGTCGCCACTTTACCTTTCAGACCGCGGAAACTAACCCCCCTGCCTAACATTGGATCGTTCTTGTGGAGAACACTCAAACTGCTAACCAACCATCAACCACAATGACGCAGGAACAACCGACTAGTGAACCGATCAATCCAGCACCGGAGACAGCGAGGATGAAACTGACACTATCACCGAATCCGCTCATCCACCAGTGGTTGATTCTACTGTACCGACTCACCTGCAGTTGCCACGGCTCGCCAACAGGCCAACAGCGAAACCACTAATCCACCCACCAACCCCAACGGGAAATTAACTACATCGCTGATGGCTTGGACAAAATACTGCCTGGGCAAGGCTGTTTCTTTTGGGAGCTAATCTTGTTCCAATACCTCATTAGTAATTTACCTTAAAAAGGAACGACTCTTCTCCACGAGCGGATGTTATTTTTTAACTAGATCTTAACTTTTAACTTTATCTTAGTAATTGTATTACACAAAAACGTTTTTACATGCAGATTTTCAACGGACTAATGTAGCCTAGATTTTATTGTGGAAATATACGGATTATAATTAACATCTTTCCATAGTAAGTAGTAAGTAAGTTTATTGGACTAATGTAAGCAATACATTCATGTCATTTAGGTTGGCGTAGTACAATTTGGTATGCATGTTTGACAAATGTACATAGTATTTCAATAACATCGTCTTTGAGTTCATTTTTACATGGTGGATTGAGGTTTAGAATTTTGTGTATCTATACAAACTCGACTTGGTCTGTATTCGATCTTTAAAGTGTCTGTCTGTTCTAAAACCTTAACTTGTAGGCATTTGTTCGTATAAGCTCTAGTGCTGGTTTGGTTAAGTTCAATACAACTCAGTTTCAGTGTACATGTGCTTTTGGGTTTGGCCCATATTGGGCTAGCATAAAGTAGATTAGGTTCTATCTGCTTATCAAATAGCGATGTGGATAGTTGTGTTGAGACATTTGTGGTGGTACTTATTGCTTGCTTAATTGCAGATGAGGCTCTTTTAGCCTTGGTCACCCTGTCATTTAGCATACGTTGAACTTTTCAAAGTAATTTGATATAGTTTATTTGAAGATTCCAAGAACAGATATAGTTATCATTTATAAACAAAGCCTAGACTGAATTATACTGTTAATGAAAAATCCATCTGTTATTTTCTACACGTAAATCATACCATATTTAACATGTGAATTCCTTACTTCAGAAGTAACTGCATTAGCATTTGTAATCCTGATGAAGGTCCTAACGGGTCGAAACATGATGATTATTTAAGCTAGTTACAAAGTAATTTATTGATAAAAGAAGTTATATTTCCAATACTTGTGAGCAGTCTCAGACTTCACCTGATACCTAGCTTGGGAACTAAACCGCTAAACTTCTAACAACTATTTTAGGCTTGAATTATATAGTAATCGAATAGACATACAAGGCTGATAGAATTTTTATCTTGTGGTTTAGAAGAACTATTTTGTTAGCTCTGCACTGGGTGCGGATGAGAATATGATTCATGCTTCTAGTTTTAAGTAAATGACTAAAGGTCATTTTGTGCTCTTTCTTCTACAGCTACTGTTTCACCTGAGGAAAACATCATTTCTTAGGTCAATCAATGAAAACAGCAGCACCGGGTTAGAGCAGTATTAAGCCCAAAAACGCTTGAATATGTTAAAAATATTTCTAGAGGAGAAGCTTTATCTAACATTTCAGATCATTCTTGCTGCTAGTTTTAGTGAGCTAGCTAAAGTTTCTGGGATGTGAATTTTCATTCAAATTTAATCAGATATTAAAGAGTCCTTTTAGACAATGAAAATTAGTTTGTGTGTAAAATGAATAAATTTGAAGAAAAAGTAAATGTTTCAGAAAGTGCTTAAAATTTCAAAGTTGACATTGGATCGTGTATAGCATTGTGGGAAAGGGAGGTATACTATATTTTGTAAAAGGTTCAAGTTTTCTCCACGAGAAGGAGACCATGACATTTTGCGCGTGTTGCGTTAGGTAGGAATAAGTCAGAATCGCTAAATAAGACATTTAAATTGTTTCCTGTGTAATGAAAAATAAAAATATAATGCTATGGTTTGAAATCCTATCGTTCACCTCTTCTATTTCAAATGCCTGATCACTGACGGATGTACTAATTGCTTAGCACTTTTATTATATTTCAGAAGATAGAACAGAGCTAGAACTGTTTATGTATAATACATGCGCATTCAACTTATGATGCAAGCATTAATAGTAACTTCATTTCAGATTCGAAATATCAAATAAATTTTGTGATAATCTTATCTCATTAGTTGTGTGTTGAATTTGTGATAACTTATGATGTGAGCTCACAATCATATATATGCGATGCAAACTCCTCCTTACCTAATGCTCTAGCATTTTTATTTTTTGAAAAGTCGACTAACTTTTCTTTCCTTGCTGATCATTAAGTAAGAAACATACACGTTTAAACAATCAGGGTAAAACAACATAATCAGGACAAGTAGAGTCGGAGTATATAATTTGAGCATCTCTATTTTAGTAGTTACAAGTTAATTGGTATGTACTTCAGATAACTTTGCAAAAACAGTCCTTATTTTCTGATTAGTATTTTTAACAAACATCTTTTTATCTTTTTTAAATTTCAATTGTTGAGTTGTTGAGGAAGAGCACTGATTGCTAGATTGAGAGGAAGAAACAGAAAAGGTTGTCAACTCAATACCCTTCGTTTCTTCACTGATAGATTCAAAACTATCATAGTCATCAGAGTCAAACTGTTACTTAAGATTTCTTGAGGGTTAGGGATATTTTCTTGTGGGATGAGGTTATTAGAAATAGCAGTGTTGTAGATATTGAAAGTGCTAGGGATAGGTAAACACATGTCAAAATGTGATCTTATTTCAATGTTAGCCCTATGTAATGATCAAATTTGATGCCTTCTCAATCTGTTTTACATGATGAAATTGTACCCGACGAGGCTCACTATTTCGTAGCGAAAATTTACCAGCAATATCATGACAGGAATACTGAATAATCTATTGATATGATCTCATGATGTCTGTGATTTGGTAATATTTTAACCAATATCACGATAACATTAGATTTTTAGAAAAGATATATCTAATATATAGAAAATTGTTTAAGGATTTAAAGTATGTTTATGCTCCAAGTCAGAGGTGGCATATGTTGCGTTCAAGAATCTTTCAGAGTTCTATTGTAATTTTGCAGGGTTTTCTAGATCTGAAGGTTATCACAATTGGTGCTAAATTTCTAAAAAATTACAACAAATGATACTTTGTAGTACAGAGTTAAGTTGTAGACACACCTAACTCAATATAGTTGATTTCAGACTATTAAAACTTTAATGTGACATGTAGAATTGACATGTTTCAACCTGTTAGGGCCTTCTTCATAATTAAGAGTAGGCACTACCACAGAAAAATATATTATTATCCAGTATGTTTCTTCTCTTTTCTGAAAATAGTGTACTAATAGCTTAGCACTTTTAATATATCATCATGGTGTATAATCTAACAAGGATCAGGCTTAGCAAGTCGTTTAACCTGATACTATACTCCAGCAAAAGCCCGGACTAGGTGCTGTCTGGAAGTGATGATCTGAAAGAGATGCATTTATATGTCTCTATAATTTAAAGGGGGGTAGACTGCATATTAAAAGAAGTATGCAGTTTGCTCCCAATTATAACAATGGGAAACTCGGTACTGCCCATTCTTGTACCCACGGATGGGGGGTGCCGACAACCCACGTGTAACTAATGAGGATCGGAAGTCGGATCAGAAATGGATTTGAATCTGAGACCCGACCCTCTAGTGATAACTTTCCAAGTAACGAATAATCTCGCCTTCCTTTGTACAGTAAATACTTAATGTCCTTTAATGACATTTATACTTTTACGGAATGAAACGCTATCCCACCGTTTGTCATGTTGGCTTTCCCCATGTGAGGTAAAGTATAGGGTAGACAGTAAGGTGTTACTGTTAACATAGGTATAATATCTATTCAGTGAACCGTTTGGTGTTAGGGGCGCACCTGTTTATCTCGTTAAGAGGGCGCCACTACCCAGTATAAAGTGGAACTCGGTCTTCAAACCCCAGATTGAACATAGGGGTTGAACGCCGAGCTACCACCAGTAACTAACAAGGGGGGAAGGGATTTTGTCTTAATATAAATCATTGAAGACCAAGATGTGTGACGTCACCGGTCGAATCTTGTAGGGGCAGTTCTCTTGGGTGCTCTGGTAGGCTACTGGTCGGCTACTATTGGGTTTTACCGACATCAGTGGCATCCAAAGACGATGCCGGATCAGTTGGTGTTGGGCACACTATCCGACGTTAACCACTCAATGAGAACAAACTCTGGTTGAAGTAGTACTTCACAAAAATGAAGTCAGATATGTTAGAACAGTTGTCACCCTTGGGGGGTTGTTAACTTGTTTTCATATAAACCCTTGGAGTGTATTGGTAAATTATTCTATGACAATGTACATAAAATGTGTTGTCAAGAATATTGACTCTTAGAAAACCAAAGTAGTCTCTTAAGTAAACCACAATAGACCCAGTTTCTATCATTATTCTTATCTCCTCATGTGGTCTGTAAGAGAGTCCAAACGTGTGAGTTTCGCGTCACATTTCGGACACTCGTGAGATCCTGAAAATGCACATTTTCATGGCAACTGAGCCCAGAATGATGTGTGTAACCGTTCCCACATAACTCGCAGATATATCGCTGTTTGAGGTGTTTGGTAATCTTTGCTGCGGATTTTGGTTTCCTCGCAGTAGTATTGTCTCCTCATCTGGACGACCCTGCACAATAATACTCACTATAAAACTTATTCTAACACCATGACACTGATGCAGTCTTGTCGTTAGACTCAACACGGGATGGGTATTGGTGGCTCTTGCCACTCCCTCTCAAACTTACCTTGGAGTCGCCAACAGCTCGTTGGACGGCTCCACCTGTGGTGTCGCCTCACGTGGCCGACACGTCAACATTTCCACTACCCTGTAAGGGGGACAACTCATCAAAGAATTCTGTCACAGCCAATCTAATGCTGGGCAATCTGGACCAAAGTACTTGGTCACCTACAGTTACTCTAAACTTACCCAGGGTGAACACCCTACGAAGCGCTTATTCCCTTAGGGCGCCTCCATGTAAATTGTTTCCAATGTAGACATTTACACTAATGTCCTGTACGGAGAACGACAAAACAAAGAATTCTGTTACAGCAAACCTAGTGTTGTATAACTCAGACCGGAATCCCTGGTCATCCATACAAATCCATTGGTGCAGTGTCATCCCACTAACAGTAATAGTAATACAATAACACTCAAGGCCAACACGGCACAAACTACCCACACACATTGAGAGCCTGCTTGAATCGGTAATGTCAACAAACCTCTAGTCAGTAAAACCTCCTATTATCGCCCAACCACGCGCGAGGTAAAATGATTGATCATGTTCGCCTAAACAATCCCTCCCACTAAAATCATATAGCCCGACGTCTATCAGTGCCCAACACTACCATCTTACGCCGTTCATATTATCATCAATAACCACAGGACCTGGAAAAGATAATAAGTTTAGTACACAAGGTCCTAGTTTTCGGCCCGCGTCCACCATCTTGGATCCAAAAGTAAACACCAGGTGGCCGCCCGTGCTACCCGTTACAAAAATCACCAGCGAAACACAGTTTCTAGTTCCGGGAGTGACATCAGCTTCCGGAATACAACCACGTGAAGGCGAACCGAAAACCACTAGGAAGAGTTTTGGCCAACAATCCCCTTAAAATACCACGGTTAGTAGCCTACCTAACATGCCAAGAACTGTGGAAAGAAGGCCGAACTCACCCGGGCTCGGAGAGGTCGGGGCGCTGGACCGTCTCGACGAGGAAGGCGCTCCAACAGCAGGCGAGGAGACGAAGGGGGCGGCACTCAACAACGGGCGTGGAGAAAACAGTCTGTTGAATCCGCTACTCCCATGGGAACAATCCTGTTATCTGGAGCTCCGGCAGAATGTCTGGCTGCTCCTCTTGAATATATAAACTTAGGTGTACTAATCACTGGCCGGGAATTGGACTGACAGAATCACTTGGCGGAACCAACCCGGAAATTAAGTGTCCTAATCACAGGCCGGGAACTGGATCCGGGAATCACTTAGGTTAAGAATCACTAGAATTAAGAAATCATTATGTACAAAAAAATTTATGAAGCGGGCTACTGGACCGGGTAACACCGCGCCAGGTCAGCCACGCACCGGGCCCATCGGCGCAGCTGCCGGGGACTAGGGAGAAATCCCTCGGTGTACTCCCGGTAGTCGTGAACAGAGATCACGCCGTCCGTGGTCCTCCGGGTGACGTGAGTAAAACGGGCCAGGTTGACGCTGGGGGTCCGGTTCCAGGCGTTGATGGCGCCCAGCTCCACGTTGATTCTGGGAACGGCCTTGTTTACCCACCGCTGAATGGCCGAGTCGTCGCAGAGCCGTTCCCACTCCGAGCAGTTGAGGCCGGTCAGCTGAGCGAAAGTAAACTGGCAAGCAGCCGGGTGACACAGAAAGTTGGTGGCGATCTCGTTGAGCACTTCCACGTAGTGAGCCACCGCCGTATCGATCTTGGAAAAACGGGGAAGCCACAATTCCAACTCCTCGTCCCACGTAAAGAGGTCGTAGACCGAAGGGACGATGATCAACACGTCCTTCGGCCATACCGTGTGGTGGGCGAAAGCCTGGCGTCCGAGGTCGGCGGTGGTGGCCTCTGAAGTGCTGACAACTTCTGCCTCTGCCCCTTCTGCTTCTATCACTGCCAGAAAATCAGTAAGGCCGGCGACCCTCTCGTCCCCGAACACGACGAGTTTAACCATAATGGCGGGTGAAAGCTAAGAAAAGTAAAGTGACACGACCAAAGGTGAAACGCGTCTGTCCACGCTAAAATAACTGTCGGCACTGATTAAAATGACGTCAAAACGAGGCTAATTTGGGAAACCCCTTTTTGATCCAAAAGATCCAAATTTTGAAATCGGCTAGCATGATCAAACCATCGTATAATTTCTTACAGAATCTGCGCTAAACTAAAGTTTAGGTCCCCAACTAACATAATCAGACGATAGAATTAATTTATCTCGGCCCAAAATGTCAGGTCGGGCCTGCAAACTCGCCAAAATTGTTCGAAGCAGAAATTTGCCATCCGGGCGCTTTGCGCCTGGAGGAATCAAATCGAGGTCAAACCCTGGAAGGGAACTCCAGTCAAGCGTCCCGCTAAGTACACATGTACTAAGAGTGGCTGATGGGCTTGCACTCGGTATGATAGTCTATAGATGCCAAACTGCTTAATAACAAGTGGTCCATTACAAGCACCTTGTATTTATTGTAAATAATGTTGTTTTAGTTGAAACTTGGTTGAAATTTGACACGCATTGTACAATGAAACTCGTTCGTTTAAAATGTCCAAATTCTCCGTATTGATTTTTATTGTGTTGGCTCGTTCTGAAATTGGATTTATTGTGTGTTTGTTACTCTTAGAAGGTTAAGACAACTTTATATTGTATGAATGTTGAGTTTTGTTGACTTGTGTTCCAAATCGTATAAATCAAAAACTGTACAGGTATGTACTAAGTCAAAACTGAATTTGACAGCTTATGCACGGGTGTCACTATCCTTAAACCATAATCTGAGCTAATAACACATTGAACTTACCTTGCCACCTTATGCACGGGTGCCGTCATCCTTAAGCCTTGATATGGGCTAATAATGCTATGAACTTACCTTAATGTACAGGTATGTACTAAGTAAATACCAAAAAATAATGAACACTTCTTCATTCTCTAAAACTCACTTCATTTACTTTATCATACAAATGATCATGTTATCATTCTTCAACACTTACTTTGTCACTTTATGAACGGATTCCGCTAGCCTTGAGCTTCAAGATGTGGAAAACCAACTCGATAACTAATTTCATTCATGAACTTGTGTTGAAACAGAATCTACAAATCCACTGACACTGTGCTGAATGTACCACGAGAGTCAAAGCCACCCCACATTGGTTTCTCTATATTAAATAACAATAATAACAAATATACCCAATCATCAAAATTGGGAACCTATCGCATTTGATTGAAAATCTTCATTTGGTTTGAGCTATGTCGTCCACCTCCTTAAACTCAAACACCTAACCGCCGTCGAATGTACTAATAGCTTAGCACTTTTAATATATCATCATGTTGTATAATCTAACAAGGATCAGGCTTAGCAAGTCTATGTCAAGTCTACTTCTAGAAAGAAATATCTTACGCTCCTAGCGCCACCTGTTAACCTGTATAAAAGGCGTTGCAAAGTGAGGAGCAAGCAGTTTAGTGAGAATGTCAGCTGAGTGAGTTTAGCAAAGGAGCTACTTGGAGTAAGTACATCGGCTCCCGCGTAGCAGACTGGAGTTTACCTATACCAACTACCTCGGGCATAGGATTGTGATAGGGCTAAGCACTAGAGCGGTCTAGAATGTGCTGGAACAACTTGTATTCTAAATGTGGTTGATTGCTGATAGGAGATGGGAGGTGGACTGATGGAGACTTATACACAGTGGCTTTGACTCGGGATGAGATGTTTACTGAATAAAAACCCTTTCATATTAAGAGCTCCCTCATCGTTCATTTCTTTTGAACTATTGGGAAGTGAATGAGCTAACTTTAAACGCAGTCTGATTGACTCAGGAATTCTGGACAAACGACTCATGGATACTTAGTTATATATTCATCACGCAGTATTAAAACAAACATTAACAATAGTTCAATAGAGCTCAGAGAGAAATACACTGGTTTTTCCCGCTTCTTGATATCTTTTTAGTTCCAGAGTTATTTAGAAAAATGTACCTGGAATTTGACCAATATTTCTAACCACTTGCCCATATATTATATAACAGAGAAGTGTGACCAGTCATTATTTATGGTAATTGCTCGTATTGCTAAAATCTATGATATGTTCACGACCAGAACTTGAATCCCCAGGACAATAAGCCCATCCCAGAATACCAACATTAACGTTTACCATAAAATATTTTCAAAATTGTGTCTGTGCTTATTCCATGAAGACAGTTGCATAATACAAAATTAACCAAAGCAATTTGGTTGACAAATTGTTCTTACAATTGGTAAACTACAGCTTTATATATTTGCCTTTTCCCCATAGGAACCAATGTTAAAGCCTGTCAGCCCAGGCAATAATGTCCAACCCTATTTTGCCCTGTAATACAGCATTTTGATTGGCTGGCAAACCTGAAACTCTGTTAACTGATGAAATTTAAGAAATCATGAGCCTAGACCACTAGTTCGTGAGCTAGAAAAAACGAAGATTGAGTTCAACTCGTTGGCGCGAAAATGCACAAGCGCCTAATGTGCGCATTTTCGCGCCACGAGTTGAACTCGATCTTCGTTTTTACTACTTCTATGTACATAGGCATATCTATAAACCGTAAAGCCAGATATTAATTTACAAGTCTATTCTTTTGTTATTAATCAAGTTCAAGCCATTGATCACTAACATCTAACCCTCGAGCTTCTGTCATCAAACGATTCAGGTCTAACACAGAATGAAACCAACAGTCATGCAATGAACGGTTTGATTGGGAAGAACATGCATATTATTTTCACGACAAAATGTGTTGTGAAAACAATAATCACCTAAAAGATTATTAAAAATACAATAAGCACTCCCAGTAGCCACACCCAGATCTCAAGCGCCAGCAGTGACTGACGCTTTGCTGTTCCCAACGCAATGGCTAATGCAGGCGTTTTGTGATCATTATGACATCTTCCCATTCATTCTCTCTCTGCTCGGTGAACGTCAGCGAGCTCATGGATTTGATGAAAATAAATGAGCAAATGCCATCAGTGTGACTTATTTTTAACATGAGAGAGCTCCGCATAGGCATTGGCAAACTGCTACGTTACGTATGCTGTACCTAGTTGTTGACAGCGTTACACAAGCCCTCCTCGCCCAGGTATGTGAGTGTGAGCGCCGTGTGCCAGGCCGTGGCCGCTCCAGGTGCGCCGAGTGCCGTCACGTTCCAGGTACGGCCGGCCTCCCCCCGGCCACCCCTCAGCCGCCCGCCGGCCTCCCCGTCCCCTGCCGCCCGGGCCCCCGCTCGCCTCCCGCCCCTTTAAACACGGATTTCTCCGGCTCCACGCCTCACATCTACAAACTACCACCCACAGTCGATGAGTATGCGATAAATGAAGCGCTGACTTACCTTTTAGCCCCGCGGTTTCCACCAGGAGTAGAGAAAGACAGGTAAATCCCAACACACGAAGAGAGCTTATTGAAACACCCGCCGCCATTTTTGACAACATGTACACAAACTGGGTCAGGATGAGGCTCACTCTCCGGCCCAAGTTTCGCTTTCGGTTTACCTGTTTAGCGTTCTCCTGGCAGATTCTTGGTAGCAATCTCTGCTTGAAGAGTTCATTTTTAGATCAATCATTTACCAGGGTGCCCTTTATTTTCAAGACTTAATTAACTGAAACGGAAGAAAAGATTCATGGCTTCGGCTCTACCTGGTATAAAACAAATTCAATTGCGTAAAGAACATTTCGTTTTCCATGTAGGCGCGCACCTGCCACGGGCACCTGCTCCCAGCACCGAAACATCTGTTTGGAGAGTGAGGCCCACTCGGTGCTTCCCCCTGGTGAGTAGTCGCCGAACCTCAATTCTTTGTTGGGAATTTGTCCTGACACACCATCACCGGAAGTTTTCATCTGAGCCAAATTTTGATTTTGGTAAGTAATATTTTCTCTTTTTAGATAATACCTGCAGGACAAATCATGTATCCCCTTCTGCCGTTGGTTTATCAACCCTCAAGGTATTAGCGGTCTAAATGTTAAACGAGGACAGTGGTTCTAGACCTGTAAAATGGATCTTCAAGGTCTAGCCTAAACAAATAAAACCGGCTTCTCAGTCACTGGGCAGTGTGTAGACTACACTAACGTTACAGTGTACTTGCTCAGTTGCTGTCCAGATAAGGATTATAATCCAGGCTAAAGCCCCATACCTACTAGGCGATTTTACCGGCGACTGGCGACGCGCAACAGCAGAATCACTGATACAATCATTACCAATTTAGCTCACATGTTAGTTTGCAACCCACACATAGAAGTAGATGCTATTGCTAACACTTTCCAAACATGCCTGACATCCGCAGTCAGATCTGTGGCAAAACTTAAAACTATGAACAATAGGTCTACTTTCCCACAGAATGTATGGTTTAACGATGAATGTAAGATGAAGAAAAAAGAGGTCCATGAATATCCCACAATGCATGACATATCACAAAACCAACATAAGAACAAATATCTGGAGCTGAAGAACGAGTAGTATAAGCGTATTGTACAGAAGTACAAGCGGCTACACAGAAATGAATTGCGCTCAGAAGTAGAAACTATGATCTCAAATAACCCTAATGACTTTTGGAATTTTTGGAAAAGAAATGGAAATGAAGGTTTCGATACAAATCATACAACACAAATTACACTAAATGACTTTAAAACATACTACATTGAACAAATTAGGCCACCCCAAACTGAATACTTTGACAGGAGCCACATGGCTGCTATTGAAAGTGAGATGGCTAATTTTAACTATGGCTACAACCAACACCCAAGAGACAACCTACTACATGATAGTCTAGACTCCCCTATTACTGCAAATGAATTGGAAACCTGCATCAAAAAACTCAAAAACAAGAAAGCAGCTGGTTCAGATGGCATCCCTGCCGAATTCCTGAAATATTGCAGCTCCCAAACAAAACACACACTACTAGCCCTGTTCAACTGCATCTTAGAAAGAGGTGAATACCCTACTGCATGGGCAGAAGGGATTATAAACCCCATCCATAAAAAAGGGGATAAATCTAAACCTGATAACTATAGAAAAATTACACTGTTAAATGCCACAGGTAAACTCTTTGAAGCAGTACTTAAAAATCGAATTTGTTTTGTGAATGAAATGTTACATCTAGATGACCCCCTGCAAACAGGCTTCCAAAATAAGATGAGGACCACAGACAACATATTTGCTATCCATGCCCTGGCTGAAAAACACAAACAAATGAAAATGCCCCTATATCTCTGCTTTGTTGACTTCACCAAAGCCTTTGACTATATAAATAGACAGGCCCTCTTCTATAAATTATCCAAACTGGGAATAAAAGGGAAACTCTTAAAAGTTCTTACCAGCTTATTTAACAAAGCAAAGGGGCAAGTTAGATGGAAGGGGGAGCTATGTGAAAATATTGACAGTATCTATGGGGTTCTACAAGGAGGTGTCGTCAGTCCAAAGCTTTTCACAAGTTTTCTTACTGATATGAGGGACCTATTTCTCGCAAAAGACCATGATAATGACGATATACCATACCTTCTGTATGCTGATGACTTAGTCCTGTGTGCTGAATCACATCAGAAACTGCAGTCCCTAATAGACAAACTGTTCTCATACTGTTGTAAATGGCACCTCACAGCTAGCATGGCCAAGACAAAAGTAATTGTTATAAACAAAAAGAAAGATGATCCCATGGAACCCCTGAAATTTGGTCAAGAAAAGATAGAATTTAGCACTGAATATAAATATCTAGGACTGCCTCTCACTTCTGAAACCAAAAACATTTTTTCAAAAGTACCCAGCTACATAGCTGAACAGGCCCGCAAAGGTATATACCAAGCTTATTCAAAGTGCAAAAACGCAATAGGTACTATACCCTATGGAACAGCCATCAAACTTTTCGACTCCCAAATTATACCAATATTAGAGTATGGCTGCCAAATATGGGGTGCCCAAGTCAATGACCCACTTGAGACCATACATCTTCAATATCTAAAAACAACTCTTGGTGTGCGTTTATCAACTTCTACAGCAGGTGTTTATAGTGAAACAGGGAGATTGCCACTGATAGTCCGCCAACAATGCCTCACTCTCAAATACTGGGCCAGAATAATTGGCCTCCCTAATAACCATGTCCTTAAAATAAGCTATTTAACCCTCCTAGACCTCCACATCAAGGGTAAGAAGAACTGGTGCTCCAAAATAGCAAACATTCTGGCCTCACTTAATCTACAAGAAATCTGGGAAAGCCAGCAAATTGATAACGCTGATAACTTCATCAAAATAGCAAAACAACACCTGATAATTCAGCAAACCACCAGACTCTCAGAAACTATCAACTCGCCAAACCCACATAACAAACTCAGAACCTATAATCTCTTCAAAACAGGACATACTGAAGAGAGCTACTTACGGGTTCTACATATCCCCAAACTAAGAAAGTCACTTTCTAGATTCCGACTTAGCTCTCATTTACTTGAAATAGAAGCGGGCAGGCACAGGAATATTCCCCTTGAAGAAAGGCTCTGCTCACTTTGTAACACAGGTGATATTGGTGATGAAAAACATCTCCTGATGAACTGCAGTGCACATGCAGGAGACAGGTTACACCTCGTTAAAGTAATAACTTCCATATTCCCACATTTCTCATTCCTGAATGAACAGAGCAGATTCATTTTTATCCTAAAATGTGATGATGTAAAAGTTATTAAGGCCCTCTCTAAATTCATTTACGGTGCTTTAAAAAGACATAGCACAAGAGCAAATCCAATGACATCCTGTAGAATCTCACCTAATGTGTCTTGATGTCTGTCTCTAAAACATGTCCCGTCCATGCTACTACACTTAAACAGAATAATCATACATGGTGCTCCAATCTTACTAATCACAACTATTACAACTGTAGACTGCCATATGGTGCACTCAGCCTAGTCAAAAATCTGATCTCTTTATTAAAATGGTGGTCATTACTCACACATGTTCATACTACACATGTGAAACTACTGTACTTTATATTGTTTTTGGAGATAAGCTGTGTCATTGTCTATGTAGCTACTGTAAATATGTTACTGTTCGTGTAGCCACTGTAAATACGTTGTTTATGTAACCGCTGAAACCACTTGTTATACATGACCAGGAGTATGTAAAATGACATATAAGTCAAATATGACTTCTTGAATGTCAATAAAAGATCTACAACTGTAACATTTCAATGTTACATACTAACATTAAACATGTAAATTGGTAATGATCAGGGGCGGATCCAGGAATTTTCAAAAAGGGGGGGGGGGACGTGCTATTGCAAACATTTTCCCGGGACCTCCGGGCCTTGGAATTTACATTAAAAAAATTAATATTTTGGCCCCCTAAATCCGCGCCTGATGATTGTATCAGTGATTCTGCTATTGCCCGTCGCCAGTCGCTGGTAAAATCGCCTAGTAGGTATGGGGCTTTAGAATACCAAGAATGGATTGTTACTCTACTCTAGACAGCAAATCTAGTTATTAAACAAGAAGGTGAATGATCCGATTGGAAAGGCAGGATTTTAATGACAGCAGAAACCAGGCTGCCTGAGATTAGAATTTTAGATCTGGTCAGCAAGAAACAGTTAATTTTGTGTTCCTTTTATTGTGACATAGTGATAGTAACGAGTTCTGGCTAGATATTATAAATGCTATTTTATGTGAAGTATTGTGTGTTACAGTCACGAGAACATAGGAAAAGACGAACTAACAGGAGGTGACAGAAAATGTTCATGTTTTTGGGTTGTTTCTTGTGTCCTTTTATAGCCTATCTAACAAACTTCTAGGCACTGTCAGAGGTTAAGGAATAAGCCCATCCCAGTTTATATCACCATCAACTTTTACTATGGAATTCCTTGACAATTTCATCCTGACTATACCCAAGGCAACGACAGAAGTGTAAAACAAAATTGTATATACCTATACGGAAGAACACATGTATGTGAGTATGGCTTAATAAATAAAATGAAAAAAAAAATGGTCATAGAATATTCATGGATGAAAGAACTGACTAAGTCAGTGGGAACCTACACTAGTACCTCGCGCTACTCCGCCCACTACATAGTATAGTCTGCCAAGCGGTCCACGAGGAACTAGTGTAGTGGGAACCCTGATGCAGTGTTCATTTGGAGAAAAGTCAAATCAACCAAACTGGTTGACTGACTACTGTATACAAAATATCCCTGACCGTAGATAAGTATAAGTCTGACCCTATGACTACCATTTCATGACACACTCTATAGATACACTCCTTTCATGTACAGGCCCTATTACTTTTCTGTTTTGAGTCTGAAGTCTCCGATTTAGCTGTATGTAATTGTAAATGTAAACCTGATTCACAGATAGTTCTGTATCGTAAATCATATCTAGATGTTGTTTATAACTGTAAATATTATTATTTTGTGTGAAATATTTTCCAATTATTATGTAATCATATTTTGTACTGTTATACTGACCCTGGTGACTGATGTAAACTAGCTTTCAGTATCTAATCTGTTAAAATAAACGAATTAAAAAGAAAAAAAAGGACGAGGCCAAGAGCTTGTAACTTGCCGCCTCATTCCTCGAGGGTCGTTAATTATGCAATCCTCTTCAATCTGTTGCAGATATGGCTAACCCCAAGCTTGCGGGGATGAAGTCGCTGCTACTGCGGGCGTGGAGGGAGCGCTGGCCCGACGTACAGTGGAGCATCAACGTCAAGAAACTGCTGCCTCCGACCGGCGGGGGTCAGGACAACGCCCAGCTGGCAGGTACGGTCTCCTCGGGTTACCACATGGGTGGATCTAGGATTTCTGGAAAAAAATAAAGGCAGGGGGAGGAGGTCTGAGCGTGGACTAAGTACTACAATGTTGTGCATTTGCGTGCACGTGTGCCAAGCCTTTTTTCCCCTTTGTCATGTTTTTAAGTCCCCACAACGGGGGGTGGGGGTCAAGACCACCTGGACCCCACCTCCCCACCCCTCCACCCCTCGCGTCCGCCCCTGTACCAGAGATGTCGTTTTTCTTTTTTAATATGGATTTTCATATTTATTTGTTTAAATTATAGAATTGTCAAAGCCCCAATTTTTCATAAAGAAATATTGTCTTTGATTTTAGGTAACCGTAAATGGCGTAATAGAAATGAAACGCTACAGATATGGTGTTACTTTTAATATGAGAGATTTAGTACGAGCTTATGGGCTTCCCTAAGCGTTTCCTTCTTAAAATACATAAATCTGGTTGCCTGAAGTTTCATGTTTCTTGATGGAAGAGTAGCATCTCTGGTTACCGATAAAGGCCAACACACGTTTAATTGATTTGCTCCTGCACTTGATTGTTCGGACTTTTCAATTAATCCCTCAACGTGTCATCAAAGGTAGCCCTTTTAGGACGCACCAAAGTAATTAAAATGGTATCTGCAGTCACTATTGATTAGCATTTGTTAAGGTCAAATATTTTCTTGGATTTCCAAACCTATGAATTACGCCAAATTCACATTACTATTAAACACAGAGTGCACAACCTTATATAACAGTTTTTACTTACTATATTTTCCACTTTCATGTTTGAACTTTTATGCGCATATGTATTGATGCCTTCTTTCGTGTCAGTTGATTAGAATTATTTTTCAAACCATCCCATTTTACTTTCAGAACTCCTGCTCGGTCAAGCCCTGATTGGCTCCAGCCCCAACAACCTGGTTCTGTCTTATCTCAAACACGCCATGTGTACTCAGGTAGGATTCACCTAAAGAATTTCCTTTTTCAAATATCAGTGATTGATAACTAATTTTCTCTATAAAACTTAAGAATCTGTCCCTCATGACATAGTCATTGCTAAAAGCTTCAACACCCGAACAATCCAAACTATACTATCCAAAAGGTTCTCGCTTACCTCCTTCAGAACTAATTTCCTCTGTTTGAGGCCATGTTCCATTATCCCATTTTACTTGTGATTTCATTCGAAAACAACCTAATTCTATTTATTGACTTTTGTAGATGGTTCCTTGCGCTGCAGTCATTAAGAGCATCGTTCATTATGACGATATATCGAAGCCCTACTGCATGCGCAGTCTTCTCGACGTGGTGGGAGAGTTTGCGGGGAGAGTCAGGTACTACCGATACATATGTAATATTATTGCAGCTTTGAATATATTGTAACTATGAATGATATTCTATGACAGAAATTGTATGGACTACTAAAGACCGGACTGCATTTATATTTAGGTGATAAAATTTAGACGATCAAATTTAGTAATTGAGGAGGAGAACTACTTTTCTGAGAAACTGGGTACTAGCCATAGGCTATTGGTGTATCTGACTAGGAACCAGCGACAAAGAACGTTCCCGGCATGGTATTCTCATGATCTATTGCTGGTATCCAACAGTCCAGAAAAGCATTTCTCCTAATCGGCTTAAAAGTTGTTTAAGCAATGCTTCTTGTTGAGTTTCTACTTTCACACTAATTGAATGGTTACAAATTATTCAACGTAATCTTAACCATAAGGCCATGTGGGAATGATGTATTACTGAATCGGTCATTATTGCTTTAGTTTGAAGGGCACCAGTGAGGACAGTTTGACCCTTGCCCACGCCTTGCTGAGTCTGGTGAAGTGGTTAGCCGAGATCATTTACCGCTCAGTGCAGAGGTTTAGCGAGGACCGACAGGCCATGGAGTATCAAACGCTCGTCGACCGGGCCAGTGAGCTCATCCGCGTACTCATCGAGACTCCCACCAGCTGCGCTCTCCTTCACATTGCACGCTTGGAGGATCCAGGTAAGTTGGTATTAATTTTGAAGAAACTTTTGTAAAAATAGCTGTCCACCACACTATTTATGTCGTTTAAATATGTATTGTGAACTTTTGTTTATTGCATTTGATTTGTTGACCGCAACATTTGACATATATGACTGATCCACAATTTTTAGCTTAATGATCTATGATATTTATATCATATACATCGGTTTGCTTTGACTTTAAAATATATTAGTTTTGATATGACGATATCTTACTTACTATAGTGTTGGGAAAATATAAATGTGATAACTATAGTATGTACTCAAGCATGAATTACATGTCAAATATCCATATTGCTGACGGCTTCACGTATCTCTTACACATAATATAGACTATATACATGTTTTTTTTCTTTATTTCGGACAGAGCTTTTCACAGAAATTGAACAAGTAGGAAACAACATTGTCGGACTGCCCCAGAGTGTGAACATTAACAGTAACATTCGGGAGAAGCTGGACGCCTCCCTGCGACTTCTAACAAGGTATGCTGTAAAAAAAGTGGATTTTTAGATAAATCAGAAGCATTCAATTAAGCACGCGTGTATTTTCCCCTGATTTCAGACCCCCACCCCCACCCTTATAAAATTGGTTGAAAGTACCCATTGGATGTAAATTTGGATGTGCATGCTTTTCCTGAATTTTTTACCGTACCCCACCCACCCATGAAGCCCCTTTATCATAACGTTGAACTATTGTTAGTGTTCGATTTAAGACTGCGTGATGTATATATTTAAGTTATCCATGAGTCGTTCATCCAAGTTATTGAGCCCATCAGACTGCGCTCTAAGTTAATCCATCCATTCCCCAATAGTTCAAAAGAAATGGACGATGAGGAAGCTCTTAATATGAAAGGGTTTTTATTGAAGTAAACATCTCATCCCGAGTCAAAGCCACAGTGAATAAGTCTCCATCAGTCCACCTTCCCATCTCCTACTCAGCGATCAACCACATTTAGAATACAAGTTGTTCCAGCACATCCTAGACTACCCTAGCGCTTAGCTCTATCACAATCCTTTGTCCGAGGTAGTTGGTATCGGTAAACTCCAGTATACTCCGCAGGAGCTGGTAGGTATAGCTCCGAGCAGCTCAGCTAACGCTGCTTACTTCCTAATAGTTACTAACTCCAGACTAAACTAACTCCGCTCCCTATTTTGCAACACCTTTTATACTGGTTAACAGGTGGCGCTAGGAGCGCAAAATACCTCTTCTTAGAAGTAGACTTGCTAGGCCTGATCCTAACTAGATTATACAATATGATAATATATTAAAAGTACTAAGCTATTAGTACATTCGACGGCGGTCAGATGTTTGAGATTGAGGAGGTGGACGACAGCTCAAACCTGATAAGGATTATTCAGTCAGATGTGATTATGTTCCCAATTTGGATTATTGGACATATTATTTTTTTTTTTTAATATGAAAGTAAATTGATGTTGGGTGGCTTTGACTCTCGTGGTACATATAGCACAGTGTCAATATATTTGTAGATTCCTTTTCTGGTCCTTCGGAGATGTAACCAAAAGATACAACTTTATGAACAGAATTGTTCAATACATAAGTACATTTTGTTATCAGCCCCGTGCTGAGGCTCAAGGTTAGCGGAAACCGTTCATAAAGTAACATGGTAAGTTCAGAGGACCGTGAAATGATCCGTAAGGTGAAGGAAATTGTCATGCAAACTGTGACAAAGAAAGTCCAGAGGATCGTGAAATGATCCTTAAGGTGAAGGAGATTGCCCTGCAAACCTTGACAAAGAAAGTCCAGAGGATTGTGAAATGATCATTGAGATGAAGGAGATTGTCCTGCAAACTGTAGCAGCACTCTCTGTTCCGAGTCAATCTCATTTTCAGTATTAACTTAGTACATACATGTACAGATTCTTAATCAATCCGGTTGGAACAAAAGTCAATGAAATTCAACATATATACAGTGTGAAGTTGTCTTAATCCTCTAAAATTAACAAATGAACAGCAAATTCAATTCTAGAACGAGTTAACATAATAACAAGTGACTTCGGAGAAATCGGATATCTTGAATGATCGGATTTCTTTATACAATGCAGGTTGATTTTCGAACAATTTTCAACTAAAATGACATTATTTACAGTGAATACAGGGCCCAGGTAGTGGACCGGTCAACATTAAACGGTTTGACACCTATAAACCATCATACCCAGCGCGCGCCCATCAGTCACCCTTAGTACACGTGTACTTAGCGGGACGCTTGACTGGAGTTCCCATCCAGGGCCCGACCTCGGTCTGGGTTCCTCCAGGTGCTAAGTGCCCGGATGGCAATTTCTGTTTCGAATGAATTTAGCGAGTTTGCGCGCCCGATATGAATTATTGTGCCGTGATAACTGAAATTTATCGCCTGATTATGTTGGTTGGGGACCTAAACTTTAGTTTAGTGCAGATTTTGAAAGAAATCATACGATGGTTTGATCATGCTAGCCAATTTCAAAATTTGGATCCCTTGGATCAAAAAGGGGTTTTCCCAAATTAGCCTCGATATGACGTCATTTTAATCAGTGCCGGCGGTCATTTTGTAGTACTCGGACGTATTTTTTACTTTGTGACCTTTTGGATTTTTATTCTTCTCTATCATCATGGTTCGGATCGCAGTTTTCTGCTCGGATCGCGAGGGAGGGATCGAGGAATATCCCGACATCTTACTGGCAGGAACCGATCACTCTTGCATCGTTTTTTCCTGTGAAGATGCCACTACTGCCGAACTTTCAGGTTACGCCTTCGCGCACCACGTCATGTGGCCGGACGATGTGTTGATAGTAATTTGCAACCTGCTAGACGTTTTAACATGGGACCAGGAACTGGGACTTTACATTCCTTTGTACACCAGCTCGGACGCAGCTGCCAAGTTTTACGCGGAGACCCTGAACCGAGCCTTCCTTAATGTCAAGTCTCACCCAGCACCGTCTACTTTGGTCATGGCCACCCCCTCGGGATTTGACGTTCGTCGATGGGCCCTGACAGACAGCGACGGGTCGCTCCAGAAATGGGTCAACCGGCTGGTGCCCAAAGTTAGCCGGGAGGTACGTCGTGCTAACGAGTGGTTCGGTGTTCCCACTGCGGATACTGGGCGGGTGCTTCACGTTGTTAAGACGGTAGCCGACGGAAATATGACCGTCAACGATTTCAGAGAGCTCGAGGATGGTTATCGGCCCTCAGATCGACTGGTCCGACGCTGGGCACGGGTACTTGGGCGACTGATTACCCGCCTGCCTTTGGTGGTACGCTAGGCCGTCGGCACTCAGCCCCCTTGTTCTTGTACATAGTGATTTTGCAGTAATTTTTTTTTTTTTTTATAAGTAACTCTCCAGATTCAATTCCTGGTTGGGGCCCAGGCCACTGATTCCTTTTAGTACCCCGGATAAGAAGCATTTACTCCAGAGGCCCTTAGCTGCCGGATTGTTCACATGGGACTGACAGATCAACGGACTGTTCTACTCTTGCTCGTCCGTTTCCTGGGGGTCTCCCTCCTTCGTCCGTCACTTCAGTCTTGGTGAGTATAGTCTTTCTCAACGTTCTTGGCATGTTTTAAGTAGATTTACTAATCCTTTAAATATTAAGGAGACTGTTTTAGTCCAATTATTTTTTAGAAATCTCCGGTTCGCTCTCACATGGTGGGATCCCGGAAACTGACGTCACTCCCGGAACCGGAGGTGAATTTTCGCTGGTGTTTACCACGCTAGTTTTGTAACGGGTATCCGGGTGGAGCCACCTAGTGTTTACTTTGGTTACAAGATGGTGGATGCGGGCCGGAAACTAGAGCTTTGTGTACTAACTTATTGTTTCTTCCAGGTCCTGTGGTTGGTTATAATAACATGAATGGTGTAAGATGGTAGTATTGGGCACTGAGGGACGTCAGGCTGTATGATTTTAGTGGGAGGAATCGTTTAGACGAGCATGATCAAGCGTTTTTATCTCGCGCGCGGGTTGGGCGATAATAGAGGGTTTTCTTTAACTTAGTGGTTTGTTGACATTACCAGTTCAAGCAGGCTCTCAGTATGTGGGTAGTGTTTGCCATTTCGGCTTCGTAATATTATTTTTATAAGTATTGTCTACTAGGTGACTGACACTGCACTAATGGAATTATGTGTGACCAAGCATTCTGGTCTGGACTGCGCAGCACTGGATTTGCTGTGACAGAATTCTTTGGTTCGACGTTCCCCGTACAAGACAATGGAAACAATCCACTTGGCGGCCACAAGGTGTGAGCGCTTCATGGGGTTACCCCTGGTAAGTTTAGGAACTGTAGCAAAAGGCTACAAACACCTATCCAGTTTTAGTCTGACACCAAGACTACATCAGTGCCATTGTGTTAGAATAAATGTTGTAGATAATATTTTGTGCAGTGTCGTCCAGATGGGAGGGAGAGAAATAATGGTTAGGACTGGTCTATTGTTGTTTATTTATAGAGAGACTACTTTTGGTTTTCTAAAGAGCCATTGCTTGAACGGTGTGTCTTATATGTAATTTTGTAAATATTATTAGGTGCATATTATTGAGTTACTGTGTGGTAGTTTGGCGTTCACCCTCCTAATTTTGTTCTGGGGTTGAGCGCCAAACTCCACCATTTACACTGGGTAGTTGACGCCCCCACCTTTTCAAACAGGTAGGCGCGTCCCCACCACCAGACAATTTCTTGGATATTTATCCTGCCTGCATGCGCAGCAATAATTTACCATGCTAACATTTGTACAATACTGTGGGTTTTCACTCCGCAAGTCTACATGCCGTTAACTGACATTGGGTATTAACTATACAAGGAGTATTTTGATTATTCGTTACTTATTTTATTACTTGAGAGGATCGTGGCTCAGACTCAGGTCCATTCCTGGTCTGAACACCGAACCTCATCAGCTATACGTGGGTCGTCGGTACCCCCCATTCTGTGGAGCCAGATGGGCGGGCACCGAGTCACCCATTGTTATAATCAGGAGCAGCATGCACATTTTTTTTTTAATATGCATTCTACCCCTTTTTACAACCAAGAGATGTGTAAATGCACTTCTCCAGATCACTTCCAGACAGCACCTGTTAAGCCGGGCCTTCTTTTAACGAAGTGTAGTACAAGGTTAAACCCGTCTTCTGTCAAGGTCTTTGCCCGTCTCTTTTTTTTTTCTTGTGGAGAGCCGAGACTACTCCTGAAAGGACTCCGCCCCCAGCCTACCTTAACTATGCGCACGAGGGGCAGGAATATTTTAGTGCTACAGACAATTTCAGAATTTTGATTGTTTCCTAATAGGATGGGTAAACTATCTGCTAAAGGTTTTTTCACCAAGTTTGCAGCCGTTCGTCAGGGAATTAGTAGTCCGTGTCCCCCCTCCTCAGCTCAACTGTTGAGCGGAGACCCGGTTACTTTTGCGCCGCGACGGCGGCCGAGACTAAAATTTCTTTTTGTTCATTTTTTTTTTCTCGACGGCGGTCAGGTCTGAAGCCGCACGTCCTTTTATTATTTTACCCGGGTCGAAACTTGGCTTCTTGTTGTTTTGCCTAAGCCCCGGTTAAATTGGTCTAAACATGGCCTAAATGTATTAGTCTCACGCCTTTGGGCAGCTGTATTCCATCGACACCTTTTCGCTGGACCCCTGATTTACAGTAAAATTAAGGATCCTACGACTGGGGGATACGGTGACCCGGCGGTCATTACACATAACCAAGGTGATGGGACTTCTTGACTGGACAGCACCACGTCCCACCCCCTTGTGAGTTTTAGCTACAGCTCCCCCCCACAGAGAAAGTCGCCTTTATGGAGAGGAGAGTTGAGCACCCTGTGAATGTCACCAGTTCCCCGTATATTCCCGTAACCCCTTTTCCTTGTGACCTCCGTTATACTTTCTGAGTGTAACATGCCTCGGGCAGGAGTGGTACACTTCACTGCCCAGTGTAGCATGTCTGTATCAGAAGCAAACGAGCCACGTATAGTGTACTCTCGTGCGCTGTCACGGAGCGTTCCACCTGTGAATGATACTATGTGGCGGCGTTTCATATTTTACTACAGCTTGCCCAAGATTCCCTGAGGAATGGCTCTTAGTTAAATAAACATAGGATTGCTTTATATTGGTTTTTGTGTAAGTTTCTTTCTAAACTTTTTGATATTATTTTTTTTTTTGTGATGAGAGAACCGCTGTCAGGAGCCGTCCCACCCAGGGCATAGTGACTGCCATGTTCGAGCGTCGACCCCAGTGCCTCCCAGAGCGTCGGTGGCGCGTAGCCCCACACGACCTGCCTCTTGCCAGGCACCACCGACACCAGGCATGTGGGCGGGCTCCTGCCATTCGCGCGGCTCTCCCATCTTTGAGGAGAGTACATATATATATTAAAAGGATAGGTTGTGGCATTCCCCAAGTGACTCCTGCACCGCAGCCCGATCCTAGCGGTGACAACAGCACAGGGGCCAAGTATGGATGGTACTTACCTGGGGAAATCCACATCGCTCGTTGGAAGCGTTGGTCCCGTTGAGCGCACATAGGTATTTTATAGAATTTTGTGTTTTTCTTTTATGCTAAAATTTTGAGTTACTAGGATCGTTTCCGAATGGATCCCTACTTTAAGAGAGTCGCCGAAGTAGTGATAAGAGTATTGAGCTAGGCTACCGGACATGGGACACTCAATCTGAGAGAAATTTAGATAACCCATGGGTCCATAGAAGATGGTTGGACCAGCCTACCCGACTCAGGTTTCCCTGATTAACGACTCATTATTGAATGAGTTAATCGAAGAGGTCCTGCCTATTCAGGCTGACAGGACTCCTTCGAGCTCCTTGATACAACCCAGCTCAGTGTTTATACCGTTGTTCCTTAGATCTACCTGTTATCACTCCTACAGACATTAGATCCGCGTTAACATTCGTTACATCGTTTATATAATAACTTCATAGACTGCCCCTGAGTCCTTCTCAGATGTTCCAGGTCTTGCAGTCTTCTGAGCAGCGCCTGGTCCAGTTGTAGTGGAGGTAGACGGGGTCGATCTAGGAGGGGCGTTTGGAACCGCACTATTTCTCAGCACTTGTTGGGGCCAGTCCGCTCCGATATCGGACCAGCCAGCGTCGACGAGGCGTGGCACTCCCATAGGCACTGGGGTGGCTAAGCCAGATGAATACCTCAAGAGTCGGGCCCTAGTGTTGTATTTTAAGTTACTCATCATCAGGCGGGCCAACTTCTTGGACACTCTCAAGGTATCTGGTAACGGCACATTAGATGGTCGCTGTCCCGGTCTGGTCGCCGCTCCCATTAGCTGTGCTCCCCAGGTAACAGTAAGGGTGTATTTCAGGCACAGCTGGTTGACCAACACGTCCCTGATAAGCACATAGCCTTCGGTGTAGGTGTGATCGGAAGGCATGGCCAATTCTCCCAGAAAGATTGTCTCCATTAGATGTGGGTTGACGAACTGCACATACAACCCATCCACTGTTTTCCGCCTGATGTGCCTCCATTTGCGCCACACGAGGACCACTATGGCGATGACCAGTACAGCCAACAGTATAGCTAGTACGGCCACCGCAGTTGGATTGGCTGTAGTGTCCGGGCATCCAGTGAGTGTTCTTTCCTGGGTCAACAACTCTTTTGGATCGGCTATCTCTAGGGCCATGGCCCGAGGCAGAGTCATGGCCAGTCCAGCGAGAGCAGCTTTACCCTGGTGTCTCCTCCAGCACTTCCAGAGGATACATCCAATTATTGTTACTGCCACTACTATGCAGAAGATCGTGAGAAGACCGAAACCGCCTCCAAAGTTCCCTATAGAGAACCATGGGGCGTCCTTGTTCACTTCATACCGGTCAGTAGCCTTCTTGATACCTTTAGCCAAGTCCTTCCGGTGCTTCTGGATTCGCTTTGCCAGAGAGGGCACAGGTATCCTGACCTTAAGATTCTCCTCGATCTCTAACAGTTCCTTTCTAATCATTTCAGGGATAGGATCAGACTCTAGCATGGTAGGTTCATGCTCGGACCTAGTAAAGTTCGTGTCCCATCCCTTCACATGACGCGCCGCTTCCAGTAGGTCGTTATGAGGGTACACGACAGTTGTGATCCTGGTGTGTCGGTCACAGTTTCTCAGACTATATGGGATCCAGGACCCCTGCGTCTGAAAGGCACAGTCACATTCCACCTGGACACGCGCATAGTTCTCTATGTTCACCTCCACGGCGGGCTGATTCCTGCAGATCATTTGACCCCGAGTATCAGCACTGACCACTAACATGTCCCCATCATCCAGATACACAGCCATTTCCCCAAAATCCGCTTCCAAGAGATAGTCCAGTTTACATTTTTCCTGTATAGCGGCGTCATCTCGCCTCAGCAGTGCGGCAGTGCATGTATTATCCGTGATCTTTTTCATGTAGGGCAGGTCCTTGCAAAGCGTGATGGTTTGCCCATAACAGCCCGACCAACTGCCGCTAGCCAGCGGTACATAGTATTGGCGGGACATAGACATAGCCACACTTTTAGGCAGATTAACAATTTGGAGAGCGTCCTTCTTTTGTCGTCCCCTAACCGGTACCGGCACAGGGAAGGTCAGCACCTCATAGACCCTAAAAAGTGTTCGTCGGCCACAACTGGCACCCGTACATACACTATTAGTTCTTGGGTAGTTTCATCAAATTTAAATGAAGGCTGGCTGTTTTCATAATAGAAAGAGGGGTCCTTGAACGCCACATGGAATCTGGGGTGGATTCCCTTTAGATACCTGTTGACTTCCAAGACCGCTCCCACCATATATTGCCGAGGTACCAAATCCATGGTCAGCTGACCCCGTGTCAGATGTTGCACACCATTCCTGAACACGCGTGTTTGCTCTATTAACGATTGGAGATAGACCATCTCTCCCAGTTTGTCTTCCAGAGCTACAGGTATCATGTTCAGGTATAACTCCATCCAGTCCACCTTATGTTGGACGAGCCTCATTCTTCGGCGAGTTCCATTATGTGCCTGATTTAGCGACTTCAGATTATCCAATAGACCTATCACGACGTGGTTAACCCTTTCTATTGCCTCGTCATGCTTATCGTTCATTAGCGCCAGGTCTTCGATCATCTGGTCAGAGGACTCCTGTAACACCCTAATTAGTTCCCTATTGTACTTTACGTCAGCAGAGAGCCCCCCCTGTTCCACGAGGTTGGAATTGGGAAGGATGGCCATCCCGGATCGTCTATCATGAGGGGTAGCTTCTTCATCCTTTTAACCCTTCCGCCCGAACCTGGTTCTGGCCCTTGGGCCTGAGGCTTCTGCCGGGTGTTCTTAATTAGGGAGCTTAAGGTTTCATTGAGAATTCCCCTATACCAACCTCTGAGCGCCTGCGATGTTTGATCCATCCAATTCACTAGCGACCTGACACGGTAACAGGCTCGGTCAAGAGCGTCTCCTCCCTCTGGGTATCTATGACAGACCTGGCCAAAGGTAGCCTTGACGAAGAAGCGTTTTTGGGGAATGGTGATCAGAAAGCCTTGTCGGACATGGGTGATATCCGCAGTGGACATTAGCTTTCCAGGTTTTAGCACCTCCCCATATCGTTCTAAGGCTATAACTTCAGCATTAGGGGCTAGCCCGTCAGTTGGGCTGGAGTCATTTCGTAGCCCCTCAATGGCTCCCACGATGACCAGGGCGAATAGTATTAACACCCTCATTGTCACTGTTTATAGTATACTTTCGATGAAGCCAAAGTTTGTAACTCACCCAGGAATACTACCACAATTACGTCGCCACTGTTCTTCGCACAATTATTAGCCACGCGCCAAAGTACGCCTCCCTTGTAGGCCTTTTAATCCTCTTAGTTCGGGACATGTTCATAGAGACTCCGTCCGTTCTTACTTACAACGCGCCTGATGGTACCGTCCTCGTCCTTCGTAACCATAATCCTTAGATTCCTCATACGTTCGCAGGACGAGGGGCGCATTGCTCTGAAGGGTTTGGGGCCAGCAGGCTCCAGTCCTGGGCGCCTCCCGTCGGTTCGTACGATGGCTGATTCAGTGGAAACAGCTGCGGCACCTGTGGGGGGTTTGTCGATTGGAGCTGATTCGGCCACAGAGGTCCCCCCGGTGGGTTGGTTGGTGCCCATTGCTGCTGATTCCATAGCAGCGGTGACTGATTTGCGCTGCAGTTCGGAGTCAAGCTGCTCAAGTCCAAACAGGCGGGGTCCGCGGGCTGCAAGTGGTGGAGGAGGGGAATCGTTGCCGGCTCGGCCCCCACTGGTGGGGTTGGTGCGTGTTGTTCGCGCACCGCCTCCACCTTTGCACCTGGGGCGACGGCGGCCAGTTGTTCTCGCCCCGCTTGCCTTTCCTGTATGGGCAGAGGTCGACCGCTTCGTGTTGCCGCTGCCCGGCGTCTTCCCCGACGCATTTAGGAGTTTGGCTGGGATTTTGCACAAAGGGAGCAACCTGGGCCTTAACCTCAGCTAACTGTTTATCCACTTTAGGCACGTCCAGCCCCACTGTCCTCCTTATTTCGTCAACAGTGTCAAATAGTTGGAACAGTGGTTGGGTTAAGTCCCAAAACCACCCGGCCTGGATCTGTACAGGTCTGGCGGTAATGTCCCCCTTTTGGGCCGGCCTTGCCACTACAGTCAACTTTGGCTCGGGCTCCGAGTCACTCACCTCAGATAGACAGTAAAAGTCTTTGTTCGCCGTCTTCTTTTTGGCGGCTGTTGTTCCGGTAGATTTCTTAACTCCTCCGGTGGCTGCCTTGGTGGGCCGTCGGGCCGATGTCCTTGGCTTCTTTCGGGCAACTCCGGTGTCGGTAGAGTCCGGACGGACACCGCCCCGGCCTGGCCAGCTCCACCGCCTAAGATTCTGGGGTGGACGCTTCTTGGTACCTTCCTTCTCAGTTGCCTTTTCTTTCATCTGGTGTGTTTTTAGAAGAAAGGTCCCACAAACATTCCTCTAGCGGGCACCGCCCGCTGGTAAGGGCGGCTAACTCGCTTCCTCCTTAGAGGGACTATGATCCTTCCCTCCGGATCCTCAGGGAAAGTTGTAGTTCCCTTTGGATTACTGTGGGGCCGGAGGGCCAGGCAGTTCCCCATGAGTCGGAGGGATTTGTATTCCGGCTTGAAGTTTCGCTTGTCTGCCCTAGGAGAAGTTGAAAACCGAAAACTGTCTATCTCCAACTTTCGTCCGGAGATAGTATCAATGTCTATCTCCGTTTCCTCCAGTGGTTGGGCTAGGCAAAGCAATCACCTGAAGTAATGGTGACCGTACTGGAGCAGAGTTGCGGGCCGACTGCTAGATCGGCGCGGATCCCACGAAATTATAACTGATCCGCCTGCTCGTGTCGTCTCCATATTTGGAGTCGTATTTTGTTTCAGGTGGGGAACGCTTGCGTCTGGTCTCTGGAGATGACGCCAACCACTGGCATCTCCCCCGGTTTGCGCGCCCCCCCCCCCTACCACGCCCCTGGGCGTGGCAAGGTGACCTTGAGGCAGGCCACCTGTTCCATTAGCGTTGCTGCTAGCGGTGCCGCTCCGCCAAGCTTTTATTTTCACAGGGCGGCATGGTTTCCTGCATTAATCATCCATGTCGTCGCTTTCCCCGTTGTTGAACAGAGCGGCATAGTTAGGCCGACGGTTCCGACGCAGGTTATAGCCACCTTTCGTCGGGACATGGCCCTCATCTGTTTTTCCCGGGCTCAGCACCGATGTATCTAAGATCGGTGCATCACCACATGGCAGTTTTATGGGCTTGTTGTTGCCTGGAGGGGATCTCCCCACCAACGGCTGGCTTTTGCCCCTTCTCTTAGCTCGTTTGCGCTTCCTCTGTCCATTAGCGCCGGCTGTTCCCCGTTCACAGGCGGCTTTGTTAGGAACAAAGGATGAGTTTGGTAACAGTGCGGGGTCCGCACTGGCGTCCTGACCATCAGTGAATTGCCCATCTGACTCTGCTAAATCAGCGGGACTTGGACCAGGTTTTTGTGTAGGTACCTCCCCGGCCATTGGAATTGCATCATGCTCACGGGAACCGGCCGTTCCCGATGAGTTTTCAGTCTCAGCACCCCTTGTTTTGCCTCCTTTCTCAGCAATTTCACCCGTCGGGGTGTGATGCAATTCAGGGTTTCGGTCAGGATCTGCCCCTTTTGAGTTAGTGATTATTGCTTCTCTCACCAGTTTGGGAATGATATGAGGGACAGCTGGGGACCAAGGTCCATGTGCAGGCTTAAGTTTCGAAATATTTACTAGGTGTGGTATTTGTTTCCCAGTTTTCAGCGACACTAGTCTAACGAGATGATCCCCTTTAGTTTCAATCACTCGGTAGGGCCCAGTGTACCTGTTTGAGAACTTAGACGCTTTATTTTCACTAGCTAAAGGGTCGTACATGTATACCATGTCACCTTCATACATCTGAGTAGGGCGCGCCCGCTCATCAATTCGTACCCTCAAATCTTTTTCATAGTTTTGAACTACCCGTTCTGCCATATTCCTAAACATAGCAATGTTGTCCTTTGTTTGCATGAAAAACTCACAATCGTTCAGCGTTTCAGGGATTGTTCCCTGCTCAGGCATTCCCATACTGATTGGATCTCTGCCAAACAGTAGGGTGTGAGGGCTGTAACCCGACCGTACACTGATCGTGGATGGAACCGTCCACAACGCTATGGGAAGCAGATCGATCCAGTTACAGTGGTCATCAGGAATATAATATGCGATCAGGTTCTCAATTGTTTTGTGTAACCTTTCCACTCGAGCGTTGCCTGTCGGCATTCGCCCGGTGGTGAACGTTTGTTTGCACGCTAGTCGTGTGGTAATTTCCCGGAATAGCCCCGAAATGAAGGCTGCTCCCCGGTCAGTGTGCAGGCGGTTTACCCGTCCATACCGACACACTATTCCGGTTAGGAAACAGTTGGCCGCGGTCTGCGCGGTTGAATCTTTCGTGGTGAAAGCCTCTGGCCATCCGGTTAATAAGTCTATGAAGGTCATGATATATTTTGACCCATCCCTAGCTTTCTTTAGTGGCCCAACAAAATCGCACTGGACCACCTCAAAGGGTTGGGTTGGTCTCTCCCAAGACTTGGCTAAGGCCTTGAAATGTGGGGCCCGTCTCCTCAGAGAGCAGGTCTCACACGCTTTCACATAGTCTACTATATCGGCGTTCATGTTCCGCCAGTAGAATCTCTCAGAGATTTTGGTAGTTAGGCTACTAATCCCTACATGTCCCCCAGCTAAAATGTCATTATGTAACAGCCTCAGGACTTTGGGAATTAACTTTCCTGGAACTATCATGCGAGGTTTTAACCTTACCAGTTGGTCTTGGTGTCTGTTATACCTTTTGACGTTGAACCTACAGAGCACTCCCGGTGCTACCATTCCCACAAAATCAGCTTGGTCCATTATTCACCTAGCTTCGAGGGGATCTGGCGGTAGGTCTCCGTCCTGAAGGTAGTCTATCAATTGCGCGCACTCTGCATCTTGGAGTTGCGCGTTTATTACCGTGGCCACAGAAAGTTCTTCATCTTGAATTTCGGCCTCAAACAATTCACATCCCACAGCGGGTTCATATTCCTCACCTGGGACATGTTCATGATGTACTCTAGACAAATAGTCCGGCAGAAAATGAGTCGCTCCTGGCTCATAAATGATCTCAAAGTCAAAGTCTGACAGCGCCAAAGCCCACCGTCTCAGCCGGGCTGACAGGGCTTTGTAGGCACTCTGTAGCAGGGGAATCAACGGTTTGTGATCGGTTACTATTGTGATTTTAGCTCCCTGCAACATGTCCTCATAGTTCTTAATACCTTTAATTACTGCCAGAGCCTCCTTTTCCGTCACCGAGTAATTTAATTTGGCGTCACGGAGGGTACATCCCCAGAAAGCAACCGGACGGTAGATTTCATCTAGTTTATGACAAACCGCTGCACCGCACACGGCGTCAGATGCATCCGTTAATAAATAGAAATGCCCTCCTATATCTGGATGAATTAGCAAGGGCGGTGAGGTCAGCAGTTTCTTTAGTTGTTGAAACGCCTCCTCACAGGCCTCTGTCCATTCAAAAGAAACTTCTTTCTTTAGCAGCCGGTTTAAAGGCTTTGCTAAATCAGCGAAATTAGGGACAAACGGCCGATAGTAGTTACATAGTCCCAGAAAAGATTTAATAGTCTTCACATTATGCGGGCGGTTAAAGGCTGTGATCTTTTCTGTGGTAACCTTTTGTGTGGCCACCCCTTCTGCGTTTACTACGTGGCCAAGGAAATTAATCTCACTACGCCACCACTCACACTTAGACGGTTTCAGTTTGAGATTGGCTTTCGCTAATGCTTGGAGAACCACCTCAACACTCGCCAGGTGCTCGTCAAAGGTGGTGTCGTAGACGATCACGTCGTCCAAATATGCTAAGCATGTTCTAGGAATCAAGCCTTTTAGCGCAATGGCCATCACCTTGGTAAATTGCCAAGGCGCGCCAACTAAGCCGAAAGGTACACGCTTATACTGATACACACCCATCGGGGTTTCGAAGGCAGTATATTTTCTGCTGTCTTCTTCGATTACACATTGGTGATAGCCGCTCAACAGATCTAGAGCTGTCCACATAGTGGGCTTCTTGTAAGCCATATATAAGAAAAGTGATCGAGCTGTGGGCATTGGAAATTTATCTTTGAAAGTGACTTGATTAAGCATGCGAAAGTCTGTACAGAGCCTAGGTTTGCCGTCTTTCTTCTGCACTACCACCAGCGGGCTTCGCCAAGCCGATTCGCTGGGTTCTATGACACCTATATCTATGAGTTGCCTAACTTGTTCATCGATAATATCCATCTTCTGTGGAGAGTATCGATACGGTCTAGAACTTATTACTCCCTGCGACTCATCCACAATGATTCTCATCGGCGCTATTTCACAGTGCCCTAACTCTTCCATTGAGAACGCTAGTGCATTTCTGTTATCATTAAGCATTTGTCTAAACCTTACCTTTTGTTCTTCATCTAAACACGATTCGGCTAGGTCTATCTTGCTTACATTTTCATCCATCTCTCCTCGGGGTTTCTCCTCAGAGGATTTACCTTCCATTTGCACTGCGTCTTTCATTACCTCTACAGAAATCCTACAGATGGACATTGGGGTTTCTGTTTTAGTTAAATAACACAAGTCTAGGAACTCTTCTATCTGATCTTGATGCACCTCAGGCACTGCGCATTCTTCTGCAAAAGCTAACACTTCATATGGCGTGATTATTTGTATTTCATCTAGCGGATTCATGACTTTAATCCACCACTGACTTCCCACCGTATTGACGCACCCCTCCACTAGGACAGGTGCGGTTACTGCCGGCGAGTAGTAAGCTACTGGTGAGTCTATCCCCAGCGGCTCTCGGGTGGTAACCGGTATAATACACTCATTTCCCGGCGGGATTTTCACTGTTTCTTTGCTGACTATAGGGTTTCCACAAAACACCTCTATCTTTGCGCCTGGTAGAGATAGATCTGAACGAAGCACTGTCAGCAAGTTTCTGCCTATTACTATCGAGTGGCATAGATCGTCCACTATGTTGAAATCATAGCAAACCACTGATCCCTGGATTGAAAACTTACACCGGATTTGTTCTAGTATCACTTGGGATGAATTATCTGCTAAACTGATGTTTCCTTTCGTTACTTTCCACTCGTCCAAAATACATTGTTTAGGGATCTGTTGCTTACAAAAGGTAGACATGAAACAATCGCTCGCCCCTGTGTCTACCAAAGACTTAACCTCCTTTTGATCATTAAATCTTAGCGTTAAGAAAAATGCTTCGTCTCTCATCTCTCTTCTAGCCGGTCCGTCCACTGCGCATAATTCTATCGTGGAATGAACGGACCCTTCCTCTAGTTTCCCTGACCCTTTTGCTCAGTACCACTAGACTTCCCATCTTTATACATTCGCGGTGGTTTTTCTCTCAATCTATTCTTCAGCCACAAGCACGCCTCAGTAGAGTGGCCATGCTGTTGGTGAATGATACAGAACTTACTTTCATCGAACGGTAGTCTAGGCCTCTCCCCTTTCTGCTGAGTTTGCCCATTCTTTCCTTTGTCTACTTCTCTGCTCGGGGTGTTATTGGTTTTGGCCTTCTGGTCTAAGTTCCTTTCGCCTTTCTGACTTTCATACCTATCTTTTCTCTCATAACCTTGCTGTTTATAACCACCACTGTTCTGGGGAGATCCACTTTGCCCCGGTTTGGGTTTCTGAAACCATGGGGCGGCCTCCAGTCGGGCCAGCACCACACCAAACCGCTCAGAGATGGAGTTCAGGGCCGCGGTCTCCTCTGATTCTTGGCCTCCAGCCAGCTCGCTCACTGCATTAGATATCTTGGTTCCCCCCTTGCCTTTGTCCAACGATTTTAGTCTCGTTGCACAATCCACCGCTTCGGTGAACGACTTAGGGTCCAGTATAGCTACTTGTCTGGCTACGCCCTGCTTTAATCCCTCTAAAAACACGGCTAACATCATGCTTTCGCTCGCTTCTGCCTTAACCTGTTTTTGTTTCAAGACACCTGCAAATTCGATCACGCTCTGGTCCTTTCCTTGTTTAAGGGCACAGAACTCTGCGTGTTTCTGCCACTTAGCTCTTCGGTCACCGAAGATCTTTGTCATCTGGGCTTCTAGTTTCTCAAATGTATCTTTCTCGCTTTCAGCCAAGGCTCCTGCCCAGTCGTCTGCCCTTCCCTTTAGGCCTAACAGCGCCATATTCAGGAGATGGGCGTTCGACCAGTCATAGATAGCTTTCAGTCGCCTCAATTCCCTGAAATACTTTTCTATCTGCTCATCTTCCTTTCCACTAAACCACGGTAACCTAATATTTGGTCCTCTTTGGTGACCATTGTGGGACATTTCTCGCACTGGCGATGGCACTTGGCCCAGTGCCATACCTAGCTGCGGTAGGATATTCCAGATATTCGGTTGATTTGGCGGGTTCGGCGGGTTTGGAGGATTGGGAGGGTTGTTCTGTCCTGGTGGGCCCGGCGGACCCGGAGGATTTGGAAGTTTGTTCTGTCCTGGTGGGCCCGGCGGACCTGGAGGATTTGGAGGGTTAGGTTGGTTCAGAAGAGCGTTGTTGGGCTGGTTCGGAGGAGGGTTATTAAGTTGGTTCAGAAGAGCGTTGTTGGGCTGGTTCGGAGGAGGGTTATTAAGTTGGTTTAGAAGAGGGTTGTTGGGCTGGTTCGGAGGAGGGTTATTGGGTTGGTTTAGAAGAGGGTTGTTGGGTTGGTTCGGAGGAGGGTTATTGGGTTGGTTTAGAAGAGGGTTGTTGGGTTGGTTCGGAGGAGGGTTATTGGGTTGGTTTAGAAGAGGGTTGTTGGGTTGGTTCGGAGGAGGGTTATTAAGTTGGTTCGGAGGAGGGTTATTGGGTCCTGGTGGATTCGCCTGATTATTCTGGCCTGCCGGAGCTTGCTGACCCTGTTGGTTACCCGCACCTCCTTGGCCTGCGTTAAGATTGGCTCCCATCGCCATCGCCTGCAATAGGAAAGGGTACAGCATATTTTGCTCTATTCCTGCTAGCGCGGCTCGGCCAGGTTGTTGGCCCGGTTGGCCACCCCCACCATTTTGCTGAAGTCCCCCAGGGTTTATCCCACGATTAGGTTGCAATATCCCTGGATCTACACCCCTAGCTCCCCCTTCACCGGGTTGCTGAAGTTGATTTTGGTCACGCTCGTCTCCCAACAGAACCACCAATGGTTCACCTCCCTCCGCCATATTATCTTCGTGGCGGTTTTGTATGTCGTTATTGTCCCACTGTTCTTTCACACGGACTTCCTCCTCACTAATTTCGTCCTCACTTACCGGTTTGTCTTTCTTACCTGTGCCTAAAACATCCTCGGTAATAAGTTCGAGTGATGACGAGAGTGATTTCTCGCCTCTAGCTAATTTTCTATTAGGATTGCCCTCTCTGACATTTGCGGCAGCTTGTTCTGTTTCACTATCTTCTTCCTCGTTTTCGCTTTCGTATTTATCATACGGCTCATGGACTGTAATGTCCCTTTCTCCTACGTGATAGGCTTTCTTTACCGTACTCGCTTCCTCATCTCTATCTTCACCTTCCCTATTACCTTGGGTCTCTAGCGTTTCCGCTTGATCCCTTTGGTAATTTTCTGCTTTATCCTGATCGCTTAACCTGTCAAACTCCTCACGCTCTTTGGTACCTGATTCCGCTAACTTCTTTATTAGCTCTGCTGGGTTAGAACCATTCCCATCCAACTCCAGATTCAGAGCTTGAGCTTCTGCTCCTTCATCAGCGTCATCTAAGCTCTCCCCAATATCATAGGTTAACCGATAGGGTTGTAAGTTGCCTACTTTATCGCTGTCTCCCTCTGTTTCCCTTTCCACTCCCCTGTCCCTACCTACTGTCTTTCCTTTAACTACAGTGGGATAAGGAATGGACACCCCCGGGTTGGGGTGAGTCGGTGTTACCAGCGGGTGACTGATAGACTCAAGTCGTTGGAGAGGTGGGTAGGTGAGAGAGCTCCCATCAGGTGGAATTACCGGATTTGCGGGGCGTCTCCTCCCTGATGGGCTGGAGTTATCCGCGATGTTTTGTCGGTCTTTCCTGTTCCCCGAGGGAAATAAGTAATCCTCATCGAAAGTTTCTTGTTCACTTTCACCTCCTACTGCAGGTAGTAAACAATAGGGAACTCCCTGACTACACCACGGATTGTTCACATCGGATTCACAAGTAGAATGAGAGCTAGCACCAGGTTCGTGGCCCGTAGGTGGTACATACCCTGGATTCCAATATTGCTGGTAGTCTTTGAGACGGTTCCGCCCTTCAACTCGTCCCGAGTGTGTTAGGGTTTCAAGTCCTTCGTCAAGAACCGGCCTATCTTTGGACCCTAGGTGCCAGGAAAATGGTTTACCTCTGCCACGGGTTTGGTAATCATGAACACCTTCGGGGCAGAGCTGCTTGGGTCTGGCTGATACCTCCTGTCTCTGTGCCTCGCCGTCTAAGGGATCACCTACCTGGTGGCGGTTTTCCACATTTCCTGTATATGATGTCGACACATCGTGTCCTGCGGGCCGCAAAGATTGAGGCTGGGCGTTAGAAGAAGCCTCAAAGTCACCGGTGGCTGACATCAAGGATGAGCAAAACTACAAAAGTCATGTTTCGGGTAATCTCCACCAAATGAACTATTGTTAGTGTTCGATTTAAGACTGCGTGATGTATATATTTAAGTTATCCATGAGTCGTTCATCCAAGTTATTGAGCCCATCAGACTGCGCTCTAAGTTAATCCATCCATTCCCCAATAGTTCAAAAGAAATGGACGATGAGGAAGCTCTTAATATGAAAGGGTTTTTATTGAAGTAAACATCTCATCCCGAGTCAAAGCCACAGTGAATAAGTCTCCATCAGTCCACCTTCCCATCTCCTACTCAGCGATCAACCACATTTAGAATACAAGTTGTTCCAGCACATCCTAGACTACCCTAGCGCTTAGCTCTATCACAATCCTTTGTCCGAGGTAGTTGGTATCGGTAAACTCCAGTATACTCCGCAGGAGCTGGTAGGTATAGCTCCGAGCAGCTCAGCTAACGCTGCTTACTTCCTAATAGTTACTAACTCCAGACTAAACTAACTCCGCTCCCTATTTTGCAACACCTTTTATACTGGTTAACAGGTGGCGCTAGGAGCGCAAAATACCTCTTCTTAGAAGTAGACTTGCTAGGCCTGATCCTAACTAGATTATACAATATGATAATATATTAAAAGTACTAAGCTATTAGTACAACGTGATAAAATTTAATTGCTTATTTTTCCGTATTTTACAAAATAAAAATAATCAAAATGTAGAAATTCAATCAAGGTAACCCCCTGTTCTACTAACGATACTTGCGTGTTTAGATATCTAAAATGTTAAAATTTGGGTGACAAATTATTAAAATAATCATTTGATTAATATTTTATATTAGATCAACGTACTCCTTATACATGTGTTTGGCTTCTGATTTGAAACAAATACATTTTCCAGAGCTCAACATTAAGCATTGCCCGTCTGCCCGGGGCAGGTAAAAGTTGAGGTGGGGCAAGTAAATGTTGAAACTCACCTGCCCAAAGGGCAGGTAAAATTTCTGGCATATATTAATAATCAAGTAAAGCTGGGCAGGCAAATTTAAAATTCGGGCAGGTAAAATTGCATCCACACCTGCCCGCCGGGCAGGCAGGCTAAAAACCTTAATGTTGAGCCCTGTTTTCACATTGCGTATGATTTTTTTTTTTTCAGGATCCAGACCCACAGCTGCGCGCCGACGGCGATGATGGACGTGAGTCACCAGACGTTAAACATCAGCATCAACGTGCTGCTCAACATCGAGGCCGTGCTCAACCCCACCAACCAGGTGGGGCCCTTCGTCGAGCAGCTCCTTGTCATCGAGCATGTCCAGGTCAGTGCAGGGAGCAACTCATCGGGAAACACAGCAGGCAGCAGCTCATAAGGCTCCTACATTTCTAATGATAATAAAAAAAGAGAGTGAGGAGATATAGAAATCAACAGAAATACCTTAGAAATCAATGTAATTTATATTTATTGAAAACATCAAGGTCAGTGCAGGAAGCAGCTCAGAAGGCTTTACCCCCAAACAAAACAAAACGAAAACAAACAAACAAACAAACAAACAAACAAAATTTGTATGACCAAAACCGCTGGAGATGTTCATTTTTCTTTTCAATGTTCGATGTTTTACCCATAAACGTAGAACATCTTGTCCTATAAATCCTCCACACTTTTTTGTCTAAATCCTCTGACTATAAATACCTGAATATTTGCTGAATATTCATTTGCTTATGACATAGTAGGTATCAATATCAATGAAACGAGGCGATGTGCTCACTTTGGATGCTACCTTAAGAATGAACATGGGGTTTGCAGGCATCATACCGTTCCTTTATTTTAAAGGAATTTCCTTTAAATTCCTTTATTTTTGTGAAACTAGGCAAAATTCCTTTATTTTCCTTAATTTTCGTGAAAAATTCCTTTAAATTCCTTTATTTTTTTTCTAGAGTAAGAAAATATCACATTATTTCATAATATGCATAGAATTCAATATTATTAGCGATAAAATTGCAAAATTTTCTAGCCGTCGATCGTTCCAGGTCGATGTGTCGGTTGGCATGAGTTGACACATTGGTCGACGTGGGTCATCGCAGTGCTGCACAGAAAAAATCAACAGGAAGGCAGTCCTGTTACAATATTATTTGCCTTATTTCATGTTAAAACTCTCTAAAAGTTCTCTAAATATTCCTTTAAAATTCCTTTATTTTTCCTAGAGATCCCTGCAAATTCCTTTAAATTCCTTTATTTTTACGAAAAAAACTTCCTTTAAATTCCTTTATTTTTTTGGGAGGGCGGTATGATGCCTGGGTTTGGGATCCCAGTATTTATAGTGCCCTGTCAACAACTCCTGGTTTCCATGGTTGTTGGAAGGTGTGACATCATGAGTCTGTGCTGATGTCACTAGGCTGACTTGTTGTCAACCAGGTGTGACAAATTGCTATGTAGGTAACAACGCTATTATGACGCTTGAAAAGAGACCCTCGAAACCATAGCATTTTACATAGTCGGTGTCAAGTATGGCATAGTGTTGTCCAATGTAAACCCCTAAAATGTCGGCCAATATGTCCATCGTAACAGAAAGTGGTTGAGCACAGGGAGCAGCTCATAACCCTGGTGCAACCTGTACTGTGAAACTCGTGTAAAAGTAGATGTTTGCGTACAGGGAATGTAGCAGTGTGACCCATACTCTAAAAATAGTTGTTTGTGTCAAGGGGATGCAGTGGTGCAGCCCATGTCAAAAGTAGTTGTTAGTGTACAGGGGATGCAACAGTGTTACCAATATTGTAAAAGTAGTTTGTATTCAGGGGATGCAGCGGTGCGACCTATACTGTGAGATGCTGAGGACCTGTCTCCTGGGATCTATCGACGCCGCCAAGGGCAAAGGGGAGGAAATCAACTGGGCAGCCTTCGCCTTTCTCAAGGTAAGCAAACCTGAATCAACTTTTAGCTGAGCAAAGAAAAAGGTCTGCTCCAATTTAAATGGTTTAAATGGTTTGTTTACTTAAAAGTGATGGGTGTTTACATTCAAAAACATAATGCCAGACCCCAAAATGTTCACATTTTATTCAGGATTCAGCCCCCCTGAAAGTGGTTGAATAGTCATGGCTGTATTAGCCCCGAGGGCAATAATGCCTCTCTCTGCATGTTCTTGCAAAGTGTTTTTGTGTTGTCACTAAAAAAAGTTTAAAGTTCACATATAAAATAAGCCAGTGGTGTGTGCAAACCAGGTCACTGACAATCCCTCCGTGCCCCCTTGGTCTGTGTTACGTATGAATTCCTTACCTATATTAGAGACGCACTGTTAACAATTCAAAGGATTTGCAATAGATTTGGAGCCCGGATACACAGTGGTCTGTTGAATAAATTATTTTTTTTGCTGCTCTCAGTTACCCCAGGCGCTTGTCGAACTGATGCAGTCCTCCACCGACGCAAACAAACAGAAACACCTGGAAAAGGCCTTTGACAAACTCCTTCAGTATTCCGCGCTGCTAAACTTAGCCGACAGCAAGTGCAAGTAAGTTGACACTAATTTCATGGTAAAAAGTAAAATTGATTTTTGTGGCATGTACGGATTTCCGCAAGTCCTGAAGTTGTTTAGATCATTTTTGTGACCAGTCCAAACCCGAGGAGAATTATTTTTCTATAGGGGGTGATGGTTCAACTTGGTTGCTAATTTCAAGGGCACATTTATAAGAGTTTAAAAGATAACTCGATCATTAGAGAAGCATAAAACCTTTATTTCCTTCTTAAAATCAGTTATACATCCATTGTTAATAATTTTGTAGTAAAAAGATTGGACACACACAAGTTTCAATGACCTGCATACTTGATATTGCAATCTCTCTTCAAACCTAAATATAGTTTCCATAATTAGGGATAGTTTATTTCTTTCCATTGTTTCCAGGTGCGACTGGTTGTCCACACTTCTTAACGAACTGACAAAGTATTCGCTGCTCCCCGAGGCCAAAGTCAACGATATCATTCAGAAGAGGTGAGCGGCTAGACGACCATAGTGCTAACACCAACATAGGAGTAGCACTCGTTCAAATGATGCAGTCCTTTCCCTTGAATACCAGCTTTCTTTTCTTGTATTGATATGATAACCCTGTCCCTTGGCTCCCAACCAATTGAAATCCAGTTCCAGTCAAAAGTGCTTGATTATTTCAATAAAATACCTTATTCTTTCAGTATTTATTTCATAAGAGTGTAATTCTGAAAGTTATTTGTGGAACATTAAAGGAAAACATACCATGATCAAATGAATAAAAAAAAAAAAAAGGTACAAAGCTGAATATTTTCACTTTGGTTTTTGTTACTCTCTTCAATCTCTTATATTGACGGCGTTTTGAATTACTTTTTTGATGACATAATATCAAACTTTTCCCATAATATCAACCTTTTTCCATGTGTACCAGACAAGCGGACACTAGCCGGCCCCGCCACCCGGAGGTACTTGCCACCCAGCCCAGCCCCACCCTGATACTGAGAGCCGAGCCCACCGTCAACAGCATCCTCAAGGTAGGCACGACCGGGGGGAGGGGGGACTAGATCGTTTCTATCCCTTCTAGGGGGCCATATTTTTGACGGTATAGTGCCCTGTGTGAAAAACCTCCACACGTCACGTTGGGCCAAGGCACATCTCCACAACACTGGGTGCTGTTTGATACAGATTATGTTTCATGTAGCTTTGATACTGTATAAAGTGGATCGCCTTTTCTCTCGCCAGAACAAATATTTTTTCCCACTACAGAAATATATCATCTCGAAGAACATTACCAATTCTTGGTAATCAATTTTCAGAATTGGTCAGAGAAAACCCCACAAACACAGACCACATTCTGGCTGGATTTAAAGACAATGGCGCCATTATACGGAGTAAACGGGTTGGCGGTATACTCGCCGTTTCCGACATCGCGCGGTGAAATACTGGGCTCCAGAAGTGACCACGTTTAGCATTGGGGCCTATGGAGAAAATTGGAATTTTCGCAATAGTGCGGAAAATTGACCTATTAGGAAAATTCGAAGACTTGTATCACATTCCTGGGATTAATTCCAACCTGTTTCTTATTTACTGTATGAAGATTGGACCGACATTTAATAAGTTAGGGTGAAATAACCTGTTTTCTTCCATAGGATCCTATGTTAAACGCACCCCCAACCTCCGTTCGCGATTTCCGCGAAATTTCGCCGCGCGATGCTCTTTTTGTAAACCCGCTTATTCCGTATAGAAGTAGCATTGATATTTTTATAAAAGTTTTCACAATGAAAGTTCTACCTATATAGACACCAAAAATGAAAAAAAAAATCATAGGTCACCGTGCAAACTTCTCAGCTATAGTACCCTAGATATATATCAATTATTCAAAAATCACTTTGCAAAAAGAGATTCAAAATTTGATTTTATTTGCAAATTATTTTTATAGAAATGATAAAACAACCACCCAAATGTTTTTGATTAATGTGTTTATGTTTTCTCAAGTGAGAAATAAAGACTTTTATAAAATTTGATGATGTAATATATAATTTTAACTTGAAAGTAGGTAAAATAAACTACTCTAAAATTACAAAAATTCAAAAATAAAGTTCCATACAAAATATTTGAACATTGAAAATTGCTCCAAAAGCTTACATCAGATGCATAAGGATGTAGGCTATCATAATCAGCCAAAAAAAATAGGGGGTCACCGTACTTATTTGACCAGTGGAGCTGAAAACCCATTTTAAAACCCAAAAATGGCCTAAAATTGGTATCTATTTGTTTTTCCATAAGTTCACTGAAATATTTACTCTAAAAATACTTTAAATATTCCATGTTATGCATGAGACCCTTACAATAATTTGGATGTATGAAATACTTTTCTACAATGTATAGTCACAGAGAAACAGGAGAAAATATAGTTTTTACTCCCTGTATAATTTTTCAGCACCTGCATAATATCCACAAAATTACTCATATTTCGTCATTTCTAGCACCAAAACTATAAATTTTGGCAAATTTTCTGTTCCATTTCTGAATTATACATATATTATTTAGTATTTATGCAAAATATGAAAAAGATTGAAGGACTTTCATTTTTGGGATTTTTGGAAAATGGCGCCATTGCCCTTAACAATGTTCGATACATCTGTGATCACTTCTGATTTGCTTTAGTATTGTAATGTATGACGGTGGTAATTGATGATTCAGCACGCTTCATTTATTAATGACCAGTAGTTATGTATGGCAGTAATTCTCTAAAAGTGATTGGTCTTACTACTTTGTATGAAGTATAGCCTTGATTTAACCCACCCTTGCACCAGTTGTGCCTTGAGTTGTGATTACTTTTTATTGGAAGTTAAGAAAGAAAATGCTGTTATCAGGTTATGTAGGCAAATTACCTGCTGTATTTAAATGCTATCGATGGAAAAGGTATATTGTATTTTGCCCACACCTGTGTGAATGTGCTAGAAAAGCTTTAGAATCATATTCAATTGCGACTAAACGTTTACAATGCGTTACTTTGGCAGTTTGACCTGGTAAGTTGCCTACACCGCACGGACCTAACGCTTGATAAGACATTGAAGCAAGCATGTGAAGGCACTGTTGTAAATATAACATAACATTTAGTGCCTGTTACCTAATTAACTAAACATGTTATTAAGATCAGGAAAGGTATTTGCAAGAACAAACTATTTTGTATGATAATAGTGTCATATCTAAAAAAAATCGAGCAAGGCATTTTTTTTTTTTTTCAGAAAAACGTTAACAATAATAAACACACATCAAAACGGACATCATAGATAATCTCAAAGACCATGAATACCACTTCTCGTTTATACACCCATGATATTTACCTAATCGCATTATTCATAGGACGCGAAGAGGTGTTTTTTTTTTCAAAATTTTACTTTTGCAGTTCGAGAACAGAAATAAAAGACTTGGTCGCCTGGTTAAAATTTTGCAAATTTTATATTTTCGCCCCATTTTAAAAGGGAATATTTGAGTTAGGGGTTGTTGAAAATATTGCAGCGCATTATACCAGAAGTTCCGTGCACTATATTTTGTTTCACACCATACTTATAGTTGTGGGGAATTAAGATACATAAATTAACATACCGTGTAAGAACTGTAGCAATAGAGTAAGGAGTACTGTTTATAGACGAAATTTTGCGTCGGCAGTCGATTCCATATATTGATTTCTTGTAATTCACGTTCCTAGGACAGTCTTTAAGAGTTACACGGAAAATTCCTTATTGGTCATCCGTCAAAAAACAACAGAAGAAACATACTTCATACAATTATCTTCGTTTATGGGGAGTTACTCAGATCTGAAAGAGACTACCCTTACAGTCCCTATAACAAATTGTCTATGCCCATATTACTTTACAAACCGGGATTCAGTAAGGGGTAAAATATCATTTTCTTCATCCATGGGTGTACATCATATACCATGATGATAATATTTGAAATTATCCTTGGTAAACACTGATAGCTAAGCCTACATTCAATATGCCGACTTGGAATAAAGGTTAAATATAGACACGTTATATCTCACTAAAAATGTCTTTTTTTAATGGTATATAAGATATATGGTTACAAATACAATATCGCCAGCATGAAAATCGGTATGTTGAATACAGGCTTCACGTGGCAATGCAACAGGCACGCGAAAAGAGTTCCCCAAATTTCTGACCTTATGACATTGACATTATTTTTAACACCCCATATTTGCTGGTCATGTCCGACGTTTAAACCAGAATGTTTGACACATTGCCCTAAAACGTCGGACGTAATGTCTGACAAAATATGAAAATCCCGGTAAATTATGTTAAAAATGTATAGAAAAACGTCCAATGCAAAACTCATGAACGTCGGACGTCCGGCACTTCAAAAGTTGTTCACAAAAGCTGACGTTGTATGTTTGTTCAGACCCTGGACGCGGACTACTCCAAGAACCAGGACGCCCTGCTGGGAGTCCTGTGCCACATGTTGTCAGGGAAGAGCTTCGCCCTCATACTGACGGCCGCCGCCGCCAGGGGGAAGCTGCACAGCTTCGCCGCCAAACTCATCAAGTATGGAACTCATATGTCATTGATTGTTGAATATACAAAATAAATTTACAGTTATTTGTTTCATGATGTTCTCATTGCTTATGAAAAAACGGGTTATTTCCCCAATTTGCCAGTTGGATATAGATTTCGTTTTTTCATAATTGAGAAAATGTTCTCTATAAAGTTATTAATCTGTTCCCTGTCTCTTAGATATATGTATTACAAGCAGTGTTATCATTTTTAGTATAAAACCTTCACCTATCTTTTTATTTAAAAAAAGGATAGCCATTTGTGTACTATCAGTACAACTTAGGATGTGATTTTCTGAGGCGTAGAAACATTAGGTAAACCTAGATATTATTTGTGGGCCCCAAGGCCCGCAAATCTAGCCAGGGCGAGGAACGACAGTAAAAGCCGAGTCGTGACGTCACCACCGCCCTGTATATAGCATAGGAAAAAACCGTCAGACAGGGCATTTGTTCACCAAATTCGGAGGTATTTTTGAGGGTGCTACGGCCTAAAAAAATATATCAGTATATGTCAAAACATCTCAACCTGTGAACTTAAGCGTAAGGGAAAGAAATATTCAGTATTAATACGTTTTCGGGCCATGTTTCTGAGTCCCATTTTACAGAAAAGCGCCTGCCAGCCTCTCGGGTCGGCGGGAAGAGGAGGCTTGGCCCGTCGACCAATCAGCGTTCTTCATTCGATCACGTGACTTTCGGCCTTGAACTTGTGAATATTTAATGAGGCGTCGACCAATCAGCGCCCTCCTCTCGATCACGTGACATCTCATTTGCATATCGCTGTCGGGGCCGTCGACCAATCAGCGTCCTCCTTTCGTACCACGTGACTACCCGGGTGCTTCGAGCAGGATGAAGAAGAACCCGGCCGCCATGCTGTCACCGACCTATGCACCCGTATTTAGACACGAAATCGGCCTCTCCCCACGAAAACCTTGTACCCAGAGATTCGTGTGGACCTCTATATTAGCATCGCATGGAGTATTTTTCATCAAATATGGATTTAACCTCGTGATCAAAGAAATAGCGGGGGTCGGACTCGCGGAGGCGAAGAGATGACAGTCTTCTCCTCCCCGGGCCCGCCGGGTCGATGCGGAGGAGTCCTCCTCCCCACGCCTGAATATCTGGAATCAATATATATATTTTGGAGTCTGGACCCCCTTAAACGCATACAACGCATTGACAATTCATGCGGGAACCATGCGTTCGTATCGAAGGGAAAACATTGGATCGATCGGACACGTGGAGGCACTGTCACTGTCAACATGGCGCCGTCAACCCTTTGCCGGGTTCTCTCCCCATCACGCCTGCATCGATACGTTGAACTCAGGAAACCAGGATGACATTGGCCTAAACCCAATAATTGTGGAGGATTTAAGTATTCGGAAGCATTCAGGACTCAGGTTATACAGGTAGGTACATATAATCTTTTCCAGCAGTGATAGGCCTAGACAAGCTGCTGGACTCAGCCTCTCGCCTCGGGCATTCGACACTGGCAATCTGAAAAATAATTATTTAGACCTTATTAGGCCTATCAAAATGAAATTAATGTATATATCTATGTTCTTCTATATCTCAAGGTCCTATATTGATCATTTTAGGCCTGGAAACGCTTGCAATAATATTTTACAGATGGTATGAAAAAATGACTGGACTCAGATAGGCCTAAGCCCCCGACAGCAATTATTTCTGATCAAAAGATTAAATTATTTGTTGAATTGTCACTATAGTGTCATTTTTTCTTACCTACCATCAAAATATTCAATCTGAACTTTAATATGTCTAGGCCTAAGTCACTGTCAGTGTCTGAATAATTCCCATTCAATGTTAAAACATAGGCGTCACACTGTCAATACGTTTCATATATATATACCTGGGCCCACAAGCTAGCATATATGAAATATATGATGGCAGGCTTCTTGTTGATAAAGGATGCAATTATCTATAAACAAATACATATAGATAATGCATTTGTTTGCTAAAGAATACACAATTTTGGGAGGATAATCAGTATGGTACATTTTGACTTAGGGAAGCATATATAAATCTACTTAATAAGTTATGAAAAAATATTCCTGTAAATTGGTATTGTTCTGTGTCAGGTTTAACGAGTTCGCTAAGCAGACGCCGGGTAAGTCGGCCCAGACGAGCGCCCTGCTGTTTGACATCACCTTCCTCATGCTCTGCCACATCGTCCAGGAGTACGGCATAGAGGTACGTGTATATTACAATAACAACTCAGAGAGATGGCTGCTAAACCGATGAAACATATCTAGTCGCAAATCTAAAACATTCTCATAAAAACATCCTCCGTTCTCTCGTTGAGTTCTATATATGTAAATTACAAAAACATCACAGCAACATTATTTTGACGGTGTTCAAAATTTTCAGTCAAGTTATGTTTCAGTTATATCTATAATTGTCAATATTTCGGGGAATAAGCCATCTACTAATGAGAAATGATAATTGATATATCTTTCCAGAAATAAGTTTACTACGGTATATTTGTGTATTGTGTAGAATTTATGTATAGCAAGGATAACATGCATTACACAAGAAGAATAACGAACCTAACGTTCTGTGGTTAAATATGAAGACGACGCTTCTCTCTAATGTTCTCTATTAATATCAACATCCCCATTTTACAAGTCAGGTCCCAAATGAGTAAGTTATTTTTGTGATTGGCAGGTGATCATGTCGAGTGTGGAGAGTACCGACTCGTTCTTCGTGCAGTGGGCCACCCACTGTCTGCCGGACGAGAACAAGTACCGGTCTCTGGACCTGCACCCCTTCAAGGACCAGGCCAAGGTGAGGGGGATTCATTATCATAGTCTACTAACACAGTGGAGACAAAAAGCTTTGCTGCACGAGCTGTAGATTTATGATACCCACAGACCCTCTAAACCTAGAGCATAAATTGTGTGAACTGTGCCTCCGGATGTGCACAACTGTTTCAGATAAACACGCATCTCTTGACCGGATACACAGTTAATTTCGAACCCTCGCCATTCTTAATACCTCTCTCTGGTTGTGCCACACATTTACACAATTCTAAGATAGAGCACACTTAACAGGATAACGCACGTACAAAACCATCGTGCTATCATAAGACTGAACAATATTTGGAACTTGGAGAAAATAAGCCATGATATAACGAATTAATGACATTCTGTGAATACTTGAATTTCTACATCATAATTACACTAACTTGAAAACCGAGGAAAACCATGACGATTATTGCTAATAAAAAACTTAGAAAAAAATGTCTAGTTTTCCACTCCTAGATTCAGCAGAACCAATCCCTACTCCCTTCCTCTTTTTCCATACAGGTCGAGATGTTGCTGCAGCAGTTTAACTCGGGCGGGGAGATCAAGGTCAACCCGCTGTAATAATATAACAGTGTTCCTCGTTGTAAACCCCCTAGTTCCAGAATAACTCATCCCTACTCTCTCTATCCCCGTGCAGGTTGACATGTTGCTGCAGCAGTTTAACTCGGGCGGGGAGATCAAGGCCAACCCACTACGCTGGCACGAGGTGTGTCAGAACATCCCGTACGCCGTCTACGAGGTGCTCATCGCCTGGGAGTATGGCGTGCTCACCGCAGACCAGGTCAAGGTAGGCTGAGGTTTTTTAAAGATACAACAATAATTGATGTTTTTTCCCTTCTTTTTGACTTTAAAAGCAGTCGCTGATTAAAGTACGCACTCGCTACATCCGTCACATTCATTGCAATCATTGTAGCTATAATATTCATGATTTTATTGAGACGAGGCATGAATGAACCGCTCTCTGCGAAGATGATATCTTGAATGAACAGAAAACTGTCAGCTACCATTGCTATAGAAATTGCCAAAAAGAGAAACGAGAAAAGAAAATTCATTGCAATTATGTTGTTCTTCTATATAGACAAAGCACCGATTAGGAATCAGTAATGGAGGCACTGGGTAACATCGGGGATTTCATGTACTTAACGTGTTTTATCAAAATACTTAGACTCCAAAACAAATATAGGTGCTGACTTCTGTGGAACAAATTGTTAGATTTCTGACTGGTTTTCTGTTCACATGTCTGATAGATTCACCCAAAATCCCTTACAATCGGTTTTATTGATATTTCTGACATAAGGCCATATTCCACTATGTGGTGGTGGGGGGGGGGGGGGCTGTTGTGGTGGGCTCATCTGCCACCACAAGTGTTTCATAGAATTTTTTTTCTAAATTTACTTGCAATGGCACGTTCAGTGGGCCACCGCAAGTGCCACTGCAAGCAATTTCTATATTCCACCTTGCGGTGCCCTGATTCCCTTGCAGTGGGGCCAAACACCACTTGTAAAACGCCCACCATGAGCAAAACGCTGCATAGTGGAATGTGGTCTATAGCGTCCTTGATAATGTGTTATATTTCTGAAATGGTATCTATATTTCTGACAGGATTTCCTTGACAACCATTCAGGAATGCAACTTTTCATATTTTAATCTGATTTCAGACTTTTGGACATCATCACCTCAAATAATAATTTTTCAACTAAATTCTTTACATGACGTTTCATATCATTTTATGATTATTCTAAATTTTTCTCTTTGGGGTTTCAGATTTTTCCATTAAACCTGACTTACTTACCTGACCATTGTATCTATATTTCTGACAGGATATCCTTGACAACAGTTTCTATCTCCATTTCCCACAGGGTATCCTTGACAACGTGAAGGTCCGTATGTGCTGCCTGCCGGTGGTGGTGTCGACGTGGTTCTGTAGCTACATCTACACCATAGACGAGGAGCACCGTAAGAAGCCTCTCAGCATCCTCTCCATGCTCAGCAAGCCGGTGCAGCCCGACTCCACCAACCAGTACTACCACGAGAGGTAGGTTTTATGTTTGTCTTTTTTCATTCAGGTTCTTTATACAGGTAGAAATCAGACTTAAAGTCTGTTTTCCCTTTGTAATCCTGTTACATGTGAGTTGTGACACACATAAGTATGTCATCCCTTTGCAAAGTGAACTTATTTACAGTATATGAGATGAGATGAAATAAAACTTGTATAATTAAGAATTCACTTTCTTTGGGAACAAATATTTCGGCAATGCGTTTTTAAAAGACGTAGCATTTTCAGACTTCTTAATAAATACAAGTAGCTCATTCCATTCGGTGACACCATAGTCAGAGATGCCATTTTTCCTACTTTTGTAGGATTTCCTACTTTTCAGTTATATTTGATTGCCCAACCGATATTACCTACATTACTTTAATATCTGTTTTAGAGTAACTTTTTGTAGGTTTAAAGCTATTCAGATACGAATTCAGTGTCAGGTCTCTATTCCTAAAGGTTTTTTTCCCTCCTGGTTGCTTCTAGAAAAAGTAAGAAAAGTGTTTCCTACTTTTCCTACTTTTTCATCAGTCAGGAGTGGCATCTCTGCATAGTAGAAAACCGACTTCTCAAATAATTCTGTGCGTGGTATGGGCAGGTGTATATTAAGTCATTGGTAAGAGAATGAGCTGTGCACCCTTACATCACCATTGAGGTCTAATACCACAGCCAGGTTCTACTAGCATTGCTGATCATTTCTTTGTTTTAACCCGAATACATACCTTTCTTTGACGACGTTTAAAAGTTCTTTGTAAAAAATATAGGGGTTTCCTGTGTAGTCTGTTTTCTATTGTATTAGTAAAGAACTTAGTAAATTTGTGTTGTCATGTTGTTGTAGGATAAACATAAAAAAGGCGTTTTAACTAGTTGTTGAAAAAGACAGGCAATTGAACTTCTGCGTTAGAAATCTAGGACGAAGGGCGACCAGAAAATGTTACAAAATATTGAATAGCACGTGACTTGCATACCCCTGATTTCAAACTAAATGGCTGCAATTGTATAAGAAATGTGATAAAAAATAAACGAGATTGCCTCGATTGGAAAATATGAAACTAAAACTCTTTCATTTCAAAATTTGAAAATGCAATCCAAAATAACTTTCCCTGCCCGTTTCAGGTCGCACCTGATGGTGGCTATCCTGACCAAGATGGTGCAGGAGGTGGTGCCTAACAAGGCCCCGAGCAGCTCGCCGTCCACCGTTCTACCCCGCACCCAGCCCGCGCGCACCATGCTGCTCGAGACCTACCAGTCCGTCTTCTCCAACTCGTGCATCGACACCAAGGACATCCAGAAGTTTGAGTACCTGCTCGGGGTGGCCGGGCCTCGCTGGTTCTGTGAGCAGCTCGTCAGGGTGAGCGGATAGGTTTTATCTTTTGATATCGGCCTATGAAGGTTCAATGTTCAGCCAATTAGGAAGAGGGGAACTTATATGGTTTCGATTGGAACTTGTAGGGAAACCATTCCACACTAATTTGTTTTGTTTTCTTTTATTTTTAACGATCAGGGAAACAAATTTATATAGATAAAACTGTTAAACCGTGTTATAATGTGGCTGTCTATTTCATGGCTAGTTTACGAAAACTGTGTATAAAAACATCGTTAGCTATTGTTTTTTTGTGGGGTTTTTTGTGCAAAAACTATTTATTCAGTAATCAACATCAGAGTTACCTCTGTTTTTCAGTTAATTATTGTAAGTAGAAGCAGGAACGTAAATTCTCAGATTTTTGTCTGATTTCAGATTTTTTTCTCGTCATCACCGTGCAGTTGCATAACCCTTTTAATTTTTCAAATTATAGCAGATTGCCATTTGATTGAAGGTAGATCTTCTGGACAAGTAATATTTATCGCAATCAAAGCCATAATCTATATATATATATGTAATGCATCCTGCTGTTTTACCCAGGAGGTGTTGAGTCAGAGCCACGTGGAGGACATCAAAAAAGGCGTGTCCCTGGTACTAGCCCTGTTCCACCTCGACCTGGAGTCCCTCACCATCTAAACAATATAAATATTTCATTATATATAACAATACGTGCTGCTGTTTTAACCAGGAGGTGTTGAGTCAGAGCCGCGTGGAGGACATCAAAAAAGGCGTGTCCCTGGTACTAGCCCTGTTCCACCTCGACCTGGAGTCCCTCACCATCTAAACAATATAAATATTTCATTATATATAACAATACGTGCTGCTGTTTTAACCAGGAGGTGTTGAGTCAGAGCCGTGTGGAGGACATAAACAAAGGCGTGTCGCTGGTACTAGCCCTGTTCCACCTCGACCTGGAGTCCCTCACCATCTGTCTACTGCACCACGTGCTGCCGGGCATGCTGCACGGCTCGGGCAACAACCTCACCCTGCTCACCGACCCCCGGGGCCGGGCGCTCGCCCAGCTCTCCGTCATGTGCCTCATCACCACGCACAAGATGAGGACCACGCAGAAAGGTACGTAGGGAATTTACAATGAAAACAAAAACTTTTTGTGAAAGTTGTGAAAGTTAAGCCATGTCGGACCTTTTATGAAATAAGTAGTACATGACTAGGGTCTATCTCTGCTTCGGATGCTACAGCTTATGTGCCTAACAGAAGAATTTTATGTGATATAAAGTCTGTTATATGAGAGAGAGGGAGTTGTTTCTTTGGACAAACTGTGCGAGGTTGTATTTTAAGGACAGTCTTTAATAAAGACTACAATATGTTGGGAAAGACGGAAATTGTATTCAACAGTATCGTGCTTTCATTATATACATTCTAAAGCAACTAAGGATATTCTCCAACGGATGGTGATATGGTATAAATTTCTTTTCTGAATCAGTACCGATTGTATATATGTTTTTAGACAGTATACGTATAATTCTCATGAGCGCCCTGTTCTATTGACAACAGATTCTCCATCGTTGAAAAGACGGGAAAGTCGTAAACGATCCAGGCCTGATATTGAATTTGATGTAAGTATAACTCCTTTACTTCAGCTAAAGTGTATTCACTGTTCTCATAGAACAACTTATGTTGCTTTGTAATTTTATGATAGTACACGTGTGTACATAGTTCTACCTGTTTCAAATTCAAACATTAATATGTTCACTAGTATACGGAAATCCTTGAACAACGTCATTCGACAGTCCAAAAGATTCGATACCCCTTTAAGTAACCGAAAGTAAGGGAAGGGAAACTTAGAGTCTCAGTAATTTTCAGGAGGCTGACGACATCAGTGAAGAGTTCAACCCTCGTAAGTTGCGCCGTTTAACGTCGTCGGATGAGAGCTCATCACTACAGTACGAAGGCTTTAACCTAGGAGGTGAGTTCCAACTAAACTCACGTCCCCACTTCGCCGACTTTAGAATTTTAGATTTTAGATTCGAGGGACAAATGTTAAACCTTTCTATGAACGGCGACGTGTGCTTGTTGTGGTACTGGTCGCCGTTGATGGAAAGGTTTAACGCTAGTCGCCCGGCATTTAAAGTCTTTGACGGAGAAGTGAAGACGCTGCTTGAGAGTCACTTTCTGCTATTAGCCAACTTCACTCCCCAGGAGAAAACGATGGCAGTTAAGATACTTGGATAAAAGTATACAGATCTAATCATGTTCTCCTCACGGATAACAGTAGAAAGTTACCCTTTGTATGCTGCTGTAAAATGAAAATTAAATGAGTTGTCAGTTCACCTCGCACTGACATCCACTCGTACCTGTTCCAGAGCTGCTGGGGTCGAAGGAGAAGTCGGAGCCCGTGCCGGCCTACGACACCAAGGACCCCCTCAACAAGGCACTAGGTTGGTATCATGATGTGTTTGGATATCGTACCTCACACATACTAGTGTTAAATAAATGCTCTGTACCCTTTCATTGGATACTGGGTGCATACGTCCTACCGTTAGTTAGTAATTAGGTTTAAAACTTAAAAGAAAATTGTAGTATTTTACCACTTTTATCATTCCTTCTCAAAAGGTATAAACACGTGAGATCCGTTGACAGAGGTTCAAGTCTTCACTTAATCAAATGATCTCATCTATTAAATAAAATTACCTCTCTTTAATCTTAGGATGAGATTATTTTTCTATTCTTTAATACTCACCATTTATAAGATCTGGCTAACATCAGAAATATTGGATTGCAAGTCTGAAACATCTTTATATTTAAAATAAAAGGTATTTCATTTTGAAAAATCCCATGTTCGGTTTGTACTGAGTACCTCACATTAACTAACTCTATACACCCCACCCCCCTCACAGTGAACCTGCTGAGCCTGTTCCTGCATATCGTGTCGTGTAGTCAGGTCAGTCAGAAGACCGGCTTTGTCATGGCCTTCATCGAGGAGACCGTCAAGGCCGGCCCTGAGACCACCAAGTTCGTCCTCAAGTTCATGCCGCTTACCCTGGTAGGTTCTTCTCCCTTTCATGTGTGTCTTTCCTTTTAGTCCCCACTCCTTCTCGAATAAGTTCCATGTCAAATATTATGTTTTTTAGACTGTCTTTGACTAAGAAAATTGATCTTGAGCATGAATTGCATCTAAATCAGAATGTCTTTGACAATAACCTTTAGCATGAGGTGTTAATAAGTTCGGAATTACCTTTACAATAAATGTGTCCTGTAGCATAAGTTGTAACTAAAGTCAGAATGTCCCTGACAATATGTTATATCCTGATCGTGACAAAATTCCCACCTAATTATCTTCTCCCTCACCGTTAGGTGTCCCAGCTGATGAAGTGCCTCCCGGCCCAGTTCCACACAGAGCTCCTCCTCAGCATCTCAGACCTGTCCTCCACCATGGGCCGTAAAGTGGCCGCCAAGGTCGTCTGTCAGAACGCGCGCTACGCCAAGGTCAACGCCCAGCCAAGTCAGGACTAGATAAACGCTACAGCCTTGTCTGTCAAAACACAGGGTGATATTACATCGTCCTCAGTATCTCGGACCTGTCCTCCACCATGGGCCGCAAGGTGGCCGCCAAGGTCGTCTGTCAGAATGCGCGCTACGCCAAGGTCAACGCTCAGCCAACCCAGGACTAAATAACTACCACAGCCTTGTCTGTCAGAACACAATATGATCTTGCATCATCCTCGGCATCTGGGACCTCTCAACGAACATGGGCTGTAAAGTGGCCACCAAGGTGGTCTGTCAGAACGCGCGCTATGCCAAGGTCAACGCTCAGCCAACCCAGGACTAAATAACTACCACAGCCTTGTCTGTCAGAACACAGGATGACATTACACTAGAACAGGTGTAAATGTTATAAACATAATATAAGGCTGTCAGTCTGAGTACAGAGTGACTTTATACCAAAAATAACATTGTAATGAACTCCAAACATTTATCTGTCTTATACAAGCTATTCGCTCAACAGAACCAGGACAACATTACCAGGACTACATAACCAACCCCAAGGCTCTCGGTCTGAACACGAAAGACCCGACACTAGAACCCAAATTGTACAAAGACATTGGAGATCATCCGAGACCTTATAACAGTACATAAATACCACCAATACCACAAGGTAACTTCATACAAGAACCAATATCATGAAATACACATCCCCAATATCGTCGAGCAGAACACAACAGCAGAACCAAGAGTTAATACCGCTTGTCACCTGTCACTCGAACCGAGACATTACACTGTTGATTATCTAGACTCCACAGGTAGACAAGCAATGTCTTTACAGATAGATGGTCGTCTAACTAATTCTGAAACACAACAATGACAAGGTGCTAACAATGCTTTTCATAAGCCTGAAATGAGGCTGCTCACACACAACGTACTGTGTCCTCATATTTATAATTCAAATTGGATGTCCTTGTGAAAAAACTTTTTTATATTAAGCGTTTCAAAATATATCAAGCAATAATAAAATTATATTGAAATAGAATTTTGCCTTCCAAAAGTGACTGAATTCATATAATCAGTTGGTAATTAAGTGAAGATTAGTTTTGCTTGTTTTTTGTTAATTTCTTCTGATGTATAAAGCAGGTCTTACTACAAGATCGTGTAACGGTCGTAGATCTACTTAATGTAACGATACGCGGTAATCAATTCTAAGAGTAGGACTCAACCATTTGTACGTAAAACATATTTGTCCTCCGTGAAATCAGTACCTTAGTCATGTTGTAAACGTTTGAGCAGCACGTTTTTACCGAGGGTGCATTTATCAATTTTAATCAAATACCTGTTATCATTTGTAAGCCAAGAATATGACCCAAGGTCTGCTATTCCATTGTACCCAGTGTCATTGGGTCACATAAAAATATTACATGTATGCATATAAATTATATTGCTTTTGTAATATCAGTGTGCTTTAGTCATTCCATGATGATAACACGAGATGATTTGGGGTACTTTATTACTCATAGAACAGTTGTTTTGAGTAATAAATTCCAAGAAATATGAAATGAGACGATATCTTTACCAGATGAAAAGACCTGGCTGATAGGGGATGTTTTACTTGTCATATTTTCATATTGTGGATGTTGTTGTATTTTCAAGAGTTTAGGATCTCATAAACGTATTGTAGACATACTGAATGAATGTAAGATACAGTATGAATTTATATATATTTAACTTCGTTACGTATGCATTGTGGATGGAAATATTATGTTCGGTTTTCCGAATAAGATGTTTCTTTGTAAATAAACAAAACTGCCATCTAATGAAATATATATTGATGGACGTATCATTGTGAACACAGAACATAAGTTATTTGAAGAAATCAATTCTTATCTGTTCTTCTACCTTATGATTAATGCATAAATAATAATTGTGTTTAGTATTTTGAGAAAGGAAGCAAGATACTGTGTCGATGGTGCATCAACTTTTGAATAAAATGCAAAAGACTAAATAAATGGTCTTCTCTGTGGAAATGCCAATAGACAACTTTCTTGTTTTCATTTAGACTTTCTTGTGTGTGCATCTTTAGAATACGCGTTATACATTCGATGGCAGGGGAGCATGTTAATTTTGCTTCACATAGAGTCTGAATAAATCTGCCAGGCAAGGGCAGTTTCTTACTATCTCTGCCGGCGGGCCAGTGAAAATCTTTAAAATTTCAAAGGATAACCTTATGTGGGCAAGTGGAACGTTGATCCGGGCTAGTGCAAAGAATTAGATAGGACCACTAGCCGGGTGGACTAATAGACAAAATAGTCTAAAGAAAAGCCTTGAAATATATATATATATAAAGTAAGAGTTTATAAAAATCAACCAAAGGTTAACGTAGGTATGTTTTACAGTGATAGGACTGGAACAAGGGCACTTTAGTTATGCATGTATCAAGGGTGCTGGGAAATCTGAAAAAATAAACCTGTGCTTCTATTTTTGTATCAGGGTGCCATTCAAATTCCATTCTTTTTCCCATCCCACAATTTTTCACGTTTTTCATGAAATTTATTTAGATCTCAAAAGTGTTCCAGAAGGAAAATAACGTAACAGCAAATGGTTAGTCCAGCGGAAAAGGATATTGTTATAAACAAAATTCCACTTTTACCCTTTTTTCATCGATCATTAATTGTATACGTCGGCCTAAGGCGGTCGTGCTTAATAGGGTTTAAAACACAGAAGAAGTGCGATTCAGTTATTACCTTGATACTAAATACTTTAGCACACAGCCGTTCTTCAAGCAATATTGAAATCTCACTTGTCAATTCGGACCAAAGAAAGTCTATTGTTCGTAAAATCAACATATTCTGGCATGAAGTACAAAATCATATTAATTGAAATCAACGAAGAAATAACGCATACACTTCAATTATTTTTATTTCAGATAATCAACAATTAGTTTTCGATGACAATACAAAATGCATAGTTCCTTTGTGGGAAGGATGTAGTTTAGCAAAGCATCCGTTGTTTTAGGTATGGAGAGCTTTAACAACACAAGTGCTTTCAATAAACCAATATATTCTGTGAATCTTTTTTTAAAATTATTTGGTAAGCAGTGCTGCATTTTCATAAGACAACCATAAACAAAAGAAATATGGTTGATAACACTCAAAGACCATATTTTTTTAACGTTTTTTGACAGAGACGAATGCGTTTTTAAAAATCTTATATGTTTTGCCTTCCAGTCTATTCCCTCCAGAACTCCCACTCCTATGTACGATCTTATGAGAATATAAGACTCATACCTTTTCATAAGAATAGATTAACTGTATCGTACATAAATATAGTACCCCTCTTATGATTTACAATCTGCCCCTTCGTTGTCAAATTAATTGAATTATGAGAAATGTCGATGCTTTGAAAGTGCTGCGCCCATCATCTTGAGAGTCATCAGATATACAAATGCATTTCAACTTGCAAAGTGGTCTTATTTGTAGTCCACTTTTTGGAATGACTTGTTAGGCTGATTGATGTAGCAGAGGCAAAAGGAATACAATGAAAAGACAGTTTTTCTACATTTGTTATAAAGCAAAAGTAGAAGAGCAAGTTAACGTGTAGCAGGTTTTTGTATGCATCCTTAGTGCAGTGAATTAGCCCACAAGAATATTATATTTTCTCTTTAAAAATCTAGGTACTTCTAATTCCTCGTTCACTCACAGCTATATAAAATATATATTTACAGACATTCTTACTTATGCAGACATACGTACAAATATGTGCAATAAAGAAAATTAAATTAATTTGGCCTAAACCCTTATCAATATACGAGCTAAAGCAACAGACTCTGTAATTATGTGATCTTATTTCAACAAGTTTTCCGTTGTTGGGTTGAGTTAGTCATACACTTTGAAGGCTACCAAGCAGTCTATACTTACAGTGTACGAACTAAATTAAAGCATTAACTCCTCAATGAAGGGAAACTATACTACAGACAGTTGCTGACTTAAAAGTCTTTGTTGAATGGACTTATAACCAAACGGCTTAACATTATGTAATACATCTACATATACTCCACGTTACCTAAATGTATCACCAATACCAACATCTATTTTCACAGACCAGCAGGCCTATAGAAAAAAAGCAAGGTGCTACATAATATATATTTATCAAAAACTGGTTTGAGATGGGTAAGTCGTACAATAAATAATTGGAGATATGGAAAGAATATAAATCGGTCTCAATTAACAATCTAAAAACATATAACTTCCTAGTAGAGTCTATTGAGTTATGGTTTGTAAACCCTGTAAGTTATTCGACAAAACATCTAAGCGAGTAATCAGACAACTGCCTATATCAACTGAACCACAATTTACATAATATGATTGAACTTTTAAATCACAATTCACGCACCGTGTGCTCAACCCCCGACGTCTGCTATGTTTATACATATTGTAGGCTTCGAACAAAATCTGCTATTCATATGTCACATTAAAGTTTTTTTCACTCTGCTTGTCGTTGGGGCTTGAACTCACAGAAAATAGGGATATTTCTTCTGTTGCTACTGAAACAAATATTCAAAAGTGAATGTGAAAAACACTGAATAGCCTTTCTACATGATTGCTGAATATAGACAACTCTTACTATATTTCACGTTTTGCACTCTATACCCCTTTTCCTCTGCGGTCTTCCAGATATTTCATTTGATTCCTCTGAATGTTTCATGGTGATTTGCCAACAATATAACTATTATGAGATGGAATTAGTTTGAACATTGATAAAGTACAGCCACCTGATTAGATCGTTATGGTCCCATAAGCATACCATTTTCACTCTATCATCCGTTTGCATGTCTTTCTATATATCTTTCAGCAAGAATACTTCCCTTGGGAATATGTCTTTTTTTCCATTTCAAAGCAAATTGTTGTAAGGTTATTCAAGGTACATATGAAATGCATCACATTATTTTACAGTATATACAACATCTGTCTTGAAAGATAGGATCAAAGCTTGTAAAAGCTGCTGTTATACGTGTTACCAAAAGGCCCACAAGTTTGCATGTACTCGTTTCGCGTGCATAGTACTGAATACTCCTAGCTCAGAAAAACGCCAGTGTAAATCCAGATATGTATGGACATGGTTCTATACAAACAGGCACTTTCCAGAGATGTATTGCGGCAATCGTGAGGCTGGCACAAAATTGCATCCATGTTTTTGAGCTATCAAATATTGTAAATATCCAAACTCCCCTTGCCAAATACTTTTACCCACTTGTTGATAAAGCCGGTGCAGTGGCGCTGCTCTCGTTTCAATATATCCTGATTTCTGCCACTAGCGCTGAGACTTATAGAGACCCCAACAGTCTCTATCACGTTTAAGTATCACTAAGTAGCAACAGTCAAGCACCTTACCCGATGCAACCTATCGTAGATATTTAAACTTTATATTAAAAATATAACACTGCAGTTGCTTGTGAAACATCCATTCGACCTAGCATCTGTTTTCCATGTTACTCACCCTCCGGCATTCTATACAAATTTAATGGTGAAATAAACAAATTAAAATATGTTTACGAATGCCCCCTTGAATACGATTGAGCTATATCAGTCAGAGCTTTACAACAGTATTTCAGGCTATAAACAGTACCAACCAGTATCATCTTTTTTTACATGCTCCAGGCTTAGGTTACTCATCTTATGTATTTTTTTTCCAAATAGATTGGTAGAAAAAGAGACAGATCGCATGTTAGAATCTGAGCACCCCTATTCCGTGGGAATATTGCCTACAAACCTTATTTAGATATTTCGTAATAGTCGCGATAAGCGACAAGCACATTACAATCACATCTTCAACTATTAACAGACTATGTACAAGGTTAGCTTTACAAGGCGTTCACACAGCACTGAGCATGGACTGAGGCTCCATCTGTATATAAAACATGTAAAGCTTAAATGGCGATGCAATAACCTTCTCCATGTCCCATGCACAATGCCATGTGAATGCCAGGTATAAATATTTCTCTTCTTTGTAGACTTAACATAAACCACATTGCATGCAAATAAACACTAAAGTAAACACAGTGGGCTTGCTTTCTTTACCTCCATGCAATTTCCCTCAAACTTGATAATTCAGATGTAATTCTAAATCACCCTCCCGTCCAACTTCAAACTCATTTTCCACAAAATGCATTTAGGTACTTGCTTACATACCAATATGATATATGTGCTTATATTGATTTCTGACCGGTGCATTTGCGCATCGCTTATAATGAATTTTATAGATCAATCAAGGACTGGCCCAATGTACAAAGCAAATATATTGTATTTCATTTGGGATAAGCCCATTGTACAAAGCATATATTGTATTTCACACCTCAACAAATGACCTGGGCTGTACAAAGCATGATTTATTTGTTAAAATATTTACAATTTAGAGTTACTCGGACACCCCAGAGATATCTGTACACCCGGCAGTGTTGGAATTCTCTTTGACAGTGAATCATAATGCTTGGAGGCTGGAATATACACCACTGATGCCAAGACTGGAGAAAAAAGTCAACGCGTCAAATTTAACATTTCTTGGCAAACCAATGATTTCGTATGCATTTTTTGCAACGATAAATGAATAAAACCACAAAAGCTGTGAGAAGGCGATTAAAGGAAAACCTGTATTAGTAATTATTGCTGAGCATCTGGTTATAAATACCTCGGTAAGTCTTTGTGTGAGAACATTTGTGCTCAATGGTTGGGAGTTAGTTAACAAGACCGTAGAGCCGTAACTCTAGGTCGCTGAATTGCAGGCAAGATTATATTGAAATTGGATATGATTGAGCAATGGATTTTGCAACGTATGTAAATACAGGGATAGGCATATGAACCTCTATATCTTCCTCGTAAAAGAAACAACTTATTCAACTTTAATTTGGTTAGGCAAAACAAATGTCTCAAAAGATTTGGTGATGTGGAATTATACGACTGAGTTTCGTTTTTCAATTTTGCATATTTTACATGGATGCATAGATATATTCTGGAGGGCACAGTGATTAAACACTTCCTGATTTCGGGAAACACTGAGCGGGAAAAGATGGAGGAAGGAATATATCAAAACAGAAAAATACTTATAACTGATCATTAGAGGTATGGATTGTAGAGTTTCAGAGGTCATTGTGTTTATGCAACAAGTGCATGAGATCTATATTATTCAGTACATAACTGCCATGTTTTTCTATATAAATGGATTGGTGGAAGGTTCTGCAAGTTTTTCCAGTGAGATGGCATTAAAAGATGTACAATGAAAAATTCATCTTAACGCCGGAAGGAACTGATTTATGAAAGGGAATGCCACATGGACAATGACAGGATTGTTAGAGAATGAGAAAAGAGGGTATTAACATTTAAAAATTTGACGCATGTGAAATTGGAAAATTGCATAAATGTATTTTGCTCGAACAACATGACCACGAAGGTGAATAGGAAATCATTTCATTGGGAGTAACAAAATTTCAACAACAACTTGGCTCTAACGTATGAAAGATTGGTGTAAGAGGTGAGGCAAGGAGGGACAATCACAATGCTGCAAGAAACTCGCAGCAACTGACAATACTTTAAACGGGGTCTTATCAGACACCATTTACACGCGGGGGCTAGTTATTGTCATAATTACAAAAAGATCACATACGACGGGAAAGAACAAATCTGTGCCTAAGCATGATGACATTTTACCAGAAACACGTGGATCACATATTTGGAGACTTGGCACAGAACCACACATTTCAGTCAGCTCAGTTCTTTGATAAATCACTTTAAGATTCAGTTAAGTTATCACCAACCGAGCAACTGAATCTTTGCTCTCGCGGACTCATTTACAAAAGGGCTATACCAGGGCCGCAGTGCAGGGTAGAGCTCCGTGCGATGTGTACACCTCTATGCAGTTCTTTTCAATTCAGATATGGTGGAGTCAAGGCCAGTTTTTATCCACTGAAGAGGGTCGATTCAACATGAAAATTCGACAAACTATCTTGTTGGTCTGCAGCATCCCTCGATATGAATGGAAAATCTGCCTTAAACAGGGTACATGCTATTTTTACTCTCCTAACTATTTAATCACTCAAATCATGTTATATCCCTTCCCCTCGTAATTCATACCAGTCACTATAACCTGTAGCTTTTTCTCGCCCAATAAAACATACCCCTGTATTGTGCAATATATTATTTGTTAACGACCGTGGCCCTACATTAGTATTCATACACATTATTCGTATAACAACATCACATTCACGGGCCGTGCACTCTGTAGGCCGTCTGTTAGGTGGTCGGATACCTCACCAGGGCAGGAAAGACTTCAAACTAGTCGTTACCCAGGACAAATAACTTACACGTTATAAAAGTGCTACACATGTTGACTTATCTTTACTTGTGTTTTCAACGTTGATGTTTCAATGACAATATGTGATGGATTCGCGATGAAAATTATATTCACTTTAACGCAATGTTCTTGGTTACTATACTATTCTATTGTAACAATTACCACTCTACATGCAAGACCAAGTAACAGTGGTACTCTAAATATACTGTTATTTAACACCAAAATGTTCATACATAACAGGCTCAGAAAACACATGTGTAGGCTCACCAAAGCTTTGCCAAAACAACATAAAACTAACTTCTGTGATTTGCAATTGGTCAAGTAGGAAAGGTTTTTTTTTGTAAAATGTAAGATGTTTTGTGTCCTGGAAAGTTGCATGTAGCCCTTCCTTGAAAGGAAATGTGAGACGTTGAGAGGTTTGTTGTCTTTGGAGAGTAGAGGATTGATGTTAGAAGAGTTGTTTGTATTCGAGGAGGATGAACTCGACGATCTGACTCTGGTAGACGGTGGTGACCGCGACATTCTGCGTCTCGCGCTCCGGCCACATCAGCGTGGGACCGAATACAATGGCCACGTTCTGCGTCTGCATTCGGTTCTCACGGCTGTGCTCTATTACTCTGAAAGAGTTATTTACGGTTTATCAAACAAGAGGATACATATTTTTCGCTTTGGACTGACAAAACTTGCTTCGGGGGCGAAAAATAAACTGGCCACACATTAGCTATGGACAGAAAATCGGAATTCAGACAAGGGTAAGGAAACTTACACTCTTTGATTTTCAAGGCTCACATCAATGAAAGAAATTGAGATTCTGTATCATGACATTAGGCTTACTATTTTTGTCATGGACCATTTTAGTAATGTACCACAGGAAAAGTGACAATGTTACAAGCACAATTTTACAATAAACATATGTTGATAACAAGGAAGTTATTGTTATTTTTCTGGAGAACTCTTTCAAGATAAGTTTGAAAAAAGAGAACGGAAAAAAACTTTTGTTCAGGCTAACTTTTTAATTACAGATCTTTCATGGCTAGAAAATACTTGCGAACTCTAGTGAAATCAACGACGTTTGAATAATGCTTAATGTAACAAGGTATGATTCGTTTATTGTCAATGGTTAACTAAATAGAACAAGTTATATCTTCTATGTCCTCAAAGTCGCAGACACTCACTTGTTTAAGTGTCTGAAAAGTACTCTCATAGTCTCCCTGTTTGGCTTCGGTAGTGATTTGATGGCGTCTTTGAAGGCTTTCATTTTCCCCGCCCGATCATGGAGCTCTGTCAAACAAGAAGTATGCAACAGCGATGTCAGAGGAGCGACAAGCAACAACTTAAATGGACATGGGAGATGGCTAGTATTCTGCACCGGCACCGGCGGCTTCCATCATATATTTTGTATTTAGGGTGCTTTTAAGGTCCTCTTATGTAATTTTTCGAAGTGATGAAATATAAAATGTTGATAATTATTCTCTAAAGAGTTGCTTCCCAACAACATCCGGTCAGAATCATACGAGTTCCGAAATTTCTGATTAGCTGGATCAGGACCTTCCTAAGCCGTATTACAATAGACAGATTGTGTAATTCAGGGGTGCATTATACATATTAGATGTATTTTGCTTTTAAAAAATGCATTGTTGGGTTTGGGATGGGAACATAGATTAAGTCCTGCTGTGTTTAATTCCATAATTTGGAGCTTCTTTGTTTCTTTTTTTTTTTAGAGTGACCCCCTCAAGACATCAATCCTGTGATGTCACTGGTCACTACCTACCAACATAGCATGTGATGATGTCACATGTTCTGTTACCATGTTACAATGAGTACCACTGGATCAATACAAAAAGTTCAAAGGCGGCTGATGTCAAGAACACATCTAGCCACGTCTCACAAACATGTTATTGAGTTTTATTTATGATATGGCTTGGGGGCGCTATAATGAAAACCGGTGCCCCAAAGAAGGCCAGAACACTTCACATCAGTTTCGGATAGTATGGCATACTACTGAAAGTGTCAACGTAACATTGAAAGGTGCAGGGGGGTGGGGTGGTCTAGTCGTTAGCGTCTTGGCATTGCATGCTGTCGGCCGGGGTTCGACCCCCGGTGCTGACTGTTAGACCACCTCACCTTGCTGTTGTTTCCACCCCTATAGATTCGATCATACAACTGTGAACAGTTAAAAACTAGAGTTGGTCTTAATATAGCTGGAAAAATTGCTCAATAGACCTTAAACTCAACACATCATCATCATCATTGAAAGGTGTTACTCACTGATGCCGGTAAGTAACATTTCGAACTGTTTGAAGGGTATCAGAGGCTCCATGAGCTCCCTGAAGAAGAGCTTCAAGGCTCCCGTCAGCACGTGGATATCCCAGTCAGGGTTGTCGAAGTCGTACTTCTCGTCTAAAAACACGCACAAGGGCAGGTTAGACAGCACATTAAACCATTTCTAGCCTGGAGAGTGAAGTAACGGACTCTCATTACTCCCCTGACTGCCGTATGGAAGGCCTAAAAGTGGTTCTTAGGTTTATTAGAAAGGCCCTGCTATTTAAAGCAATCTAAACATATGGAGTATGTATTTTGTATGAGACTTTAATGTATCAGTAATATGGAAAATATAGAGATTGCTGGAGGAAACGAAAGCTTGATGAATTTGTTAAAATTAATGTTAAAAAAATTAAATGTTAATGTCACATTAGACTTTGTCAGTTATCTTTGCTACTTACAAAAATGAACGACTTACTATGATCGACCATAAAGCGCAGCTTCATGATCTGAGACAGATTGCCACTGACTCGGTATATGCCGTCTACGGTTAGACCTGAAATACACGAGGGATATAAGAAAATTACGTTAACCCAGGGCTCGACATTAAGCATTGCCCGCCTGCCCGGGGCAGGTAGAAATTGAGGTGGGGCAGGTAAAATTAGGCACTCACCTGCCCAAAGGGCAGGTAAAATTTGTGCCTTATTATGATAACTAATGAAAGCGGGGCAGGTATATTTAAGGGTTGGGCAGCTAAAATGTCATCCACACCTGCCCGACGGGCAGCCAATCCAAAATGCTTAATGTTGAGCCCTGTTCACCACTTCATGATGTGAGACAGGTTGCCACTGACTCGGTATATGCCGTCTACAGCTAGGCCTGAAATACAGGGGGGGTATAAGGAAATAAAGTTATCCACTACATGATCTGAGACAGGTTGCCGTGGACTCTGTATATGCCGTCTACGGCTAGGCCTGAAATACGGGGGGGGGGGGGGGGGTATAAGGAAATAACGTTAACCACTTCACGATCTGAGACAGGTTGCCATGGACTCGGTATATGCCGTCTACGGCTAGGCCTGAAATACACGAGGGATATAAGGAAATTACGTTAACTACTTCATGAGCTGAGACAGGTTGCTACGGACACGGTATATGCCGTCGACGGCAAGGCCTGAAATACACGGGGTGGACACTTAACAAGGTCAAGGAAAAACTGAGCAATGCTGAGTGTGTGACAAAAAAATATTTGTAAATGAAATCAAAACTAATCAAAAGTCTAAAGAGGATGACGTAGGTCTAGACTTGCAACCTATGGAGCTGCATATCAGTAAGTTTTACAATGTGTTTATTACATAAATAATTTGATTTGATTAAGATGCACGTACCTTTCTCTTCTATGCAAACTATAACTTGTTGCATGAACCTGGGGATCGGACACTTTTCACGTTCTGCTAAATGCTGCAGATTTGCACCAAACACCGTTTCTGTAGATGAAAAAGATTCGCATGATTATCACATCGTGTTAAGGTCACACGGGCAAAAACAGTTTGAATAGTAAGTTAAAGTAAACCATACTTCAGTTTTGGCAGATCTGAGGCAAATAACGCTTTGGGTTTGGCCATAATCCTATTTGCTGTATTCTAGCTGAAGAGCCTATAGCCTAGAGAATATATTAAACGTGTCAGTATCATTATGGCATTTCTGATCAATCTTCATGAGAAATGTTCGTGACTAAGGTCAGCGTTTAAGATAGTTCTTGAGATCAAGACAATGTTCAAATGAATGTAACTCTCACCTTTTATGATTCCTTTGGCCTGCAAAGTCTTTTTCTCGGGTCGTTGTCCGAAGAAGTTGCGGAGTCGGTCCTTGATCTTGGAGGACTTCTCGGGGAAGGTGAGGTTGGGGTCGTCTAACGTGTTTGTCTTCTCCTTGTCGGTCAGCGGGGCCGCACCTGGAGGACCGCGGACAAGGAGTTAAGGTGGTGATCAATTTGGCATTAGAATTTCCAAAGTATAACGCACTACAGGGACGTTCCCCGTGCACTCCAGGTTGTGATATTTATATGTTGGTTATATTGTTTTTGGAATAAATTCAGACATGTATGGCTTGAAAAATATGAGGGAAGTCTAGATTGGTACATCCAAACCTATTACAGAGATGCCACTCTGGAGAGATCAAAAATCCGGAAAAGTTTAGGACATTTCCGGATGTTTGAAAATTTGTGGTTCAGAAACAACATTATGGATAATATGAAATGGAAAAATTTTGACTTGGATAAAGAGAATGATACATAAGCTATTGAACAAAAGTGGCAAAAAAATCGGGAATCCGGAAAAAGAAGGAAAAATTACATCTCAGCTATTACATCCCCAACGTTGATTCTTCAAACTTGGAATGTCCAGCACCCCCGTCAGGGAATTCCCTGTCTTTAATCCTTCGTCTTTTCTTTTATTCTCTTTATTCTAGAGTCTCCCTCACTGTGCCTACCTTTGTCCTTGTCCTTCTCCTTCCTGCTCTTCTTGCGCTTTATCCGGGCGGCGGTCTGCGGGGAGTCGTCATCCAGCTGCTCCAGGCTGTCCGACGACTGGTTCAGCGACTCTTGGCTCCCCCGACTCACAATCAACTGAGGCTGCGAACAAAAACACACAAGGTTACCAATGAATATATAGTTGAGTTGTTGTATCATGGTTGTATCATGTTGCAGTTACAGCTTAATTCTGATCGTGTTCTTGTACATATTTGGTCACATATCTCAGGCCACACAAACACACCTTGGCCTTTGCATATTTGTACTTGACTGAAGGAATCGAACTGTGTCCCTTCTGTTATGTTTGTCAACATATATTTCACTTCTAGCATCTCATAAGTTACTAAGTATAGGATAGAAGCGACAGTTTCTTTTCATGATCGTTAATAGGGAATCCATACTGGATATAGGTCAACAAAGACCATTCTAGTTCTTTCCTCCTTGAGGTCAATACATCATCAAGCTATTTGTTGACAAGATAGTACATTTTGTGGTAATTGGGAATGATTATTTTGTTTATATTTCCATGTTCACGGGTAGAGACTTCCCGGCTTTCGCTACTGAACTTAACCCCTTACCATCTGGGCTAAGTTGTGGGCCAGCGTGCCGTACCACTTCTGTATCTTCTGGGAGTCGTCCGCCTGGAGCAACCACTGGGTGCCCGACAGTAACGTCACCTGGTGGGGACAAGGGCAAACAATGGGCTGATTTCATATACAAAATGATGTAGAATCATTTAGCACCACATGTGCCCGACAGCAACGTCACCTGGTGGGGACAAGGGCAAACAATGGGCTGATTTCATATACAAAATGATGTAGAATCATTTAGCACCACATGTGCCCGACAGCAACGTCACCTGGTGGGGGCGAGGGCAACAACGGGTTGATCACATAAACGGAATGCAGAATCACTTAGCGCCACACAAGAAGCATGAGTTGGATGTCACCCGGTACAAAGATATCTTGTTCCAATATATTTTTTTTCATTACTATTTTAAATATTGATTGAAATATAGCTTCACGCCCGTAAAATCCAACTTTAAACGTTAAAAGAGACGTTCCCTCGGGGAATGAGACGTGTATCATTCCTTCTTACCAGTAGAGTAAGTATATGTACCAAATTTGAATGCGGCAAACCTGGAGAACAATTTGTTTATTGAAACAATATTACAGTGGAACACGTTTCCTTTCCAAGAGGAAATGTTCAATGCTGAAACCCGGGCCTTACCACTATGGAGTTCTTCCGACTGGTCTTGTCCTTGTTGTTGAGTTCGATGGATGCCCCGTGAAGGTCGATCACCTCGTCCGGCCGGCCCGACGGGGCCGACTGTTTCTATAGGCAACAATCAGAACCGAATTTCATTAACATTCAACTCAAACTCAGACAAAGCGTGTTTTTTTTTTCAAACACAGCCCGCCCCCTATAAAAAAATTTGTACACTTGAATTAAGCCAAAGAAAAATTTGACTGATGCATAATACACTTTATAATTCTTTCAAAGTTTATTTATATCTAAGCATTGCTCACACAATATAGTTCCTACCCTTCCTCTCCACTACTTCCACAATCCCCCAAAATGGAAATTCTTACTCTTGCATTAAGCCCCCCAAAAATGACTGCTGCTTAAAACACTTGATCATTCCTTCCAAGTCTATATGTTTGAGGATCGCTTAAATGAACAAGGAGTCTCACCGGTAGTGATGCTTTCTGGTCCTTGTAGAAATACAGCGTTGACCCTTGTAGCACTACATAGGAGGGGCACCAGTTTTTCCTGAAAAGTATACAATAAGTCTCTTATAATTTCTCATAATGAATTAATAGCCCCTTGCCTCTGTAAAGAAATCTTGCCTCAGATCTAAACTGATAAGATTGGCTACGTCCCTTATTTCGCGTCTTGCCGTTTTGTAATATTTTTTTCTAAAACCATAAAGCGACTTTTAAGAATTCTTAAAATTTGTTTTTGTACTTACTTCACCTTTTTCCCATTTTCTGACAGTTTTGTTCTGTTCAGCGTGTCCTTTCGTTCTTCATGCTAAAGGTGAAAGCAAAATAGGCAATTTATCTATCTAACAACTGTTACTGGATTTGTAGAATTTGAGATGGGGTATATTCGATAAAGAGAATTTATGCTAGATATTAGAATACACTAAATGAACATACTCAAGATGCAAATTGAATACATGATTATAACGAGTTAGTGGTTATTCCTTTGTTATAGATTCCAGTCTTTGAGATTAGGTTAACAAGGTCAAAAGTGCAATATCACTAGCCTATGAACTGTAAGAACCATACAATTGATGTTACTATGAACAAACTTAAGTCTAGTGATGCATTCACAAATTAAGATTCAAAGGTTGATAATCAAATTGACATTGTAAACAAGATTAAGATACTCCATTTCAAGCGACAACTTGAGATATAGATTCGGAAAATAGCTTAATAATCGACTGAATCAGAATTTCAGTAATCCATAATGTATCTATAATCTTCTGGATTTTTTTTTTAAAACTTAGATGAAAATATACGTTACTATGTGTACAGAGAATCCTTTCACATAAGATAATCCTAATCAAAAGTATCTGATTCTGTGACAATTCCACTTCATCAGAGTAATGTGCAGAAAAGCTAATCCTATTCAAACGCACAAAGTAATAAAGTGCCAGGAAAAAAACAAGCAAAGAGTATCTAGATCGATAAATACGAAAATAAGCTAGTCATTAGTTCACTCCAAAATGAATTCAAGTTGCAAAATAAAACTTTGGCCTATCATACAAGCTAAACAAAAAATTAACAAAAGAAACTTAAATTCCACTCCCAAAAATACTCCACTTCAGAACAAATTTAAATGACAAAATAAAACTTTCATCATCCAAGCAAACATTTACTAATCACATAGGCAAAATTTCTCTACCAAATAAAAAAACAACACTCAGAACTGAAATTTCACTCCCAAACGAAGGTATATGACACTCTAATTTCTAAAACACGTTGGCTCCTTGACGTACCCCAGGCCGTTTGAGGGAGCCGCAGGGCGAGTCGGTCGGGGTGGTGGGGGAGAAGGGCGGGGACAGGGCCGAGTCGGAGAACACCTCGGGAGACACCGGACCGCTCGCACCCTCTGACGGGGTCGGCAGAACTAAGTCAGGTACTGAAGGCAACTGGAGTGAAAGGGCTGGGTTAGCAATAACTGTTACTGGAGGTTTACAGTGGTTTTTATGTAAACCCTTCAAGTTTCAAATGACGAAAAACATATTCAAGTTTTTTTAGTCGATGTATAGCAGGGTACCAACCGAAAGTCCATTTTCAAATTCCCTGTGTTTTCCCTGAGATTTCCCTGTCCCGCGGCAATTTTTCCCTGTGTCATATCCAACAAGTTTTTCAATTTTAAAAGCCTCTGCATGCAGGTAAAATTTGGACGACCCAACAACAAAATGTTAAATCCCTAATATCTTGAGGATCAGGAATTTCAGGACCTGGACAAATGAAATTCCCTGTGTTTTCCCTGTGTTTTGGCAAAATTTCCAAATTCCCTGTGTTTTCCCTGTCAGGGAATTTTTTTGGTCATTTTCCCTGTTTTCCCTGTGTGGTTGGTACACTGGTATAGGCATTGGTCGTGGTGAAATACCCTTTGCACTTGGTTGTACTTTAGCTGTTCAAAAAACAGTGAACAATATAAGTCCTAAACGCCATAATCCATACACTGAAAGTGCGGGCTGCCGATATTGACCCTTTCCATGGTAACGTTCTATACCGACAGCCCATACTTTCAGCGCAATTTCGGGGCCCGAAAGTGTGTAATAGGCGGCCGAAAGTGCATTATCGATGGCCAGTCCAAAATCAGCAGAAAATAATTACCAACATGTTGGTAAATATTATCAGCAATGCCGCCGATAACATATCGGCAACACAAAAATTGAAGCAGCTGCAATTCGGCAGTGCACTTTCGATATGTGGCATACGGCCTTTAAACGGTGCACAGAACATTTGTGTGTCATAGTTATCAGTTTGAAAGTATCTTTTCTTGACACTTGAAATGGTGCAACAATTGACTGGCAATAACATGAGTTTTAATCTTAACATGAAAACAAATTTCCAAGTACAGATGTAAAGAAATGAAAAATGCGAAGAGCACAAAATACACATGGATTAGTAAGTCCAAGTATGTTAATTGATTTCGAAATTGAGTAGGCTCTAAATGCTTTAGAACCAAGTAGATCTACACGAGGCCCACTTTGCAAGATGAATCTGACATTAGTTTTTTTTTGTTTTTTTTTAACTGCATGATCATTCAATATATAATATTTGAGCAGTCTTCGTGCTTTTTCATGAACCGACCATGCAATTAGGACACTAATGTTTGTTCCCTTATTTCATATTGAATGTTTAATTCAAGAATGTCTTGTAAATTTTTAATTATTTTTGTTTTGAACGTGTGCATCAAACATTCAAATTAATAAGTCATTGTGATCATGCTCTTCTATTCTATGGTACTGCTATGGTTTTATGATTACGCCTTAATGAGTGTTAGGGAAAATGTGTAATTATTAGGAAATAGTTACAAGTTGAAACAATCTAGATTTAATGAAACAACTACTAATTGAATAGGACTTATGTAGGAGAGCTGTATCTAGCTCTGGATGTTATGTCTTATGAATAGAATAAAAGAAAATTATGCTATTTCTGACAAACCTACCTCGACTGGTTTCAATTTGGGAGACCTTTGGTCTTTCCTGTCGTCTTCCTGTAGTAATGCGCTTGGACTCTACAAAAGAAACTCCTCAGAATGAAGATTCGTCAGATACAACTATTTTGGGAAGAAAAGATGGCGTTAACGGGGTGCTGGGCCTAGTTTGATTACAAAGCACAGAAAGCGACTTCTCTAATGGTGAAGCTATGTGACATTTTAGTCTATTTCTTGTTATATTTGTGTCTGGGTGATAATAGTATTTGCATTGGTAAAGTTATTTCAGAAGTTGATCTCCGGCATATAAATTGGAATGTTAAAGAACACGACCTGTTTCCTGAACATAGACTTCTCTTTCAACAAAAAGTATTTCTTTGAACACAAGGTAAACAGAACATATTGAAGTTGATATTTGGTAAACATCCAAGGAAACTCGTCAACGATCCACAGACAGTTCGCAGGCGCCATGCAAGTACAGACTTCAGCATTAGACTGACAAGTTGTCAAAGTTGAGTAGAAAAGGGGGGTCAGGTTTGGATCTGTCATTGCGTTTGGTCAGCCTCGTCTGATGTATTATATTTTTTTCTGTTACCACATGACTTGTAATACAATCTGTGAGTTATAAAGGGACGTAGAGAAAAAATCATAACTTTAATTACTTCTAGATGTCTGGATATTTTTAGCTGCTGAAAAAATTCTTAGAACTCGGGTTTTAGTGTTATTTGACATTATCACAAGAGAAATATTGACTTACTCTAGAGGCACTTAATATCTTTATAATGCAAGCGTTGCACATCTAAAGCACACGTAGAACAATTTCAATGATATCAATACCATTGCAAAAGCACTGTACACGACTTGAAAAGCTTTGGAAACTTGAACCCAAATTTCAAATACATTTCTCACATATAAATGTTATGAGGACATGACATTTTCTTCCTAGAATGAATTACATATATCTTTAGAAAAAGAAACTTTAAGTAATAGAAGTTAACTTGAACGGACAAAGAAAAAAAACCTATGTCCTGTACTAATAATATTATTCATGTATCTCCTGGCGTTTATCTGGTGGAGACGGAGCTATGTCAGCCTATGATCGTGTCCAAATATTTCGATGCTTTCGGAAAAATATATATATATTTAAAAAAAAATATGAAAAAAAATCCCGGCGTATATATAAGTGGGTATATTCAGGTGTGTTTTCCCAGTTTGTCTGGTGTATCAAAAGGACGAGGAGGAGAAGAAGTGGAGAGTTAGTGGTAGTACCGCTGCTATAGAGTGTCGGTAGGCGGGGGGGTAGTTGCTGTACGTCGGGCCCAGGCCGTCCCCCCCGGCCTGCTGCTGCTGCTGGAGAAGGTGGTGGTGGTGGTTACTGGAGGACGCCGGCCCTGGACGAGGCTTGAAGCTGGCCAGGGCCCCGCCCGGGATGGCACTATCTACAGACCCGCGCCGCTGGTGGTGCTGCTGGTGGTGCTGAGACGAAGTGGTGGTGGTGGTAGTGGTGGTGGTGGTGGAGGATGGGCCCTGACCGATCTACACAACAGCATGCGTGTGCAGCGCGAAAAAATATCAGCCAGACAAAAAACGGAGGGAAAGAAGAGAACAGAGACTATCAAACTTAACTAGATTTAAGTAAAAAGCATTCACGTAAACTTCTATCTTATTAAAGACGCGTTTTCACTTTTTTCCTGGAGATATTTATATGTACAAAGACTTAAGGAAGTAAGAAGCGCAGAATGCTATTTAAAGAAGTAAACATCGACCAGTTTTAGCGGCATACAGGACAGAACAAAAACTTACTGGACATAGTAAAACCGACAAACTAATCTCATTAAATATCGTCCTATATTAGTGTCCTCATATCTAGCACGTTGGGCCAGGTTATCTAATTACTTTCACATCGTGATATATTCACATAATTGTGTGCCTGATCTCAATCGACCAGACATCTATTTACAGTTTTCTAAAATAAAAAAAATAAAAAAAACTACTGAAACAGCCACTATAAATCCATACTAAGCCAGGCAGAAATATTTTGAACCTAAAAACAGAAGTACATCTGACTACATGCACGCCTTCAGGCAGATATGTTAGACCTGATCGTCACTAAAAAAACATGATAGATTTGTTTAGGGGTTTACTGGAAAACGGGTAGCGAATCTTTTCTTCCAGACACGGGCCCGGGATGTAGCCAGTCCCTAAACTTGAAGGGGTTCCTGGAAAGTCCCCTGGGGTTCCAGGTAACATTTGCAAGTAAATCTAAGGGGGATCTAGCAGAGGAAGCATGCTTTACTTATAGTCATGGGATCTAACACTTTCAAAATCGGGTGCGGCACTGTGAGCTTCCCTACTGCCGTCCTATATTTTAATCATTTCACACGGGACATCGCAATATAAATGTGAACTGTATCGTTTCAAATTTTCAAAAAAATCGTACTCACGTCATCCATGCCACACCACAGCTTGAAATCCCCATATGAAATTGATTTAGGTCAAAAGCCTCTCTCTGTAGAACCATGCTACACTTGGTACTGGTAAAACTCCTAGGTTATTTTCTAACTAAGCACCAACTACTGTCCACTGAAAAGGGGGGCTTTTTAGGTTATCTTGATATGATAACGGTCCTTATGAAATGTCACTCCGAATGATTCACATGGCATAAGCCGACATTTCAGATACAGGATGACCTCAGACCAAATAATCTAATTCACTATCCTAATTGCTTTTCTTTTTCTAATCTGTGTTCTACATCTCAGCTATCCTAAAAACTCACTTTAAAATTCCTTATCTCTATATAGGTACACTGATAAATGTACATGATGTTTTATCATATTCATCAAGCCATAAGCAAAAACTACTCATCTATAGCTGGGGACTATCTCAGGACTTATATGACTGTTCTCTCGGAGACCTTTTCACGTAGGGACGACACTGCAGAAGGCATGGTACTATGACGACACCCAGCCTGATTCAGAGAGGGCGAACGGGGCACTCCGCGCGTTTTTTTTTCCTTCTTTTAAAAAAAAAAAAAAATCATTTTAAATTATTATTAAAAGATTCTGGTATTTGATTTCAGAAACTGTTAGTAAATTGCATGCCCAAACCAACTACAATGTACTGGAATAAATTTTGGTTGTATAAATGTGGGCTTGAATTTTGTTCCTATGCATTTCTCTCAAATAATTCAAAGAATCAATCTATTGAATATTTCTTGGGAAATTGTTTTTAAATAAAAATGAAAATATCCCAAGTTCACTTTACGTACTCGCGAGTTAAACGATTTTGGCTGAACACACTATCGACAACTGGCAGTGTAATTTCCCGGAGCCTGCCAAACCAGAGAAACCTGCTCAATCTGAGTCCAATTTGGCGGAGTACTCCACAGCGCCCCTAGCGGGGAGTGCCCTCCTTGACCCCCGTGAATCAGTGGGTGGGCGGACCCCCTACACCACTTAGTTTACCGGTTGGCGACCAGGTGGCGCCACTTACCTGCGGCAGGACCCAGGTGGATTCGGACTGGTCCTCTTTATAGAAATAGACCCTCCCTGAGTCGTCCACCGAGCTTAGATACTGTAAGAGGAGACACACCACGGCTAGTGGCCTTCAGTCCGTACACGGCGGGCGTGGGGGGAGGGGAAGCCTTAAGTCTAACATGTATTTTTCCAAATTTAAAAGTTACATTTCCTTGAAGCAGATTGTCAAGGAAGATTCTCTGTATAGTTTATAAATAAAAAAAAAAGCTCTGCTCATTTAATTTTTTTTTACAGGTCCTTACTTGCTTCATAAATTGGCCAAAAGGAAATGAATTTTGTTTTTGTATGTGTTTGGAATGATCATTTAAGGCTATAGGAAGTTATGTTTCCTGACGGTTTAAAATACTTCATGCTATTAATTTTCTAAGTAAATACATTGATATCTGAGCTAATGTTTACCAATAATTAAAAACTTCACATCTTTCAAAATCGGCTTTTACATATTGCTTTCCAACGAAACTAGTCGTCAAATCAGTTCTGGTGAAGTCGACTACATCATCGGACAGTTACAAGTTCCTATACTGATTGTAAAATCTATATTCTTTAATTTGGGATGTTACTTTGGTAAAGGACTCTCTTTCTACTAACCACGATATCACCTTTTAAACTGAAACTTTCTCCTATGTTGTATGATAAGCAATACTGATAATATCGAATGTAAGATTGACTCTACTTATTCACGACTTGCACGGAGGTGGGGCGCCACCGTCGTTCTCACCTCAGAACGAGGCGAGGTGTGAAAGCCACTCTAAATTTAACCATGCTTACTTGTGAAAAACTCGGCGAATTACACCTCACCTGAAAACTACAGGGCTAAATATTTGTGAAACAAAATCTAGGGAGCACTGACAAGAAAATAACAGAAATTCTTGCAGTAATAATGAACGTTTATAAACATAGAACGTGAGGTAGTGGCTTCAGACTGTGGAGTCAGTTTTTTGCAATAATCTAATGTAACAAAAACACTCATAATTTCTTTAATATTTGAGCATTTTATCAAACTCTTTCAATAATCTATCCACTTAAATTACTGCTTTAATATGTCACCAGAAAAATAGGCATAATCTAGTATTGCCTATTTTTTAGGATGATTCCTGCCCTATTATCGCAGGTAGATTTAGCATTGATCAGATACCTGGATGGTAGTTGGCCTCGTTTTGAGGTACGAAATTCCCTGGGAAAGCCCAATATGGCGGATGCGTGCAAGTCGTGAATAAACAGATAACCATAGGTTTTCCCTTTGTCAATCCCTGACCTATCTCGATTTTTGATAATTGTACTGGGAATAAAGACAGTATCGAAAGTGACCGTGACCAGGCAAATTATATTCTACGATGCAAACTAAAGATATGCGCAAAGGAACAGATATAAAAACAAGCTTTACAATACGGCCAACAAAATGAAGCGGTTGCCCCACACCACATTGCCTTTATTAATATACTACAGTACATTATACAGAGGTTAGTAGTGGCAGGGGACACTAGGCTAAAAGGCAAATTCCCAGCAGAGCAATGGGTGAGTATGCCAGTCGGCCACTTACAGTTAAATCAAACCAGGTTATTTCTAACAGAAAGTGAAGCTTTTCATACACAATATTCAGGGAAAAGACCCCAGTTGTCCCTCCTACCTTTTCGCTGGTCACTTCGTTCACGTAGCTCACGCCGTCATCGGTTTTCTCCTCGCTCCATCCTCGTGGTACTTGTGTAGCATGCGGAACACTCTGTCCCTTAGCCTAATTGTAAATTCAATTTAGAATATCATGAATGGACAGAACAGAGTGGGGGGGGTACCTCATTGTATATTATATTGGTATGTTTGTAAGCATGTATTTACACAGTTACTGAGAGCTATAAAGCCACATTTTATTACAAAGGAAGTAGTACTAAAAGCTTGGTAGATTAAAGCACACGTTTCATCTTACAACAGAGCTACATGGTAATTACATTAAGATTAATACGGTAGGTACGTTTCTAGTGCATTTCTACAAGCAACACAAGAGATCTCTTAACTCTTAAAATACGACAAATAAGGATATTAGAAATAAGGAAGTTTGGAGTTAACGTAATTTCTAAATTGTGATTAGAAAACAAAAGATCAATCATTAACGGTTCTAGAAACCAGATTAAGAATTTAGCTTTTTAGTCTTGTAGTATAGTTGTGGATGTAGACAGTACCAGAGTTTCTGAAATCTTGACCAATTGGAAGACAATCGAAAATGCTGATAAAAGTCTAATATCAAAGTTTTAAATGAAGCAAACAGAGATATGAAATGCAATGCAAGTAGGCCTTATTAAGTAAGCTGCATTTATCTTTTTTGTTTTGTTTTTGGTAAGTTGTCTTTTTTTTTCAAATAGTCAACTGTAAAAACAAAATCGCATGTTCAAATCAAGTTTCAGATTAAGGATTTCGTGAGAAACTGTGGTACTTTCAAAACTTCCTGTTAACTTTCTTCTTATTCACACTAATGTCAATTCGGAATCGTCAGTCGTAGAGCCTAACCAAAACACGTTTTGCTCTGGATATGTAAAGATATCAAACGACGCAGTGCGTGGCGTAAAATCTTTACCAAATCAGAAAGCAACAGAGAGAACGATACACATCATGGTATCATCTTCTCTGCCAGAACGGAATAACATAAGAATCATATCCAAAAACTAAAAAAAAGATAATTAAAAAACAACTAGAAAATACAACAAGAAAAAAGGAAGAATCAAATCCGAAACTAAAAAAAAAAAAAAAACTCAGAAAAAAACACAAAACAACATCATATCAAAAAAATCGTATTCATTTTTGATATGAGAAAAATGCGAATAAATAATCTTGAATGGGATGTGCAGACCTGAGTGTCGGTGGCGCCATCTGGCAGCTCGTCACCGTCACTCACGCTCCCGCCCAGCACCACGGCCGTACCGAACGAGTTGAAACTCTTCAGCCGCTAGGGAACCGAGAAAATAGTAACAAAGGTAATTTGCCTCCTTCTCCTCCTCAAGCCAAAACATTGAACTCCCAGATGTGGTCTTGGAACAAACTGCAAATGCGTAGTCTGTTGTTTTACTGTAGTGATCAATGTAAGCTTGATCCCTGATTAATGTGGTGATTAAATGAGTTTGGAAAAATATTCCATTCTTAATGTTTTTCAGCACCAAAAGAAAACACTTTTTTTTTGTGAGTTGGGGATTGTGGCATATAAGTGACCTTTAACATGCTATTGCTTCAGAAATTAACATCGTACTGGACTGGTGCGAATTGATCTTCCATTCTGTACTTAAATATCACTTTATTTCATATTTACACTGGAATACACTAACGAAAGCTAATTATGTACAATGGATCTACTACGTCATCTTAAAAAAAAAAAAGTGGGAGGGGGGAGGGGCAGTCTGCTGGCTTAAATCAAGGAAGGGCAATTAATGTATGTACAATGATTAATTAAGTAGCGTTGTATTCATGAATTTATGTTGTATAGCTCATGTCGGTAATAAAAGTACTATACGTAAAAGAACAAATTTCCTCCTAATTGTCATTGATTTCAATATTTCAATACAAAATTATGAATGCTCAGTCTCAAAACAAAACTGTACTACCACCAAGTGAGCTGGTACACAAGTCAGCTGTTGGCTCAATACCTCTCATCAAGATTAAACGAGGCACGGGAACGTTTGAGACTGTCAAAAAGTGGCCGAGTGGCTGGGTCTGGAGCCCTAAATATAGGCCGGCCATGGCGGCTGACGACGCTAATCAAGGAACGCTGCCCCGCGCCTCCAGCGTCTAATTGAGACAATTGTCGGCTGCTCCGGGCCCGTCTTCCCGCCAAAACCGTGCGCGATGTGATCTGGCGAGGCCACAGTTTAAAGGTTCTGGGGAATGGGGTCTATGTTTATAAATATAGGTACTGTCCGCTGATAGATTGTTAGGAGTTGACTTTAAAAGAACATTTAAAACATCTCCTAGGCTAATGCGCTTGATTGTGTCAACCTCTGCTCAATGATCTCTCTTTAAACTGAGAAGGAAGTACAGCTAGTACTCCTTGTCTGTCGGCAAGCTCTTTTAAGTCTGATGAATACTAAGTATTTTGCACATCATGATGAGGAAGTGCAGCATGAGATTACCAAATATGGTTACAGAGAAGTAGCCTGCATATCTGCAAAATTCCCTTGCCTTCAAGGTGGAAATGAAGGATGCATGGAGGATGCCAAGACCATTATCAATACATCATCTTGCATTTTTCTTAAAACTGAATTTGAGATCATGGGGCAGGCTTACCAAAATATGTCCGAGTCATGAGAAATTTGGTCTGGTGAGTATATTATCTCACGGGGTGTCAGGAACACTTTATTGGCGATCAACAATAATATTAAGTAACAGGTGCAGTTCAACGTTTGTAAGTTAATTCGATGAGTACTGAAAAAGGAGCCAAAACAGAACTACTTATAAGGAGGTTTCATGGACACAATTTCTTTTATGAGAGAACGACTTCAATTTCTTATTTCTCATTTGTACAGTTAACACTTACTGATCTGTATATGTATACTAATCACTGATATATTTGATCATTTGATTCACTAATTTTCTGTATTATCACTTATCCTAACTTCTACTGAGGGAGGGAGTTTTTAGTATTGTGCGTTAAAACATATGAATTAATTGAACATTATTAATTCGGAGCAATTGAACTTATGTTTGTAGGGTCTTGATTTGCAAGACATTAATTTACCCTTTAAACATTATGTGAGAAATCGATGCAGGGTACTATGTGTAACATAATATAAAAATCATAAAATATCATCACCAGATTATGTTGAACCCTTAATCCTAACGTGTATAAAACAACCTAAATCACTAATGAACATGTAAAAATTCGAAATTAACATTGATTTTATTGCCTACAGGGATTTTGATTAATTGATTTTAACCTGAATCAGGTGTTTATTGAGTATACATTACGGGTATCTTGTCTCTAATTCCCTGTTCGAGAAAAAAAATCTACAGGGATTTTCCTTGCTAACTTAATCTACTGTGCGGACCCACCCTCCTGGCCTGGGGTGACAGCCTCTCCTGGGGAGCAGTGACCCGCAGCTGCACACTCCGACTGCCCCGCTTGATCTACGAACAGCAAGTCCACAACGTGAATACATCGGAAAAGTCCTTACAATACTTATCAAAAGTGGCCTTCCGTCATATTTGATTGACCAACAGAGACGTAAGTCAGGGTTAATGAAAAAAGCTGAAACCCCAGAGAGAAAATTTAGAATGATCTTAAAATGCTATATAACGTCATGTAAGGAATTCAGTTTGAAGATTACTATTAATTTTGAGGTGATGATGGGAAAAAATCTTTAATCAGACTAAAATCTAAAAACTTACATCCCTGGACCAAGATTCGAACTACCAGCTGGTTTTACTATAAAATTCTGAGGAACCAGCATAGTCACAAGTTTCGAGGGACCCCACGATCACTAGGTTTTGCCCCAGCAGTTTCATGGGGATGAAAGGACTACACTGCGAATACTAGGTAGAATAGCCACTGTGCAGACTAATGTCTGTGCAGTAGCCACTGTGCAGACATATATTTCAATACAAAGCTCTCAGTCTTCCCGAGGATTCACCTATAGTAGTATTAGTTCATAACTTATCATGGCAAAATTGGGAAAGATTAAATAGAAGAGTTTATCTTTATAAATTATTAACGGTAGCTTTTGTCAAATCTTGGGAATTCACATGCTGAAGGTACTTGTTATATTGGAAGTCGTATCTACATAAGAAAAACTATGTTTCTTTTTCAGGCTAATGCATCAATCTGTATGGAATAGAAAGTACAAGCAACTGAGTGAGATTTAGTTTCGAATCCAACCCAGAACATGTCGCGAGATGCCACCAAAAAAGTAAACAATATGTAACTTTAATAATAATTCCAGGAACTGCTAGTCTATTTTGGAAAAGGGAGCTGACACGGGATTACTAAAATAAGAAAGCGGATCTACTGGTGCGTTTGTGGTTTATGGTAGCGATGGAAGTCGTTATGTTATTATTTTTTGTCATTGATCATATTATTGTGTCTATATTTGTGTGATGATGAGTCACCTGTACTTCTTTTGCAACAGACGGGCATCATGTGGACAGATAATCGGGTACTAGGCTTTAGAAATATACCCACGGGAAAGGAACATTTTGTGTTTGTTTTAATTGTAAACCGTGCATAAATGGGATTTTGACCGGTTGGAATTCGTGAACACCAACAGTAAAGACGACTGATTCGGGAAGTTGTATTTCTATACTACCAGCACATCATGATAGTCGTCCCATCTTATATTACCAAAGTTGTACATCTAATAAGATTTATTTGTACGTTCCTGCTGCCAACAGATCAATATATACACACGAAATATCAATGGACATTTAGTTCGGAGAGCAAATTATATGATACAGTCTCGACGCTAGTTTCCGAGTGATTAATCAATTCTGGAGGTAATATATCGTGTAGGACTTTGAATTAGTCTATAATTTATGAGAGCTGATGAGGTATCGGGACCTTTCCTACTTTCACCGAGCACTACACAAGTATAGCATTTACTAGTCTCAAATCGTAATCAGGCAAGTAGTTTTCTATTAGGCTTATCGGGGTGAGGGGGGCACTTGGAGTTTTTGCTCTTCTTTCTGCAAACTGACACGCCCCTTGCACCAAAAGCGTGTCGCATTAGATTACCAGCAGGAGTTCTTTATCTAAGGCTACCCCTGAATAAACTGTGTTTCCTATGTACCGCCCGACCATAGCTTACAGGGCGAACTGGCCATTTTTTCTCCTCTCTCTAGGGAAACAATTTTTCATCAACAGTTTTCCCTCTCTCTTTAGGGAAACTTTCATCAACAGTTTCAGTTATACCCATACGAGAATAAAAAAGAAAGATTTCTTTGGTCTCAAAGTAGGAAATCCTACAAGAGTCCGAAAAATGGCCGGGGATTCTTTGCAACCCACTAAGAAAGAATTATCTTTTACGGGTGGCCTAAAACATGTGGGCCTACAAGTACTACCGTAAAAACCCTAATTTAAGCCACACTGTATTTTAAGCCGCACCAATATTTCAATTTTCTTTGGACACATTTTCAGATTTCTTTTCCAGAAGTACCATAGTGTAAGATATTATACAAAACTATAATTTAGGCCGCATCCCCAAAGTTAAGGCCTGGTAAGGTCTCACTTTTGAAGCAAGCCCCTATTGTTAGAAATAAATTCAGAAAATTATCATTTGAGGTGATGTGAAAAAAATAGATTAGACAAAAAAATCTGAAAACTTAGATCCCTGAAGTAGGGTTTTTACGGTAGTAGTAGCGAGTCATGGGACTCAGCTGGGCCTGTGTGGTCGGCATTCCCTGCTCCCACCTCCCACATGCACCCGTGATGCGTCAGGCCGCGGTTAGACTCCGCACCCAGCGGACAGAGTCAATGTCAACACAAACACGGCCTGATTATCAAACATCTATATCTACTGACCATGTCAGCGGATAAAGTGTTCAAAACGAGGAAATATATATGCTAATACAATAGAGCAAGCGCTGATAATACAATACAAAAATACTCTCAAATGGATTCATCTTAAGGACAAAATATTTCAAAATTCAATACTGATTGAATATACCTCCTGACCATGTCCTTAGTCCTGTGGATAATATCTTCGAAATGGGGAAATAACCTATGCTCGTTTAATAGAGTAGGCGTCAATATAGCACCCTATATATGTTCAATACAATGCAAAATGCATTCTCTCATGCATATGGATTCATCTAACTGACCATGTCTTTAGTACAACAGATATTGTGCTCAAAATGGGGAAATTATTTCTGCTCATACAATAGAGGAAGCACTGATATAGCATCCTACATGTACAATACAATACAAAATTACTCTTTACTGGATTAGATTATTCCAAAATATTTCACCATTCAATATCGCCTGACCACGCCATTAGTCCTGAGAATCGAGTGTTCAAAACATGGAAATTACCTGTGCTCGTTTAATAGAGCACGTGCTAATATAGCACCCTTTATGTGCAAATCAATACAAACTTATTCTTCACTGGATTATTTATAGCCCCCCTATACAATACAAAACATAATTTTTCAAAAATAATCTCAAACGAAGTAAAATAACAGTCAGCATTTGATAATTCTAAATGTTTTTTCAATCAATTAATAGCATAAACCCAGAACATATCTGATATTTGTGCTTTTAAGGTTACAAATGAAAAGAAACATGGAAATAATGGGAAATCTAAAAGATGTACGTTTTTTTATTGTCTATGTTGCACTATTAAAAGCCACGATACTTGATGTTCGGTGAAAATTACCAATCTGACAACTTTGTTCACACTAATTTCTAAACTGTGACAATTTTCCAATTCTAAAAGTTCAACGGTTCCTTAATACTGATAGTGTCTTGTACACGAAATGATACAATCAATCTAATGAGATCACCAAGGATTTAAAGGTTCACTTTTGTGTATTCTGGGTTGACAAATTTGGCACACTCTGGTATTGATTTGACTTGAGTCTGAAGACGTCTCGTATGACCTCACGGCTTGATGACATCATTATTCGGCTACTTAGTGACTGGTGCAACTAACCATGTAATCTTTGCGCTTCCCCTGTCGTTTAGATGGTCCAATGAAATAATTTCTGAACGTTTGACTACTAGGGCAAATAGCTAGGCCTAACCCAATGGCCATCATTTTACTATTTCAAAACATTTTCTTTTTGATAATATTTTTTTTAACTATAGTTCGATCTGCGTTCACAAGATTCTCGTTTATGTCTCTACTGAGATAAGAGCTAGTAGATCAGTAGGAGATTCAACATTCTGCTGAACTCAGCTGACAGTAAGATTAGCGAAGTAACTTGTGTGCACAAAATGTAGGGAAAATACTCTTTGTTAATTACATTGAAAAGGAGGTCCTAAAAGATTCTGTCCAGACTGAATTTTGTTCTTTTTTTATTTTATTATAGATGTTGAATTACTATCAAACCAAGGCGAAGAGTTGAGTAGGTGAAAGGTGTTAAAAACTTTTATTGACCGACATGTTTCGCCCTTAAGTTTTACAGACTTCTTCAGGGTTTATTTCATTATGCAAAAAAAAAGACGCTTTTCTTTCAAACAAGACTTTGTGACACACCAAGCAAAAATGCAACTGACAAGTAAGAACATTCAGATAAAGACTTTTGGAATGTGTTTCTAAAATATCCGAATGTGATATAGTTGGGTATTAAAAAGAGGTGACCTTCAATGTTTTAGTTAACAGAATGCACCAAACATCACAGTCTTATAATGGAATACGTCTCACTGCAGAAAGTTAACCATTGACGTGAAAATTCGTGAGTCAAACTGAAAACATTGTCGACATCTTTTTAATTCTCAACATACTCTGTTTTTGTGTAAATTCCCCTACTTCAATAGTACTTGCAACACTTTCAAACGAAAATCTAAAGATACGTTATATGACAAAGTAAAAAATTCGTCGGGACTTATATTATAGTTAGAGTGGGCATCTGATTTGAACTTAATAATCGAAGGTAATCCTCGAGACAAACTTTAATCGTATTATTTGTGAAGGCTATTTCTAGTCGTGGCTTAGGAATAGATCTGAACTAAGCCTTCGGAAGAGATCAGAATTAAGCCTGTAAAGAACAGCGAATTCTAACGTGATCTACACAGAAAATAAGTAACCTAGATATCTGGGATCGTAGCCATTCTATTAACAATGAGGCATCCAGGCCCCTTTTTCTTGGCTGACGACTGAGTCTACGGCCGGACAATACTGTCAACGACCTCGGGGCACCACGGTGTGCTGAATATGTGTTCATTCGGTTATCTCACTAAAGGGAAGATATACACTTGAATCAATTCACGTATTCATTACTTTAGATGTTGAACCTTAAAACATCCGGCCCTAAAATCTGAAGGGGGAGCCAGTAAATTATGATGAGGTTCCGTGTAGGGGGGGGGGGGGGCGGGCTCTATATATAAGTGAAAAGTTCTGACTGGCAAAATTCCAAATATCCCACTCTCATATCCTACACCTTGACAACTCTGAGGGGGTTCCAGGGACCTTCTGAACCCTTCTGTTTAGGCCATTAATTTCTAAGTTCTAAAGTTGCAAAAAAAGACAAAGAAAACATAGGTATATTCCCAAAGAGGTCTGGTGTACAATTGAATAGGACTCACAGAAATTTACAATTGGCAAACATCATCCAAAACCCATTTTTGCTCAATACAATTAATGTAGAAGCACGAAAAACTTTACAAACAAATGGAAATATTACCATCTCTAACGGAATTCTAATAAGGTTTGAGATAGATATCAAGACATGTACTTTACAACTGACTATAGTTGGACTTTTGGAACATATTTCTCTAGTTATCTGAGTTTCCAATATGCAGTCAACTATATCGGTTTCAGCTGGATCCTTAAAACCAGTATGTTGAGTGCCCCCTCCACCACAGGAGTCCCAAACTTAGCCCCTGGAGCCCGCTCTCACTGATAAGGTGATAACAGCAGCTGATACCGGGCGAGCACTCCTCACTTCACTACTACCGACCTGTTCACGATGGGTACCAGCACAAGCACTGTGACAATAATACTTATTCTATATACTGGATCTAGGATAGTAGTGTTATCACCCTGCTCGCACCAGCATACTTTTTTTTTGTCAAGGACACAACTTAGCCACGTTCCACAATACCAATATCCAGTATACGTTTGGCTCCGATCTTCGGGTTTTTTTTATTGGGAGGGCCCTGGGGAGGTCACAAAACCTCTAGTTAAAGCAAATCTCGGGGAATCATCAGATTCTATGCATGGTTTTTATAATACTCTCGGGAAGATTCAACAAGGTTTTGCCCTTTCTAGCAGCCATTTTGATCAGTGTCAAACAGATATTTGCAATGAAAACTGTCAGTGTTTCACTAGCATAGAGATTCTAGCACCGGGTACTCATGAAAACCCTGCTAGGCTAGTGTTTCTTACGAGCAAGCCCCCCATGGGCTAGTGATAATTTTTAACTAGGATTTGCATTTGAAATAATTATTTGTTCTAAAAGTCCCCCCCCCCTCAAAAAAAAAAAAAAAAAAAAAAAAAGACCAGCCAGGTTGGATCGGTCAACTTATACTAGGCTTGTGCTTTTATTGAGCTGCGAGTCCGGTGGGCTAGTGTACACAAAGGTTAAGGAAAAACCCCTGTATTAGTATTCTTTGTGGTCTAATACTATATATGTAGAGCGTGAATTCTTTGTAAGTTAAGTGCCTTATCTCAATGCAGCCTCATTACGTTTGATCATTCCCCAGTTATTGAGAACGTGGCATAGGGCTGATAATGTTATCTGATCGGTTTTCTAACAATACAAGTCGTGACGTGATCGGCCTAGAAGCTGGTTGTAGTTATACCTATCACAGGCAGTTATTTTCATATCGTCCACCTTTCCTGGCTGCACAAAAACTAACCCTATAGAGTTTGTGCAGATAGTGTCACATGTCCCAAACTGAGCTGGCCGCCATATTGATAAGTTTTTGAGGATTATGATTTATAATTCTGAAGCACTTAGAATAAATTTCTATGGTACATTTGCTATAAACCATCTCACTGAATCATAATTCACTTTCATTATACATGTAATTTAGAATATTAAATTTGTATTTATGTCCTACCCACGTGTTGATAATCACCATGTGATGATCACCAAAAAGTGATCACGTGACCGCATCTGCACGGTCTATACTCATGGAGAAGAGGTGCGTGATTCCTATAATTTTTCCAGAAACTAAACTCCAATATCTTCCGTTCCCCTCTATGACTATTCAGCCTATCTAATATCAAATTAACCTGGTCAGATTCTACATCATTTATAGTCCATGTGAAAGCATAATCAATGTCAGTTCTACCATCTATCAAAATATCCCTTTTAAAAGACACATCCTAGCTACGTCCACGCAAAATATCCTTTAACATCCTCAAAAAAAAACTTCGAATGGAGTTTCATCCCTGGTAAGAAACCACTTACATATATATCGAAACTTTTCTTGATAATGAAATATTTTTTGGCCATTGTAAAAAAAGCGTGTGGGTAAAGCTACATTCTGATAATACACTGAGGTCAAGCCACAAGCTAGTTATGTGGGTCTTTTTTTCTGCCACTGACAGGATTATAAGACGAAGCGTGGTCACACTGACAACAACACTCTTATCTAGTTATCAGTTTTCTCCCGTTACCACTACGATTAGCACACGGCTGCTAGGATACCACTAGAACATAGAAGTCAATGTCTATAGTACTATACAGTTAGCGGTAAGTGTTTTAACATCTATGGCGGATCTCACACAGGATAGTCTTAATACAATGGTATTTAGATGACTCTGTTAAGGATTGAATAAATATCTCTTATGTGATAACAGCCAGTGATATGCAGATAATTCGTAATTGCTAATAGATATTATCTCTATAGTAAATGTTTAGGCTTTAGATAACGGAGTTTGAAATATTAGCATAATATAAGAGTGATAGAAGTAGAATACAACAAATATTTTACCCAAACTCCATACTGGTAAATAAAATAAAAGTTATCCCTAAACCGCATACCAAATTCATGATGGAAACAGCGCTCGGAATTTGAAAGATTGCTATAATTATGAAATTCAAATCAATACTGCTAATAATCTAAGGATGGGATTTTAACTAAAATTTAGGCATTGTTTTTGCATTGGGAATTAAAATCACCAAAACTCTTATCTCATCTAATAATGAGTCACTTCGAAAGATGGATATGAAAATAAGTATTACAAGTTTTATTAAATGACAAAAACTGGCAGGACTTCGGAAATGCTCCTACAATGGTACATGCTAAAATTCTGTTTTCTGAATTTGTAGGGAAAAATAACTGTTAAAAGATCATTTCGAGCGTTGTTTCACCTGAAAATATCATAGCAATTCACCAAAATAATTCATAAGTTAAGAAGCCAGTACACGTAAGAGGCACTTACCCCTCTTCCAGGGCTGGGCGGGGGTTTCTCGGGGACGGCGGGGGCGGGTGGTTTGGGCACAGGACTCCCGCTGCTGTCCTTGGCCCGCAGCCCCCGGGGCGGCTTCCAGGTGCTCTCCCCGGAGGAGACGTTGTGGTAGTAGTTCCTGCCCGTGTCAGGGTCCAGGTACATCTCCCAGTCCTGGGCGAACTGTCTCAGCGGCTCGGACGCCTTCTCCGGTTTGGGCGGGGGTGAGCGGAAGGCCGCCTGGATGTGGGCGATGTTGGCGTACTCCTGGTCACCTCCATCCTGGAAACACAACAGGGGTTGAACGTTTTGATTTGTTTTTATCATTTAATCAATCTTATTTGTAAATGCGAGTGACGGATTTTGTGTCTGATCTTGCCCAACACTACAACGCCAAGTGACAGTTTATCTTGGAAGTTGGGTTGGACTGTATGGTAAAAATCCGTCAAAATCAATCTTATTAGTATTTTAGTGGTGGATCCAGAGGAACGGGGCAAAAAGGACAATTGCACCCCCCAGATCGATGGATGATTTTTGTGATTACCCTATATTCGTAGATAAGATATCTACAATTATGATGTTACATCAGTTCTACTCTTAGGAGGTGGGGGGGGGGGTTGTGTTTAAAAACAATTTGGTTACGGCTAGGGGGGAAGATCCAACCCTGCGGGCTACTGGGTCATTCCATGTCAATTCAACCAAATTTTGGAGGGTCCCACGCACTTCGTCTCAGATTTGGTTGGTTGGTTGGTTATTGGTTGCTTTACACCCTAATTAACTGCCAGGGTCATATCAAGGGTGGTGATGGTGACCGAATCTATGAGAAGGTAGAGACCATACCCCTACACTTTTACCGAGGCAGGTGTTCTTTAATGTGCATGGTCCCATAGACAGGGCCATACACACAACAGCCGGTGGCCCTCTAGGAGCCTTTGGTAACCCAGTTGTTGCCACTGGGAGACATACAGAGGGGTATAGCAGTCCAGCACAGCCCAGGATCGAACCCAGACCGCCCACACAACAGGCGGACACTCTAACCACTTCACCACCCCGTACGCCTCGTCTCAGATTTTCTTCAAACTCCTAATATATCTTCCTTAACATGTTGAAGAAACATATTTCAAATTTGAACATAAAATTCCCGTAACTTCTTGCGATATTTCAATTTTTATGACCCAAGGTTGGGCCAAATTTTGCAGCAAAATTGGAGCCCTTAAATCTGATGCGTACTTCGTGGTCCCATATCTCAGCCAAATATGCAGTTACAGCCGTGAAATCTTTGGTATCCCTAGTCCTATAGATACCCTCCAAGGATAAATTAAGTTTGATTATGCCAGATTTTATGGAAGAGTATGGTATGTGCATGAAAATTGAAAAAATGACATATAAAAGTGAAAAATGGCAATGTTTGGGACCTCATAGAATAAAAAGTTTTCCACCTGTGCATCTGACATTGCTCATTCTTATTGAGACCCTAATAAACATTGAAATGCCAGGATTTGAGTCTCTGAAATTGTGCAGGTGTGGAGATATTAAGTGTCAAAGTTGTAAAAAATGCAATAATTGCATATTTTCACATCCAAAAATGCCGATGTGGGTACCCTTCAAAATTCTTTAAAATCTGGCGTTAGAGAGGTCCTTAGGGGTTCTTACACTGGCTAAAAGCTCAATGAATCTAAATGGTTTCTTCATAGTGAAATAACGCTATACGCGTATAGTACTTTTTTTTCCACAAATGTAAAAAATGCCAATGTTTAGGACCTCATAGAATAAGAAATATTCTTCCTGTGCATCTGATACTGCTCATTCTTATTAAGGCCTTGATAGACATTGTTATGCTACAGTTTGGGTCTCTGCAATTGTGCAGTTGTAGAGATATTAGGCGTCAAACTTGAAAAAAATGCAATAATTACATATTTTCACATCCAAAAATGACGATGTGGGTACCCTTCAAAAATACTTTAAAATATGGCATATGAGAGGTCCTCAGGGGTTCTTACACTGGCTAAAAGCTCAATGAATCTAAATGGTTTCTTCATAATGAATTAAGGCTATATGTGTATAGTGCTTTTCTTCATAGAAGTGCAAAATGCCAATGTTTGGGACATTATATCGAAAAGATAAATCTTGATTTGAAACATTTCTTTTTAAGACATAAACAGAATTCATAATGCTATGAATCTGATATAGAGTAAATTATATCTTCGTAGTAAAATTACAATGTACCTGTATAGTACTTTTTTTCGTAGAAGTGCAAAATGGCAATATTTGGAACCTCATAGCTATAGGCCCTACAGAATATTTTTCAATCCTTACTTTTTACACTACTTTTTCTAATTAGGAACTTAATAGACTTAGTAATTCTAGGATATGAGATCCTGATATTAGGTATTTTCAGCGACATGAGACATAAGAATAGTAAAAAAAAAACCATTTTAACATGCAAATATGATGATGTGGATAGGATTCCAAATTCTTCAAAGCCTGGTGAAGGAAAGATCCTTTGGTGTATTTTCACAACCTATAAAATCTATCTCAGATAATCCTTCACAGGAAAATGAAATTTGACAGGAGTAGTTCTTTTTCAATGCCAGTCCTTGACGTGCATACTCAAGTGAATATTGATATCACACTTGATATACCAGAATGATAATGCAGAGTCCTTAGATTGAGCATGGAACATAGAAAGCAGAAATTGTTATTGGAAAGTAAACTCAAGTTGTATGATAGGCCCTATACATCAATAAGGTTTTCAATTAGAAAAACATTATAGGCCCTATACATCAAAAAGGTTTTCCATTAGAAAAACATTATTCAAATCTAGCATGAAATCAGTATCAGGAGTTTTTTTAAAAACATATCAAGGTTTAGCCTAGAAAAGAATACCCAAGGACCTTTCATATACTATTGTTTAGGTAATCTCTAAGTTTATTCACATGTGGTATATTTGAAAATATGATATTTTGTAATTTTTCAGGTTAACAGCTAATAATTGTCTCCAAGCATACTCGATATCACATTCATAGCATGAATTCAGTTTAAATATCTTAAAAAGAAATGGTTTTGAATCCAGAATTATCTTTTCTATATAATGTTTTGCACTTCTATGAAACAAAGCACTACACACATAATTATAGCCTAATTTCACTATGAAGAAACCATTTAGATTCATGAAGCTTTTAGCCAGTGAAAGAACCCCTGAGGAGCTCTTATATGCCAGATTTCAAAGAATTTTGAAGGGTACCCACATCGGCATTTTTGGATGTGAAACTATGTAATTATTGCATTTTCTTTCAAGTTTCATGCCTAGTATCTCCACAACTGCACAATTCCAGAGACTGAAACTGTAGCATAACAATGTCTATCAAGGCCTTAATAAGAATGAGCAGTATCAGATGCACAGGAAGAATATTTCTTATTCTATGAGGTCCTAAACATTGGCATTTTTTACATTTATGGAAAAAAAGTACTATACGCGTATAGCGTAATTTCACTATGAAGAAACCATTTAGATTCATTGAGCTTTAAGCCAGTGTAAGAACCCCTAAGGACCTCTCATATTCCAGATTTTAAAGAATTTTGAAGGGTACCCACATCGGCATTTTTGGATGTGAAAATATGCAAATTTTGCATTTTTTACAATTTTGACGCTTAATATCTCCACACCTGCACAATTTCAGAGACTCAAATCCTGGCATTTCAATGTTTATTAGGGTCTCAATAAGAATGAGCAATATCAGATGCACAGGTGGAAAACTTTTTATTCTATGAGGTCCCAAACATTGCCATTTTTCACTTTTATATGTCATTTTTTCAATTTTCATGCACATACCATACTCTTCCATAAAATCTGGCATAATCAAACTTAATTTATCCTTGGAGGGTATCTATAGGACTAGGGATACCAAAGATTTCACGGCTGTAACTGCATATTTGGCTGAGATATGGGACCACGAAGTACGCATCAGATTTAAGGGCTCCAATTTTGCTGCAAAATTTGGCCCAACCTTGGGTCATAAAAATTGAAATATCGCAAGAAGTTACGGGAATTTAATGTTCAAATTTGAAATATGTTTCTTCAACATGTTAAGGAAGATATATTAGGAGTTTGAAGAAAATCTGAGACGAAGTGCGTGAGGCCCTGGTTGAATTGACATGGAATGACCCTACTGTAAAAAAAAGTTACGGAAAACCTGTGATTGCATTTTTTCTTTTTCTTGATCCTCATCATGTATTTTGACTTTATATAGTTGGTTGTGTCAAAATTTTAGCAATTTATTACAACATGCACATTATTTTTGTATTATCCTTCGTGTATTCATCACCCTTAACTTTGCACAGCTCTCCACAAGACGGACCATTAGCTGGCTACTTTAATCAATGAGGCTTGATCACGAATAATAATATGGTAATTCCACCTGTATCAATTAGGAATTTTCCTAGAAACGAACTTTTTCTACAAGAAATGGAATAGAGTGGGAGTGGGAATTCATGTCGCTGGAACGGTCCATCCCGCGCACCTAGATGGAACATCCCTGATTAATAATGCTTTATATTCCACAAAAACAGTCACTGAGACCACGCCTAAGAGGTGGTGGAGTTTTTGTCCTTGAAGGTCAGTGTGTTAGTACTGGCCGGAGACACACCTGGACGTGGTCACCACAAGCCGGCGTTCTCTACCTGCGTTCTCTCCCCTCCTTTATAGTCACCTACTAAGGCCAGCCTTAAAAAAAGTTTGTTTCCTGTCCAGCGGGTGGCCAGAAATAAAGAAAAAAGTCGGGAGGTCGAGAATTTTTTTTCCCCTTTTCTGGTAAGACTTTAGATAATCCCTTTTATGAAAAAAATCCGAAAATCTGAACCGACAAAAAGAAAAAAAGAAAGAAAAAGTCTCTAGACGGCCCTTATTAAAACGTCATTCGGGCGCTGGATAGGAAACAAACTTTTTCTAACGGTTCCCTGAGTGGGATGTAGCAGTCGGACTTAATGGGTGTAAGGTTCTGTCTGAGGACCGTACATCATGGTCACTTTGTCTAGTCCGAGAGGTGCGAACGTCTTGTCATCGACCCCATGTTTGACGTGTTTGTTTTTTCTTGTAATTAATTGGAATCCAATTCCTGAGCAAAAGTTCCTCCAACGAATCATATCAATAGCATATGAATAAAGAAAGTACCATTGAACACATTTCAGTGACTGTGCTATGATTGAATACTTGATTATTTGTTTATTTTTCATATTTATTTTTTATGTCCATTTATCGAGGGGCGGGGCAAATTATGACGAAGGAAGACACAAGCTCGCCTGCACATCTACAATAAGGAACATGAGCTCCTATGTTGTTGTTTTTATAGATCTCCAGGATTCGTGTCAACGCTAGACTCAAACACACTGAACTAATAGTATTGAATCCTGTTATCCTTACACATATCATTCGTTTTTAGAAGTAAGTTAGCTGACTCAGGCATTCCTTTATTCGTTTTTAATAACTTGTTGCAAAATCAATCCTAATATATATATGATGTTGTCTCTTGCCTATCTGGACTGTCGACTCAAAAGCTGAAGAACCATAATGTACAGCACTTGGGACTGTCTCATGGGTTTTGATATCAAGTCAGGACAACCAGGATATAAGCGCAACAGTGTCATACGTGCATTGTTTTTTCTCATCCCTTCATTTTTCACCGGTCGATTTGAAAGGCTCTCCTCGGGAGGAATGACAGCTGGACATTGTTGTGTGAGTGTTTGATCTTGAATCGGGGAGAAGGCACCTTTTGTAGGGCCACGGTTAAATGGCCCTGGCACAAAAGAAAACTCCACACTGTAGGCTTTCTTGGGAGCCTGTGGCCACGCTTGGTCGACTCGGGTTAGTCACAGCATAACCAAGCTGTTGTGGCACCTAAAAAACTATGGTGTTTACTGAGATTGATTATGGAAACTATGGGGAAAACCTTTTTGTAATATTGTGAGGAAATTGTGACTTGGAATGACCTAATTCGAAGAGCCGAGAATTTAAAAAAAGCCTGATGTGTTTCTTAAGCATTCCTTAGACATGTGCTATGACCAAATTAATTTAGGACACACTGAGAGAAAGAAAATATAACTGCCTTCGTACCTCAAGACTCAAGGTGACTAAAGGTCATATTGGCAGAGGGGACAAAGGGAGGTCTAAATCCTGGGGCCTAAATAGCACGGACCCGGGGGTCGGGGGGCCCGAGGCTCCTGGAAAATACGTCGCCTCCACCCCCCCCCCCCCTCCCAGATTATCTTGTTGAGGTGCCCGATTGGCCCTCTAGAATGAGAAAATCCAATATTTTGATGGGAATAGAATATTAGGGCAATTTAAAACATGGGTCGGGCCCCATGTAGGCTTTTAAGTGAAGTGGTCCAACTTGCTCCTGAATACTCAGACCTTATTTTTCCCCCTTTATCAAAGTTTATGTTTTGGTGCTTTAAGAACGAAGGGTACATCCCTGTGAAATTGCTTCAGATAAGAAAAAGATGAAATCTATGAATGAACTTTTAAATCCCACAAGGATTAACCCTGTCAGGTACATCCGATATGTAACCATGACAACTTTCCGCGCCATTTCACACCACTGAACACCGCATAGTGGGGACTTTTTTTTTTAAGTTTAAGGATGGGCCCATTCTATATATTTTGTCTAGACATTTTTATTTGACACTGGCACTTCCCGAAGTGCTTGTCAAGGATCGTTTTATACAGTAAGGAAGCCTCATATGGTAGAAAAATAGTGACCCACAGCGATTCCTCGTGGCAAAGAGCTAACATTCCTTTTTCTTTCTAGGAATAGTAGTAGGATTGTCAACTTGTAGATGTACATTGTAATCACGTATTCATTTTTGTGATGTTTGTCTGATACTTCTGAATGTCTAATATGTAATAATAATTTCTTATATCAAGAACAAGTGAAATAGATGTAAACCGCAGTTGCTTCTTTTTTGCCCATTTATAAAGTGGCATAGATTGTAAACCACGGGTGCTTCTTGTTTTGCCCATTTATACTATCTTTAATTCACTACTAACATAAATTATTATTATAAGTGAAAAAAAAAGTCCCGAAAGTGAATGGGACGGTTGCAATAAAAACTAATTAAAAAAACACGAAACTTAAAATGTCAACACAGCATTTTGTTTCCGTCACGTCCCTGTGCTGTCCGCTCCCCCACACCTGTCCCCTCCCCGTCATTACACTGTTACAGTAAGAAGTAAAGTCCCCCAAGCGACATACCTCTGTGGTTGACCGTGTTACATAGGACATACAGTAAGCCGAGGCTACACTGCCCAATTCAATTTGATTGCCCTAGCTCCAAATGGCTCTATTATATAGTTTGGTCTTATAGACACTCCCCCTTAAGACCCAACTATCCACTCCCCAGAAAACCCCAGAAAGAAACTCTGAAATTACCTATAAAACGTGAAGTAAGAAATTAAATTTTAGAATTATTATTTGAGGTGATCATTATATGCAAAAATGTTTGACCGGACAAAAGTCTGAAAATTTTCACATATTATCATTCTTATTAACCTTTGCAACACTCTAGGTCTGAAAACAACTGAACTCTGACAACTAGAGTGCAGAAGAGTTCAGTTGGTGAGTGTGGCTGGGGCTTAAGTCTGAGAGGGGACCTTATTGAAGCCTACGAGTACCCAGACCTTGCCTCAAACCGCAGACCGGTGCTGGCTGGCAGGAACCATCTGCCACCGCCCCGCCCGGCCGGGCATTCAGGTCGACGTCGGGGGGCCTGGGCCCCGCGGTCCGCCCCCCCCCCCCCCCCCGGCTGGTCCCCCTAACAGCCCCCCCCCCCCCCCCCCCCCCGCCGGCTCATCGTCTCATGTGGTGCCGTCCCCCTTTCTGATGTCGCCCCGCCACCGTTAGAATGGTGTAACCAGTAGTATGCTGTAATGGGTCGTCGCCTTCCTCGTTCTGTCCCGTTCTGTACTTGTGGCGAGGGGGGAGCACTCAACAAATCTGTCACTATTATTAACTTACACTATGTCTGTCAGTAAATTCTCACTGCCTGAAATGATTCTGAGCGGTACGATTTATGTCATCCAGCCTACCAGCTCCTCTTAAGGAGGAACTTACCTGGAACAATGTGTTATGCGGTTTTGTCGTGTGTAGGTATACAGGCTATTTAGTTGGATCAGGCTAGGAAAATTCATCCGTTTCTTTGGTCGTCCGAGGACGACCAATACTGAAGATTTGGTCGTCCGCACAGAGTTATAGATCATCCACATTTTTGTGATAAGTTACCATTTAAATAGGTATCAAAATAAAGAAAGGGTTGGTCATTTGAGGAGAAAATATCAGGAATTTCTGAAAAATATCTGGACGTCAGGAGGACGACCAGATATTATTTTCAGGTGGTCCACACAAATTTTCTGGTCGTCGAGGACACGCAGATTTTCCTAGCCTGTGGGTACACTTTTTTAAACAAAAATATCCCATTTTTCTCTTCGGTTAAATACCCTGGATGAAACTGATGCCATTTTGTGACCACTGTTCCGGAAATCCAATATGCACCCGGTATGCACAATTTTGCAGCCGATTAAAACATTCTAAACATCTTTAAAAGTGTATTGAAAACTTCTCGGGTGGCGCTTTTCAGAGCTGTGCACTCAGTACACACATCAGGAATGCCAGCCATGACTGAGCAAAAAATCCTGAACTGTTTTCCAAAATCAAAGATACATTTATACATGTAAACCTCACTCTTAAATATTGAATGATGACTTCTAAAAAAGAGACACGAAGAGTTGAAATTCCCTTGAAACTGGCATGTATTACCTATATTTCGGACAGTGTGTAACACAGCGGCAGTCGCCGGCCCTATGCGGGTCCCTGGTGGTCGTGGACTGCCCCAATTTGTACCCATGACATTGACCCAGTTGATCCCAATACCCTAATATCACTCCATTACAGCTCTCGATCACGGTGGGAAACTGAGCCTATCACAGTATCAGTCTGTTTGACTAGAGTGACAGATATATATTCTTAGAATCTATCGTGAAAAGAATATAAAATCTCAAGAATTATTCCATATGAAATTCAAGCTGGGGTATGCATTGAGCTGGTCCAATATCTTTTTAGAATGCTTAATTGGACTACATGCTAATTGGTTATCAGTGTAAATGCATGTTCCAGCAAAAAGGAAGTGTACACTGTCATGGTTATGATGGCAGTCAGCAAATCAGAGGGTCCAAATAGCCTACTCATCTAGACGTTTTTTTTCTGCTGACTAATGAAATTTAAACGTTTGTAGTCTAGATGATAGTATTTTAGTGTGCATTGTGGCAGAATGTATCTAATACACAATCACAGGGTTTGCTATATTGTGTACTTGCAACTTTATTCTGCGAGTAAATTTTAATGTCTCCAATTCCAAAGCTTCCCTGGAAACTCCAGTGGCGAATGGGCTGACACAAGTGGTGGCGGAACCGTTTAGGTGTGGTACATTCCAGGTACATTTCCAGTTATTAGTTAAGTACCCCCCCCCCCCCTCCATCCCTCGCCCAAACTCACCGCACGGGGCCTGAGTGCCGCACCTCAGCCCTTTTTGTCTGCTCGTGGGCGTGTGGGGGTCAAAGGTGAGCCAGGGACAGGGCTGTTCACTCTGCGACGTTCGCACCTCCGCTCCGGGAAAAAAGTCCGAGAGAGTACTCTCTGCTATGTAGGTCATTAACTATACGCCGGCATTATAAGATTACTACGCGCGTGACCTAGATTAACTGTGACCTGAAAGTAGTCCGCGGTTTTCGCTGGTTGTATATAGGTCACCGGGGCCGAGCCCAGTGGTCGCTACAGTGCAGAGATGATTCGCAGTTAGCGAGCGTCGAAGTTGCAGAGTGAGGGCTGTTAAGGCCCGGCCACACTTACCAACTCAACTCAACTCGACCATCGAGTTGAGTTGAGTTGGGCTCAGTCCTTCAGTGTGGCATGGGGTTAAGACTGGAGTCGTGGCTTTTCCTGCGACGATTCCGTCGGGTCGTACATCTTGAGAAGTAGAAGATGTAAGACCCGATCGTCGGGTCTCAGAGAGACCAGTCGTAGGTGTGGCATGCCTTGAGACCCGACTCAACCTCAATATTGCTTATCTTAAATAGAATTGTATACTCCATCCAGACTATCGACTTTTAAAGAAATACTTATGACTATCTTGTATAACCTTCTATCGTATTTTTCAAGCCTTATGTCTCGTGTAAAATTTTTGTGAAATGACCAAGCTGCCCTGTCATATTTAACATCCACTTTAATAGAGGGTCGAGAGGTAGAATAAATACTTGTTAATTTTTTCTTCAAAATTAAATATTAACTTAGGAGAATGCGATTCTATTACATTATGGTACCCATATAATTGTTAATTTGTTAATGTAGGCATACATATACTAGGCCTGTAGCATATAGTCTACGACAGTCGAGTCCTAAAGTGTGGCCAGGTAGGGGAAAATCATTGCGACTAGACTGTCGGAGGGTTATGGCGCCATAAGGAGCTACGACAGTCGAGTTGAGTTGAGTTGGGTAGTGTGGCCGGGCCTTTAGGGAGGGGAGCTGTCATCACACGGGGCTGGATGGGTATTGTGGTTCACTGGAGGTGTGCTGGGGGCAGGGGGCGGGATCCTGGGGGGCTAATCCCCCCTACTGCACCGTCTGTGAAGGAGGACGAGACTAAACAGTGTCACACTGCCAGTCGCCATGGGGAGACAGCGTGTGTCAGGGATGGGATTATTTTATTTCATTTATTTTAAACAAAGGGGCCTTCCCTTTAGTACGTAACCATATTTTCCCACAAAAAATCCAGACTCCCCCATCCACTGGGATGAAGTAGGAATTGAATTTGTATGTTTGAGGAACATACATACATTTTCATATATTTCAAAGTCAAACACACCCCACCCAACCCCTTTGGTACCGTAGCGGCCATAAGTACGTACCCGGTGGAAGCCCCCCCCCCCCCCCTTATTTAACCTACAAGTACAACATTAAGAGACGGAAAAGATGGCACCCAAGTCGATATTCAGATTGTCTAAAAGTTCTGCAAAAAAACAACCTATTACCTATCCATTTTTACTCAACGTGATCGGAGTAAAAAAAATAAATTCATACAACGGTAGCACCTATTCTTTGTAGTCACATGTCCTAGCCACGTCCTCCGTGATCGGAGTAAAATATTTTGGGGAGAATATTTTGTCCTATTCCTACACGAGCTCTGTTTGACACTCTTGATTCATTTAGATCATGTACAGTACGTGATCTTTTTGGTGCATCCTAGTAGATTAGGTATATTCTAGAAATAGCGTTTCAGTCACTTTGTCAATGTAATGCCAATTAGTTGTGCTAGCAGCACAGGGAAGTTGTTCCCCTGCTTCTTTATTTTACTGGCTTCGCTTCTGTAGTCGTAGGGTGGACGAAAGACAATACTGATGAATACCTGAGGCCACCCTTAAAAAAATATTTGTTTCCTGTCCAGCGCCCGACTGACTTTTTGAGGGCCGACTGGAGCCTTTTTTTCAGATTTTCGGATTTTTTTTTTTTTTTTAACAAAAGTCTTAGTTTTCCTTACCAAAAAAAAAAAAAAAAAAATTCCCGACCTCCCGACTGGGTTTTTTCCTTCCCACCCGCTGGACAGGAAACTATTTTTTTTAAGGGTGGCCTGAAGTACATATGAATTGCTACCTCAATGCTATGGGTTCTAACTGCTACCGTTGTTACCCTTTCCTGATACTGTGAGCAACTACACTTAAGCACGTCATGCAAGTTTCCTGATACCATGTCAATTTATTGAATTTACTATTAGGCTATTAGCTTGACAAATCGGGTGTCCAGTGGCCCAGGACCACCACTGGAAAAAGTGCCAGAGTAGCCCAGTGGGCAAGCAAAGCCAAAGACTAAAATTAAGCTTTGAAAAATTAATTTAATTTTGATGTGTAAATCTTGAGTTATTTTTCATCTATTTCACTTTATTTTCCTCACTGTTACTGGGCAACCTTATTCTGGATTTGGGCAACCACATTTGGGAGTCTAGTTGCCCCGTGGGTAACCAGGTTTCAAATTGATGTATCTGCCCATTGGTAAATTAAATTGTACAGGAGGATCTTTGAAAATGCACCTACATCCCAAGCTGGACAACCAGATCTGAAAACGATTCGTAAAAGCCCTACATTATTTATATATGCACCTAGTAACTTCCTAAGTTATCTACTACCGCTATAAGCGTGTATGTCTATGATGGTGTATGATACACGACGCCACCTAAAGAGTACACTTCCCGGCCGTCACAGTACCGCACTGGAGACTATCCAACACAGTGGCCATCAGCCGGCTGTGGGGGTCGGGGGATAGTGCACTGCCAACCACTATCGGGGTATTTCCCCCCCTGGTCCTGCCGAGGGGGTATATCGGTTCTTGATGTACTGGGCGCGGAGAACATGAGACAATTGATGTAACAGTGGGCCTGCTGGAGCTATCAAACACCATTTGCCCCGCCTGATAAACAGCTATCAGAACCAATGTCCATCATATATGGGTGGTTATCATCATCTGTATATACACCATCAGCTATTCTTTACCAACTGTCGGTACTCGTACTAGACAAGGTTGTAGATGTTTGAATATTAGTAATACAAATCAGGGTTAGCAAAATCAATAAAAGGAGCAATTTGGAAAGAAGTAATTTTCTCTCATCACATGTGATTCGATATTTAATATTTTGCATTAAGTAACTGTACTCGTTTTGAAGGATAAAAACCGAACACAAGTGAGCAAAATTATTCTACAGTCGACCGATACACATTGACTAGAGGTTTATCAAACCAGCTCTACACTTTTGAAAATGAACTTTCAAAATAACTGAACAATATAGCTGCACTTATCCGTATTTCATGTGTCCTTTTATTAAAACGTTAAGACTTTCCAATTTGCAATACGTTCATAATGTTAGTTTTTCTTTAAGGACATCAGCCTGAAAAGGTTAAACTTTATATGAGAACTAAATTAAAAGTATTTACACACCTTTTTGTTGTGCTTCTTGATCTCCGCCTGTATCGTCTCGATGTTGGCGTACTCCGGGGCCTCGTAGCGGTCCACCATGTTCTTGACCCTGCCCCCCGAGTCGGGGCCCCTCTCCTCCTGGTCCACATCGACGAGGCGGTCCAGGCTGTCCTCACTAGCAGTCAACTTACACCTCACACTATCACTGTCATGCTCGGACGTATCACAGCTCCCGCTGCCGTTCTGGAACGCATTGTCATCGCCCTGGAGTAAGTCCTCCGAGCTGGATCGGGACTTTTCGTCATCGGCCACGTCCTCGACCGACCCGTGCTTGTGTAGCCCCCCTTTTGTCTTTCGTTTTTTCCCATCGTCCAGCTCCACCACATAGTTGGCCGGGACGTAGATGGGTTTCTTTTCCCCCACCTTGACCACACTCCACCATTCTGAGTTGGTTTTCTTCAGGAGCAGGCACTGGTCTCCTTCTTTGATAGAGATGTGCTTGCCGCTCGACTTGTACTCGTAGTCGTAGAGTACTCGCACGTATTTTCCCTGTCCTCGGCCAGCCATCGCTGGACCATCGCTGCCCTTCCCACTCAAGCCGCTCAATCTGTCTTGATGGGGCGAACTGCTAAGTAGTTTATTTGTCTGCCACTGAAATACATATTGAAAGAAATAAACATTATGTGTATCTGAGAAGAATGATACAAATTTTATTAAGAGAAAGCAACAAGTTACAAAAACTCGTCAAAATATTATATTTGATGCCAAACCACATTAAATTTTGAAGCATTCACCTAAAATCTAAAGTCACCAATTGTAATCTAGATATAGCTATCATGAAAGAGATTAATTACACAAGATAAAGTAACATAATATATCATTATGAAAATAAAGTAAAGATCGGCTCTACTTTAGACGTCAGGAATACGGGTATAACATATTTCTAGATGAAATCTTTTCATCAATGCAGTTTCTGCAGTAAAACTATGTACAGCATTTCAACGATCAGTAAATTACAATACTGTATGAATCCTCAGGGCTTGACAAATCGGGTGCCCAGAGGCCCAAGACCACCAGTACATGTTACTGGGAAACTTAAATTGAAGGCCTTGGTTGCCCTGTGGTAAACTACAATATAAAGGAGGATGTTTGAGAATGAACCTAGAATCCCAGATTGCAAGCCAGATCTGAAAACATTTTGTCAAGCTCGGCAATACTCTTGACATCTTCGAATATACCTTGTGATTGGTCTTAGCCTGGTCCCCTTGTAAAAGATCTATCTTCAGCCACCCTTACCACCACTTTTTTTTAGGGAAATGATTTTGTTCACTACCTCACTCTGAGGCATAGGAAATATACAAGTATACACCTCCCATTATATGTATTCGCATCCTGCACCCTGTGTGCATCATTTTGAGGAAGAGTGCACTTTTTTGTAGAACTGTGCACCCAGTGAGTGCATAGTGTATGACAAGATGTTTAACAGTGGGTGTAAGTTGTTATATATATAAAGTTAAGGCTCTCAACATACAGTTCGTTATAACAGGCTAGCGTATGGGCCATATAGGGCTGTTGGGAGTTGTAAGCTCTCACACCTTTTTAAATCCCCAACACTGGCCCCAACAGTCACACCTGATTACAGATAAGACACTAAGACACAACCTATTTAGGAGCCCCTCAGATGGAAGGGGCAGGCTTAAAGTTTACCTACCTAGGTCTATGACTTTCTTATTGTTCAATCTTATCACAAAATTCCAAAAGAAGCAGGGATTTATTACTGAAGCTGGTGAAATATAATGATAAGGTTGGCTGTTTAGGCATTGTGAAATGAAAGTAGTGTATATCTAGATCTATATTCTGTAGCTTATCAGTAGTGGAGGGGTCAAGCTTGTCCCCTGAGTGGCCTGAACAGTAGGACAATGACTTCCCCCATGGTACAATCCACTACAGGCCTATAGAAACTGGAAGTTAGTAGCATGTAGGTGAAACTGTGATGCTTCCTCTGTAACATGGCACATGCTTTTGACTGTGTGCCAATTTGGGGGGAATGCACAGTGGCAGTGTCAACCTCCAAGAATTCCAATTAAAAAATAACCTATAAATAGAGAACAGGTGCAAGTCATTTACAATTCATGACACATGCAGAATTCTGTTCATACTCAATGCTACTCACTGTCACTGACACTGACATTGTCCCTGAACAACCAGACTAATCCTTACAATACTTATGCCAGTCTGAAGAGTAGGCAAGTTTTAGTGATCCAGTAAAATAAACTTTCAAATATTTCAGTGGTTTCATTGAAGTTGTCAACTAGCAATAAATATGTATTTCCTTACAATCTGTCCGGAATCGCTTGAATATCCATGTGCAGTGAATTTGATAATTATTTCCAGCTTGTCATAGCACACTTTGATAAAGATAAACAAGGAAAAGGCGACCACCTTGCCTTCCCCACACACTCACTGACACAGCTAACCACACTTCTCCAATCCAATGTAGGTCGAAGATCTATCAGTCAATCTGCCAAAACACAACTTTCTTGACAGCTACCTGAGCTGGTGCATTGCATAAAGCAGACTTTGATGTCTCAACTTACTTCTCATAGTAATAAAGACGGTGTACCTTGCATCCTCAATTCAGATGTAACGAAGAGATGCTCAAAACATTGATGATACGAACTTTACACTCCATGAAGTTTTCAGACTCGCCCACCGAGCTCCGCGCGACTCAAATTTTCATACCGAAGCAGTATGAAAGCTACTTTCTCATTGGCTTAGAGCGCGGAGAATCTGGGGATACCCCTTTTCGTGGCCAATCAGGAATGTCCTCTCATGGCTTTGCCGAAAGCGGAATCTTCCTGTTTTTCTTTCTCCAAATTTATTTGGACAAAGGAAGTAAGTCAACAAATGAAAATATATTGACCGATTACTGTGACAATACATGTATAAGAAATCAAAGTTTTAATACCACAGATGCAAGACTTGCATTGTGGTTGCCGAAAAGGTTAAACTTGTTGCATGCGCATTAATTTGGGGTCACGTTGACACCTGCAAATTTGACCTGCGGCGAGGGATTCCCCCTTAGTTCGCCCGTTTACCGACAGAGGGCCGAGTTATGACGTCACGAGGTAGCGACGGAAATGTTTGCCTTGGTGACGCTGACAGGTGCCGCTGGATAGGACAACAAAACATTGTTTGTCCTTTAATTTCTTTTAAACTGAACGGATATCACTTCATCCCATCGATAGTTATTCCAGCGAAGTGACCAACATGTCCCAGGTTATGCATGGGCGCCGTAAAGGCAGCAGCCGAGGTATGTAGAGCGATTTTTCACCGTAGAAAAATAAGGTTTACCTTGGCTTTGGGCTTTGCTTTGCGGTTTGCCAGAACAGGCTTTGCCTTGGTTTTAAGTTGACCATTTTGGGTGAAGTTCGGGTAAATTATGACACTTTCCGTCTTTCGTTTAGATAATCCTATAGTGTCCCCGTCGTTAGTCGTTACATAGACTGGTAAATACACAAAGAGATCAATTGTTATTGACTGTTACTTGAAGTTGCATTACAGGATTACACTCAGGAAACCACACTCAGCCTCAGGAGTCAGGGTGAAGCTTGCCATAGCATTCTACTAGATCTATTTCTAGAACGTGGTCAGTTTCTCTCTGCTGGAAAAGACATATTTATTCATGGCTGAAATTTTCCTGGAATTCAGTAGGCTAGGCCTAGGCCATATCAAACATGCATTCATGTTTAAATGGATAGGCCTAACTTAATTCTCCACAGAAAACAAAAATCACTATGTCTATGATACTGCTAGGGAAACCTTATCTTATATGCAAATTTTGCAATCTCTGCATTAAATTTAGGCCCCTAACACAGTTAATTGTAATCAAGATTTCTAGTGTTGTCTGTTGATCTAGGATTTAGTTACTGGAAAAGTATTGACGATTGAGGTAAATTGAATATAACAGTTACCTCACGTCATGTAACGTGCCTTGTAACATGACAAATATTAAGATATATGTGTGATTTTCTTTGCCATGAAAAAATGACAACGACATTAACGTAATTTGTAAGACTCAAATCTGCATTGATAACGTATTTTTACAACAGAGAACTCCGCTCATCGCAATGAGTTATAATTGGTTCAGCACAAAATGTCTCCTACTGTCCTAATACACTCGTCAGGGTACTGGTAATAAAATGCCTTAATCTTGATTCTTGTACCTTTAAGACCATATAAATATTATGAAGACACCTCTTTGGAAACCATGACATGTTAGAATTAAGAACTGTGATTCAGAACATGATTTACAACATAGTTGAAAATAACCCTTGATAGTTATATTATATTTATCATGAAAATGGTAGCGCTAAAGTTAGTAGTAGTACCGGTAGTAGGCCTAGTTGAGGGCTCACCAAATTCAGAACCCAAGGTGTCCAGTATAGATCTACCCCAATTAGAGCCTCTGGACACTCAAACAGGATTTCATAATGTTAGTCTACAGTAGACAGATAAGAAGTATCAATTAGTACAAAACTATCCCTAATAGATCTACCGATAATAGCAAATTCAACAATCTGTCTATCCTATAGTTGTGTATATTAGAATATAAGTGCTTCTAAAAGTTCTATAACATTGAAAAGAATGTTAAAACTATGAAACACAGAAATCATAGTTCATAATATCTATCTACCGGAACTAGATGTTGTCAAGTACATATGTATGCATGTTAAGTGTGAATGCTCTGAATTCGTTCAATATTTCTCCTACCAAAGTACAAGTCACCGTCTCTGCCGGTTCTCATGTCAGTGCTACTTTTGAAATGCTCTCAGTGCTTTTCACAACTGTGTAATCTGTCTTTCATTGTGTACTTTGAATACTCTGTATACTTGTAGCAGATTTAGCAGTCTCCAAAGGAAAGGGCGGTGGGCATTTTTGAAAAAAAAACAAAAAAAAACTTTAAGATTAATTGCTTTTAAGATATTCATTGCCTCAGTGTCTTTTTCTAAGTCGTCCACCGTATATGTATTTATAATTATTTTTAATGCATATATCTCTGTTGTAACTATTCTATTTTAGATGTTAATAGGGACACAAATATTTAGAATAAACAGGCCGTGGTAAACCATTTAAAAGTACTCCATTCCAGTAACCCGGTTTGTACATCTTGATATGGTGAACTATTGTTAATGTTAGATTTAAGACTGCGTAAGATTCGTGTATATCCAAGTCTTCGTAAGTTGCTTTCCAGAATGTCTGAGTAATTCAGACCGCGTTTAAAGTTTGTCCATTCACTTCCCAATAGTTCAAAAGAAATGAACGATGAGGGAGCTTCTTAATATGAAAGGGTTTTTATTCAATAAACATCTCATCCCGAGTCAAAGCCACCATGTATAAGTCTTCATCAGTCCACCTCCCATCTCCTATCAGCAATCAACCACATTTAGAACACGAGTTGCTCCAACGCCTTCTAGACCATTCTAGCATTCAGCTCTAACACAATCCTATGTCCGAGGTAGTGGATATTCGTAAACTCCAGTCTGTTACATGGAGTCGATGTACTTACTCCAGGTATAACTCCTTGGTTAAACATGTTTCTTCTAACCAACTAACTCACTAACTCCTCGCTCCCTACCTTGCAGCGCCTTTTATACTGGTTAACAGGTGGCGCTAGGAGCGTAAGATATTTCTCCTAGGAGTAGACTAGAAGTAGACTTGCTAAGCCTGATCCTTGTTGGATTATATATTATGACAATGTATTAAAAGTACTAAGCCATTAGTACATTCGACGGCGGTCAGGTGTTTGAGTTTAAGGAGGTGGACGACATAGCTCAAACCAAATGAATATAATGAACTCCCAATTTTGATGATTGGATATATTTGTTAAACCATGGTGGGGTGGCCTTGACTCTCGTGGTACATTCAACACAGTATCAATAGATTTGTAAATCCGGTTTCAACACAAATTCACAGTGAAATTATTCATTGAGTTGATTTCCACATTTTGAAGCTCAAGGTTAGCAGAACTCGTTCATAAAATGACAAGGTAAGTGTTAAAATTGATAACATGATTATTTGGATAACAACGTAGATGATGACATAATCATGGCTACAAAATGACAAAGTCAACTTTAGAGGATGAAGTATTCGTCATCTTTAGGTATTCACTTAGTACGTGCCTTGTACATTAAAGTCAGTTCTCAGCATCGTTAGCTGATTTTAAGATTCAAAGATTGCGACACCCGTGCATAAGGTGACAAATTCAGTTTTGACTTAGTACGCGCATGTACAGTTTCTGATATTTATGATTTGTAACACAAGTCAACAGAACTCAACATATATACAGTGTAGGGTTGTCTTAAACTTCTAAGAGTAACAAGTGTACATCAAATCCAATTTCAGAACAAATTAACACAACATAAGTCAATTCAGAGAATTCGGACATTTTGAACGAACGACTTTCATGATACAATGCGTGTTGAATTTCAATCAAATTTCAACCAGAACAACATTATTTACAATAAATACAAGGTCTCTGTATCAGGTTTAGTAATACCGAGCAGTTGGAACCAGAAAATACCACCATTCCCGTCACGCGTCCGCCAGCTATACTTAGTACACGTGTACTTAGCGGGACGCTTGACTGGAGTTCCCCCCCAAGGTTTGACCTCGATTTGGATCCTTCGGGCGCGAAGCGCCCGGATGGCAAATTTCTGCTTCGATCAAACTTTCAAGTTTGATTGTTCGACCTGATATTTTGGGCCGATATGAATTAATTCTGGCGCTTGATTATGTTGGTTGGGGACCTAAACTTTAGTTTAGCACAGATTTTATAAGAAATTATACGATGCTTTGATCATGCTAGCCGATTTCAGAATTTGGATCTTTTGGATCAAAAAGGGGTTTTCCAAATTAGCCTCGTTTTGACGTCATTTTAATCAGTGCCGGCGGTATTTTTACAGAGTCAAGACGTGTTTTTTTATATCTTCGTTCATTTTACTCTATCCTCCACAAGTTCACCATGGTCCGAGTGGCTATTTTTTCTTCAAACCGGGAGGCCGGACTCCAGGATTATCCTGATCTAATCCGGAGCAGCACCGACCATTATTTTGTAACTTTTCCGAGCGAGGACGCAACGACAGCGGAGTTGGCGGGGCACGCCTTCGCCCATCACATGCTCTACCCGGAAGACGTGCTAATAGTTATGACTAACCTCCTCGACATTTTGACTTGGGATAGAGAATTGGAGCTTTACCTGCCACTATTCATTAACCCGGATGGAGTAGTGAACTTTTATGCGGAACTATTTAACCAGGCGTTCCTGAACCTGCGAGCCCATCCCATCCCAGCCACCCTGATCTTGGCCACTCCCTCCGGTTTTGATGCCCGGAGTTGGGAGTTGACTGACAGTGATAGCTCGTTACAAAAGTGGCTGAACCGGATTATCCCGCGAGTCAGCAGAGAGGTCAGAAGAGCCAACGAGTGGTATGCGGTTCCGACGGTTGACACTGGTCACGCACTCCACCGGCCCAAGGTAGTCGCGGACGGGGTAATGACGGTCAACGATTTCCGCGAGCTGACAGATGGCTACATGCCGTCAACCCGGTTGCTTCGTCGTTGGGCCCGGGCTTTAGGCCGAGTCTTTGTCAGACTGCCCCTTCAGTAGTAGGCCGCCGGCACTCTTTTGTATATATTAATTTCTTATTGATTTTCAACAAGTGATTTTATGATCCAATTCCCGGCCTGTGATTGGAACACTTAATTCTGGATCGTTTTCACCGAGTGATTCTGGTGAATTAATTCCCGATCAGTACCTAGTCCACTTTAAGTTCATATATCCAAGAGGCTTCGGCCAGATCGTTCTTACGGGAGCTCCGGACTGTTAACATGGGAGGACTCAGATGTTTCACCGCTCTTGCTCGTCGTTGGACACCGCCCTCCTCGTAGAGACGGCCCCTCGCCCAGCCCGCTCCGAGACTTGGTGAGTACAGCCTTCTTCCTATTGTTCTTTGCATGTTAGGCTGGCTACTAATCGTAGATTTTAAGGAGATTGTTGGCCAAATTCTTCTTGGTGGTTCTCGGCTCGCCCTCACGTGGTTGTATTCCGGAAGCTGATGTCACTCCCGGAACCAGAAACTGTGTTTCGCTGGTAATTTTAGTAACGGGTAGCGTGGGCGGCCACCTAGTGTTTACTTTTGGTTCCAAGATGGTGGGCGCGAGCCGAGAGTCAGGATCTTTCGTACTAAACTTATTATCTTTTCCAGGTCCTGCGGTATGTTAGGGTGATGTAAATGAAGCAATGTGACACGGTTGGCACTGAAAAGCGTCAGGCTATATAATTTTAGTGGGCGGATTGTTTAGGCTAACATGATCAAGCATTTTACCTCGCGCGTGGTTGGGCGATATTAGGGGGTTTTCTGACTAGCGGTTTGTTGACATTACCGATCTAAGTGGGTTTTCTGGAGTGTGGGTAATTCGTATCGTATTGTTATTATTTGATACTATTAACTGTTGGGGACTGACACTGTACATGATAATCAGGTATGGGTGGCCAGAGATTCCGGTCTGAGTTGTACAACATAAGATTTGCTGTAACAGGATTCTTTGTTTAGTCGTTATATGTACAGAACATTAGTGTAAATGTCTACATTGGAAACAATTCACATGGGGTGCCCTAGGTAGCAAACGCTTCCTAGGGTGTTTTACCCTGGTAAGTTTTAGATGACAGTAGGTGACCAAGTATTTTGGTCCAGACCTCCCAGCATTAGATTGGCTGTGACAGAATTCTTTGATGAGTTGTCCCCCTTACAGAGTACTGGAAAGATTGACGTGTCGGCCACGTAAGGCGACACCACAGGTGGAGCCGTCCAACGAGCTGTTGGCGACTCCAGGGTAAGTTTGAGATGTAGTGGCGAAGGCCACAGATACCCATCCCATGTTTTAGTCTAACAGCAAGACTTCGTCAATGTCATGGTGTTAGAATAAGTGTTAGAGTGAGTATTATTGTCCAGAGTCGTCTCGAAGAGGAAAAAATACTACTGTGAGGAGACCGAGATGAAGTCTTTAAGACACTGAATGAACTCCCAGATGAAGATTCTGTATGAATATAATGAAAGAAGGAATGGTATCCTCATTAAGAGCTAGAAAGGCACTAACACCACAAAGATTATCAAGCGTCCCAAGCAGAGATACATGTGTGTGCACCGTGGGAGTTCGTACATTCATAGATCAGGCCTTAGTAGGCGCCGTTCCATTGAATGCAGAAGCCACGCTTATCAGTGCCCGAGATTGCCAAACATCTCAGACAGTGATATCCTTGTGATGAATGAGTGGGAGCCTATGCTCACAGGTCGGGACTGAGCCGTTACAAGAACATCCACCTACAAAGGTTTCATGAGTGCCCGAGAGGTGATGCAAAACTGTCCCGCTCAGATTCCCTAACCGACCTCATGGGGAGATAAGAATAATGATAGGAATTGGATCCCTGGTGATTTACCTTAAGGGGTCACAAGGGTCAATACTCTTGATAACACTCTTTCTGTACAGTGTGTTAGAATAATTACCCAATACACTCCAAAGATTTATACGCAAACAATTTAACACCCCCTTCAAGGGTGACAACTGTTCTAACATATTTGACTCCATTTTATGAAGCATTCGGTTTAAAACCCCAGTTTTGTTCTTATTGAATGATTTTGTTACGACAAAATCCCTTCTTTCCCTGCTAGTTACAGGTGGTAGCTCGGCGTTCACCCCCTACATTCAGCCTGGGGTTTGAAGACCGAGTTCCACTTTATATTGGGTAGTGGCGCCCTTCTGAATGCAAACGGGTGCGCCACTAACTCCAAACGGCTCACTGAATAGATATTATACCTATGTTAACAGTGACATTTCACTGTCTACCTTATACTCTACATCACATGGGAAAAACCAACATGGCAAGCGGTTGGGGTAGCGTTTTCATTCCGTGAGGTATAAATGTCATTAAAGGACATTAAGTAGTAACTGTACAAAGGAGGTTGAGATTATTCGTTCCTTATTTGTTATCACTAGAGGATCGGGTCTCAGATTCAGGTTCACTTCTGATCGGATTCCCGGTCCTCATTAGTTACATGTGGTTTGTCGGTACTCTCCCATTCATAGGACCAGAATGGGCAGCACCGAGTTTCCATTGTTATAATTGGGAGCAGACTGCATATATATTTTTTTTTTTTTTTTTTTAATATGCAGCCTACACCCCCTTTAAATTATAGAGATGTGTAAATGCATCTCCTTAGATCACTTACTTCCAGACAGCACCTAGTAAGTCGGGCCTTTACCGAAGTACAGTACAAGGTTAAACCCGTTTTCTTGTTCAGGTCTATGCCCGTTTCTCTTGTGGAGAGTCAAGACTACTCCTGAAAAGACTCCGCCCCCAGCTTATCCTAACTATGCGCATGCCGGGCAGGGATAGGTAGTGCTAAAGACAGAGTTAGAATTTTTTTTTTATCTCCTTTCTAATAGATCGGGTAAACTTATCAGCTCTGGGTGTCAACCAAGTTTATTGTAGCTTGTTCATCAGGGAATCAGTAGTCCATGTCCCCCCTCTTCAGCTCAACTGTTGAGCGGAGACCTGGATGCTTTTAGCGCCACGACGGCGGTCAAGACTAATTTTCATTCATTTATTTTATTTTATTTTCTCGACGGCGGTCAGCTCTGAAGCCGCTCATTCCCTTTATTAATTTTAATTATTTCTAATTTTTACCCGGGTCGAAACTTGACTTCTTGCCGTTTTGTCTCTGTCCCGATTAAAACTGGTCTAAAAGTGGTCTAAATAATTTAGTCTTGAATTATGGGCAGTTGTTCATATACTAGTTGTCGTTGGATCCTGACTTTTTATGTTAAAGTCAGGATCCTTTGACCTAAGACATACGGTGATCCAGTGGTCATTTACACATAACCAAGACGACGGGGCTATTAATAAGGACAGCACCTCGCTCCACCGCCTTGTGAGTTTTCGCTACAGCTTCTCCCCCCCCAGGGATGGCTTGTCCCGTCTGAGGGAGTCGCGATATAGTGAGAGAGAGCCGAGCACCCTGTGAATGTCACCAATTCGCCATTGTCCCGTAACTACATTTCCTTGTGACCTCCGTTATAGCTCCCAAATATAGCACGCCTTGTCAGGATTTGCACATATCCTTGCCGCTGCAGCGTGTCTATGCCAGGAGCAACGAGCCACGTATAAGGTACTCTCGTGTGCTGTCACGGAGCGTCCCCCCCGAGAATGTTACTAATTATTCTGCGTTCTTATTATATTTTGCCCAAAATTCCCTGAGGAAGAGCTCTTAGTTACACAAATATTGGTTTGCTTTATATATTAGTTTTTAGGTAAATTTCTTTCTACTCGTCGATTTTTTTTTTTTGTGATGAAGGGACCGCTTGTCAGGAGCCAATCCACCCGGGGCATAGTGACTGCCATGGTCGGGCGTCCACCCCAGTGCCCTTCGCAGCGTCAGTGACGCGTAACCCCAACGTCCTGCCTCCTGTCAGGCACCACTGACACCAGGCCTGTGGGCAGGCTCCTGCTGCTTGTGCAACCCCCTCATCTTTGAGAAGAGTATATATGTAAGCATGCTAAAGAATAGACAGTGGCGTTCCCCAAGTGGCTCCTGTACTGCAGCCCGATCCTAGCGGTAACAACAGCACAGGGGCCAGGTGTAGATGGTACTTGCTTGGGGAAGTTCACTTCGCTCGTTGGGAGCATTGGTCCCGTTGAGCGCTCTTAGGTTTTATACAGAATTTTGAGTTTTTCTTTTAAAATGCTGAAATTTCGCGACACTAGGATCGGTTCCAAATGGTTCCCTACTTTAAAAGAGTTGCCAAATCAATAACAATTAGAGTGTTGAGCTAGGCTACCGGGCATGGGACACTCGACTTGAGTGAAATTTAGATAACCCATGGGTCCATAGAGAGACGGTTGGACCAGCCTACCCGAACTAAGTTTTTCCTGACTGGTGAATCCTTATTGCTCAGGCTAGTCAACAGAACCCTACCTACCCAAACAGGTATCGCCCAGCGAACTTCCTGTAACATTTTAGTTTTAGTTTTCGTACCTCTGTGTTATTAATTCACCAATTTTACCTGTACAGTACTAGGTCAGGTTTTACCACTCGTTACATTGTCATATGATAACTTCATAAACCGTTCCTGGATTTATTTCGGATGTCCCTGGCCTTATTGTCTTTCGTGCAGATCCTGTTCCGGTCGCTGTTGAGGTGGGCGTGGTCGATCTAGGAGGAGCGTTAGGCATTGTTCCTTGTCCCAACACCGGTTGAGGCCAGTCCGCTCCGACATCGGACCACCCTGCGTCGATGAGGCGAGGTACTCCCATGGGTACAGGAGTGGCTAGCCCCGAGGAATATCTCAGTAGTCTGGCCCTGGTATTGTATTTTAAGTTACTCATCATCAGACGGGCGAGTTTTTTAGATACCCTCAGGGTGTCGGGTAGTGGCACCTTAGATGGGTGCTGTCCAGGTCTAGTTGCTGCTCCCATCAGCTGCGCCCCCCAGGTTACCGTCAGAGTATACTTCAGACACAGCTGGGTCACCAGTAGATCCCTAATGAGCACATAGCCTTCAGTATAAGTGTGGTCTGAAGGCATAGCCAGTTCGCCTAGGAAGATTGTTTCTATCATATGTGGATTGGCAAACTGTACGTACAACCCATCCACAGTTTTTCCTCTAATATTTCTCCACTTTCGCCACACGAGGACCACTATGGCGATGACGAGTACTGCCAGTAATATAGCAAGTACTGCCACCGCAGTGGGGTTAGCGGTCGTGTCCGGGCATCCAGTTAGTTCCTTTTCACTGCGCAGCAGCTCCTCCGGGTCCGCCGCCTCCAAGGCCATGGCCCGTGGTAAAGTCATGGTTAGTCCGGCCAGGGCAGCCTTGCCTTGGTGGTTCCGCCAGCACTTCCAGAGAACACATCCAATAATTGTCACAGCTACCACTATGCAAAAGATGGTGAGGAGACCAAAACCGCCTCCGAAGTTGCCTATAGAGAACCACGGGGCGTGTTTCTCTACCTCATAACGGTCAGTCGCTTTCTTGATACCCTTGGCCAAGTCTTTACGGTGTTTTTGTATTCGTTTGGCCAGGGAGGTTACAGGTATTTTGGCCTTCAGGCTTTCCTCGATTTCCAGCAGGTCTTTCCTAATTGTTTCAGGGATAGGGTCTGATTCTAACATAGTGGGTTCGTTTTTGGACGTCGTGAAATTCATGTCCCACCCCTTCACACGACTTGCTGCTTCCAACAGGTCATTATGTGGGTACACAACCGTGGTGATCCTGGTGTGCTTGTCACAATTTCGCAAGCTATACGGTATCCATGCTCCTTGTGTTTGGAATGCACAGTCGCATTCCACCTGAACCCTTGCATAATTTTCTATGTTCACACCGACCGCAGGCTGGTTTCTGCAAATCATTTGGCCTCGGGTGTCGGCGCTGACCACTAGCATATCTCCGTCGTCTAGATACACTGCCATCTCTCCGAAGTCTGCTTCCAGTAGATAGTCCAGTTCACATTTTTCTTGGATCGCTAGGTCGTCGCGCCTCAGTAGCGCAGCAGTGCAGGTGTTGTCTGTAATCTTTTTCATATAAGGTAGGTCCTTACAGAGCGTGATGGTCTGTCCATAACAACCTGACCAACTGCCACTAGCCAATGGTACGTAATACTGGCGGGACATGGACATGGCGACACTTTTGGGTAGATTAACAATTTGGAGAGCGTCCTTCTTAAGTCGTCCCCTAACCGTCACTGGCACAGGAAAAGTTAGTACTTCGTAGACCCGGAACAAATGTTCATCAGCCACCACAGGCACCCTTACATACACTATAAATTCCTGAGTGGTTTCATTGAATTTGAACGAAGGTTGACTGTTCTCGTAATAGAAGGAAGGATCTGTGAACGCGACATGGAACCTGGGGTGGATCCCCTTCAGATATCTGTTCACTTCCTGGATCGCTCCGACCATATATTGGCGGGGTACCAAGTCCATAGTCAGCTGGCCCCGCGTCAGGCGCTGTACACCTTTCCTGAACACGCGAGTCTGCTCTACCATTAGTTGAAGATACACCATCTCTCCTAACTTGTCTTCCAGAGCGACCGGTATCATATTCAGGTACAGTTCCATCCAATCCACCTTATGTTGCACGAGTTTCAACCTTCGGCGAGTCGTGTTGTGTGCCTTATTTAGTGATCTTAGATTGTCCAGTAGGCCTATCACGACATGGTTAACCTTTTCGACAGCCTCGTCATGTTTTTCATTCATCAGAGCCAAGTCTTCGATCATTTGGCTCGAAGACTCCTGCAATACTCTAATCAATTCTCTGTTATATTTGACATCAGCCGCCAGTCCTTGATTCCAAGAGGTTGGAAGCGGAAAGGTCGGCCATCCTGGATCGTCCAGCATTGTGGGCAACTTCTTCATTCTCTTAACCCTTCCACCTGGATTTAATTCCGACTCTTGATTTTGAAGGTCTTGTTGGGTGTTCTTTATTAGGGAACTTAAGGTTTCATTAAGAACTTCTCGGTACCGACCCTTAAGTGCCTGTGACGTCTGATCCATCCAACTGACCAGCGACCTGATATGGTAGCAGGCCCGATCAAGGGCGTCTCCTCCTTGTAGATATCGGTGACAGACCTGGCCAAAGGTAGCCTTGTTGAAGGAGCGTCTCCTTGGGATAGTGATTAGGAAGCCTTGTCGGACGTGTGTTATATCCGCGGTGGACATTAACTTTCCTGGTTTTAACACTACTCCATATTGTTCTAAAGCTATCACTTCAGCGTTAGGGGCTAGCCCTTCAGGTGGGCTGGAGTTGTTATGCACTCCCCTAATGCCCCCTATTATAGCTAATACGAACAGCACTAGCCACTTCATTGTCTTTGTTTTGGCCTTAGCGATAGTTTGAGAAAGTTAATTTTGCAGTTTATCTAAAACATGTTCACAGCAAAGTTACCTTATTTTTCTGCGCACTACTATCATCCATGCGCCGAAAAATGCTCTCCTCTCGGGCTTCCTGGTCTGTTTAGTTTGGGACATGCTCGTAGAGGTTTTGCCCGTTGTCATTTACCACTCGCCTGATGATCCCGCTCTCGTCCTTGGTGACCGTGATCCTCAAGCCTCTCATACGTTCGCAGGACGAGGGGCGCATTGCTCTGAGGGGTCTTGGCCTAGTAGGTTCCAGTCCGAAACGGCCCCCGTTGGATCGTACGACGGTTGGCTCGAGGGGTATGGGTTCGGTACCTGTGGTTGGTTTGTCGCTGGGAGTGGACTCGGCCACAGTGGGCCCCCCGGCTGGTTGGTTGGCGTCCACTGCTGCTGGTTCCATAGCAGTGGTGAGGGATTGGCGTTGCAGCTCGTTGTCAAGCTGCTCAAGTCTAAACAAGCGGGGTCCGCAGGCTGCAAGTGGTGGAGGAGGGGAGCTCCCGCTGGCCCGTTCCCCACCGGTGGGGTTGGCGCGTGTTGAACGGGTGCTACCTCCACTTTTAGTCCTGGAGCGGCGACGGTTAGCTGTTCCCCTCCCGATCGCCTTTCCAGAGTGGGCAGAGGTCGGCCGCCTCGTGTTGTTTGTAGGCTGGTACTTTCCTTGACGCATTTAGAGTTTTGTGTGGTCCTTTGAATGAAAGGAGCTATCTGAGTTTTAATCTCAGCTAACTGTTTGTTTGATTTTGGCACATCCAGTCCTACTGTTCTCCTAATTTCGTCAACAGTCTCGAATAGTTGGAACAGTGGTTGCGTAAGGTCCCAGAACCAGCCGGCCTGTATCTGCACTGGTTGGTTGACCGCTTCCTCCTTCTGAACCGGCTTGGCCAACGCCGTTAGCCTTGGCTCGGGCTCCGAGTCACTCACCTCAGATAAATTGTAGAAGTCTTTATCTGCGGTCTTCTTTTTGGCTGGAGCCGATTTAGCGGACCTCTTGGCTCCGCCTGTGGTCGTTCTGGTGGGCCGCCGGGCTGGTGTCCTTGGCTTCTTCCGGGCAATCCCGGCGTCGGTCGAGTCCGGACGGACACCGCCCCGGCCCGGCCAACTCCACCGCCTAAGGGTCTGAGCCGGTTGTTTCTTAGCACTCTCCTTCTCGACTGCCTTTTCTTTCATTTGGTAAAATCCTAAAAGAATGGCCCAACGAACCTTCTCTTGGTAGGCAGCGCCCTCAGGGTGGGCCGGCTAATCCGTTTCCTTCTCAGGGGGACGATAATCCTTCCCTCCGTGTCCGCAGGGAAAGTAGTGGTTCCCTTTGGATTGCTATGTGGCCGGAGGGCTAGACAGTTCCCCATGAGTCGGTGGATCAGTGTCCCAGCTAAGTTCTCTTTCTGCTCCTTCCAGGAGAAGTCGGAGGTTGAACAACTTTCTATCTCCAACTTCTGTTCAGAGATAGAATCAATTTCTATCCCCGCTTCCTCCCAAGCTGGGTTGCGCGTACAATCACCTGCAGCAGAGGTGACCGTCTAGGAGCAGAGTTGCGGACCGACTGGTGGATCGGCGCGGATCCCACGAAATTATAACCGATCCGCTTGTCCATGCCGTCTCCATATTTGGAGCTGTATCTTGTTTCAGGTGGGGGGGAACGCTTGCATCCGGTCCCAAGAGATGACGCCCAACCACTGGCATCTCTCTTGGCGTGCGCACCCTCCCTTTCTGCCACGCCCCCTGGGCGCGGCAAGGTGGCCGTGAGGTAGACCACCTGTTCCATTAGCGCTGATGCTAACGGTGCCGCTCCGCCGAATCTTTATTTTCACAGGGCGGCTAAATTTCCTGCATTAATCATCCATGTCGTCGCTCTCTCCGCCGTTGGACAGAGCGACGTAGTTAGGGCGGCGGTTCCGACGTAGGTTATAGCCACCTTTCGTCGGGACATGGTCCTTTACTGTTTTTCCTGGGCTCTGTTCCGACGTATCCAAGATCGGCACATCACCGCAGGGTAATTTTATGGGCTTGTTGTTGCCTGGAGGGGTTCTCCCCTCCAACGGCTGGCTTTTGCCCCTTCGTTTAGCTCGTTTGCGTTTCCTCTGTCCATTTGCGCCAGCTGTTCCCCGTTCACAGGCGGCTTTATTAGGAACAAAGGATAAGTTTGTGGACAGCGCGGTGTCCGCACTGGTGCCCTGACCATCAGTGATTTGCCCATCCGTTTCTGCTAAATCAGTGGGACTTGGGCCAGGTTTTTGTGTAGGTACCTTCCTGGTCATAGGAACTGCATCATGCTCACGGGGACCGGTCGTTCCCGTTGAGTTTTCAGTCTCAGCACCCCTTATTTCGCCATCTTCCTCAGCGATTTCACCCGTCGGAGTGTGATGCAATTCAGGGTTTCGGTCAGGATCTGCCCCTTTTGAGTTAGTGATTTTCGCTTCTCTCACCAGTTTGGGAATATTATGAGGGACAGCGGGAGACCAGGGCCCACGTGCAGGTTTGAGTTTTGAAATGTTTACTAGATGTGGGACCTGTTTTCCAGTTTTTAAAGACACTAGTCTAACAAGGTGGTCTCCTTTTGTTTCAATTACCCTGAATGGCCCCGTATACCTGTTTGAGAACTTAGACGCTTTATTTTCACTAGTTAAAGGGTCGTACATGTATACCATATCACCTTCGTACATCTGAGTGGGCCGCGCCCGCTCGTCAATTCGCAGCCTCAGATCTTTTTCGTAGTTTTGAACTACTCTTTCAGCCATATTCCTAAACATAGCAATATTATCCTTGGTTTGCATGAAAAACTCGCAGTCGTTCAGCGTTTCAGGAATTGTTCCTTGCTCAGGCATTCCCATACTGATTGGATCTCTGCCAAACAGCAGGGTGTGCGGGCTGTATCCCGACCGTACACTGATTGTGGATCTAACTGTCCATAATGCAATGGGAAGTAGATCGACCCAGTTACAGTGATCGTCAGGGATATAATAAGCAATCAGGTTTTCAATGGTTTTATGTAGTCTCTCTACTCGAGCGTTGCCAGTCGGCATTCGCCCGGTAGTGAACGTTTGCTTGCACGCTAGTCGTGTGGTGATTTCCCTGAATAGCCCTGAGAGGAAGGCCGCCCCCCGGTCTGTGTGCAGGCGGTTTACCCGCCCATACCGACACACTATTCCGGTTAGGAAACAGTTAGCCGCGGTCTGCGCGGTGGAGTCTTTAGTGGTGAAAGCCTCCGGCCAACCTGTTAGTAGGTCTATGAAGGTCATGATATATTTTGATCCATCCCTAGCCTTCTTTAGCGGCCCGATGACATCACACTGTACTACCTCAAAGGGTCGGGTTGGTCTCTCCCAAGACTTAGCTAAGGCCTTGAAATGTGGGGCCCGTCTCCTTAGAGAACAGGTCTCACAAGCTTTTACATAGTCTACGATGTCGGCGTTCATGTTCCGCCAGTAGAATTTATCAGAGATTTTGGTAGTGAGGTTACTGATCCCTACATGTCCCCCAGCTAAGATGTCATTATGTAACAGTCTCAGGACTTTGGGAATTAACCTACCTGGAACTATCATTCTGGGTTTTAGTCTGACCAGTTGGTCTTGGTGCTTGTTATACCTTTTGATGTTGAACCTACATAGTACTCCCGGTGCCACCATTCCCACAAAATCGGCTTGGTCCATTATTCGCCTAGCTTCAATGGGATCTGTCGGTAGGTCTCCGTCCTGCAAGTAGTCTATCAATTGCGCGCACTCTGCATCTTGGAGTTGCGCGTTTAATACCGTAGCCACAGAAAGCTCTTCCTCCTGAACTTCGGCCTCAAATAACTCACATCCCACAGCGGGTTCATATTCCTCACCTGGGACATGCTCATGATAGACTCTAGACAAATAGTCCGGTAGAAAATGAGTCGCTCCTGGCTCATATATGATTTCAAAATCAAAATCTGATAACGCTAAAGCCCACCGTCTCAGCCGGGCTGACGGGGCTTTGTAGGCACTCTGTAGCAGGGGAATCAACGGTTTGTGATCAGTCACTATTGTGATTTTAGCTCCCTGCAACATGTCCTCATAGTTCTTAATGCCTTTAATTACTGCCAGAGCCTCCTTTTCTGTTACCGAATAATTTAATTCGGCGTCCCGGAGAGTACATCCCCAGAAAGCAACCGGACGATAGATTTCATCTAGTTTGTGACAAACCGCTGCACCGCACGCGGCGTCTGATGCGTCAGTTAGTAGATAGAAATGCCCTCCTATATCTGGATGAATTAGTAAGGGTGGCGAGGTCAGCAATTTCTTTAACTGTTGAAACGCTTCCTCGCAGGCCTCTGTCCACTCAAAATAGACTTCTTTCTTTAGCAGCCGGTTTAAAGGCTTTGCTAGATCAGCGAAATTAGGGACAAACGATCGGTAGTAGTTACACAGTCCCAGAAATGATTTAATGGTTTTCACATTATGTGGACGGTTAAAGGCTGTGATCTTTTCTGTGGTTACCCTTTGTGTAGCCACACCTTCCGCGTTTACTACGTGGCCGAGGAAATTGATTTCACTACGGCACCACTCACACTTTGACGGTTTCAGTTTGAGATTAGCTCTCGCCAAAGCTTGGAGAACCACCTCAACGCTCGCCAGGTGTTCTTCAAATGTAGTGTCGTAGACAATTACGTCGTCTAAATATGCTAAGCATGTTCTAGGAATCAATCCCTTTAGCGCTATGGCCATTACCTTGGTAAACTGCCAAGGTGCGCCAACTAAGCCAAATGGTACACGCTTATACTGATACACACCCATCGGGGTTTCAAAAGCGGTATATTTTCTACTGTCTTCTTCGATTACGCACTGATGATAGCCGCTCAACAGATCTAAAGCTGTCCACATAGTGGGTTTCTTGTAAGCCATATATAGGAAAAGCGAGCGAGCCGTGGGCATGGGGAATTTATCTTTAAAAGTGACTTGATTAAGCATGCGAAAGTCTGTACAGAGCCTAGGTTTGCCATCTTTCTTCTGCACTACCACCAGCGGGCTTCGCCAAGCCGATTCGCTGGGCTCTATTACACCTATATCTATGAGTTGCCTAACCTGTTCATCGATGATATCCATTTTCTGTGGAGAGTATCGGTATGGTCTAGAGCTTATTACTCCCTGCGACTCATCCACAATGATTCTCATCGGCGCTATTTCACAGTGACCTAACTCTTCCATTGAGAACGCTAGTGCATTTCTATTGTTATTTAGCATTTGCCTAAACCTTACCTGTTGTTCTTCGTTTAAACACGACTCGGTCAGATCTATTTTACTTACATTCTCATCCATTTTACCTCGGGATTTCTCCTCAGAGGTTTGGCTTTCCATTTGCACTGCGTCTTTCATTACTTCTACAGAAATCCTACAGATGGACATTGGGGTCTCTGTTTTAGTTAGATAACACAAGTCTAGGAACTCCTCTATCTGATTTTGGTTTACCTCAGGCACTGCGCATTCTTCCGCAAAAGCTAATACTTCCTGGGGAGTGATTTCTTGCATTTCATCTAGCGGATTCATGACTTTGATCCACCACTGGCTTCCCACCGTGTTCACGCACCCCTCCACTAGGACTGGTGCGGTTACCGCCGGTGCGCAGTAAGCTACCGGTGAGTCTAATCCCAGCGGCTCTCGAGTGGTTACCGGTATGATGCATTCATTTCCCGGCGGAATTTTCACTGTTTCTTTGCTAACTATAGGGTTTCCACAAAACACTTCTATCTTTGCGCCTGGTAGAGATAAATCTGATCGAAGCACTGTTAATAAGTTTCTCCCGATTACTATTAGGTGGCATAGATCGTCCACTATGTTGAAATCATAGCAGACCACCGATCCCTGGATTGAAAACTTACATCTAATTTGTTCTAGTATTACTTGAGACGAGTTGTCTGCCAAACTGATGTTTCCCTTCGATACCTTCCATTCATCTAAAATGCATTGTTTAGGGATCTGTCGTTTACAATGGGTGGACATGAAGCAATCGCTCGCTCCGGTGTCTACTAAAGATCTAACCTCCTTCTGATCATCAAATCTTAACGTTAAGAAAAATGCTTCGTCTCCCATCTCTCTCCTAGCCGGTCCGTCCACTGCGCCTAATTCTATCGTGGGATGAACGGACCCTTCCTCTAGTTTCCCTGATTCTTTTGTTCGGTACCACTGGCTTTGCTATCTTTGTAGATCCGCGGGGGTTTTTCCCTCAACCTATTCTTTAACCACAAGCACGCTTCTGTAGAGTGACCATGTTGTTGATGAATGATACAAAACTTACTTTCATCAAAAGGCAACCTGGGTCTCTCTACTTTCTGTTGAGTTGGCAGATTCTTTCCCTTATCTGCCTCTCTGTTCGGGGCGATATTGGATTTAGGCTTCTGATCTGAATTTCTTTCACTTTTCTGGTTTTCGTACCTATCTTTTCTCTCATAACCTTGCTGTTTAAAGTTACCACCACTCTGGGGAGTCCCGCTTTGCCCTGGCTTTGGTTTCTGAAACCATGGAGCGGCCTCCAGTCGGGCCAGCACCACTCCAAACCGTTCTGAGATGGAGTTTAGGGCCGCGGTCTCCTCTGATTCTTGGCTTCCAGCCAGTTCGCTCACTGCATTAGATATTTTAGTTCCCCCTTTGCCTTTGTCCAACGATTCTAACCTCGTTGCACAATCCACCGCTTCGGTGAAAGACTTAGGGTCCAGTATGGCTACTTGTCTGGCTACGCCCTGTTTTAATCCTTCTAAAAACACAGCTAACATCATGCTTTCACTCGCCTCTGCTTTCACTTGCTTTTGTTTCAGAACACCTGCAAATTCGATCACGCTCTGGTCTTTTCCTTGTTTAAGGCCACAGAACTCTGCGTGTTTCTGCCACTTAGCCCTTCGATCACCGAAGATCTTGGTCATTTGGGCTTCTAGCTTCTCAAATGAGTCTTTCTCACTTTCAGCTAACGCTCCTGCCCAGTCGTCGGCCCTTCCTTTTAGGCCTAACAGCGCCATATTCAGGAGATGGGCGTCCGACCAGTCATAGATAGCTTTCAGTCGTTTTAATTCCCTGAAATACTTTTCTATTTGCTCGTCTTCTTTTCCACTAAACCACGGTAACCTAATGTTTGGTCCCCTTTGGTGACCACTGTGAGTCGTTTCACGCACTGGCGCTGGTGTTTGCCCCAGTGCCTGGCTCAACTGTGGTAGAATTTCCCAAATATTTGGTTGATTCGGTGGGTTTGGAGGGTTGTTCTGACCTGGTGGGCCCGGCGGACCTGGTGGTCCGGGCGGCGGAGGGTTCGGTGGGTTTGGGGGGTTGTTGAGTTGGTTAAGGAAAGGATTGTTGTTCTGGTTCGGGGGAGGGTTATTGGGTCCTGGTGGATTTACTTGATTATTCTGGCCTGCTGGGGCTTGCTGACCCTGCTGATTATCCGCTCTTCCTCGGCCTGCGTTAAGATTGGCAGCGAGTGCCATCGCCTGCAATAGGTGAGGGAGCAGGTTTTGATCGACCCCACCCCCTGCTGGTACGGCCCGGCCAGGCTGTTGGCCCGGTTGGCCTCCCCCATCATTTTGTTGCAGTCCCCCAAGGTTTACCCCAGGATTAGGCTGCTGTATTCCCGGATTCACACCACCATTTCCCCCTGCACCGGGTTGCTGGAGTCCCCCAGGGTTTATCCCCAGATTGGGCTGATTCGGAGGGAGATTATTAATAAGGTTTTGGGGAGGGTTGTTGAGAAGGTTTTGAGGAGGGTTGTTGAGAAGGTTTTGAGGAGGGTTGTTGAGAAGGTTTTGAGGAGGGTTGTTGAGAAGGTTTTGAGGAGGGTTGTTGAGAAGGTTTTGAGGAGGGTTGTTGAGAAGGTTTTGAGGAGGGTTGTTGAGAAGGTTTTGAGGAGGGTTAGGCCCTTGCGGGTTGGCCTGATTATCCTGGCCTCCCTGGACCTGCTGATTAAGAGGAGGAATAAGTCCTTGAGGATTGGCCTGATCGTTCTGGCCCCCTTGAACTTGTTGATTAAGGGGAGGATTGGCCTGATTACCTTGGCCTCCTTGGGCCTGTTGATTAAGAGGAGGAATAAGTCCTGCCTGCACACCTTGGTCCGGCTGCTGGATTAGGATCTGGCCATTCCCATTGTTTTGTTGAGGTCCCCCAGGGTCCATCCCACGGTTAGGATTCCATGCCCCCAGATCTACACCCCCAGCTCCCCCTTCATCGGGTTGCTGGCGTTGATCTCTATCCTCTCTTTCTTCTACTAGATCCATCAAAGGAACGCCTCCTTCCGCCATATTATTTTCGTGGAGGTTTTGTATATCGTGATCGTCCCACTGTTCTTTCACAGGTATTTCCTCTACACTAATTTCGTCCTCACTTTCTAGTTTAGCTTTCTTACCTGTGTCTAAAACATCCTCGGTAATAATTTCGTATGAAGACGAGGTTGATTTATCTTCTCTAGCTAATTTTCTATCAGGACCACCCCCTCTGACATCTGCGGCTGCTTGTTCTGTCTCGCTATTTTCTTCCTCGTACTCGTCCTCGTATTCTCCATACAATTCATGAGTTAGAGTGTTAAAATCTTGTGCTTTAAGCGTTACATTTTCTTCACTATCCTGATCGCTTAGCCTCTCTAAATCTATGCGCTTTTCGGGGCTTGAGTCTGCCCACTGCTTTAATATTTCGGCTGGATCAAAGGCCTGAGCTTCCGCTCCCCTACCAGCCTGGTCTAAGTTCGTTTCTACACCGTAAGTTAATCGATAGGGTTGTAAATTGCCTACTTTCTCGCTGTTTCCCTCTGCTTCCCTTCCCACTCCCCTATCCCTTCCCACTGTTTTTCCTTTAGCTACAGTGGAATAAGGAATGGACGCCCCCGGGTTGGGGTGAGTTGGTGTTACCAGTGGGTGACTGATAAACTCAAGTCGTTGGGGTAATGGATAGGTGAGAGAGCTCCCATCAGGTAGGATTACCGGATTTTCGGGGCGTTTTCCCCCTGATGGGCTGGAGTTATCCGCGGTGTTTTGTCGTTGTTTTAGATTTCCTGAAGAAAATAGGTTATCTCCATTGGAAACTTCCTGTTCGCCTTCACCTCCCGCTGCGGGCAGTAAACGATAAGGAACACTTTGGTTACACCACGGATTGTTCACATCAGATTCACAGGTGGAGCGAGAGCTAGTACCAGTTTCGTGGTCCGTAGGTGGTACGTACCCTGGGTTCCAATATTGCTGATATTCCGTGAGACGGTTCTTCCCTTCAACTCGTCCCGAGTGTGTTAGGGTTTCAAGTCCTTCGTCAAGAACCGGCCTATCTTTGGACCCTAGGTGCCAGGGAAATGGTTTACCTTTGCCACGGGTTTGGTAATTTTGTGCACCTTCGGGGCAGAGCTGCTTGGGTCTGGCTGCGACCTCCTGTCTCTGTGCCTCCCCGTCTAAGGGATTACCTACCAGGTGGCGGTTTTCCACATTCCCTGTATATGATGTTGACACATCGTGTCCTGCGGGCCGCAAAGATTGAGGCTTGGGGTTAGAGGAAGCCTCAAAGTCACCGGTGGCTGACATCAAGGATGAGCAAAACGGCACAAGTCATGTTTCGGGTATCTCCACCAAATGAACTATTGTTAATGTTAGATTTAAGACTGCGTAAGATTCGTGTATATCCAAGTCTTCGTAAGTTGCTTTCCAGAATGTCTGAGTAATTCAGACCGCGTTTAAAGTTTGTCCATTCACTTCCCAATAGTTCAAAAGAAATGAACGATGAGGGAGCTTCTTAATATGAAAGGGTTTTTATTCAATAAACATCTCATCCCGAGTCAAAGCCACCATGTATAAGTCTTCATCAGTCCACCTCCCATCTCCTATCAGCAATCAACCACATTTAGAACACGAGTTGCTCCAACGCCTTCTAGACCATTCTAGCATTCAGCTCTAACACAATCCTATGTCCGAGGTAGTGGATATTCGTAAACTCCAGTCTGTTACATGGAGTCGATGTACTTACTCCAGGTATAACTCCTTGGTTAAACATGTTTCTTCTAACCAACTAACTCACTAACTCCTCGCTCCCTACCTTGCAGCGCCTTTTATACTGGTTAACAGGTGGCGCTAGGAGCGTAAGATATTTCTCCTAGGAGTAGACTAGAAGTAGACTTGCTAAGCCTGATCCTTGTTGGATTATATATTATGACAATGTATTAAAAGTACTAAGCCATTAGTACAATGGACATATTTTTAAAGTACACTTCATTTTATCTATCCCAGCTTGATATTTAAAAAAATCAGTCAACCAACATCCCCGATATCTCCTCGATATTTTTTTTATTCTTCAGTTATTTATTACACAACTTTCGATTTCAATATAAATGCCCATACATCTTATAATCTGACTGATGCGTTTGTCGTAATATCAATCAGGCTAGCCATTGAGAATAAGATTTAACCATGAAGGTAACTGATTCTTATATATACTTTATATATGCTGAATTGTCTTATTTCTTTTTTAGTATTTTAATATTGGAAATATGACATTGAGTGGTCTGGTATTCTAACATCACTTTGGTTCTCCCCTAGGCGGCACCCCGCAGGACGTGGCTGGGATGGAGATGAGTGGACAGGCGGTGGGACAGCTGCCGGCCCTGCTCCCCAACGCTAATGACCTGCGACAGATGACCGTCCTCTCCGCTGCCGACTGGGACCGGATCCAGATGCAGCTCAACAAGCGTCAGATAGAGGAGGAGCGACATCGGCGAGCCCGGGAGGAGAAGGAGCGCCTCCATGACCTGTCTAAAAACCAGATCAAGAACTGGGCCAACACGATAGCCGTGAGTGACTTTGATGGGCTCATCTAGTGATCATCTAGATAAGACCTCGATATTACATTTCGCAAACAAATTTTGAGTTAGGTGATGCACCCACATTTTAAACCTGATATTTGAGTTTAGTTTGATGAAATATAGTGAATTGGAGTTGCCATCTTTTCTAATAATTTTAAGGGTTTCCTTTTTTTTTTGTAAACAAATTAAACCGATATACAAGAGACAATCAAGTTAATGAAGATACACAAATGAAAAGTGAATAATGATATTAAAAAGTATATATATCAGTTACGCAAATTGAATAAAATTTCATTTATTTTAGGGTAAAGGTCAGAATAAGCTGGAAAAGATCATCCTACATTTATGTTACAAAATCAAAAATATAGGGAATGAATAGTGACCCAAAGTGTATTTTTTCCCAGCTTTTATCAGTTTCCATTGGTTGAGATTTAATGCCAATATTTATTCAGGGTCAGCGTCAGAAGAAGCTGGAAGCCCGCAAACTGCGCGAGGCCAAAGAGGAGGAGGAGAGGAAGCTGGTAGACATCGAGGAAGCCAAGTTCCAGGCCCAGAAGCGTAAAGAGGCTATTGAAAAAGCCAAGACTCAACAGTATTACCAGACGGACCGCGTTAAAGGTTTCCACGTGAGTACTAACTATTTCACAGGCATTTATTGAAAAAAACAATGTCCATACTCCAAGACTGAATATTTGGTAGCGTCGGATGTGAGAAGGGAAGGAATAGCAGAGGAAATATTTTATTGACTCACGATTTTTTTTCTATAATTTTTATAAATTCGTTTTTATTCTGAAATTACAAAAAATGACGTCGAACAGATAAGTTAGTAACAGATGGAATTTTTTATTATTCATAACAGCCGCTGAAAACAATGGGATACCATATTATGATTTTACAATTTATTTAGAAAAAAAAGGAATGGCAGTTATGAGTAAGAGCATGATATTTCCACAAAAAAAGAAAGAAATCCAACTCTACATGCTCAGATAGTTGGCCTAAGTTTTATGAATATCTAATGACCTGTTTTCGTCTGATGTTTCTAGGGTGCCTTGCTGTTGACGGAGGTGCTTAAGGAGCGTGATGCACAGCTGGAGCTGAAGATGCTGAAGGACGCCGCTGCGTCAGGTAAAGAGCGCGAGTGGCTGGAGAAGTCTCGCCGCGACTATGAGGAGGGCATCATGAGGGACCAGATCCAGGCTCAAAAGGGCATGGCAAAGATGAAGAACATAGCCGGATTCCAAAAAGCACAGTAAGTATGGCCACGTGCCTTTTGTATCTCTGTAAAATATATTTGGAAAAAAAAAGATCTTACTTACGTTTATTTTGGATAAGAAACATTAATAAATTATCAAAATTTAAGATGCAACCAGCAACCGTTAATTCTATTGAAACCAATATTAATTCTTTTTAAATTTAGACTCGCACTTAAATGAATCAATAGTATTTTTTTGCAACTGGAATTTGAATTTCTCGAATACAATAGAATTTTATCAACGGTTTGTTGTACTTTTACTTCCATTTAATTTTTCTTAACTAACTTTGTGTACCTTTCTACAGGATCCGTGAGCATCTGAATTACCAGGCCCAGGAGAGGGAGGAGGACCAGATCGAAGGTGAGGAGCTGAAGCGCCTGGCCGCGCAGTACGACCAGGAGAGGAAGCGTCTGGAGGAGATCCGGCGTAAGGAGGCGACCACTCTCATGGTGGACAACGTGCGCCAGATAGATGACGTCCAGAAGATGAAGCAGATTCACCAACAACAGGAAGAGGTGAGCAAAGCTTATATTGTTCGATGAAAAAAAAATAGGAGAAACATGTTTGGAAGCAGTTGTATATTTGAAAAAGAACAGAAACCAAAAGTTCCGGGTGTGTGCATGTCACTCTTGATTATTGTCACGCTCTTGCTTTCAAAAGAATACTAGAAAATGATAGTATACTCTTACTAGCTTTGGCGTATATCGTTATTGCTTAAAGTTGGGAAAATTAGTCCATGCCTAAACCAGTAAATAAATGAAAATAATGTACAGTCAAGACTTGACTTGAGATCCAAGATTTTACTCACGATAAGTATAAGTGCAACAAAGTGAGTGCACTCTCCACCTGCCTACATATCACTCATGAAACAAATGTCGGTGTATTTCAGGAGGAAGACGAGGAGTGTCGCATCTTTGCCGCAGCTAAGAGGAAGATGATGAAGCTCCGCGCAGAGAAGGAGAGGCAGCTTCACAATGAGAAGCAGGAGCGACTTGACAAGATCCGCGAGAAGCTCAACGCCCAGATGCAGCAGAAGATGGACGATGAGGACGAGCGTATCCGGCGCGCTCAGGAGGAGGCCGAGGCCAAGCGGTCCAAGGAGGACGCAGAGAAGGAGGCGTGGAACGCTAAGATGCAGAGGGAGATGGGAGACCACCGCAACAACCAGGTAGGGACTTTTACCTATGGCACATGCCCAACATCAGAGATGCTAGATGCGATGTTGATGGTCAATTAAGTTTTGTAGAAATTATGTACTGCTATGATAATTGTGTTAATCAAAGCGTACAACTATATTTATAGTAGGTCGTCTAGTTAACAGTCTATAAAAGAGGACAAAAACCTTCCACAGAGAAAAAGGTACATTGTGGTTTTATTCTTGTAAAGAGTCAATCTATAAAAGTACATATTATCTTCGTCTAGATGCGTGAGAACGAGCGTAAGGTTGCGGAGGAGAAGCAGCGGGAGTTGGAGATGTTGGCGGTGAGTAAGGCGGCTGACACCCAGTTCGCCCAGAACGAGGAAGCCAAGAGGATCAACCGCTTCCAGAATCTCAAGAAACTTCAGTCATTCCATGGCAAGCAAATGGTAAGGCAACTCTTCTGACCTAATTTTTTCTCTTAGTAATATGGCATATGATAATATATCAAGTAAACGTATCATACCTATAAATCTTTTCACTTTATAATGGCTACCTATGTGAGGTAGTAATATTGTCTGTTATTACACTGATTCAAGTAAGTTTCACATCTATTGCATACATGATAAATAGAGAAATACCACACAAAAATTTGACTTTGAATTATTCGACCCTCTCAATAAAATCTATTTAAATGTTGTCATGTTGGTTTCCCTTATATACATTCTTGCTGTTTTCTGTCTTACACCCAAAACTCATTTCGATATCTCATTGTTTTCAGAACGAGAGACAAGAGGTCTCAGCAAAGGACCGGCAGCAACAGCTGGCCCAGGACGAGCGTAACCTGGAGCTTCTGGGGCTGGAGGAGCGACAGTTCCAGGAGTATGCGTCCAAGGTCATTGACCACTGCGAGAAGGGCGGCCGTAATGTGTACCCACTCCACAAGGCTGCCCAAGTGGGAGCGGGCGGAGGTCGGGGACCGCTCTTCACCGGTAAGGGCGGTATCCGACCCAGCTACATGGTGTCGGATCAGTCAGGAGTACAGATGCCCAACTACCAGAGGGCAACGACCGACGAGACCAAGCGCCAAATCTATGGAAAGGGACAGTCACATAAGCGACTTGGATTTGTTTGGTAGATTTAACACACAACCGGATTTAATACTGACACTTTTGGAATTTACATCCCCGCAAATGGTAAGAAATACAGCATAAGAGATAAGGAAGTAAAGGACCTCATACAGTATATACATTGCTATATGTCAAGACTACCAGGAAAAAAATTAACATTCAACAGAAAATGGGTTCAGATATAGAGGTTGATCGAAGCCCTTCTTTCCCTTTGAAGAAAAGCAGAAGTGGAACTTTCGTTTCGCATGTGGATAAAGAAGGGTAAACTTAAAAGATCCCATTTTGAACGAAAAAAAGAAGCTCAACCAAAAGTATTTGCAATAGTATATTCAACTTTATACTGATCCTACGAGTGAACTGTTTTATCAGTTGTCTGATATACTTGTGCAAGTTTGTATCCTCAGAGTATAGACTGATCAAATTTGTAATTTTATGTCGTGTGGGTGTCTTGTTATAGCATGCCTTATTGTGGTTACACAAAATGTGGTCAAGTGTGGTGGCACAATCAAATAATAGATCTTTAATTGACTGTATGTTCGCAATATTATCTAAGATTGTCCTGTGCCAAAACCAATCCCACAGTTTAGTCGGTAGAACAAAGATATCTGTGATTCAAATTGTTTTAAAGAGTGAATTTGACAACGTATTCTGTTACGACTTTGTGTTATTACAGTGAAAGGATTTACTTGTCAATAAGTAATGAAAGCTCTACTCAACCCTTGTAAATACAATGTATAGGAATATATAGTATATGTTAATTCTTACGTCTGTGATTGTGATTTTAGACGCAATTTGATGAAGATTTACACTCGCATTAAAGATGCATATCCATTACATTTAACTATAATTCATGGTAATAAACTACTTTTAATCTACAATTATTGTTACTGCCTTTCTTCCTTGAGAATTTAAATGTCTAGGTCAATCGGGCTGAGAATTTGTGCTACCTTATATCGATATCAAAATAAAATAAAATTGGGAACCTATGTACATATATCAATGTAGAACAAATCTTTTATCATTTATATCATTTATTAAATACATTCATGGTGTAAATTCTTTGAGTTTCCCTGAGTTGTAGTGAGAAGTATATAATCATACAACAAAATTTCACTGATCATATTTGGTATAGCATTAACGATGGAATATCTTACAATAGTCACAAAGGCTTATACACTACATATACAAATCAAGTGCACTTCCTTCAGTGGTACTTCTATAAAGTGAAACATAAACGTGATAATTGAACTTCGAAAACTAATTATGTAAATCTATGTACACATTTCAGCTAGAATATTTACGTTTTTTCGCAGTACTTTTATTTGTCCTTCCACATGTTGAGTTACAAAGCACCAGCCTCTACGTATCTGTGCTCATTAGAACACGTATGCTTTCTTTGGGGTCCCAATGGATGTGGTTACACACTTTTATTTCTAATATCAGCAAGAAACGAGGCGGAACAATGACATTTATTTCAGAATTAATTCCATAGTTGGAATCTCTCAGTCTTGGAAATTTAAGAACCATTATCTTAGCACCAATCCTCACATACATGGCCTTTTCTTGTCACAACTCGTAGTAGTTTTAAATATCTCACTTTACGTCCACTATGAGGTATTACCACCACTTTTCGTAGATGATCCGGTGCTTGCCGAGACCCAGCTCCAGCAGGTAGCCCTCCATATCGTCCAGCATAGGGCTCGGTCCACAGATGTAGCTGGTGACCGGTGTGCCCCCGGTCTGTAGCAGTTTAAGCTGCTCCTCCAGGGCCGCCTTGTCGATACGACTGACTGCACCATGCAAGGACACGAGGAGAGGTTTAGTCAAACTAATTGCTGATGTTAGGTGCATCGGAAAGTAAAAACAAGGAATATAGCGTTTGGAATTAACAATGATTTAAGGGATTGCTACATTTCATGATGACCACTTTCAATGACATTAAATTATATATTTTTTAGAAGGTCACGTCTTGCTTTTCTTTCTTTCTTTCCTTTTTTTCTTTCCTTTTTTTTCTAATTTGCTCATTTAATTTGATAACTAATTTACAATAATACTAGATTTTCGGGTACTGCCGTACCAAAGGAGGCAAGCGGTGGATTGCGCAATCATTATAACAAGTTACCATTTTAGTACTAAACATGTGCCTGGAGAGTGTGAGGAATTTGACAGTGAAACATTCTTTGTCAATCTCCATGTATCCCTATGGGAAAAAGATTTGCTGTTCCTGGAGAGTGATGACCTACTTTCTTTACTATAGGAAATTCCTATTTCAATTTTAAATTGGACTGTTTCTACCGATTTAACTTTCAACACGTTAATTTCAACCGTCGCTATGACGACCGTCTATTTACCTTTTCAACAGTGTTAAAAGTTGATATACCAAGTCGTTTTAGAGCAAATTTTCAATCCTGACGAAGACTATCAAAAGTCGAAACATGTTGATTACACAAATCTCTCACTAATAAAACAACCTGTTCAACAAAACAACTGGAGTCGGGTTTGGTGTGATTAAACTTTATTTTTAACTATTTCAATTTTGTAACAAAATTTATGGATTGTCTCCCAAATTACAAGAAAACAACCAAATATTTCAGAATTTTAGAACCAACCCACCATATACTAGAAACAGAAGTAGAGAAATACATATAGTTTGAAGATTCTAATGCTGGCATTACTGAGAAAAGTGGAACGAAAAATTTGTCACAAAATTGTAACAACTATTTTGACCCCCATTGAAATGCATTGAGACAACCTGGTGTAGAAGGAGTGTAGAGAAGGTCGGCGGCCTAAGGCCCGCCTCCCAAAAATATTTTACTTCACGTTTAAGATATTGATACAAAACAGAACAATTCAGGAGGAAAGTCATTAAATGAATTAAGAATTTATCTCAATAGCAATTGGCCATGGACATAATAGTACACTTACATTTGACCGAGTCGTTACTTGTGCCGCCTGTCTCCTGTGTTACAAAAAACTTGCACTGTATACTCTCCTTGTTTCTATCGGCGATCTCTTGAATTTTGTCCTGTAACATAGAGGAAATTTGTTTTAATATTATTATTACGGACACATTTGAATTCATGGGACATATTTTCGCTTGATTCTTAAAATGACATTCAAAATCTCTAACAATTTACCAGTAGCTTGATCTGGATAGTGCATGTACCGGTAGTTAGTGCCCCACAATGGTCATTAGGCCCACCAAAAAAATTAGTTGTGTTCAGGTATCATTGGTCCCCAAAAAAGGGTGGGCAGGTCCACTTTTCTTTGGAACTTTTTAAACATGACTTACTGACTCAAATTATCAGCATGTAATTACGTCTCCTGCATCTGCAAACTCTAAGAACACACTTTGCCACATCTCCTATAAATTATCAACATACAGTTTTGAGCTTTGATAATCTCTTCCATACAGTGCTTGCTGTAAAACAGAAGTTTTCTGAGATAAGGTCACTTTCTGCCGTGATGCCTGACCACAACAATTTATGGCCCTATTTCCCCATCCCCATACACATACACTGACCCTGAAAATGAGTTCCTCCTGGGTGCGGGCGCTGTAGAGCATGCTGACGGTGACAGGCAGGTTGAAGTGGTGGCGGAGGTGGGCGGCGTGCTGCAGGATGGAGTAGACCGGGTTGATGCCCACCCCACCGGCCAGCAGCAGGAGGCTGTGCGGCTTGGCCCCGTGCCGCGGGCGGTAGAAGAAGTCACCACCCACACACAGCGTCACCTCACACCCCACGCAGCACTGGTCAATGGCAAACATATGAAGAGGTCATTAATATGATTATCTATTTAACTAAACATGGTAATGGAATGGTAAAAATAATTCATGTCAACCATGGAATCAATTATCCCTTTCTCTGATTGCAAAGAATTTATAGAAATGAAATCTTATGATTTTACCATGCATTTGAAACATCCCCAACATAAATAAGAATGTTTTAAAAAAAATAACACTTTCGTTAAAGGGAGCCAAAACCAATAAATTCAACGACATTTTTCTAACTCAAATAAACATGGATATCAATTCCCTGAGCATAGTACTGGCCTTTGTTAAAATCTAAAATATGAAATATGACAGAAAATCATTAGAAAAATGTATATATATACACACAGTGACACCAAAAAAAACGATATTTGAATAAGTTAGTTCCATTTTCGGTATGCTACCATATTTATTGTTAAATAAATGTTTAAAAAAGATAGTTAATTACCAGTCTGAATTTAAAAAAATAAACAAGAGAGGGAAAGACTGCTACACACAAACTGGTTTGCTGGTATTCTTCTTAGATTATTCACATTTAAAAGAAAAAAGAACATGTAAGATTTTATGAAAATAGATGAATAACTCTCTGTTAAAGAAAAACTGGATAATCCCTAATTTGCTGTATATATACTTTGACATTTTTGCTACCTTGTTTACAGTTTTTTTCCTGACTCTAGTTGAAATCAGTGCATTTTGTACAGCGTTTGGTCAGAAATTAAAAAAAAATTCCTTTCTTTAAGAAGGTATTACACTAGAGAATAGTATGGGGTGATTCTATTCCCACCTCCACGGGACCTCGCATCCACAGGAACACGTACGATGACTGGTAACCCAAAGTGAAAGGTGTCAACCCCATGCACGATGATTTCCGTCACCGCCACGGGTAGCCTCGCAATATGACGGATAATCATCGCGCGTGGGGTGCAATCATCGCACCTCGGAAAGCCACGTGGGTGTGGAAATAGATGGTCCCAATAGCACGGGTTAGATAGATATAGTACATATGAAATAACTTAGACCAAGGACTGACCTGTGTGTGGACCCAGTGGGCGGGCGGGTGCATACTGAACTTGACGGCCAGATCCAACTCCTGGTGCGACTCAAGTCTGTGCGGGGCCGAGCTCATGGAGAACCCGCCAACCTTGGACAGGCCAGGGATCATCAAGTCTACCCTGTCAGTGGAAAAAGCGAGGATATTTCTAACTTCTGCGTTTACAATTTCATAAATAGTACTAAACTTGTTTCCTTTTGAAAATTTATATGAAGCCTATGTAATATTTTTCTAAGCAAACATACTCCTATTGATCATGAAAAGTGTATATCATTTACTATATCTATTTCTAATAATCTCTTTTCAGGTCTTCATTTCATATTAGCAGCAATTTTTTTTTCCTAGTTTCTTTTTTTGTCTAGGATTACCATTGTCCTGGGTGGAAGTGCAGACTGGTATCGTCCACCTTCAGCGTCACGCCTTTCACTGTACTAGACAGGTTGGTGATGCTCTTCACGTAGGCCTTACTTTCATTCTGAAATAATAAAAAACAAAAATCAAATCTTAATCAACTAATGCACATGTGCAAACGTCGATTCATTAAAGGAGATGCTTTTCTTCGATGCCAATTTCAGACTGTATATGCCAAACTACTTTTACAGTGGATTTTTATTTGTTTTTTAAAGCTGCATTTCTATGGGGAAATTGTCCGTAAATCAATTGATTAACGTCACTAAAAGTAGAATATCAAGATCTCTTAATTCTGATATCATTTATACAGTACACACAATCTAGATTTAACATTATGTGGTAACTTAATCCTACAAGAATGTTATCGTGGTCTTTAGAATATTGTACATTTGTACGTAGATAAATGTCCTTACGACTGAGCGTGTGTGACCAGCCGTCCTCTCGAGATGGTCAGGTCTGGATGACTCTGACTGCATGGCTCTGGCTAGGTGACGCCACAGGGTAGAACTGGGAATGTCAGTGGGAAAAAAACTACGGATAAATATAGCATGGCCCTAGGATAGAAATTAAATGTGTGAATTATTTGACATAGTAATGAAAATAGCAAGGGACCTTCCATTTAGTACGTACGCAAAATTTAAATTTTTTTAGACCCCCCACCCCCACCCCCACCCCCCTTGGGCTAAAATATCCAATTTGGGTTTGTACAGGAACTTACACAAATTTTAAAAAATGTCAGTCCCCCCCAACTCCCCAACCCTGGGGCCGTACATAGTTAATGGAAGGCCCCGAAATGAAAGCCACACTAAGGAGTAATATTTCTGAGTAACTGGAGATTTCTAGTTTAAACTACTGCAAAATCTAATGCGTGGAAGTAGTAGGGAAAAAAGGCGAAAGGATAAAATCCGTGTAGATAGTGGTCTCACACAAACGTACAATTATGATCCTCTTCCAGGTCAGGAACATTAGATTGTCAACATTTTGCCCAGACGTTGCTAGTCTTTTCACACTTGCTAGCCTATCCTTTGTGGTTCAATTAACATTATCAAAAAGAAGGAAATTCACCAACACCCTAATAATTGCTATGTTTGACTATGTTAAACTACATAAGCCCCACTTACAATTACTGTTGATTCCTGAAGAATTTGACGTTTTCAACATGAAGCTTCACTGAAAGTTCCCATGAGAAACAAAGAGTCAAAACATCTGACTGAAGACGTTGCAAGTGACTTTGGACAAGCACCTACAACCAGCTGATGAAGTCGGAAAGGAACAAGAGCGGCAAGATATTCAATGGATAGGCCTCGATATGATATAGAAATTAGATATAGATCTACCCAGTAACTTGGGTTAAAGGAGGAACGTTGAGAATAATCAGAAGGTGTAGTCTACTGTTTACAATTACATGTTACTCTTTGATATATTTCTGTCATGATATGATCAGATTATGTATTATGATAATATGAATAACGTTACCCATAAATTATGGGCATTTCACCATTTTTGGACCACAATTTTCCCAAAATAATATCACGGGGTTTAGTCAAACAATGCTGAATATAATCAGACTTTGGTATCAAATTTTAGGAAATGTCCAGGGGAACAACTTTCTAATCAAAATGTTTCTCTAAAATCAATCAATCATTTTTCATGGTAATTATAGGAACCATTTTAAGCTTTCTATGGTTACCATGGCAACCAAAATTCGAAGGTCATATTTTCTAAATCCTGTGATAATGTGCTTCATGATCAGATAATGTTTTTGTTATCAAAAACAATGACAGAAAATTACAATTTGAGCAAACAAAAACACCAATGCTTATGACTTTTTGTTAAAGTCCATTGTGATGCCGTCAACAAAGGGTTTTAGCCCAAAGCATAGAGATACATAACATTTAAGTCTAGATCTATGCCCAAAGTTATAACCGTATTCAGAATTTCAGGGTAATGAAATCTGACGTTACGTCATGCCATCTTCGGGTCGAAGGAGGAAAAGAAGACAGGAAGTTTGTCAAAGAATATCACATGTAACAGCTATCAATTACATAGGCCCTAATGAAAATGACACATGTATGAATATGGATTTTTGGAAAGTTATGTAACAAGGATAATATGATGTTGTTCTAACTTCTAACGTTAGTTCACGGTTGAACTTGAAGTTGAAGACAATTCACAAGTCGCACCACCTCACCTGACTGGGGATGTCGCATGGTAACATCTCCGAAGACTTTGGACGAGCATCGATTCACTTCTCTACACCTCGGCCTTTATCTCTGCTTCAATGTCGACCAACAACACTGACAGATTGTACTTTCATAACAGAAGGGGGTTAAAAGAACCGTAAACACTCGCTGCAGCTTTGGAAATGACGACCTGTGACGCCAGTGCTGCCACCTTGTGGTTCAAACTCAAAACACCAGGGGGCGCCACCATTCTGTCGAGGGAAAAGAGAAAACTTCATCAGTTTTGTGTTGCCATTTACGAGGAAATTCATACATTCACGTTGAATATATATAACACTATTTATGGTAGGTATCGAGTTTGTTATCACATTGTGTATGTGATGATGTATATGAGTGTGAATTCGTTCAATTCTGAATAATGACCCTTTCTTCCTGCTTTATGCTGAGCGATAATATGGTAGGTGAACGAATCAAAACAAACATTGCAACTTCACTTCAATCTTCATGTTTCACCGCCACGGAGTCGTTAAATTTTGGAGCGATAGACTATCTACACTACATGTATACAATCTATATCATGATATCTTACTATGTTATAGTTACACAATAGTTTACCGACCATCAGTTACAGATACATGGTTGACAACTGAAAGTGACAGACTCACGACGGTCACGTCTTTGAAAATTTGATGAATCACCAGTGTCAGTGATTTTAACTGTTAGATCTAGATCTAATGATATTAGCCTAGCTCTGTGGATCCTTCTATCACGACAAGCAGTGTACGATGTATTGAGTAGAGTCGATCATTTGGCTAATATTAGACATAACATTAGACTACAGGACCAGCCTAGTAACAAAGATCTATAAAAAGCTACGCTCTTTTCTCCTTGCTAGTATATTGAATCAGACCTGTCAATTGATTAGGTACATTGTTTGGACCCCCGTGGAGATCCGGGCTAGGGGTTCCTTCTGCAGCCTCCTGGGAAGAATGCGTCCCCAGCAGCACCTTGCTGTTTGTAAAAGGTGACAAATGGGGAGACCAGTCTCGATATCTCAATTGGTAGAGTGCCCGCTTCAAATCTGGGAGGTCTTGGGATTTAACCCTGGCCGAGTCATACCAAACACTTTAACAATGGCGGGGGTCACTGCTTGCTTTGTACTCGGTATAAAGTATGAACCATGACACATGACTGGTCGGCCTGGTCAGGGCTCACGGAATTTTAAAATGGCTAGGTGTCCTGCAGACACCCTGGCCATGCGTCATGGGTGTCGTGCACCATAAAACTAGGGGTCCCATTGCCTCGTTCTTGTTATAAAGGTATGATTTTCAGGGTGTCCACAGGACACCCTGAGGGTCCTGTTTGGGTGTCCTTTGCCTTTTACGGGTGGACAGGACACCCAGGACGCTGGATTTCGTGAGCCCTGCTGGTATCAGTATAATTTGACTGGGTGGGGTATTGTGTATTGACTAAGTCACGATAGTCAGTGGGTACTAATTTCAATGGGGGGGGGGGGGGGGGTGGAGGTAGTCAATCTCAAAGGTGTTAAAAAGCCATCTGCTGTAAATAGCAAACATGTGAACAGGCCTTTAACTGAATGTCCATCGTATGACTAATGTTTGTAGTCAGTAGATCAATATGACATCAGTACATTGAATTGACATATGCCTCAACCAATTATTCTCAAGGGTCAGTAAAAGCATCATTATTCATCAACAAGGAGACAAAACCTAGATCTACAAAAATATACTCCATCTATTGTTGTATCAGTCAATGAAAATATTGTAAGGATAGCGAATCCACAATATAGTTTATATGGGCATAATTAATTAAAGCTTTATATTACACAAACGTTTCTCGGTTCATACCACCTTCCTCATCTAATTTCCCTGTGATATTGCACCAAATCAGTGATGGCATGCATTTCTCTCTTCCGCAGGGGCAGAGATGGCTGATCCTGCCGTACTCGAACAAGATGCAGTTGGATTTGCCACCCGCGCAGTGTCCTGCGACCAGGCTTCACTCTATGACACGGCAGTATTCTACTACCAGGTAAGTTTTTTACTGGAAAAACGTCCCACTTTGATATATCTAAAATTGAATCTTTAGGAAACGTACACCTGGACAGGACTTAATGTAGTAAGGTATTTCCAGCAAGACTAATATTTATGGCAAGGTGCAGAATGATAAAGGTTAAAAATAACTAAAAAAAAACTTGTACATATACATGACCTGTAGGGGATGTGGCCACCCAGAAGAAACCCAAAAACACATACTGCAGAGATGCCATATTTCCTTCTTTTTCCGGATTTCCGGATTTTAGGTCGTACCAACCCATAGTTGTTATCAAGTCGGTAATTATGAGCAAAAAGTATTGCAGTATTAAAAATATTTATTACCAGGCAGTAGATAGAGTATATCAGAGTTGATTTTGAATTTTAGAGTGTATATACTATGATATTTACTTCTTATTAGATCTTCCTGCTTGAAATCCAGAAAGTTAGTCTCAAAACTTTCCGCATTTTTCATGTTTATAGAGTGGCATCTCTGATACTGGAAGACTGCCCCGAAATAAACCGAGACCCAAACACAAAAACCCAAAGAGACCTAATCTTCAGTGAGGACATTAAAACCCAAAGAAAAGCAGCAAAGAACATCATCGAACAAAAATTCAATAACATAATTGAACAACAGCGTAGCTCGCACCAAGGCTGAGTGACCCGGTACATCCGGGGAACATGCACAAAGAAAGAAAGAATCTGAAAGAAAAGAAAAGGAAGAACAGCCGTCTATTAATTGTTAAAGCATAGAGATACAAATATGTCTGTGGTTGAAGTAAACTTTGAAAAGTTTTAAATCTGATGGGATTTTCATATGAAAACCTTTTCCTAAGTGGTGATAGATAGGCCTGTTGTTAAATGTACGATAAATCCTTTTCCCGGTTTCAGCTTTAAATATGAACGTTTATAAATTTGTGTACATAGGAATGAACATTATGGTCTATCTCCTTGTTTTATCCAGGAGGCGGCGGCGGCCCTAATGGCCGCAGCTCAGGCCGGGTCGCCTCACCTACAGAGCGTCATCCAGAAGGCCAACGAGTACAGCATGAGGGCCGAGCAGCTCAAGGGCCTGAGTAAGTGATCAATTCTGTCAGGACATGTACAATGTACTGCTGGGATGGATCCAGGGAACTCACGAACTGAGTCAAAAGGCAAAGCCCGGCCCCCCACACACCCGGCCCCACCCCACCTTCCGAGAGCCTGTATATGCCCCTGAGTTCCGAGGTCATGCATCCAATATATTCCTAAAGTAGATTGACGTACTTCAACATTTTTACAACTTTGATACGTACATGATATTTAGAGTAGTAAGTGAAATGTGGCGAGGTTGTGCTTTGATCGATGCTACCGCTGTAAGTTTAAAAAAAGATATTTAGAGTAGTTACAGGTAGGAAGTATAAGTAAAACTAGGTATTGGATCTCTGACTGTCAAATCGTTTTATCTGGTGCCTTCACATCGACAAGGAGCCATCTATTGATTACTTACGTATCAGGGAGAGTTAGAGCTAGGGGGTCCAGATTCTTGAAAATATGCGTACATCCCAGTATAAAACTAACGCATACAACTACAACCAACATGGGGTGGGGGGGTCCAGAAATCCAGAGTGCGTACGTAAATAATGGACGGTCCCCTAAACTATTCCCCTTACAGAACAAGACGTGACGAGTTTCGCGGCGCCGGAGAAGTCCCCTCAGCAGCTGGACATGGAGCGGGCCGTGTTCCTGGTGGAGCAGGCCTTCGAGGAGGACGTGGCCAACAACAAGAAGGAGGCCCTCGAGCTCTACATGCAGGCCGCAGAACTCTGCATCAAAATGGTCTGTCAGCATTTTATATGTATAAAATTCCCTTACTCAAACTGAAGAAAATGAATAAGCAACTGAATGTTAGTTTACATTTATTAGCCGAGTTTATATCAATTTTAATCACAGATCATAGTTTAGAATAATGTTATGCAAAGTAGAAAAGAATATATATATATAACAACAAATGATATTTAGTATATGAAATAAACCAAAAATATACAAACAAAAATAAATGATTTACATAAATAATACTTGTTTAGGTATTTATCATTTTGATATTTTCAGACTCTAGAACCTAGGTGCACCATTTTGATGTTTCACTTTACTAAAAGAAACGGCTGCGCTCTGAATTATATCTTAAAAATATAACAAACGGACAACCGTCTGGTGTTAAGCTAAGCCTAGTTTCCTTTCAGTATTTTTTCAAATGTTTACTAAATGTTAACTTTCTTTTGAACAGAGACCGACTGCAGCACCCAACATGCAAGGGAAAGTGACAAAGTTAGCAGAGCAGGCTCTAGAAAGGTATGTACATGTTATGAAAATAATATTAGACATGTAATGAATTACTGATAATAAAATAAAATTTAGGTATGATATAATAGACGCTTATTTCACACATCAGCATAACCAAAGTTTAAAATTATAAATTTCTGTCGTACCACTGATTATATTCAGAATTTAGGAGTTTTCTAGTATAACAAAATTAGTATTGAATCTCCTTTATTCATTTGAGTAATGACTAATCTTCCATACATAATCATATCTTATAAAAGGTATAAAATCATGATTAATTTTTTTTCTGCCATCCTAGGGCGGAGATTCTGAAGGTGGAGACCCAACTGACGAATCTCCCTGAACCAACAAACGAGTTGTCCCCGCCCGAGAAGCGCCCGGAGACCCGGTCCCCCGGTCAGACCCGGCGCGTGGTGCGCCCGCTCGGCTTCTCCCTACAGGAGGACGAGCCCAAGGCCAAGCCCCAACACGGCACTGTGAGGAGGCCCCCCGCAGGAGGGGGAGGAGGGGGTGGAGGGGGAGCAGGGGGCTATACCAAGGAGGAGATACAAGTGCTGCGGTAAGACTGTGATATATTTAGGAAAATGTTATCAGTATTTTACCTTCCTAGAATTATGTTGAACTTTGATCATTATTTTACTAGGCTAATGTAGATTTCATATGTATAGGAAAGTAGAGCTAGTATTGAGTCTTGAGTCAGTTTGACACTTTATGCTAAATATAAGATATATTTATCATTATTTGAATAACTATTTTAAGCCCCTACAGGAAACTATGGTGCACATCACCACGACATGTATACGTAACTCCTCCATAAGATAACGACTATAAAAATGTGACTGAATACGAGAATCATTAAACACCTACTTGCCCTTTCAGGTATACATCATACATTAACGAGAGAGAATATGTGCCGTTCATGTCGGTCGATATGAAGGAACGATTTGCATACCCAGTGCCATTTACGTAAGTAAACTATTCCAGAATATCTCTTGATAGCATGGTTTTATTCTCATCAACAGGCTCATGCATCACGAACAATTATACGTCAAATTGCTCTAGTCAAATGAATGTCAAATAGAAAGTTATTTCCCAACTATAATAGTTCTTTCGGCATTTTATGACGTGGAGGTAAGTTTAGGCGTAAGCATTTTATTTGCAGCATGTTTTGTTTCACTTCAGAGATATGTTTCCGGATGAACGCATATCTTCACTTCAGTCAAATTATTATTTCGTTGTATGGTGCCTTCAGAAAATGCTAGGAATATTGACTAAGTCAAAATACACAATTTTTCTCAATGTTAATTCCAATATTCTGGCCTTTTCGCTAAAACAGCTTTTATTCAAATTCTATTATTTTTCTCAGGGATAAGCACGGTATGCTGGCCCTGTCGCCCAAACAGAAGACGCGCTTCAGTAAGTTCGTCCGCCCGGAGGACTACCTCCAGGACCCCAAGATGATCCTCGCCATCTCCAGCTTCAGCATCAGACAGGTGCGTCAACATCTGGCAGCTCTTTGTGCCATTGCTTTCAACAGAATTGTCAAGACTCTCATGCTCGATGAAATAATATAATCATTGGGGACAGTATACACCCTTTTCATTGCTATGACAAGATTCCACCTGTGACATGTTACTACCGTATTTTGGGTATTCATAGGAACTGACAGCACTGCTCAGTGCATTCATACGGTTTCTGTGAACACATACACCTTGCCACGTCTCACAAAGTTTTTTTCATGAATATAATGGAATGAATGTCGAACTAATAAGCCAGTAGGTTCTTTAGAGCAGATTAAATTATAATATATGTCAAAGATAATGGTATTTTATGTAAGAATGCATGAATAGGTTGTCGAACATTTACATCTAAGACAGACAGTACTGAAATGAAACACGTCCTTGCAAGAACTATTTCTTGGTATTCTTAGTGTAAAGGGTGTTAAATTCTAAACCCCTACTCTTTTTTTTCAGACGGTGATCTCAGATTGTTCATTTGTGGCGTCTTTAGCCATCAGCGCTCAGTACGAAAGACGCTTTAAAAAGAAACTAATAACAAGGTAAGATGACCATCTATTAAGAGTCGATCGTTATTTAGCTTGAATAGTGGAATTTAAAACCACTCATTCTTATCAATGTCCAGCGACTGTCTTAGTATTCTACCACTTCTCTACAAAGTCATGTAACAGTAGCAATTTCAATAACCAACATAAAAATAGGAATATATAAACATATTGCGTTATGAGACATTTAAATCATGTCCATCGACCACTTTTGAAGCCATATTATTTTCCAAAAGAGAGAGATACTATGATATTAGTTTGAAAAAATTACTTCCATGTGAAATAACAATGGGCACGGCCTAAGGTTATTTTTGAAGGAAAAAAAATATAATAGACATTGAAATTCCGTTTGGGAAAAAAAAGTAATATGATATTATCTTATCCGAGGAGGGGCAGCTTCATTTCATTTCACCTCCATGTGTAATAAATTATATGCGTTACCCCTATAAACAATTAATCTTTCTACCCCCCTACCAGCATCATCTACCCCCAGAACCGTGCGGGTGAGCCGGTGTACAACCCGTGCGGTAAGTACATGGTGAAGCTGAACCTGAACGGGGTGCCGCGTAAGGTGGTGATCGACGACTACCTGCCCGTGAGCCGGGAGGGCGAGCTGCTCTGCTCCTACTCCAACAACAGAAACGAGCTCTGGGTCTCACTCCTAGAGAAGGCCTACCTCAAAGTCATGGGCGGCTACGACTTCCCCGGCTCCAACTCGGTGAGTGTCCTTGAAATAGTTTTTCTTTTAAGTTTTCTCGCTACGTCTCTTGAAACAGTCTTTGAAATAGTAAGATTATAGTGATCAATTTCTTTGTCTTTTTTTCCAGATGATATCTTAAAATTTATTTCATAGTTGCCAAAAGCTTAGCCGTTAATTATTGGAAATTTCCACGTATTGTTAGTCAATTTTTGTGTGGATGTCTTCAAAAAGATGACTGGACCTTGTTATTTCTAAACCCATAAAACATTGACTCATCATGCAGATACTCTCTGTTAGTAAATTAAATAGTGGAAAGATATAACGTAAAGGTATCCTATCTATTCACACAACCTTGTCTAAACCAAATTATTTTCTGTTGGTTAGAACATCGACCTGAACGCATTGACAGGGTGGATCCCAGAGCGAGTGGCCATCCGGCCGGGGTCGGAGGACTTCCACGCTGACAAAGAGTTTGCTCGGATCATGGACCGCTTCCACAAGGGGCACTGCCTCATCACCATGGCGACCGGAGAAATGACCGAGGCGGAGGGTGAGCGGGCCGGGCTGGTACCGACCCACGCCTACGCCATGCTCGACATACGGACAATCAAAGTAAGGGGCTTTCTGACAAATAAAAGTCTTGGGAAAAAAGTGAGGGTTTGTCCGCATGGAAGATCTTGATATTTTATTTATCGAGATTCTAAAGTGTCTTGAAGACAATAATAATCGAGTCATGAATATCTAAATGGGGAAGCTGTTTGAAAATAGAATGTAAATTATTCTGAATTACAAATGTCATACAAAGGTGGACGCTGGACGCTCCAACCGTGAGAATTTTACATTGAAAAAAAATCAATTTTGGCCAAAACTAAGTGTGTGTGTGGGGGGGGGGGGGGGGGGGGCGGGGGGGGGGGTGCTAAATCTGCCACTCATGAATATGGCGTATCTTGTTCCGATGTATGTCAGGAACACTATGGCTCGCTGCAATGAAATTGTACATCAACGCTACAGTTTTTCGCTACTCTTAAGAAAATTAATCCACCAGTTTGCACATTGTTAACAGTGCTTTAAATATCATGCTTGTTTTCCCTGTATAACGTATTAATATATGCAGTTAAACAAATGACACAGCATGGATGTAACATTTTCTCCCCAGGGAATAAAACTAGTGCAACTCAAGAATCCGTGGAGTCACATGCGATGGAAGGGGAACTATTCAGAAAAAGATACCATGCACTGGACGCCGGACCTCAAGAAGGCCCTGAACTTTGACCCCGAGAGCGCCGCCATGGTGGACAACGGTAGGGTTATTTCTAACAGAAAAGCTTCAGAATATGAATAAAAAGAATAGGAAAGTGATTTTAAATGTATTCTTCTGTTGCAATAATTTTGCTGGATTCTATTAATTTGGATAAGGAAATACTTCTTTCAATTTTCATAGACAGAAAATTAATGTGGTTAGTGAATTCACATAAAATCTAATTTCTTTTGTTAATTATACGTTTCAGAAGCTTTAAGCAAGGCTTTCCTCCTTATTCGGTACCTTAAAACTAGGGTTTAGTGCCCAGAGTTATGTGTTATTTGCTGCAGAGTCACCCAACCTCCGCTGATAAAGTACTGGTATTTTCCTCTAGGTGTCTTCTGGATTGACTATGAATCTATCCAGCGGTTTTACGACGTCATCTACATCAACTGGAACCCGGAGCTCTTTAATCACACAACGTGTATTCACCAGTAAGTGACTGATTTAACATGTGATTTACCTGACGAGTCTTTGCTCTTCAGGAATTTTGACTCAACCGAGAAATTAAGGCAACATCCTTTGCAATCGATAATACATGTATTACACTATCAAATAGGTTGTGGACGTTTATGTGTGTTGTAGGTAATGATGAAGAACTACGCTTTTAGAGAAATGTGTGCGTGTTACTGACCAGTGATGTCGTATAATCAGAAACACCTTTTGTAAATATTGTCACGTTTTCGCAAAATTGGGCTAAATTATGTTGTGATATGGAAAACGACAAACACATATTCGTGAGATAATAGATGCTATTTTCACGCTGTACACATCTACGGGGATATCCTATAAACGCATGTACGTATGTTGTGAATGTGAATATGTTAAAAGTATTCAATTGTTTCGCTGCCAGCACGTGGAAGGTGAAGGAGGGCCCAAAGAAGGACGCATACAACATCGGGGACAACCCACAGTACAAGCTGGAGGTGCGGGCCCGCGAGCCCAGCGCCGTCTGGATCCTACTCACCCGACACATCACAGATAAGGTCTGAGCATTTTAGTTTTGGAGCCCTCTTACGCATTAAATGGCTGGTTCTGGCCAAGATTTACACGAAAACTTGTGATATTTTATAAACCTTTTTATGTATATTTGTATACATACATGTAGTATGTATCGTAGCTATTGGTAAGGGCTCCTTCAATCAGTCAAAATATTATTATAAAAAATATTTTCATCCTTGATTTTTCAAAAAACTGATGTTGTTTTTCACAATGCTGGGTGGATAGAAAATAATTACTGGTCATTTTTGGTCTTGTTAACCCCAGATAGAGCGACGTCCAGTCACAAACCCACCATTTATAGTACACAAAACATTGTCTTTTTTTTTCAAGTTTTCTTGCATGATAAATATCGGAGTTCCCCTAGTTTTCAGGATATTACATGAAATTGATGAGAGAATATTAACATTGATAATGATAGAGGACAATATTCACAGAACAAAAATAATTTCACAAACTTATAAAGATAATATTTAATCATAATTATAATGATAATATCATACGTAGGCATAATTTGTATGATATAGTGTTTTTTTGCGGATAATATAATACGCAATTAAAGGATAACACGTACGGGATTTTGTATTTACAGGAGGATTTTGCAAACAACAGGCAGTTCATTACTGTTTTGGTTTACAAGTCGATGGGCAAACGCATCTATTATCCATGTAAGTAAGACAAGAGGGTTGTGTGTGTATGTAAAGCTCAAACGCTATTAATGCTTTTTTCCCTTAAAATCAAAAGACATCAGGTGAATGTATCACTATGTGCGATTCGTTTTCCGAGGTTCTGTCCGTAATGATGTGAAACAAAGCAAAATTACATACACCTTTATTTAAGATACAATGTTGAACTTCATTTGAATAATATTTTCTAACTTATCATAGTCTATTACTTTTTGTTACGAATTCTACCCTCCAATGCCATTGAAGAACATCATAGTATAGGTTTGCAGGGATATTCCCAAGAAACATGCGGAATAGACCATTCCCGATCAGAAACGTTTTTCCCACATTGGGTTTACTTTGAATGGACCATTCCTACGTCAGTATTTTCTTGTTTCATATGCCAACATGTTCCGAGAAAATGGCCCCATGGAAATTTGCCCTAGGGGTTTTTTGATATTCGAAATATTTTTCTAGAAATAACCATGTGTTTGGTACTAACAGTGATAAAAAGTATCTTTCCTCCGGCCCTGTTTGTAGATGATCCCCCACCGTACAAAGATGGGGTGCGCATCAACAGTCCTCATTATTTGTGTAAGATGGTAGAGGAGAAGGGGACGAGCACCTACAACCTGGTCATCTCACAGTACGAGAAGAACAACTCCATCCACTACACGCTGCGGGTCTACGCCACCTGCGAGTTCTCCCTCTCCAAGATCTCAGAGCCCTACGACCCCGCCTACGAGAAACAGGTAAGGGTTGTAGACCGTGTATGTATTGTTTACTGAAAAGGCCGAGTGAAATAAGAAGTGGTGAATGTATACAGAGACGGTATATTAGGCTAATATACCGTCTCTGATGTATATTGATTATGGAATAGGTAAGTAACGTGCCAACGGAAATATAAACTATTAACTTTTAATTATGGGCTTTGGATGCTATCCATTCAAGTTTCGCTTAGGTTGAAATTCAATACTTCTTTTTCAGATTGTTATGTTTTAGGCAGGTCTCTGGGTGACAAACCCTTAATCATATACTCAATAAGCCATTGGATTTTCGAGGATGAAAAAGAGCACATACACTTGGATGTACTTTTGGTTTAGAAACAACAAAATACTTTTCCATCCATTGATCACATGAGATAATGGGCCTGCAAAAACAATGTAAAAAGTCGAAATATTTGCAGTTATATTCCTTAAATAAAATTGGTCAATTTTGCTTATCCAACTCTTTGTGTGAAATGTAGGTAGTCACCCAATGCTTTTAGATTATTTATCAGGTGAAGCACCTGGAAGATCATGTTTCGCCGTGAATATGCAGTAAAGCACATTATCACACAAAAAATATACTCTTTTGAAGATACCTTAGCCATACAAAACTTCCTATCGCCCTTCTCATCCTCCTCATGTTAAAGTATTAGTTTATAAGAAAACTCTTTGTATCCCCCCCAGGTGACGGGGCAGTGGAAGGGGAAGACGGCCGGGGGGTGCGCCAACTACCCCGAGACCCACATCAACAACCCCATCTACCAACTACAGATCAACAACAAGAGCGCAACCAACATGATCCTCATCGAAGTCAGGGGACCCAAGTAAGACAACTTACTTGCGTTTGATAACACAGAATATATTCTCTGCCAGTGAATTAGATATTTTTTCTGTAATTAACCTGGGGGGCATAGAGGTTGCTTTTTTTCAATAGTAAACTTCTTGATGCATTTGCCGTTTGGAAATTATTCATATTCGCCAACTTTAGCTTTTTTGTCAAGATATGTAAAACTTTAATTAGGAGGTTGGTTTTCAATAATGAGTTCGCATTTTGTTCCTGTCACATAAATGTTGAAGTTCTTTTGGACAACATTAAAAAACATTCAAACTGCTAACACTAGAAAGCTTATTCCAGATATGGAATGTGAGTTAATTATGAACAACTTATTGCGTATTTTCATTATAGAATTTTTTGATACTTCAAGGGATCTGTAAGCCTTTGTGATTGGGTTACCTAAAATTGTTCGAGACAAGGGCGCGTGCGGCAGTTGGTTCATATCTGTTAATTGAAGCAGACACCTTGATCCCTTGACGATATACACTTACCATCCCTATGTTGTTCGTCCCACAGGCAGTACGGGGTAGGCTTCGACGTGACCACTGTGTCGGAAAACGTACCTAACACGGCCGGCTCCTTCAAGAAAATGACCTCAGGAGATTTCAGGTAAGATTAGTCTCACGGAAATAAGGCATCTCACAAGATGATCATAAATCAAATCGTTAACGTGACTAAGGGGCGAATCAAGGGGAGGGGCAGAGGAGATTGGAAATATTTTAAAATGCGCGCATGTACAAGTACAAACATTTACAATGTGTACTTTAGTCCAAGGGGGTGGGAGGGGGGGGGGTCTGAGATTTTTGAAAATGTGCATACGTACTTAATGGAAGGCCCCTAATATTAACAATTGAACTGTTCTTAGAGGAAAGTTCCCATAATGTGAGCATCATAGCAGTGCCAATATCGCTTCAAAAAGACCCAGTGGTATTTCTCGGATTATTAGGCCGTTCATTGTTTGTTTCTCGTCCTGTCCCAGGCGCGGCTTCACGGTGCTGGAGCTGGAGAACGTGCCGGGCGGGGTGTACAACATTAGGCCGTGCACGTTTAGCCCCGGCAAGGAGGGTCCCTTCTTCCTGAACGTCAGCTCCTCCGTCCCCGTCAGCCTCGTCCACCTCCAATAGGACTCGCCAATCATCTCCAGAAACCTTTCTCTGTATTTTCAAACTGCTAGTATCACATTTTATCACCCGCACTACCGATGAGCGGTGCGTGTTAGTGGCAGTGCGTATTACTAAGCCATACGCACTGCTCACTGTAGACTCCTGGTTTTCAGTAATGTTCACATAATTATTTGAATAATGTTTGGGTGATAAAATAAAGTACTTTTGGGGTCATCCTCGGGTGGTTGTACGACCCATAGGGATCATACAAACCTCGGGCTTCGCCCTCGGTATGTGACGATCCCCTATGGGCTATATGGCCACCCTCGGACGCTCCCTGCAGTACTTCTTATCATAAGAGTGGTATAGACCTGTTCATCAGCCATATTCTTTTAACTGATTAGGCTGATCAGGAGAACTATGACACATGTTTTGACGCTAGTAATTTGGGTACTCAGGCTAAAGTTTTAACTCCAAACGATCCCTCTCTGAGGTAATTTCACAATGACCTCATCATGTGTTGTGCTTTTTAAATGGGCTTATCTTGAGTTACTAATCATGATTAATCTGATTAGCCTAATCAGTTACAGAAATATGCAGCGATTGGAGTTTCCTTGTGATCATAATGGTATTGATGAGTGTTGTTGTTAGTAAGATGTGCATATAATGGGTAACACGATAAAGAACTAATAGCATTAATCACAATTTGGGTGCTTACATGAGATTTTCCACAGAATATTTGAAATATTTAGATGTAATTTATTACTGGTTTGATTTCAATTAAGTAACTATTTACGATGGAACGAGCGCACTATTATCGGAGTTGTGGTCAGCGTGTATTCTGGATGTTTCTTTTTGGGAAACAGTCACATAAGTGCCTATGTCTTAGTTCCATGTGTTTTGGTTGTAAAGAATGAATGGAGGTTCTAGGCTTGCATCTCATTACTCTAAGTGATTTTACACGTACTATCAGGAGGATATAATACCCCAGCTTTCGTGTCTAAATGGAAATGGATCATCGTATTACAAAAAGAGAGTGTTATCGTTGCTCGACAGCAGTGCTCTTTCTTCCACAAAAAACGCTTTACTACTACTCTCCCCGCTCAAGTGCAGGCACCTTGCAGACAGAAACTTGAATCCCTGTGGTACCAAATGTTTATTTTTAGTGATTCTACAGACATCTTGATATGGTAAAAGATAACCAAAATGCTATGTCCATGTTAATGTTGTAATCAAGCATTTGCTCCAATTTTCATTTCTTCATAGTTCAAGGCAAAAGTAAATCAGGATATAGATAGATATGAAATGAGTGGCTTAGATCTTATGTCAGATATAGCAATAGAGTTTCATTGTGAGTTTAATTTGCTCATGCTTCATCATTGAAGAAAATGCTATATTTTTACTGAGTGTTGAATACTAGAGTTAGTACATCACAGTTTATCTATTCCCCCAGTTGAAAGTATTTTTTCTAGTTCATGTATCAAGATGCGATACTGGATATTTAGTATTGATGGTGGCTTTGGTCTGCTTTTTGACTGGACACATCGCAAATAGCAACGTTCTTGAGAATTTGTTCCCTTAGTCGTTTCTAATTCTAAAACCATGTTTCTGCGTTTTCTATAGTATGTATCGCCAGTACGTCAGTTAAAACTGACTCCGGATTGCAAACCACGATGACATGAAAATTAAAAAAAACTTTGAGATATAGATTAATAGGAAATTCATATATTGTATATAAAACAAACAAAATCTCTTTTCATGTATCATACCAATGTTATTGTAGAAACTCAAGGCTTGTTAAAGCCTTGTTCCATAAGTTTGATTCGAATAGATTTAATGTGAGCAGATAGACGAGCTAAGCTAAGCCGAACCCATAGATCCCATGTAAATATCAATTGAAAAAAAAAAACACAGGAAAATTACTGTATAAATGGTGTTTGTGCACAGATAAACATAACTAATGTGGTTTGACTGGAAAAATGTAGCATGATACAGGCTTAATCGAGCAAAGTGATATTTCTGTTATGGTGAGAGTATTGTAAAGTTTCCACCTTGTTTTTTTGTTTCCTTGTTATATATTTTTGTTATCCTAAATCGTACTGTTACTACTGTATCGCCAGTCATCATTTCACATTGTAACCATTACACGTATTAGAGGGCACTCAAGTACATCCAGATATGGTGCCCCGGTTTAGACTTTTTAGACAGGTCGATACAGCAACGCTGTAAACAATATAATACCGAATACCAAAAAAGGTAAGAGTATAATGAACCTCACTAGATCAGTAGTACTGAAGCAGTTTGTCACATGACTTCTTAATTTCATTTCGGGTGCTTTAATGAGGGATATCAGTTTCCAGATTTGTGTGTTATTTCTGATTTTTTCACATCACCTCAAAAAATAACTCAAATTTAACCCTGACTTCCCTCCCTCCTGTTTGATAATTGATCATAGTTTGAAATGATGTATTCTCTTAATTGTAAATCGATAGAATAATTAGGGGGACATCTTCATATGAGTAGAGTATATACGTATCAATACCACCCGTTTCATCTGATCTGATTTAGTGAACCAAGATATGAAATATATGTTAATCAAGATTAAGACACAATGGCAAGAGGGCATAGTCGTTCCTGTTCGCTTATGAGACATTAGACTAGTAGTATGAAAAATGGGGCAAATATATACATGTATTTTCATGTATACTAATCTCTAAATTGTTGTAAGATACATTGTTATTAGATGGAGGTTGTTTATTCATTATCGTTGAAGGATTCATACTTAATGCGGTAACAACATATATTCAAGACGTCGGTAACTTTTTTAGGAGTCTTTTTTTCAACTTCATTGCTTGATGGATTACAGTACCGTACATGACTCCATCATACATTACCCTTAATTCATTTCTTTACTAATTGCTGCTCACATTACATTGGATGAGGCCCTTTAAACCTATTGTGAAGATCAATCAGTGATTTGTGATTGTTGAGGATGTTTGGTGACTGTTAAATTTCGAACAAGTGTGATGTACAAATGAAAACCCCAATTGAGTACTTGCTATTTGACTCCGACATGTTCATGACTAGCTGCAAACTATGTCTATTACTAGTTGCAATCTATGTCTATGAGTAGTTGCTGACTCAGTCTAGCTGTGGGTGGGAGATGTATACATATAGTACAGACCAGAGGGGCACGAAGCAAATGTCATTGCCCTGATTTACATACATCGATAAGCGTTTTAGCATAAGACATAGTGTGTTCAAACTGGGCTAACAACAGTTGCTGAGTGCACCTACGGTCTGTACTTGGATTTATTCTATATCAAGTACACTAAGAATGTGGAAACTGTTTAGTGACAAAAATTGGCATAACTTCCATAAGCATGCCCAGACAGGCATTATTACCCTCCAGGGCAATACAGCTATGATGATCCACCCACTCATGAGAGGGCAGACCAACAGTGGGAGTATATAGTTGGAATCCTGATATAGAATAAAACACAGGAGTTATCACTGATAGATGGCACACGCACTACCAAATCCCTCCCACGTAGCATGCAGTGTAAGTGGTTTAGACAAAGTGCATCAAGAAGGACAACCATGCATCATTTAATATTGAAAGTTTGTAGCCTGACGCTCCCTGTTTTACTTTCCTTTATGGCTCCTTTTTGTACAATTATTTTTTATTCCGTCCGAGACTTGGTTTTGGGGAATATTTTCCATCTTTAGAGAATGATTTAATTAATGTTTCTATCTGGAAAAATATACCTCACCTACAAAAATGTAATTTCAATAAAGTTATGTTTCACTTAGGAATATTTGTATCATCAGGATGGTATCTGTGACCATTACGATACATGTTGTATTGAGGAAAGAAGCCAAATTTGAAATAAAAGGTTTTAGGTAAAAGGATGCTATCAGTCAATTCGACTAGATACACATTTTCTTAAAATCTCTTTCGAATTGCTGGACTTTCTGTTGATCCAAGTTTTGTTAAGTTTCTATGTTGCAAGGTATATTGATGTTTTCACACCCCATTAACTTCAGTTTGTGTACATTTGTTCCAACATGCATTGTATATATCATGGTGCCATTACTTCTTCAAATGTTAAATGTGTAATATATGGAAAATCGTGCCAGTTAAAAATAAATCAGAACCTTTGAAAAATGAAATATAGACCGTGTTTTAGTTTATTTCATGTCTGACAGGCATTCGTTGGAAGACTTATCTCTAACAAAGTTACTGTGGAGTCGTAGACTCCTGAGTGTATGACTTTACCAGTGGTGGGTCAAGGTTTTTGGAAATAAAAGGACAAACAGTATGAAGAGGCACTAAGGGAGCTGCTAGTAAACACAGAATACTCTTGAATACGCCGTCAGAGGAGTAAGCATCATTCGTACTCAACAGAATACTCTTGACCTTAACCCAAACCACCTATGGGACTACACAAAATTCAAAATTAAAGGTTACTCTAAAGAATATAATAAAAAAAAGGAAAGCTGAGCAGAAAAAAGAATACGAGCTTGAGAAAATAATTAAGAATCTAACTTCATGTTTAGATGAAGGGGAAGATGTCTATGAGGTGCTTCAGCCTTAAACACAAGAGCTTCAAATGCGAAAAAAGCTTGAGGCTCAAGCTGCTATTTTGAGGTCTACAGGTAATTGGGCTAGCAAGAGTGAAAGACCCACTAAGTACTTTTTAGTTTAGAAAAGAGAAGAGCCTTGGACAAGCAAATACAGAGATGCCATTTTTCCTTCTTTTTCCGGAATTTTGGTCATACCATTTTTTTCAATTCATTAGTTATGACCAGAAAGTATTCCAGTATTCAAACCATTTGCTACCAGTAAATGGATGGAGTATATGAGAGTTGTTTTTTAAGATTTTCTTCTTTTCAAGTCTTCCTGCTCAAAATTCGGAAAGTTGGTTTTACAAATTTCCCGATTTTTTCATGTTTATAGAGGGCATCTCTGCAAATAACAGCAATTGCAAATTTTGATGGTATGATAACAACAGAATTTAATGAAATCATTACTCACATTTTACACCAGGTTATATTCGAGGAATGAAAGGAAACCTTATGAATCAACGGAATGAATAGATGTCACTGATGCAAAAACTCTTTACTCCATGTAATAGACAACAATAAAAGGAGCCTCTTCAGAAGATAATATGCATCTTTTTATGGCCAAACCTTTAACATAGCCCATATTTGTCTTTAAAGAGAGAAATTAATGTTAACATAAACAATACCTTACATTAAGGTTTAGTTTCTTTGTAGAGCAAGTGACCGTATGTATATTAATCATTACACAAAATACCATTCTCTGTCTTAAGAAACAGTTTTATGATTAGAAAGCTCTGTGCAACTATTTTCTATAGAATTGTACAGCTGCATATCTATTGATTTCAGGAGTGAAGTCAAACGTTCCAATGATTGGAACCTGAGATGCCATGGCAGGCTGCAGCAAAATGTGAGTTATAATCTCTCTGCACAACCGCGTGGCTACAGCCTTCTATAACCCACTACTATCTTATTGTCCCTATCTCTCTCCTGCAGCCCATGGCAGCAGGTTGCGCCCATCAGTAATTAACTAAGAGTGTGGCTTCATCCTGTAATGTCTCTGACCATTGGCTGAAGGCTGCTCTGGTGAATTTTGACGTTTCCCCTTACATATCCTGTTACTTGAATACTTATCTGTGTAGGATTTGCAAACAAAAACTGACATGTGACCTGATCCACAGATGTCACAGAGATACGATTTTGTCACAGAGATACGATTTGGTCACATAGATACGATTTTGACTTAGTAAGATATGTTGATCAGCTTAAAAAGAGCTTCATTTTGATACCAAGATTGTGTTTGTACGATGATTAGGAGCAAAGTTTCCTTTTTCTCTATACGGGATAGGCTGGAAACTTGATACTGGGAAAAATGTGTTTGAAGTTTTTATGTGCAGTTTTCAGTACACCCAGTCGGAATTTCTTAGATATCACTAGAAGTGTTTGTTCCAGCAACTTGAGACTCAGAATATACATTCTAGACTAGTTGAACTACAAAAAACTCTGAAAACTCATGCTTTAAAAATGGAAATTTTAATCAGGCCGGCCTTGTAAAGATAGGGTACAATTCCAGTAATTCTGCATCTGAAAATGAAAAACTTAACCAATAGGGCAAGCTCAAACAGTCATAATACCTGTTCTAGAAGGCTAAATTGAAGTCTCAATGACTTGTAAAGAATCTATGGGAATATTCAAGTGTATTTCAGCCTGTTTTACTATATATAATAAGTGTCAGAGTTCCATGTAAATTGAATAAAAGTTCCATAAAAGTTGAAACATCATAAAACGTCTTGGTGATTAAAATGGGAGTCTAAAACTACTCCAATGGCACAAAAGTACCAATAAAATAGAAGAGTTGAACTATATACAGGTACATTCTAGTCTATGATTCTAGTTGCTATAGGATGTTGGCCGGCCATGCCCCCGCCCCCGGCTTTGGCTGCATTTACGTTTTGGAATTTAAAAGTGACACAATTGGGACAAGTTGCAAACAAGCATGGCCTACCTAAAGTTTTCTCCTCCAGCAGCAGTTGTTCCATCAGATCTGGGATAATCAGAGGCTCATCCTCGTCCTCCCATGGATCCTGAGGCCCCTTTAAATCCCCCCCCGTGGGGATCCGGGGTGGGGGTTCCCTTAGGGAGCCTTCTGGGAAGAATAGGGTAGAGTGCCCACTCTGAGTCTGGGAGGTCTTGGGATTTATCCCTGGCCGAGTCACACCAAAGACTTTAACAATGGTAGTGGTCACTGCTTGCCTGGCACTAGGTATAAAGTAAGAACTACGAAACATGACTGGTCGGCCTGGTGTCAGTATAATGTGACTGGGTGGGGTATTGTGTGAGCCTGTGACATGATATCTCAGTGTGGCAGCACTATAAAGAGGGCATTGGGTCCCACTGCTATAAATAGGCACCTCATTTCATACATTCAGTCACCGCCCCTGTGGCTTAAAATTAGCTGAAAAGCTTTACCTTGTGCAGTCTGGTAAAATAACCCTGAAGGGTTGGCTGGACGTTAAACTAATCGCACAAACAAAACAAATTCTCAGACAGGATAGCATCCTCCTCCCCTTCCAATAAGTCCCCAGCATCCTCGGCAAAGACAAAGTAATCCTCCAAGAATTTTCATCATTGAGCATCATTAGCGCTGCCGTGAAGATTAGTCCAAACAATGTAATGTGCCTATCTATAAATCCTAAGACTGATCGTTATAATGATAAAGTTAACTGCTGCCACCTGGTGTTTACTACACACAACACTGAACTATAGGGGTTAATTATCTGTTATCTGTCGTGTGCGTTAATTGTCGTAATTAAGTCATAGATAATAACTAGCTCCATACGCAGTCTCCTCCCTGTCGACTGCTGTTGTCTAATACATAATCATAGTTCCCATATCATGTAAGACATGAACACTCGCGTGAAAGGATATTATTGTTTATTATCCAGTGTATAGTCGTTCTATGACAAGAACTTGATTGACCATGATCAGTCCCGAGGTAGGAATCCCCTCAAACACATTCAGTCAACGCTCCCGCGCTCTTACACGATTTCTATGCCTCTATCCAGAACCAAGACTGCAGGTTAAAGGTCCAACCCTCCCTGGATGTTACTCACACAGCGTTACAGCGAACTCTGACTGACTGAGAGCGAAACACGCTCTTTTAGAGTGGTACGTCACACCATGACTCCTCCCCCATTTCACTACTGATAAAGTGAATCACGGCTTACAGGTGTGCTTCTAAAGCTCATGCCTTACTGCCTAAACATGGACTGGCCATCCGCGTCAGTACAACACTCCCCTATGTAGCTGGTTCCCCCAACACCCGATCTTAGCTATAATAAACAGTCACTAGTGTAAAGAGTCTTCTAGAGTCACATGTCTTCACTTTCTCTCCACATTCTGATCTCCTGTGCCTTATCTACCGCTCATCTGCACGTAACAAACAATAGACATTGTGCAGATGATGTCACAACAGCCAGAAGGGAACCTGATGCCATCTTGGTGATCAATATAAAATTCCTTATATTACCATTTAACAAACATGTAGAATAAATATTTTTGAAAATGTGGCTGGAATAATCATCTGAAATCATATTGGACATCTTTTATTATGTAAAATTAATTATATTTGGCTTTATGTAGGAGCCACGTGTTCAGGGAGAGCACATGGTGATCACCAAAATGTGGTCACATAACCACGTCTGCACAAGATCTATAGTGTTTAGTGCTACTGCCATGGCCTCCTCATGTTCCTTAGGGGTAGCCATCAAATCCTAACAATCTTAGGATCCAAACTGCACTTGCAGTTAGAACAATTAAACTCTCGTTATCATGACAGGCCTCATTGAACACACCTGCTTCGGCCAATTGGACATTTAAATTTCATAAACAAGCCTGCTTCCACTGAGCCAAGGGCCTCTCAGCCAATCAGAGAGCGCAGAGCACACCACATGACAATGTTTGTTTACGGCAACAGCTTTCGCGATCCGGCTTCTGATTGGTCCCTCCCCATTCAAATTCAAAATCTGGCCATGCTAAAGGAGGTCCTATGCTTTTTGGTGGTCCCAAAAGTTCTTGGGTTGTCAACTCCTAAAAACAGCTCACAAGTCAGCAAAGTTGATAAAAATCAGTGTCTTAGGAGTCATTTTTTATGGTGGGGCTGAATTCTGACTTCAAAAGCCCATATCTCATTTTGACTGTGTGCGACCTGCGACTTATTTTGTGGGATTGGGTCACATATCTACTTAGTCAACAGGTGGCCATTTGACAAATTTATATGTGAGCCTAGTTTTTGGTGGAACTAAATCCTTGCATCTTCATAATAATTATACTAGATAATGAGAGTATGATATCAACTATATTATTTCAGCTCTAAAAGTAGCAAGACTGTGAGAGACTTTGAATAAATGAATGTTTTTCTTTCCAAGGTAAGATTTTAAAAATGTAAATTATTTGTCCTGGAAAGTATTTCTACTGTTTATGATAAAAGCAATGTTCTATCAAAGCTTTTGTTTTTATTTTTTTTGAAAGACAAAATACGAAAAAAAAAATATATATAACAGATATGTCTTATGCAAGACAAATTCTTGATCTTGATTACAAAATCTTAATCCTTTCTTCTCTCGTCACTTCATAATTTCAATTCAATGGTTGCTTAAGCATCATACAACCACAATTAGACCTTCAAGATTATTTCCATGTTGTTCCATTCTGCTTTAGACCTTATAAGATTCTAAATCTCCTAACAATTTTGCTTTTCATACTCTTCTTGGTTACATGTGTTTGTCAAGATTATTATACTTATCTCTGTTTGTCTTGATAATGTATGTGTCCTTAGCATTTTGTATTTGTGCACATACATATAATTTGCAAGCCTTACAGCAAGAGCACTGGTTTCAGTTGCCATTCATACATTATACATTTCAAAGGTAAGATTTAAGAAACAAAGAGTATTCTTAGGAAGTATTTCTAGTGGTGATAATCAAAACCATCAGAAAGGCAGAATACACAAAAGGAAATGGAGCAGATATGTTTTTATACCAGACAAAAATATAAGTTACAAATGGCTCTTCTTCCTTACATTCTATGATGTATTAATTTTGCTGATTTTCATCCTCATGGTCCTTTCATTATTACAATATATTAGGATTTCTTTACAAATATATAGGTAGTTTGATGGTATTTATTAAAAATGCAAGGTAATAGTTCGTTAATTATTTTAGACAAATTCTTCGTCATTATAAAGTCCTAATGCCTTTATTCTCTCTTCACTTCATAATTCTGTTAAGCATAATTCAACCATGATTTAACCTTTAAGATTTTTTCATGATATGCCATTCCACTTTAATAATAAATATGTACTCAATAACTCCTAACAATTTTGTTTTCAATCCCTTCTTGGTTAGATACATTTGTTCATGATTATTAAACTTATCTTTGTTTGTCTTGATTATGTATGTGCCCATAACATTTTATATTTGCGAACATGCATATCATTTGCATGCCTTACTTCCTATCAGCTTCCCTTACTTCTCAAATAAATATGTTAAGCTTTGGGAAATAATATTGGAATCAATTTTGAACCTATCTGCAGTGGCGGATCCAGGAATTTGAAAAGGGGGGGGGGGGCACGTCATTGGGAATTTTTTTTTTAACTACTTTTTGGCCGAATTTTACATTTAAAAAATCTAAATGTGGCCAAAAGAGGGGGGGGCGCGCCCCCGCGCCCCCCCCCCCCCTCTAAATCCGCCACTGATCTGTATAGTTTGATTTCAGTCACATTTAGTAGACGCATGTGACATGGTGGTTTGGATGTGCTCTCGTCTCAGTTGTCATTCATACATTATACATTTCTAAGGTAAGTTATAAGGAACATAAAGTAACTATCTGTGTAAAATATTTCGATGTTGATGAAAAAAAAAAGTTTTGTTAAATTGGTTTAAATGTGTGCATTATTAGAAAGACAGAACACAGTAGAGGAAATATGGCAAATATTTCTTGTTATAGGAAATATTTATTTCTTTATACAGGAAATGTATAGTAGTTTCCAATCATCCTTCTTGCTTATAACCATGGCATCTCAATTTTGCTCAATTTCAAATTATAGAAATTTATTCAAATGAGCCTTTCATTATTACAATATGCTGGGTTTTCTTTTTTTTTTTGCAAACATTGGGATTCACTCAAAATACAAGATGATAGTTTGTTAATCATTCTAGATGACCCTGATCTTGATTACAAAATCTTTATCCTTTTATTCGCTTCACTTCATAATTCTTTATATTCTATAACTTGTAACAATTTTATGTCCATACTCTTCTTGGTTACATATGTTTGTTCAAGATTATCATATTTGTCTAGATTATATAAGTGTCCTTAACATTTTATATTCTAGATCATGTGTCCTTAAAATTTTATATTTTAGAAACATAAACTAACTATCCTTGGAAACAATTGCTATGCTGATGATCAAAACAATGTTCTGGTTAATTTGTTTAAATAAGTGCATTTATCAAAAAGACAGAATACAGTGAAGGAAAAATGGCAGATATTTCTCCATATAAGACAAATATTGTAGTTGTCAATAATTCATCTTCCTCACATAAGCTCAATATGAAATATCAGTTTTACTGAATAACAAATTGTGTAGAGTTGATCGTCATGGGCCCTTCATTATTAAAACATGATGGGATTTCTTCCCCGAACATATCGCTTGTATAAAGGGATTCATTCCCCCCCCTCCCCCGCGCACCCCCCTCTACATCCGCCACTGCTCATCACTCCATAATTCTGTTTCAGTGGTAGCTTAAGCATCATCCGACCACAATCAGTCTATTCCAATAATGTATTGGAACAAAACTGTTAACCAAGGTACAAAATCATGAAACAATGTATTACTGGAAGTGATGTCATGTTCATCACGTGATTGTAATGACCAATGAGAAGGCACTTGTGACAATATAAAGGCATTTCGGCACACAAAATAAACAGTTCCTTTATGGTACTCATTGTGTTCATACCTCTTCTTCCTGGGATGGACAGGTTCTCTACTTATCCAGAGCATAGGATCTTGATAAATTGGGGGTACCCAGACAAGTAAAAGTCCAAGTTTGAGTTCTAGACTAAATTGAAGAATAAGCGGGATGGCACAAAATTGGCAGCATGGAAGCCCTCATCCCAGCGGCCGTACCTTCACCCCTCCCATGGAACGCACACCAGCACTAGGCTTCACAGACCAGTCCCAACTCCGTTCACCCTCGTGCACCAGGCACATATCTTAAGTGATTGGTCTCCCATACCGAAGACTTAGTCGGACAGAGACTGAATGTCAAACCCTCTTCCCTTACAAGAACGGAAAACCCCGATTCCCCAAAGAGAATCATACTATTCATACATTATAATTCATAAGATTCTACACAAAGTGTTTCTCAAAACTCTCCTTGGTCAATTGATCATTGGAAGGAACATCAGCTTTCTTATATAATTCATTAGAAAAACCTCAGACATTTTCTCAGAAGGCATACCACAGAAGCAGTGGTAATAAACATTGAAATCATGTTGCACATCAAAATAAATGAAAAGGTATATTATATCACTTTTTCTACATGCTTATTGAATACAAATTACATTATACTTTCCTTTTCCTTTAATTCTACGAATTAATCACATGTTATGTTCCTTCACAACATGCCATTGCCTACTTTCATTTTCTTAATTGTGTCTCAAATCTCATATGATAGTTTGCATAGTTTCTCTCTTAGCATAATCATTTCTGATTGGAATTGACTGCCACAGATTTACAGAAGTATGAATAATATACTTCATGGTGTTCTGCTTCTTGTCATGGTAGGATGCACATATGCTCACTCATCCTGTTTGGTAGACCTGTCAATGTGAACATCAACTGTTGTGGAGCCTTCTTGCTGCCTCCCAGGGATCTCAGGGTTCTGCTCAGGGTGTGTGGCACCCTCCTCTGACAAGGTTGTAGTGAGGAGTGTTGTCAGGTTGCTAGTGGAGGCTGCAAACTCTCCCTCCAGCTTCTGTATAAAGGCATAATTTGTTCATTTTTGTTAGAATGAATTATAAGAGTCAAATGAAAACATATAACAATATTGATAGAATGTACATGTTTTAAACTGAAAGCAAACTGAATAAAAAACTTTCTCAGTCATCTTGGCTAATGATTTACTATGGCCTGACACTTGCAAATGCTTCAACCTTTTACATTTTACAGTGTTTGTTTATAACATCTCTCTAATATGTACAGTGTTAAAGAATTTGAAGAAAGGTGTAATAATCTTAACATTTCTTATGCCTGGTTCAGTAGGATTTGTGAACAATCTTTCATTCCTAAATTACAGAGGCCTGTGTCTGACACCAACCAGTAGCTAATTGCAAAAATACATGGTTTTACCTTAAGTTTCAGGGCCATGATGCCTGTATCATCTCCATCAAGGGTGAAGGTTGACATTTTCTGAGCTATTTCATAGCTTCTTGTTCTACCACAAATAACAGAACAGCATGTTGGGCAGGATGTGCTGTCCTACAAAAAAAGGAGATTTTTTATCAAAATTTGACATACATTATTCCTTTTTCCTTCTGTTGTGCTCTAAAAATATGAACATAAATAGTTATCTAAAAGACATTTCTCATGCAATTGTACAATTGCAATTTTCTAAGCATGAAGCTGTATATCTCATTACTATATGGGAAAAGAACTTCATGGTTTTAAAAAACAATTGCAAATCTTCATTGACAATTTTTCAGCTTCACTTACCATGTCAATTCTTAAATATCCGGACTTGAAACATACCTGGTTTGTTGAATGCATGTTTTGTCTCTCTTAATCTTTTTACTGCCAAATTTGACTCTCCAAGCCCTTCGCACCTGGATGTATTTGTACACAGATTTTCAGTTCTGATTTAGGAAATACAGCTATTTTTTTTAAAGATACCCAACATTTACGAAGAAAAAGTGGGTAACAGAACTTGCCACAGAGGGCAATAATCAGACCGTCATTGCGCTGTAGGGCAATAACAATGGTGGCTGGTGTGGAAACAATATAAATGGCAATTGATATGGCATTTTAGAGGAGTATACCTTGCTTGACTTTATCAATTTATGCTTAATTAAGTTTTTTCTGAAAATAAAAAGATATTTCTGGAGCTTTTTGTGTTGGGATTTCTATTTTTGTAGACTTCTTATCTTTTTAGTCACAACCATAAAACACAATGCACTGGCAAAGTATTTGTAAATAATAATTTGTAGACATCAATGTTTCTTTTACAGACACAAAATCTTCTATTTTCTATATCACATCAAGCATTTTCATATATTTGTATCGATAAATATTCTGTTTTTGCAAATATGTCTGTAGATAAAAATTGTGTATCCCAAGGCAATGCCAGTTAAACAATGTATAGTTTAGTAAGGTCTTTATACTCACGGTTCTGTCTGCCACACAATTGAATATGAAGATAAACACTCCCTGTTAAGAGAAAGAGGAGTAATATATGATCCATGTATAAGTAACTGTTACTAAGAGCTATTTGCGGAACAATTCAATTCAAGAGAGATTATTATATGGACATGGGCTACATAAATTATTCATTAATATTGTCAAAAACTTACTTGGGTAGAATTGAAGATGGCAAAGAGAAACTGGAAGGCAACAGTTTCTTCGCTCACTGCAAATATCCCAAATATCCAGCTTATCCCCATGATTGGTACCAATACCAGAAGGCTCCAGAAAGTTGATCTACAGACAACATAAATAGATGATCAAGTGTCATTTCACCTTTTAAAAGGTGCCAATGGCAAAGCAGCAGTTACAAGAACACACTAATTCCATGATTAAAATGACCAATATTTTGTATATATGTTACTTATAAAACAGATAGACACGTGAATGGTATTTTTATCTAGAATAGATCTCTATAAAGGTATGACCTTTAATAATTCTAATTACCAAATGTGTTGGCATAACAGGAAATTCACGTTTATAATGAAGGCAATGATGATTAATTGGGTAACAGAATTATCAACATTTGATAAATATGTGTACCTCACAATATCTGACTGTTTCAATGAATTCAGGCTGACTTCCTTGTTCCCTCTCCAAAACATTTGGGATTTGACCTTTCTTGTGAGTACCAAGATCAGAATAATGAAGTTAATCTGCCAAGAAATATGTCATGGATAAGGTATTAGGGCATGCTTTCTTTGTCTACATTTTGCATGGAAGGACCTATATAAGAAAACTTTATTAATAGAGAGAATTATATATTACTGAGAATAACATGAATATAATTATGTGCATTGATTTTTCTGGTTGATTACAGTTAGTATGCATATAAGAACTTTGCTAAATCCTTACACCATAAATGTGTATGTTTCCAGAAAATGGTGTTCCCTGGTAGCAGTACTTTGTTATACTTACACCAATCACCAGGATGATGGGACCCCAAAATGACCAAATAACTCCATCTTTTGACAACCAGCAGCTACAGATGAAATATATTATAACTATGATCATCTTATATTTTTCTTCTCTTTCAGTACTATTCAATTCATGATATCCGAAATACTTTGTAAAAATGAGACAAATACGAGGAAGAAAGAATCCTTTTTTAATAAAAACAAACTTACTAGTGCTCATCACCATAGCCTTCTGTCCTTGTAATACCAAGAGAAATGCCAACAATAGCCAAAGGAACAACTGAAAAATAATTTCATTTCATTCTTTTCGCACATGTTAAAAAAGGTATATATTCCTTTATTCATATACATGTACATAGATCAGGGAAGTGGGGTACTTATACTGCATTTAAGGATATCAGTAGTTTAACAAGAACATAGGATGTTGTGGAAATCATTTGAAAGGATTGATTTAAGTTATTTTGTTGAGATGCCATAGAACATTTTGATGAAATGGCAGAAGAAATATTTGAATATCAAATTCACCAGGATGTAATCTAAAGTTAGTGTAAAGAAACTAAATGAGTTAATATATGTGGCAAGTGATGATTACCCCAAGAAACAACCATTGTGGCTACAGTTTGATGTGTACTGTCCTGACTTATTCCTCTTGCCAGGCTGCTGACCTTCCAGTAGAGGGCGACACTCAGAGACATCATCAAGGCAAAGGCAACCAGGAACAGGTACTGAAGGACAGCTGCTATGGCTGTGCACAGGGGCTAAAGAATTAAGTATTAAATCGCAGTTGAGAAGTTGCTTTTTTTTTATAGGACATAAAGTTCACGTATGATATTTCACAGCATTTTAATACAACACAGATAATAAAAGACAGAGACCTTTGGATATTTTTCCTCCATTCCGAACAGGAAAAGCAAATTTGCAGCAATAAGAGTACAGCACAAGACCATTAGAGTAGTTTGACGGCTTACATTTCCATGGACAATGGTATCAATCTGTCTGGTATTGAAAGAATGATTCAAACTCAATGAAACTCATGATTTAATGTCAATAAATCTCAAAATATACAACGAGAAATGTACTTTTTATAAAGAGCACTTTCTTAATGAACTTTTTTGTATCATTTGAAAGATTTCAGAATCATAGGCTTATGTTGTTCTTTGAAATCAACTATAAATCTGAAAATTTGTTCTTACTTCCATAGGAGACTGTGAACAATTACTGTCAAGACCATTCCCACTATGGAAAATGTACAACCAATATATGACAGAATAGATAAAGCCTTCTGTATGGTTGGACTCTGAAATTCAGGCAGGTAGATCTTTAAAAAAAACATGTATTTATCATGGTGCCAATCTGAATGCATATGAATATCTGAAGAAAATGTGGAAGTTGACATAAGATACTTACCTATAAATAAGAGCTTGAAAATAAAGAGTGGAGAAATAACATTGAAACTAATGTCTTCTTTAATCCATAATCAATTTACATTAGACATAGTTAGATAAAGTGCAAGTTTTCCTGTAATCATTGTTTTTATCATAGCAACTGATCATTGGGATTGATAATCCTAGCCTTACAAGGCTACATTTAAGAACACACTCGAACATATGCCTTGAAGGTACTAGGGTGTGTTCAGCCTGGTTTTATTGACCAGTCAAATTTCTTATATAATATTCTTAATTAAAGCATATATCCATAGAAGTTATTAGAGACTGAAATTTCACGTATTTGAAAACAGAGGCAGTACAACATCAGGTGTAGATTCCAGATTTTGGAAAGAGTCCACATAAACTGTAAAGCCTGTATTCCAAATACTGAAGGTACTTGCTGTCAACATTGAGCATCTCAATGGTGAAGATCTATAATTATTGGTGTCATTTACCTTTGGCACAATATCAGCTGCCAAAAGCACAATATTGGCTGCTGAAAGCACAAAATTAGCTACTGAAAGTGCAGTACCGGCTGCTGAAAGTGCAACATGTTGGTAAATTCTTCTGTCATTACTTGCAGTACAATATCGCCAATTGAATAAGTGGCAGATCGGCAGCACACTTCTGGTATGTGGAATACAACCTTAAGCACTAACATTTTGCACATTCACACACATATCTGGGCCACTCTTCAACAAAGTGTATAGTTCCCTAATATTTTGAGTTAGAATTAAAAAAAAATACTAATGTACTTTGATGTTTCAACTCTGGAATACTTATGGATTTTTATTTTTAGAAAAAGTAAATTCCCATCGTTTTTGAATTTCTTATCATTTCAATTTAACTTTTAGAGTTAACAAAATTATGTACTTTCAGAACTAATGTCTTCGATCTGATCATATTGGGGATAAACCACCTATATATTCATGTATTTTTTCACATTTTTTCCCTTAATTCATACCTCTATATATTTTTCTGATTATAGGGAGCACTTGTTTTTGATATTATGAATAACCTTCAATCAATTGTGCTACTTTTTTTGGTCATCATTTTGAACAATTGTCATTTCTTGATGTTTTGGATAATATTTTGGCTTGACATAGCTTTAAAAACTATTACAGCAGTGCTATTTTAGATCTACTAATAGATCTTAGGTTCTCCAAATGCTATGTAAATATTCTACAGAAATTATACTGATTTCCTGTATATTTTAGGTATTACCTTAGTTTATCATGAAAGACCTTGGTTCTGAACGTACATATCTTGGTTCTGAACATACATATCTTGGTTCTGAACCTACATGCACATCTTGGTTTGGAACAAAGATAAGTCAAGTTCTGATTTTTATTCCAAAGTACAAATATCTGTTCCTGACAATACTTTAGATCCTAAGGAATAAGTCTACAAGGTAAATCAACAATTTTTAGAATGGACCATACATGTATGAGACATATCTTTAGAAAAATTATGAATGTATGTTCAGAACCAAGATGTGTACGATCAGAACCAAGGTATGTACATTTAGAGCTAAGCATATGGGACAATAACTGGTTCTAAACATACATACCTTAGTTCTGAACCTACAAAGCTTGGTTCTGAACGTACATAGTTTGGTTCTGGACATAAATTTGTTGGTCACACTCTAGAGAAAGTCTTATGACAATAATGTTTATTTATCTTGAGAACTGTAATATCTATAGATAAAGCATTCAATAACCAAAAAGAGCATCTCCTAAATATAAATAATCATGTTATAAAACTTCACAAAGTATAAATGTACATTAAAAACTACGCTTTGTATATTCAGAACCAAACTCTGTACATTAAGAACTAAGCTTTGACGTTCAGAACCAAGCTTGTATGTACAGAACTAAGCTTTGTAGATTTGGATTGATACAAAAATTGAGATTTTTATTTATTTTGTTTCCTTTAGATTGTCTAAAGAGTTCAACTTGTCATAAAATGAATACATTTTTGTACTATTTTTCAAATAGATTGAAGCAAATTATTAAATTGTACACTTATATGTAATTTTGAAAGTTCAAATCTTGGTTCTGAACGTACATTTATGACCTGAAAAAACTAAGAACTTGAATAGAAAAAAGAGAAAAAAGTGATATTAAAAACAAAAGTTTATCGTTGTTTTTGCCCCAAGTTTGACTTTTCACAGACACAAATGTGAGCAGCCACACTAGAATTTTAGATTCAAGCTGATGAAATAGTTGAACATTTCATTTTCTGTTCTCTAAATTATAAAAATTCAGGAAATTTTATTTAATGTAAATGTTGTTCTTTTTCAATGTTCTATGTATCTACAATACAATCAGATAAAAAGAAATGACAATTTGCCTTCGATCGAGTTTTCAGAGACAATTAAAAATAAAAAAATAAAAAAAGTGCTGATTTTGCAAATTGAGGACATTTCTGGAGAGTGACCCATCTAGCATAGTTTTCTCTCAATCTGTAACAGAGTAAGTCAATGCCAAAATGGGACAAGGGTGATGAGGGAGATGCCCCTTCCTGGATCTGCCCCTGGGCATTGCATCAAAACGTGCCATTATCCAGATGCTACCAATATCTTACTGCTTTATGAAGTGAAACAAGGATGGCAAAGTTGGTCATGTGATTGCATTTACAATGGATCTCAGTTGCATTCACTTTGGTAGTTTCACATCCTGACGATGACCATCCTCCCCTGAAAATGAGATGTAATGATTAATCATCTCAAAATTTCTCTTACATTCAATATCTTTAACAACAATATTTACTTTTGTTCAGAGAATGATTAGAATAAAGGAAATGTTATCAATGAAATTAAGGAAAAGAATTTGTATGGAAGGATGTGTCAGAATGATAGATTTTATATCATTTTTGAGGTTCAAAAAGATTTTAAATCAATCATACTTGCCCATTTTTCTCAGAAAAGTTCCAATGACTGCATATTATCTGATCATTCTTGCTCATGTTCTAAAGGTTTCAGCAGTATAAACATAAGTATAAATACAAGTATAATACAAAGGAACCTGATTCTGGTGTAAAGTATAGTTCGATTCATTTAAGATAGACTACAATCTATCAACCAAATTAAGCAGGATTTATTCTAATAGAATATAAATATGAAAAACATATAACCAGAAAGTGTAAGCAAATTTAGTTGGTTTCTAATCAAAGTGTTATATGATCAGAAGCAAATCATATCAGAAGCAAATGATATTCTTATATTCCAGATGAAAAGATGAAAAGGTAGTGAAGTATTAAAGCCTTACTGATTTAATTTCAAAAATTAAGGAAATTGGTGTCATCAATTTCACATTGCTTGTCCATTTAGTAACACTTATGGAAATGACTCTTGATCCAATATCTTGCCTTGATCTACAGAATAAATAAAAATAAAAATATTTCAAGTGAACCTTCATGCAAAGAAATTTCATGTCACAGAACCATCAATAAGGTGAGTTGGAATTATGTTAATGTTCATTCTCAAACTGAATATAATTACCTGTCATGTGTTGGCAACCAATGTTCTAGCATCTTGTAATAGATACTTGACACAATCAACACCTTCCTGCCTGTAGCTAGAATGGTCAAAACAATTATTTTGCACAGCTTGAAATAAGAAGTGAGTACTATTGAAATTACTTAATTATAAGTCTTGTAAATAAACATTCTATAATATGCACTTTCAGAATCATATCTATTTTCAAACTAAAGTATCTAACCTTAAATTAATATAAACATAAAACCCAAAAATCTACCTCTTAGAAACATAATGATGTTACCACTACTCCTTTCTAATGTAAAAGTAAGAATTGTCCCGTTTAATGTTACCCATTGATGGTTTAACAATAGAACCTATTGTAGCAGGGAAAACTTGTGGCTGGAACTAAGTCTAGAAAATCATCACCTACCATTCAATATTTCTCTAAGTGTTTCACTGGACAAATGAACAGCATCTGATGTATTCTGTACCCATTGACCTACACTTGTATTTCCTTCTTCTGGATAAGACAGACCTCCTTTTGACACCTCCCAGGGTTGCGATGCAAACACTGTTAGGGTATAAGACAAAGCTACATTTGTGACAGAATCAAGAGTCTTGGAGTTTGTTACTGCTGCAATGATTGATGAAAGGATTAAAAAGGATTCAATATCAGAGAACATGCAGTTTTAAAAGAATGTAAACATGCATATGTAGGTGTCTTAGAAACAACATATACAGATTGCTGCTTTAGGTAAAACTCCATCAAACCATTAAGGTTTATGCTAGTTTGGGCTAATGCATCTTGAACAAGTGAATTGCATAATAGGAACATCATTACTACCAAAATCTATACAAGAAAGTAAAAAGTATTACCAATGTTTTCTGTTTCAAGTTGAAATTTCTCTGCTTTCTCATTTAGTGATGTTGCTAAAGAGCTTGAATATTTATCCAATGACCCCATAATGGTTGTGGCCCGCTTGTCATCAGTCTGGTCGAATGAAATAAAATAGTCTTTTGATTACACTTGAAGAAGCAGTATCTTCCCTCTTCAACCAGGTTAACTGCTAGGGGGCCATCCACAAATGATGTCACACTTTTTCAGGGTATTTCTAGGACCCACCCACCCCCCTGTCACACTGAATTGTCTGTTTTAAACATGAAAATAAGGCCAATTTCAGGTAAAGTCACAATATTCAACCTACCTACCCACCCCCTTGTGTGTGACATCATTAAATTTTATGGATGGCCCCTAAGCTTACATCAGCTGACTAGGTGTGGATATTCTGACACCGTTTTTGGTCATTACACAAATTCGGTGCATTTTTCAGATAGTTATGACATATTGATCGCTGACACTATTGGCAATGATACTGCTTTTCCATGTAACTCCTTTCTGTCAATCTAATCATGCACTTGTCTATTTCTTCTTATCTTTAATCAGTCAGTGAATTACCATTTGCAGCCTTCAATAAAATAATATAGACAATTGTATTAGTTAATGAATGAGTACTGAATTCCAAAGATAGTTTAGTAAAGGTAATAATAGTTTGGAACCTGCAAACAAATAATTATGAAATAAGAAACTATGAAGATAAAGTCCTTGCACACAACAAACCTACACATATTTGTATAAATGATTGTAGCTTATCATATTATATACCTCTAATATTGTTTTCCAGGTCTGCCCATTTTCTTTCCCAATTAGTAAACTACAACTCTGCACAATGGACTGGTAATGAAAAACATATCTTAAATTATATCATTAAACATGACAGCAAATTGTATGGATAACAGTTTAAAATGAGTAAAGGTTAGTGAGTCAAAGCAGTTTATGGGAGAGTATGGTTAACACAAAAAGCCGTTACAGTGTACACAATGTTAATAACTTCACTTGAAACATCAGAAATTTATGGGGGAATAACAAATAGCTTAACAGATAACTTCTTAAAACTCATAATTTCGATTCAAGGTCAACTCAATAAAAAAGTGCATGTTATACCTCAACTTCATCACGTGATACTGGCTCTTTTGCAACAATACTTCTTTCTGATAGCTGCTCAATTGCTTCCAACGAAGCATTTAGGTTACCAGTCTTAATGGTTTCATTGTCCAGTCTAGAACCAGCAATTGTTTTCTCCAGCTCCTTGACTATTTGATTCCTTTTTTTGGCTGCTACCCCTATTCCTGAACTTATGTCAGAAACCTGACAGAAAACAAATAAATCTTAAGTTCCAGCTTTCAGTAAAAATAGGTCATTCAAATTACTACATATTAAAAATCAAATATATGTTAATTTATGACTACTTTAACCAGGAGTTGTGTTTGAAAAGGCCTGGTTGGCAATTAAATGAAAAGTGTGCCGATGTGAGAAGACTTCTACTTGAATTTGGGTTCAGATGGGGCTGGTCATGGAACATTAATATAAGTGTGTGTTAGAGTATAACATGTGTGTTAGAGTATAAAATGGACAAATCCAGCACATCAGACTTTTTTGCCAGATTATTTGATCACTCTTATTGTCCCCATTTGATTTTGATTGGGTTTTCATCATTGGATTTGTTATGAAATATGCTTTCAAATAATATCTTATGTTCGAAAAAGCATAATAACTCAATAAGTCTGTAACAGAATAGTACGATCCTAAAAGATTTCCTACAGACACTTTATTACCTGTTATAGATAGTGAGTATTACATACATCTTTGTATTCCTGCAAACATTATGTAAAAAAATTTGTGATCGAATAATTTGTGGAATGAAATTGATTTTTTTTATCAGTGCCCTGATAAATACATATATATTTACCTCGTCCAATATTTCTACAAAGACATTGTCAACACAGCCATCAAAGTTTGGAGAACTCCAGTTTCCAGGAGGCAAACATTTGCAGTAACATTCTCCTGAAATGAAATTCCAGTATATTATTAAAGATTAATTACAGCCAGAAAGGCATAATCTCTACTTGATAAGAAAGATTCTATGAGTTGCCGTTGCCATTTTAAGAGAAAGATGGTTTTGGATGCTTTATCCACCTTACACACTTTCCAAAAAAGACAAACAATAATTTGACTTCTCAGTGAATACCACTAGATGTGTGCTTAAACTGATAACCAAAACATAAAAAGATATTTACATTTTATTTGTGTGATGCAAATCCATGAGCTCTAATTATAATCACTAGGTGATCTTTCCCTTATCAGCACACTGATCAATGCTGGAATCATCTGATTCTACATTGATAATTGGGCAATGTTTGCAGTGACTCAGATATGCCAAACAATTTGATATGTCACACTGACAATCTATCACTGAGTTCATTGAAGTTTTTTTCCTTAATCTTTTACCAAAAATACGTCTGTATACCTGTAGCATTCCCAGGGCATGCTTTTATGGCTGTACTTCCAACTGCAGTCTCAGGCCACTCAACATAGGCTATCATTTCTGGGAGGCAGGTCAATATATCTGTAAAGAATCATTTCAACTAAACACTTGGAAATTATATGTCATGCAAATGTCAAGATTCACAGATCAGAGTAGCTGAAGTCAGTGAGAACATCATATTCTATATATTAAACCTCCTCTACATAAACAATGCTTTTTCCTTATCATAAAAAGCTGCAATCAATGTTTTTACTTGATATCACAACAAAAAAGCTATGATATCAATGGCCAATGGAATTATAATAACATCAAAGATTTTCCTCAGTGTGATAGGTTTTCTTGTTTTAATTGAAGTCTTCCTAGTGCCTCAATTTGAATTTGGTTAATGCTATAATCAAGAGGACAATTATTTCCTTTATAAGGCAAGTCCAACTCAAAAGGTTACAGAGGCTTATTATTGTTTTGTGAGTTTAAACTTTCCTCCTGATCAATGTTGTTTTAACCTTTTTCAATTATGGTGACTTGGCATGACTTCTTTCCTGTGCCAGCCCTATTGTTAGCTGCACAGCTGTAGAGGGTACTTTCTGATAGTCCTCTCACTGACAACCTGCTCTTGTGTCCTCCAGATGATATTGTAATGTCATCTAAGAGCACAACAACCACAAAATATACATAATCTTGCTGGTTAGATTATGTCATTTGAAACAACGTTGAGCATAACAGGCAGACTAATACCTAAAAACTCTATATTCTTCACAACAACAAAAATACATTGTAAGACATATTTTGGATGTTATATCGGTAACACTTGTGATTTAGTCAATGTAATAATATTTATTGGACATATTGTTGATTATATAGTTGCATTATTTGTGATTGTGTTGACAGTTTTGGATATGTAAACTAGACCTCTCTTGATGCTTTTTTTTGTTACCCAAAATTGCTGGTCACTTTCAGCATTGAATATTAAATGTCTAATATAATATTGAGGCATAAGTTTTGTTATTTATTTGAATGTGACTTGTGATATCATATTTTTCATCATTTTCAACGTAAAATTGACATGACTTTACTTGACATTGGTTTTCTCACAAAACAACTCTCTAGTTATGGTGTAGTGAAAGGTTGATATTTTGGTAGACAGTATCTCAAAATGCAGCATAGAAAATATATAGTAATAACTGACAGAATCCAAGAGCATTATGTTTATTGTATTCTATTGTGCCAATGTTATTTCACAAGTACCAACAATAACAATATCTCAGAAACTTAGACTTGACTTTCATGCTTACCCAATGAACTAGTGTATGAAATTTCCACATCATTGAAACCATTCCATCTGAACCAAGCGAAACTTACATGACCAGCATTATCTAATCTAGCAAGAGAGGCTGAACAGGTTATTGTAAAGTTGTGTCCTTTTTCTATTGTTAGGGTCAACTTGTCGATCGTTACTATAGGTTTAGATAAGACCTGAAGATCAGTTGCATGGCTAATGGGTGGGCATCTGTCTGTAATATAGGTGCAATTAACTGGACCTGTGAAATAGATAAACATAAAAAGTGTGGTGTCATATTCTATATCATGACTCAAACAATTCATTTTGTAACTAAAATCAATATTACACTTTACATTGTTGGATTTGTTGTCTATCAAACAAGGGTAGACAATACATATTGAGTAGAGTATGCAATCTTAACCAAATTTATCTACCATCAAATAATCATTTTTGACCCGACAAGGGAGAGGTACTATTTGTGGGATTTCCTTTCAGATGAATATTGAAGAGCATGTTTTAAGCTTTGAATTAATACCAACAATGTCAAACTGCTTATCATTCTGCTTATTCTTAAGTAAGTTATGCCTCTTAAACATAACACTATTAGGATGTTGGACATTAGAAAAGTTTCTATTTTCTTGTAATTCTTGAGATTGTGCATAGATAATTACAATAATCAATTATGATGAATGTAAGTGATTATTCAAAAACACAGTTTTATACATCAGTTTGGGACCAGAAATGATAAATCTATTCTGTTTTCAATGCGGAGACCTAAAATTGACATTTTCTTATAGTTTTTGTTTCCATGGCAACCAAATAGAAATGATAAGATTAATTACTAGTATCAAAACTTTATGAAAGATTGGTTTAAGATGAAATTATTATTATTTTTCATACATTTACTCCTTTCATATTGAGTCTAATTGGAGCCAAAAGCAATAGAAAGTCAAAGTTTCGCAAAGTCTATTAACTATTGAGATACATTCTATGCCTATAACTTAGGTCCATAGTTTGATATGGACTATACATTCAAATTTGACCCTGTTTCATTTTGGTCACCCATCAAAACAGATTTGTTTGCAAACATTGCTATCTAAAAGCAGAAACGTCATGGGTTTTCTGGAATTCAAGTGAAGTTAAAGTTGATTTTCATACTATGCCAATAACTAAAGTTAGACTCATATGCATATAACACATAACGAGTTTCCAACAATTGTTTTAAACATTAACAGAATATGATTTTGGCTCCCTTTAAGATAGTTATTTTAGAAGCCAGGAGTACCCTTTCCCTTCAGTTGGTCCCAATTCAGTGGCCACAGTTTATGTTATATGAAAATGATAAATAAGACTTGACCTTGGGTATGAAGCTCAGATGGTGATCTTGCATAAAATGTTATTCCACTTACCACTATCTTTCCATAAAGCTCCGAGAAGAATCAGCTGAGATGTATGTCTGCAAATTTGTGTTTCTATTTTGATTCTTCGTCCATTTGTCAGAACCTTTCCTGCTAGCGTCCATCTGAACCTACCAAGACTTTTTGTTGTGCCTGCCTCTACACTGCACTTAAATTTGCCCGTTTCACCCTCGTTTATCTCTGATGACCTTGTTGTCATTTGAATATCACCTACAACATAATGGGATTTTGAGGAAACAAGGTCAAAAAGCAGGTCAAAACCTTCATTTTCCCCTAAATGACATGGCAAAAGACCATGCATCTTATATATCATTTAAGAAATCATTTGAATCCTGTTCGGGCAATGTATAAAATGTCTATGTTGAACCTCTTTTGCAAATGTAATTATTAGTTCATTACAACAGGCTATATCTTTTCAGATTTCAATAAATATATTCAAAAACTGTTATTTCTTTTCCTTGATTACTACTCAATCCAGGACATCCATTAAGGATATTACCTTTTGTTCCATTCCCAGAAGATCGGCAGCTATTTGGAGAATTGGTTGATGTCTAAAAACATATCATATGCAATAAACATGATTAGAGACATTATTTTAGCAAATACTGCTTGCTTCATTTTTTATTTCCAACTACACCTCTTCCCTTCGCACCTAAAGCACCCTTTTCATACAGTATGCCCACTTTCTTCAAGACACAATTTCAAAAACAGCAGTTTAATGTTTTACACAGAGTATCAGGGCTGTAGAATTCTAAAGCTACAAGGCAAGAAGTAACACACTCTATAAATCATTTACGACTTAAGAATTTCTGTGAATATTAGAAATGTGTAAAACACTTCATATAACATCAATTGAGTGTTTCCCTGCTCATCTATAGGAAAGGGACCAGTGACTATAAAATAACAATATAATATGATATTATCATAATATTGTGATGAATGGGTTTTCATCAGGTGTCAAAGCAAGAATGTGAATGTAAAACGATGCGGTAGATCTTTAAGTATACTGTTGTGTAACGAAACCCGAAACCCGAAACCCGAGAAATAATGTAAACCGGAAATGACGTCAGTATGACTGCGTGACGTCACTATGATCACGTAATATGAAATAGCCAATCAGAGCTGACCGCTAAGGTATAAAAGGGGCGGTGAGGCCCGAAAATAAAGAGTTCCTTCATAGTACTCCTGGTGTTCACACGTGTCTTCTTCCTCTGATAGCTCCTTAGGAGGACTCCAATTTATAAGATGATCCAATATGGACTAGATGAATAGGAAATAGACGTAATATTGGTAAAGTTGCAGAAAACTAAGGCTTAAAATAAAGCGGGGTCCGAAGGCCCGAAGGACCGGAAATCATGGCCCGAAACTGCCCGACCGACAGCACGAGGAAGGAAGACCGGCCAGATGAAGAAGCCCGAAATAGCCAGCGGCAACCCCCTGACCGGAGGCATTAAAGCGCAACCGGCTCGGCCCCACGCTACCAAAACATAGGCGACCGTTGGCCCGAGACTCCCGGTCAGGGAACGAAGGAGTAGAGCTCCCCTAGTTCCGGCCTGAGAGAGGTATGAGAGAAACGGCCCGGACCCCTGCCACAACAACAAATCTGCCTTCCGCCGTCCTCCACGCTTGATGGCTGCAACCCCTCGGCCCGACTTGACCAACACACCCTCCCCCCTTCAACGAAGACCGATCCCCCGACCCACTCAGCCCCCTTCGTGCATGAGGTATTACTCTTGATCTCACACCTCGGCTTCTTGCTCAGCCTCCGTGCCCAGCTAAGAACCGAAATAACCCCCACGTCCCTCGGCGGTAGAAACTGGAGACCCCGAACTAGCGAGGAACGTCACAATATCATAAAAATTGCCATGGATAAGCCCTGGACAATAAGGATCATGACAATAATATTGTGATGACCCTTACTCTCCAGGGAGTGTCCATGCCATTTCTTATATCCATACCTGAAATTCAAATCAAGTTATTCAAATGAAGAGGTCAATCACTGCACATGCAGAAAAACATGTCATTCTATATTAGCATTAGATCTAAGGTATAATACTTAAAAGAGTGAGAAATAAAATTTCAAGGTCCTCTGGCTTTAAGATGATTGATACATATAAGAGAAAGCTATGGAAAGGCATCAAAAGCCATTGCAAACATCCCATCACAAAGAACATCATAACAGTGTAGGATGGCTGTTAGTTCTTTGAATTAATATACATGTAACCTTTACAAGACTGCTCTTCCTTCATGCAGACTTCCCTATTAACCAGGCCCTCAACAGCTTGTGCCAGATGTACTACAACATTTATCAGGAACCTGCATAGGGACAAGTAATTATGTTTTCTATAAGATAATACAGTAAGTTATAACAATCACATATAATGATTGTAATCAAAGACAGCTGAAGATTTCACACCATCACAGGGGTCTATTCTTAAGGGACCCCACATTTAGTATGCTAAAGCCTAGCAGTGGAGATAAAAGATTGTAATCAAAGACAGCTGAAGATTTCATACCCCATCACAGGGGTCTATCGTTAAGGGACCCCACATTCAGTATAGTCAAGCCTAGCAGTGAAGAGAAAACACCCTAATTTGACCTCACCAACATTCCAAAGAGGGTGATACAGGAAAGCATGAACTTCAACAGTAGAAAATAGCTAGTTCAGGGGTGTAAGCTTTGTAATTTAACTCTAGAATGTTAACAGGGTATGATAGAACAATAACCAACCACTGTGGAGGTCCTTAGTATGTTTATCAAAGCAAAGTCATAGCATATCCCTGGCAACCCATTCACTTGACCTATCTTGTGACTCCTCAGTTGGTTATACATTTGCTAATAAAGGAAATGACAATGACTCTACCTTCTGATCCGATGCAAAATGGATAGCATAAGTTCCTGTTCGACAGCATTCACAGTGAATTAGAGTTTCATTGCTCCAAGTTTTCAAGCAGCTTGAAATATCCCATTCTCCGCTACAATTGTCGAACAATTTGAATTAGATTTTTTTAATTGGTGTTATTGGGCAAAGGGATTCGGTATCGCCATTCTTCTGCCCACTCCAACTATAGATATTTACAGTTTCCAAACAATATGGGAGTGGGGTACTTTATAAAATTACAGAAATTTCCTATAAGTTTTCGTGACAACAACAGTTGTTTGGTGAAATGGTAATGATATGAGGGATGAGATGAGATATACACATCGCACACATAGTTAAGTCACAATTAATCAAAACCAGAACCTGTGGTAATGCGTACTGTTATTAGTAACTAATTTGCTAAATGATCTTGGAATTAGTTTAGATAAAACATAACTTATTTTCTTTAACTTTATCTTATTCTGTTGACAAATAATTAATCAATAGCTGGCCTAAGCTATTTTGCTATACTGATCACAGTAATCTGTTATGTTTGCTCATTGTTTCTCTGGAAACAGGTATTTAAATATATCACTTGATATATCAAATGACTCTGTCCAATCATTTCATTCATGTTAACATGGCATAGGATGACACAATTTCTCAAGGGAACACCTATTTATCCACTTTTTGCTTGATCTTAACATTTGTTTCAAGGGATAAGTGTCTCAGATATATTTTGTTGAGGCCTAAGCTTAAACTTCACAAAAGCAACAAAGTATAGCTTTTTGTAAATATTTAGAATGTTTTGTTCTACAAACCATAAAACAAAATCTAGGACTTAGATATAACTTTATGAGAAAAGATTGCCTCCCACTGAACCTTAAGCACTATACCCATTCTAAATACGATGGACCGACAGCTTACTGCCTAGTGCTTAGTTGGTGGATGGCAGTCGGTAATTGACATCAAATTATTAAACATGCTGTGTTCCCATCAGCGCTCCAACCACTGCTCCTACTGAGCCAACTCTGACTGGACAAGGCATACTGTCAGCCCAGAAATTGATGCAGATATTCATTGGAAGCAATGACATTCCACCAATTTATAGGCTGAGTTATGGGCCGACTCTAGCATGTATACATATCATGTATATGTACATTTTAAAAATCATAGGAATAGATTGCAGTGGGAGTGCCATTTTTCAATTTACAGCAGAAACACTCTGTACAACTACTTCAGCTTGATATGCTGAAGTAGTTGGACAGTTTGATACAAAATATTATTTTGTATCAATAGATGTTGCTCTATATTGCCTATTAATGATATATGATGCAAGCATAGGAGCATGTACTTCAAAATAAGATGTACAGTTTACTCTTACTACTTGAAAACATCCATATCAAGAGCTGTCCATTCTTAAGATATCCTTAATCTAAAAGCCATATTACAATTGTAGTTACGTGTCTTTTGCAATGCCACATGATTCCAATTCATCAGGTTGGGGCATCTAAAGCACAAGTTAGAATAGTCAAATGAAAACTGTAATATGTTTAAAGATGTCAATTCAATATAATGCAATCAGCTATATATATTTAGCATTATATACCCATACACCATTTATGCAATCAATACGAAAATAAGATTACATTTAATTGTTGTAATTACTACTGATAGGTGTCTTTGGCTTAGAATCAGTGCTCCATTAGTAGTTGTCTATGCAAATGTATCACTATTTTCACTTATATGAAAAAGATACGTTTTATAAGTTGTTAAACGAGTTATTTTCTAGCTTTCTCTTTTGAACTTGGATTCCGTGTTTAAAACCAAATACATCTTAGAACCTTTGTGCAAAGCCATGATTTAGTGACCCAGTAAACACACTATTGTTGACTCATTATTGAATCAATGCTTGCCATCAATATTAAATCAACATTTTGTGTTGGTTGACATTGGACGTTTTTTCAAGTATGAAAAGCTAATATTGATTCAATATCAACTTTCAATATTGAAATCTGACATTGAATCAACATTGTTGATAAAATGCATTTGAGATACTATGAGTAAATGCTAAATCATCATTAGGATTTGCAAAAATATTTATTTGTTGTTCTTTAAATTTCCCTTTCTATGAATAAATGGGAAAATAATGTGGTAAAAAGATGAATTAAAAAATATGGCTCACAATATCTATGAAAAAGATGTTGCTCCTCAACTGAGTTATTTTCTAAATCATAATATTAAACCTTTCTTGGTCACTTAATAAGGTTTAGGCCATCTATTAGTATTTCTCCAATGAAGTCCACCTTTGTATGGATAGGTGGCATTAATGTCAGGTGGTCTGACAATGCTTGGGAAGAGACACACAGGGACTCATGTAGTTCAAACCTGTATGTTATTGCTTTTTGACAAAAAGGGTGTTTTTACATGACGTTCTTCAAAAATTGCAAAATAATATAAAGTGTGTAAATACTTTTCATGTCAAAGACTTTGTGATGGTAAACTTAGTCCGAGATACTAACAGTTGTTTCTGAATTATTTAGAAATTATGACTTTGGTTCCCTTTTAGATCTATATTGAAATACTCAACTTTTTAGCAAAGATGACAGACTGCGCCCTGGTGATGGGTTGATGTGCAATTGAAAACCAAATATTGCTTCAACATTGATGTCTCAATTGTAAATCAATGTAAACAAGAAAAAATATTTGGGCAATTAGCAGGGTCCTCAACAGAAAGGATGGTCGGCCCCGACCACCAACCACATGCTGCTGCACCCTTATCCAATTCAGTATTTCTAGTTGTCAGATAGCCGAGCGCCATTGTCACGTTGTTGTCACGTCTCCGAGCGTCATTGTCATGTTGCTGAGTGGCATAAGTCTTGTAACTTTCCCCGTAGTCTTTCAGTTCCCAAATTTAAATTTCTCAATAGGCCTTTATCACAGAATTATTTAAATCTACAGCCTAATCCCCCCAGCACCTGGCCTCACGAGAGTGATTAGAAACTACATTGATGAGGTCGTGGTGACCTCACGTCAGCAATGTCGTCATCACATTGACAATGACCTCATCACCATGACGATGACCTCATCGCTTTGATGATGACCTCGTTGACGTGACGATGACCTCGTTGACGTGACGATGACCTTTATTTCGTGACACTGCCGAAATTCGCTGTTGCCGTCATTCGGATCTTTGTTTCACAACATAGATATCCACAAACCAACAAAGGGATCCAAATATTTTTGAATTTAATCATAAAAAATGATTGAACATTTAACTTTAAGCCATGTGTAATATAAAGGTATAGTAAACACTGACCATTTATCATCCTACAGCAGGGTAGCCCAAAACGCCTGTCGTAATCAACTATAGAAAGTGACTACGGCATAACCACCCCAGCCACAGCCCTGATGGGCCGTGGGCCGCTGCGTGGCTTGGGTGATTAAAAAATTTAGGACCGGGGAGTGAAAACGAGGCTGGACGAGTGAGCAACGTTTTTCACATGACCTGTGAATTTCTCCAAATATCACAAGATCTACAGCTTGGAACATCACCAAACTTGGCAATATTCAAGACAACAGTCTTGGGAAAAGGATTACTGAGTCTTGTGCCATTCTGATAAGTATTTTCTGAGCTGTGGACTGAAGTTCATTTGGCAAATTTCATCAAACATTTTCAAAAAAAGTGAGCAGTAATAGAGGACATTGTCAATGGTTTCACTGTAGGATTTTGTGACTCAGCAGATTTTTGACTGTGTGCCTGTCAACATGTGACAGTCTGGGTTATCCTTGCTAATGGATCCACCCAACTGACCTGGTAAGAAATGTGAGACTTTGCTAATAACTTTGCTAATGTGAGGACTAGGAGATGCATGCCATACATGGGATAATCTTGTAACTGTTCTGAATCTTGTATCCTGGTGCCATTCTGGAGAAGAAAGACAGTCTGATCAATATGGAGGGCATAGAAAGTAGTGACAAGAGGAAACATTCAGACTTAGGGTCTGAAGAGGAGCAATCTGGGAAGCGAGCAGCAGTGAATCCAGAGGAGGATGAGGGTGAGCCTAGTCTTAAAGATGTACTTCGAGAGATCCGTGCTCTACGAACAGAATTTCAAGGCCTACGAACAGAGTTTAAAAGGGTAGAGAATAAACTAGATGAGAAGATCCTCAAAGTAGAGAAGCGAACAGAAAATTTGGAAATAAAGGTGACAGAGCATGAGAAAAGACTGACTGAGGTTGAGCATAACACTGGAGCTGGTGCATGTTGGGGACCTAGTCAGAATGAAGAAATAGAAAAGCTGAAGGAGGAATTACAGAAACAACAGGCATACACCAGGCGATTCAACTTGGTGGTCAAAGGTATTCCCCGGAAGCCTAATGAAAAGAACAGTGACATTCAGTCTACCTTTGAACAATACTGCCTCTACAAACTGGGTGTAAGCTCTTTGAATATTGATAAGGCACATCGCCTGCCTGATCCTAACCTTGTACTTGTGCATTTTGTTTGTCTCAAAGATCGTGATAGGGTGTGGAGTGCTAGGGGCACATGCAAGGACTGGATCATCAGAGAGGATCTTCCAAAAACAGCTCGAGAGACTGCAAATCTGTTGTATAGATGTCGCTACGCTGCAGAGAAGTCTAATCTTTACAAATCTGTGAAGATCGCTGGGGGAAAACTCATCTTGGATGGAACTGCCTACAAACCTGAGAACCTTGAGTCTCTACCTGAGGTGATTCGTCCTTCCACTCTGGCCACTAACAGGGATGACTCTGCACTTGTGTTCTTTACACGGTTCAGTCTATTCTCTAACCATCGGATAACACCTTTTTCCTTTAAGGGAGAGAGGTATAACTGTATGGAGAAATTCATTGTTGTGGCCAGAGCAAGGTTTGTCAAGAACGAGGAGATGGAAGAGCGTGCATGGAAAACCCACTACCCACCAGAGCTGAAAGGGCTACTTCATATAATGTCAACAGACGGCGCAGAATCTAAGTGGGAAACAGCGGCTGAGGGAATTGTTCTCCCAGCTTTGGTTGAGAAATTCAAGCAGCACCCTCTTCTGATCAAGGCTCTACTAGAAACTGGCAACAGAACCCTAGGAGAGGCATCACCATCTATGCTTTGGGGTACAGGCGTTGCCCTGGGCAAGAATGATGCTCTAAATGTTCAATCGTGGACTGGTAAGAATTTGTTGGGCCGAATGCTGACCAAAGTAAGAGAACACTTTCGTAAAGATGGAGAGTAAGACTCTGACTGTAAGCATTGGTAAAACCTTTGAGGTAAAGGGATGATATGGGATGTTTACTCTTCTTGGTATTGGACCCTATTCCTGTTGGAGCTTTAATCTGCTTCCAGGTTGGACCAGGACCATGACAGTAGGTTTAAGCACTCATTTATGGGATTAAAGAAATATTGTCTTACATTTTAAATGAATATTTATAGAGGTGGTGGATCAAATTCTTGTTCAGCATAATGAAGAATACTGTGATTAATTTTGTTTTCATGTTGGTACACGAATCCAGGAAGGATGAAATAGTTTGTTTTCTGTTTTTACCTTTTATCGTATTTAGGAATGTTTTGCGCTCTGTTAGCTTGATATATTCCAAGAACTATGCAACAGTGTGTTTTGAATCACTATTTGGATTGCTTTTGGGTGGCTGCCGCATTGTCTGGGGATGGGGAAAATACTTTCTTAAAAAATGAAAAATGATACTCTGAAATTGTGTTCTTTAAATGTCAATGGTCACCGTAACAGAGTTAAGAGGAAAGCTATTTTGATGAAGATGAGGGAAGGGGGATGGGATATCATATTTTTTCAGGAAACTCATTGTGAAGATAATATTGCTTCTTTGTGGAAATCTGAGTGGGGTGGAGATGCATATTTCGCAAATGGGGATTCTGCATCAAGAGGAGTTGCTATATTTTTCAGACGAGGTTTGAACCTGAAAGTAGTTGATACCTTCAGGGACCCTAATGGAAGATATCTTATAATGCACATATGCTTACAAGATGAAAGTTATTGGGTGGGGAATATCTATGCCCCTACACAGCAAAATGAATCTGATCAGCTTGTAACTCTAAATAAGATAGAAGAAATATTGGTTCAAGGGGATGCAGTTAATATTTTCTTGGGAGGGGATTTTAATATACAATTAGATCCACAGTTGGACCGAAAAAATACTTCTTACCCAATAAAAGCTCCCAGATATAGATTAGAGGTGTTAGATATGAATGAAAGATTGGGATTAGTGGATGTATGGCGAATAGCAAACCCTTCCTTGAGGAGGTATTCTTTTCATAGAAGGGATCAGGCATCAAGAATAGATTTATGGTTGGTAGCTGAATGTATATCAGGGAAGATGAGGAAAGCTCGCATACTTCCTGGGATACTTTCTGACCATAGTATAATCTCGCTGGAGATTTTCTCGGAAACAACTGCTAGAGGGCCTGGTTGGTGGAATTTTAACAACAGCTTATTGAAAGATACACAGTATGTAGATGGAATTAAGGAACTAATAGCAGATGTAAAAGATACACCCAATCTTAATCCTAATGACTTATGGGACTTTACTAAGTATAAAATCAAAGTGTTTTCTATGAAATTTAGTAAAAAAAAGAAAGCTGAGCAAAGAAATGAAGAAAGGGAGCTGGAGAAGATGGTAAAGGTGCTTTCTTCTAAGTTAGATAATGGAGAAGATGTTTATGATGAGCTACAGTCCTATTCTCAGGAACTCCGGGCAATGCAGAGACTTGATGCACAGGCAGCGATATTAAGGTCTAAAGCAAACTGGGCAAATTATAGTGAACGACCTACTAAGTATTTTCTGAATTTGGAGAAAAAAAGGGCTTTAGAAAAGCAGATTACTGCAATAGAAAACAGGGAGGGGGCTTTGATTACAGATTCTCAAGAAATAATGTCTACTTTGAGATTATTTTATAATGATCTTTATTCTGGAAGGCCTAGGGAATCTTATGAAGATATTTGGCATGATGTTGTGGACAAATATGCCATACCTCAATTGTCTGATAGGCAGCAGGAAACCCTTGATAAGGATCTCACAGAAGAAGAGCTAAATAGAGCATTATGTAAAATGAAGAACAATAAAAGTCCAGGGACTGATGGCTTAACAGCTGAATTTTATAAATTCTTTTGGGAGGATATCAAAGGTCTTTTGATTAGCAGCTTTCACTATTCTTTTGATTGTGGTTTCCTCAGCAAAGAACAGAGAAGGGGTGTTATTCGTTTGATACCTAAAAAGGCAGCAGATAAACATAAACTAAGTAACTGGAGGCCAATTACCTTATTGAATACTGACTATAAAATTTTGACTAAGACCCTAGCATGTAGACTTAAACTTTACCTAAAAGATATTATTTATGCAGATCAGACTGGCTTTATCAGCGGCAGGTATATTGGTACAAATATCAGGCTTGCAGAAGATGTAATAGAACATACTTCCCTGGATGAGGAGGCTTCATGGCTCCTTGCTTTAGATTTTCATAAAGCCTTTGATTCTGTGTCTTGGGAGTGCATAATTGAAACTCTTGGCCTTTTTGGATTTGGAACTAAGTTTTTGACATGGATAAAAGCCATATATAATGAAGTAGAAGCATGTGTTACTAATAATGGGTTCAACACTGCATGGTTTTCCCCTACCAGAGGTACTAGGCAGGGCTGCTGTTTATCTCCCTTCTTATTCATTCTTGTAGCAGAAATATTAGCAACAACTATAAGAGAGGCAGAGACCATAAAAGGTATTAATATGGGAGGGAGAGAGGTTAAGGTTTCCCTATTTGCAGATGATGTGGTATGCTATTGTAGAAGTAAAAATGATTTGTTTCGTATTCTAGATTGTTTAGAAAGATTCCGTAGATATTCTGGTCTGACAATTAACAGGTACAAAACGAAAATTTTACAATTGGGGAGAGAGACTTTTCAGGTAGAATGTGATATGCCTTTTGAGGTAGTAGAGTCCATGATCTTACTGGGAATAAGGATAGGTAAGGCAAATGATGCTGAAATGAGCTACAAATGGAATTTTGAAGAAAGACTTAATAAATGTAAACAAATATGTTGTGACTGGACAAATAGAAACCTATCTATAAAGGGTAAAGTAGTGGTTATAAATAGTTTACTTATTCCAATTTTACTATATCCAGCAACTATTACATTTACCCCAACAAGGGTCTTTAGTGAGTTTTGAAAAGTTATTTGTAACTTTATATGGTCATCAAGTGTTAATAAGATAGCATATGTCACAATGTGTAGGAAGGTTAAAGAGGGTGGAATTGGATTATTAGATCTGGAGACTATGATTTCTGTTTCAAAAGTAAATTGGATTAAAAGGCTATGTATGAATGACTTTGCTACATGGACATTATACCCGAGGGTTATATTTGGGGCTCAAGATTCACTCTTTGTATTGTTTGGTACTAAAAATAAGTTGATAGGAAAACACGTGGTAAATCCTTTTTACAGGCATATGTGGTTAGCATGGAATAAATTTTATAATAGAGATCCTCTCAGTGATATAGAAATACAGAATGAGATTATTTGGAATAATGAAAGGATTTTAATTGGTAAAAATGTTGTAAACTGGAAGAGGTGGAAGAGAGCTGGCATAGTAAAGGTTGCAGATTTGATTTCTCAGCAGGGGGAAATGATGAGGAAAAATGTAATTGAAGAAACTTATGGAATCACATGCAACTTTTTAGAAGTATTACAGATCAAAAATGCTATCCCATGGATAAGATCCAGCTCATTGGTTGTACAAGATGTGTCTCCTACTGATTTATATATCAATTATGATGCCAAACCTTTGAATATTTTTAACTGTTCTTCCAAATTCTTGTATAATATAATGGGTGGAAATGCCGATCTGAAATATAAAGTTCATGACAAGTGGAGTAAAGATTTTTCTAATCTGAATAATTTGGATTTACAAGAGTGGCAAACATTATATAGTATGGCATATCTTTCCTCCAGAGAAACAAAAATACAATCTCTCCAATTTAAAATCATTCACAGAATTATTCCTTGTCGAGATTGTCTATTCAAAAGAAAGGTTATTGATGCTCCTGACTGTCAGTTTTGTGGTATGACAGACACCATAACTCATTTCTTTATAACTTGCCCATTAGTGAAGGAATTTCTTAAGAGAATAAAAAACTGGGTTGAAAATGTCTTACGGTATGATGTAAATCAGCTATCTGATAGAGACTATCTCCTAGGTCTACCGGGAAGTGAAAGAAATGACAGGACTATTAATTTCATTTTTCTCTGGGCCAAGTTTTACACTTACAGACAGCGCCTTTTTCACGATGGTGTACTTGATGTTTATCAGTGGATTTTTGAATTACGTTGTAAACTAGCTGTAGAAAATTACATAAATCAGCTGGAAGATAAAAGAAAGGAAAAAGTACCTTGCAAAGAATTGTTATCTAGAATACATTGTCTTTAATACAGGTGATACTTTTGTATAAGACAACTTAGCTTTGTTTTGTGTGTATCATTTTGTTCTATATTCTTTAGTAGCGCGGAAAATTTATGATTCTATATGATTTTATGATGATATTCAATTGTGTTTTGTGTACCCCTAAAAACAAAAACTCTGTATGTGCATGTGTGTTTAATAATGATCATAAAAAGAGTTTTATGTACAGAGAAAAAAATTGTAGCAGAATCTGATCACTATGTACACTTTATAACTGAAATAAAGGGAGCTCTGCTCAATTAAAAAAAAAAAAAAAAAAAATTTGAGGACCGATTATCAAATATAGGCAAAGTTAGCATAAAGGCATCGGATCAACATTAAATCCGTCAATATTGATAACTCAACAATTAATCAACATCAGTATCCAGTATTGAATCAACATTGGGAAATCAACATTTGATGAGCATTTAGATATAATTGATTGCTGGTTCAATCCACTACCAATATTGAATCAATACTGGGTGATTACTGGGTATATGATTTATGCCTTGTATATATGAAATGAATTTGTGCAGGTTTATTTTGCAAGTAGTGATGTCTGTTAACAAAATTTTCATTACAGAGTGGATATAAGCACCAAATTTGGTACGAGGCACCTCTGAGGCATAACTTTCAAATCTGGAAGGGGAGCCACCTTAAATTATCAAAATGAAATTTTGGCAAACTTCTTATGTTTTTAGCATTTCAAATTTCAAATTTAAAAAAAGATTATTTTAATGAAAGTCTGCCATTTTGGATTTTTAGCCCCCGGCGTGGTTATGTTGATATTTCAAGGTGGCTCCCCTTTTAAATAAAGGGGTCCCAGGGGATCATCATACCAAATGAAACCAAGAAATCTTGTGGCAAAAGAGTAAAGTCTATAGCCTTTCTTTTGAATTATTTTGGAATCCAACGGTCATTGTCAGAGGTATCATGCTAATACATTCAGCCATTTTGAAATCTGCAGTATTGAATCAGATGAATATTGTATCTATTGAGCCCTCTAGGTTATAAACAACTGATACTGGAACCATTTCCACTTGTCTAGATACTTAAACAACTGAAAAACATGTTATTTCTCAATATTAGTCCACCATCTTAGATTTTGGATTTCTGCATTGACTTCAAATATAGATAATTGAATTCCCTGACCCATAACCTCCCAATTTTGACACTGACCATGTCTCTTTAGTCATTTTAGAAGCTGAGATATAAGATTGTTTATACCAAAAGTCAGCCATATTGGCTTTTTGGCCCCCATATCCGTCCTAATGATGTTTCAAGGTGGTTCCCCTTCCAGATTTGATATTTATGCCTCAGAAGTGTCTCATACCAAATTTGATGCTTTTATTCGCTGTGTCACAATTGCACTAAAAAATTACCTTAAAAGACCCCACTATAAATGGATATGATGACACATGTTTTTTAAAGTATTATTACAGTCTTCATGCAATTCAACTGTGTGAGTTTGATAGTTTTATCATGGTTGACAAAAAATCATGCTCAATACCCACATTTACCTTTAATTGGTCATGGCAACTGATGTTGCTATGCGAACAAGTCTCACCATATTAATGAGCAGACTGACACTAAATATCTTCACAATATAGACCATCATGTTACATCTTCGTAGCTCACCTGCCAACAGTCTGGAGGTGAGGCTTCTTATGAATTATGAATAAGTCTAAAATGAAGCTTGGTGAAATTGTTCAGATTTTGTAATTATTATCTCGACCTGGTGCCTCCCACCATTATCTTACCCTTAGGAACAGCTACACTCAGTTGCAACTACCTTATACTTTACCAGTTCTCACCCCTTACCTCTTCTCCCTCTCCCTTTCTATGTATAAACATTCCTGACCACTCTCTTTCTCCCTCACTCTCTCCATCATTTATTTTGCTTCAACATACCCACACCACCCTCTTCACCCTCTTCGCTGTATCATGAAACCTCTCCTAACAACTCACTTTCTTATAAGCAATCAATCTGAATTTTATCTTCAATAATCAATATACGAACTTCATTGTACATATAATAGAAATGGCTGCAAATCACTGTTGTCTAACCTTGACCCTTCTGAGTTTCAGTTTAACTGGACTGTGGAGAATGTATTCATTGCTGATGTTGGCAATATTTAAAAACATCATCATGGATTTCGGATTCCTGAGGGAGAAAAGAAACAACTTAGTCAGACATGGCCTTGTTGGTTTTATCTTTTAAGTTTGGCTTTGAAGATTTGCTTATATCTGGCAAATTGTAAACTGATTAAATACTTGTGTACTTATCTCTCAAGAAAATTTCCATTGGCTATTATTTTCAATTATAATTTCCAATAAGAAACATTCTATCTTTAAATAAGTAATGAAAACACCAGTATTTTTATTAGATGTTGATTTTCTGAAAATATTTCTTCGAGAAATTTAAAGTTGTTTAAAAAAGTGGAAAACTTTAAGCATGCAAATACATTTTGAATTGCATCAACCCTATAATGTCTGAGTATACGTATGCTATATGTACTTAAGAGAGAGTGGGACACTTCTCACACCTTTTTTGTTTGCACTTCACTGATAAAGGATTAATATGTAATTATCATTTAGATTATTCATAGTAACATAACAATTTACCTATCAACCTAAGGAAATGAAATAGTTTTGAAAAAACTTGATGAATCCCGGCCCCAAAGGTTCAAATTTATAATATTGATAAGGTTATTCACGTTTAGCATGAACCAAGCATTTCAGTGAGTGTCCCATCAAATTTGTTTTTCTGGTCACTTGATTTGTATTAACCAATCAAAAGCTGGTATTCTAGTTGATGAGCCTATTTAAGGTAATGTTTGGCAGAATAAAGTCAGTGTCAAAGTTGGCATTCTTCTATTAACACCTACTGAATGGTTGTCTTGATTGGGGAACAGGCACAGTGAGTATGGAAAATCCTATGAAAAGAAGTGGATCCAGGTATAGTCATTTCTTGATGGGAACTCAACAATAACTGAAACCGCACCTATCATGAACCTCAAATTCTCTTCCACTTGGTATAACTGCCCTGATGTATAACAGGCCATGATATTGAGGTGGGAGACATCGAGGGGATTCCTACCAGGAGACATAGAGATTGGTTCTATATAGGCATCTCAAGTCTAGAACTTGCAAGCACTTGTAGCTACAAACATGACAGATAGATCAAAATCACAAAAGTCTGGAGGGATAGAGACTTCAGGGCTGCTGTGTCTAAAGCCAATGAGTAAAACTTTAGCCATGGGATACAACTTATAGACTGTTGGGTCCACACGCCATAACACCACAAGCAATTTATGCGACTATGATCAACTGCTACATATCAAAGCAGTGAAAAGGATGTAATTCCTTCAACACAACTATTTATTGAGGTGACGGAATGTTATGAAAATGGGTACTGCCTTAAAAAAAGCTGACTCATAATTTGTATGTGGACTTCAAATCAGACTGACATATTTTCAACAATACAAGTCAGCTAGATGACTCTAACTTTGTAGGCAATAAGGTCCAACAGTCTACCCCAGCACAATGTAACCAGAACCAGTTACATACGAAGAAGTTTGTCTTACACCCCTGCATGTAAGATGGAAAAGAGAATTGAGCCAATTCAATTATCAGTATGTGTACCCCGATCCAGATAAATCATCAATGCTATTTCTTGACAGGTGAAACATGGCAGTATTTTGCCAGCCTCCAAGGGGATGATACACGCAATAGGGTAGAAGTGTTGCTGCGATACTACAGGCTGTGGAGAGTCACCTGTCACTTGCTGCAGGAGGCGGTACACCTGATGAGGAACAAGATCCAAAACCCGAAGGACCTGACATAAGTAGCTTGTAGATTGTTCAGACATGCTCATTATTACCATGGTTAGGAAGGCGAGGAACTGAACTGTAGAGAGAAGGGATGTCGCACCCTCAATGAGGCAGTGGAAGTAGTAGAGATGCATTAGAGATAGTCATGCCAAAGATGCAGTTAATCAGCTTGCAGGAGAAAATCAGGAAGCTGTGCATGGGATGAGAAAAAGCACCCAGGAACAGGCTGGTCAGAGAAAGGAAGTAGTCAGAAAGATTGCCAAAACAAGAGGGGAACTTCAAAACAGGGCTAGTGTGAAAGCTTTGCACCTGTTTGGCATACACCGTAGGAACACAACACCTATCCACAAACAAAGCGATGGGTTCATTGAAAGAAGTTTCCAGACCACTGGGGAAATTATACAAAATGGAACGAGGTGGTTCCCCCTGTTTTGATAAACTGCCATGTAATCTCTCACGTGAGCACGAGGGTGACATCAAATATGTTGTTTGAAAGGTACCCTTCAATGTAGATAGATGTTGCCAAATGGCAGCTACAGTTTTCTTCTTGTATAGTTCAGTCAAAGATATCAATTTTTTTTCTACTACCAGTACATTTTCTTTATGCTATATAATGGTGCATAGTTAATTTATGCATTATTCAGGAAGTCCTTTGGTTCAAGGTGCCTTGAGGCTTCAAATGCCCCACTCTCCCCACTATGTCAGAACTGGAAAAATTATTGTTCTCAAGTATATTCCATTTAAACGAAAAAACATAAGTTTAAGAGAACCAACCATGGATTGAGTCGGGATGAATTATACATGGGTTTGAGCTTGGTGCTTGACAGTCCTAATCTTTCAGTACCCAGTTCTGAAATAAATATGTTGGCAAGTAACGTGGCTTATGTATAGAAATATTCACTTCGCATTACTTCTGATTTAAGATGATGGCAAATTAGCAGTGACTATTTTTTGATTATGTATCTTTAAATATTTCACATTTCTTTACTTGGTTTGTAAATTCATTTATTACAGAGAGATAAAAAAAATATTTTTGTTTAAAGTAATGATTTTCGATTTATTGTCTTTGTGTCAAAGATGTAATTGGTAGATAGTTAGAAGCATCTTATAAATAGAGAAAACTACCTTGTGATATATTTTCAAGTGTTTGTCTCGGGATTATCAGCACATCAGAATTACTGGCTCCATGTAGAGTTATGCTTCCATTTGACTTGGTCCAGAAATCCCATACCATATCTGTAACATTTAGAGACTTCAAGATATGTATGCATAATAAGAAAGTCATCTTTTTCAACTTCACTTTTGTCTTGTGATCAGGGGTGTACAGACCCTAATTTGTTTTTGCAAAACTCCCAGTTAAATTCACACAATCTGATCACAAATTTGCACATGTTTGTATACCATATTCCTTTTCCTGTAAAAATTTGAAGGCAAAATTCGCATGTTCCGGAAAATTCACACATTTCTGCAAATTTGCGAGCACTTGTACACCCCTGTATGATAGAACTGAATTGAGTTGAAGTTAGTCATAATTAAAGCAATTTAGCTTCACAAAGAATACTGATTAATGGCCTATACTATGACAATCTATGAAGAACTACATTGTAACTTGAAAAGTGAAGGTAAAATTTGATATGGCATTTTATAAACGATTATACCGTAATTAGATAAATGGAAAAACTAACTTACCTGAGGATGAAATGAACTATTACCTCATCATAAGTTGTGATTATGTGTAAGCTTTTGATGCTTTTGAAATTCTAGTCAGAACATTCCAATATCAGTATCGGCATATCTGCATACTAATAATGTGCTACATATCAAAGTGTGGTTATCAACAATGATAGATACCAAGTGATTTCCGAGTATTAATGGATTGAAACATATTATGTATACACAGTATACACAAGACGAAGCCGTCCAATTGTAATTCAGTGCTTACTAGTTGTAAACAATCCTTCTTGACTTCTTGACTTAATTCAGGAAGTAAATATTTAACAAATAAATTACCCATGAATCACTATTAATACACCCTGACGTGAAAGGTAGATAAAATAACCTACTAGTCAAAGAAGAAATGGAATGAGGAACGTAAGAAGCTTATTGGTAAGGTAGAATGAAGTCAGTTGTACATCTACATTTTAAACACAGGCTTACGCTATAGGTAGGTAATAAGGATAACTCAGAATAGGAAAGTCAGGGATGTGTAAGTACGAACAGATCTTTATTCATCATTTACAGTTATTTAATTTTGCATAATATGAACTTTATTTTGATTTTGTTCCCATATTGGTACTACTCTGCAGGATATAAGATATCTGAACCGTTTCGGGAAATCTTGGAGTCACCCTCACTTTAGGAACAACTCTGACTTTTTGGTTACTGGATTCTACATTTTGTAGTTTCAGTAGAAGAGTATGGGTGCATCCAAAATTAATCTAATGGATGGACAAACATACCTTTGCCAAAAGTATTCTCTATGCTTTGTTTGAATTGATTTGGTTTCTTTGGAAAAGGAAAACCTTTTCTAAGGTCTCCCTCAGTTGAGTAAGAGAGAGGAGACAGAAATAACTCATTAGTTAGAGAGATTGGTTTTACCTTCGATACACCCCGTCTCTCATTCTAAGCTCCATCAACTCCACTGAGGTCAACACCTCGTGCACGACAACATTAGAAAAAGCCTAATAGCAGAGGGTATTACAGCTAAGACTTTGATTATTACTATTAGAAGTAGAACTTAATGAGTATCAGTTATTATATGCAACCCAGCCAAAGAGTGACATGACAGTCAAGTTCTGTGTCATGCTAAGTTCTAATGTGACATTCTGTATAGTTAAAATAGCATTCTTCAGCATCACATCATTGGCTGTAAAAAAAAAACATCTTTCTGGAGGAGACATTACCTTAACCAATTGAAACATCTTTTCCTATACATGTAATGCAAACTAGAAAACTTACCCATGTTATTTACACTGAATCGGATCCCAGACCTTTCCCTTCTCACAGCTTTGGAAAAATTCTCAAAATACCAATCAAGTTTTTCCGGCTTTCTTGGGATAACATCATAATATACATGCTGAAAAGTATTAACAATCATCGATATTTTAGATACAATTGTTAGTTCAATTACCTTCTTACCACTGCACAACAACTGTGAAAAAAACAAAACAACTATTAGAAATGGAAATACTATGGATAAAGACATCAAGAAATTTCATCAATAAATGTATACTATCAGAGATCATCATGCAAAATGTAAATGTATTAAGTAATCTACCTGTACATACAAACATCTATACGCAGTTACATTGAGTATCCCATAAGGAGACAATTAACACTAATTGAGAGATCACCACCAAAAACCCTCTTTTATCCCCTTAGATCCCCCTAACATCCCCCGAAGTTGTTCCTATGATCTGCGTGAATTCTCCCTAGTGTCCAAATAAGATCTGGCCAAGTTACCCCAAGATACGCTGAATATTAGGACACTCAGCTTGTGCTTCTCAACAGCTTGCCTGAAAACCATTTCCTATCAAAGATCCTATGTAGACACTGTGTAATTCAACTTAATATACGTCCTGATGAGGTGTTTACCGAAATCATGCACACCACCTGTTGACCCCATCATCACTCTCTCGGACTGCATAAGACAAACAGGGGTCACAAAACAACTTTGCTGGTCAAACCACTAGATATCAAACCACTAGATATTAATGAGTAGTCTCGCAGGTCAAGACCTCTCCATAAGTGTACTATGTAGGACACTTTATTCCTAGTTATTAACTAAATGATATCTAGAGTGGACATGCGGATTATGTAGGATGTATTTCTCTTGACGTAACGAAAGTGGTCATTCCATTGTCTAAAACCTTTTCTTTCATACACAACCTAAAAAAGAAGGATCTAATCTAAGTTTCTTTATCAAGTACACCCAGTAGCAGAGTGGCCTCTGCTGTGGCTACGCATCAGTTAGTGGACAGTGTGGCCCCTGCCATCTCTACCCTTCAATTTTCAAACCCCAGGCTTCAACACCCCCAACCAACCCCATAAACCCTCCAAGAATATATCAAGTTTGGTTACAGTTTATAGAGTGGAATGGTATGTGTATGAAAATGGGGAAAATGCATATAAAAATAAAAAGTTGCAATATTTGGGACCTCATAGAAAAAAAAAGTTTTTGACCTGTGCCTTTGATAATGTCCAGTCTTATTCAGATATTAGGCTGTGACATGTGGGCATCATGGAGAGAAGGTTGGCAATGGTATCTGACACTTTGAGCCATGCATTCAGAAGTGCAGATAATAATCTACACAGACATGCATTCATTACATTGTGAAGCATGAAATCATGACATTTCCATAGGTCAACCATTCACTTACAGCTGTCTTTCATGTTAAGTATCAAACAAAAGGGAGTATGAAATGCATAATACAAAAACAAGCCATCAATTAAGATGAATAGATTTATCCTTACCTCTTTGTTTTTTTCATCCATTAAGTTACTAAGAAATTGCACCATATACTGTAAAGGTATTATAAGATATCAAATGTTTGGCATTCAGTGAATGACAGTTATGCTTAACCTATAATAGTCTAGACATTACTAGAGACATTAACAGCTTCTTCCAATAAAAAGCAAAAAGGAATAACACCCAAAAATAGACTTCTTATAAGCATATTGATATGATGCGAACTGAAGACAAGGACAGATTTATTTTTGGAAAGTGGATACACATGGGGACATCACCTCCATTTAAATAGAATATCAAATTGTGTTTTAGTTAAACTCAATTTTTTCATAAGCCTGCCCCAGCTCTCTACCCACCACCTTTGAAAATGTTTAGATGTCCCCCAACAATAGTAACACATACAGTTAAGTCTGGTCATACCTGAATTTCTGTCTGTAGTGGTGGGTCTTTGAAGATACTATGAGCCTGCCAAAGTTCAATGAGGACAGAATGTGCATTAACAATAAATTCTGTTTTCTTTCTTGAACTTGAGTAGATCATCAAGCGTTTTGTCATGTCACTCATTCTTTTCAGTTCTACACCCAAGCCATCTCTTACTTCTTCAATCTGAAAGAGATGATAATATAACTATTAAGATCCATGTTTAAAATTAAGGTCCATGTTTAAAATAAATGCTACAGAATCACAAATATCCATATCGTTGCTAAATTTCACCAAAAAGTACCTATAAGTTCCCAATTTGCTGAACCAAAGAGTAATGGAGTTATCAAACAAAGAGGTGTAAAGTTACAGACCTCTGCATACATGGACAACAATACTGAATCCAAACAGTGTGAATAATATTTGTTGCTCCAAGTGCCATTGGCCAAGCACTTAAAATATCTGTGACCTAGAGGAAACATATTAGATAGTGTCAATAAAAGGGAAAGAAGCAAATATAATAGCAAATAATAGTTATGTTAAACGGTAAGGTGTATATCTAAACATTTGAAATGGTGGAAGTACAGTTTCAAAATTTCATAGTAAATATATTCATAGGGTACCTTGCACATAACTGCGTGAGTGCTATTTTTTAATGAATTCAATTAAGCGTGCAATTCACAACTTGCACTATTAATGTAAGAAAACTTGAAGAAAAATTCCTAGTTATCCCACAGCTATGGGACATTTAAAAGCTTATATTTTATATCAATTTTTAGGGGAAATCCCTAATTAATGATGTCACATGGTGAGTAATTGGGAAACCTCATCTGCCCATAAAAGGGAATCCCCCTCCCTGCTGATCATGAATTTATAATAAGGGTTATGCTCTCTAACTCAAATTAAATATATTTGGCATGATTCATCTGATTATTGATTGAAATATATATCCATCTGTAGTCTCAGCCAAAACATCAGGGAGTTCACAAGATTAAATTACTTTCCTGAATAATTCATTAGGACTTCAACGTTTTCATCTTTTTTCCTTGGAAATATTTTTAGAATACTCAAGTCAAGTTAATCATATGGAAAATAGCAATTCGTGAATTTATGTGCAAGGAACCCCATAGCAACCATATGAAAGAAGGAGTTGAACCTTTTCAAATGATCTTTTAGTCCCAAACATCATAAATTTGGTCTTACCACTGTAAGTTGTTACTATCACAAAACTCTGAGCTCTTATTTTGACCTTCAATCTTTCTCAGACACACATCTCTGAGATCTGAGCATACATGTAATCTAAAACCTTCACACATTTCAATCTACATTCTCATGACGGCCGATTCTATTCGCACATCCACCAACGATCACACATCTAAAAATTCACACATCCACAGGCCCATGCGTCATGACTCTGAACCCACGCGCAATGACTTTGAACCCACGCACAATTATTTCAGTCCGTTCTTCTTGGAGGTGTCCACAAATCATCGCGCTTGGGCTGCAAATCATCGTGCGTGGGCCGCAAATCATCGCGCGTGGGCAGCAAATCATCGCGCGAGGCTACCCCTCTATGTGTAGTGAACCCACGCACAATGATTCCCATCATTATGTGTGGGTTCCCGTAGATGTGTAGGTAACCCACGTGCAATGATTCCCGTCATTACGCGTGGGTTCCCATAGATGTGTAGGTAACCCACACGCAATGATTCCGGTCATTATGCGTGGGTTCCCGTAGATGTGTAGGTAATCCACACCCAATGATTCCCGTCATTACGCTTGGGTTCCCATAGATGTGTAGGTAACCCACACGCAATGATTCAGGTCATTATGCGTGGGTTCCTGTAGATGTGTAGGTAATCCACACCCAATGATTCCCGTCATTACGCTTGGGTTCCCGTGGATGTGTAGATGTGTGAATAGACGGTCCCTCACATAACACCAGACACCTCCCCCATGTGCCTTCTGACAAACAAAACTTACACTTACTCTTGTTTCTCATGGCCCCTGCACGATTCCGCACTTGATAGTCTATGTTATTATGTGGCTCAGTTTTATACCTTGCATACCCTGAGAGTGAAAAGCTGAATGATATATGTAGTGTAGGTATTAGGTGATGTTAAAAAGACAAAATATCAGGCCCCCTATCCTTTTTTGCAAGACTGATCTTAACAAAACACAAGTGAGAAATGCAAACTATGAATAACATTACCATAGAATTTGCAATTCACTAAAACTGTATCTCCTGCACGTGTCTTTGGTCTGTATACACTTCTCCTCCATATATCAGGATCACATGTATCGTCATCTAAAAACATAAGTTTCCAGGTATCTCATAACAGCAGTTCAGTTTACACATTCAGAAAATCTAGATGAATATTGATAAATACAAAAAGCAATCACAATCATACAGTGGTGGTTTGTTTGCAACATGACATACATTGTCAATGCTGGTGTTGAACTATAGTTAGTTTATAATTTGAAATTTGTATCACTTATTGGAAATAAATTTTAGATATCTTTGTTATGTTATGTAGTCTTAGGTGTTGTGTTCATGAGTGACTTTATAGAGTTAAATAGCACCAGCTCATTGGCTTGTGGTAGACCCAGCCTTCACTTAGGAAGTTCAATTCTAAATAAAGACACTCACTTAGCAGAGGTTAATATATTTCTCTAAGATTGTGTCATGTTCGGCAAAAGTTGTTCACATCACTATGCACTACTGACACACTATATCCATACAAGTTCAGTCTCGCTCAAGGTCACCCCATCTGCATAAGAACTGCCACATTTCCTATGGCTACTCTCACCCTATTCCTATCTTCAACTGCTACTTTTTTATTGGGTTCTTATTGATTTAATTCTATCTTCTATTCAGCGAGGGCAGGTAGATGGTACCATCAGACACGTGTTCCTCTCATTGGGCCTGTGATGATGATCTCATCTGGCCAGTTCCTGCTGTAACCTGTATATTTTGTATTATTTTGTATTTTTCCTGACTTACACCAACTTAATTCTAAATAGAATCTTCAATTTACATTCTATTTCAATTCTTTCAATAGGGAGTTTAGAGAATTAAATTTGGAATCTAATGATGTGTCATTCACCTATATGCAAGTGTTATTTAGCAAATGAACACAGTCAGAAGGCTGAGGTGAAATTATGGAATTTCACCATTTTTCACAGATTTGTCCAATAAGCCATCTGGGCGTTGAGCAGCAATTTGAATTCCATTATAGAATGTTTGCTTATTTCTTGCTTATATCGTTCTGTACAATTATCTATTATTACTATTCAATAGACATACAGGCCCTGTCTAAAACAGCGGGGCTCTGTCAATGGGAGTCGCGACATAACAAAGCCCAGGGGGGCAGGGGGACAGGGGGACAGGTTTTGCTGTTGGTGCGCAGGGGTGGGGATCTTTTTTAATGTGGGGTGAATGGGTAGATGGATGGATGTTTTTTGGGGCAGGCAATTTTGTGGTCCGTCACATGCCACCTGTGGGGCACGTGGAAGGTAGGAGCTATAGAGTCTAAATATAGAATCTGGCCCTTGGGCACAGAGATTGGCCTGTCTAATCATAGTGGGTCTATCAGTTTTGTTCGATCTTTTAGACCGCTAAGACTCTATTGGTCATTGCCTAGATAACTAGGGCTTTTATCCTAGTAATGAATATAATTATAGAGTGGCAAATCCATTTTTCCTTTCATAGAATCTTATAAATCAGATTTTGCATTTGATATTACATCATCAACCTGTTTTCTTGGCTATACAACTATCAGCTCCTTCAAAACCACCATCATCAATAGTAACAACACAAATTCTCCCTATTCATGCCTTTTCACACTTATACACTAACATAATTAGTTTTCTTGATGTTTATTTTGAGTTGTTAATAAGATTGATAAAATTTATTAAACAAGCAGATGATTCACTCAGTGCATTTATGCACTTTTTTAACAGTTGCAAAGAAATGTAGATAAAGCTCTAGATGATAAAGATGGTGGAATGGGGGCAATAGATGGTGCAAAAAACATTCTACTTACTTGTTTCGAGAACCTTTACATAGCAACTTCCATAGTGGACATCGCCCTGCCCTGCAGAATTATTTGCAGTACATGTGAATACTGCATCTCCTGTTAAACCATCAACATATAATTGGCTCACAAGATCCTCACTAGTGATAGTTTCACCTGGAAGATGGACAAAAGCGACCCATATAACCATGGTGTGGAACTATAGCATCCCTATAGATGCATCAAAGAAGACACATCGAGAAATTGTTTTTTACATACATTTATATATAATATATATATATATATATATATTAGCAAAAACCACCCCACAGTATATCGTGATCTTCCAGTAGTGATATAATTCAAAATGTAACAAGACACATCAAACAAGCAGCAATAAATTCATAAACAACAGCCATTGTCTATACAAGGTTATGTTCAACAACAACAACAACAACAAAATTTAAATACCACAAACAGGTAAACAATTAAAACACATCCCGATTTGGTCCAGTCTTGAATGGCTATCAGTCATTTCCCTAGGTTATCCTAGGTCTTTAATAAGTTGTTTGAACCGTTTTTTGTTCTCTGTTCTTTGGTACTCAGTTTTTAGAGTATCCCATAACTCTATTCCTTAATATATGTTTTGATGCAATTTGTACTTCTACTCCCAACTTTACCTCTTCTAACTTTTCTGTGACAATTAGAAATCACAATAAAAAAATTGCAATATTAAAAAAATGCAATGACCGTCCTACCTTCCAAAACTTCATGATCCTTGAGCCATGTGAAGATGACCTTGTCTGTGTGGTTTGGGTGCTGAGTTTCAGGAACAGTGGCCTCACATCTCAGTGTAAAATTGGAGTTCTTCTCTGTGGTCATGGTCATGTTACTAATCTTAACCACAGGTCGGGCTAAGGGTGATAGAGTTATGTTTCTCTCACTTTGAATCAGCTCCCCATTGTACTCTGCCCTGAATATGCAGGAAACAACACCTAGAAACAGAGAAGTAATCAAAAGGAAAACTGTCATGCTGTCTGAAAGTACTAGTGGCTTTAAGAACGATTACATAGAGACAACAAAGGATAATATGGAAAAGGTAACCAACGAAGGGGAAGAGAAGTCCAAGTACTTCTAGAAGAATAAGAGTGCTCTTTGATAATGCTTAACATCCTTTGAAAGTTTCTTGAAAGTTTCCTGTCTATGTCTTCCCTTCTGCTAGAATCAGGTATATTGAGGGTTACTTTAGATCTTCATAATCATATACATATACATGTACACAAGTCTTCTTACTGTCTCTGTGAGCACATGAAGAGCTATACCATACAGTTCTGATAGTTTTTCATACCAAAGGAAAGGAAAAAAGACCATTAAATATTCAGAGGAAATTGAAGAATCAGCCTAGTATTTTGCCTGTAATTGTGTATGTCTGCGTTAAAAACAAGTACATTGATATCTGTTTGTGACACACATCCATATCTACAATCAGATCATGTATCTTTATGGATAACCTTAGCACATAATGAATATTTTGCATGTTGCATAGTGAAAAGCAGTACTAACCTTCATCTGTCCATTTTGTTTCAAATATCTGAAAGTGACCACAGTAGCCATAAGACAACCCATTAGGGCAGGGATTTGACCTCGTGCGCACCCTCTCACCATCTCTTACCATGTACCCCCTGTGGTACCATGTAATTCTGCCTCCTGTGACTTTCAATTCCACATGTACCTCAGTGCTGAAGTTTACTGTGTTGCCTTCTAGAGGAAACCATGGATTTATGGCCAGTTTATGGTCAATGACTTGGGCTTCAGCCACTGAAAGAGTAAATTTGATTAGACAATGATGTCTTGAATCTCAAAATGTGTGGTTTAATAAACATGTTAAACAAAAGAACCAATGTATGACAGGTGCATTAGCATACTGACTGAAAACAGTATAATGATAAAACATAAATCTACAGAGTGGCCACTTAAGCAAAGATCTTGCATATATACATCCAAATGTATATATGTATCGAGACTGGAAAGTTTCCCCGTGGCCCTATGGGATCTTTATTCCAGTTGCCAGCAGTCAATTGTAATTGTGACATTGGGTTGATCAGTACCAATATATTCTTTAATAGGTTATGAAACTAGCAAGGTATTTTTACCATAGACACAATGGTTAAGGATAGAGTATGTATGAGCAGGCTCTTCAATAACATTTCAACAGTTTTGTGAATACTGCTTATTTTAATGTATTATAAACAAATGACAGGGCAGATGTTTCTCTGTCTGATAGAATAGTTTTTAAATCAAGTGGGAATGGTACATCCTATGTTAAGTGTTGCATTGGGTGTCTTACATATTTCAAAATTTTCTATTTTATTAGTTTTTTGAAGCAATTGAATCATCTAAGATTCTTACATTAATATGAATTGCTTCACATGCAGGAAAGGAAATCAGGAGATGATACATTTAATTTGTTGATGTGATCTAACATGCTGGATATTTTGAAACCTCTCGAATTATGGCTGTGATAAAGTAATGTTTCCAGCATTCCAATATCACAGCAAACCTGGTCCCCTAGAGTGAATGCCCCATTAGCAATAGAGACGCGAGGATGGGGGAAGAGGAGTGGGGGAGGGGCAGTGGGGTCGTGGGTGGCCTGCATACCTCAGGTGCCAAGGGCCAAGTAGCAGAATATCTGCGCCTCATTCAGAGGTGTAAGTGAGGGTGTCACCCCAGGTCTGTGCATGTAGTAAAGGCCCAGAACTGACCCCAATGCCTTGAGACAGGAGCCCAATGGGTTGGGTGGTTCTTGCGAACCCACCCCCACTTAGACAAACCCTCCTTAACAGTATGAATTAAATGGTCCCTACAGATAAAAATATATAAATTTATGTATATTTTAGCCCATAATTAAAAACTAACCCCCTCGGAAAAAGAACATTAGTCAAAAAACGAACCCCCCGCTTATACAAGCTGGCTACGGGCCTGGGCTTATACATTAAATTTTGGAAGGGCAGGTGGAACTTTTGGAAAGATTTCCTTATGGGGGGGTTTTCCTTAACAATCTTTCGGGCCTGCAGTCCCTTTCCACATTGAAAATCATGATCAGTAAAGTGATTTAAGGACAACTAATTAATACATGGGGCTGATGCATACTGACATGCACCTTACATGTGAAGGATTTTTGATGCACAGTGTTCTAATATTGTTCTCCCAATAGGTTTCTGGGTGCAACCTTCTGTGTTTGACAGTCTGACAGGAGGTGAACCAGATATATTAGTAAATGTCAATACATGTATGCCTTGTTGCAATACCTTTTATATCATTTTTGTAGGGATGCAATCAAATTAAGAAAAATGAATGATTAAAAATAATTGACATATATCTTTCACATAAGTATAGCTGTACTTACGTTGAGTACATTGAGTCATAAAATGTATTTGCCATGTTGAATTTGATCCCAGGACCCCATGCATGGGTTCCAAGTGGCTCAACCATTCAGCTATTGCAGCAACTGTTTATCCACCCCATATGACTGTCATCCTAAAGTCAATATTACTATTTATATTATATTATGTGGCCCCTCAATTTAAAACATATTTAAAATTGCAAGAGCCAACTATACTACACTATACATCCACATAATCTATTACTAATCATTCTGCATCATACATACCAGAGAGGATTAACCAGATGCTCCACCAGGACCCCATCATAGAATGTCCTGAATAGAGAGAATATTTATGAAACTGTTATATTTCAAGTTTTTGTGTCCAATAATTATGTAAGCATCTAAGATTATGTTGTCTCAGTAAGTTAGTGATTTATACATTCAATAAAATTGTGATTTTTTATACATTCAATAAAATTGGTATTTTGTATATTATCTTTTTAAAGTTGTTATTTCATCCTGATAAAAACCGCTCATATTCATGATATTCATGCAGTTTTCACCTACAAGCTACTAAAAATGTATCCGCCGTGTTCATCTAGGTAATACTGCAATATGATTGTTTGAATTTGGCAATTTGGAGCCTTTTACGAATGTAAAACTTTTTTTTTCTGATATGTGCAAATTGTTATCTTGTACCCATACCACATAATGTAATACCTACTTACCCCTAACCAAATCAAACCTAGATAATGTAAGAATATCCGTACACATGACTCAATGGAATCTATGGTATGGGGACCTCTGTCTTATGTTGACATGACCTCTCCCTTTGATGGGAAGTCGTTAATTGTACAGTGGTTTTATGTTTTTAATGTAAAGATTGCCTTAACCGGACTTCTTTCACTGAGGGGCTGACAGGGGTGTGGAGGGGCAAGGGATGACTGACAGGACTTCTCCCTTTGATGGGAAGTCGGTAGGGGGGTGGAGTGGACAGGGGGCGACTGACATGACGTCTCTATTTTATGGGAGGCAGGGAAGGGTGTGGAAGGGACAGGGGGTGACTTACATGACTTCTCTATTTGATGGGAAGTCGGGAGGGGTGTGGAGGGGACAAGGGGTGACTTACATGACTTCTCTGTTTGATGGGAGGCAGGGAAGGGTGTGGAGGGGACAGGGGATGACCCACATGACTTCTCTGTTTGATGGGAAGTCGAGAGGGGTTTGGAGGGACAGGGGGTGACTTACATGACTTCTCTGTTTGATGGGAAGTCGAGAGGGGTTTGGAGGGACAGGGGGTGACTTACATGACTTCTCTGTTTGATGGGAGGCCAGGAAGGGTGTGGAGGGGACAGGGGGTGACTTACATGACTTCTCTGTTTAATGGGAGGCCAGGAAGGGTGTGGAGGGGACAGGGGGTGACTTACATGACTTCTCTATTTGATGGGAAGTCGGGAGGGGTGTGGAGGGGACAGGGGGTGACTTACATGACTTTTCTGTGTGATGGGAGGCTTGGAAGGGTGTGGAGGGAACAGGGGGTGAGCTGCATGACTTCTCTGTTTGATGGGAGTCCAGGAGAAGTGTAGAGTGAATAGAGGGTGACTAACAGGACCTATTCCTTTGATATGTGGCAGGATAGGTGTTGAGTGGACTTGGTATGACTGAGAGGACTTCTCCATTTGGTATGTTGCCAGGACAGATGTGGAGAGGACCGCCTTTGTTGGACAGGGGATGAGTGAGAGGACTTCTCTCTTTGGTGGTAGGCCGAAAAGGGTGTGGCAGAGGCGTGGAGTACTGTTTTTTTAAAGTGGACAAGATGAGTTGATGTGCATGTGTATTTGCATATACAATTTTATCCCACTAGTCCAATTGGCTAGTGGTACTGCAGCTGTCTGTGTACTAGCCTGCATCAAAATTCCACCGTTCCATATTAACATTTTAGATGTTAATCCGGCCAAAACCGCCCATAGGTATTTTTGTCCCCAATCAGGCCGTTGCCACCCGTAATTGTGATGTTTTCTGATGTTAGTCTGGCAAATTTTATATGTTTTTAGCAGGGTCTAAAGGGTTAAAGTAATATTTGCAATTTGTAATATTTTCATGGGTGGAATGGGCTAGTTGTTTACAAATTGCAGGAGCCCAGGAGGTCTTTTACTACTACCCAATGCTAGTACCTTTGGGTCAAGGAAAATCCCTGCATGTAGGCCTATATGAACATATATAATTTATATATAATATACATAGATATATAATATCTATAAATATGTATACATATATATGCATTTGCTCGGTTTGAATTTTACACACTTGTCCTATACTATTGACTCTGTCTTAAAGGTACTTGGGTGTGTTTAGCCTGAATCTTATTGACAAGCCAAATCTCATATTTATCCATTTGTGAAAAAAAGCAAAGAAATTTATCTAGAAAGGTATCTATGGGAAAAATGATCATGAGTTTATGTAAAATTGCAAAAACAATATCAGAACTTTTGCCATCAAACTCAATATGTAAGTATGGACAATTACACAAATGTTAGGAGAACATCAACAGCATTACTTTTTGAGATTAGTAACTTAAAAATGTAGGTGTTTGAGCTGATTTGCTTTGATCATTTTAGGTAAAATAACTCATCCAAAGAGAAATTGTGTGTACTGTACTCTCTTGAGTGCCCAAATATATTTAGAATTTAAATTGTTTCACAAAAATAATAGTTTTTAGTTCTTGTTACACCTCCCAGGTTGGTGCCATGGACGGTACTTAGTGCCTTTATGCGGACCTCTGGCTTAGTGGACAAATCTCCTGGTCCTATCAGTGTCTGCTGACGACAAAGTTCACCGTTTTGAAAAACTACTTAGGGAGATTCGCATAAACACATCTTTACGTATGGAAGGAGATCATTTGAATTCACAGGTCCAGTCTATTAGGAACATTGATTATTAGTCTGCTATTGATAAAATGCTACTTGCCTGTGTGATAATACTTCAATATAGCATAACCGTTGCAATGCAATAAAGTTCTTCTGTTCTCCTTCACTGAAGACTCTTTTCTATTTGTCAAGTTCCAGTAGAAACTATCCTGAACCTTTCTTTCTCTACAATACTCACAGACTGTTATGTATCATATGAAATGGATCCATGGATACCAAACAAATATTGCCTGCATATGGATACATTAGAGTAAACATCACCATGGTGATTGACCTGTTTCTGCTATCACTAATTTTGCTGTCTTTATGGTGAGGAAAGAGTTAAATAAGATTAATAGAGTAATCTATATCTTAAACTGGGTACGAGACTCCCAACCAGGCCTGATATCTATTGTTTAGGTTTGTGGGAACAAACATTTAAGTGGGGATGTAGCTAGACAATAATTGCAATTATATTGTCAGTGCTACTTGACTTATTAGACCAAATATCCTGGTGATTGTGTATCTATCTCACTTGCAAATGTACATTTGTATCTTTCTCTTATTCTTGTATCTACATCATTTACTACCTAAACGGAGCCTTCTAACCAAGAGCACACAGGTACTATATATGTAAATAACAGAAACACTTAAGCATAACTGAGTGTAAATGTATGACCTGCATACACCTAGTTCCTGGCCTCCATCTCCCATGGTACATCATCCTCCATGATACACATCCTAATCTTTACCATTGGTCATCTATCATCATTCAGAGAACACTTTTGATGCAATCATGCTGAGCGATGTAAAATGGATGATTGACAATGAATGACAAATGCATGGAGATAAGCTAAACAGATGACACTGATGGCATGCTTACAATGAAAATAGGATCACCTCATTGGTCAACATGTTGATGGTGGATATTCTGATAGTGATTAGCTTGTTGATCAATCAGCCCCCTTGGCTGTAGGTTGTTTATACACCAATAAAATGCATCCCCTAGATAGGCACCAGGGAGGCTTGTCGACACTCTATGTCAAGAACTGGCATCAGGGTGTGTCTGTGCATTCCTCGGGTATGATTGGCAGGGTGGGTGCGCTATTGGAATTTTTTTCCCCTTAATTACCTTATGGGCGAGTTTTACATTAAACATTCTAATTATAGCCTAAAAGGGGGGCAGCATCCCCGCGCCTGCCCCCCCCCCTAAATCGGCCACTGCCCATGCCCCCTCCTTCAATTTTCTTTTTATTATATTTCTTTGTAAGTTAGGGGAGTGAGCTAAGCATGATCAGTCATGATCAGGAGGTGGGTCTTGGGACCATACAGGCAATTGCTAGAAACAGGCAAGAAGAATGGCAGGGTCCATGAAATAATAGGCTAAGTATGTGGGGTTTGAAAAACTGGTTTACAAGTTTGATCCTAGCTGAGTAGGATTCTAATGGTGTCAATATTGACAGGGTTTTGTCAACATACCTGTGTTTGAACCTGTGTTCAGCTAAACCTTCATATTATAATGACGCAAAGTAATCATGAGCAACATAGCAGTGCCAATCTGGGTTTAAGAAAATATAGTGGTATTTCTCGGAATATGTAGGTCGTTAATTAATTGTTTGTTTCTCATCCTGTACCAGACGCGGCTTCACAGTGCTGGAGCTGGAGAACGTGCTGGGCGGGGTGTATAACATTAGGCTGTGCAGGTTTAGCCCCGGTAAGGAGGGCCCCTTCTTCCTGAACATCAGCTCCTTCGTCCCCGTCAGCCTGGTCCACCTCCAATAGGACCAGCACTATGCCTGGTCCACCTCCAATAGGACCCACACTATGCCAATCATTTACTCTTCAGAATCCTTTTCTGTATTTTCAAACTGCAAGTGTCACATTTTATCACCCGCACTGCCGATGAGCGGTGCATATTGGTGGCAGTGCGTATTGCCAGGTCATACATACTCCTCACTGTGGACTCCTGGTTTTCAGTATTTTTTACGATTTTAAATAATGTTTTGGTGATAAAAAAAGAAATACTTTTGGGGTTGTCCTTGGGTGGCTGTACAACCCACAGGAATCATACAAACCTCGGGCTTTGCCATCGGTATGTGACAATCCCCTATGGGCCGTACGGCCACCCTCGGATGCTCCCTCCGGTACTTCTTATTACAAGAGTTGTATAGACCTGTTCATCAGCCATATTCTCGTAATTAATTAGGCTGATCAGGAGAATTATGATATGTGTTTTGACGCTAGTAATTTGGGCACTGAGGCTAATGTTATAACTCCAAACGATTCCTCTCTGAGGTAATATCACAATAGCATCATTATGTATTGTGCCTTTTAAACTAGCTAATCTTGAGTCACTAATCATAATTAATCTGATTAGCCTTATCAGTTACAGAAGTATGCAGCGATTGGAGTTGCCTTGTGATCATAATGGTATAAGTGAGTGTTGTTGTTCGAACCGGTTAGTCGGATATGCATACATGGGTAACACGATAAAGAATTAATAGCATTAATCACAATTTGGGTGCTTATATGAGATTTTCCACAGATTGAAATATTTAGATGAAATTTATTACTGGTTTTATTTCAGTTAAGTAACTATTTACGATGGAACGAGCGCACTATTTTCGGAGTTCTCTTTGAGGGAAACAGTCACATAAGTGCCTATGTCTTAGTTCCATGTGTTTTGGTCGTAAAGAATGAATGGACGTTCTAGGTTTGCAGCTCATGGCTCTAAATGTACAATCCCAAGGACATAATACCCAACCTTTCGTGTCTAAATGGAAATAAATCATCATATTACAAAAAGAGTGTTATCGTTGCTAAACAGCAGTACTCTTCCACAAAAAATACTTTACTACTAATCCTCCCGCTCAAATGCAGGCACCTTGCAGACGGAAACTTGAATCCTTGTGGTACCAAATGTATAATTTTTAGGGTTTCTACAGACATCTTGAAATGGTAAAAGATAACCAAAATGCTATGTCCATGTTAATGTTGTAATCAAGCATTTGCTCCAATTTTCATTTCTTCATAGTCCAAGGCAAAAGTAATCAGGATATAGATAGATATGAAATGAGTGGCTTAGATCTTATGTCAGATATAGCAATATAGAGTTTCATTGTGAGTTTAATTTCCTCATGCTTCATCATTGAAGAAAATGCTATATTTTTTACTGAGTGTTGAATACTAGAGTTAGTACATCACAGTGTATCTATTCCCCAGTTGAAAGTATTTTTTCTAGTTCATGTATCAAGATGCGATACTGGAAATTTAGTAATGGCGGTGGCTTTGGTCTGCTTTTTGACTGGACACATTGCAAATAGCAACGTTCTTGAGAATATGTTCCCTTAGTCGTTTCTAATTCTAAAACCATGTTTCTGCGTTTTCTCTTTTGAAATTAAAAAAATATGAGATATAGATTAATAGGAAATTCATATATCGTATATAAAACAAACAAAATCTCTTTTCACGTATCATACCAATCTTATGGTAGAAACCCGAGGCTTGTTAATAAAGCCTTGTTCCATCAGGTTGATTCGAATAGATTTAATGTGAGCGGATAGATGAGCTAAGCTAAGCCGAACCCATAGATCCCATGTAAATATCAATTGCAAAAAAAAAACACAGGAAAATCACTGTATAAATGGTGTTTGCGCACAGATAAACATAACTAATGTGGTTTGACTGGAAAAGTGTAACAGGCTTAATCGAGAAAAGTGATATTTCTGTTATGGTGAGAGTATTTTAAAGTTTCCACCTTGTTTTTTGTTTTCTTGTTATATATTTTTGTTATCCTAAATCGTACTGTTACTACTGTATCGGCAATCATCGTTTCACATTGTAACCATTACACGTATTAGAGGGCATTCAAGTACATCCAGATATGGTGCCCCGAATTAGACCTTTTAGACAGGTCTATACAGCAACGCTGTAAACAATATTATACAGAATACCAAAAAAGGTAAGAGTATAATGAACCTCACTAGATCAGTTGCACTGAAGCAATTTGTCACATGACTTCTTAATTTCATTTCAGGATGCTTTAATGAGGGATATAAGTTTTCATATTTGTGTGTGATTTCTGATTTTTTCACATCACCTCAAAAAATAACTCAAATTTAACCCTGACTTCTCTCCCTCCTATTTGATAATTGATCATAGCTTGAAATGATGTGTTCTTTTAATTGTAAATCGATAGAATAATTAGATGGACATCTTCATATGAGTAGAGTATACACGTATCAATACCACCCGTTTCATCTGATCTGATTTAGTGAACCAAAATATGAAATATATGTTAATCAAGTTTAAGACACAATGGCAAGAGGTCATATATAGTCGTTCCGGTTTGGTTATGAAACATTAGTTTAGAAGTATGAAAAATGGGGCAAACATTTACGTGAATTTTTCATGTATACTGATTTTTACATTGTTGTGAGACACATTGTTATTAAATGGAGGTTGTTTATTCGTCATCGTTAAAAGATTCGTACTTAATACGGTAACTGCATACATATATTCAAGACGTCGGTTACTTTTTTGGGAGTCTGTTTTTTAAACTTCATTGCTTGATAGATTATAGTACCGTACATGACTCCATCATACATGACCCTTAATTCATTTCTTTACTAATTGCTGCTCACATTTCATTGGATGAGGCCCTTTAAACCTATTGTGAAGATCAATCAGTGATTTGTGATTGTTGAAGATGTTTGGTGACTGTTAAATTTGTGTGATGTACAAATAAAACCCAAATTGAGTACTTGCTATTTGACTCCAACATGTTCATGACTAGCTGCAAACTATGTCTATGACTAGTTGCAATCTATGTCTATGAGTAGTTGCTGACTCAGTCTAGCTGTGGGTGGGAGATGTATACATATAGTACAGACCAGAGGGGCATGAAGCAAATGTCATTGCCCTGATTTACATACATCGATAAGCGTTTTAGCCTAAGACATAGTGTGTTCAAACTGGTCTAACAACAGTTGCTGAGTGCACCTACGGTCTGTACTTGGATCTATTCTATATCAAGTATACTAAGAATGTGAAAACTGTTTAGTGACATCACACAAATTGGCATAACTTCCATAAGCATGCACAGATATGCATTATTTTCCTCCAGGGCAATACAGCTCTGATTTTGAGAAGGCAGGACAATAGTGAAGGTATAGGGTCGGAAGCCTGATATAGAATAACACACAGGAGTCATCACTGACAGATGACATATGCACTACCAAATCCCTCCCACGTAACATGCACGCTCCCGGTTTTACTTTCCTTTATGGCTCCTTTGTGTACACTTCTTTTTTATTCCGTCCTAGACTTGGTTTTGGGGAATATTTTCCATCTTGAGAGAATGATTTAATTAATGTTTGAATCTGGAAAAATATACCTCACCTATAAACATGTAATTTCGATAAAGTTATGTTTCACTTAGAAATATTTGTATCATCAGGATAGTATCTGTGACCATGACGACAGTACACTACATGTTGTATTGTGGGAAGAGGCCAAATTTGAAATAAAAGGTTTCAGGTAAAAGGATGGTATCAGTCAGTAGGACTAGATACACATTTTCTTAAACTCTCTTTCGAAGTGCTGGACTTTCTGTTGATCCACGTTTTGTTAAGTTTCTATGATACGAGTTATATTGATGTATCCTTTCACACCTCATTAACTTCAGTTTGTGTACATTTATTCCTACATGCATTGTATATATCATGGTGCCATTAGTGACTGCTTCTTCAAATGTTAATGTGTAATATATGGACAAATCGTACCAGTTGAAAATAAATCAGAACCTATGAAAAATGAAATATAGACCGTGTTTTAGTTTATTTCATGTGTCTGGTTTATCTGACAGGCATCTGTTGGAAGACTTATCTCTTAAAGGCTTACTGTGGAGTCGTAGACCCTTGAGTAGACGATAGTACAGCTATATTATTTTTTATATGGCTTTAGCAGTTGTGGATCTAGATTTTTGAAAAGATGAGGACGATAACAGAATGTGGCCGCACCCCTTTTGATTTTTCCAGAATTTAACATTAAAATCTTAATTTGGCCAAAAAATGAGGGGGCACCCCCCCCCCCACACACACACACACCTCCCCCTAAATCCGCTGCCGTCAAGTGTCGTTGAGAGTTTATCATGACCGCTTAGAAACGCATGCTTTTTAGACTGAAGCCCGTTAAAACATATACCAATAGATCCAAACACAACCGCCTGGTTGGTATGCATGGCATGGTTATGTAGCCATTAAAATATTTAAGAATGGCAAGCATTTAAAAATATAGCCCTAAGATGAGATTTAGACAAATACAAGTGCCAGCCAAAGCAACACCGCTAAAATAACTAAGGATATATGGAAAAGAAAACACGAGTTCCTTCAAAATCCTTCAAGTTCAAGCCAAATATGGGACTTTTAAAATGTCAATAAGTCTCAACTGGTAGACCGAATATATCAAAAAGCTCCATTTTCACTAGAAACAGTCAAATGTAAAATAATGATTCCTGTTAAAGCTAAAAGCTTTATGTGGCTAAGTTTCCTCTAAGTTTCCACTTTGTTTCCACCTAGTTTCCCCATTATTTCAACTAAGTGTCTACTATGGAAACTACATCGAAACTTATGTTTCCACTTAGTTTCCACTAAGTTTCTATTGTGTTTCCACTTACTTTCCACTTAGTTTCCTCTAAGTTTCCACTTAGTTTCCACATAGTTTGAACGGAGTTCCCACTTAGTTTCCACTAAGTTTTCATTTAGTTTCCACTTAGGTTCCACTTAGTTTCCACCAACTTTTCAGTTAGTTTCCACCAAGCTTCCACCAAGTTCCCAGTTAGTTTCCACTCAGTTTCCACAAGTTTTCACTAGGTTTCTACCACGTTTCGATCCACACAATTTCCACTTTTTCCACTTAGTTTCCTCTAACTTTCCACTAACTTTCCACCTTGTCCTCCCTAAAGGATGTATTCCACATACCGATTTTGCTGCTGATTTTAAAAATCAGCAGTGGGAATAAAGGTCAAACATAGACAAGTTATACATCATGAGCAAAGTTTTACCATTCTCTTCCAATTGGTATACAGGATATCGTGTTTCATGCCATATTCTGGGAGAAAATCGCCTAAATGCAAAATCGGCAGCATCAAAATTGGTATGTGGAATATGGGCTTTACTTTCCTCTAAGTTATCACTAAGTTTCCACTTAGTTTTCACTTGTTTTGTTCTTAGTTTCCACTAAATTTCCACTTAGTTTCTACTCTGGTTCCACCCAGGTTCCATTTAGTTTCCACCAAGTTTCCACTTAGTTTCCACCATGTTTGCACCAAGTTTCCACTTAGCTTCCATTTAGTTTCCACTATGTTTCCACTTAGTTTCCACCAAGTTTCCACTCTATTTCTGCTATGTTTCCGCTTAGTTTCCACTACATTTCCACTAAGTTTCCAATTGTTTTCCTATTGTTTTCTACTTAGTCTCCATCTAGTTTTTGACAAGTTTCCATAAGTTTCCACCTAGGTTCCACCAAGTTTCCACCTAGTTTCCACTTAGCTTTCACTATATTTGCAATTAGTTGCCACTCAGTTGCCATAGATTCCATCATGTTTCCACATATTTTCCACTAAGATTCCACTTTGTTTCCACTCCATTTCCATTAAGTTTCCACTCAGTTTCCACTTTGTTTCCTCCAAGTTTCTGCTAAGTTTCCACATGGTTTCCACTAAGTCTCCATTTAGTTTCCACTAAGAATCCACTTAGTTTCCACTTAGTTTCAACTTAGTTTCAACTTAGTTTCCATTAAGTTTCCAATAAGTTTCCACTTAGTTTCCACTTGGTTTACATCTACTATCCAAAAAGTTTCCACCTAGTTTCCACCACGTTTCCACCTAGTTTTCATCAAGTTTCAACCATGTTTTGGCCTAGTTTCCTCTCAGTTTCTACTAAGCTTCCACTAAGGTTGCACTTAGTTTCCACTAAGTGTCCACCTAGATTCCATCAAGTTTCCACCTAGTTTCCACTAAGATTCCACTTAGTTTCAACTTAGTTTCCATTAAGTTTCCACTTAGTTTCCACCTAGTTTCCTTACAAGTTTCCACTTAGTTTCCTCTAAATTTCCAATTGAGCTTGTTTATATTTTTGTACAGTAAGGTAATGATAAATGGCTATCATTTCACATCTCTTATATTTGTAATATTTAAGGGCATCTTTGGTAACGATTCACAGCTTTCAGGTTATGAACAAAAGTCACACTATTGCGATGGATCTGTTATCACAAACTTTGAAGCCTGAATAGTGACACAAATTTTAGGGAATCAAATAGGGTACAAATTATATATTGAAGTTGTGTACAAGTGTTTTTTTCACCAATTATCATTATATTCCTATAATTTTTCGAGTAACAATATGAAATAACAAGTGTTCTCATGTTAGAACAAGTATTTTTACATAATAGCAGAATGGTATGAGTTATGAAGAAGCTATTAATAACTGAAACGAAAGCATGTATCTGGAAATGATATAACACAGGCTAATGTAGACCATGTGACCATGATTAGCCAATGAAAACAAAGCACATGCATATATAAGCACAAGTGCGAGAATGAAATCAAAAGTCTCTACTTGGTACTCAACATGTTCACACCTTCTTCCTTGGTGAGTGCTATCGCAGAACTCAGACAATATTCAAATAATTACACAAAAGGTACAAGCATGCCTACACACTATAGTTAGGTCAATTATCCTCCATCAACGAATCCTGGCCAGACTTAAATGAGTCAACAAGAATTATGGCATGACTAGAGATTAGCACAAACCGCCAGATAGGTATGGGAAATGAGATGTTGGGCATACGGCTAACACACAGGGTTGGCATGACTGTAATTTTCCTATAGTTATCAGGTGTATTAAAGGTTCGATTAATACACCTGATAACTATAGGAAAATTACAGTCATGCCAACCCTCGGGAAGGTACTTGAATCAATCATGAATGCAAGATTAATCAAAAAGAATATTGTCCTAGAGATAGATGACCCACGCCAATCAGGTTTCAAACATGGAAGTCGTACAACTGACAACATTTTTGTTCTCCACACTGTTATACAAAGGCAGAAGTTTAAAAAGAAACCAGTTTATGTCTGCTTTGTAGATTTCAGTAAGGCTTTCGATTATGTGAATAGAAATGCTCTATATTTTAAACTCATTAAGAGAGGAGTAGAAGGAAAGCTGCTTAAACTCATCATGGATATGTACAACAAAGCTAAGTGCAGAGTTAAATGGAAAGATACAATTGGTAATGTGATAGACAGCCAGTATGGCATGTTGCAGGGGGGCATGACAAGCCCAAAACTGTTCACCGAATTTTTATATGATATTGAGACATACCTAGACAGTACCTCTGGGGTCATGCTTGATGACAGTGTCCTGAACTACCTATTATATGCAGATGACCTTGTACTATGCTCAGAGACCCCAGAAGGCTTGCAAAGATTACTTGATGGTCTGTTTAATTTCTGCAAGGACTGGCACCCAATTCTTAACTTAGCCAAAACCAATGTTCTAGTGTTTGGGAGCAGGCCAAACTCAAATCGTTTCACCTTCAACAGTAAAGAAATCAAAATAGAAACAGAATACAAATACCTAGGCAAAATTTTTTCTACTACATCACGTGACCCACTGAAAAAAACACAGGAACATCTAATAGATAAATCACAGAGTGCGCTATTTGCTCTGAAGTCATACGTAAAAAATAGCATAGGCCAACTAACCCCAGCATAAGCAATGAAAATGTTTGATGTCCAAATTGGCTCCATCCTTGGATATGCCTCAGAAGTACTGTATACTGGAAAAGAGTCTAAAGAAATTGAAAACGTTCATATAACCTACTTGAAAAACATACTGAAGGTGAAACGATCCTCATGTAACGGTGCTATCTATGCTGAATGTGGTAGGTTCCCACTGGTTGTCAAACGGAAAATACAAGTCCTGAAATACTGGGAAAGACTACTGAAGCTAGACCAGAAAAATTTGATTAAAAAAGCATATAATTCTTTACTTGAACTCAGTGGACAAGGACAGATGAACTGGTGCTCCCATGTAGAAAGCATTCTAGAAGAGGTAAATCTATCCCAAGCCTGGGGAGACCAGAGGATTTCCCCAAGAGATATTAACCTTGCATGCAAGACACTTCATAAAACCTTCATGTTTAAAACCTTGAGTGACATAGAAGATAGCATCAAATATCCTAAACTGAGAACATATAAGCTCTTCAAAAAAGAATTCAAATTAGAAAACTACCTCTTGGAAATAGATAACATAAAACATGCACAGGCACTCGTCCGCTTTAGAATAAGCTCCCACAACTTGAAAATAGAGACTGGTCGCTATGATCAGAGAAAGATCCAACCCAAAGACCGCTTGTGTATATACTGTACATCCAGAGAAATAGAAGATGAATGTCACTTCCTGTTACACTGCTCACTCTATAATGACGAACGCAAAATATTACTCACAAAAGCAAAAGATGAAATCCCTTCCTTTGAACTGCTCTCTGCCAATGAAAAATTTATCTCAATTATGCAGAATAGGACACCAAAAATTATGCAAGCACTTGGTAACTTTGTCTATACATGCCTAAAGAAAAGCGAGTGTCCAAACCCCCTACGAAGATCAAACAAGGTGCTAGTTAAAAGTATGATTGATGTGGGGGGGCTCATCATCTTATTATATGCTGTTAAACTTTAACTGAAAATTATATGTTACCTCAAATAACTGATCTTAGATACAGTCATTGGGATGGCAGGTACGGTAATACCAATAGTCACCCTATCTCTTCAAACTAGTCAAAACACTCAAAGAATGTTACTTTTACTATTATTACGCAAAAGCTATATTATGTTAACTACAAGGATGGTGCTGGTAAATGGTGACCTAAATGGTCACTGGTAAAAGATCTTTATATGTGTGTAGATGTAGATGTAGTTTGTAGTATATTTGTGTAGATGTATAACATTATGTAACACGGACATGTAGGTCTATATTACTGTGACCTTTCTTATGTCAATAAAAATCATTCATTCATTCACACTACCACCCTTCTGAGATTGGTGAGGCCCTGCATCAATATCCTCCACCAGAGTCCTAATCGTACAGTAGAAGAACCCGAAGAGCCCTAGCTCTGCCAACATCCATTTCCCGGTCGTTCACCTTCCTCCGGAATGCATCCCAGCTCACCCTCATATGCGAAGCACAACTCCAGGAGACCCCTTTCTTCCATCCTCATTCCTAGCACGTGCACATATTGCGCAGTTATGTCAAACGTATTTAGTATTTTTTTCTTAAATGTAATGCAATTCAATCAGTATTCGTGTACATTGTCATTTTGTTTGGTAACAACAACTCCATACATACAGCTGATAAGGGTAGGGACAAGGAAGGTGGGAAATAATCAGACATTGATAATATCATAAAGCTGCGTAAGATACTATTTTTCAAATGTTAGATTATTTTACAATTTTGTTCATTTCCTCTTTAACTGTTGACCGTGAACATATCAAAGTGTATGTTAATAAGTTCCAAATTTGTAGAGTTGGTCACATATTTCCAAACTTTTATTTGTTTTACTGTGTGTCAGCAATATATGATTTAATGTTAGAGACATGTAATGTTTTTACATGCTTCTCACAAACTGTCATTAAAACATTGCAAGTATTTAATTCAAGTTTATAGATATAGCATTTCACTGAGCAAAAACTAACTCCTTACTTCATGATATAAACACTTTTTACAAAATTTACCTCTGAAATGTGCGCCTCTGGTAAATCAACAATGCACTATTTTTGCCACTGTTATGTCATCTATGGGGTTATAGCAACTACGCAGTATAAAGACACTTTGATGTCATATTCGGTCATTTATATTCACTTCTACAGCTCAGATGGGCAAATAGCTGACTAAAAACTACCGGGTATGTTTTCGTGACCATACCCAGTAGGCCAATAATATGAATAACTTTGTTGATATATTGTGAGTCCATATTTGCATGATACATCGCTTTTTAACTTTATTTTACCTGGTGGTATAGCTCTACATCCTTAAGACTGTATTCCATATACCGATTTTGATGCTGCCGATTTTGTATTTGTTTGATTTTCTCTCAGAATATGACATGAGACCTTACATCCTATATATAATTCAAAAGAGAATTTTAAGACCTTTCTATTGGTGTATAACATATCTATATGTAACATTTATTTCAACTGCCGATTTTCAAAATCGGCACCAAAATCGGTATGTGGAATACGGGCTTTACTGAATAAATGAAACGTTTGTCAGTCTATAGAGATTTTTTGAAACATACCCCTGACTCAAGCCAACTATCCTGATCCCAATCTCTGGGGCTCTTCAAGTGGCACTCCCTAGGCAGCATTAAAAAATACAATTAAAGAGCATTTTCCCATTCTTCGTAAAATGACCTTTCAAAAGAATGATTTGAAATTAACGAAATCGTCATTTCCCTTTTCTTTTAACTAGCAGGGGCGGATCCAGGATTTGCCAGAGGGGGTTGGAATAGGGGCAGCAAACATGGATCTCCCGGAAGGGCACAAACATGGAAGTACATGTATAGGGGAGGGGGCGGGCATGTACACCCCCAACCCCCCACCCCCACATCCGCCCCTAACTAGACATCTCTGAGATAATTCTCTAGGCATCATATCAGTGTATTGAAAGTTTTAAAAAAAATCACATTTCCCCCATTGAGTCTGGATATATAGCCCCATCTCCCTATAAAACATTATGATATGGCACCTCCCAGCTAATTTTAGGATATCAGAGACGTGAATCAGAAAAGAGCCAGATAATTTAACAGGTTAAGTACTAAAGCTGGGTGTATTTGGGTGCATTCGCGCAGCATCTCCCCTTTCTATTCCTAGTTTAGGAGCCCAACAAAATGGGGGGATAGGACCCCCTGGAGCCCCCCCCACCTCCCCCCGATCCGCTTTTGTGAAGTGCTCACTGAGGCTCGCCAATATGAAGACCTAGACTGCTGCATTTACCACATACATGAGCAATGTTTGAATCGTCGCTCACTGTTTATGTAAACTAAACCCCCATGAAGTCAAACAAAACATCTGGGTTACTACAATAGCTCTTAACAATGACCTGATAGTTGACCTGCTAGTGTGCACCTTGTCGATGTACTAACTTTATCAGATTATATATAGTATTGATCCTTTTATATATGTATCTCACATGGGTCCATATGTTTAAAAATAGAAACTAAACTTGTGCTTTTTAGAAATTCGATAAAAAGTTCACTTCTAATCGAACCTTTAAGGAATATAATATATTATGGTGCTAGTGGAATAAACCTGCAGGCTACATGTGCAGAGTCTATTTTGGTGCAAATAAACTAGATGTCTATTGTCTGAATGGAAAACTACTGATCCTGCATGCTCATCCCTGTCTGATGAAATAGCACACACACAATGCACTATAGAGCCTCCAGTTCCATATGTGTAGACTGATAGTTACAAACTCTTATCAAATTGGTGTTATACTAAACAGCTATTTCTGTATTTACAGGTAGACAATTCATATAATAATAGTTTTACTAAAAGTGTCTCAATATTCTGTGTGAATAAACTATGACATGGACAAACATAAAAGTAGGCCCAGTTCATCCTTTTGGGAAATAGATCTTTATGTTCATTCATATGAGTATGCACCAGACAAAGGTACGACTTGCAATATCCCCATTTACACACCTGTAAGTGTTCAGTCTCTCTCAGCAGCTAGCATGTCGTGGCTGTGAAGTTTATCCACCTCGGGCAAAGTTGACACGTACCTTATTTGGAAATTTACCACAAGGTCTGTTTGTGGCAGTCACGAAACGGTTGATTTTCAAAAACGATTATGTGGGCATGTGTTTTGACAAAGCATGTTTATCAAATATGAATCGGGGTTGATTTCTTCCTCGAGCACAGCAGTTTATGTTCTTTGTTCATATCTTATTTTCTTATAAAAAAAATTCCTCAGGTTGAGAAGTTGTTGGAAAATTTCTCAGTTCTGTATCTCTTTTTGAGAGTCACATTTGGTAGAGAACACAGATAACTGTAGAAAAATGAAAGTTTTTCTTGAATACTTCCTCCTATAATCTATTTGAACATTTTATCCATAATGACCGTGGTACATTTCCAGGCCATCAGGTGTCTGACACATGGGCAGTTGTTTTTCTTTTCTTTTCAAAACTGCTTTCTTCAGTTTGGAAATACAGGGCATATTTTTCTTTATATTAATGCCTTTCTTTCTTTTCAATATGGTACCATCATCATCATTGCCTACGTAGATCCATAGAGATGAATACATACGCATTTCTATGACAGGTAGACTCAAATGCATGGATAGATAGCATTATAAATAAACTGTATATTTTCCCACTAGCCTGCATGGCATACCTAGGATTTGGCGTGACAGAAATAATTGTACACCCATTCAACAAGTACCCAGTCTGATGATGCAATCCCACATACAACATCCACTTTGTGTAATAACAAGGTGTTCCCTCACCCTGAACAGCCCATAGTTGTACTACCCAGGCCCCTGTTCAGGTAGGAGTAGGGCCCTCTGTGTTGTGATTGGTCGCCCCACTTACATGCTAATGAATCATCCCCGGGACACGTGTTAGAGTGGCCCAGACCGGCTATGATTGCCTCCAGCTGGACCCTACCTGCCCTTCCCACTTCTCCACATCAGTCCACGGAGACAGGCAGAAACTGCTGAAAAGTGAAATAACTCACAAAAATGGCATTCCAGCTGAAGAAGGTGCTCATCACCGACAAGGTGGATCCCAAGTGTGTGGACATTCTGAAGGCAAATGGCATTGAGGTGGAATTCAACACAGCATTGGCCAAAGACAAGCCGCAGCTGATTGCTGAAATACCGGTGAGTGCGACTGATTGATTTACAATTAGAGGTGGACATCACTTGTGCGCAATTGAAAGTTAATGTTATCAATTTGTTGTCTTGTCATTTGGGCGCAGGTATTTTTTGATCCATCATAATTTACCTGTAAAAACTTGTCTGCATACCTATCCGTGATTCAATTGATTCAGTGTTGTAGCTACTTTGACGTGATACATTTATATAATTAGGTTAATAGGCGGGACGGTCATTATGTATTTGATGAGTGCATGGAGAACCTACTATAGAAAGCTACTTTGGAAGAAAACTTACTATCATAAGCAACAAGTACTTGCTCTCCCCGAATTTCAATTTGCGTTGGACCGTATGTGGACTCAGGTGGGGTTTCTTATTCTATTTCCTCGTCATATGGAGCGATCTCAAACAACTATGAGTTTTGTACGCAGATCACATGATGACCCGTTCCCCGTATATATATATCACTTCCTAGATCTACCTTTTCTAAGCAAGCCACATAAAACGTTTTCATTGCCTAAGCGCTCGTATAGGGGTCTAGATGGGGGTCCCCATGTCGCATGTTGAATTTAAGATAATTGAATAGCATGTCATTATATTTCTAAAAGTCCACCTAATTGTCACTAAGGTCTATGTCCCCTGCATGTCAATTTTGATAATTAGCCCTGCTGTGGTCATAGCTAACTAAAGAATGCCCCCTGTCGCATGTCACTATGCTAACAGCTATAAAAATTGGCTCTGTCGTCATGTCGAATTCAGGGGCCTACACACATTCGCGTGTTGCATAATTTGTAGTTATCAATGTGTCCTCGAGAGATTCATGATCTTTGCCTCATGATGATTTAGATCTTTATCACCACGATCTAAAATGTGTAACTGATATGAACATCTATCCTGAAAATGCTTCCTTTCCTATTTTGTCAAATTGAAAAGATAAGCAATTAGTATTAGTGGTCACTGGTGTTAGAATGAGAAAAAAGATTAATTATGAAATAGAGCATCTGCGAGTTGAAGATGTATTAAATTAACTATGATGTGGCTACTTTTCACTCAATAGCTCCATCACATATTTTACTTAGGCCTTATATACATTTTTCCTTTCATTAGAAAATATCTTAAGAGCTTGTATCGATACGAAATTTATGCACCCCTAGAACTAGTATGATGAGGAAGTGAAATCGAAACACAACAATCATATATAGTCATTTCAAAAAAAGCCCCCCCACCCCCTACGGACACCTTTAATGGCCATAACTTTGGGGCAACGATCCGTAGCAGGTATCCAGACAATCCGCAGCAGCTCTAGACAGGGTGAATGTGACACTCTAAGAAGCGCTCAGACGGCTAGACGGGTATATGCGTGACTGTGTGTGTCTACTCTCTGGATCATCCAGGTCGTGGCTGATGCAATAACACCAAGGACATCTAGGGTCCTGGGGGAGGGGTGCCGCAGGGCTATACCTGTAGAAGCCTACTTTGGGACATTCGGCGATCTCCTTCATGACGGAATTAGATATTTAAAAAAGAAGGCGCCCTTATACATAGGTTTGATGCGCCCCATCCAGAAGCTAGAATTTTACATTATAAAATTTAAATTTGGCAAAAGTTAGGAGGGGGTGCCTCAGGTGCCCCCCCCCCCCCTCTAAATCCGTCCCTGTCCTTCTACCAAAAACTCGCCCAATGTCCCCAAAGGGAAGAAATAAAACTTTCTTTCATCGTTATTTTTCTTCCTTAAAGTATTTTATAAAACACTCTATAAAGTTAAAAAGCGGCCGTTGAAAACAATGGCAAAATGACACCGTACCGAGCACCTTATATCCACATGTTGGACTTACATTCTCATAGACTATAGTGATGAGACACACACCCACGGACACCTTTGCCCCACCGTTATGACCACTCCCCCCCCCCCCTCCCCCGCCGGCAAACATTCATCGTATTCACAAGTATCGCCTCTGTGGTGGAGCAATTTGGGAAACATTTTAAACATTGTATAGGTCGGTATAGTGGAACAATTGGGGAAACATTTCTAAACATTCTAAAAGTCGTCCTGATTTGAGTCAAATCAGGAGCGAAATTTGGTTGTAATGTCATCCCTATGCTGCACAAAAATGACATGTTTACTTATAGCGACATTTTAGTGTGTTTTTATGGCGTTGAGGAATGTACCGACGGATAGTTACTGGTGGTCGGTGTAGTGACTGAAGCTACAGGACACGCATCCGTTCTTATTTAGAAGTCCTCTCCTCAAGCCCTCATCACTCATGTTATCATGTACCTTCGATCTTCAGTTACGTCTACCCTTCTCATTCCTATAGAAATATCTTCGATAGAATAAGATAATATTGCATGGTACAATATGAGAGAATATAAAATGAGGGACCTATATAGAATTCAGAGAGTTATCAAAGAATCGCGAACATGTTGGAAATGAAATCGCGAGTGACTCACGATAATCAAATTATGAGCTGATCGCGAATCAATCGCGAACGTGTACATGCACTCTCAACGTGTGTAGCGGCTTTTAGACTGACATTTTATCTATAGATTATATATGGGACTCCTGTATACAGCCCTTGTACATCCCATTGATTGTCCTGACACAGCATGTCGGGTGGTTATGATTCTGTTCAATTGTGCACAGAATGCTATGTGCGTAAGGCGCAGCTTTAAAAGGACAATTAAAAAAACCTTACCTACTTACGTGAATTGACCTCAATTGTATTCGACTTTATTCAGTATGAATAAGTGCATGCTTATCATTATAGCCTTTTTCGGAATGTGAAACAAAGCTACAGCAATTAACCTTTTTTCCCCGGCGACCCATTACCGAAATGCATAATGATGTCACCACTATGCTACATTGAATACATTTTATCTCCCTGCATTCCCTCATCATTGGAGCAGATCTTTTTTATGGGGGATAACAATATACACGTAATTTTATACTTCTGCACGCTGATGCACTAATTGATGTGGCTGTCATTACTGACAGAGAAGTCCCTTAACCCTAAGTGAATAGGCATATTATGATAACAATATCATGGAGTCATAATGAACATCTGCTCGAACAATGAGCCTACAGTTATACCTGAAATTGAACAAATTTGAGATAAACGAAAAAGCATTATATTCATTATAATCATATATATATATATATATATATATATATATATATATATATATATATATATAATCGGAAAAAGATACTGTTGCTTTTATTCACAAAGGGAAACACAGCTATATGATAACTTATATCAAAATCATTATTCTTAGTGACATTCCTCAATTCCCGCCTCATCCCCCCTAACAAACAAAATAAGATAGAATGCAATGAAAAAGAAGAAAGAAAAAAATGCTGGGCCGGTACGGGTTTAGCTTTTCGCATTGTCTATTTAGTCTATTTATCAAGGGAAACAGTTCATTTTGGCCTTGTAGCTGCCTTTCAATCACCCTTTACCCAGTATGCGTTATATACATGTTTAGTAGACAAAGGTGCGCGTCAGCTGTAGGTACTTGACTGTGCCCGGCCTGTGGGTCTGTGTCCAGGGGTCATATATAGGGGATGGGCCCTGGGGGAGGGGGGAGAGGGAGGGGGGGGGGGGCAAGGTCAGAAATTGTGATTTTATCTAAAGGTAACGGCACAAATGCACAATATAGACGGGGAGGGGGAAGGTCAAGGTCAAGGGGGTGGTTGAAGAAGGTTGTGTCATAATCTAAAAGTAACTGCACGTACAAATATATCTAAAAGTAAAGCCCCATACCCACTAAGCAACTTTGACGGCGACCGACAACGGGAAATGGGCAGAATCGGCCGACTCTTATGATCACCTATTAGTATGATATATTGAAATGTGCATGTTTGATCTGGATTGGTGCTGAAATCGACTGACTCTTAGAGTAGAGTCGGCCGATTTTTGCTCCAATAATCGGCCGTCTCTGGACAAAATCGCCTAGTGGGTATGGGGCTTAACTGCACATGCAAATATTCGAAGTTTAGAAATAAAGTTATTTTTAAACTTCAATTATGAAGTTTCACTTAATTTCTTCCTATTTTGACAACAAAGGCATAGAAAAGCTCTCGTAGCTCTACTGCAGAACTATGATCGAATAAAAGATAACGCATGAGGCCTAATGTTGAATGTATAGTCTGATCGGGGCAAAAGTCCGGCGACCTGTGTGATAGCGTTAAATCATCTCTTCCGCGAAGAGAAACATACTTTCTTATCAAACGCTTAATTTCATAACTGTCGATGAGCGGGTCCACTCTATAGCTGGGGATGTTTCAGATAGCAATGTGTGCACGGTGTTTATTCCATTCATCAAAAATCACTCTGGGAAAAATAATGAATAAATCAAAATGAAGATAAGCCTATCCCATGCACATTGCTCTTTTAACATAATACGTGTAATGTATGTGTGTATTCGCGTAAGGCAGGAATATCTTTAAAGGAATTTTGTCCCATTCATAGTCTGCATATTGTATAGACATGTCGGATATAACCTAGATAAACCATTAGCTACGTCACAGACATGCAGTTTTAATCACGTTTTACCCACGTGCACGTATACTGCACAAGGACACCGGTAAACTGAGGACGGTCAGCCCTTTTTAACAAATATGTATCGATTTATAACGGAAAACATCAAGTACTTTATAGTTGAATGGAGATTACGCTCAATGTACTTTATAGTTGAATAGAGATTACGCTCAATGCAAGTAGTCAATACACTTATTTCAGTATTCAAACAGCGATTTAATAGAATCTTTCTTTTTCTTCTATGCCCTTATTCCTGAACAGGAGTTACAAATTAAAGAACAGACCAATTCAACGACCGCTCAAAACATGAGAATGACAGTGATGGACATATCTTCTTTTTTATCTGATAAATATCATGTCATGCGCTTTCACGTATTTAATAGGATGCACATATATATAGATGCTGTAGGTTCCGGCTGAATAATTCAGAGACTAACCAATGCACTGATGTACACTGCGGGGGGCATACGGTACGGTGCGTACGGATAGCACTCAGTGCTGCGGGGTGAACAGGACGATAAAACCGGGGTAGTTTTCTGCAAGACACAACGTAAAATAAGTTTACGCATCCTTTATCTGAGCTCTCATCATGTTGCTTAATAAAACCATTATGCGTAAACTTTGGCGTCTCAACCATGCATGACATTTGATTACAATTGCTAAAATATTGTCTCATAGCATAATAAAGAATATGATGAATAATACCTGATCTAATATTATTAATGCATACATGATACACATTATCTGGTCATGCCTATTATGATTACCAAAGGATGGACATTTGAAATGCATATGGACCCACAGACGTCCAATATTCACACATGTATAGCACATAGAGGTATGGGGATAGGATATATGAGTTATAACATCTCTTTGCAATGATGTAATATCCTCTAATTACAAGTTTTATTCTTTTTCTGATTACATCCATATATGTAATGTATGGATATACGGTATGTATATAATGGATAAACTACATGGCGATTCATATCCAAAAGGGACATATATTATAACATGGTGAGTGCCGACGACATGCTCCGACAATGAGGGCACCTCCCCTATGCAGTGTTTAATAAGGCACTGTGGTTGCATATTGTATAAGGCATACCTCTGCTCGTGAAGAAAGTATATATGGTTTGAATGCACTGTATTCGTAACACGGTCGGTGCATGCATGCATTCCTATCACGTGACTGGTACAAGTCAGGTATTCTGCACTTTCATAGTACCGAAAGGAAAATTTGATTATGTGCAAGGGAAAAGGGGCCATAATCCGAACATGGTGTGAACCACCGTCATGTGATGCACTTCATGAAACTTTGCATGGGTTTAACCACAGTTACCCGATAACGTTTTATAATTCCCAGGATCTAAAACATGACAAAGTATAGGGAAATATTTCCACGACAGTCCAAAATCCTTCATACTATGCTACTATATCAAACTTGTTCTCATCTGATAGTCCATAGTACATTGATTTTTGCGCCCTTTGGTAGGTAAATTCAGACTCCTGACCATGGACTCTAGAGGGGTCAATATCCCGACCGGGGACAATCTGTGACTGTGATTGGGACATTGACCCTTTGACCCAGACACTGATATTGATATTTCTCAACTATTCGAACTACTGATGGATTAAACTCTGGTCTATACGAATCGCCTGATCCTAGATCTGTAGTACTCTCTATACTCTATATCTTTGGTCTGATAGTGACATGGTCCACGTTTTGGCAGCATGGAATTGATATGGTTCATTATGTTTTGGGATGTCAGGGGGAAAAATTACAAAAAGCAGTTACAAATTGAGGTTGATTTTTGGTCGGAAGGTTCACAAGTAATCTTTGTTAGAAATCAACGCAAGCAATTCCCTATATTCCAAAATGCCGCACATTGGAATATTGCCTTATCTTAAGAAAAGGAAGTCTTTTCGATTTAGTGGATTTTAGTTGGTTTGAGTCTCCTTCCGAATTCATCGATCGTTCTTAAGTCCAGCACATATAGGGGGCTACAATCCCCAAAAATCAGGTTCAACTGACCATATGTCTACTTCTATCAAATGCATGTTAAGTATGGACTATTTTCCATGTTTGCAAGCAAATAAAACTTTAGATTAACTTGAATTTGTTCAAAATTGAAATTAGTTTGCGTTTCTTAGAGACCAACAACATTCAATTAAAAATACAATTATTATTACTCTAAAGAGACAAAATAGTTACAGTTTTCTTCATACATGCTTTTATTTGTTTACAGAAATACGATGGCTTAATTGTCCGATCTGCCACCAAAGTTACAAGTGACGTCATTGCTGCTGCGACGAACCTGAAGATCATCGGCCGGGCGGGGACTGGGGTCGACAACATCGACTGCCAGGCCGCCACCAAACATGGAGTCATCGTCATGAAGTAAACTGCGCTTATTTACCTCAGTTCTCAAATGTATCAGAGAAAGATCAAGATTGTCTCTGAAATAAACGATATTTTTTCTTGTGACAGTTTTCCCTTTGTGGTGTAAAGTCAGGGTTCTTTTTAGTTTCCACGACACCTACAAATTATGCTCATGTAGAATTAGGCTATACCCATTTTATGCCCCACCTTTTTTCACCAGTTGAATGTTACCACAGCTAATACAGTGGCGGATACAGGATTTAAAAAAAAAGGGGGGGGCCGCTATTGGAAAACATCCTAAGGCCTTAATTATTTTGGTCTAAAAAAAGGAGGGGGGGACGACCCCCCCCCCCCCCTTCTAAATCCGTCACTGTAATGTATAACCTTTCAGAATTAAATTATTTGTTTGAATCGATCTTTTCTTTAAAAAAAAACCATCTATATTTATAGTGTTTGCTAGCTTCATATTGTTATGTTTCCTTTCAGCACCCCAGGAGGTAACACGATGAGTGCGGCAGAACACACATGTACACTCCTCCTCGCAGTCTCCAGGTACATAGCCTTTTGATAATTAGTCATTAAATTACTTTGAAATTGCTTCATATTGTTATAATTATTACATCATAGATCTGTATTATTACAGGCAAATTCTTCCATATTATAGCTAATATCGGTCAATGAGGAATTATTCTTTCTAACAATCTACAATACATTTACATCTTAAGGGAAAATAACCCCTTCTCGCATCAAATTACATATTTCTTGTGGTATAATAAATGATAAATATATCATTATTACATCGTATTACATCTTATTGCTGCGTTTTTGTCTACTATCTAATAATTCTGACAAACCTGAAAGAACACGTTTGTGTTGTGAAGTTTTCTTTTGAATAAAAACCAAAAAAATCCTTATATCCTTTATTCCCTAGGCATGTGGCTCAGGGCACCGAGTCTCTGCGCGCCGGGCGGTGGGACCGCAGTAAGCTGATGGGGAACGAGGTCTACGGAAAGACGTTGGCCATCATCGGCCTGGGACGGATCGGACGGGAGGTGGCCACCAGGATGCAGTCATTCGGCATGACGGTAGGTAATAATGAGGGAGGTTATAGACATTATGCAAATGACATAACACTTCAAATAATGGACTGACTGCCATATTGTTGATTAGTTTGAATGTAGTATCATAAAGATTAAGAAAATGTTCTTATGCCAAATTTGTCTAAAGCTCATCATGAAATCATAACGTGCAATTACTGATTATTAATCTTGGATATAGTTCATGTGTGGATACGTGTGGTTGTCCCTGTTTGCACAAGGTGCATGATAGATTCATTTGTAAACTACATTTTGCTTGTCATATGTATATATGACTATCAATAGTGTGTTACATAGGCCTATTCCCAATAAGAGTTTGCATATATCTAGAACATAGATGACAAATACTAAGTTATGAGTCGGTGGATGACAAAAGAAAGAAGGTATTAGATGTGTAGTATATGGAGTATGGTCTTTTTAGCAGGCTCTTTTCATGGAATCTTTTGGAAATGTATAACTGGTGCAACTTTTATAATGGATAATAATGTATATAGGGGCCTATACTCATTAGCCTATAGAAAAGAAGAATAGAATTGGGGAATCAAAGGACATACTATAAGTAACAGAATTAAGGTTTCATGCCACATCCATACATATAGCAGTTGATAATGGTAAACCACGCATATATATACTCAGTTTGACTTGACCGTTTCAGACTATCGGCTTTGACCCGATCGTGTCGGCGGCGGAGGCGGCCGAGTCTAACATCGAGTGGATGCCCATAGACGACCTGTGGGCGCGGGCCGACTACGTCACAGTACACACACCCCTCATCCCTCAGACCAAAAGTAAGGGCAACTACACCACAGGGCTTTTAAGTGTAGTTAAATGTCATGGATTGAGTATCAACAGTAATGATGTATTAAGGAATTACCAGACATGTGGAACATTGTGATTTCGTAATTATTCTTATAATTCAAGGATTCTATATATGTTTATTCGACAGTTCTCGGGTTTCAATAATAAAAAAAAAGTATAAAATTAATGATAACATTTTTTTTCAGTTTATATGTCTGTATGGTGAATTTGATAAGAATGTAGTTAACGTTTATATAGTTCATTATTATTTAGTATATGCGAAGAGGAATGCGAACAGCTATTAGGCATTTTCAGAGAACCCCTTAAATAATTCTTTTTCCCATGGTCAGTCCTTCAATTATTTCAAAATATGGTAATTCATATATGCATGCATGTAGATTTTTACGAAGTTAAGCTTTAACAGTGTTTATATTGTTTACAAATACATTCTAGTCTAATATACAATATACCCTTCCCTTGTTTCAGACCTGGTTGGCGCGGAGGTGTTCGCTAAGTGTAAGCCCAACCTGCGGGTGGTGAACTGTGCCCGGGGGGGTATCGTCGACGAGCAGGCCCTCCTCCAGGCCCTCAACGAGGGGCGCTGTGCCGGCGCCGGGCTCGACGTCTTCGTAGAGGTACGTACACTCCTTGTATGATTATATAATTTTATATAATTACATAACCTTTTTTCTGATACTCATTGGCGCGCCCTGGTTGTGCTAAGGATAAGTTATAGTGTCCCTGGATATTCGGCCAATCAGAGAAAAACGGAAATACATTTTTTACAGGAATTAGTATGTGAAGTTGTTCCAAAATGTCAGAATTGTTAGCAGTATAGTTAAAATGTGAAAATGGCACATTTTCTGACCCACAAACTATGGAGAAAGATGCATGAAGTATATCAAGATGAGGACAATCATGCGGATAGTTAAAATAATGCTTTTCGATGTAATTTAATATATTCTTTAAAGGCAATGTTTTCAGTAAAATCGGGGTTTGGTAATGTTACCAATTTGCGCTTGTCAGTGACAATAGGTTTGCAGTGCGGCATTACCCCGGTTACTTTTTTACACTGGCCGATTTTGGATGGGCGAGCACCCCCTATTTTTGACCAAATATTATCATTTTATTAATATAAAATTCTGGGACTCGGAGGGTTAGGAGGAAAATGTCACAATACCCCCCGCCCCTTTTTAAAAGTCTCTTGTTCCATCCCTGATATGTACCTGTGGTGGAGGTGGGGGGGGGGGGGGTCTAGTGGTTAGCATCTTGGCATTGCACGCGGCCGGCCCGGATTCATCCCCAGGTGCTGCCTGTTAGACCACCCTACCTTGCTGTCGTTTCCACCCCCATAGATTGAGTCATGACAACTTTCCAGTCAAAAATGTGAGTTGGTCTCGATATAGCTGACAAATTGGTGAGTGGACCTTAACTCCAACAATAATCATTATAATATACCTGTGTCCATTACATTGCAGGAGCCGCCCACCAACATGGACCTGATCAAGCACCCCCTGGTGGTGTCCACGCCCCACCTGGGGGCCAGCACCGTGGAGGCCCAGTCACGGGTAGCCGAGGAGATCGCTCAGCAGTTCGTCGACATGACGCAGGGAAAGAGCCTCGTCGGAGCGGTGAGAATTTTATAAATATCATTATTCAATTTGTCCACATATTTCATTTGGGGTAAGGGGCCGTCCATTACTTACAAGCGCACAGATCTAGAAGGAGTTGACATGTGGGGTATGTGGGATCAAGGGGTTTGTAATGTCTTGGGCTAAAATGGATGGAGGTTTACAGAGAACATTTTAAAAAGGCTTACGGAATAAATGAACGGTCCTTACTTAAAGTACATATTCCAGGGGATATGAACTTCTCGTATAGAGGCGTTTTTAGGAGTATTGCATGATGAAACAGAAAGAAAGGAATCTCAATTCTTCACAACTGAACGGACCAATACAATGAATTAAACCACCAAATGAAAATGAATTTTGAACTTTTGAAACTCAGAGCACTTCAACTTTGGGAATACCTATATGAACGGAAAACGCAATACGATTCCAGACATTTATATTTAGGAATATTTCAATTCGGCGAGCACTTATAAAAGTAAAACGCGATATGATTCTTTGACTTTTAGTAACATGTGACAACTAACATTCATCTTATACTATAATCATTCTACATTGTTAGGTAATCTTATAGTATATTCTATATTGTTAGATAATCTTATACTCTATTTTATATTATTAGATAATCTTATACTCTATTCTATATTGTTAGATAAACGCCCAGGCGTTGGCTAACGCTATGAGCCCGGCCACCCAGCCCCTCGTCCAGCTGGGCCAGGCCCTCGGCAGGCTGACGGCCGCCGTCGTCGGCCCGCTCGGCGCCAACACAGAGGTCTCCCTCAGCACACACGGTGAGCCTTTTTCGATGAAATTTTATTAGATAATAATCGTTAGAGTTGTTCCTGGTTTTCACATGTCTGTGTGAGTCTGTTTGTTTGTTTGTTGTTCTTGCATAAATAGAAGACAGTATTATTCTTCGCGTTGTATTAAGTTTCACCAATGGTATAAAGTTTGATAGGCGAAGTATAGGATGGCTATTTCTTTGAACAAGTGAAAGAGCCAGTTCACCCTATTCTCGGATTCGGAACCCCTCCGTTGCCAGGTACTAGGCCTTATCTCCGCCATGTTCTTTGGTGCAAACAACACCTTAGTTACCACTGATAAGGATAGGGGCAGGTGAGGCGGGAAACAATTATGCAGTGAACAAATATACTTAAACAAATAATTAAATTTTCAAAATTTCACAATATATACTAAGGTATAGAATGATGAACATATGTTTACAAGAAGGTCAAGGCGTCCTTAGATTAGTCAGAATGTCGAAAAAAGGATTCCTTAAGCATTGAGTCTATCGGGTTGTATTCACCAACGTTCACACCTGACTGCAGCGCCACCACCACCAAGTGCCCGGATTACCGAATCCGAGAATTATCACACATTTAATCTCCTGGTTCCTGTCCTATGCTTGGAGAGTGGATGCATGGGTTTTCTTGTGAGAGGAGATTTTAGTTACATTTAGTTACGTGTAGATGTGTCCTATGGCCTTTGACAATTTTTACATTAGAATGGATTTTGTTGTTATAATTCTTTAAAAAAAATACCTTAAATGTATTTTACATAATTCTCTTATAAGTTTATATGTATTTTGCTTGTATTCATGTTATTTGATTAAAATTTACAAGTTTCAGGATAGTTAAAACAATAATAACTTTTGAGTTTTGGGCAACTCTAGTGGGAGAGTGGACCCTAGGTGAAAGTCAATTGCCTCTCATGTGCTGTGCGGCAGACCGGAACAGACTGGAACAGAAGTGTCAAATCCCTTACATTCTGTTGTTATGGTGTGCCAAATGAGAAAAAACAAGTTGACAATTTCAAATCTGTATATCATTTTTTCTCAATTCCAACATTTACAGAAGTTCATCAAACATGTTTGTCAGCATGGCGGCCATGTTTTTTTATGATATGCATAGTGCTCAAAAATGACTTCAAAATTTTTATTTCCAAGAAATTTCTTTTCACTTCTAAGTTTAGACAAGGTTATCAGAAACTTTTTTCAGCATGGCGTCCATGTTTTTATGATACGCCAAGTGTGCAAAAACAACTTCAAATTTTTTTATTTTCATGAAATTTCGTTTTATTTCCAAGTTAATGACAAGTTTAAGACAAGGTCATCAAACATGTTTTTCAGCATGGCGGCCATGTTTTTATGATGTGCCAAGTGCACAAAAACAACTTCAACTTTTTTTTATTTTCATAAAATTTCTTTTTACTTCCAAGTTAAAGACAAGTTTTAGACAAGGTCATCAGACATGTTTTTCAGCATGGCGGCCATGTTTTTATGATACGCCAAGTGCACAAAAACAACTTCAATTTTTTTTTATTTTCATGAAATTTCTTTTTACTTCCAAGTTAATGACAAGTTATAGACAAGGTCATCAGACATGTTTTTCAGCATGGCGGCCATGTTTTTATGATGTGCCAAGTGCACAAAACCAACATAAACATTTATTCAAATTACTTCAAATTTTTTTATTTTCATGAAATTTCTTTTTACTTCCAAGTTAAAGACAAGGTAATCAGACATGTTTGTCAGAATGGCGGCCATGTTTTTATGATATGCCAAGTGCGCAAAAACAACATAAACATTTATTCTCAGGACACTTCTTTTCACTTCCAAGTTTTAGACAAGGTCATCAGACATGTTTTTCAGCATTGGGGGGGCCATGTTTTTATGATGCACCAAGTGTAATAAAAGAACTTCAAAATTTTTTATTTTCATGAAATTTGTTTTTGCTTCCAAGTTTAAGACAAGTTTTAGACAAGGTCATCAGATATGTTTTTCAGCATGGCAGCCATGTTTTACGATACGCCAAGTGCACAAAAACAACTGAACTATTGTTAGTGTTCGATTTAATACTGCTCTATGTGTATAACTAATTAATCCGTGAGTTGCTCATCCAGGTTATCGATCCGATCAGCCTGCGTTAAAAGTTAATACATCCATTCCCCAATAGTTCAAAAGAAATGGACGATGAGGGAGCTGGTAAAGTGAAAGGTCTTTTATTCAATTAACATCTCATCCCGAGTCAAAGCCACAGTGAATAAGTCTCTATCAGTCCACCTTCCCATCTCCTATCAGCAATCAACCACATTTAGAATACAAGTTGTTCCAACACATCCTAGACCGCCCTAGTGCTTAGCTCTATCACAATCCTTTGTCCGACGCTGTTGGTAGTGGTAAACTCCAGTATACTGCGCAGGAGCCGTAGGTATTACTCCAAGCAGTTCTTCTATTTCTATGGTTAACTCTAACTTCTAACTAACTCGCTCTCTACCTTTGCAACACCTTTTATACTGGTTAACAGGTGGCGCTGGGAGCGTAAAATATCTCTGCCTAGAAGTAGACTTGCTAGGTCTGATCCTAGCTATATTATACAAGATGATAATATATTAAAAGTACTAAGCTATTAGTACACAACTTCAAATTTTTTTATTTTCATGAAATTTCTTTTTACTTCCAAGTTAAAGACAAGGTCATCAGACATGTTTGTCAGCATGGCAGCCATATTTTTATGATGCGCCAAGTGTGCAAAAACAACTTCAACATTTATTCTCAGGACTTTTCTTCTCACTTTCAAGTTTTAGAGAAGGTCATCAGACATGTTTTTCTGCATGGCGGCCTTGTTTTTATGATACGCCAAGTGGACAAATAGAACTTCAAAATTTTTTATTTTCATGAAATTTCTTTTTACTTCCAAGTTTAAGACAAGTTTTAGACAAGGTCATCAGATATGTTTTTCAGCATAGCAGCCATGTTTTTATGATGCGCCAAGTGCACAAAAACAACTTCAAATTTTTTTATTTTCATGAAGTTTCTTTTTACTTCCACGTTGCTGTGATTATGATGAATCGTAATAAAATTGCATTTATAAAACTCTGTATTCTCTTACATTTGATATTCTCATGTAATATTAACATCCCATTCCCATTTTTACCAATTCTTCTTTGATGGCCTCGACCTCTTTTATCAGAGAAACATGCAGATATTTTATTGACAAATAATCTTTGATATTTTAGTTTCTTTTTCATTAACAAGCGAAGAATCTCGTTATTTTAATAACGATTTCAGTTTTATACGAGATTATACACGTGCACTTGTAATATATTATTATTTTTAACCATTATCGTCAATATCATTTTATAGTGCGTTAGCTATGAACACAATAAAACAAATGGTCAAAATTATCCCCTGTATACCATGCACTCTTTAATTAGTGTATTTAGAGGCGATAGACATGCGGGCGTCCTTGGCTCTTCTTTCGATATGCTTAATGTCTTTGAAAATAAGATGTTATCTTTGACATGTGGGCCTCTCTTTATGTCCGACCTTTATTTTCAAAGTCCTCGATATGCTACTATACACAACATCTTTTTATTGAATATATCGAGGGGTCCTGCCTCCCCCGACCCTCCTTTGATGGTGACTTAAATTAGACAAAAATAATATTATTATAATGTGATATTAGGGTTGGGGGGATGGGGTAGGTCAGCATAATGACTCTCCCCTATTACCTTTTCAGAATCCTTATTCCGCACCTGTTGACCTGTCGTTTACCCCTTTCCCCGTGCTTCAGGTCTGCTGACTAAGAAAGGACTGAAAAACTTGAAACATAAAATGTGTTATGCCCTATAATAAAAGCTGATTGCAATGTCATAATATGTTCCTGTTAATGTCTAATCTACAACTGAGAATGTCCAAACATATTTTCATCATGACATTTTGTCCTGGTGGTATACTTAAGTGTACATTGTTTTATAACCAGATCCCTTTGATTCTTTACAGAATAAAATCACATGAACAAAATCAGCTCTTTCTTAACAAGCGGACCAATGTAATAAATTTCCCCGTTCTCCTCCAGGTGAGAGTCTGAAGTCGGTGGGTGACTGCCTGACACACACACACACACGCACACACAGATATATATATATATATATATATATATATATATATATATAGACACATGTATATCTATATACATATACATACATATGATTATAATATAATGTAATATAATTTCCCCATTCTCCCACAGGTGAGAGTCTGAAGTCGGCGGGCGACTACCTGACACACAAACACATAATTATACACATACATGGTACTACATGTATACATATATATAGGCTACATATCATACAATATATTGTAATATAATTTCCCCCGTTCTCCAGGTGAGAGTCTGAAGTCGGCGGGCGACTACCTGACGGCCGCCGTCATGGTTGGTCTCCTCAAGGGCCGCTCCGAGAACGGGCTCAACCTGGTCAGCGCCCCCGCCTACGCCAAGGAGCTCGGCCTCAAGGTGAGCTGCTCACGATCTGCTCATTAAGGGCCGTCCATAAATGATGTCACACTTTTTGAGGGTACTTTTGGGACCCACCCACCCCCGTTACACTAAATTCTCTAATCTAAACATGAAAATAAGGCCTGTTTCAGGCAGTGTCACACTTTTCAACCTACCCACCCACCCCCTAGTGTGTGACATCATTTATGGACGGCCCCTTTAATGTCAAGTTCAAATTGCTTTACTGTCACAAATATTTTTCAAAAAGCATTTTAAGACTACATACACAGAGGTAAATAAAGCAAAAAGGACTATATCTCTAGTGTGGCTACATGCTACTAAACAATTTTTAAAGTATAAGATGAAAGAGGAAAGATTGCGGCAGAACCTTCTTTACCCTGTAAATGATATGGAAGGTTGGATAAACTGGTAATTGAAGAGTTTTTGGTTTGTGGTATTACCCTACACGACATGAGCTGCGATATGACGATGTCACAGAGAAATCACACATATTAGAGACATAAGTCTTCGTTACACAATCGTGTATAAAGTACTTCAAATTGCCAATTTCAAACAATTACGTCTATCACTCCTCCGTGTGAATTTTCTGGAATATCTTCACATCGCACTGAATGTGATATCACAGCTCAGGTCGTGTAGTGAAATAGGGCCTTTAGCTGGTCAATTACAGGCGATAGTTATCCAGTTCTATGTTACAATTAAAGATTAATTCCCTAGTGTATTACCCAAGTAAAGACTGGCTATTTGTTGTTCTATATAATATAATACAATACAATATTTTAAAAAAGTAGGAAATAGCAGTAAGAAAATCTGATTCTCCTTAAATGTTGTGAAATGCGTTCTAAACATCAAATTTTTAAACAGATCTTTGCTGGTGCTGGGGAGAAAAAAGAGAAATCTGACAAAAATCGGAAAACTTACACCTTCTATAGAGAACTGTTGTCTCTCACAACTCAAATTCGTCTTACGTTACAGTCCAGCAAATCCCACCAAGACTCGGCCCCTCATGGCCTGGACAATATGGTGACGTTGTCGGTGAAGTTGGCCGACGGGTCCACCCATTCCTGCACCGGCCTGGTCGCCTGTGGTGAGCCCGTCCTCGTAGACATCAGTGGGGCCACCTTCTCCCAAGGCGGACCAATGCTCAAGGGGAACCTGGTCGTCTACCGCAGCAAAACTGGTCCTGCAGTATTCGCCTCCGTTATAGGTGCGTAGAAACCAGTGTGATTAATTATCAAGTACAGTGGTGGATCCAGAGGGGGGGCGCCTCTTCCTTTCCCCAGAAAATTTTGCGTTCTTTTTTAATGTAAAACTCGGCCAGAAAGCAATTAAGGAAAAAAATTTCCAATAGCGCGCCCCCCCCCCCTTTTTTTTTTTTTTCAAAAGCCTGGATCCGCCAGTGAAGTATTTATGTTATATTCCAGCCCAATAGTCCCATTTACTATCTTATGCTGACTATATACATGTGCTTGTATAAGGTGGCACAAATATCAACTTTATACCTGTACATTGAAAACTACCGCAATGAAACCCCAAGAACTCCATTGTAGATATCGACCATTAACATGTGATACCCATCCCCATTGTATCAACAATAAATTTCCATAATATTGTACTAATAGCTTAGTACTTTTAATATATTATCATATTGTATAATCTAGTTAGGATCAGGCCTAGCAAGTCTATTTCTAAGAAGAGGTATTTTGCGCTCCTAGCGCCACCTGTTAACCAGTATAAAAGGTGTTGCAAGGTAGGGAGCGAGTCAGTTTAGAGTTTAGTGGAGTAAGTAACAAGTAAGCAGCGTTAGCTGAGCTGCTCGGAGCTATGCCTACCAGCTCCTGCGGAGTATACTGGAGTTTACCGATACCAACTACCTCGGACAAAGGATTGTGATAGAGCTAAGCGCTAGGGTGGTCTAGGATGTGCTGGAACAACTTGTATTCTAAATGTGGTTGATCGCTGAATAGGAGATGGGAAGGTGGACTGATTGAGACTTATTCACGGTGGCTTTGACTCGGGATGAGATGTTTACTTGAATAAAACCCTTTCATTTTAAGAGCTCCCTCATCGTCCATTTCTTTTGAACTATTGGGGAATGGATGAATTAACTTTGAGCGCAGTCTGATTGACTCGTGCAACCTGGATAAACGACTCATGGATAATTAAGTATATACACCGAGCAGTCTTAAATCGAATACTAACAATAGTTCAATATTATAGACCTAAAAATTAAAAATGAATAATCCATCACAATTGAACTCAATTGGATTTGCGTAATTTATGATATATTTCATTTTGGGGTGCTTCCATTGTTTCGTTTTAAAAAATAATCTAAAAAATATCCTTTCTCGCCTTTTCTTTCCAGCCGCATTGGCAGCGTCCAACACAGACGTGCTGTCCTACGTCTCCAGTGACCCAGTGAACGGTGATTCCTGGAGCGTCCTGAAGGTGGCAGCACCCGTCACCAACCTCGACGCCGTCAAATCTAACGTTAGCGCCGTGTACCAAATTGAACTTTAGAAAATTGTCATTAAAATGACCGATTTAATAATGATTAATGAAAGCAGCACAAAAATAACCTTGAATTTTGGGAATTGTTGTCCAAGAGTTATATACCAATGGATTTCTTTGAAGAGGTCTAGCAGATATCACTGAAACAGTGAAAGCCTTATTCCGTGCAATAGCTAAGCGGCTTAAAGCCCTTACTGAATGCCTAATTGCTATCAAGCTCACAGAATCGGCAAAAATACCGACACACTGCCTTAGTACGAGTTTCAAGATGTGAATAAGGAATTGCTGAGTGGAAGAGACTGAAGTCTTTCATAATCTGTAATATGCTGTCAGGATTATCATGATCGGATTACAGGGTTCAGAAGTGCTTATGTCAATCTATTCAGCGGACAATTGAGAAGCTGTGTAATGTATTTATATGTATCTTTATGCATTAAAGACGTGCAACAAAATATTCATCCATCGTTTCAATTTGTAACGAAGTGAAACCATTCTCACTGATGGGCAGCAGTAATTTAAAGGCCCTACCATATTTTCTGTACCTTGGCCAGTATACTAAATACAGTTTTATGTAAGTATATAGATCATAATGTTTGGAAAATGGTATGCTAGACAATGGTTGGAGTTAACCACACTTTAATTAAAGGCTGTTTCTCTCAGACCAGTGACAACTTGTCTCTTATTTACAACAAACATTTCTGAAATGATGAAAAAGTAATAATATATCTTATACATATTTTATTTTCCACTAACAAAAAGACAGTGAAGAATATCGTAAACTTGCAGCATTCTGCAATCTTCATCTTGCACTTCACAAAATCTATGTTTATAAACCAATAAACAGGCAGTAGTCGTCTTTCACATACCAAAAGCATTTACACGCTGAAGTTCCAAGATGTCTGTTGGAAATATCGAACCTACAGTTTTCCTATATTTACACAGTAGGCTTTCAGTTACACACTCATTTACCCCTTGTTAGTAAGCCCAGACACTTGGCCAAAACTTATTGAATGTATTTACTGTATGCATACACACTGGCAGCAATTCAAGGCATCGTGGCAAAGAACGCAATAAGGGAAAAACAGGCAGCACCTATATTAACTGTAGATTATTTCATGTGCAATTTCACACATAAATATTTAGGCCTTTTCGCTTCAGGTGACTCACAGTTTCTGAAAATCTCAGCGTGTTTCGTATCTCAGATGCCTGTTAACATACATACATGTATTACTACAGATAATCAAAAGAACAAGAAAATACGAAATAATTCTCAACTTGTAGCCAACGATTACTGATTTAAAGTCAGTCAGGAAAGAAGCCAGGAACCGTTGTTCACAAAATCAAATTACCTAATAAAAAATATGTGGTTTAACCTAATTCTAAATATCCGGTGAAAGGCTAATGTAGCACCAACTTGGAAAGGAAAACGTCAACTAAATTTCTTATGCTGCTGGTATGACGGGTACAGATCTAGGGATTAAGTTTATTAGTTCATTTCTAGTCTAAAACTTGGCACTCAGTAATTACTGACGCTGACAAGTGCCATCATGGAATATCCATTCTGAACAGTTCTTACCGTATAAAGTACACTGAAAATTGTGACACTTTAGATAGTTTCCTGGGGTACATAAACTTTTGATGCAGAAGAAAGTCAGTGTTAACACATTTAACATTTCCATCCATTTCCGAAGAGACATTTCTCTATGGATTATTAAGATTTAGTCAAAGCGTGGGCATGTTTCCTAAGGATATGTTTCCTTTCCACTGTCGTTCGTATATCTACTTGTGCGATTCCTGAACTATTGAGGTTATGTGGTCTACACTATTGAAATATTAAGTTTTTTCATGTTAATCATTGGCATTATATATATATGGCATTCCTTGTGGATACTTATAACATACCCTTTAGAATATAAATAACTTTGTGAAATTTACATACCACATTGGCAAGCTGAAAATGCAGTGCCTTTGTCATAACCACTGTAAATTAATCTAATTTAGTTATCCTTAGTGCATCAAATGTCTGATGTACTTTCTTTGTAAATATACGTGTATAATACATAAAAATGCATGTACAAAAAGTATAGACAATCTTCATATTTGTAGTATAAAATATTGCAGTAACGTAAAGGTATACTTCAAAATATCTTGAACAGTGCACAGCAGATTTCTACGTGGCTACACCTGTGTTTCTGAAAAACTGCTCAATACATGTCGAAAATTCCATAATGATATATAGTTTAATTAAGTATGCCTTGTAAATTCTGAGATCAACAATTGACTGAATAATAAAATGTATTACTTTATGATATATTGCACCAACAATTGCTTTCATGGGTGTATTTGCTATTAAGTTTCTTAAATATTGTATTAAATGCACCAGTTATTATGACACAATGAAAGCCACCATATCCATTTAAAAATCAAACTTCATCCATATACATATAATCTGATTCTGCAATTTGAGGAAAACATTAAATACTATATGCATACTAAATATACTTTAGAACCGTGAAAGTGTCGTCTTTTCTTTTAGTAGTTTTTGTGACTGTATTCATTTAAAAACTGCTGAATGTAGAAAGCAACCATAAATAAAGAGGATAGACACTCTCACAGAGCCCTAATAATAATAATAATAATAAAACTACACGACACTAGTTCACTCACACTCCTGCAATACTGGAGTTGTCCTATGTACACACTTAATACCTCCCTGGGGGTGGGCTACAAGTCAATACTGTCACTATGGCCCGACTTGTACGCTGACCGGCGATGACTGGCAAGCTGAGAGTCTGGTTTGACCGAGGGGATCTCGCGGATAATGATCGAGTCATCGTTCTCGGTTTTGTCACTATGGTAGCCCTCACTGTTACTGGCAATGTCTGGGGTGAGGCTGTGGTGGGAGGCGCGGAACGGGTAACCGTCCAACAGAGGGTGCGTAAGTTTGTTCTGCGCTGATGTGTGCGGGTTGCGTGGTGGCGGTTTGGGGGAGCTGGTTTTAGGGGTTTCGACATCCGAACTGGAGTCGGTTGACCGGTTGAGGCTTGTTGGAGGACTACCAGAGTGAAGGTTTTTTGCCCCGCGGTAAGGGATGGCGGTCAGCGGGTGCTGCCCGTCTGCCATGGGTTGCGGGCTGGAGCTCTGAGATCCACCAGTCCGTGGTAACCTGGGGCTGCCATGGGGTATTGGGCTGGCACCATAGAGTGTGTTATTAGGGCTTCCGTTAGAACTAGGGCTGCCCTGGCTGAACCCACCACCACCATCAGAGCGGGCCGGGCTACTGTCCTCTCTCGTTCGCACCTTGCGGTCAGTCCGTGGACTGGGTATGCGCGGTTTAACCGGGGTGCTCCGGGGCAAGGGGCTCGGCTTGGGAGAAGAGTTCTTACGCTCTGCACCAGCAGATCCCAGCTTGACACTACTGGGGCTGCTACTGTTCCTTGATCCAGCAGTGCGCGGGCTGTCTCTCTGGTGTGAGGGTGCTGGGCTGGAGCGGTCGGGGGGTCGCGCTGGAGGGCTTCTCCTCTCCAGGGTGCCCAGGTGGGGCAGTGGGTTCACGGGCTGGAGGGGCAGTGAAGCCAGGTTAAGCTCAGGGCTCCGGCGCATGGAGAAGGGACTGTTGGCAAAAGGGTTCGTCGGGCTGTTTCTCCGACCGGCCACGCTCTGCAGCGGCTGTGACGCTTGTGGCAGCGGTGGCATCGGGGGTTCGACCGCCCGCGGCGGGGTGGAGCTGGCCCGGCTGAGCTGGCTGAACGTACTCAGTTTGCTACTGGTACTCAGGGCTCCGGGGCTCAGCTGGGGTGGTCCCGGGCTCTCGCTCCGACTGTTGGTCCTCGCCCGGGTAAAAAGCGGGGCAACCGGCGGGGCCTTGTATACATCCCTGGGACTGCCTGGGGTAGTCACGGCTGTCAGTGTAGAAGAAGAACTAGGAAAACGGCGCGAGGCTGATCCCAGGTTACTGTTGTGATGGGTCAGTCCTGGCTGGTTCTCTAGGATGCTGAAAGGCCCAACGTTCTGGGGTATGTCCACTTGTAGGGGGTTGTACTGCCGCTGTAGGCGGGGCATGGGTTTGGGCATGTAGTGGTGTGACGGGCTCTCGTTGGCTGGGCTCTGAGGGCTGTGCGGGCTCCGGCCCTCCTCCTCGCAGTCACTCAAATAGTGGTATAACCCTTTTGGTGGCATCTGCGAACGCTCAAACTCAATATCGGAGTTGCTCGGTGACAGACTCGCCTGCCTTGAGCCATCCTTCAAACTCCCCCGGCTGCTTTGCTTGGCCAAACTGCTCGCCTGAGCATCAATCTGCCGGATCAGATCCTCAATGTTTTGCATTCTCTGAGCCCGCGACTTCTCTGCATCGCTTTGGTTACTCGCACTCCCACTTCTCCGGGACCGCTTGGATCCTGATGAGGAATCTGACTTCCCACCACCTCCTGAACCCTCCTCCTTCCCTGAGTCTGGTGGGGAGGGGGTTGGGGTCGGTTTGAAGCAGCTGTCGTTGTCATCGTCTGATGGAGTGAGCAGGTCATCTCCCTCCTTTTTATCCAGAGACGAGTCACTCTGAGCGCTTACGAGCGACTCGTACTCTCCCTCCTCCAGAGTATTCCCCTGAGTTGCTGCGTCTCGCATCGGTATGGGGCGCAGGAGGCGCTGTCGCTCCGCGTGCAAATCGGTGAAAGAGGACAGGTGGGTCGGGGTCGAAGACGCTGCTCCGGCGAGCGACACCATCTCCAACAGGTCGTCAGCGCTGCGTGGGAACTTCTTCAGGATGCCTCGCTCGGGTGGTTTGGCGAGCGGGAGCGTAGTGTGGAGAACCTTCATCTCGGTGGCGTCCCGCTGACTGCCCGCACTGTGCTCACTGCCTGTCTCGCTCACCCCGGATTTACGGATTTGTGACTTTATTTTGTCTGCCCTGATAAGTTGAAAAGAAATCACGAATTTAGTTTGTGTGTACGTCTTCTATTTGGTAGTTTCACATATAATTCCGGGTCACGTTTTGTTTGCCCAGTTACTATTCTTCCTACGTCGCTATTGTAAATACAGGCTAGTTCACTAATCGCGATTGGAGTTAGTATTTAAAGAATTACATACAAAATAGACTAGTATTTAAAGAATTACATACAAAATAGACGACTGCCATAACAAGGCGATGTATTTCTATTTGCCTGTGGAGATGACTATTTCGGCCTATATCTCAGCATAAGAGCCTCCCTTAAGTATATACAATTGGATCCGCCGTACAGGAACCAACACATATTTTCACAAATTTCAGACCCCACTACCCCCTTTGTGCTTACGTACGTAATGGAAGGCCCCATGAATGTTTGTTCTAATGAATTCCCATAAAAGACTTTTTGTGCATTGGACCATAAGAATGCTTTTTGAATGAAAGTACAAACTGTTTAGTCTTTCTATAGAACTTACTTGTAGGAGGGCATATTGCCGAAGCTGATGAGTCGTGGGATGTCCTCGCTGGCCACCGACCCGTCCGACTTGAAGGTGGGCGGCACGATGCGGTTAAAGAAAAGCTTCCTCTTCTGGGCCTTCTTCAGTTTGTTAGGACTCTGCCTCCTGAAGAAAGATCAGCAATTTCACATTAAGATTATGAACCCATGGTTAATTTGTGGTTTACAGACATACATTTTACACTTTGTAATCGATTCTAGGTAACCAAACGAATTGACAAACTAAGTAGATACTGACTGTGCACTACACCAAGGCGTAAACGATTTCTTTTCATAAGGTAGACTTTTCTTTAAGTTCATGACGAAAATCAAAATCAAGTGGCGTGTGATATTCTGTACAACATCAACAAATGGTCTAGACTGTAAGATGCCCAAGTCTGAGGATGACATGACACACTATATATATTTATATATATAAAGAACGAAAGAAAGTAGCCATATTGAACATACTTCAGGGTGCCCACGCTTTTTCAGAAATCAAAATAAGACCTAAATAAGACCTTTATAATACCTTGTCGGGTACCAAAATAAGACCTTTTCAAGAAGATTTTTTTGATGTATTTAAACATTTATACATTCTACCAAAAATAAGTAAACATTGAAATGACAGCAGGAAAATTTTTATCTTGTAATAAATTCATATTGACCAAAAATAAGACCTTTCTAAGACCTCTGGACCTAAAATAAGACCTTTCTAATAGCCTTATAAATCGGAAAACCAAAAAAAGACCTTTTAAGACCTTATAATACCTGCGTGGGCACCCTGTACTTACATATTTTTTTCTTATGTATGATTTTTCCCCCTTTTTGTTATACAAAGGTCAGACAAGAAAGACCCGATCCATTCACAGAGTAGCATCCACATTGTGAGTAGGACATATTTTTGTCTAATATTTGGTTTCCGACGTACCTGTAACAGACGATAGAGGCGACAAAGAGGATGATGCCGGCTCCGACGACCCCGGCCAGCACGACGACCAGCCACGTGGTGCTCACCCCCGTCGGCTCTGGAACACGCGGGGAAAAGAGTTTAATTGCTAGGCCATTTAACTGGTAAGAAACATGCGTCCAAACATGATTTTCTATCTCAGATACATCTGACGCTATAACTTTGGTGGACATGCACCTTATCTCCTTACACAAGAATAAGCCACCGTCGCAAAAGAACATGTTCGTTATAGCATAGAGATACAAAATATAATAAATGTCTATGGTTATAGCGTAGAGATCGGTACATAAATCTTGATTTCTTTTTTGTTTAACTCTGTTGTCATGTACTGATGATTTACAGTGGCAGTACTTCATGCCTTAACCATGCTGGCTGAAAAATCTTAACATCCAAATTTCTTCACTTTCAATTGGACTTTTTCTTGTCAATATTGAGTAGTACATTCCCTAGGTTTATTTCAGCTTGAATACAATTGCAGTACACATACCTGAAAGTTAAACCCTTAACATATAAACACGTCCTACAGCCATTACAGTGAAGTTTCCACCTACCTTTGACGACGACGGGCGCGGGGTAGGCTGTAGTAGTGAGGACCCTGTACCAGACGGTCTGCGGGGGGAGGGACGGGGTCGGGGTGGGCGTGGTCACCAGAGGGGGCGTGGTGGGCCGGGCCCACACCGTGGTCGTCCGGTTCACCTGCCGTTCACAGGCCACGCCCCCGTACCCACGGTCACAGAAACACGTCAACGAGCTCGTGCACACCTGGAAGACGAATCAGAAAACGATTTTCATAAAGGTACATCATAGTCAGGGGCCTGTCTTTTTGCACTACTTGGCATAACAAATATGTTTTCCAGAAGATACAAAAAATGATTTCGCTCACAATACAAACTGTTGACATGTAAAACAGATTTTCAGTGGGCACTTATACGTACCTCTAGACTAGAAAGCGTACCTGATTACGTTTTAACACTGCCTTTCTTTCACAATGGATTGACTTCAGTCAGACATGGACATGTTCATATATAACACTGAAAATTTCCAAGCAACCCAAGCATAATGAAAGCTATGAGTTACATCGGATTGAATATACACAAGACAGTATACGGCTGTATATAATACTCAAACCACAGGGACTATAGAACAATATTCATCTCAACTATCATCCTAATTTCCATCGGTTAGTTTCCCCACTTACCCCTCTCCCGGAGCATGTGACGTTACTGCCGCCCTCAGGGCAAGACCTCGTGACGACGTCCGCAATCTTTACGCAGGAGGCGTTGACACAGAAGCTGGACTCCCCGCAGCGAGTACCGTCCTCCACCATCCCCAGGTAGGGCATGGTGCTGGTCCGGCTGTTGACCACTCTGTAAGGTAAAACACACGTTGTAGTAACAGAAGCCGGAGTCCCCACAGCGAGTACCGTCCTCCACCATCCCTTAGTAGGGCATGGTGCTGGTACGGCTATTGACCACTCTGTAAGGTAAAACATGTGTTGTAGTAACAGAAGCTGGAGTCCCCACAGCGAGTCCCGTCCTCCACCATCCCTCGGTAGGGCATGGTGCTGGTACGGCTATTGACCACTCTGTAAGGTAAAACATGTGTTGTAGTAACAGAAGCTGGAGTCCCCACAGCGAGTACCGTCCTCCACCATCCCCAGGTAGGGCATGGTGCTGGTACGGCTATTGACCACTCTGTAAAGTAAATCACACGTTAATAGAAGCTGGAGTCCCCACAGCGAGTACCGTCCTCCACCATCCCTAGGTAGGGCATGGTGCTGGTACGGCTATTGACCACTCTGTAAGGTAAAACACATGCTGTAGTTACAGAAGCTGGAGTCCCCACAGCGAGTACCGTCCTCCACCATCCCTAGGTAGGGCATGGTGCTGGTACGGCTATTGACCACTCTGTAAAATAAAACATACGTTGTAGTAACAGAAGCTGGAGTCCCCACAGCGAGTACCGTCCTCCACCATCCCTAGGTAGGGCATGGTGCTGGTCCGGCTATTGACCACTCTGTAAAATAAAACATACGTTGTAGTAACAGAAGCTGGAGTCCCCACAGCGAGTACCGTCCTCCACCATCCCTAAGTAGGGCATGGTACTGGTACGGCTATTGACCACTCTGTAAGGTAAAACACATGCTGTAGTTACAGAAGCTGGAGTCCCCACAGCGAGTACCGTCCTCCACCATCCCGAGGTAGGGCATGGTACTGGTACGGCTATTGACCACTCTGTAAAATAAAACACATGCTGTAGTTACAGAAGCTGGAGTCCCCGCAGCGCGTACCGTCCTCCACCATCCCTAGGTAGGGCATGGTGCTGGTACGGCTATTGACCACTCTGTAAGGTAAAACACACGTTGTAGTAACAGAAGCTGGAGTCCCCACAGCGAGTACCGTCCTCCACCATCCCTCGGTAGGGCATGGTGCTGGTACGGCTATTGACCACTCTGTAAGGTAAAACACACGTTGTAGTAACAGAAGCTGGAGTCCCCACAGCGAGTACCGTCCTCCACCATCCCTAGGTAGGGCATGGTGCTGGTACGGCTATTGACCACTCTGTAAGGTAAAACACACGTTGTAGTAACAGAAGCTGGAGTCCCCACAGCGAGTACCGTCCTCCACCATCCCTCGGTAGGGCATGGTGCTGGTACGGCTATTGACCACTCTGTAAGGTAAAACACACGTTGTAGTAACAGAAGCTGGAGTCCCCACAGCGAGTACCGTCCTCCACCATCCCTAAGTAGGGCATGGTGCTGGTACGGCTATTGACCACTCTGTAAGGTAAAACACATGCTGTAGTAACAGAGGATCTGGTCCTTGGTCATTGCTGAAATCCGTAATGGAGGATTTCAAGGTACCGTTAGGTCACTGTGAGGAATGAACCCGAATTAATACTCCTTAAACGATTTGTTATTTTTTAGAAGGGCCCCAAAGAGCTATATGTTTTCTGGATATGAAGGTTTCAATGATCCTCATTAGTTTTATGGATTTGTTTAAATGAAATCCTAAGTAGGATGTTGCACATTTGCAACATCATGTATGGTATGTTGTCAATTCTTAAACAAACATTCTTTAAAGAATTGTACATTGAATGATGATTACTTACATACAATCTGCGAGAACCAAGGTCATGTCTTTCGTCCATCATGGTACATTAATATATCAAACCAAAATTAGTCTTTTTTGTTGTTGAAAGGTGAAGCGGTGTGCCCTTAAACAATTTTTCTCTGTACTCACTTGCACTGGAAGGTCTCCCCGTCGGCCATCATGGTGGTCAGGGTGACGGCCTTCTTAATGGTCACCCGGGGCTCCTTCCCGCCGCCCATACAATGCAACAGGCCGCACTTAATGTTCCTGGAAAATACCACAGAGACTTAACTATACAGTTTGATGTTATATACAAAATCTACCGACATAACTACGTGTAAAACGACTATACATGATATTAAACGTTAAGGACAATATACAAACAACCATTATCTATAAACTCAAGCTTATTGTAATACAACTGAAAACAACGAGAAACCCTGCAGTATAGACTCAATAAAATCCTTAAAAAAAAATAGAGCAGTAAGTGAAATTCCAAATACATGTTCATGAAGAGGTTTTTATTCTAGGTTCGTGTTGCCATTCAGATCGTGATTCAGATAAGGTTTACAAGCAAAGGAATTCAAGGTGCATTCACGAGGCAGTGTTGATGAACAAATCAAAGATTCGCCTACAAACCCTTCATATGTAAACCATTACAGAAGCATAAAGGCACCAAACTTACGAAAGTTCACATTTTCGGTGAGACCCTGAGTTGAGATCTTTCCCACAGTGACCGTTAAAGTTTCCAGTGGGGTTAAATCGCTCGTAACACTTGTCGACTGCCTGCGTAGCGCCCTCTCCCCACAGCGCGTAGCACTGGTCAGCGTGGGTGTGACAGAACCCTTTGTAGCATGACGCGCTGCCCTGACGACACGGCTGGCCGTCCTGAACCAAGGCATTATCTGGGCACTGAGGAGAGAAAATATGGTAAGGATGAGCAAAGGCAAACCCCGGAGGACGGAAAATTGAGATAAGATAAGATACAGATAATAATCTAGAAGGTAGAGGCATTCATCTAGTCATTTCTTTGGACGAAAAAGTCTTGGCATATTTATCAAATCATTTTTATCTCTAGCCTAAATGAAAACCCAGTTGGAGGGAAAATTGAGGTTGGATAAGTTGCAGATATCAAAGCCAGAAGGTAGAGCCTGTTATCTGTTAATCGATTTGGAGAGAAATGTTAAGGCATTTACATTTTATCATGTTTATTTTTATCTCTGGCCTCTTACTTCTGATAAACAAAATGGAGACCTGAAATCAAACCTGGTTAAGCACTTCATGCAAGACGTATCAAATAATGCTAAGAAAAGTCTAATAAACTCTGCATAAATCACTAGAAATTTGATTGGTACACATTAATGTACTATTTACCCACATTGTTTTTTACCCCACGAACACCATACAAAGATCCCCTACCTTTCCAGTCGTGCCGTCACAGAACTCGGGCACGTCACACTCAGTGAGGGGCTGGCGACAGACGTGGGACGAGGGGCGGACGGTACAGTTGAGGCAGCACGCCCCCGACCGACACGTGGCCCAGGGCCGGAGCAGGCACGACTCGGGGTCACAGCACGGGTCGTTCACTGCACACTCCTGGGGAGATGAAGTGAATTATTGAATTATCAATGAAATTATATGAAAGTTTGTATGAGGAACAGCTCCATTTACAGAAATGATATTGATATTTGAGTATTCAAATTATAGATAGATGGTGAAATGTCTTTGTAAAGCAAGGCAAACATTAGATTGTTTCATACTCGAATGACTATGGCTATTATCCACTTATGTAAGAATCTTTCATCTCCCAAAATACATCTAATACAATATTCAGGAATACCTTAGCTGAGATAGAAGGTAAGAAACAAGGAATACATTAACTTGTTAAATATTCTAGTGACAACACCTGTTGTTCAGTCCGCTTATGTGAGAATATCAGTTTCATTTCCCAAAGTATATCTAATATGCTATTTGTAGATACCTCGGCATCTCCACAGTCACACTCCTCGCCGCGTTCCAGTCGCTTGTTCCCGCAGGTCTGTGGGTATGTCATCTGAAAAAAGAATCAAGCATGAAACAAGCGAAATCACGTTTATATCAGCTTCACTTTTCTACTGATTTGTGTTTCTATTTCATTTAAAATATGTTTAGTCTCTATCATTGTTACACAAGTAGATTTAAAGGTAACGACAAACGTGCATTGGCCTATTGGGGCCTATTACTAGTGCAATCAAGAAAAACACAAGCAAGGCACACAATCACATTTTCCTAGCTATAATTGAAACAAGAAGCAAATGACTATCAAAGTTCCGATCGTTGGAACGATCGATGTTCGCCCTTAACTAGAAATCAGAAATCTCATCAGAGGTTGGGGGGGGGGGGGGGGGGGGGGGTCCCAGTAGTGTCCATTGGGCAGTGCAGCTGTCCCGGGCAGCTGTACACTCATTGGTCAACCTAATTGACCAATAGGACTCCCTCCTATATCACTGTCCATGCGCCCAAGCCACCATGACCCCCCCCCCCTCTCCTCCTCCCCCTACCCGGCCTTGCATACACTGACTGCCAAGACCCTGACTGCCTCCTCCCTCTACCTGGCCAAGCACCCCCCCCACTATGTTGAGTGGACTGTCAATGCCCCGGTCCCCTGCACCCAGCCACCTGCAGGTGACTGTGGCTCAAGTACTGGTTATGTAACCCACTTCTGGCTTCTCAAACTGCACCCTACCCCACCCCCACTCCTTGAACTGAGTTCAAGGAGTGGGGGTGGGGGAGGGTGCAGGGGGAGAGGCCTGCCCACTAAATTACACTTGATGCACACTAATTGTCCTGCTTACAAATGCATGCCGGTGGACAAAGGCCTGTAGCTACTTGTATGTAAGATTGTGTAACCGGGCAATCAGATCAAAGCCCAAATACCTACAAAAGACATGACTGATTGAGTGAGCCCTTCCCATAAGCTACAATACTAAAAACTATAATTAAGGGCTCACAAAAACACACACAAAACTGATATAAATCCCAATTAAGAAAATAAAAAAATCTCAATTAACTCATAAATAATCAATGTAGACAGGTTCAATCCAGACAGGTTCAAACACCTTTATCATTTTAAGGCAAAAATATCACTAACCAAAAATGGACCTTCAGTAGAATCACAGGAAAACAATCAACCATATTTCACAAAGACAAAAAAGACATCAAAACGTGAATAGATTAAAAAGGACCAAGACTCCACAGAACAAACGTACAACTGGAGAAACATGTAACCTTACGTGAAGTTGTTAAATAAAAATAATAATAATCCAAAAAAGTCACTGACACGATGTCATTATGTCACACGGTCAACACAGCACAAAGTCACCACGAGGATGACGCCACCACATGACAACGACTTAGGGTCAAAGGTGAGTTACATGGGAGACGAGGGGGTCGTCGAGGTTCCAGCGCTGGGTGCGGACCATGTCGTAGGCCCGCCTCGGTAAGTGCTGGCATGTAGTGATTAATGGACACAATGGTTAGTCTTAACTCTGCACAACCAGTAACTTATTGTTAGTGTATTCGGGTACTAAATGGATTTAGGTGCTTGGATGTTAGTTTTGGAACACCTCAACTCAATAAGAAAAGGAAAATCTTTTCCGAGTTTCAGAACCGAAGAAAAAGTTCAAAGTGGCGGTTCCATCAGTTACGCCTAAAAGTTACTGGAAACATACAAATTGGGATTGGTACGATTCAAGTCACTCATTTTATTATGTAGTTAGTATGTTAGTGCACATGCTCCCTCATTGTATATGTTACCATGATAAATACATGCATACATGTTATGTTCCCCTTAGGGACTCTTAACAGTGCAAAACGATTGACTATGTTAATACTGGGTATTAGCGTTTAGACTTTGGACAGCTCCAATAGCTGGTAGACTATTTATACTTGGACTATACAGTGGCGGGTACAATCTTAACAGTGCTAACCATTGGCTTAGTGTTAGTGTTAGCTGTTTAAGCTACTACAAAATGCAACTTACAGCGAGTGGTTTCTTGAAGAGGCAGGAGCCGAGGCCGGCGAGTAGGGAGCTGTTGATTGCCCGCAGGCTGCACGTGGAGAAGTGGCGGGGAGGGGCCGACGTCTCTTTACTGTAATACAGACAACAGAGAGTTAGATAAGAGCTGTTGATGGCCCGCAGGCTGCACGTGGAGAAGTGGCGGGGAGGGGCCGACGTCTCCTTACTGTAAGACAGACAACAGAGAGTTAGATAAGAGCTGTTAATGGCCCGCAGGTTGCACGTGGAGAAGTGACGGGGAGGGGCCGATGTCTCCTTACTGTAATACAGACAACAGAGAGTTAGATAGGAGCTGTTGATGGCCCACAGGCTGCACGTGGAAAGTGGCGGGGAGGGGCCGAAGTCTCTTTACTGTAAAACAGAGAAGATAAAGTCAGATTCCGAAAAATAATTATTTTATAAATGTGAAAATGATGCATCTGTATAGATAATTTTACAGTTTTTTTTTTTACAATTTTCATGAATGGTGTTTACACTAATCAATATATTGGAAAAGAAATTGTCTTTTTCATACACTCGTTTTTTTTGACTGACGTAATTGGACAATCACTACCGGTATTTACACAGAAATAAGCCCAACATTGTCTATAACATTCCGAACGAAAGAGTAAATATGATTCTACATGGATTTGAGGCACACATACATGTTTCAAGATCATAGGAAAGAGAGTACTTACAGAATGTTGTGAGCCATGATGCAGTTATTAGGATCAGGACAGGAGCAGTCTTCTGGAAAAAGTAAATATGTAAGATATCATAAACCACATCCTTTAATATCTACATTACATGACTACTGGGCCATACAATATATCTGTTAGAATTATCCAGGTACCGACATAGAGGAACTCTGATATTATCATAAATGCTATCAAACCTGATGTTAGAAATTAATTTTGAAAATTATCATTTAGGTGATGATGTGAAAAATAATCTGAAATCAGATAAAAATCTGAAAATTTCAAACCCTGAATACCATACTATAACTTCTAATTGTGTGTACATTTTTAAGAGCCCAAACAAAATACAATACACTTACTCTGGTCGTCATGGCTGAGGCCCAGGGCGTGTCCGATGTAGTGTGCGGCTATGGCTGCAGCATGCTGAGGGTCGAGGTCGGTCGGGTCACGGCCTACACTGACCGACCGCTGACTGCACACTGAGTCTGGCACCGACATACCCGTCTCACCACCGTCAAACACACCACCACTGGGGGAGGGAATAAAGATATAGTTTTACATAGGGAAAGCATATTATATCTACAAGATTCAGTATTCCAAAAGATGTGGTTCTTGAATGTAAGCAAAGTTGGAATCAAATTCACGGCAGATAAAGTTGATCTATTTTGAGGTGGGATATACAATTTTTTGAAAACGTAAGTATTTGGATACAACGTCTTGTTAATTCTGAATAGAATCTGATTTATCTCGAGTGTTCATATAAAAAGCCATTTACTTTGACCTTTTCAAAATTCCTGAAGTTAACAGTTAAATCATTAACCTAAGTTAAATCACTGGAGGTGGGGAAGACTGGAGAAATCCAACTTAACCCAGGATAATAAAGCTGTTTGAAAAAAAATCCAAGATGATATGTGTGCTCATATTCAAAAGAGGTCGCAGTCATACTCACGTAATGAGGTGGGCGAGGTCATGAGGCACGGCCACCAGCGACCTCTCGCGGTATAGGAGGAAGTCGCGGAGTACCCGGCGCACGTTGTGGGAGCGGACGACCAGGTCTCGGAGGTTCCACACGTCCACCATCACCAGCTGTATCTGCACCCCCAGCTCATTGTAGTACTAAAGGGACAGATGGGAGGTTAACATAGTTACATTAACAGTCTATACGGTGTTTATACGTTATAAACATAATTGATACAATTTAAGGTATTCCAAATGAAATCAGGATACTTTTATCTGTAAGCAGGCATGCAATCTGTGGTAGATCTAGTGTCTTCTAATTTCAATTAAAGGGTTTGAACCCTGCATTGCAAAACGGTAGGACAATTTTAAAAGAACTGCCTAGATGGCTGACATGATAAAAAGAAAATCTACTACCGAAGACCTGAGGACTTAGAACACTCCTGTATTTGCGTGACAAACATTGAGGAAGATGTAATTTTGGTAATGTAATTGATTTATCTTGATTATCTTTTTTATGTTGACAAATAGTAAGATTTAAAAAATTCTTCCTTTGTATATATGCTCAAACAAACTATGATTTATCCTTACCGAGTCTATAATGTTGGCCATCTGAATGAGGTAGTGCAGAGCACGCGAGTAGGTGTAGTTCATCCTCATGTACTGAAAAAAAGATGACACATGTTTAAATCATGTATGATGAACATATCCTAACAATTTTCCTTTAAATGCATATCGGTTACCAATAGCCTGTTTCTATGCAAGTCTTTCATATAACATTGTTTCACTCTATATAATGAGCAACTTTAGTAGTAAAATTAAGGTAACTTTCCTTTTATATATAATGTGAATCAATGGGTTGAGTTGTTGGCTAATATTGGATCCTTCGTGTTAACGATAAATCACGTAATCTCACCATGGTGTGGTCGAGGACGAGGGCTAGTTCCATAAACTTCCGCTCCTGTAAGATGTCTCTGTCCGTCTGCTGGGACTTGAGGATCTTGGTGGTCTTGAGGAACTCTCCACGGTGGAGGTCAGTAAACGGGTGCCACATCCCGCGCTTGTTGGCTGATAGGCACAAAAAAAAATCATTGAAACGTTTTCATTTGAACTTTTTGAAACATTTGTATTTTATCTTAAATCGTCTCAGGCCTACTATGCCTGGTCTTGCCCAGTGCCCGATGCTTTCCAATTTGATCGATTGTTAACTGAATGTATGGTGTTATGAAAACTATGCCAACGCGTGATCACTTGTGTCTTTCCTTAAAAACACAAAATAAAAACCCAAGGATATCTTTAGAAATCTGATAGCTTCCAATCTGAGTTTAATCATTCTATTTTACGTATTTCATCCATAAGGAACCAACATAGAGGATAGTGTTAACTGTTGTTTCTTTTTGTCTTATATCACTAGGATCGTTTTTCTGGATTCTAATGTGGTGTATCTTATGTTATGGAGAAATAAAAAGGCTGCGGTAGCTGTATAATCGATAATAAGAGAAGAACACTGGATTTAAGAAGTAAAGTAACACCTACCACATTCAGAAGAGTCTGACAGGGAGGCATCGTAAACCACATGCGGAAATCTTGTCTGAAGGCAGAGGAAACGTTATGTGAGTTTGTCTTTTTTAATCACAAAATTAATTGTAAAGCATGTTAATCGAAGCTATTCACTAGCTGTAAATTCATATACTTGACCTTATTATCTCACTGATAAGATATTGTAAGTCGTGTTTTTTTTATATATTGTAAGTCTAGTGGTTCCATACTTAATGCAACAGTCAAACAGTTCTATATTTATTTATTTATTATTTATCTATTTAACCACATTCATCAGTGGTGATCTTCTATGAAAGTAGGGATATTCACTGTGGCTTGACGAAGATTATAAAACATGCCATGACTATTTCTGTAAATCCTTTACCTCGTTGACGCCGGTGACTACGCGCCTCAGGGGTTGGATGATGTACGTCTCGTTAATAAACTGGATTATACCACTGTTGGCAAAGGAAACAATGGTGTGAGTTATCAAATAATAAACGTGTAATCTCCCCTATCGTGTTCAAAAAGGCTATTTCATTTTTGGATGCGTTATTATAATCAATTTTTACCTCACTGACTGAATTTCAAATCATAATATTTAAACATAATATTTGCATTCCAATTCCAAGTGAACAGCTCTATAGACTATTGCATTAAAGTTATCATCGCTATTACTTATTTTTCAAACGGTTTGACCTTACCTGACCCCAGAGCAGGTACTCAGGATGACCCTGGTATCTGGTACCCGGCGTATCCTGCCCTTATAGTAACAGTGTTCCACTGGTCCCTGCAAGGAGAATCAAACATGGTTAGAAAAGTAATATATATATCCTACGAATAGCAAGTAATCTCTTCAGTGCACAGGCATCAAACAACATCTAATGAAATTATCTTGAGTGGATTAATTGAAACCAACACAACAAAACATATGAACATCATCATTATTATCATCACTTATGTGTACTACTACATAAATTGTAACTAACACCTTTTTTCTTCTGAAAAGCGTTGTAAAACGAGATAGTTTCGCTCAATAAAAAAAACTCTCTATCCTTTAATTCTTAAAAGTATAAATTTTGGAGGTACGATACAGAATATCATATTTGAACATAGATATTCAGTATCACCACTGTCATACAACAGAGATAAGGACAAAGAAAAACCATATTTGGGTTCTTACTTCAGTGATCATTTGAGTCGTCTCATCCACGTGACGTTTCTGTCGGAGGCCCGCAGATAGGAGATCCCTAAAGGTGGAAATAATTTTATGAATTTATGAGATGCTAACATTCGTAACAGCCATATAACTGTATGTGCAAGTGAGGTAGCAGGACTACTAATCCACAATGTGAGATTATTACTACAGAAAATAATATGTAATGTGATCTTATATTGAATTACCGAAAACAAAATTGTAAAAGGGATAGTTTTCTTTTATACTTATTAGATTATTAATATATCTGAGTTCCAGATGGTATAATGATATCATTAATCTATATAACACAAAATAATAGTGGAAGATAGGAATTAACCGCTAATGCCAAATAAACTTACTTGTTTAATTCAAGTTTTATTTTGAGCCGTCGACCAAACATTGTCAGTTGTAAGGACGTATGGTGGTAGTGCAAATTCTGTAATGTAAAAGGAGACACATGAATAAAATGCACGAACTTACGAATTACCAATGTCAGTATGTATAACTTACCAGGAAGAAAACTAAAATATGCCATGAATTTAAAAACTAATTACTTCCTAAACTATATCTAACATGAAATTATCCATGATGAATGCTTCGTAAAATGTTTAAAGTAGGTAAATGTTAAAATTCTTTGAGTGCATATGGCTATATGCCTACCTTGTTCCTGTTCTTGTAGTCCTTAGTGTCGAGTTCTATCTGCTTGTTTCTCCGTACCTGGACGGGGTACACAATCTCATAAGGTTCCGGGATCCGCCGCAGGAGGTCGCGGTTGGCGTTGTAGTCAGTCTCCAGGTTAGTGTACATCTCGTCTACAGTAAAGGATATACATAAGTCTTTAAGAAAGATTCTCTCATTTGTTTTGGTCTCCGGTTATAATATGTTACGGTATGTTAATTTGAAGAGGCATACCATCGCCACACTCCGCACAGGCATAGAGATCAGACGTTAGTAGTATATAGAATTGTGGGTATTAGGTTTTCTGTTTGGCATTACAGGTAAAGAAGAAGAAAATTAAATCTAGTAAATTCATTGAAATAAAAATTGTTAAAATTGTTGATAAATTATCACACCGTGCAGATTTCGCATTCTTTCACAGAGAGTATATCATAAATAGTACTATTTCAATTTAGATATTCATCATTATATTACTCCATAGAATATATGATAAGTTATCGAATATTTAGTTGGTTTGCCATTATAATCAACTTGGGTGATTCAATCTAACAATCAGGATGATCACATAATTATTGAATATTATATCACAATAAAAACAATAAATTACCAGTACATTGGTTGGACTCCTTTACGATTGAACGGTTTCATAAAACCATAACTCTAGTATGAGGATGTGTCTCTAATAACTTAAGGTTAGTTTTGATTAGTTGAGTGTTATTTAGAATTTCACCAGAACTCATTATCTCAAAATGACAGGCTCAATCACACCTTAAGATTAAAATATATTCGAGTAGAAAATGAAATAAAAATTCAAAATTCCATTAAGTAATACCAGAAAGAAAATACAAAATTCCATGAAATAAAATCAGGGGAAAAAAGACAGGCACTCCAAACTCATCAAGCCTATTTATCAGGCATTAAAAAACTGGCTCTAGCACCCCCGACTGCTCAGTACTGCCCCCGTGTGGGGACCCACAGAACTGAGGTCAGGGTGTTGCTGGCCGCGGAGTCCAACCTGTACAGGGGCGACGTTTGTGATTAGCTCGACACATACTCTGCAGCCACGGCTCCACGTCCCTGTCGCCGTCTGGGTAAGAGGTGGGGTCGTCCTGCGTCAGGGGGCCCGTGGTCCCGGGGGGTGAGGCCGGGGAGGTGTCCCCGCTGGATGAAAGCCCGCCCAACTCATCTGGAGACCCTGGAAGAAAAATCAAAAGCCTTGATTAGGATTTTATAATAATGTTTTTAGACTATCAGACGGGGCATAGCGTCCAGCCTCCTCGCAGATACAACCTTGAATGAGCGGGACGAATTTTTTTTTTTTTTAATAATGTTTTTTTTTATAGCGTTTATGTTGGTAATTGATTTCCGTATCTATAGCCATTCTGCCAACCACTTCTTTTTTAGATATACATTTGAAGGATTAGTTGGAAGACCAGGCTGATTGTTTTGAAATGATTTTCTTTTGACCAATTAAATAATTCTGCAGAAATATCAACAACATATTAACAGGGATACTTGAATTTAGAAAATCACATTCTGATAATACATTGCAATACTTTCAACAGTTTCAAATATTAATATTCCTTTACTGGAATTTCCGATCATTTTTTTCAACTGATTCTTAAACAGATATTCTGCATGTTTATATACTTGCTTGATGAACTAATATGCCTACTTTGATACTTTTTTGCTATATTTTTAGGGCAATTATGCGTGGAAAACCATTGAGTGGCAATAATTAGCGACTACATCGTTTAGCAAAGGTGATCCTCATTCAGGCTACTTAACTGGTAATCTCCTAAAGGCTGTCTATTTATGTGACAGTAGCCAAGCATATAAACTCATCGCTCAACACACAAATCGACTGTTCGACTAGCCACGCCTCAACCCAGCAGAGTCAGCATCCCAGTTTATTTTCGTACTCACACCAGAGGCGCCCCCACGTGGCCTTGAGCTGTATTAAATCTCCAGGTGGAACGCATCTCAAGCTAATCACTGGGGTTTGAACCCTTAAACCCCTGCTCAAACCCCAAACCCTGATAGTTCCGACTGAGCGCAGATGGGAGGACCCTGCTAATGGATACAGGCTGGGGTCTGGGCGACATGATGGCGTTTTACATGTCATCTGGTTCTGACCACTCAATGTGTCTTCATCTGGACCCAATCCACACATGTTCTCAATTCTAGGACTTTTAAAGCTCTGATTCATGTTTATCTTATCATTCACTTCAATTGAATCGAAGCATAAAAAGTGCTTAAAATATTCATGAAAAAACGTGAATCAAATCTATTCATTGAATTATCTTTTGATACTCACTGGTTGTGGAAAATGAGATCACATTTATTGGAAATTGATAGTTACGTGAAAGACATCTTCTTTGCATCATTTTGTAAAAGACTGCACTGCAAAATGTACTACGATACAACTAGACTGTGTGTCTACTGCACTAATTATTCAAAAAAGCTATCATGATAATGATGTTTATTTAAAGCAGATGTGAGCACTAACAAATGCAAATTGTGCACCTGCGGTTTAGGTAATGCACATAGCTTCCCTTCATTTATAAACAATGACATAACAATTATAGTACATACGTATGGTTATTATTCAAATTGCATACAGGATGTCTGGCACGCTTTGCTGGCAACATTTTACAAACAACTGCAGCTTGGTTTTAGTGCGCTAAGCTCCAGTGTCTGAAACCTGGGGTCCAAAATTGAGCATTCCAACATTCTATGTACCCGACCCTATACTTGTGCAAGTTTTATAGTTTCATACACGTCCGTCGTCGTAGTAGGATGTTAAACATAATTGTACTCCCGGGGTAAGGGTATCTATTTTTTCATCACGATTCAGTCTCATAGGTCTGCAAACTTTATATCTCTTATTGTTCTCATCCCAAAATCTACAGGCCTGCCATCGGCGTTTCGCGCCCAACCCGGGCCCCACCCCCTCAGTGGGGAAATTACCCTGGGTAACCCCACCTGGTACTGTCTTCTGACACTCTAATCACTCCTGACGTCAGGACTGATGACGTCACTGACAGACGACCACGTGACCGCCCCCGGGGCCACGTGACGCCGGCACGTGCTCTGAGCATGCGCACTGACAGGGGCGGTCGTCAACAGGCCCGCACTGACGGGCAGGGGGGTGGGGCATTGGCCAACCTCCAGGGATGACCTCAAGTGCACGGACCTATCTAATCTGAAGCAAAACAGGCCTAAAACATCTACCACATTGAATACCCTAAACTTTGATGTTAAATAAGTTTCATGAACATGTGTTTTTGAAAGATTTCCTCAAAAAAAATTCTTTGAAATATTTTTTTCTAGAATATTTTATTAGTTACAAGTCCATTTCTTTCTTGAAATGTTGCAGCGGGCTGAGTGATAACAAATGCAATTGAAACTGCGCAAGTGCTTTGAATAAACCTGGACGGATCATCGGGTGGAAAAACCACAAAATTTGGTTAGGTTTCCTCTATGTGTGCGTTTTACCTTAAATATGAACCAAATGTGATCAATCCGTCATCCCCGTTTGGCTTCTGAAGTGCTGACTGAATTCACATTTATGTACAGCTACTTCAAAGAGCATCTCTTCTACATAACAATTAACATTATTAGTTGTGTCCGTCTTGTCAATACGGGGTGCCGTGGGATGGGGGTAACTTCTATGTCCCGTAGGCGTTTCAAACTCAAGAAATAGGGCCACAGACCCTTAAATTCGACACAGGGACATGGCCGTTTTTAGGCCTTAGCGACATGTGACATGGGATTTTAAAATATAGTGACATGGGACATGGCATTTCCTTAAAATTGACAGGGCGACAATGCCATTTCTCAACTTCGATATGCAACATTGGGACCCCCCCCCCCCCCTTCCCCATTAAGGGCCCCAGAAATTAAGTTTGGCGTCGTCGTGTCGTTTTGAGAGGTTTATGACCGAAAATACATTCAGTCAATGTAGTTCCCGAGTGAAGAGATAAGAGGTACAAACACATAATGTCCGTTTAAGTTTAATTAAGTCGTTGACACTAGTTCAGAGTTGTGCTCCGTGTCCAATCTACCACGGACAGTAAACTAGCCAAAGCCCCCATGTCACTCTCCTCGTCCACTATCTGATCCCCTCCCGGCGTTCACGGGCCATCCCCTCGGCGGAGAGCGGTGATGGCCCGTGGCGGCACGCGCCGGACGCGGGACGCTGGGGGAGACGCTGGGAGAGACGCTGGGACGGGAGCGTGTTGAACGAGAGGTGATGAGAGATGGACGAACTCGGGGGGCGAGGCAAGGACGAAACATTTTGTCCCTATGTTCAAAATTAACTATTTATGATATCATACGCTGGATGGATCCAATAAAAACTTCACTCTTTTGACATTTAGAACAATCGTTCATTAGTATAGGCCTATCTCTATCTATGTTCTTCAAAAAACAAGCACACCTCCCCAAACAATATACACCTCGGGATGTACAGCGGCCAGCGGTGCACAATCAATTATAATATCACTGAGTGAGCTTGACAATTACGCTACAATGCCCTTCAGATTTCCCCGGGCAATCTTTAAAGGATTGTCTGATTCTCTACGGTAGGATACTGCGAATATAAGATGACCATATGGCTGGTACCTTGAAGGCCTAATTTAGTTTAAACTTTTGACCTTCCGACAAACATGTACATTATGATTTGCCTATAACATAGACCCCCCAACACACACACACAGACACACATACAAAGATCACAGAAAAGTCCTTCATGTAATGCTATGATACCGACATCTAAGGCATACCATAGGTAACATAGGACCCCCCCCCCCCTCTCCACGCACACAAATACAGATCATAGAAACGCCTGCATGTAATACTATGATATTAACTTCTAAATGACCTATGGCATGCGTGCAGGCAGTATGCAATGCCCACACCATGCACTACATCTTCTCGTGCCCCACTCCCACCTTCCTGGGGGCACCACAGACTTCAAACGTTGACCTGACCTTGAGTAGAATGCCTACCGTGACCTTACAAACCGTGTCCAGGTCATAAGGTCACAGTCCCCACTGTTGATGTAGGTCACGAACCGACAGGCCGCAGGTGGGGGCATTCTATGGGACAGGCACTCACCAACAGGAACATGTCTTTGAATATATGCTTGAATATGCACCTTTGTGTTCAGGTAACCCGATCTAGCCCAGGCACTAGTATTTAGGCCCTCATCCCACTTTGCTATTTTTTAATTAAGTATCATAATTGAATAATATGACTTACAGGAATCGACATACCTACCCATTTTTCGACATATGTGATCTATTAAAATACAAATATAAAATTTACATTGAATTGTATCAATATAAATTCTTTAGAAATTAAAAACTTTCTCCCAAATATTGTACACCATCGTGGAACGAAAACGCGTTATTGTTGTGGCCTACTACCCCCGTCTACCACCCTGGGACGAGAGGAGCTTAGATTGCTACTGCCATAACAAGATTCCCATGCAGGACCTGGTAACAGAACGACGTCCATGTGAATACACAAGTACCACGTCCAAGGCCCGAGGAGAGAGGTGGGGGAGGGGCGGAAACTCCTGAAGGGTCTATCGGGTTTATGTTACTGTTGCAGTGATCGTATATTTTGGATTTCTTCTATATTTATAGTACCTCTATGCATCAATTTATTTAGGTTCTATGAGAAAACAAATTTGGCAACATGCGTAAGATTATAAATTGTAGGTGTCGCTTCAAAGGTGGACCTACAGTTTTAAACATTTTCTCCTATCATGCTGGGGAAAAATCAGATAAAAACCACTTTATTCTTGTAATGTTATCAATCAATCCATGTTATTTATCCTAAAAGATAAAAGATAGCCCTACAAGAGGGGGATTCCAGACTATTCCTCTAATTCGAATATCAACCGTATTTTGCAAACAATGATCTCTAAGCAAAGTAAAGAGCTACAAAAAAGACTTCACAAACTAATACACCGTTGCCATAGCGCACCAATATGCCCATAACCATGTTATACCTGTGCCGGCGCGTTCTACCAGCAGACCCATAAAATACAACTCTATTTCCGCGTCGACCATTAATAAAGAAGTCCTGGCTGGCCGTAACCACCTGAACGAGGGTTGCCATGGTTTCCGGGGACGAACAGACAGACAGGCGGACGGACAGGGGTCAAGGGGTGCAGCTGGGGGTCGTCAGTGGCAACAGGTTATAATACATGGAGCACGGCAAAGGTCTCCACCGACTATAGAGGAGCATGCCTCGTCTAGCTTTATCAGATTAGGAGACGGAGAAGATAAGAGTAGAGTGTAGGCCACATGGCGTCCAGGAACGAAAAGGATAGAAGCAAAGAGACTAATAACATGTAACATTTTCAACAACAGCATTAGACCTGTCGGCACAGTATCTGGCCTAATTTCTGAATAAGAAATGGTTAATTTTGTTTTAATTTTTAAAAGAGCTTTGCAAAACTCATCATTTTCTTCGATGAGAATGTGGAAGATTTCAAGGTGTTAAATGTAAAAGTGTAAAGTAACTGGGTAACGCTAAATCATTGATAATAGGCCTATGTTACAAACCACACCTACATTACTTCCTGTATCACTTCTTCATATTCTATCTTGTATCTATAAATGTACCATGAGACTGCAGCAAGTATGGATAACTAGCGTTGGGTAATATTATACCACTGGTCCAGTATTAGATCAAGATCCAACTTGTCTTCAGTCTCTGGTCTCTATGTTTAAACGGTCAAAGTGTGAGAGATGAACAAACACTCACAAAAGATTTATAACAGAATGAAGAGGACAGAACAAACACATGACAGGCTTTATCTCGGCTCCAAAGTCCACAGTTGCCTGCTCAAAAATGAAAATAAAATATAAAATAAAAACTAATTTGTTATTTGTTATACTCCGTATGATACGTCTCTACACCTGATCATGGGACAAAAACGCTTACTTTAGGCCTATACAAAAGAGAAACTATGGGAATAGTTGATTTGTTATACCTAATTTCTACACAACCGCAATCCCAGGAGGGTAACCTGCTCTGAGCCTGAAATAAAGCTAGACTTTTATTATTCCCTGGGCACAATACGTTCCCATCCCGCCATGGGCAGGCCCATACCCATAAAGAAGGGCTCCAGGGAAAGTGCTTTGACCAAAGGTCATGTCCACGTCTCCTCTGTCAGCCCCCTCCTTTATAAACCGGAAGTAGAGGGCTTTGGAGGAACGCTGGACCGTTAAGACACCACCTAGCGGTAAATTATCACAACTAGACTGGGGTAGATTAAGGGGCCGGCGACAGAGCTAATGGGGAAAGAATAAATAGCTCGCAAAATAGATTGCTACATACAATATATTTCTACTCTACAAAAATTAGGGGAATTGCATTTAAAGCCACTTAAAGTTATTCCTCAACAAACATATAACAGCAGTAAATACAATATAATCCCATTTTAAGCATTTGCAAGAGTACTTGAATTATTTTTCTTTCGTCTTGTCTCTAGCCTAGAAGAAGATTTGTTCTATTATAAGTATCAATCATTAAAAAAGTTCAACATGTGCAGTGAATTCACGACCGGCTTGCCTATAGGCACCGAAGACCTGATCCAAACTAAGTGACCTGGTACTTTCAATTTTCTCTCACTTCTGGGACCTAAACAGGACTGGACATTTATTCCGAGTCCAAAATAAATCTGTCAGGTGCTCCATTCATCCTTTGATTCGCACACTGTGAGCATGCCCCTCTACCCCCGAGCAGAGTCCACTCTAAACAGGTCGGAGGGATCCGGCCATGGGTCTGAGTGGGGGAGGTGTAAACTGAGACTGATCCCGGTCAGACTGGGGAGGGGTGTGTCTCCTCCTGCTGCCCCCGGGGTCTGAAAGGCTTTCCCTGTACAGGAGCAACCGGTTGGGGGTGGGGCTGGGGGGCACTGACTCTTTGGGGGCTGTTCTTGGTAGGTGCCCAAAACAAAACTTAAGGCCCGCAGTTCTCCAATAATTTTTTTGATATAACAGCCCCTACATTCTGAGATGTAATTTGAATTTGATAGCCCATTGCTTTAACTATTTACTGCAGTTATACCGCTATTGCCTACACACAAAGCTAACAAAATAATGGGCTATTATCTCAGAATCTTCACAGAAACAATGATAGTGGCTCTCTTTGAAACCTATTCCCTGATTTAGACTACCTAATGCAACAGCTCCCACAGTATATGGTACCACTGATAGATCCCATTTTAGGACTTTCTGAGTCGATTTCAGCTCCTTTCCTTTAGCTCAGACAAGTTATAACCCCAGCTTTAGCGGCCTGTTTTGTAGTGGATCGCCTACCCTGGAGGGAGTACACCCCACGGAAGGAGGAGGTCCATCCGGGCAGACACTGGAGGGCAGAAGATCCCTAACGCCCCCCAGTGGCCGGCCAGGACAACAGGGCCCCACTGTGGGCCCGACAGCGGACAGCTTCCACCTGGAGCAGGGAAACAACCCTTAGACACTGGGTGTCTTTGGAAGATGCACTTCCTCAGTCCTGGTTTACGCTAAGCCCTCTTTTAAAGTCACCACTGTAGCGAATTCCTCGCGGTTTGGATTAGCCAAATACCATGTTGGCTAGCAACATTTTCCAATCGAGTTACTGGCCCCGATTAAGATAATTTCAGACCACATTATCCCAGAAATATTCGCATAAATATTTAAATTTTGCGAATTCATTTTGGGACAAATATGCCAGGTTCAATGGTATAGAGATTTATCAAGGCTACCAGGTGGACTGCCATCAATGTTATGATACTTAATATAATCCCGGAATAAAACGCAGGGGAAATACAGTGCGTAATGAGTAAAGAATCAGTATGAGTTTGCAGTAGCATTTTAGTGGTAAATCAGTGAAGATAAGTGGGAATCGAGTGGTTGAGCAGTTGTAAATCGGGATGTCCGGAATATTCACATATAAGCTATATCCTAGGGAGTGCAATCAGTAACATTTCAGAGGCACATCTAAGATTGAGTTGTTTGTCCTTGTTTCCTTCTGCTCATTAATCTTGATAACTTTCTTGCTATTTACTATGATTTGCAACTGAAACGCTTGGGACGTAAAACGGGTACCCATGCGGCACAAATCAATGTGCAAGGTTCCTGAGTTGCTCCTTCTAGATCATACATACAGGCATTCTCAGGGAGGAACTCCAAACATTTAGTATCTCTAAACCGATCGGACTTGAGGAATATAAACCATTTATACCACTTGGTGGTTTATCTGAACTGTCACCTTCAGTAGGAGGGGCCCCTCACTTCTTACAGGGACTCTCCTACAACTCGAGGCCTGACTTAACGAGTGCCTCTCTGATGTTCGCTCCGACATACAAGACCCAGAGAGGAGGGATATATGGGCGGGGGGAGGTATACGGACGGACGGTTACGTTCAGTAACCAAGAGAACGCTGCTTTGAACACCAGGCCACGTGTAGAGCCCACCTACTACTTGTAAGACACGGGGCTCCTTATCTTAGTCATCAATTATACTTCTCTACCTCATTCACGTGTGGTTCACTAACAGTTTCACTCAATCCAAGCAGCTCCCGAGCAGCTCTTGTCAAGGAAAATACATATAGAAGGAAAAATAGCAGAGTTGCAGTGTCCGAAATTTAGGTTTAAATCTAAGCACACGCCGATTGCATAGCTTTGAAAAGTATACAGCAGGGTTTTTCCTTAACAATTTTGTCCGCTAGTCCACAGGGCTAGTGGCCTTGTCCTTGTACTAGCCCGGATCAGCGTTCCACTAGGCCATATACTAGGTTATTAATGTAATTTCAAAGCTTTTCACTGGCCCATCGGGCTAGTGGTTCACAAATTTCACTAGCCCGGTGAGATTTTTACTAGTACCCGGTACTAGTAAATGTATGTTAAGGTCAAACCCTGATACACCTGGAAGCCTTTCTGTGCACCCTCGATGATATGAGGCTATTAATTCTATGAAGAAATGTGCATCTGCTGGTGCACATGTTTAAAATTCATACACCTCGGATGCAGGGTGCACCCTTACTTTCGGATACTGAGTTGGTATGTAATATATCTAATAAATTAGCAATCATAACAATTCGTTTAGATGTAGTTAGAATAAAAACATGGTTCTCAATATAACAATTTTTACCGAGAAAAATGTATATACATAAGAAAGAAAGATAAAAATTGTGGTAATTCAACATGTTAAGTTCCACCCATTTGCAACGTGTGCTCTTGCGTTCTCATCCGGCAAATCTGTTCCAAACTAGCCGTGGACACCCGAAGAAACGAGCCTAGAATAGGGTGGCGGAAAGGGAAACCCACATCAAAAGCCTGAGTTATGTCGAGCTCGGGAGATGGTCCTCACACCAGGCAGATCCCTATCACCCCGGGCCTCTCGGAGGCCGTTTTTTGGCCGTGTTTTTCTGCCGTGAGGAGGGTGGGGATGGGGTTTCGGGGCCTACAGAGGCGCACCTGCCCTATATCAACACGACCAATCCCAGGTGAAGACCCGATACCCCGTTACCTCTTGTCGACAGGTGCGCCAGTTACTGGGACCCGCAATCTCGGGGTTTCTCTAGGGGATAAGGGAGAGTGTCGACTGCCACAGAATTAGTGTGAGGGAGCTGCGTTTTGACATATTGTCGGTATGTCGGTTGGTATGTGCATAGTTAGATCCAGGGGGTCCTCACACCACCTCAACACTTTTGATGGGCTTGAAAAAAGCGATGCACTGAATGTGCGTGTGAATGCTTGACGTTTAGTATTTAGGCTAGCCTATATGCGGACAACATCCCCCCGCCTCCTTTCTGAAATTTTGTATGTGCCTCTGCAAGTTAATTTAATAGTATGACTCATACGAGCTTTATGATTTATGTCATCGCCATGATCGGTTGCAGTCGATAACAAAACCCAGTTATGAAGGCTGGTGATTCCATATAGTAATATACAAAATAAGTAGAAAGCAAATCAACGAGTATTGTAAGCTTTTCAATGGATAATATCAACGTAATCGTGATCAAAGGAAATCATCGTTTGATTAGTGACTATATGGACTATTGTAGTATGACGTAATACGGGCAGAACTCAGGTAAACGTTGACCAACCCATCCCTTTTCAGATACCCCTTATGTAAATAATGAATCAGTAACTGGGCGGTAACCTTAAATCTAACTAAGTCTTGGGGTGATGAAGTCGATGATTAATTCACAGGTGAGACTCAGGTGTGAGTTACAGCAGTCAGTCAGATCGGCTTTGTTAGAGGGAATCTCCATGACAACTAATTTACTTGGCGTCCAATATATAATGGTTAATCAATAATCTAGATGCAGTTCACAAACTCACGGAACAGCTTTTTACTGTTTTGCTTAGTAAGAAGACTGTTCTCACTCCAACCATTCAATTCACTAACCAGTTTTAAAATGGGCATCATTCGGCTCTGCAAATACCAACAATATCATAAAATATATATCAAATTACTAACAGTATATTGTGCTTAGAATTCTCGGACTTTAGAATGTTGAGGTATGAATTTCTCGGTAGGTTCGGTCGGGTTGCATAGAAACAACAAATATGATGGTTTGGAACAGCCCATAGCCCGGGGGTATTGAGGTTTCCCTCCTCGGGGCAACCCCCCCCCCCCCCCCCTACCTGGCTCGTGCTGGTTGTCTCCCGGACACTTGAACAGTGAACCACTAACTATACCTCTCTTAACTTGAGGCAGTACTGTGAGTAGGGCCAGACAAACGGTAGGCGTGGGTATCACCCCAAGGGTTTAAGCACAAAGAAAACTGCATTTGCAAGGGCCTGCTAAATATTTTTATTTATCTATGATAGACTTCTGGTCCTGTTCTACAGATCTGTCGATCCTACAAGTGCAACTGTATAATCTCGTTTAAAAATGAATCGTTATTAAAATAACGAGATTCTTCGCCTGTTAATGAAAAAAAACTACTCAAGTTTGAATTAGATAATTGTAAATTAATCATAATTATATTTGTATAAAGAAGAGATTGTTATTGGCAAAGAGGAACTCGTAAGGAAAAAAAGGATATCCTACATAGATACTGTATTAGAGTGAGAACAAATTTCTTGAGATTTTAAAGATTTGAACTTGTTCTTGTAAACTTGTCACATAATAAAAACAAAGTCACCATGCTGAATTACATGTCTTTTGACCTTGTCTAAAACTTGGGGGAAAAAGAAATGTTGTAAAGATTGAAAATTGCAGGCGTTTTTGGACACTTTGCATATCATAAAAATAAGGTTGCCATGCTAACTAACATGTCTGATGACCTTGTCTTAAACTTGGAAGTAAAAGGAAATTTCATGAAAATCAAAAATTTTGAAGTTGTTTTGATGCACTTGGCGCATCATAAAAACATGGTCGCCCTGCTGATGAACATGTCTGAAATCCTTGTTTGCAACTTAGAAGTGAAAAGAAAATCCCTGAAAATTGAGAATTTTGAAGTCGTTTTTACGCACTTGGCACATCATAAGAATATGGCCGCCATGCTGATAAACATGCCTGATGACCTTGTCTAAAACTTGGAATGAAAAGAAGTTTACTAAAAATCAAAAATTTTGAAGTCATTTTTGGGCACTTGGTGCATCATAAAAACATGGCTGCCATCCTGACAAACATGTCTGATGACCTTATCTAAAACTTGGAAGTAAAAAGAAATTTCCTGAAAATCAAAAATTATGAAGTTGTTTTTATGCACTTGGCACATCATAAAAACATGGTCACCATGCTGATAAACATGTCTGATTACCTTGTCTAAAACTAAGAAATAAAAAGAAATTTCCTGAAAATTGGAAATTTTGAAGTCGTCTTTACGCACTTGGTGCATCATAAAACCTGGCCACCATGCTGATAAACATGTCTGATGACCTTGTATAAAACTTCAAATGAAAAGGAATTTCCTTAAAATTAAAAATTTTGAAGTCATTTTTGGGCACTTGGCGCATCAGAAAAATATGGCTGCCATGGTGATGACCTTTTCTAAAACTTGTCTTTAACTTGGAAGTAAAAAGAAAATTCCCGAAAATCAAAAATACTGAAGTCGTTTTTATGCACTTGGCGCATCATAAAAACATGGCTACCATGCTGAAAGAACATGTCTGATGACCTTGTCTAAAACTTGTCTAAAACTTGGAAGTAAAACGAAATTTCATGAAAATAAAAAAAATTTGAAGTTGTTTTTGTGCACTTGGCGCATCATAAAAACATGGCTGCCATGCTGAAAAAACATGTCTGATGACCTTGTCTAAAACTTGTCTTAAACTTGGACGCAAAAAGAAATTTCATGAAAATAAAAAAAATTGAAGTTGGTTTTTCGCACTTGGCGCATCATAAAAACATGGCCGCCATGCTGAAATATCAAGTCTGATGACCTTGTCCAAAACTTGTCTTTAACTTGGAAGTAAAAAGAAATTTCATGAAAAGAAAAAATGTTTGAAGTTGTTTTTGAGCACTTGGCACATCATAAAAACATGGCCGCCATGCTGACAAACATGTCTGATGACCTTGTCTAAAACTTGGAAGTGAAAAGAAATTTCTTAGAAATTTAAAATTTTGAAGTCATTTTTGGGCACTTTGCATATCATAAAAACATGGCCGCCATGCTGACAAACATGTCTGATGAACTTCTGTAAATGTTGGAATTGAGAAAAAATGTTTTCCAATTTTGAAATTGTGAACTTGTTTTTGTCTCATTTGGCACACCATAACAACAGAATGTAAGGACTTGACACTTCTGTTCCAGTCTGACCCAAGACTAATAGCATGAGGGGCAATTGACTTTCACCTTGGTTCCACTCTACCCACTACAGTTGCCCAAAACTCAAAGTTGTTTACTTGACACTTCTGTTCCAGTCTGTTCCGGTCTGCCGCACAGCTAATAACATGAGAGGCAATTGACCTTCACCTGGGCTTCACTCTCCCACTAGAGTTGCCCAAAACTCAAAGTTGTTTATTATTGTTTTAACTATCCTGAAACTTGTAAATTTTGATCAAATAACATGAAAACAAGCAAAATACATATAAACTTATAAGAGAATTATGTAAAATACATTTAAGGTATTTTTTTAAAGAATTGTAACAACACAAAAACCATTCTAATGTAAAAATTGTCAAAGGCCATAGGACACATCTACACGTAACTAAATGTAACTAAAATCTCCCCTCACAAGAAAACCCATGCATCCACTCTCCAAGCATAGGACAGGAACCAGGAGATTAAATGTGTGATAATAGGGTGAACTGGCTCTTTCACTTAGTCAAAGGAAAAGCCATCCTATACTTCGCCTATCAAACTTTATACCATTGGTGAAACTTAATACAACGCGAAGAATAATACGATACCACAATTTCCCTTCTCAAAATGTTTGCCATGACCGCAGTTTTCCTTGGTCTAGAAATTGCCTTTATTGCATGACATCTGAAGAATCGTCACTACTTTGTCATGACGATGCATTTCAATTATAGACACATTTCCAGGGCTCACAGAATTTTGAATGGCTCGGTATCTTGCAGGCGGTGACTTGCAGATGTCCTGCACACGAACTCAGGGGTCCAACTGCCTTAACATTTATATTGGGATATCATTCAAGGGTGTCCACATGACACCCAGAGGGCCCAGTCAAGTTGCCTTGTGCCGTTAGGGGGGTTGGATAGGACAACAAGCAACAACAAGGACGTTGGATTTGGTGGAACCTGAGTGTTGAATGTATTCTATATCTCGGCAACCAATTCGCCGCTAGGCGAAAGAACTTGGCCTCTTCTCGGCTGATTGGGGCAGTGGTCAGGGATTGGGAGGAGTCCCCCAGGAGGTAATCCATCATGGTGACCGCTCCCCCCCTCCTCCTGGACCCTCCTGGGTCCGTCAACGGGAGACGCTCACCTCCCAGTGCGCCGCCATTTGGTCCTTGTCCCCATGGTAACTCCCTCTTTACCGCTAAAGGGCGAGGTTAGCTAAGGCCCGAGCCAAGGTCGGGATCAGTATCACACAGCTCACTGTATGTTATTTGAAGCGATTTCTAAGAGTTAGTTTTTATCAAAATTCTTAATGTTGAAATTATAAGCGTGCAAATGCAGCGTAGATAGGGGCTTTCCATTTAGTGCGTGCACACATTCAAAAAAATCTCAGAGCCTCCAACCTCCCGTGATCATTGAACGTACCCATTTTTTATATGCCTTATAACTGTTGAGTAACATTTAATACTTATTACTTGTATACTTATATATTTAGGCGTGCACGTTTTACTTTTTACATTTCCCCTAGGCTTAACGTTCTCACAGGTGACTTTCAAAATAAATTGCACAGCAGTAGCAAATACTTTAAAATCTTTTAAATGCCTGGATCAGAGGAGGTTGTCAACAGGTTAATGGGGTCCCAGATTGTACTGACGTTATGGTGAGAGACGAGGCTGAGGGTGTGGAAAGGGACACTCGGGTCTGACCTTCACTTAAAGTGACCTTTTTAGTACTCCACACTGACGACAGGGGGCGTGGATGCAGCGTGCCCCAAGGCATCATGGGAAGACAGAAAAACATTTAGCAGATGTTGGGCTGGGCGCGCCGTACACTTAAACTATTGACTTTTTAGCAACATCATTTTTACCTGAGGAAAAAATTGACAGGGCCCACTTTTATCAGTTATTACTCCGGAAAGAAACCGATCGCTTTTTTAGCCTATGTTTTTATTTGAGGAATGCAGGCAAAGAACCCGCTTCTATCAGGAAGATATGTCTGGGGGAAATATTCGTTCTCAGTTATACATACAGTGCAAGACTTCCAATTTCACCACATTATTCTTTGCATTAATCCTTCTCCAGTTAACAAACTAAAAAGCTCTCAGATGCCTTTAATCTAACAATCTTACTCTAAAGTAGATTCGACAAGAGAACGTTGGTTTATCAGATAGAGAGAAGTTTCTGTCTATTTATTGTTCCGGGCCGACAAGGTCAAGACATAAGTTCTCTGGTCTGGAGATAAATATGTTAGCACTACTTTGGTAGCTTCTCTTGGCGTGGTGAGGATCCTTCAGACTACACAAACCAGGGATTTGGAAGGTCATCTGAATCTGAAGTGAAGAATACCTGGGATGTAGGCATAGGCGGCATATATAGGCTTTGAATTCGAGACGTACAAATACTAGCTGTCATCATTTTTCGAGACACATCTTCTCGTTTTCTTCATCAATGTCTCCATTTTGAGTTTACCACCGACAAGATCCTTGCCTCAGAGATAGTCTTTTCTTAGGTGGAAGACATTGGTTCGAAGAAGGCACCAGTTGTTATCGGGGTTGTATTGCCAAGAACTGGCACACTGATGGTGTTACCAGAGAAATATATCTATGTATGCTGCTTATGAAAATATAGGCACCTTAGATATCAGTCACAAAGTGAACCTAGCAGTATTGTTTCTGTCACAATCAATCGTTACCAATATACGACTCCTTTAACGGGAGTAAAAAGCATTGTCAAAATTTTGCAAATTCTGTTAACTATTGAAATATATTCTATGGCCATAGCCTAGGCCTGTGCTGAAATATAAAGTGTGAATGCAGACTAAAACTACATTAAAACTCATCCCACCAAATTTGGTTTGTTTACAAAATTGGAATTTGAGAGAAGTTTATAGCTAGTTATCATGACTTATACTGTATAATGGCTAAAGTTAGACTGAGAATGTATTTTCATACTTATTTGAGTTTGCAAAATTTTGTCATATTTTGACAGAATATTGCTTTTGGCTCCCTTTTAGTTCTGAATATCATTTATACAGTAATGTAAGGGCTCGTCTACAGTGAACGAAGAGACGAGCTGTTTACCACAGCCCCTTATCAAAGGGCCCCGACCCATCCTTACGTCCGTTATCTCCAGGTCACTAAAAGCCTGTTCCTGAGGCCCCTCCTGATCAGGGCTGGTAACTGCCCTGATCCATCACCCCCCAGGTGCCCAGGGCCTCGTCTGGGAGAATGTCTTGGCGGATGGTGGTGGGGGGGTTATTTAACTCAAAACAGGGTACCAACCGAAACTCCATTTTCCAATTCCCTGTGTTTTCCCTGAGATTTCCCTGTCCCGTGGCAATTTTTCCCCGTGTCATATCCAGCATGATGTTCAAAATTAAAAATATCTGTGTGCAGAAAACATTTGGACAACCCAACAACAAAAAGTGAAATCCCTAATATCTTGAGAATCAGGAATTTCAGAACCTGGCCAAGTGAAATTCCCTGTGTTTTCCTGTGTTTTGGAAAAATTTGCAAATTCACTGTGTTTTCCCTGTCAGGGAATCTTTTTTTGCCATTTTCCCTGTTTTCCCTGTGTGGTTGGTATTCTGTCAAAAGGTTACTTCCCACTGCCCAACAGTTGAAACTACCCTCCTTGGGTTTTGGTTGAAACTATCCTCCCTAGTTTTTGTGAATGACTGCTACTGGATTTTACTTGGCAGCCCCTCGTTTTTGGGGTATGCAGATCAGTGCCCCCATAAATCAGTCTCAATACTATGGAAATAGACACAAATCTGAAAAAAAAATGTCCGGAAAACCCTTGCTGACGTTGTCATCTGAAAACATTTAACCAATCAGGCTCATTTCAAGTTATTGCCCCCTATCATATTATGGAATTCGTTCAGCACTCACTTTAATGGCATAAAAGTGGCTGACCCTCTCAACTTTGACATTTTCCCCTCCCGCTTTGCAGGTCCGTATGCAGGCAGTGGGTACCTTCTCTAGACCCAAGTGACCCCTCCCCTGGATTCAGCCCCCTCCCGGCTCCTCCTGGGACCAGATACCTATAGTAATACCCCTCCCAGGTGGGGGCTGGGGGGAGGGGGTACAGGGACGGACCCTCTCCTATCAGTTGGTGTGTTTACCTGGCTCCAGGGGGCAGTCATGTCGACTAATTGATGCGCCGCTCGCCGCTAGGGGCACCACATGCCAAAACAAACCCCCAGAGGGCGCCCCGAAGACGACCCCTGGCGGACCTGGGTCACGTGACAGCTTGAAGGACGATTCGTCTTTCCTGGGGGCAATTACCTGGGGGCTATTTCCTAGGGCTATTTTCTGACTTCTTTGTGGCAATGAACAGAAGTATTGTTTTAAAGACCTTTTGTTGAAAGATGTTTTTTTCCCTGCCTGCACTGTCATGACGCGACGTGACGTCATGTGAGATATTCAGATAATGCTAATTTCGTAGATAAAATACAATCTTTCAGGTTGATATATTCAAGAACACGATTTTGCGGTGTATACCAGTGGGCAAATTGGAATCTGGGAAGCTACAATTTTCTTTTGATATGCACATAAATAACAAAAGAACCAACAAATAGCCATCGAATTGCGCTACTTTCTTTTTCCTTTTCAAATTTGATAACTTGCATTGTACGTTCTAAAGGCAACTTTTATTTTCCAGGCTTTTCAGTTTCTTTGAAACCTATACAGTATTTCCCTTTGCCATATCACGTCTTGATACAGAGTCGACAACGTCTCAGTACACGTCCATCGTTATGTTCCTGGCACCTATCCCTCATTCTGCGCATTTCACGTGCGCATACAGGGCATATTTACCAAGCTGACAGCCAACCGCCCTCTGCCCCACTGACTCCGTACAATGCGGGATCCGCCACAAGATCTCTCCTCCAACATTCCTGAGGGGCATTTGCAAATTACCGTCACGTCTTCTACAGACACAGAACAAAATACAAAAATATCCTGAAGACTGCATCCCACTGACATTATATTAACAGGGTTTTAACAAATCGGGTATCCAGTGGCCCAGGACGATCAGAAAATGTTACTGAGCAACTAAACCGAGAACCTTGGCTGCTGCCCAGTGGTAAACTACAACATATAATACATGTAGCCGGGTGTCTTGGAGTGAACCTTAGGTCCCGTGCTGGGCGACCTGATCTGAAAACGATTCATCAAGCCCTGGTCTGATATTATTGTTCCCGATTTTAAAAATCATCGGTGGGAATATTGCTTAAGCTAAGCAAAGACATGGCATACCTCATTCGAAAGGGTTTTTAAGAACCATTTTGAATGATCTAACTATAATCATATAAGTCCTTCCAGGATTCGAACCCATGACATAGGTGTTTGGAGGGGGTTGCTAACCCTTACAATATGAAGCCACACAGAGGATGAGAGGGGAACTAGATAATTGTGTCATGACCTAATTTGCTGGTTCCCACAGGTCCTTTCAAAGGCTGTTTAACAAATCAGCAACCAAAAGGATTGGCTTGTAACAGCCTATGTCGCTGCCTCTTGGCATGGCCTGAAGTAAGTTCAGTGTGTAGACTGTAACATGAGAAAGGACATCATTTTAGAAGTAGTAGGGTAAATATTTATAAATATTTAAGTATGATTTCGTAAAATAACTAGTAAAAAGTCGTAAATCACCAAATCACCGGCAGTCAAAATCGCCTGGTAGAATACAGGCTTACTACATGGCATTCTGGCCGCACCTTTCAGTCATCAGCACCTCGCTCTGAGGTGGTCTCAGTTATTAGTCTGGAGACAAGACAGTTAACTCGCTAAATGCACCTCTCAACGCCTGTTAACTAGAAGACCTTCAAACGCTGGTCCGTGTTTTCCCCTGGCTACCTGGACAGTTTATATGACAAGCCCTAATGGGAGAGCTGGGCTGGGTTAGACCAAACAGCGGGATGTTACTGGTGTTACGGATGGGGCTGTCTCAGGCGGAGAGGTCCAGGTGGAACGAATCCACCTCGTGTTAGTCTTGGCAACGCAGACAAATAAAGAATGCAACCCCACGCAGACGACGTGCGGAAACTATTTGTTTCTCAAAAAAAAGGAAGGAAAAAAATACATCTGTTAAACGGAGTGTTACTAACCCACTGCATGCAGGTGATATTTACAGCATTACTTTGTTACATCATGCAATGTAAACATGTTTTCTCCAATATTACAAGTAATGTTCTTATTCATGTTTTCGTTTTTAAATGTGTGATTTGAGACATTATTTGGTTAGAGACTCTTGGTCATACAGGGCTATTATAATGTGTCGGTCAGACGTAAGATATGGGGGCCTGTTTGGGGGGTCACAGTAGGAGGATAGAAGAGGCGATTTAATGCATGTATTCTCCCATATTACAAGCAATGTTCTTATTTATATGTTTTTGTTTGTTAAATGTGTCTTTTTAGATATTTTTTGGTTAGTCTTGGTCTGCAGGGCTATTATGATGTGTCGGTCAGACGTAAGATGTGGGCCCCGGTATTTAAGGTCACAGTAGAAGGATCAAACAGGCAACATGCCTGTACTGTATCTGCCCGGGGGATCTGTGTGTCCTCACACTTCTGATTTCTACTGGAGAAAGCCACATCAAGGCTGGACTACAATGGATTTGTTTATTTGTTGGGGTAGTCAACATCCAGGGTTCTTTCCAGACTATGGATACCATGATTTACTGTGAGATAGTAACTATTGGTGTCAAAATTGATTTATTTCAAGTAATGACTTTCATGTTAACGTGTCAAGTAAGAATGAAAACCTGCTACAGGTCAGATCGATTTGTCTGGATGCTTCACTTGCCGAGAGAGTCCACGATACTTCATAGCCAGTCAAGGGTGTTTCTTACGTCATCTTTATGTCAAAGAAAATGTTCTCACCTGGAAAAAATAGAAAGACATCGGTTAGAATATATGATGAGACCAGGAGATATTGGATAAAACACTGACTTAAATATGTAGTGATTAGTTAAATGATTAGCACATTGTTAGTAGTACTTTTTGTAAACTGTTTTTTGATATCTATCATTTATTCAGACTGATGGCAAAAGTAGCAAATAAAATCCTTATTAAGATCATTAAACCAGTGAACCACATTTCACAATTCATACAATGATAACAGTTACATATGATAAACAGTTTCCAAAATTAAGGGTGCACGCTGCACCCCAGATGCATATTTTTGCAGCAGGGTGCATGATTTTTAAAAGTGTGCACCCGGCAGATGCACACATTTTGTCATGGCCTTATGTCACTGAGGGGTTTGTGTCACATTTTGGGTTTGTGTTAGGGATGACAACCACCCCAAGCAAGGGTCAGTTCTCACAGTTACAATATGGTTAAAATATCAGCAATTCTCATGCATACCAGCCAGTTAACATTACCCTGATTACTGGTGGTGTAAGATAGTAATAACCTCCAGGGGGCGGGTACAAGCGCACCCCAGGCTCCTCTGAGGGGTAAAAAAGTCTCACGTTACATGCGTCATGTCGGAGCCTAACATGTTAATCATGTAGCATTCAGGCTACCATGGGAGGGGTAACATGTGCGGGGGGAGGATGGGGGGTGTTCTGGGTGTCAGGCCCGTGACGAAACGCAGTCCGTCATAGAATCGCGTGCCTCGTTTATTAGGGCTGGATGGAGGAAGGGGGGAGGGGGTACTGTCTTGATGAAAACACTTTCTACCTTAGACTGGTGTCCTCCATTGGCAGAACTATGAACTCATAAGAGGGAAATGAAGTCCCACCGCAGAACCCAGTGACAATTGGTGACAATTCAGATGGTCAACGGTCTGTACTTATTAGATATTGGTATACCAATCCAATCATGGACATGGAACAGCATGTAACCGGCAGCATCACCTCACAAATACCTTGTATGATGTGTGTTGGGTCACAGAGCCAGATAAGCAACTGAAAGACCTTTAAGTAAACTAGATATGTAAACAGGTTTGATAGACATACAAATTCTTGAAATTGAGCTGCTCGGATATGTTTTGAGTCATGTTTCATATATTAGAGACTCACATTACCATATTACCAGTACATGTACTTCCTTTATTTCTGGTCCAATGTCTTATGTCCATTTTACCTGGTTCTGGCGACCCTATTATGACGGCGGTCATATTTTCATCTATCAGGAAAAGTAGCCCCCAGCCTCCTCACACCCAGACCTGTACCCCGACTGCACGTGAGAACAAGTAATAGCGTGCCCGACGCCGACACGGTTATCGTCATCATAATGGGTATCGTGGTGGGCAAATGTTTGCCGACGTCATTTTGAGGGGTGCAGAAAACAGAGATCTCATGGCCACATATTACTAGGCCCGTCAGTCATGGGTACCCCCATACCTGCGTGCATGTCTAGAGTTGTTTAGACAAACGGTCCATAATGTTTTAACATTCACATGGGTTATGATTGAAATGTTAGCTCGATTTGATTAAATGCTGGTACAAGTGTACGCAAAGCGTTACAAGTTATTCATGCTTTTCGGTTGAATGAAGGATCATTTTTCAGAGATAGCTGCACAGAGTTCTTCCTAGAAAACCACAAATATCAAAAGGCTCATTTGATAAGATTTTAAGGGGCCTTTGATAGGCATCTTTATTTACAAGATCCCTCAGTGTCCAAATTCAAAAGTATTAGACTTAAAGTTAAAGGTATGCATGCACTTGCCAAGAAATGTGCAACCAGAAGCCTTTCCATGCACCCCCAGTGATATAAGGTTATTTATTCCTTCAAAAATATGTGCATCTACCAGTTGCACAAAAGTCATGCACCCGGCTGTAAAAACATGCACCTCGGGTGCAGGGTGCACACATAATTTCAGACACTGTCATATTGTATAATACACCGCCCATCAGCCATTTAAGCTAACATCGTAAACCACTTCCAATAAGGTGATTAACACCAATGACATGAGGCAGGGCTGCCGTTATCACTCGGGTTATCTAAATCCCACCTTACTGGGATTAACGTATAGTGGATTAAGGGAGACGCTGAGGGGATTATCCTCTCTAACATTAACAACCCTGCCACATGTCAGTCATCAAACATGGTTTATAATCTCCCCGGCTTAGCGTGTGTGCCTGATATATCTTGATCCAAGATTCTGTCCTTTTAGGCGAGGTTGTTATGAGATTGTGCAGGTTACTGCTTTGATATTGACATAATTTACATCTATCAATACTTTTATTTTGCCCGAATGTTTTTAGTGGCTATACCCGGTAATTGAGGGTACTTATCTACAGCCCCGGCTGCTATCAAAAACTCCATGATGTGTCCTGGGATGCCAGTGAGGCCTCAGATAAAAACCTGAACTGTTTCTCAATGTCAAAAAATTCGCCTGATCCTAATACTTATAGTTCGTTTGATATCGGATGCTGACTTGGTAAAATATTCCCGGAGAAAAAACCTAAACACCTAAAGTTCCACGAACACTGTTAACCCTATGTGTCATTATTCAAATGAAATGGGTAAAAATGAACCATACTTTCTGAACATTCAAAGGTTAATGGTTAATAAAACACACGCAGGTCGACCCTCAGACTTTTAGTAGTGGGGCAAATAGCCGAAACTCTCCGTGTAGATACTTGTATAATATACGCAGAGCATGTTTCGGAAGTGTGTTGCATGTTAAACTCTCACTCCCTCTTCAGCACTGCAGGCAAGGAGGGGGAGGGCGCCCAAGGGGTGGTGGGAGGCATAACGTAAGGGCGTCGGGAGCACTGGAGGGGGGCGCTCAGGGAGCACTAAGGTGGGGAGAAGGTAGTCACGAAGAAAATGGTTTCCTCTACCAGAAAATGAACCCAACGAAGGGAAGTCAGGCCCAAAGGGGTGCCGACAGGTGAAATGAAAGAATGGCTATGTGTAGCCAGACTCTCAAACCTATATCGTGACAGAAAATGTTATTATTTAGCCTACTATGAATGTTTCTTACTTGTTTATAAGTTCCAAACGTAGAAACAGTACAAGAGTTACAGTTGTTAATATGTTCCCATGTTTTATATTGCCTTGGAAATCTCATGCTAGTTTATTGCTAGGCCTGTCCGTCTAGTAAATATTATATATATATAAAAAATGTTATCAAAAACACATTGCTAGTTGCAGATTGCACGCTTTCAGCCTATACATGTATACACGACCTGATAACACATACATAGTCGACTGGGCACATTTCAAGATCAAAAGATTGCTGCTCAAATTTCAGGGAATCAGAAAATATACATATGCACCATACCATAGAATTACCTTAGGAAAAAACGCATGCTCTCGAATGAGATAGATCTGATTCTGTCATACCACATGTAGATGTATTGCTATCTAAAGTAAGTGAATTGAAAAACGATCTAACATTTGAATATGTAATTAAACGTTACAAAACAGAATGGCATCTTTCTTATACTGAATTACGATTCAAAGTACATTTCATATAACTATTGTATACAGGGGTAGAATTCTCTCCACGAATCCGGGCTAGTGGTCCTATCCTTGCCCTAGCCCGGATAATAGTTCCACTCACTCATACACAAGTTATTAACATAATATCAAAGTTTTTCACAGGCTCACCTTGCTAGCTGTTCAAAAATTCCACTAACCCCGCAATATTCTTACTACATGTAGTACATGGTACTAGTAAATCTATGCTAAACTTAAAACCCTGCAGTATAAAATATGGGAACTTTCAGTTGGGGAAGCCACCCCAAACATATTGGGCAGCTTAGCGTAGGCTTATCCTAGGCTTATCGCCGCCTAGTATCTGGCCTCAACCTGAACCTCATGATAACCTCCCCACGATAAACAGGCCTGTGGAGGAGGCAGCTGGCGCATCCAGGCCCTCGGGACAGTTTTCATCCTCATTTCTGGGAGAAGTCTTTTTAGTCTTTGCTTGGTCTTATTAGTCTTTGCTTGGTATAAAATGGCCTCCCACTTGAGTAGTGTATCCACTCCTCAGCGTGCTTGCCGCATTTCGTTGTCTGTCTCGTGGAGCAGCTTATACTGTTTTGTTTGTTTTTCCTTGCTTTGTTTGTATCTATTTTGTTTATTTCTCTATTTTCACCTTCATGCTGTGGGCGGTGGTAACAGACTTTGCTTAGACTTCTTTGCCAGGCCTTAGTGCGAGTGTACTTGAGGGGACTCAGGTTTAAACTTTAATGTGGGCTGGTAAATTATCACATGCTTTGATAGCCTGAAAACGATTGTAACGTCTGATTTCAAGATGACTGTCAATTACCCTCGGCCTGTACTATATAAATGCAATTAAAGCCTACAACCTAAAATACATGTTTCTTATTATTAATGGAAACAGTTTACACTTCAAGTATTATTTCGTTTTAATGAATATCTGATTGTTGTAACTGTGTTGAACGGAGAAAAAAAGCTACGCTACTAAATACTAATGTCACAAAACTTTTTTTATTCTTGGCTGACAACTTTGGGGAAAATGGAACCAATCTGGCCTTTTCCCAGCGGAGGCCGACGCCCGACGTGTCAGTGCGCCCCTCCCCGGCAGGTGTGACCGTCATTCTGTCACCTCTGTCTTATAAAGGACACAACCACCTGGTTGCCATGGTAACCGACATAGGTCCCCCTGACAGAAGAATGACCCCGCCGACGGCATTGAAGGTCAGACCCCTCAACATCTGCCTCTACCGGGGACACTGACAAGACGTACTACCGGGTTCATGCTAATTTTAGTCATGTTTTTCTCCTTAACTATCCAAGGAGTCAATTAATTGTTTTTCCTTTTCTCTTTGACAAAGTAAAGAAACGGGACCCGTTGTCAAACAATAAACAAAGTTTCATTTTTCAACGATCTCAGTGCAAAATTATTTAAATGTAAATAAACTTGCAGTAGATAACTCATGTTAATGTTTGAGACTTCAAAATGGTGTACAACAATATAGTCAGATAAGTGGATGATTTTTCAGAAGCGAAGCTACAATCGAGTAATTTATTTCCAGACCTGAATTGATTAAGGCAGGAGAGGAGGATTCGCGTGGGATCTAGGTCACTCATAAAAAAGTGTATCTATTTGAAGTAGGCTTCATCAAGAATGGGAAGTAATAGTGGTAGTAGGTCAGCGGGTAAATAATTAATTCCTAACGAGTAATGTGCTAACAGAAAACAGGTGCGCCGTTACATCACGTACACAGGGAAATAAATGTAGATTGCATCGTGACATCAAACTCAACTAGAAATTAGGTGCCCTTTAAATATTAATGATATTTCTATGAAACGTTTCACCAGGATTGCCAAAAACCAAATGCTACAAGAAATTAATGCGGCTTTTCAATATTAGTGATATTTCCGCAAACTGTTCACAACAACTTTCAAGTTTCTTTTCTCTCAGGGATATTTCAGGTTAGGAAATGGACTAAGTTAACTGAACTCGATGAGGGACGGGGTATTAAGATCAACACTCAGGTTTGTTCTCCATTTCACCCATTTATATTAAGGGAAACCTAGATAAGCACAAAACACAGCAACTATAAACTAAAAGGTACGTGTGTGTTCCACAACAATCAGATAATATAATATTAAACGCAGATAAGGGCAACTCCCAGGACACTACAAAAGTACCAGTGAATCTAAACAAAGTGAACTCTTGCCCCTGTGGCTTTTGTGTTGTCAACCTGAGGCAATAATTGAGCTGTCGGCCTTGTCTGACACCGAGCCTAACCCAAGCCTAATTACAGGTAATCGCTGGTACATTAAGTGTTTTTAACCTGTCGGGGGAGCTGGTCACTTTTCATCGATTACGTTGATGTGTTTTTGTGCTACGGTTGTTAAGTTAAGTTACGGTTAAATTCAGGACTGTAGATTAGGGGAGATCAATGATGTGTGCGTCTTTCTATTGTGTGGATTAAGATATTGAAGCTGGAGAAAAAGAGTGAGTGAGTGATGGATGCTTTACGTTATACCAACAGCCAGGGTCATTTTCACGGTGAAAACAATTGTTGGGACGAATTTTGTCATTGGTGATCGTATCTATGAGATATGAAGGTGACAGGTCAGGCAAACAGCAGGGGATCAAAACCTGGAAATCATTGTTGCTGTACCTCATCCCTTAATGAACAGAAGCTGGAGAAATCAAACGATTATGAATTGGGTAGCATAGAGGACTTGTGAACCACAGGAGCCAAAAAAGGACCATATATTAAATTGTAATTTGATTTCCCTTCCTGGTTTCTCGTTTTCTTGTAAGATAATCCAGTTAAGTGTAAACACGCATTATAGAGATGCTGATAGGAGGCGGGAGGGGGGGGGGGGAGTTCACAGTTGTCTTAAAAAACTTTTAATGTCGAAATCAAGTGATGCAGAATAGCAGCTTATGACAAAGGAAAGATCCATGAGGAAGATCCAACCAATATAGCTTCAAACGTTCTCGTTTAATATTACTCTTTTCATAAGATAATCTATCATCTTGAATATCATTGACAGGACTGAAAACAGATATATTTTTCCAGATTGGTACACCAAAGTCTGACTACTCTGACGAAATATACGAACTGAAGAAGCACACACATGATATTTTTCCTGTAGCCCCAAGCGGCCAGAAGGTAGGCCTTCTAGTTGTTTCTGCTTTCTTTGGAACCCCAGGCCAATGGAATGAAATAAGACGGACTCCCAGGAATCCCTGTTCCTGCTGTGTTACCTTGCAAGCAGCCAAATGAGAGAGATGTTCTCAAAGACATAACCCAGCGTCTAACACCATGGAAGCCAGACGCGTTTTAATGACCTGGGGTCCTGGGGCGGGGCACGTGGAATGGGCAACATGAAAGACATGGCCATCTCCAAGCACATTTATTGTGTGATTTGTTGCCTCTGCCCTGAGTGTATACATGGGGCTAATGAGTGAACGGCTGCCTAGAAATAGCCTCAGGGAGGAGAGTCGCGTGGCCTGCACCAATCTGCTGTTTCGAGCACCTCTGGGTCTGCACTAAGCCCATATCTAAAGTTGGCGAGTTCATGACGATTTGGATTAGCCAAATCTTAATAATGCATAGCAAACATTTCTATCCGAGAAAACTATGTTTATTGTAGATAGTTTAGACAGGAAATGGATACATATTTGCCAGAATGATTCGCTATAACTTTCTATTGGCAAATCTATTCCTGATATCAATTCGCCAGACTGATTCTACCGAGGATTCTGCATTCGTCATTGACGATTTAGCGACTGGTTACTCTCACGGACTCATGGTACGGAGGTAAATTTCGATGCAGAATCGGTCTGGGCTTGTGGCCCCGCCATTTCCGTTGATGATGGTTCCATCCCATCCCAAACTACAAGCCAAACGAGCACCATAAGGAGACTGGTTATCGCCAGCTTATCGCAGCCGACATTAGTCACAGCCAGGGACGTCGGGACAATCATTATGACGCCGCCGCATGGCAACCGCCATTTACCGGTCGGCTGGCTCTCTGTCCATTTCCCCCCCCCTCTTTTTGGAGGATTTGTAACCAAAATCTCCGGTTTTCTGATTTTCCGCTTTCTTTACTTCTTTTTCCCCAATTAATGTCATTACCTTAAATAACAGTTATCTCAATTAAAAAAATCTGTATAAAAGAGTGATTAGAACTGAAGTTATCACCATATACACATATGTACCCCTTCTCTCATAAACACAATTGGGAATGTGCTACTACAGCTATTAATGGAAATACAACCATTTGTATTCATATGTCAATATTTTGACAATTATCAAGAAAATTGCAAAAAAAATCATATCTCTGGTTATAACTAAGCTATTCTATTTCTGTTTTCAGCTAATTATAGCTTGGTTCTTTAGCTATTAAATCTCACTATTGCATTTGGTAAAGTTTGATTCAATGTTTCCATGGCAACCTCCTATTCAGGTACAAAGGGTTTTATCATTTAAAACGTTCCATTAACATTCTATTTAGAATGTTTTCTGCGATGAAAATTCTATTGAATCTAAGCTTATTTTAGAATCAGGATGAAATTATATTATAGTTGGGTTTTCAAAATAATTTATTTATATTTTCTATTTTTCCTATTTTTTTCCATAAAATATTGATATTAGAGACTATTAATTTCATTGAATTACAGGTTTCCTTCAATTCCCATGAAATCCTAAGGGAACAAGCAAATTACTATTCAGTGGTATTGTAGAAGACAGAAACTCAATCTTAATGACATCAACACTTACTATTTTGACATTTCAAAATATTTTTGAATGTGGGATGTCTCTGAAAAAGCATGAAATACACCAAAAATGGCCCTTGCAGATATAGCCCTAGCCCTTAAAGGGTTAAGACGACCAGATAATAAATTTATAGCTGCCAAGTTGATAAGACACAATGATTGCAAACATCTCAATCTAACAGGTCTTGGATCCTGAAATATATACAGATACAGAACTCTGCCTTCATCAATATAGGGATGCATAGGTTTAGGAAGCTGCTCCTAAAATACAAATTGAGATAGACGTACATCAGAGGCGGACTCTGAACCCTTCCCCTCTTCACTCACTGCCTCCATCGACGAGACGACAACCCTCGTGGGTCGGTCCGAGACGAGGAGTAGGCGGGGACCAGGGTCGGAGAATTTACAAACACGGGTCAGGAACTCATTAGTTTGATGTCCCGGCTGGTGGTGACGAGAAGTACCTGGCCCAGAAAGGGGCACATCTAGATTAGATAGCCACCAACTGGGTTGGACTATTAACCACCTTGTGAGTGGTTCCTTTTTGGTTCTTATATTCTTAATGATCTTAATCTCTAAATCTTCCACACTGTCCTGGGTTAGTTTACTACCTTTTATTGTTGAGATGAAAGACTAATTAACGCCTTTTGGAACTGGCCTTGAAATTCTTGGACCATATTTACACCCCTGTAAATGTTGGAGTTACCAATGGCTTATTATGCATGGATATAAAAAATGTTCCTAATTTATTTCAACAATAATGTAAAACAAGTGTTATTCTCAAACTTGACCTTTTTATGATTCTGGTCAAGCCTTCTCAAACCCTAAAGATGGAGAAAGGTCAAGTGGTCCAAGGGCATGCCTGGCAGGTACACACCAGTTTATTTTATCACGTGATATTCATCAAACGTGGTTTACTGCACATGGCAAACGTACTTCCGCCTGCAGATACATGTTTTCCCTCTGGAGAAGAAGCGGCACAGTTCCTATACCTTCGTATAAGTGCGACTCCGTTTGGAGAACGACCCATCTGGTATCCAGGAAACGGCAACGACCTGTTTGGGTGGCCGCGGTGAAAGTGAGTGACTTTCCCAAAGGAATCAGAATCTCTGGGTGCCTCTAGAAAACCTCCGCGTATTGAGACGCAGGCAGTTGGTAGCCATAGAGTAATGTATAGGGCCTAGTATACATTTCCGAGAGGGGGTTTAGTTACCTCAGATTTCCATTTGAATGGTGGTTTGGGATCCTAAAATCAACATTTATTTTGCAAGTTTCATCAGGCAATCTAACGATGGGTAGATCACCTGTAAAAAAAAAAAAATGACGTCATAGACCCCCCCCCCCCCCACACACACACACAAACCCACCGACGGTTATCATTCTTGTTTGTAAAATGATTTTCAATTCAAATTTTGTAGCCTATACGCCTCTTTCGGCGTGAAAAGAGACCGGCAGCTGACTGGAGACGCCTGGAGCAAATTTCACTTGAGACTTGGATGATATTAACATAATACTAATATACTCTCTGTATAAATCTTTCTATGTCCATTTTTGGCCAATGATAAATCACCTGTCACTGTGTCAGACAGTCATGGATACACTGAGAAGAATTAGCCTCAAGATTCAGAAAACACCCAATGCCTATATGAAATACAAGTACATGTAGTTGGATCTTCTTCTCTCCGGATCCCGCCCCCCTTTTCTTCAGGACCCCTGTGTTAAGAAACACAAACGAGCCGACAACTAAACGTCGACAGTCAGTGCGCGCGCCGACCGGAACAAGAGCGGCGGCCATTTTCATGCCTCGTTTAGTTCCCAAAAGGGCCGTAAAGGGGCGCGCTCAGCTGGAACGGGCAGAGTACGGACAAAGACGAGATTAGAGCAAGAAAGTAGTCAAAGAAGCCTCACAGCATATTCAAGATTTCTAGGTCACAGAAACGCATAGAGGTTTGATGTCTTTCCCATTGACCATGAGATTGTGAAAAGATTTTGAATATAGACAAGAGGGAAAAGATGTTGTCCATTATTAGGATTACCTAATAAGATAAATAGATCTGCAAGTAGATGTAAGAAAATTTATCACAGAATTATATGTTATAGAAATTTTAATATTCTTCTACAATAAATACAAGTCTTTATATTCAGAGGTACGTTTTATTGATGACTATACTAGCATCTCCTCACTAGATTTAGGTCCCACTCTGATCAAAGCTCTCAGACGGTTTAATTGCATATCTGTAATATGGGAAAGGTAGTGGAGTCTCTAATAAACTCAGGCAGGTTTCAGGAGCAATTTCCATTGCTTCCTCTTGATAAGAAATACAAAACAAGAAAATAAGAGATCATTAAATTTTAGCTCTCATTAGGGTCTACTCCAATTTCTAAAGCAAATTGGCCGTCACGGCCTCCAACGTTAATTTACAGAATCCTATTTGCTCGTAGATTGTTATTGGACCCCTAGGATAAATCACTTCTAATTTGCCTGACCCACTTCCCATGCGGACTGGCGATAATAAAAATGGGATTGCGTTATTTTTCAACCCATTACTCAGACGGGTGGTGCCTACTTTCAGCATCCCCTGCCCCTCCTCCTTCCTCAGCAAACCCCTCGACACCCCCGACCCCCACTGATAACCGTTACAAAATACTAGATCCATCGCGGTTCACTGAGCATACGCACGACCTCCCAGGTTGCATTGCGGTTAGCGTCCCCTTTGATCCGACACTGATAGTACGGCCTCCAGTGGACGAGGAATATTCTATGGACTTCTGTCCGAGAGGCAAAGTGCCTAGATCCAGCCTTTTGTCACCCTTTGTGGGATTTTCAACGTTTTTTGTACATCAGAAATTAGCAGTGAGAACGAGCGATCTTTTTAGACTTTTCTTCAAAGGGGACCTCGTTAAATCTTTAAATTGATCATTTTCTTTCACTTCTTTTTTACAAACCGCAAATACTCCGCGGTTTGATAATGCCATAATTTTATAAACATTTTTCTTTCATCTCTTAAACAGAAAACGGAATTCAATAATGTTTTTCTTCTTCCAAATGCATGTGCAATTCTAATAATTTCAAAATATAAGGTGCCTCACTGCCTCATAGATTATACAACGTATATTGATAACAGCTCCTACGAATCTAATTATTGATACAAGCCAGCCGGTTACCTAGACACGAGCTACTACCATCCCTGTTACACTAAGTCTACCTTGTAACTGACGCTCAGATTCGCCACAGAGGTACACAGACTCTATAGAAGCAGTGCGCGTGCGCGCAGGCACCTTGTTTCAGCTCGAGGTGATGGGGGATGAATCATCGAGCTCCGGGGATCGGCAATGACAAGGCCGCCGCAGGTGCTACTCTCAAAATCATCAATTTTTGTTAAATAAAAAATAAAAACAATAGAAAAATTGAACCAAAACGATATTCTTCTCAATGCTAGGAGGTATCAGATTTGTGTTTCTGAATGACACAATTTTAGTTTGTGGTAAATATGTAGAGGCATGTGCATGGTGGAGCTAGCTCCGAGGGGAGGGGCCCAATGTAACTTGATCCAAACAAAATGGGAATTGGAGACGAGTAGGGAGGCGGGGTTCGTCCGTGGGGTGCCCAGGTGGCCCAGTTATTTGGAAGGGAAATCGATACAAGGACAGAGGTACCTGTCCCCGGCAGGACAACACCTCCTCCACCCTGTCGGCAACATGGTCACAACGCCCCTTCTATTTCAGTCTTGTTCAGCGTTAAAACTAAATTTTGGCAGGTTTCGTCGCTGCTCCACAAATGCATTGTGCATTTTAAACATATCTAGACGTCTATTTCAAGAGTTCTATTAATTTGTAACACTATCTTTTATGTGCATTTTAGTCTTGGTAAAATGTTTCAATAGGCTAAAACATATTCCTGTGGATCCAATTACACTTGTTAATGGTCGCAACTAGCATACAGCTCTTTCAATATTATATTTCAATCCATATAGGAAATGCTCTGAACAATGTAAATGTAATGATCCTATGCCATGTTCAATTGTTGGATGAGTTAATTTACTCACATCGTTTTACATCTCAACGTGCAATTACTAAAGTATTGACATTACGAACGATGGACCGTGTATTTCTGAGAGTCATACCAATTATGCTGCCTGTTGCTTAGATTAGTCCCGATTTCCTGAAGAGTAATAATTGATTAATAGAGTACCAGCCAATCAACATCGATTATTGTATTGACAAGGTCAATTAGCCAATCACAACATGGTACGGCTGGGAGGATATCTCATCACGTGTGACGTCACAACGATCACGGGCGTGACGTCATCAGTGTAGGTCACGTGGTCATCGGACCGTGAAATGACTCACACCGACTGGTGAGTAGTGTGACCCACCAGTGAACTCAAACACGTTGTGTAACACGTTTTAAGCATGTATACTCTCCTGATATTTCTCCGTGAAAATGACCTTGGCTGTCGGTACGGCGTAAAACATCCAGTACCACTCACTCTCCTGACTTTGAATCAACAATTAGAGACAGTACTCGTGTCTGTAATTGTTACGTCTAATTCATGCACTCCTCTGTTGAGGCACGAGTGCGTAGACAGTGTACATTGAATGGCAGAAATGTTATGTATTATCTCATATGATCATTCTTGCTCACAGAATTTATTTGTTTCGTTTAATTATTTCATTTTTTTCCACCTATGGGTGATATATCGAACCACTTAGAACGATGGTGTTTTTCTCTTGGGTATTTTTATGCTATGATTTCAATTTATTAAGTTTGGATTTGTCCGACTAATACTTATTTAATCTGGATTCGCCTCCCGGGTATTTGCTGTATGACCCTCTTGTCTAAGCTCATGAAAAACGCACCAGGGACAAAGACAGTCAAACAAGAGCCATCAAGTCAGGGGTAAAAACGAACTCTTGGACCTTTCCACCTTTCGGTCACTGATTGTTGTGCACGGGCGCTCAAACAATGGGCCTAGGATGTCCTTGTTCTTTGAAAGTCAGCTTTTTTATAATCAGATTCTCTGATCTAAAGCCTCAGCACCCGACCAAGCACAGGCCTGGACCGACCATAACCAGAAAATGAGCTTGCCATTGTCCTTTGCAGTTTGAGAGCATTTGCCAAATCTCTTTATCACAAAAAGCTCAGACAGAATTTAGGCTGCAGCGCCGAATCAGTTAGATCTGCAGACCAGATAAAAGGCTTAGCTCTACTGAATAATTGCTTCTCTCATTTGGGAGATTTACTGAAGAAATAAATAACAACATGCTGCCATAAAGGCTTACTGATTGAGGTTAGAATTGTGCGGGGGCGTGGGGGTTGTTTTGACGCGCACAGCATGCCTGTTGAGGGTGTTAGGGAAGTAAGCCTTCCCAACCCAGTTTCCCTGTTGCTGAGGCCATGACTCAGCAGTTTTCCTGTGGCTGCGCATGTGCGTTCGTTCCCCTGGGAAACGTGCAAGCATTTCCGGTCAACAGGTCAAGGCCATTCTACAGGGACAAAATGAAAGCAAATAGCTTTTTCTTCACTTTTTTCTATTCAAGCGCCCCTTCTCGTCTAACGATGGCATCTTTTTCTGTCATTTTGAATTTGATGAACTTGAATCACCCATTCCCTCAGACAATCAAGTGGGTCATTAATTAAGACCCACGGAATGCCTGATGGAAGAAATAATTCAGGCCACAGGCAAATAACGACAGGATCATGGATGGCATTTCGTATGCCAGCAACGCACCCCCATTCCGTTTCCTGAAATTGGAAGCGTGCATGACAAATACATGTCCCCGTCCATGATAGGTCAGAGGAAACCGATAGGATAAGGCCAGGGAGGAGGGGACAGGGGAGGTCAGAGGGGTGGGACGGGAGAGAAGGGGGTTGGACGGGATGGGGGAGTAGGGAGGAGCCTTTTGCTGATTGGATACCCACTGTCGCGGGACTAGTTGGAGCAAACAAAACGTCCCGTTGCTATCTGTTCCAATCTACGGCACGGGCAGGGCGTATTTGCTGGAGATAATTGAACGGTGCAGAATTCATTTGTTGAGTATCTGAGTGGAGGGTGGAGGTTTGACAATGGGATCCTTGCAGAGAGAGAACAGGGACAAAGAAAGTCACTTAGCGTGGTCTCGTTGCGGCTTACCTTTTGACGCGTCCAGGGGGCATAATAATAGTCAAATATGGTAATGTTTTAGCTGAAGGTTCCAGAGCAAGTCGGGCGTACAAGAAGTACCGTAACAGGTGCTGCCCTCGCGCACATCGATGAAAATGTATTTTATGACCACATTATGCGCCTCAAAGTTAAATAATTCGAATATTATTTGATAGAAAATATAAGAATTCCTCGGAAAGAAATCAACAATCGTCTACTTCAATTCATTTTGACAACACTTTCAATTAAATATATGAATCTGAATCATGATGATGATAATCAAAACTATATAAGAAACTGCCGTATCATCATAGCAATAAAGAATCTAAAATACAACAACTCGTGTTTTTTAGTTCCTTATTATGATCTCATGTTAACCATCGTATTGCCATGAGGCATGGAAAAGAGTCCAGATCGATTGAGATCAATGCCTTCCTGTATTGAACGGGAACCACGTACTGTAAACAAAACGCTTCAGGAAATCAAGTTGTGCATAACGTATGGCGAGGGAAACAAGTCTTCCATAATTCCAGCACCCATTAAATTTGGTTCGGTCAAAGAACTTTCTAATGATGTACTAATAGCTTAGTACTTTTAATATATTATCATCTTCTATAATTTAGTTATGATCAGACCTAGCAAGTCTACTTCTAGGCGGAGGCATTTTGCGCTCCCAGCGCCACCTGTTAACCAGTATAAAAGGTATTGCTCAGGTAGGGAGCGAGTTAGTTAGAAGTTAGAGTTTAACCATAGAGTTAGAAGAACTGCTCGGAGTAATACCTACGGCTCCTGCGCAGTATACTGGAGTTTACCAATACCAACAGCTTCGGACAAAGGATTGTGATAGAGCTAAGCACTAGGGCGGTCTAGGATGTGTTGGAACAACTTGGATTTTAAATGTGGTTGATTGCTGATAGGAGATGGGAAGGTGGACTGATAGAGACTTATTCACTGTGGCTTTGACTCGGGATGAGATGTTAATTGAATAAAAGACCTTTCACTTTACCAGCTCCCTCATCGTCCATTTCTTTTGAACTATTGGGGAATGGATGTATTAACTTTTAACGCAGGCTGATTGGCTCGATAGCTTGGATAAACAACTCATGGATCGAACAAGTATATACATCAAGCATTATTAAAACAAACAACTACAATAGTTCAATGATCAAGAAAAAAAAAAATTCTTTTCCAGCATTGTTTTCACCGAAAGTGAGTGGAAACTCAACAGGCGAGTAAACTGTATCATTTTGACAAGGTTTTGCCTAGCCGTTGACCCGTATCTAATGATGTATTTCTAAATCAATGAGGTGTGCGTTCATTGCGGGGGTTAAAAACAACTTAACGCCTACACCACGACCTTGGACGAAGAAGCCAACTCTGTGGAGGTCACTTGGTGCGATTCCATCTGGCGCTTTATTTTCCTTTCCTCCAGATGAACACAGTAGAATTTAAAACCTTGCAACAGGTGTATTATGACCCCATTTCTTTCAAAGTGATAATACCAACGTAATTCATAAAAAGGAATAGTGCAGAGTTCGCATCGAGTAAGATTCTGCTCCCCGGTGCACAATTAAATACATGTACGTCATATGCATACGGATAGTGCATGCTTTTTCAGCCCTTTGAAAGGGTTATAATGTGCATAGAGAATTCAGAAAAGTGTCCTGGTGCACACTTCTAGAATATGCGTCACGCCGTGTGTCCAAAATAGGACCTTTATTTCTGATACTGTTAATAATTTCTGATACTGAAATGTGAAACAAATAACTTATAACTAATAAGGCATCTTTTATATTGCTCAGTTCCTATAAGGAGACTGTTCCTTTGTTAACGGCACCCGGGGAAACAGGGACGGGGCGCTGTGCGATGAGGGAGATAACGGTCGGTGGATCCTTAGGATCAGTTAGATAGGAGGCCTGCCAGGAGGACGGCGGATTACACGTCAGTCGATGATCCATCACCTCGGGGACGGGCTCAGGACGGACACAGGGGGGTGAGTCACTCACACCCTGGAGGAGTCCCACCAGTCACTTCTGGGTTTGGGGTTAGGCTAAAGCGGAGGGGCATTAGTGAAGTTTGCTAATTGGCTAATTAGTTGGTTAACAAATACATGTGCAGATGTAAGAAGGGATGTTTGTCGATAGGCATGTCAGTGCACGTGCATGCATCATTAACCACGAATTGTGTGTGTGTGTGTGGGGGGGGGGGGGGGGGGCGTCAATAGTATCAATTATGCTGAAGTTACATTAGTTTAATCTAAAGTTACAATACACTACTCACTATTGCACATGTTTTGAAATGCTCGTACTTTAATGTTATAAACTGAGTTCTGCAAATACTATGGTCCATCGTTTCCAATGTGTTATTTTGGAATTCCGTATTTTCTTCCTCTGTTACAATTATAATGGTAAATGCCCAACTATTTCAATTCTTTTTAAAACTAGCACCAGGGTCGTTAACCTATATTCAACTGTACTCGAGGAAAGTGTCGAAAAGCCCTTTTCAATACGTCCTATACACGTTCCCTGCACATCCCACGCCCGGCGTATTCGCCGTCTTTTATACGGCCCTATTTGTCTTCGTTAGATGTGAATTATTCATGTCGGTGGGAGAGTGCGGCTGGCCCTCCCCGGAAAGCCCTACACTTATAACATAAGACCCTTCAGTTTCAGCTGCGGCACCGCCACCGTATATATACATATTGCCAAGCTGCTCCTTCCAAATTTGGATCAACCCATGTTTCCTAGAAGTATTGCACAGGGGTCGAAAAAAAGCCCCAGTCAAGCCCCTTACAAGTTACAGCCAAGGGGCCCTCACCAGAATCTACGGGCCCCGTCCCCCCCCCCCCCCCCCCCTTTAATCATCTATTAGGAAATGTATATGAAATTGAAACAAAATTGTCCATTTCTTGTTGTCTGTTTTACTTGGTATGGCTATTTAAATCTCGCATATAGAGGAAACTGAAAGGTGAATGGACCACAAATTTTAAGGAACCAGTAGGGCCCGTTGGCTAGAGAATCTAGTGGTCCTAACCTCTTTTGAATACCCACGAGCCAGTGATTATTTCGACGCATGATGGCATCAACAAGGGCACGGAGCAGTTAGAAAGGTTAGCTTGCAAAATTACACCGAGTTGATTCCTAGAAATGTATGACTGTCATAGTAAGTTTTAGAAGCATTCCTTCCGTTTACTGAGATTCCATCATAAAACATAAAGCTAACTCTAACAAAATATATAAGGTAAAGCTGTAACTGTGAATCTTGTCAAACTTTGCATCGGGCCCTCACATGTTTAGGTTATTGTATGTTATGCAACAGATTGTTTGCCGCCAGCCCACACCATGGATTGCGATGTTATTAAACGCCGGGAAAGCAATAGCCCCTATGCCCTCAAACAGAACGTAATGAGCACTGCCAAACAGAAACACAGATTGAATGCAAACAGCAAACTGTGAATTCGGCATTTAGCAACTAAATGAGCGGCACAAACCAACGCGTTTGTGAATCGGTATTGAAAACATATGAAATGAAAGAGGATGAGATTGTTAAAATAGCCTAAAGGGCGACGATAGGAGTTGATGAGTTGATGAGTTCATGTAGTATGAGTAAAACAGAATGCGATCATGAGTATAGGTTGGATTCTTGTTCTCTTTTAACACGTTTTTCTAAACATGAATGTTCAGCACAAGCAACGTTTCTTAGTATCTAGATTACACGGTATAATATCTCTAATCAAAGCGTTTTCTCCTTTGTACTCCACGGACCAAGATAAGAAATCTGCCACCAGACATCAGTTGGACTTTTTCATTATGGTTGTCAGCGACAGTATGAGTATATCTGTACCAGGTAGGTTTATCTAGAGGCAACACTTCATCGTGACAGACAAGTGTCTGCCTTTGATCTACGTATTTGATTTCTTATCTTAGACGTGCCAGATAGCCCAATATCATAGCACTTTCCGAAGTTAATTAGACAATTTCGGACACTCAATCTAATATAGATACATTTACACTTTTTTAAAATCAGGACATATGTCTTTTGGATACAAGAAATTGTTGTGGAGGGTGCTTGGAGTAAGTTTGATATTGATATTTAATTTGAACAACACCAGAGTCTATGTTTGTGAAGTAAAACAACAAACTAAAAACATCATTCGACCTCTATACCCCCCCCTTTTTTTTTGTTTCTTCTTCAATGAACGATGGTACCTGAACACAACTTTTTGTGTGTGGCCCCATTGCTTTATGTTCATCTAAAGAAATTGGTATGTATAAATGATCCAGAGTCCTATGTTAACGTTAATAATTTTGTGCACTCGCTAGGTGCAATGCTTTGATTATATTGAAAACTATGCACTCAGCAGTTCTTTCTGTACACCCTCAGCAGTGTGACAAGGCTATTAATTCTGTCAGAAATATGTGCACTCACTAGCTACACACCTCTACAAAACAGTGCACCAAGTAGCAAAATCATGCACATGGTGTCCAAGATTGCACCCTTAATTTCAAACAATGTTATATTCCTTTGAACTTTTTGTTATTTGATATCAGGCCAAAAAAAAAATATTGTTGCGTTCAGGTTTCATGTCTCCAAAAAAATAGGGTCGGTAGGTCGGGATTTTTTTTTTTTAAAACTGTAATGATAGGCTGGATCCTTGTTTTAGCCATATTTTAATAAATTTTCCCTGTATTTTCTTCTAAAAACTTTAGGGTCGGGGCTAAAAATTAGGGTCGGTCGGGAAACCTGAACACAACAATTTTTTTTTTTGGCCTCATACGTATTATCCATAATTATGATATGTTATACAGGAGGTAGAAGTGTTAAGGCAAATAATGTCTGGAAAAACTGACTTTGTAAGCTAGTAATAACAATATTAATCTTATGTCTTCATTTCATCAAAAAGATAAAAGAGAAATGAATCGAATCTTCTATACCTATGGTTTTCAGGCCCGTAGACAGCTTTTTCCAGAGGGGGGTTCGTTTTTTGAGAAGCAGTTTGTTTTTTTCTGGGGGGTTCGTTTTTTGAAGAAGTACGTAATTTTTGGATTTTGTGTCATATTTTACATTAAAAATTAAAGAAAATATACCCCAAGGGGGTGTACTAATAGCTTAGAACTTTTAATATATTATCATATTGTATAATCTAGTTAGGATCAGGCCTAGCAAGTCTACTTCTAAGAAGAGGTATTTTGCGCTCCTAGCGCCACCTGTTAACCAGTATAAAAGGTGTTGCAAGGTAGGGAGCGAGTCAGTTTAGAGTTTAACCACAGAGTTAGTGGAGTTAGTAACAAGTAAGCAGCGTTAGCTGAGCTGCTCGGAGCTATGCCTACCAGCTCCTACGGAGTATACTGGAGTTTACCAATACCAACTACTTCGGACAAAGGATTGTGATAGAGCTAAGCGCTAGGGTGGTCTAGGATGTGCTGGAACAACTTGTATTCTAAATGTGGTTGATCACTGAGTAGGAGATGGGAAGGTGGACTGATGGAGACTTATTCACTGTGGCTTTGACTCGGGATGAGATGTTTACTTCAATAAAAACCCTTTCATTTTAAGAGCTTCCTCATCGTCCATTTCTTTTGAACTATTGGGGAATGGATGAATTAACTTTGAGCGCAGTCTGATTGGCTCAATAACTTGAATGAACGACTCATGGATAAATTAATTATACACATCACGCAGTCTTAAATCAACACTAACAATAGTTCAGGGGGGGGGGGGGTAAAATTGACGTATTGCTTTAAAGTTTCATTGTTAACTTTCATGAATATATTCTAGCTCTACATAGCCTACATAGGGTACTTTACAGGATAATACCTTGTCTCAAACTCTTATACACATGCATACTATATTAGCTATTAGATCTATTCTATATGCAATAATTTCTATTGTTCACTGAGACCTTGCAGAGGCAGCTAGAGCCTTGGTAGCCCGCTTGGTAGGCTATACCTATATCTACCATGCCTAACCTGGATACCGGGCCTGGATAAAGCGCCTTGTCAAAAGGGACAATGGAGTGCATCCACGGACCGGTAGAACACCTGGTCAGCTTTAGCCCCGGGGCTTTAGCAGTGGTCTCAGTCGCTGAGGGGAGACAACGGGCACCGACCACGGGCTGACCGGGGCACGGGCCGCCCCCGGGCCGGGAGGGGAAGGCCAACAACCCGGCCTTTCTCGCTCTTAAACTCGACGGTTTAATAATAGAAAGAAATCCTAATTCCTCTAGAAGTTGTAATGATCTAACGACATGACCACAAGAGTAAAACTGATAGGGGTTCAGCTTTAACAGCGGTAGTTTGTTTAACCCTGGCCGGGAGCCGCAGTGTTTGGCGCCGTGAGTCACACAACCACCCTCGGCGGGCAGCCTTCAAAAACGATGGGGAGCCTGCAAGAGGCTGTTCGCAAAACCAAAACAAGCCGTTTTCTTACCTGCTTTTCGCCGCACCCGAGCTGATTGTATCATCCATACTTGTATGAGAAGCAAAATCCACTTATATGCATCCATTCTGGTTATCCGATCGTTTCTTTCATAGTATTTTCCAGAGATAACGACTCGCTCCCTTCCCACATTATTCCAAACGTTTATCTGTTACCGCTACTCATGCAGAGCTAGCCGCCGATGCTGGCAGGTGCGCGTTAGTTTGGTATTCGTCACGTGGCGCCCCCTTCTGGGCACCGGGAAAAATGTCCGATGGGAAGGCGTATAATTTGATAAAATCGATCAGTCAATGTACTAGGCTTCTCCTTTCCCATCGGGCCCATAGGTATAGCCATTGGCAATCTCTCAAATAATTATGACCAATTGTAAATAATAAGTGGTGATAAACATTTTTTTTCAGGAAAATATTTATAAAATGTATTTTGTTCATGCTCAGGAAATTTGCATTTCAGTAAAAATCCAGGGGGAAAAGCCACCTATAATATTAAGTCATAAATGATTATAATATAGTTGTTTCAAAAAAGATAAATCTTAATGTATTTGTTCTTTTATAATGATGACATTTACAACCCTAAATCAAATAATATGTTGATCCACTTTCCAAAAGTGATTGCACATTTTAAAATTGTATCCTGTTTTCTGCAATTTTGCACATTTCGCATAATTATGAATATGGCTATTTCACTTTTTTTTTCAAGCATAATAGATAACCAGCAAAATTCTAGGGATTTCTGGGAACTATTATACAATTGCGTATTTTCCTAAATAATATTTGCATATACAAATGGTTATTACTTCCTCTTATGCTCAATTTTAACACATCCAAGGTAAATGTAATTTTGGTAATTTAATTTTACAAAATATTTGTATCCTCGGCATGCACCGTGATTTTTGGCATTTCTTGGAAAATCGGTTAAAAATATTTTCTAGATCTAGGCCCTAAATGAAAAATTTGACTATTACCAAAACTTTCTCTAGTTACTACTATTGCAAAAAAAAATTTGCTGACTTAAAATTTGATTCATAAACCCAGAAAGGCACCTTTCATATTAAATATCCAAAATTTGACATAGTTTAACCCTTCATGAATATTTTTTAGTACGACCCTGAATATTCTCCCACTCTGATTGCCTAGTAAGATTTCAATCATTTACATCAGCTAATGGGGGATAATGATATAATAGTTGAGATTTGATACTACAGAGGGCGCCACAAAAAGTTACTCTTTGGCGCCACCTTGCGGCAAAGTACAACAAAAAAAATTGTGCGGCGCTCCACTGCCGCAGTACCATTACTCATCAAGATGGCGGATCCCAAGTACGCAAACTTACCCGGTATTGTAAGTATATTTTCGGTACATATAAACCAAATCTCAACCATTTAACGTTGCTAATGGTACCGTTTCAATAATCAAACTTTGTTGTTTTAGCAAGACATTTTTCACAGTTTTTGAAGGAAAATGCAGGGAAAATCCATTAAAATAGGGCTGAAATGAAGACCTAGACTACCATTACAGTTTAAAAAAAATATTCAAAAAAAGAATAAATCCCGACCTACCGACCCTAATTTATGGGGGGCATGAAACCTGAACGCAACAATTATTTCTTTTTGGCCCAATGTCTAGGGCTTGACATCGTTTTCAGATCTGGTTGCCTAGCTCAGGATCTCGGGGATTACCCGATTTGTCCAGCCCTGAATAATGTTGATGTATGATTGAATTGATTCCATCTTTTCAACTTTGATTCATTTCATTGTCCAAATTCAACAATGTTGAATCAAAGATGAAAAAAACAACGTTGCATCAAGGTGGGAAACAAATGTACATCAAATTCAGTCAATGTCCATAAAAAATGATCAATAATAAATAATCTTAAAATTAAGCACATATACCCCCTAGGTTTGTAGATTAATCTTAATTGACGAGATCTAATGTGTACAAGAAGTAAATTATAAATGTTTTGTTTCATACTTAATAGCAGTTTTCATGATTTTTTTTTTATTGTGTTTTAGGATCTGGACCAACCAGATACTTACGAAACGAGCGATCTACCTGAGGACGACCAAAACCAGGAACAAGTTGTAAGTAGCAAATTATTCTATAAAAAAAAAGCATTCGACAGGTGTAGATCTAGAAACCAACAACGACAAGTAATAATGTTATTGACTACACACCCCAATAATGCCTGAGGCCGTACTGCCTTTGATATTGCAAGGTGAGGTAGGAGCTACCTATACCCTCCTCCTACCAAGAATCTGAATGTTTTAACTTTTTTAAGGATATTCAAATATATCTGACATAAGATGGGCCTGGTTTCCTTCAAATTGTATCTAGCTGTGTAAATCTTATCACCGTTTGTCACGCTTTTAGGACGACTCTGAAGCTGTTGAGAAGCTGAACGTCAACCCTCAAGATGCATACAGCCGATTCAAGGGAAAGGACATTGACGCTTCTAGTACTGGTGAGCCATATATTAACATGTGTTTCACTTTCAAGCTCAAATTAGAATGATGGAATTAGAGGTAGCTCAGCACCAGGCGCACGCCTCAGTCAGTTACATATTTGTCAGTCTGCTATTAAATTTATCATTAAACTTTTTAACTGCTTGTCTTAATGGTCATAACAGTACAATGTATGGAATGCATAGCTAACAGTGACGTTGTATAAAAGGTGAATGCTTTCAAATTTTGGTTGATTTTAAAATTTTGAGATAAGAAAATCTTCTCTGATTCTAATACGTTTTATGGTCTGAATTGCGCGCAATGTTCTCTTTTTCAATTGCAACTTATTTTGCATTTTTTAGATTTCTCCGACAAGGTCGCTCGTTCGAGAAAAACTGGCTATGAAGCGAATCAGACGGAATACGAAATTGTAAGTTATCTCTTAGAATAGTTAGAGGACTGCAGTTATATTACGGTAATATAAGTTATGTACTGAGACGCAAAAACGTAGTTGTGTTCAAGTAACATAGGCAAAAAGAAATAGGGTATCAACAAGATGTCTCCTTATACAGCTAAGTAAGTAATGGGACTTCAGGACATGGGTAATTAATCACAAATTTGTTATATCATTCTGACGGATACCGCCTTTGATTGCCTGTTTCCGCATCCTTCTCAGTTCTGTTGATTCGCCACTGTTATTAAATACTTAATCATCTGTTCTGATAATAACTTTTACACGTAAGTATCATTCGACTCTTGACCTCAATAAATTATTCAAGTAAAAGATAAAGGACTTTTCATCAATGTCTACTATTTGTACTTTACTTTGAGATATCTGGAAACAAGTGAAAATGATAAAAAAGAAGACAAGTGATGAGTTATCAAAAGAATTGTTCTGAATATATTGTAGAATGATGTGTTTGTGTGTGGCTTTTCAGGCTGGGCCGGACGGGCCGGTGAAGGAGACGCCCCAGCAGAAGTACCAGCGCCTCCAGCACGAGATCCGCGAACTCACCGAAGAGGTCAACAGCATCAAGGTAAGCGCATCCTGAAATCTGAGCTCACTCAAAGGACATGGCATACACATACAGTAGATCTAGGTATCTAAGGTTTCGAGGGGGGAGGGGCAGTGTAGTTGATAATGTCTTTGCCATGCATGTGGGAGGCCTGGGTTAAAATCTTGACTGTCCCCGACACACCATCTTTCCTTCTCTTTGCCCACCCTCATAGAATCGATCTTAGTACTTGGTACATCTTGAAAAGGTGTAATGATATAGGGAGCACTGATTTGGCCTGGGATGAATTACAAAGATACAATAGATAATTTTTAGGCTTTTTCAAGTTAAAATTTCCTTATCAAGAGTGACCTTTTTTTTTTTATAAGAATACAGAATTTATAAGATTAGAATATTCAGTGCGCTTTTGACATAAATCCCTCATTCACTAATTTCAAAAGTACACACTTTAAGGACCTATGAATGATACCTGCAGGACATAAAAACGCACCTAAGTCGCAAATTACTATTAAAAAAAAAAAAAAAAAAAAGCCTGTATTCCACGAGGCGATTCTGACTGTCAGTTAGTAGGAAATTTAAAAGTTTTTACCGGTAACATTGCAAAAGACCACACATCCTACATATCATTTGAAAGAGAATTAAAATACCGTTCTAATGGTATGTAACATGTATATGTAAACCAATATTCCCTCTGATGATTTTTGATATCGGGAGTAAAATCGGCTTGTGGGATACAGCCTTAAATCATACATGTTAAGCCCCCTATTACTTGCCCCCCGCAGGAGAACGTGAAGGCGGACGCGTCGACTGAGAAGCTGTCTCCGGTGGCGCTGGCGCGTCAGGTCGAGTACCTCCAGCACCAGCTGACTGACCTGCACCTTGACAAGCTTCTCGGGCCCAACTCGGAGCTCAGCCTCGCCGACCCCCAGGGGGCACTGCAAAAGTAAGCAGGCTTTGAAATTGTTTCTAACTTTCCCCTTGGCCAGTAGATTTCTAACACCAACTAGCCCTACCATGTTGTCAATGGCCTGATGCAAATTAAAAGAAATACACAAACGTAACTGTTACCTATTGCTTTAAACTGCTATGATACATCGGAATTTGCGAGAAAAAGTTTATCAAAAATATTTTAAGCCAAAAGATATTTTAAGCCTACTTCTAATTAAGAATAAGCCACTGGCCATCCTGGCCAGTGGTCACTTAAAAGTCAGAGACTTAAGCTCATTTTCACTGGTCTGTGGCCCTTGGCCAGTGGCCTATGTCACAGCCTAGTGTAAGGCATGGTTCTTCTCTTATACTGGAGATTCAACATTAAGTACACGTTTCATCTATGTTTTGCTGGAGAATAGGACTTACTTAAGTTAAGCTGTTTGTTGAAGATTCGATTCAATCTAGATTTGCCAGAAATATATTAGAATAGAAGGTAGCAATAGTACACTACCTCAGGATATTGGGAAAGATTTTGTTCGTAGATTCCAAATAGGAAAAAAAATCTCCTGGTTCAAATCTCAACCTTTCTTTATGGTGAAACTGCTGCTCACGATTTACACATGACTTTTTTCAAGGCGCTTGATGACGGAACTTGATGCCTACAAACCCAAGGACGCCGCGAAGCAGGACAAACCTGCCCCTGGTGGTGGGGACGGGAACCATGTGACGTACCAACTGTATTATCGCCCAGAACAGGCCAAGTTCTCCAACAACGCACGGGTAAGCAGCTTGTCTTTGTAGGAAATGGCCAAATTAACCCTTTTTGACGTTAAATGCTTTTTCTCATTCTTTTCCCCTTTAAAAGAAGAAAACCCTTTGGAATGTGAGTTATCCTGTGTCCCATTGCCTTCAAATGATATATGTCACTCGTCAGTGCTTAACACTAAAAATTAACGATATGCTCAAATCACATAAAACTTTAATTGGATTGGTTGAATCCTAAGACCCAATCGTATACATATGATACACGAGTAAACATAATGACCATCCATCATAATTTATCGTATACTACATTTACCAATACGTAGAATTACAAGCATCTTCCCTAATGTTCAATCACAGTTTTTCGTCATGTAAATTAATTTGTTGCCCTTTGGGTACCCATACTTAATCATGGCTCTTGCTAGTTAGCCCGAAATAAAACCTTTTTATGCTGTAATGAAAGCAAAACTATTCATGTATAATATATGGCGATGTGTGCTTTGTTCAGTTAAAAAGAAAAGACGACAGTTTATAAAATAATTTAAGTACATATTCTTTAAAAGTATGGGTTCCCTACCAACATGGAACACTTTGTATTGAAAACTTCAGTGCAGAGTTTCAGCGCGTACAATTTATATCATTGTACCCCAGGTGTATGTACAGAGAGGTGTACGTTTTGTTTACTGAGCGATGTATCTTGTTGACACAGATGGCTGACATCGAACAGCGCACTGAGCGACTCGAGGCCATCATGGGCAGCAACCCGGAAAAACTGGTCAGTCAACAAACTTCACCTACATATTATTTGACAATGGAAAAATAAAACTGGAAATTCCTTTATCCAATAAGGGTATCAAAATGTAAACGGTTCATGCCGTTATATGGGTCATTAACTTTCTGATGAAGTTTGGTTTAATTGAATTGTTATAAAAAAAGAAATGACTTCTTAGTAAAGAAATGATAAAAAAAAGCGTTCAGCTTGATCTATGTAGTTATTCTGAGCAGGGTTAAACGGTACAAAGGTCACCAAGGTTATTCTGAGCAGGGTTAAACGGTACAAAGGTCACCAAGGTTATGCTCAGATATGGAGTTGGCCTGAGTGTACCATTGGTTTCAATGACAGTTGACCTCAAAGTTGACCTCAGAACACCTTACTTCCTGTTTACTAGAATTGTGAAGGTCCCTTTTATATTTTAGTTTTACCCAAGTGCTAGTGATTACAGTTGGCCTAGTATAAGTAGGCCAACTTAGTCATGGGTTAGTTATGGGTTAGTCAATAGTTAGTCATGGTTAGTCAATGGTAAGGCAATGATTAGTCACTAGTTAGTCAATGGTTAGTCACGGGTAAGTCAATGGTTAGTCAATGGTTAGTTACAGAAACTGAAGGGTTAGTCAATAGTCGATGGTCAGTCATGAGTTAGTCAATGGTTAGTCGATAGTAAGTCAATGGTTAGTCACTGTTAGTGAAGGGTTAGTCACGAGTTAGTCACGGGTTAGTCAATAGACACGAGTTAATGGTTAGTTTTGAGTAAGTCAATGGTTAGTCATGAGTAAGGCAATGGTTAGTCATGGTAAGTGAAAGGTTAGTCAATGGTTAGTTGATACTAAGTCGATGGTTAGTCAATGGTTAGTCACGAGTTAGTCAATGGTTAGTCATTAAGTGAAGGGTTAGTCAGTAGTTAGTCGCGGGTTAGTCAATATTAAGTCAATGGTTAGTCACGAGTTAGTCAATGGTTAGTCACTGTTAGTGAAGGGTTAGTCAATAGTTAGTCACAGGTTAGTCAATAGTAAGTCAATGGTTAGTCACGAGGTAGTCAATGGTTAGTCACGAGGAAGTCAATGGTTAGTCACGAGTACGTCAATGGTTAGTCACAGTAAGTCACTAAGTGAAGGGTTAGTCAATGGTTAGTCAGTGGTTAGTCACGGGTTAGTCAATGGTAATTCGACGGTTAGTCACGAGTTAGTCAATGGTTAGTCACGAGTTAGTCAATAGTTAATCAATAGTTAGTCATGGGTTAGTCAATGGTTGGTTAGTCACAAGTTAGTCAATGGTTTGTCATGAGTTAGTCAATGGTTAGTCACTACGTCACTAAGTGAAGGGTTAGTCAATGTTTAATCAGTGGTTAGTCACGGGTTAGTCAATGGTAAGTCGACAGTTAGTCATGAGTTAATCAATGGTTAGTCACAAGTTAGTCAATGGCAAGTCAGGGGTTACTCAATGGTTAGTCATGGGTTAGTCAATGGTTGGTTAGTCACAAGTTAGTCAATGGTTTGTCATGAGTTAGTCAATGGTTAGTCACTACGTCACTAAGTGAAGGGTTAGTCAATGTTTAGTCAATGGTTAGTCACAAGTTAGTCAATGGTAAGTCAGTGGTTACTCAATGGTTACTCAATGGTTAGTCATGGGTTAGTCAATGGTTGGTTAGTCAATGGTTAGTCAATGGTTTGTCATGAGTTAGTCACTAGTTAGTCACTAGTTAGTCAATGGTTAGTCGATGGCAAGTCAATGGTTAGTGAAGGGTTAGTCAATGGTTAGTCAATAGTTAGTCTATGGTTAGTCACGGGTTAGTCAATGGTTAGTAACGGGTTAGTCAATGGTTAGTAACAGGTCAGTCACCATAATAACTGATAGATATTGGTGCCTTTTTATAAGTATTACATGTAAATATCTACTGATAATTACTTTCAGTGTGATGCAAGAACTAGTTTTGGTAAATAACGTGAATAGGCGAAGTTCTCGTTATATTATAACGGTATCAATGTGCTCTATAATGATAAAGGTAATTAACGTTATGAGCTTGTGTATTTTTCCTATTGCAGTCTGCATTGACAGCCGAGACGAACAACAAATCAATAATGGTAAGTACTATCAGCACGATACAGGGATTACACCCCACACATTTCTTTCACCTTACCTTATCGAGAGATGGAGATATATGTTATGTATTTCTATGTCGAGAGTCTTGTAATGTTCTCTGTATAATAAAGAAGAAGCAGATGGCAGATTTTAACATGTATATCGGGTAAACTGAACCCATCTTACCCAGTAAGGACAATTAAAAAAAAGAAGATATATAATGCATAATTCCAGGTTTCTATTGCTACTCTGAGTGTCAATATAAACTTGGTTTCAGGGTTCTATGTATGAGCACCACCATAGACATCATTTCACGGTTCTACTGATACTTTAAGAACCAAAATGTACGTGATTTTAGGGTCCTACTGGTACTCCGAACACTAATGTATACCTGATTTAACCCTTACTCTCTGCAACAAAATATACTTGATTTCAAGGTTCCATTGTAACTCAAGATCTGATCACTAACATATCATTGAATTGATGTTTCTACAGCTATTCATAGCACCAATATAATACATAATTTCAGGGTTCTATTGCTACTCTGAGTGTCAATATATACCTACTTTCAGGGTTCTATTGCTAATCTGAGTGTCAATATATACATTATTTCAGGGTTCTATTGCTACCCTGAGCACCAAGCTGCGGCTGTTGGACGCAAGTCAGTTGGACCAGATCGAGGGTCGTCTGTCGGCGTTGTCGCATCGCCTTACACAGGTGGCCGAGAAGAAGGAGGCTATCGAGGACCAGGAGAAGCTCGCAAAGGTGGGGTCAATGTCTGGGAGATGGTGGCTTAGGCTAATTGGGAAGGGTGTGGGGACATTACCTTCAGGTAAATAGGGAGTTTTAGCAAGCTGGACGTGCCTAGATACAGTAGCGTATCTAAAACTTCTGGGTTCTATCTCAAACTAAATGTCATGGAATACAGGTTCGAAAATGAATGAAGTATTTCTGAAAGGAATTGAAATAGCTGAGATGAGAGATGTTTTACCTTTACAATACTGGGTTCGTCGTGTTTGCTAAAACTCTCAGCACCATTAAAGAAGAAAAGTGAATAGGTCTTCAGGTTTTTATTTGTTTTACTTTTGCGTGTTTCGTTTTTCTTGAAACCCAAAAGCTGTTAGGGCCAGACAAAATTTAACAGGATTTGTTATTCACTGAATCATTCAAAATATTAGATTTTTCTGGAAACTTGAAAAACATGTATTGATAATTCCACGGAATGAATCTTGTGCCTTCTATGCACACTCACTTAATGTCCTAGTCTTACATGCTTTATGGCCCTAAACTTATAAACACATATTTCATAATGTGTCAGGTGACTGAACTTTACGACATCGTGAAGAAGTGGGACACGATGTCCGACACTCTGCCGCACGTGGTGGAGCGACTTACTGGGCTGAAAGACCTTCACGACCAAGGTATGTTGATTATATTTGGTCAGAACGATATCATAAAAGCAGGTCTGTTTGCATATAAATTTCATCAATTACCGTTTTCACATAGGACACATTATCTGTTTTCGACTGTGGCATACAACACTGTTATTTTGATGTAGTAATAGTGTACCTTTAGAAACAACCCAGGATAAGAGCTACTGAAAAAAAGAAGTACCGGTAATCCTCATCTAACTGATACTGTCCTTTTTCCCCTCCAACAGCGCTTCAGTTCAGCCAGGCGCTGACCCACCTGGACACGGCCCAGCAGCAGGTGGAGGGGCACCTCAAGGCGCACGCCGACATGCACAAACAGGTGAGGCGACAACCACAGATCCCACTTAATACAAAAAAAACAGACTACCTTAATTGCTTCCTTCCTAAAATACGCAAATATGGTTCCATACATTTAGGCCTATGTTTGAAAAATCTCTGCACAACCGATACACTACCGAGAACTCCTCATTTAAGACATAGCTAAAATGTGTGTAAGTTTTTAGAAATGAGAGCTATTTAGGCCTCTACTTTGGGGGGTGCAGCTTAATTAGGGTTTTACACAACCTTGAATACAATGGCATATGACGAAATAATTTTGTTTTCTTCACAGGTGCAGAACAACCTACAGGAGAACATGAATGTCATCAAAGGGAACACGGAGAGTCTCGACAAACGTATCAAATCTCTCACTGCCAAAAAGTGAACACCCGGCAAAGCCTACAATTCATACTAGAAAAATTCTATATCATTAGCCTCTCCAACTCTTTGCCTCTCAGATTGTTTCCCATATTGCAGTCTTAACCAACACTTGTCAGCCGCCTGAAAGGTCGAAGGTTGGGTCTGACAGTGCATATAAGGATTGTTTACGAACAGATCTGGGAAGTGAAGGGGTAAAACAGGGTTCCCACAGAAACTGAAAATCCTATGTTTACTCGAAATTTAAAGTACGGTAGTCATAAGAAAGTCGTGGAAATTTTTTAAATAATTTTTGAATAATACATATCCATGAGGGAGATGTATAATCATTTAAATAATTCAATAGTATTCAAATTAAAAAAATTGGGCATCGACTCAGAAAGTGTTTTTTTTCTGGCCAATCCCCCCAAAATGCTACTGCCAAATTTGTATGGAGCTAAGAATTATAAAGCTTTAAAAATTCATTGGAAACAAAAGTAAATTATAATCAGAAGACGTAGGCCACTTGTCCGGAGTCTGTGTTAACCCTGTAAGAGAAGGCTGCTTTGTTGTTGCTCTCAGAAAGCGAAACTTGCTAGGTCTTCTTATGCATATTATCACCATATTAAGAGGCGAATGGACCAGTTGAGATTTTATTTATTTATTAGGGTGATAGAATTCGCTTGGATACCACAGGTATGAATGTCCTGCAGTTCCACTGTTTTCAGTATATATATGGTCCCAGGTATCTTTGAATATTTTTGCCTGAATAATGAATAGTGTTTCAATAAGCTTATGTATATTCATAATAAAGCATCTTATGGGATATGCATAAAATCAGTAAGTGATACTGGTGTATCTATAGCTCGTACGAACTGTTTCAGAACTATACACCTTTTCAGTAGTAAAGAACCCTACTAACGTATGGGATATGGAATCTTATGGGCCATGGCTTAAACTGTTGGGATTAACCCGTCTATGGGATTGTGCACTGCGCAGTCTCATGAAAGAAGTGTATAAATCTTGTCAATTCTCTTAACCTGTCTCTGTTCACCTATTGTAGGCGTTGCGCCAGTTGCATCCCGTTTTAACAGCTGAATGGTGCCCATTCCTTCTGTTGAACAAACTCTGAATTGTAAATACACATGTAAGGTGGTGCAGTGTGGCAATATCATTAATGTATATTCTGCAGGGAGGAGGGTGTAGAATCAGACCAGTGGTGTCGCAGTTAACCTTGTATTATTCAACGGAAGTCCCTACATTCAGGTTCCTTAGCCATTCCTTGTAATTGGGACACCAGAATGTCGGTCATCTTAAGCATCTTCCCCAAAGCCCCATGTAGCCTATGTTTGTCTCACGTGTGTGCCTTTGTAAGCTAAATTCAGTTCACAGCCAACTAAATGTTTCCTACCTTGATAATCGATTGCAGTCATTTGATAAAGTGTGTTTGCAATTTAACCGTACACACGCAGTTTAAATCACAGAAACAAAGATATTTCGTTTTCGAAGCTCTGAATCGTTGTACGCATATTTACACGTATAAGAATTGGCACTGTAATCGTTGCTGTCTATTAGAACAGGGTCGTGAGAAAGTAACTTATATAATGAAGTTCACCCTGCTCCTGATTTTTCGGTCTCAAAGACTATGGTTTCTGAAGTGGCCACCTCCTCCCCCTTTATTAAGACCGAACACGTTTTCCTCTTTGCTAAATGTATCCAAATATACAGGTCAGGATATTTGTGTTTTTATTTTAAAAACAAAAGAGAGGAAAATTAGACATTGCTGTGTATGTACATCTTTAAAGCCATGTGAAATATAACTTGTCATGTTGACGTGTACAATCTTTACAATAGCTGAAGAAGCTATTCCACTGAAGTTTTCATATAATCTTTCTTCAAGTACTACTGGGTTTACATTACGTGAATTTCCGTATGTATGAAATTCTGTATGTATAAAGTTCTAATGCTGGATCGTGCGGCAAAAAAGTTATCCTTAGTGTTTTTTCAATTTTCGGTGCTTTAGTTGTTTATAACGATGAGGTCTAATGTATATAAATGTAAGAGTTATCAAATATTGTTATTTAAACAGTACTTGAACGTTCAAATTTTGCATAATGTGGACACTATAAAAGTAAGATTGAAATTAGTTTACTTGGAAGACTGGTGATTTTCATCTAGCATACTCTCCACTGATGGAGTCCTGTTGCGTCTTCTCTGCGTTCTGCTTATAGTGGTCGCATGTCTATACCCGTGTACTAATAAAATGCATCGATGGGCGCTGGTTAAAAAATATACACAGTTGTCGGGTTGTTATTTCAATTTATTGTCTATGCTCGTGTAGATCAAATTTAAATACTACGAGTTTGAGGGATATATACGGTGATCAGCTCATGTTCTATTAACAAATCTAAGTTAATGATAATTATGTGTTATCACATTGTTTCCAGATTTCCAATACAGTAAACTTAAATTGAAAGAATTGGGGATGATTTCGTTTTGGCATCGCAGCTTAAAAATTCAAAACCCTAACAAATCATGTTTAGAGCGTTACAACTTGCATTGTGGTAATGGGAGGGGCGGGGGGGGGGGCGGATCTCGCCAGTGAAAAGGGGGGAAATTAGGAAATTTGCAAACAATTTGATTTTCTTCCTGGAATCTTGTTGGTTTTTGTGATTGAACGATGTAAGATAAATGTAAAGTTATTTGGTTCAAGGATGTCTAGATCTAGTCCCGTGTCCGTGAAACAAATATCACGTAGCTTATTGCACATGGTTCAGTCCGTGACGATAGAATACTTTGCACTTGGAAAATAACTGAGGCCGAATTGAACTGAAACAACTTTATTTCAAGGATATAAATACTATACACATATCCTTCTCTACAGCAGTCTTGTCACCTGTCGGACATTTTCAATAAGTTATCTTTTTTTCGGACCGTCATTACGTCATGTTTACTTAAACATCTGAGATCTCATGACTACTTTTGAATTTATCAAAATCTATTAACATGCTATGCATAAAAAGCATCTGCGGTTGCAGCAACGTGACCTAGATATAAGTTTTAGGGTATGATAGAGTGATTCTATTTTCAATGTCTTAATACTTTTCCAAACCTGAACAATCTTTCAAGACTTCAAAAGTCAAAAACGTCTAAGGCACTCAACACCCGTGGATACAAATTTAAGATTGGCTATCATTCTAGTGTAATACGTATTTGATTATAAGTAAATAACGCCACTATTACAATAATATCTATAAAACAATAAACTGTAAGAAACGTATATTTAAAAAGAAAATCAGGAAAACTTGCGATCCTCAAAACATAAGCGTACTAGTTCCATACACAGCTGCAAATATATAAAATCTTCAATTAACAAAGCTATACATTAAATCTACACAAAATATAGATAAACTAATTTATGAACACAACCTATGAACGTATGGTTACGAACGTGTATTTTGGGTAAGGTCACTCAACACAGAAGATATAAGTCTTAGGAACAATTGGTCCGTACACAATACTGGCATAAAATAGAACAACTTTGGTGAGACAAGCATTATATACCTAACATCAAAACTCTGTACTTGAATGAGATTCGATATCGTCATTTAAGGGGAATATAAACTTTTATATTGAAATCCATAAAAATATTTGATATATTCAAACAGGAGGGAAAGAACCTGTGCAAAGGGAATTACATGAAAGCCCAAAGTAACGAAAATGTACGGCGAATAAGAAAAGGTATTTTTCAATAATTAAATCCACGATCTGGGAGAGTCCATAGGGACTTTGAACACTTACTGCACTCGGACATTGGTATGCTGCGTTTATCTTGTCCCGCCTGGAATGACAACTGCACAACATAATGTTTTCATTCATTTTGTTTTCTTTTTTCTCCGCTTATTTTCTTATTTTATTTCGTGGGTTCTTTTGGGAAGAGGCAACAGAACATAAATAAATTAACAAGTGCGGGGACAGGCGATATGGAAGCATCAAACAATAATATTCACACATTTCGGGGATCTTTTGGATGGATGCCTGTCTTGCGTCACTAATGGGAGTTAAATTAAATATAGGGGGAAAGTAATGGAAATTTAATTGTTGAAGGGATACGATAATACATCCGGAAAGGTAGGATAAATGACACGGAAAAAGCCGACCTACTTAGTCATTAAATTGGCAGCGATAGGGGAAAGGAGGAGGGGGGTATTCTAAAACAACCTATTACTTATACAGGGTGCCCACTCTTTTATAGAAATAAATTCAATACTTTTCAAAGACCTAATGAAGACCAATTACAGTTTCCAAGGCCACTGCATAACACAACATTTGAGACATATGGATTTAGCTTTAGTCACTTGGCATTTCGGATCTCACAATATATTAAAATTCCTTTTCAAATGAGAATCAACTTACGACCCTTGTTACTAAATGAATGTTTAATTCAAGATCTTATTGAGGCCTTGATTTTGACCAAATCAATTTAGGACATCTTAATACCTACGTGGGCTCCCTGTAATAACTAATATAAGTGTACCGAGCCCACGGTGAGTGTGTTCAGCCGTGCTGAATGACTACAGAAAGGGGCACGACAAGGTGAACTCGTCACCTTGTATCGTCCTCACCAAGTTTTGACCAGCAGCGTTTTAAAGTCGACCACTTAAAAACGACCGCCGTGGATAGCACCATTCCACGCCGCGGATACGCCCTTAATTAATTAACGGGTAACCACCGCCAACGTGAATCTGACCGCAGTGTGTGCAGTCTTTCCCCGGCCCATAGCGTAAGACGGATTCGTATCTCTCCAGTAGCGCCCTTTTTTCAAACTTCAAATTATATCCAAATATACGCGTAATTATGACCAAAGTATTTGTTAATTATTCAACTAGTTAACAATCCATTAACACTACACTCTATTTGTTTGTGCTATATTTTCAATATGAGAAGTATCATTATTTTGTGTTTCTGGGAAGTCTTCTGAAGTAAATAACCTTCGTGAGTCGCATGACATTCGTAAGTTAAAAGTATTAATGTAGAGTTGCAATGGTTAATATTATAGTTCGCCAGATCGGCATAATATGATTACATGGCAAACAATCTAATTACACGTCACATGATAAAATGACATTATTGACTTCGTAACATACTGTGCGCTTCTTTAAGGAAAACTCGGGCGTGTAAACTTTGAAGGAAAACGTTGGGAACAAAGACTGACTGGAACTCAGTGCCAAGGCAGGGCCTTCTTGATTGGTCATGCAAAGTTTTACCCAAAGTTGAATGATTAGCATATGTATTATAACACTTCTTATCTATTGCTTACTCTTAATAAATTAATTTTCATCAAACATTTGATATTTCAGAGTGGCATCAGTTCCGGTCTTAAACAATGTAGTTCCAGTTTCTCTGATTCGAATCCCTCATGGGCCGTATACCCCAAGGTAGAAAATCTTCCGACATCAGCTCCTCTGGAGAAAACTGCAGGCTCCTGCTGTTGGTCTGACCGCACACTGGCCCCTTAGACACCCTCTGTTTTGACGGCGGTGAGTACGGGCTGGGCCGGGGTGTCGCCAGTCGCCTTGGCCGCTCCCCCTCCCCCGGAGGCTGCGGCGGCCTGCTTCCCTCCGGTGTAGGCCTCCAGCTCCTGCTCGTACTTCTCCTTCTCCTGCTCGTATAAGTCGTAGTACACCTGGGGGTAAAGGCAGAGCGGAAAGATTAGTCAATAAGTAAAGACTTATAGATATAGATGTGGTTACTTTTTACATTATCATTCATAGCTACATCTTACAAAGTAAGTTTCTAATGTAGTTGTTTAGAAATGATAACAAAATGTTGATCACTTTTTGGTGATCACCATGTCAAAACCATAGCCACATGGGTATTTCTAGCATTAGATAGATCTGAAATATATCTTTTCTGAATAGTAATAATGTCAATTATGATTCAATAAGTTTGAGGTAAATTTCGAATAGATATGTGGTCTAAATATGATTCGGAAAAAAAACCCTGTTAATATATGTACTTGAAATCACATTGTCTTACCTGGCAACTAAGTACCCATCAAACTGAGGAGATTGATTAAGAGATCCCTAACAAGTATTTATGAGGTAATACAGGAGGGATATCCCTTACATTACACAATTTCTAATCCCTACATAAAGCCAACTACAGACCTTTCCTGCCGCTAGAATTGGGTGTCCCCTACCCTTTTTATTCTGATAGTGGTCACTCTAACTTACGTTTTTCTTCTCAGCGGGAAGGGCGTTCCACTGGCTTGCGAGACGTCGGGTTAATTCGGGGTGACTGATTTCTTCATTTTCTTCCTGAAACAGATATTTGTTGGTGTTACTTTAATCACTTTAAATCAGACATACATAAATTATTGACTTTGATAACGCGTATTAAAGTAGTTATTCAAAAAGGATACTTTGGAAATTGAATGAAGTCTTTTTGTTCGTTGAGTAGTTTAGCGTGCAGCCAACCCCTCAGCCTTCAGGATTCTTTTCAGAGTGAGACTACACAAAGTAATGCTTTCCAACTCTTGGTGACTGATGATATCTATAAGATGATTTATAAGAAACTTGCCACCAGGATCACTACCCTACTCTTTGAGAAAAATGTTAAGGGATCTTCTATGTCCCATAATGGTGAAACTTTTACGACATATGAAGACATACTATGAATAATGACCGACCTTTCTGTACTGTTCCTGAATCAGGGGTCGGCGCTGCTGACAAAACTTGAGGAAGGCGTTGGCTGGTTTCTTGGGGGCGTTCACGTCCTTGTCGACGCGCGTCTTCTTCACCTTGGTGCTGCCCCCTGGTGAGACACTGCTGTCGTGCGCAGTGGCGCCCCCTGGGGTGAGGACGGCCGAACTAGTCGTCTCCACCGACAGGGCGGGGTTGGTGTCGGGGGCGGGGCCCTCCCCGGCCGGGGCCGGGGGTGTGGGCATGGAGGCTGTAGGCGGCTCCTGTGGGAGAAAGACAGGAACAATTTATTTTATTTTGAAATGACTATAACGTTATTGTATAAAGATATCTATATGTAAGAGTCTAACAGATAGATCGTTTGCCTTTTTAATTCAGACAATTCCTAACCTAATTTAGGCAGTCTTACGCTGAGAAGAAATAGGATTGTAAATATGAATCTCGTTCATTACTGCCCTATATATTATAATGTCACGCGTATTAAACAACACTAGAATTAAAAGGCACAGGTCTTTTTTTATTATCTAAATATTTTATTTATCCTGGAATAACATTAAGACATTGGGTATTTTCCAGTCAGTTCCAGCTATTAACTCGTTGAGCTTCTTATTTTACGTTCCTAAGTTCTCTAAGCCAGTGAACTAGATTTGCAGCAATCCATCAAGATAAGAGTTGACTTACCTCCCAGAGAGGTGAGACCTCGGCCTCCCTGAAGTTGTCGCCGTGCTCCTCCAACCTCCCCACCAACAGTCTGAAACACAATAACACTTAGACGTCATGTGTGAAGTGAACGTTGTAGAGGGTTTGTTTGTTGGTGTACTTTAACTGGCCAACCCTTTAGGGCTCTTTCCAGACAGTACAAGGTGATGTTTTTCAGCTTTGGGTATTCATATCTATGATATGATTTAGGAGACACCTGCCACATGGATCACAATTCATTTCAAAGAGTGGCAAGTGATCTTTTCTGTGCAATGTCCCATCAGACAACCGGTCTTTCATGACCCTGTTGGGGCCATAGGGTGATATTAGAGAGAATAGACATTGTCATATATACAGAGCTATGTGTACTGTAATGGAGAAGGAACATACTGATTTATGGGTCGTTATTTCTTGTCATATGGACCAAATATTTACAACTTAATGAGTAAATCGAAATACAAAGCCCAAAGGTCGAGTCCTTACCTTTTTTCTTTCCTGTACTTTTTAATCATGCGCTTGACATGGTAGAGGCGGTTAACCAATTTCTCATTTGACTAGAAAGTAAAAGTAAGTCGTATAGTATGAATGCTATATACATATATACATATATGAAGTGTAAAGATGCATAAACAAATAATACAATATGAAAGGGATGCTTTTCGAAACATCCATTATAAATTGAAATGTTTAGCAACCGAGAACTCTGGACATCCAATTTACTAATATACTATCTTAGATCTACCTCATTTTTCCAAAAAATTATCCAAAGCCATTTTGCGTAAAAGAGAAAGGAAATTCTAATTTCATTTTACACCAAATACATGTCATGAAGCAGTGTCTTTCTAATCAACCTCATAGTAAGTACTATATTAGACTCCTGCAATCTTATGACATTCTCGCAGACGGGCTGATGTCACAGAGTTATCTAGGCCCGGTTTACCTAGTACCAGTAAGCCGCGCCTCCATTGCGAAGGGGAAACTCTTGGATCTTTTCCCCTCCATGCATATCATTAACCCGGGGGGGAGGGGGGGGGGGGGGGCACTCAGTCTTTGAATGTTCCAACTGCGAAACTACAGCCCCCCTTTTTGCGGATAGGAATACTCTGACAGCCCCCTCTTTTCAGGCTGTATCAAGAACAGCCCTCTAAAAAAAGGGTTTCTACACCCCCCCCCCCCCTTTTTTTTTTTGGTGATGGGAATACCCAGACAGGCCCTCCCCCTCCTTTTTTCAGTGACAGCCCCTCTTAAAAAGGCATTTATTAAAAGGTGTGCATTATTTGACCTCTGAGCTCAATGATTTAAGAAGCTTCATCAACTTGATGAAGTAATTGGATTACATAAAATAAACATTTAGTATAATATAAAAGATAAAACATCATTGACAGCTTCCCCAAAAGTCGGTCTGATTATTTTACAGCACCCCATTTTTAACCAAATTGGCATTCACAGCCACAGCCCCCAAAGCTTCCGACCAGTTGGTACACATTTTTGGGCTGAGTGCCCCCCCTGGGATCATTAACTGGGAGGAGCCGATCGTTAAGGAATTCCGCCTCCACTAGTGCCCGGCATGAATATCTATTTACAGTCTGCTGGAATCAGATGACTAGTTCCACCCGTCTGTGAGAATAGCTAACGCAGATCTACCGGTAGTTTTTTTTTTTTAAAGGGAGTAGTCTAGTTGTATAGGGGCCATCCATAATAAAATGTCACACTTTTCCAGGGTACCTTTCAGACCCCAACCCTACCCTCACATTGAATGTTCTGTTTCACACATGAAAATAAGGCCTATTTGTAGGCAGTGTCACACTGTTCAACCTACCCAACCAACCCATCGTGTGTGACATCTTTAATGGCGAACGGCCCTGACCTCCATGATACTAGTCAGGCCACCCTTTAAAAAAAATTGTTTCCTGTCCAGCGGGTGGGCTGGAAAAATCCCAGTCGGGAGGTCGGGAAATATTTTTTTTTTTTTTTTTTTTTTTTTTTTGGTAAGGTTTTAACTATGACTTTTGTTTAAAAAAAAAAAAAAATTCCAAAAATTGAAAAAAAGTCTCCAGTCGGCCCTCAAAAAGTCAGTCGGGCGCTGGACAGGAAACAAATATTTTTTAAGTGTGGCCTCAGGGTGACTTTCTACTCAATCCCACGCTGACTGCTCGACCATTTTGGTTGATTAAACTTTTCTCAAAAACTTCTACTTAGTTTTGTTCTAAATCTCTAGGGTTTCTTAAGAATATAATTATGTCTTCAATTCTAAATGGTTATTCAGATCCAGGTTTTTATATATATTCAAACATTTTTGTCAAGCAATTTTCAGAATAACAGGGGGCCTTCCATGTGCAGCAGCTGAGAATCAATTTATCAATCCTACAGCAGGACATTCAACAAAATATATTGGATTTACAAGTTGGGATATCAGGGAAGGTATGTGTGCAGTCTGTCATACTCATAGGAAGAGGGAACCTGTTTTAGGACATTTTCAGAGTGGCTTAGAAGTTGCCTATAGAGATTAACAACAAGTTCACCCTGACTGTAGCACTCTGCCCCATCAACACCTCGGTACGAGAGTGATCTCTGCACTTTAGCCACCACTTGGTCTGGCCCCGGTCAGTTGTCCACAACAAGCAAAAAACGCTGCACCATTTTTAGCCGGTAGCGTGGAGTAATCTTAGGCCAACCTTAAAAAAATTGTGTTTCCTGTCCAGCGGGTGGACAGAAATAAAGCCAGTCGGGAGGTCGAAAAATCTTGAATAAGTCAATCCCACATTGGGTATATCCTGGGGTTGGACAAGGGTTGGACAAAATAGACATAATTATATGCCATCCTTGTCTCCAAGACTTGGGATCACTTAAATAAGCAAGAATTGTTTTTGTCTATATCCTTTAGTACTGCTTAAACATTATCATTTCTTAAATTTTATCAATTGACAGATATGCAGGTTTGCCAGCCAATGAAAATGCTGTGTTTTAGGGCACAATATGGTTGGACATTATAGGCTGGGCTGACAAGATTTACCATTAGTTCCTATGGGGAAAAGTCCAAAATGTAAGGTCACATTTAAGACATTTTAGGAGCAATCTGTCAACTACTTTGCTTTGGTTAATTTTGTACTGTGCAACTCTCTTCAGGGAATAAGCACGGAAGCAGTTTTGATAATATTTCATGGTAAACTCCATATAATATTCAGGGCTTGACAAATCGAGTGTCCAGTGGCCCAGGACCACCAAAGTCATACCGGGCCACTGAAATGAGTACCTGAGTGGCCTAGAGCGAAAGCAGTGTCTAAGTGAAAAATTCAGTACCAGGTGTTACTGCTATAATTTTGCAGCTGGACAACTACGTACTGGACAACCACTTTCAGGATGCTTGTTGCCCAGTGGGCAACCAGGTGTCAAATTGGTTTGTCAAGCCCTTGAGGTACTACAAACTGGAATCTCACATTAGTCTCGGAGATACAGCCTCTTTACTGGATTGGCCTCAATATCTCATTAACTGCCAGCGACTAAGCTTTCATTTTTCAGTATGTCATAGATGAGCCCTATATCTTGTCATGAATATCATGTTTTACCTAAGTGTACCAGAATTATAAGTGCTAGAACCCTCCCAAAGAACCTTAGCATGGCCAGCATACGACAGGAAACTGCTCCAAAATGGCAAATCGTGAGGGATTATGGGATACCGTAATAAGGCGAATCAGTAGAGTCAGATCCATAAATCTTTGCTGAAGCCAAAACAAAACTTTTTAACGACCTCTATTATCGCTCGCTCACGTTTCAGTCCGCTTCATTTACCTGTTGTATCTGTTCACATTTCTTCCTGAGTGCGAAATATTTCTTGGCGTAGATCCCAACGGTACCTAGGCACTCTAAATCCATCTCACCGATGTCTAGCACCTCTTCTGTAGCCATGATTTCAACCCAGCTCAACACAAACACCTTCGAAAAGATGGCACTTCTTGGCTCTAAAACGAAACGCCAGGTGGCGTCACGATCTAAAAGTGCCGCCCTCTGGTGTAGAGAGGTCGAACTAAAGGGAATCCCCTCCGTCACGTGACTTATGACGTCACCTAGGGGTATTCCCCGTCCACGACGACACGACAATCAATGTTGACTGAAGCACGATGTTTCGCCGTCTTTGGATACGTTGGCGATGTAGTCTTCCTAAATTACTCATCTGTCTCGTCGTTATAGTAGGAATAGTCCTGTTATTATCACAATCAACTGAAAGACACTCTGGAAAGCTGCAGATAACAGACAAAAAAGAGGACGCGGTTCACCGATTACGACGCCTTCGATATGAAAAATACCAGGAGAAGGAGAGGGCAGGGCCCCGGGAAGGGCCGGGAGAAGGGGGACAGTCGGTCGTCCTAACTAAAGAGGAGCAAGAAAAGGCCGACAGTCTGTTTAAAAAGGAGGCATTTAACATTGTAGCCAGTGACAAGATAGCAATGGATCGCTCTGTGAAAGATACAAGAGATCCCGCGTAAGTTGATTGAGTTGAGACTGAGCAAGTAATTAGACTGGGCGTGGTGGGCGAAGGAAAGTATTTTTAAAAAATGCTTTTAACAGCACGGACAGACTATGTATTGGTGACTCATACATAATACTGAATTACTACTTTATAAGTTTGTTGCCTGAAGTCACTTCATTTCAAAACATACAAACTTCAAAATGAAAATCAATCAAGGCGAAGGCCAGAGATATAGTTGAGTCTGGACAGGACGAAAGTAAATAAACCAAGTAAATAGGTGTGGCCTAGTGTGGCAAGACAAACTTTAGTCGAGTCTAGAAGGCGAATAGACCCCGTGCCAGTTCCGAAGTTCCGGTCAATCCTTAACCATTGGGCCTATGGGACCGGAACTTCGTTTTTGGCTAGAATCCGCGCGAATTATCGGGGTTTCGGCGCGACCGGCACGGGGTCTATTGGTTACGCCTAATTATGTTAGGCTCAAGGGGTGTTTTCTTTCACTGTTAATAAAAAAGAAACGGAAAATCTAGAATGGCTCTGTATAATTAGGGATTATAGATTAATACCATAAAATAATCATAATTATGATTAGTTTATAGTATTAACTTAATGCATATCCGTAGTGATATAGATCTATTTTATTTCATTTTACTCAGAAATACATTAATTTTTCTATCCAGCTGTATAAAAATAACAATTCAGTCGGTGTTAAAAAGCTACTTTTTTTATTTTGTGCCAAAAGAAGGCACAGAGGCTTCGAGTCACCAATACAAAAAAAATAAAAAGGTTATAAGACCCCCTACCAACACAGATAATATAGCATAGGTTTATTTTGATCAATTCGGTATATTAGTTTCATTTCCTTTCTTTAGGTGTAAACTGTTGACGTACCCCAAAGACCTCCCTACTGCGTCTGTGATTATCATCTACCACAACGAGGCGTGGTCGCCCCTGCTGCGGACCGTGCACAGCGTGGTGAACCGGTCTCCGCCCGAGTACCTGCACGAGGTCATACTGCTTGACGACTTCAGCGACAGAGGTGGGTAGCAGCAGCAATATTACTAGTAGATCTGATCTCTTCCTGTTGGCAGGAAGCAGTTATAACCAATAAACAAACAAACTCAGGGTGCCCACCCAAGTCTTAAAAGGTCTACTCTTAAATTGATATCATAAGATCGAAGGCCTAAAATGTTTTAAATTTGAGACTTTTCTACCAAGGGATCTTTAAAAGGTCGTAAATTGATTCTGATTTGTAAATAGAAATTCAATTATCTTCACTTGAGATACATTACGCTGCTGACTGCCAATTATCTCATTGTCAAACTAAGTATCTGAATATTTTTCTAATTGAGTGGCTAGAAATTCTTAGATTTTCAAAATGTTTATCTCAAATAGGTCGTAAAAGATCTAAGATTGATTTTAAAAAAAACAAAAAACAATTGGACGTTCTTGCCCCTCGGCTTACTATTTAAACTTTTCTTCAAATTCAATGTTCTCATGTTGGGAAACTCATATGTAATAACGTTTGCAAAAAATGAACAAATATGATATCCCATTTTCAATACGGTAGTCTCAAACAACAGAGAAAAAAAACAGTCTCAAGCAAACTATACAAAGAAGACTCCAGGATATATACATTCAACACTTTCAAAGCTTCCTTTCTGATGATTCAAACCATAAGAAATGTGTCATACCAAATATATGTCTGAAAGAGGAATATAAGATGTTCAGCTACTTACAAGAGATATACTCTCCCAAAATACGTACTATTTTCCCCAGACTACCGACAGATTATAACTGCTCTCGGGACTAGTTATCAAAGCTATAAAGGGAAAAAATCTTGCAATGATCTCTGTCAACATTGCGACACATACCAAGATGTCCTGCATGTACTCACCCAATGTGATCATGATCAACCAGAGATTAAATGTAAGAGAGAGTCTTTCATATTAAAATACAGTGAGTATGTCAGCAACTTTAATGTACAGGCAGCCCAGGATAAAGTACGTGAAATCTTGAATGTTAATCTGAAATGTTCCCAAGATTTGAAAAAGAAAGCAACAAATGTAATCTTTGCTTTAGTATGTGATATATATAATATTGTGAGTGTTTTATCTCTATCCGATTGAAAAATTTTGTGATGACATGAATGTATACTTATACGTTAGTCAATAAACTACCTTGAATAAGAAACACGGTTAAAGCCTGTCAATACCGCCATAATATCCTACTCTTAATTGACCTTAAACATGAATCTTTTGGCCGACAACCTTATAAACCTATCAATTACATCAATCTAACAGTCAGCATTTTTAAGCTAAACCTATGAGAGTTTTGCCTATTCGAATAATTTTAGTGACAGAAGCTTGGATTTGATACATGATGTATTCTGTCCAACCTCAGTGGTATTCTCAATGTGAGAAGGACGTATTGCGATACATTCTAAAAAGTCGTCGCTGTTCAAAGATAATTTGTCATTGTTAATGGACATTTTTCACGCGACATCTTTGTACTGGGTGCATTCAAATTACACAGATTTTTTAGAGTAACACACGGAATTTATCACAAAACAGGTATCTAAATAGGAAAGACAATAACATGTATTTAGAAGTAGTCATTCCTATATATCACAATATTGGTATTTAGGCATCTGCCAATATTTCACAGGGCGATAATCGTCGATAAACTATTTCCCGTGGTCCTAAGCAGGAGTTTATAAAATCAAATACCGTAAAACCCCCCAAAAATAACTCTATTTTAAGACGCACTCCAATATTAGGATTTCTATCTAGCATATTTTGTTGTTGTTTAACAACAAGGAATAGCCCAAAAAGCCCAGCCACTTTGCCCCTCCCGATGTCAAAGGTCTTAATTCTGCCTTATTCAAGACTAAAGCCTATTTAAGCCACAGCCTAAAATTATGTTTGTACGGTATTTATCTAGATTTATTAGTTTCCTGACGAGATTACATTCCCTAAACTATAGCGATAACATACATATACATATATGCTGATACTGAAATACATCTCCATTCTCCTACCAGCTGAGCTCGTTGGTGATAAGCTGAAGGAGTACGTCGCTGAGACCTGGCCAGATGGTGTGGTGAAGATGGTGCGGACCGAGGAGCGGAGCGGGCTGATCCGGGCTCGGCTGGCCGGGGCGCGGGCCGCTACTGGAGACGTGCTGATATTCCTCGACTCTCACTGTGAGGCCAACACAGGATGGTGAGTGACTGCCAACGGTGGCATATATTTCACTGTTCACCTGCAACTATAAACGTTGGGATATTTCTCTATAGTCCCAGTCTGCGAAATTGGCATTATTTTCTACTGGCCCGGGAGCACATGAGCCTGCAAAATATATTAAATTTTCCTAAAATTTCCCAAATTTTGCACTGTCCCAGATATAATTTCACTGGCCTTAATGTAGTCCTATGCCAGTCATGGATTGTTTTCTCATACATTTCTGTTTAACAATTACACATTTCTGTCGTACATTGAAAAGAACTGTTCAACTAGGATTTTATTATAAGTATCAAGCAGCATAAAGCCGGCTCCTACATTGAACCATGGGTGATTACAATTGAGAACTTTAGATCCTGAATTATGAGAAAATCCTTTCTGTTATCTTAACCTTTATAGAATGATGCTTCTCTTTCATTGATGTCCCTAGTCACTTTTATTTATATGTAACAACGACTGAAAACATTTCCATGTGAATACACAAAGACAAGTTGAATACATTGCCAAGTCAAATGCAAAGTATTACTGCCCAGAGCTTCGTACCCTGGGTAGTAAGAGCAGGCAGACAGGTAAGGTGACTCTGAAAGGTGACCCTGTAACAGTGTACCCTCAAACCCTCAGGTACCGTCTAACGGTTGGCCGGCGCCATACCCCAAGGTGTGAACTTAGATATTTAATATTGTTAAGTTTTCGCGTTTCAAGTTTTAATACTCGCACTGTACAGTAAAATGTCCCCGATTTTGCTGGTACTATCGATCTATAACTGTAACAATTTGTCTTTCAAATTTTATTTTCACCCATTGTTGGCCAGGTAGGAAATATGTAAAGTTGTGTATAATGCGAAAGTTAGTACCTTTACTGATGAGAGGAGCAGGGGTTTGAGGTAGGACTGTGTAAGGTGACGCTGTAGGTTGACGCTGTGAGACTGTTTCAGGCTGGAGCCCATGCTGGCCCGTATTAAGGAGAAGCGGTCAGCCGTACTCTGCCCGGAGATAGACTCGATCGGGGCCAGCTCCCTCGCCTACATGGGGGTAGGGGGCGGCTCGGTCGGCGGCTTCTGGTGGAGCCTGCACTTTTCCTGGCGGCCAATACCTGCCCACGAGCGGCGTCGACGGAAACATGGCACAGACCCCATTAGGTACCCAGCCCACACCACCCAGGACTGTCCCAGTCGGCAGTGACTTTTAGGAGTCACGCAGCTGGGACTGAGAAAGGAAGCTTGGGTTGTATATCAGCAAAATAGTGCTTAAGGAGGGGAAAAAGACATGTAATCAACATTATTGATTAGACCGCCACGTAATGACGATGAAATGAAAGATCAGAAGTTGATCAGGAATTTTATGAATTTCTTTTTTCTTGGCCCTTTTCCTTGAATTTGATTTAGTAACGGTTGAAAACTTGTCTTTCTCCATAAAGCCTAATGCTGAAGTAACCCCAAGTTTCCTGCCTCACTTGCCGTTGAGTGCTGCTGATGTTATGTCTGACTGAGACCTAAAACTATCTGCACAGCTTGCCATAATCTTCTCCCAGTGTCTCTCCACTTACTACCACCCAGAGAGGTTACTGACCCAAGATTCCCCCCTCTGCGTCTGTTTCCTTCACTAACATTGTTTCTAAACCCTGTCTCTTGTTAAGGAAATTCTAATTACGATGAAAGAGTCAGTTAAGGTTGGTCGCAGCTTGTATAGAATAAATCATTTTGGTTGGTAAAGAGTTATTTCAGGTTATATAAAACAAATTCCTAGATATATTTTTTTCATCAAACGATCTACAATGTCGGGTACATGGCTAGACATGGCTATGACATGCTCACTGACTCTCTCATCGATCTTACTCACTAATGTCTTCTATATATATACATACAAGCCACACATCCACACCCCACCCGCCACGCCCCATCCACATCCCCGACCACGCCCACACACCACTTCGTCGGCCAGCTGGGTATGGTACTCCACAGGGATCAGAAGGGTCTACCAAGATGGTCAGGGTGAAAATATGGACCAGGAAAGATTCAAATGTTCATCGAAGCTTCATTGGCAACCAAGTGGTATTAGCGCTGAAGACTTAGAAGTAGTAAAGCTAAAATCCAGAACACACATTTTTTTTTTGCAATACTCACCAAATCATTCAATTTATTCCCCCCCCCTCCCCATAACTCTGAAAATAACACCTCACGCACACAAAATTGGGTTTCAAAATAGGCCACAAAAAAAATCAAACTTTCAGAATTGACGACGGGACTCACAGACAAGAGATCTATATCCATGTTTTTCATACCACCAGTGAGGGGTGTTTCTGTTCTATATAATTTCATTAAAGTCATTCCCTTTTTGGTCCGTCCCCGTAGGCTGGAGCCTCTCCTTGCACGTACCAAAGAGAGTCGCTCGGCGGTCATGTGCCCCATGATTGATGCCATCGACGCGGGCAGCCTCGAGTACTCGGGCAACGGGGGCGTGGCAGTGGGGGGCTTCACGTGGAGTTTGCACTTTACCTGGAGGGAAGTCCCCGAGCACGAGCACAAGAGGCGGCCCCACGAGACGGACCCCCTGAGGTAGAGTGGCCCCACGTTGGCTTCAGCGGGTTAAATTTTGTCTGCCGTCTGCAAACCCTTGGCGCTCTAATGCATGCCCGCTTCCCACAAACCCTTCGCGCTTCTATTAGACTCTCTCTGATGAATTTATTAGTGGTCCTCATTCATCCACCATTCTCCCCAAGCACGCCTATAGACCTTTTACATTAGGGTGTGGTGCCCCCTGATGAAGTAAATGGAACAATGGTTTAGGTCATTTCCCATAGTTAACCTATATGAAACATATAGGTTAACTATGGGAAATGACCTAAACCATCAGTTGTATTTACTTCACCAGGGGGCGCAACACTCTTAATGAAAAAGGTCTATGGGACCTTGTAAAAATATATTGGGAATATCTAAATAGAAAGGCATATAACAACTAAAGGTATAATTATAACTTAAACACTAGCTCATATGAACACAGGTGCAGGGCTGTATTACACTGGATTATCTATACTAGCAGTTTCTACAAGCACGAACAGCTGAATACGCGTTTGGTTTATTCTTTTGAAATAATGTTGCTTTAAAGGGAGCCAAAAGCAATGTGGGGGTCAAAATTTTGCAAATTCTGTTGACTATTGAAATTTACTCTGTGACCATAGCCTAGCCCTGTGGTAAAGTATAGGGTGTGAATTCAAACTTTAACTACATTAAAACAGATGAAAACTCATCCTAGGTCAATTTTGGTGACCCACCAAAATTGGTTTGTTTACAAACATTGCTGTTTTCAGGTATATACGGCATGAGTATTATGGAATTTAAGTGAACTTAAAGCTAGTTATCATAATTTATACTGTACCAATGTCTAAAGTTAGACTATTAGAATGTATTTTCATAGTTATTAGAAGATGCAAAATTTTGTCATTTCTTGTCATAACATTGGTTTTGGCTCCCTTTAAAAGAAGCAATACACGTAGTAACGGAATATCATAACTTACACTTTGGGATTTCGATGCGTAAATTTAGACCTTCCCACGACCACGTGTTTTCCTTACTTAGTCAATGAATTCTTTAGTATAGATGTTTAACATGAATACGTAATTAGTTGGGTCATTCAGGTAGTAACCAATTTTATGTTACTTGTGGCATGAGGAAGCAAAGTATGTGAAAGTGTTTCGCTCCCACATAGGTTCTTGATTATGAATTATAGCTGCTTAACGATGTTTCCCAAGAGCTTACTTACCATTTCCCTCTTTACTCACTGTACATATCGCTACTCTTTTTTAACATGCATGCTTATCCTTTTCAAGACTATGTCGATATGGCATTTTTCTGTTGTCATGCACTCGTATTGAATGATACTCAACACAGTGTCAGTTTCCAATAATACAGTTATCAGTTGAACCTATAGACTTCCATTATCAATGTATTGACTTAATCTGTAAAAGAAATTTTTAAAAATAAAAATGGTCAGGTAGTAACCTTATCCCTTCTATATTAGAGGTATGGCTGAATCAGATAAGACATACTGTAGTGCTACACGTATATAAAATTGAAAATATATAACGTATATAACTACAGGGGAAAAGACAATGTAAAAGAGGAGACCATTCCTTTAATGCACTTTTTGTGTTTCAGATCCCCCACCATGGCGGGAGGTCTGTTTGCTGCTGACAGAAAGTACTTCTTTGAGATCGGAGGGTACGACCCCGGCATGGACGTGTGGGGCGGAGAAAACCTGGAAATCTCCTTCAGGGTAAACTTTGACGTTTTCTAGGTTTTACGTCTCCTCATTTACCTTTTCTTTTTTTTCAACAATTTTCCCTTTACATTGTAATTGTATTGGTTTTGTTTTAAGAAGTTTTGGGTATCCTTCTTGTTCGGCAACATACATTTGTTATTGTTCCCTCCTATTTGTAATCAATGTTTGTATTGAAAATGTTGCATGGTTGTTTGGTAATAGCAATAGTTTCTAGACAGAATTACAAGGTGTTTATCAAATGGTAAACATATTGTAAATTTACTCAATTGATTATTAGAATATAGAGAACTAAGAAACCTTCATATTTCTATGGTTTAAAGTTGTTGTCTTTCCCTTCATTTTTATTGGAGGTAAAACAAAACTCATCAGTCCCTTAGGTTTTGTATTTGCCCCTTTGTCCTCCCAACCTATTTTTTGGAGGTAAAACAAAACTTATCTACATTAGGTTTTGTCTTTACCCTTGACCCCCATCCCTGGTGACCTGACCTCCGACCCCTTGACCTCTGACCCCCTTGACCTCTGACCCCTTGACCTCTGACCCCTCTGACCTTTAACCTGTCGTTTTAGACGTGGATGTGTGGCGGCACCCTGGAGTTCATCCCCTGTTCGCGGGTCGGGCACATTTTCCGGGCTAGCCACCCGTACACTTTCCCAGGTGACGGTTACTTATTTTTTCTTTTTTAATTTTTCTTTGAAAAAAAAAGTTTCTTTGAGTAATAGTTTTTGCTTGTATTCCAAAATTTTATAGTAGATGCTGATCAAAGGGTAGCTAATGATATACAATCTGTTCTAAGTGTATACATTGATAATTCAGTTCTATTAGATAGTTGTCACGCTGAAAGGTTGCTGTCAGTATCTTTTTGGCTTCCATTATTCAATATTATACTCTTAAATACGGGCACTTCATTGTCATTATCGGACCCTAATAATTAGGGAGTTTCAGATCCTCCAAGGCACGACGTAACGTAAATGCAACGTATCTTGTTTTTTAAGCTTTGATAATGTATTTCAAAAATATCTAATCATAAGTATACAATTCTGCTTGAATCATACATAACCATTTTATTTCGAATCCCTATAAAAATAAAACGAATATAAAGTTCTATGGTTTTTCGCACAACAAAGTACTCCTTGATTTAAATCACTTTTTGTGTAATGTTTGACTAATTGTAAACGTTTTTGGGTGATTGTGTAGGGAACAAGGACACCCACGGACTGAACAGTAAGCGCCTCGCCGACGTCTGGATGGACGAGTACAAGAGGCTCTTCTACATGCACCGCCGGGAACTAGTGGTGAGTACAGGAATGGAGGGGTCATTTTTATTTTCAGGGAAATAAAGTAAACCACGTTATGTCAAATGTGTGCTGTATGTATAACATGGTTAGAGTCAACTCCTGCATTGACCATTGAAACCTCATTCTTGACGTTTGAGGACGAATCTCCGGTTTCTCTAATACCATTTCATATTATATTCATTTTGCTCTCATGATATTATTACTACAGAAAACAAATAAATTGCTGTCAAGATATATACTAGAGCGCTGTCAAGAGGCGGTTCCCTTGGAATATTGAATTGTACATTACAATGTAAAATGATGAAGACCCAAAATGAATTGCTCTATCTCTGAAAACGTTAAAGGGAGCCAAAAGCAATGTTGTTTCAAAATATGACCAAATTTTGCCAAATCAAATACCTATGAAAATACATTCTTAGAGTCTAATGTTAGCCATTGGTACAGTATAAATCATGATAACTAACTGTAACTTTACTCAAATTCTATAATACTCAAGTCATCCTATGCCTGAAGACAGCAATGTTTGTAAACAAACCAATTTTGGTGGGTCACCAAAATTAACTGAGGATGAGTTTAATGTATTTTGCTGTAGTTTTAAGTTTGTTGTCACAGTCTATATCTCACCAAATGCCTAGGTTATAGCAATAGAATATATTTCAATAGTTAACAGTATTTGCAAACTTTTGACCCTACATTGCTTTTGGCTCCCTTTAAATATCTTCAATTCAAGCGTTTTATTGTTTACATGTCTATAATGCCATTATAGCTTTCCCTAATCCTGTATGGGTTAAAAAGATAACCCTCATTGGCGCCCGAAAGGTTGCAGCATTCACAGAAATTCTCACCCCTTAAAGTGACAGTCTAAAACCTGATATGACCTGTTGACCTTTCTGATGCCCTTCAAACTCTCCCCGTACAGAACAAGGTCAAAGAGGCCGGGGACATCTCGGAGAGGGTCAAACTCAGAGAGAGCCTGGGATGTAAGTCCTTCAAGTGGTACTTGGACAATGTCTATCCGGAGAAGTTTATCCCCGACGAGCCATCACATGTATACGCCTATGGCATGGTAAGTTTATGTGTCATTGGATTTGACCTTACACAGCTGGTAATGTTCAACGTTACGTATCACCGACATACAAGAACAGTGACATTTTTTCAGGAACTTAGAAGCAATGTCTGAGAATAAGATATACCGGACCCTAATACTTTTAGATCTTCAGAATACATTTATTCAGGATAGACCTTTTCGTGGTTTTAGATGTTCAGAATAGATATGCTCAGAGAAGGCTATTCTATGCTTTTAGGTGTTCAGAGTTGATGAACTTCAGAAAGAAAATCCCACGGAATATATGTTCTTCGAGTGATCTATTCCACAGCTCTAGATGTTCAGAATATATATAGAGCAGACCATTCCATGGTTCTAGATGTTCACAATATGTGTACCCAGAGAAAACTATTCCATGATTTTAAATGTTACAATACAAGAATACATTTACTTAGGAAAAACTATTCCACAGTTTGAGATGTTCAGAATATATTACCCAGGGCAGACTTTTCCACGAGTATGTTATTCTACTGTTTTCAGGTGCGGAACCCCGCCTCCAACCTGTGCCTGGACACGATGGGGAAGGACGAGAAGATCGCCTTCAACATGGCAGTGTTCGCCTGTCAGAACGGCAAGAGCGCTAATGAGGTCAGTTGTCGTCTTATCAACAGGCGTATACAGGGTTTCCACGCAGGTCTTCAAAGGTTTTGAATTTATTCCTCAAATTTAAGGCCTTAAAAAGGTCTTAAATTTGACAGTTTTGCAGCTAGAGGTCTTAAAAAGGTCTTAAATGGATTTTTTTGAGAAGTCAACATAAGACTTTGAATTTGACTTTCAAACAAGTACATTTCCTTCAAGTTTAAATAATACAAACTGTTCTAAATTTGTTCTTCGCACGATAGGTCTTAATTTTTCCGACTTTTTGTCTTAAAACTTACAATGGTCTTAAAAAGTTCTTAAATTGATTTTCGAAAATGCGTGGGAACCCTGTTATAGTTCTCAGAGAATGACAGGGTAGAGATGTAGACACAATCCAAAATGTTCTCCTATTTTTCTGTATTGTAATTTTTCTTACCCATCAAGAAATGCCGGCAAGGGCCAAGTCCAAGATTGGCCGCTGGTGAAAGCCTTTTGTTTCCTTCCGTCCCTACAATAGCCTGTTGTTTTATGATTGTTTACTTAAAAATTCATAACCCTCGCCTTTAAATATACTAAGATACCCATACACATTAAAAGATAATAACATGGCTTTTCTCTGCTTTAAAACCTTTATGAGGAAAAGTTTGGAAAAGGTATTTTACTCTGTACTTGAGGTGAATTAAAGAAACCAACGGAAGTAAGGTAATATTAGAATCTCTCAGAACATTCATCTAGCAGTCCAGCGACACATACCTTGTTCCTTTTCTATACCACCCCGCTTTTTCCCTGTAGGTGTTTTCTCTGAGTTTGACGTACGAGTTGCGGCGGGAGGAGGGTTGTCTGGACAGTAACCCTAACAGTGACAGGGTGCGCCTGTTACCGTGCCATGGACAGAGCGGGAACCAGGTCTGGTACCATGACAAGGTGAGCAGTCCGCACAGCGGGTGGGTTCTTCGGGGAGTCGGCACTTGTGGCTGATGAAATCGCTTTCTTCATGGAAAACAATGATCGAATGATTAGATAAACTTGATTTATTTTTTATTCTCTTTTTACAATTTCCATATCGAGTAATGTCCTTATTGGGTAGATACATTTTCACGTTATCTACTGCCATTTCTGGGGAAAACATCTATTGCTTGACTAGATTCACTTGATAAGATACATTTTCTGTTCTCCGCTTTTAAAAGTTTCAATATTAAATAATGTCTTGGCTAAAAAAACATAAAATAGTTGGATAAGTACATTTTCACGTTATCTTAACATTGGACAAAAAATCCTTCAGATTTTTCTAGTCTAAAATGTTAAGTTGATTTATTTTCAACTGCCATTGTTTTTAACCATAGCATTTTCTATACTTTTCTCTGTGCACTTGCTGATAATGTCTCCATCATCTCGCTCTTCAGGATAAGGGTCAGCTCTTCCACAAGGGTACGGGGAAGTGTCTGGACATGGCGGGCCTGAAGAACGGGGACGAGGTGCGCATCAAGGACTGCGACGGGTCGGACGGCCAAAAGTTTGAGTTTGAGAGCTACATCAAGGAGATCCCACCACAGTGAGAGACGACCTGAAATATACTGTGTCACAAACGACCCAAGTCGCACTATGTTACAGAAATCCCACAGTAGCGGATTTAGGGGGGGGGGGGGCGCAGCAGGCGCGCGCCCCCCCTATTTGGGGACCAAAATAGATTTTTTTAATGTAAAACTAGCGCCCCCAGAGGGGGCGCCGTGACCCTTTTTAATATGAGCGCCCCCCCTTTCTCAAACTCCTGGATCCGCCCCTGTTCCAGGCTGTATTATGATACAGACGACACAAGTCTTACTGTTTATAGACGACCTGACTTGTACGGTGTTACAAACAATCGGATTTGTACGATGTTAGAGATGACCCTAGTTGTTCTGTGTGACAGAAAAGCTGAGTCATAGTGGGGTTCAGATGACCTGAGTCATCCCGTGTTATAGAAAACTCAAGTCGTACTATTTTACAGATGACACCAATCATGCGGTGTTATAAATAACCTTGGGCCATATCTTCGTAACTAATCAGGATAATCAAGTGAACTTTGATTAATTCCCATTATTACTGATTCTGCCAGGGACACAAAATACCTACATTTAATAAGTCCCCTTATGGGTTAGCTCCCTATGGTATCGGAACTTTCAGTAATGCTCCAAATTTCAAAAGATTATACCCTAATCAAAATTTATGTGATTAGCCTAATCAGGTAAGAAAATATGGCCCCCGAGTCATTCTGTGTTAAAGACAACCCAAGTTGTTCTATGTTAAGATGCCCCGAGCTGTACTATGTTAAAGATGACCCAATTTATAACATGTTTTAGCAAGACTACCCAAGTCATTCTGTGTATAGATTACCAGAGTCATCCTAGGTCGTACTGTAACAGAAGACACAAATGTTACATCTTTATAGACGACTGAAATTATACTGTGTTACAGACGATCTGAGTCTTACCAAGTTTCAGAAGACCAAAATTGTATTGTGTTATAGACGACCAGAGTCGTTCATGTTAAAGACAGCGCAACACGTACTTTCTGAAATCAGGCTTTAGGCAGCACCCAGCTCTGACTGAGTACAGATATTGGAGGTGTATAGACTCACTGCACTTGGCAGAAATTATGTTTCTTTTTTAGTTTTGTATCATATATGGAAAATAAGGGTTCTGGCTTTACAAGATTATATAAAAAATATTTAATTTGAAAATGATTATTGAATGATATGCAAGCCAGGTTACCACATACGAAAATGCCTATAACAACTAGTGTTCGATTCACAGGCACTCATGTCCACATAATATCAGGTTCACAGGCGTGCGGTTCTCCTGACAATCGATATCCATAAACTCAGAAGGACATCGAATTTTTACATAGATACATATACAACAAATACGTCCAAGTAACCATTTATAAATTTGGGGCCACAAACTAACCGAGAGCCAAAAACTGTAATCCAATGCAGAAACAGTACCCATATAGAACCAGATGTCCATGTATAAAGATAATAGAGCTTTCCAGGTACCAAGATTAGCCATGACATAGTCAAAGGTGGTACGTGATACACAATGTGATTGATTGTAGAGTGAAATCTGAAATGTTGTACCGAGTGTGTGTTGGACGGGAAGGGTGGGGGTGGGGTGGGGGGTCACTCAACAGTCGGTATAAGTGGAGGGATGGTATCCAAGATACATCGTGAATTATGCAGATCATGTGCATAGAGTAATGAATTTCACGAATTTAAAGTAATTAGTATCATTGTTTTCATTCAGCACAATCATAATCATTTTGCAAACGCAGAAATGTTATTATATGAAGTACAGATTGGATCACGACATATAACTTGAAATATTTAAAGTTTTGAACTGACACACCTGAGGTATGTTGCCCGGGATGTGTCAGGGGGGTTAGCAACTCTAATGTCTCTCATACGTAACATACATGTGCGAAAGATTAAAGTGTCAACTGTGCAGTCGATTGGTCAGCTAATGTATTTCCAAACTATGCAAGTTAGATCGAGACTAGCGGAAAACCATATCAGAAAATTGAATGAATAGTTTAAGATTTTGATATACACATCCTAGTAAATTTGTAACATGTTGAGGGTAGTGCTAATGGTTATATACCGTATGTTTTGCATCGGTTTCCCCGAACCCCCTTGTCAAGAACCAACCTAAGGTTGTCTTATTTATATAGGCAATTTAGGTATGTAGTGCATTTTCCAGATTATTTAAAGAGAGGGGCCAGTGAAATTTTAATTTTGTAAAATTCTCGTCTTATACAGTAGATATGATGCTTAAATATGGGTACAAAACAATTCTTTGACTATGAATTAATATAGTACACAGAAAACCTTGTCTATGTATCAGATCACACATTTAATCCCCTGCACACCTGACTCAGGACGTCTATGTGTGACGTCACACAAAATGACAGTTATATTTGAATTTCAAATTTCTAAATTCCATAAAAACTATTTTTTGTCATATTTTCTTGTATAAATCATTGAATTTTGTGATTTTAATCTCTTTTAGACTTATAAAGAACATTTCATAAATTTCTTATTGCATTTTTTTCCAGTTTTATAATTTTTCAACTGTTCTGCTTGTGACGTCACATACAGATAATTGCCCTGTGCAGGCAGTGTCAGATGCAGGCAGAGGAACTCAGTTTGATGGAGACAAAATGTGAATAAAACAAAAACTGTTAGAGATAAAAGCATGAAATTTGGTATGTTTATTCCCTGGGTGGTAAGGATCACGACAAGATACTATTTTTTGGTCACTGGCCCCTCCCTTTAATATCCACCAAAAAAGGATGTCAAATTCCCTTGGATCTTAGGAAAACTTGTATTTATTTGGTCATTAGATTATATTTTTGTGTCAAAGTGTGATTTCACATACGAATGCTAATTACGTGTTTAAAGGGTTTACATTGTTCTCATGCACGTCTCAAAAGGTGTTAACATTGATTTCGCCACCTCAAGGCCTTAAAGAAGTCTTAAGTTTTACATTCTTCGAGCAAGAGATCTTAAAAGGTCCTGAGCTGAACTTCATTTGCAAATCGCCATCATTAGATACAGAAGGTACTTACAGCCGAGTATCTATATGATGCACTAAATTTTAGTCGTAAATAGGTTTAAAAAAGGTCTTTAATTGATTTGCCAAACAAAAAAAAGCGTGGGAACCGGGATATAAAGGGACCAATAATAGGTATACTTCATTTTCACTGAATATAATATTGTTGATATATGAAAAGATGATACGCCATGTGATAGATACATCTAAGTTTATTTTGGTACACTCATTCTATGTGATGCTGAATGTGGCTTTCATTCATTTCAGTGATTATATGCCTCCGCCTAAGTACTATCTTACTGTAATGGATAGAGTAAGGGGTGAAGGGGTGAAAAGCGGAATATAAAAGAATCAGGTTCACGGCCAAAGACTTTGTCATAAATGCTTCTTTCAGGACATTGTCATTATATTTGGTATTCAAATTATGTGTCACTGATGTATTTAAACCCCACCGATTAGCTTAATCCCTAGATTATCAGTGAGGGGGTTATGAATACTGAGCAACTTAAAAACCTGATTTACGATTCTGGCGAAAAGGGTAAATCTATGCATTGAGAACGAACTTGAAAAAGGCATTTATTGCTACTGTAGAAATCCTGAGTCATAGAAATCTGAAGTGTATTGGTTAAAAATGTACCACATGTCATAAAGTAACCGCTGTGCAGTTACTTTGGTATATGCCCTGATTTAAAGTATAACTAACATTGGACAAATAAGTTATGCGTAGATGGGATATTGAACTTTTGGGCTGGCCTGATACATTTCGATCTGATACACAAAAGTATACCTGCATACTTAAAGAAGTTAGTACTTAGGTTAACTCATGTCGTTTGTTCTCTGTATAATTGAGACGGAGACTGCTAAAATAGAACTAGAGGACATCGTTTATAGTGGTCATGATAGTGCATATGTTCATATTTATGTGCGTTTAAAAAGTTAGGTACATTAATCGTAGGGGGTTTGTCTGGTATACATAAGTTTTTGTTCAAAGTGTACATAGGTTTCACGGTATTAAAACAGATTAGATGTTGCATCTTTCATTGGTATGTCTGATTAAAAGCAAAGGAGGATTCATTCAAGACATGTTTTGATTTGTTTTCTGAGTGAATCAGTCAAAATTATCCAGAGATTGTTTATCAACTGCGGTAACTTGAGAGACTTATGACACGCACATTACTTGTGTGCTGATCATAACTTTAAAAGTTGATCCCTTTATTTATGCTGAACTGTAGCAGCATAATGCTAGTTGTCTTCATACATCAGGATATTTGTTCAATCTACATTACAATAACAGTATAGTATAATTCCAAATGAATGTGAATTAATGCATACATTTCCGAAGAAATGATATTTAACATAATTATATACATTAATGAGAGGTAATAGTTATACAGATATGTAATTCAGTATAGGTTGTTAGCGTAAAGATACAGCAATACACATCTGGGGGCCGTTCCACAAAATGTTGCGTTTGCAGGTTACAAGTGCTGGTAGTTAGAAAGTGACCACACTGTTCCAGAAAAAATGAATAATGTGTAAAATGTACATTTTGGTGCACCACAAAAAGTTGTGTGTTTTAGGTAATTTACTAACGGGCATCATTTTTTGCAAGTTAGGTCCTAAATCTGCGTGACCACTTTTTAGTAACGCAACTTCTAAAATTATCTCAAAATTATGAATTTTGTGGAAATCTGACTCTGAATTATTGCCTCTATGTTACATTTGATGCCCTCAAGGTGTTGGGAAGTTTGATTTATGATCAAATCTGAAATTGTATTTTCATATTTTCATAATGCACGCAGCCTTTAGGCAAGCTTTCCAGTAAAATGTCAGTAACTCTGGGAATATTAATTAGCTCTCAATATTATTATATACTTAATGAAAGGAGATCCCTTTTCCCTATCTATAGATATTTACTATGTTATGTGGGGGTCTAGATGTCACGTGTCAGATTTCAGAATTGTTGTCATCACATGTCTTTGTCCCTTATTTATACAATTTTCCCATGTCAAATTTAGATTTTCCAAAAAATTAGTCCAGGAATTATAGGAAAGCTGTAGATATCCTGAATTAAGATAAACAAAAAGTAACCTCCACCAGGAATGTTGAAATTTTTAAAATAACCAGAAGATTGTAAATATTCAATTTCATTTTTCATCATATAAACTATAGAAAAACTATGCACACATCATTTTGTGTTGGTTACCCTACTCTAGCCTAACTTCAACGTTACCTATACTTACCTGCATTTTATATCTAATCCACGTACATAATTATAGCTGGTGCCCAGCGTAATAACTTTAACATTATTAGAAACGCCGGGAACCAGCAGTTGAAAATGCACACAAATTTGTGAAATACACACAGAAATTGCATGCATTAGGGAGAATAACCTGCAAAATAATGTTCTGAAATGCTGCGTGTATTTGCATTTTTGTGGAACACTTAAATTAAAATGTAGGTAGCTTTTCAAAAATATTTGGCATATTCTGCGAGCAGAACACAGCTTTTTGTGGAATGGCCCCCTGAAAAATTGTACAAATGTCTATATTGAAGGAAAGAAATCGTTATCATACAGATATTTTATACACATACACATTACTATTGGAAATAAGATGTCTCATCCTTATGCTTTAGTTCCTAAAATAGGGTTCCCTTAAGCTGTATGGAGTGACACCCTAGCCGAGGGCTGTGAGCGTCCCCAAACTACCTGTCAGTTTGTGCTACTTGTTATTCCTTAAAACCAGCTATGTACATCATTCCAATGGCCATGATTATGATCGCCATTATTTGACTTGTTTAGTTTGTTTGATTCTTTTGTATTTTGATATTGATTGAGGAAAAATCATGGATTCTATATTGATAGGAATATACAAATGTTAAGTATTTCGTCGTCATCAGAGGTCGTTTCTTTTTAGACTTTTCTAAGAGTGTTTACGTATGTAAAAACGTTCCACATTTACTGCACATTGTGATAGACATACGATTTGTTCCGTTATGAGTGGTCGCTGGTGAACTGTTGAGTTAGGACCAAAGCAATATTAACCAGGCCAACATGATGTTATTTCCTTCACGTGCTGTTTGTGTTGACCATTTTACAGATGAAGAATTGGCTATAGATTCTGTGAGCTGAGAGTTATTGTGAATGCATTGTGCCTTTCTGCTAACTGTGCCTTGTAAACTTATGCATTATACATGTTCTACTTTGTGATTTTAACAAGCACAACCATGTTGAAAATTACTGTACTTTTCACTAGAAATGGCCATTCCACCAAACATATCTCACGTGTCACATTAAACCGCATTCAACATGCTACTTATTGAGGTTCTTTGTGATGACGATCTTTACTTTTTTATACCTTAAATGTGATAGAAAGTGAAATACAAATAAATGATGAATTAATTTAAAATGGAAACGCGATCCAAGGAAGTTGTACTCCAGTTAAATCCATAGTTAGTATGACTTTGAGACAGTTAAACACTTCCAAGAAATTTGAGGGTAATTGTACTTTTATATCAGTCATCTTTGAAAGCTTTATGTAGTGTTTTGAATTAACTTTTGTTACATCAGTGCCCATAGTAATACGAAATAAAACAATTTCTGTACATAGAATGCTGTCCTGTTCTTCATAGTTTAATGGTACCAACGCTGTCATTCAAACCAGTAGAAATGTTGAATCTGAAATATATTCTCATATTGAAGGCTCTATATTTTCTGATGCTGAATCATAGGACGTTGGGTTTTTGGGAGTCCCTAGTTATATCTATATAGTTTTGTAGCTATTGGTGGGGACTCCCTCAATCAGTCATGTCCTTAGTCATTCAATTCTCTTTGTTCTTAATGACCGGATAGGAAATGTCATGTTTCCCAGTTGAAGGGAATTGTCCTCCCAATTGTTGTTAGAGTCAAGTAGTGTGAAAAACCAGCAGTAGGTTACATAACCACGAAACCCCTCCCTGAGCTGCGTGTGGCAGCAGGAGTGGTGGTGGGCAGTGCTCATAGCCCATCCAGCTTACCAGTATTAGGCAGGGTGTACTTGGGGGAAGGGGTCCTGATGGTGGTAACAGGTTATAATGTTCTTGAAGCATGCTTTAGTTTATTGAGGGACGACCATCGGTCATGCATGAGCGAAACTTTGTAGCTCTTTTGCTTCTTGTTTGTAGAATCATTTCCATATCTTATTGCACCTGGGTGCTTTCAAATTGGAACACATTTAGAAATAAGACTGAAAATTTAAAGTGGGATGTCGAAAATACTTGATAACTGAAATTGATATCTGAGCAGATGCATGCTCTTTAATGGGTACCCTTCTTTTCTGCGATTCTCATTACTAAATTGAGCCACAAATTAGGTATTTTACCCTGAATTAGGAGTAATTTTCATATCTTTAATAAGCCTATTTCAACTTTGTAATTTTGCCCATTATTCTATATAAGGCTCCACAGCTTGATGATATAATTTATGGTTTCCAAAATTTGGTGAAAAGCCTACATCATAATTTTACTGAAAATATAAGGTAATCCTGGGATTTATTCAATTTATCCAGTGACAGTTGAGCTAGTGTAGAGTTTATGATTAAACTTAGTCATCAGAGTTTCGTATGACTGCGTTCTTATATTAGGTTGTTTCTTCATCGTTTATGTATTTAATGATTATCAAATAAATATCTTAAAGAGTTAATGGGGAGATTCATCTTGATTCTTGTAACTCTAGTTGGCCATTCGTAAGAAATCTGTATAGTCCGAGAATTGTATGTTAAATTGTTCTATAAGTAGTAGAGACTCTTAGTATTGGGGCTCGTTTCCACACAAAGAACACTCACTTGGCAGGAGGTAAGTTTATTATGTCCACTGAGTGAGTGAGTGAGTGAGTGAGTGGTGAGTGTTTTACACTGTACTGACAGCCAGGGTCATTTTCACTGCGAAAACAAGTTGGGACAAATTCTGTCTTTGGTGATCGTATCTATGAGATGAAGGTGACAGGGCAGGCAAACAGCAGGGGATCAAAACCTAGCAATCATTTTTGCTGTACCTCATCCCTTACTGAACCATGACACTGACCGGGAATTGAACGCAACGGACCACTTGGTCAGTGCCAGGTCCCCCCTATCGTCGCCTCATACAATCAGCAGGGGCTACTGGGGGTCTATTCTTCCCTGGAACCCCCACGGGGTTTATGTCCACTGAATTTGAAGATACATACTAGTAGTTTCATTCCATCCATACATGACATGACTTCAATCTCGTATTCAAGCAACATCAGTTACAATCCAACCAGGTATAGTTCATAATGAGCTTCCCCTTTTGAGGACAGTTGATACCCCGGCTTCTCGTGGGAGCGTGGCTTCCCTGTTTAACTAACACCGGAAGCCACTAACAGTGGCTCCATTGTATTCCTAGTACTCCCAATTCAATCCTTACTGTTCACCTAACATTCCTACCGGTGATGTCCCGACTTGCGAGTCTATCTTACGTTTACTATTGCTCCCATCTGTGCTTCTTGGAGGTTATGATGGTCTGCTCACTCAACCTTAGTCTCATGCCCCTATATAGCGTGAGCCGTAGGCAGGCGCCATACCTATGTAGCCTGACACTCACCTAACTCTCATTAATCACAAGCATACCTTATTCATACCGTAACCCAAGGTGTTTTACTATTAGTTTTATTTTCAGATCACCACAGTTAGAAAAGCTATTGATCCCATAATGTCCTCCTAATCTAAGCTCATCTTCATTCGCATAACTTTCCCTAACAGTTTTCACGATCGTGCCATTGCACTTTATTCCGCAGATACCTGCGCTCACCTGCTAAGTTCGTCTCTTGTTCTAAGGCCTAACTCAGTTACCACTGTGTCCATGTGAGCGTGCCAACGCCTATACTGTTATAACGAATAACTACAGCGACACAAGCGCCACCTGGCTCTTTTATTACGACACTAGCTTCACCGAGTCACAATGTCCTGTTGCCATACTTGAGAGATTTACAATATCTACCATATACTTTATAAGAATATAGATTGCACTTGACTGAACTTGTGTAGGGTTTGGTGGTATTATATAGTCTGTAGATGTTAATCAGACTTCTTCATTGAAGATAAACTGTATTAGTTGTTGCCATCTTTCATTATCCTTATTGGTCGCCTCACGCAAGGTCGGATCCAGTGGGCCAAGTCGAGTGGTGAACTTATAAACTGATCTCTTTTTTTTTTCGCTGGTTGAAGTTTTGCAGCATGTTTGTATAGATTACTGACAGCATTGTGGGAACCAGCTTTAGTCTTTTTTGCTCAATGACAGGTTTCACATCCGCACTATATGGAGTCCTTCTGGAGTTGGTCACTGTTTCTGTTAACAGTGAACTCTATGGTGAGAGGGTAGTGACGAGTTTTGTACTTGTGATAGGAATTAGTCAGCTTACATCCTTTCACATATTCTCTCACTTTAGTTGGCTGTACTGCTATTGCATCCTCCCCTAGCCCTCGCTCATCACCCCTAGCTCTCTCCCACTCCCCTACAATATACTTCCTCAGTCACTCCCCCCCCTGTCCTGCTCTCTCTCTCCCCTCGGTTGCCTCACCTCCAGCCTCACCCCTCTATTCCTCCCGCTACCCCCTCTATTCCTCCCACTCCCCCCATATAGGATGGTATACCCATCCTGGTACCTGTTATGCCAATCCTGGTACCTGGTATACCAATCCCGATACCTGGTATGCCAATCCTGGTACCTGGTATGCCCATCCCCATTCATCCCAATGAACGTTTTCTCACCCCTGGCCGGATTCGAACCTACCATCTTCAGAATAATTATAAAGTGAATGCTTTTCCACTGAGCTATCAGGCCCAGCATCAGTATATGCTTCTGTTGAATGCCTACTCCTGTACTTAGTACATCTATAACTGGGCCAATGTTATAGTACATGGACAGATCTGTTACTGGCCCAACGTTAGGGGGTGGGGTGTGGATGGGGATGTGGGTGGGGTATGGGTGGGGATGTGGGTGGGGATGTGGGTGGGGTATGGTTGGGGATGTGGGTGGGGTATTGGTGGGGATGTGGGTGGGGTATGGGTGGGGATGTGGGTGGGGTATGGGTGGGGATGTGGGTGGGGTGTGAGTGGGGGTCTGGAATGGGTGTGGAATGGAGGGTCTGTAATGGGGTCTGTAAGGGGGTGTTTGTAATGGGGGGGGCTTTTATATGGGGTTTGGAATTGGGGGGTCTAGTATGGAGGGGTCTGGTATGGGGGGTCTGGTATGGGGGGTCTTGTATGGGGAAACTGGAATGGGAGGTCTGGAATAGGGGGATTTGTAATGGGGGGTCTAGTATGTGGGAGTCTGGAATGGGGGGGGGGTCTGGAATGGGGGGGGGGGGGGTCTGGAATGGTGGGCGTCTAGAATGGGGGGTCTGGTATGGAGGATATGTAATAAGAGGAGGGGTTTCTTGTGGTGGTAGATTGGTGTGAGTCACGTCTGTAAGTGTCAATTGACAGACCAAGGTTGACTTTCAGCGTTCTGATCACAAGATTTGCGTTGACCCGCTTCTCCCCATAGAATGATTCTATTTGCAATTGGTAAAAGGATAGTAGATATTTGTGTTGATGACGGTGGTCCTGTGATGGACCATTGAGACGTGGAGAAAAGGGTTGTGCAAACAGCCATCCCACGCTATCCTGACTGACTGTAATGGCGGCAACCAGCTAAGCGGTGCGTTGCAGAGGGGGTGACACCATATCGGAATTTACGGGTAGACCCGGGTCAACTACATGCCGGATTTGTAGGTACTTTGGTGAAACTGTACTCGTAGATGACACTGAGATACACCATTCCCTGGTAAATATTGAATTTGGACTTAAATGTACGAGTTGTTTTGCTCCAAATGGCTTACGCACGAACGCGGAGTGAAAGCTTGGCGGGCCGGAATCACTCAACTGGAACAATGACAACAACAACAGACCAGGCCGGTCCGATCGAATCAGCTGATGACGTGGACCCATCCAGCAGTACTCTCCTTATGCTGGGCTCCCTTCTCTCTCGGCTAGGAGGACACGGCCTGAGAGAGTGCAGGTTCATGTAATTGTGTCGATGGCTCTGATAGGTCGAAAAGTGGTCACGTGACCCCGAGTTAGCCAAAATCTGACGAACTGGGCGTTAGGGTGAACCCGCGTCTATTCGTGACGTACAGCGATAGCGTGAGTTCGAGGCGCGGGGACCAGCGTATACTCTCCTCAAAGAAATCATTGAAAACCAGAGAAAAAGTGAGGTAAAGTTGGATTCACAATTTAAAAAACTAGATGACAGGCTGAAACAATCTGACACGAACTTTCAAAATTATATAACGACCAATGACAAAAGATATGAAGAAATGCATACTGATGTCAAAACTGTTATAGATGGTCTGCAAACCCTTAAAACAGAAGAACAAGTACTTAGAGATGACTTGAAATCGGCTAAGAATGATCTCTCAGTGACTCAGGCAGATCTGAATGATGCTAGGCGTGAACTACAACAGAAGGCGGAGGTCTTAAACAAGTTAGAAGTAAAATATAACAGGGATGAGGAGGAGGTGAAGTGTTGCATGATCATAATTGAAGGTATTGGAGAAAACTTTGGCCAAAATAGTGACCATCAGCTGATTTATTCACGACGCAAAAAGCTTAAGCATGCAAAAGAAAAATTTGAATTTGTTGGAAGAACCTATAGAAATTATAACAAAAATGATATGCGTGATTGGCTACTACTACAGAATTGGACTGATTTTGATAGTAGTGATGATCCGGACACCAAATGGGCAATCCTATTGAACAAAATTAACATCTATTTAGATAAAAACTGTCCTATTAAGCACTATAACATTACTAAGACTAAGGAAGAATGGATCACACCTCCGTTACTAGAATTAATTAAAGACAAAGATAAAGCACTGACTGTAGCTAAACGTACTGGTAATGCAGTTGATTGGGAGAATGCAAGACGGCTCAGAAATCAATGTATCAGGCGGTTAAGAAGGGCTGAATCAGATTTTATTAAAGATGAACTAAACACCAATAGAGGTGATCCCAAAAAAATTTGGGAAAATGTCTATAAGGTTCTTCCAAACAATAAGACAAATAATACAATTTTTAATTTGAAATAGGATGAAACGAATGATTTTATTAATAAAAAAGATACAACTGATTTTATTAATGAATATTTTACTAACATAGGGCATAAGCTCTCGTCTGACAATAATTCTGTATGGTCATATGATGCCATTCCATACAATATTGAGATGGAACCTATGATGACAAATGTGGACGAAGTTGTGAAGATAAGTAAGGAGATTAATATTAATAAATCTTCCTGTATTGAGAACGTCTCAGCTGAATGTATAAGAGATGCATTTTTGTCCATACCGAGTAGGATTGTAGATATTTTTAATTGTTCTTTTAGCACTGGCTGTATACCTAATATTTGGAAAGTGGCTAAAGTAACACCTTTAAGAAAATCAGGGAATACATCACATGTCACCAACCTAAGACCGGTTTCTAATCTACCAATTATTATTAAATTAATTGAAAAAATCGTACATGATAGACTATTTACCCACCTTAATCAGGGTAATAGAATAGATAACCGCCAAGGTGGATTTAGGCCTGGACATTCGACTATAGGTACCACCGCGAGGTTTTTAGATGATATTTACACTGAATTAAATCAACATAATATTACATTAGCGATTTATTTGGATTTAACTAAAGCATTTGATACTGTTAATCATGATATACTACTTAGAGAACTACGATTGAATGGTGTAAATGGCATCTCTATTATATGATTGGAAAATTATCTATCAAATCGGAAACAATACACAGTAGCTAATAAAACTAAGTCTAGTACTGGGCTGGTGACATGTGGAGTGCCCCAGGGAAGTGTATTAGGGCCACTGTTATTTTTAATTTATATTAATGATGTAGTTAATCAAATCAAGAATTGTAAAATTTCACTTTACGCTGACGATACTGTGCTATATGCATCTGGTGCAAATGCTGACCTTTTGTTTAATACTATTCAACAGAATTTGAATGCTTTTTACAAATGGTGTTACAAAAATAGACTTACTATAAATTGTAAAACTAAATACTAAAATATTGTTTATATGGTATGCGTTCTGATGTTAGGAGAAGTAAGGAACATAATCATCGATTAATTTTGAACAATGTTGTCTTGGAAAGAGTGTGTTCTTATAAATACCTAGGTTTTACTCTAGATGAACATTTAAATTTTAATAAGCATTTTAATGAATTATTTAAACAACTGTTTTTTAAGTTATTTACATTCTCAAAGATTCGTAAGTATCTGACTAAATGTGCTAGTATTATGGTATTCAAGTCAGCATTTTTACCTTTTTTAGAATATGGCGCTGTAATTTATAATGGATCAACTAGTGCTAACCTTGATAAATTGGAAAGGTACTTCTATAGAGGCCTTAGAATTTGCTTATCTGCAGACAATTATGTATCACGTAATATACTATGTAGGGATTGTAATATAGCACACTTGCACGATAGATATATCTTACATGTAAAATTATTTATGTATAAACAACTTTGTCATAAAGAATTATTGAACGTAACTGGTGTAAACACTAGAATGCAAGGTGCCCCAAATTTTAGGATGTTAAAACCGAATTGTGAAAAATCAAAGATGAACATTTACTATAGAGGTGCTAAGATTTGGAATCAACAAACAGTTGGTATTAGAAACACTAATACATTTGTTGAATTTAAAAATACTTTAGTGAATACCTTAAGAAATATTGTCAAAAATCTGGAATGATTATTTCTATGGCTTTACATGTATCATGTTGGTGAGGCTATAACCTGTTCTCTTTGTAGAGTTGAATATTTTTTATAAAGGTGTTAGATAACACATAAGTTTAAGTATATGTTATCTTTACTAAGTCAATGTATAACACTATGTTAGCCCAGCGGTGTATTTTCCGTTATTTTATATAATGACATACATGGTGATTATTGAATTATATTATTGGCATCGTTTTATCTTTATATCTCGATGTAACTCAGGTAGAAATGGGAGACAAGTTTCATGTAAGCTTAATTTTTGCCTGAATAAAAAACTGAATCAAAAAAAAAAAAAAGTATGGTCATAGTACGCTTCGCCTCAGTCCCCAGTTGGCAATCAGATGAAATCAGTTCGCCAGGGCATGAGAAGCTGAGGGTATGTTGATCATGGTTGACTAAGACTACCAGAATGACTAACCATTTTTTGAAAATTTTGTGGGTGGGGTGTGGAAGAGGTGTGTATATTGCAGAGTTGTTGTTCTTAACAATAAATGGGGAGATCCATCTTCATCATGCATTTGCTATTCCTTAGTATTTATCTTAAGTTCTTACTAATTCATGAGTCATTTAATTGTCAGCTCTTTAAGTGGAAGAGATTCTAAGTATGGGGGCTGGTTTCCACACAAAGAACACTCGCTTGGCAAGAGGTAAATTCATTTATATCCACCCAAGATACATATCAGTAATTTTGTCTCATCCATACACAGCAATCCTTCACATATATCCATACAACATCAGTGACATTCCAACCATGTATAGTTCACAATTATCTTCCCCGTCCGAGGACCATTGTTACCCATACTTTTATGGAAGCGTTGCTTTCCCAGTCAACCAACACCAGAGTCTAGTACAGTAGCTCCGGTGTGGTCCAAGTACTCAGTCCGTAAGGTTAACTCCTATGTTGAATAAGCCCTTACTGTTCACCTGTTACTTCACCTATTACTCCCATCTATGCTTCTTGAAGGTCTGCTCACTCATCCCTAGTCTCATCCTCTTATATAGTGTTCGGCCACATACAGGCATCATGCTAATATATCCTCTCACCTAACTATCATTAATCACATATATACTTTATTTACACAGTAATCTGAAGGTGTTTCTACCTTTTATCATTATGTTTGTATTACCATAGTTAGTCATAGTGTCCCCTCTACTCTTACACTCATCCTTTCTCCAAAATAACGTTCCCTAACAGCCTTTCATTGCACTTACTGCCCTGTACCTGTGTCTACCTGTATCGATCGGCTCTTCTCACACCTAGGACTTATGAGCTAACTTCAGTTACTATTGCGTCCACATGGAGCGGCCCAGACGAGGCCTCCTATACTGACTAAGCAACGACAACACTAGCGCCACCTGGTGCTTTCTACTGCAACAAGAGTTTCATAGATTCACAATGCCCCATTCCCATATTCGAGAGATTTACAATATTTACCATATATTTTAGGAGAATATTAATTGTATTTTGACTTAAGTGCATGCATGACTTCAGTGCAATGGTGAAAATTAGGCTAATTTACCAAATATCGAAGTAATTCCGTGATTTATTCTGATTTACTCTGGTGACAGCAATAATTAGCTTAATTCATTAAAATTTAAGACGAAGATCCAAGATAATTCCGGGATTTATTTAGATTTATTCCAGTGACAGCAATAATTAGCCCAATTCATTAAAAAAGATATGGAAGACAGCCCAGTGATCCTGGGCCCTGATTGGTCAGTGGTTGCAGTAGTAAGTGGGGTCTGGGTTTGCACTGAAGTCAAGTGCAATTTATATTCTTTAAGTATACGATAGATATTGTAAATCTCTCAAGTATGGCAAGTGGACATTGTAAAACGATGAAGCTCGTGTTGTAGTAAAAAGTGCCAGACGGCGCTTGTGTCGCTCGTAATTGTAATTGTAGTGTCAGCTAACATGCGGCATTGTGATTGCCGTGTACCCGTTTCAACTCGTAGGTACGCATGTACTTGCTACTGTTTTCTAGAATAAACGCTGCATGCTACTCTCGCCCAACCGTCAGCCACATTGTTGATTGTACCTAATCAAACTTCACAAGTTGAGTTAATCTAACATGAAGATATAACATGGTATCAGAATAGAGGACTTTATAAGAGTACAGTGCATCTTTTGAACAAATTTTTGGCAGTTGTAACTCTGACAAAACTAGAGAAAAGGTTAGTTGAAGATGGAGCATTTCAAGCCACCCAGCCATTTTAAACCCAGCTCAGATGACAACATTGCACAGGCCTGGAAGGACTGGAAGCAATAGTTTAGTATATTCTTAGTGGCAGCTGAGAAGAGGGACTCCCCAACTATACCAAAGTGTTTAACAAGTTCACTTTTGCTAATGCTGATGCCAAGAAAGACCCGAAAGTAGTGTTAGAAAAATTTGATGAATATTTTGAGCCAAAGAAACTGGTCAAGTCGTACATCACCAGGTTTCAGCAGAGGGTCCAGGAACCCAGTGAGACTGCTTCTGAGTATATCAGTGGGCTGAGGGCCTCCCACTGTGAGTTCGGCGACCTTGAGGACCAACAAGTAGCTGTGCAAAAAAAGGAAATGGCGCGCTACTGAGTAAACACGCACCGGCTGACCGCTCTACGAAGAAAAATACCTTTGAATGCTTGCGAGTGAACTGATTGTGACGTTGCAGAAGTACTTTTAAACCCGCAAAACGTGATATTTACATGGTATTTCGCATCTTTTACATTGGATATTGTGATAATATGCCACCCAAAGGCTCACATAGGGGAGGGTCAAGTTCAAGGCCGGACGCTACCGTAAACAAAGCACCTGTATCAACTGACAGTGAGAAGCCTGAACATGACTCCGGATCAGAGGGCGATACAGAAAATGAGGTTGGTGATAATGAAGATATTGTAGAGGAACTTCCAGACCATGATCCACTACTTCAAATTTTGCAAAAATGGCGGCAACCAGCTAACCACACGGCAACACACGCTCTGATCATTTACGGGTTTATTGGTGACTTGTTGGCGGATTTAGTGAGGGATAACCCCGGGGGGGCTTATCGCGCTATAACTACAGAGCGTATCCCGGTATCCAGGTTGGTTGCTAAGTGAACCACGTGATGCGCTGATGACGTCACTAGAACGTCGCCATCATTTGATCTGAGACGCGGCCGGAGAGCTGCTGAAAAAACTTGGATATTATGGGGAAAACCCCAGTCAAAAATTGCCGTAAATGCCTCTCAGTGCATCGGTACCCATGGGGGCAGAAGTGTGCTCGCTCGCAGGAGTCTTTTTACGTGGATGATAAAGAGAATTCTTCAATGGGAGCCGACGAAAACACTGCGCCCGGTCGGGGCGCTGGGGCGTCACCTCCGATAAACAACGCTGCGAACGTTAGTCTTTCTGAGTTCAAGGCTCTGGAGAAAAGATTGAAAATGCTGGAAGAAAGGGCTAGAGACAACGAGGATTCACTATCATCTACCTCGGAAGCAACCCCTAATCCGGCTAAGCGTTTCAAGAAATCTGCCGCCAGACCCAAGGATTCTAACCGTTCGGCGGTTAGTGACAGTGACAGCGACTCGAGGTGCGCTGACAGCTCCGATGATTCTTCTCCTGTCAAGTCTAAGGCAGGTAACTCATCTAGATCGGCTAAAAAGAGCAAGAAATCACGCTCCAAGAAGTCATCCGCCTGCAGTAAAACAAGGATAAGTAGTGACTCGGACTCATCTGCCGAATCTTCCTTCAGCTCGGCGAGTTCTACGTCAAGTTCCTCGGACACTGACAACGGTTCCGACAAGAAAAAGAGCAAGCGTAGACAGAAATCCAAGGGCAAGCCTAAACGCAAGAAACGAACCAACCATGGTCAACGGGTCTCGAAGAAGTATTGTCATTCGAAATACACTGACAAGGGTGAGCGTGTCCAGAGTTTTGAGCATCTTATGGTAGTTTCTATTAGAACCATTAGGAAAGCTTATGCATCAGGGAAAGATCTCGATGGAATTCTTAATCACGTTGAGTTGTTAGCTGACAAAGCGGACACGAAAGTGTACAGAGTAGATACGCTCATAGCGTATGACAACACTGTTAGATCGGCTGCAAATTGTATGGGTTTTTCCCAGTTCGGTAGCGTAGACACGTCTAATGTCTTAAAACATTTTGCATATGACGGTACAAACAACGCACAGAAAAGTAAGAAAAGGGACCACCCTATCACGCCTATGAAGTACTGTTACAAGTTTAATAGTCCGGAGGGTTGTAGCAAGCAGGCTTTAGAGTGTAACTACAGGCACGCATGTTCAAACTGTAACGAACCGAGTCACATTAAGCAAAGTTGCCTCAGGGGCAAGGGGGCCCAACCGCTATGGAACAGAGTCCCCTCAAAGTGATGTGTTCAACCCGATAATCTTACTGTCACAGATGTTTTGTTAGGTCAGTCTGATCCTGTAGAACCCGAGGTGGTAAATGTGGTTCCTGCCGATGCTCATTTAGGCATCAATGAAGACAGTCTAACTTCTGTGACACTTGGGTCACCAGCTGTTTCCTATACAAATGTTGACGAGTTAGTTGGCGATGTTAAGCCATTTGTTTCACTGTGCTGTCAAACTAATAATGTTGACGAAAGGGTGTGTGAATCCAGTGTGCATGACATGGGGGATATTGTTTTTTCTCCCCCACCAAGTAAAAAAGGTAGGGTTATTGGGGTATATCCGGAATGTATAAATGGTACGTGCAATTGTGTTAACCTTATTGGTGGAACCCCCTCCCAGCTGAAGCCTTGTAGGGCCGCAGCCCATTTATGGTCTCAGGAATGTAACCTTGAAGAGGGGGAAAAGTCTCTCCTCTGGAATGGCCTCTGTGAGGGTTTCGGAATCGTTGATGATGACTGTCATTCCGAATATTTTTGTGTTAACTATAACTCCATCACTGAAGGTAGTTTCAGTGAGGAGATGAACATCCTCCTCAGTAAAGAGATATCGGAGGATAAAGTTTCCCTTGCAGCGTCAACTCCAAATTGTGTCCATGCATTAGGGGGGGTTGAGAAGGCAAATGGTAAGCTGAGGCCCATCACCGACTGCAGCAAGCCCGACTATATATCAATTAACAATTTTATGACAACAACGTGTGAAAAATTCAATTACAACTCCGTCGATACAGTTTCTCAGATTTTGAATATCAACGATTACATGGCTGTGCTAGATATCGAGAGTGCTTACAGGTCGGTGAATATAGACCCCGATCATTATCAATTCCAGGGCTTGTCTTGGGATTTCGGCGATGGTCCTCAACTGTATACAGACCGAAGGTTATGTTTTGGTCTGAAATGTGCCCCATACATATTTGATGTAATTTCAAGGTTTGCGGTGAGCATGTCCAATAGCAGAGGGGCAGTTAGAGTCGTGAATTATCTGGACGATTTTATTGTCTTAGGGGAAACAAAAGACGAATGTGACCGAGCCCTGAAAATTGTATTATCTTGTTTAAGGTCACTGGGTTTCAGTATTTCCTGGAAGAAAGTCTCGTCCCCATCAAGAAGGTGTACCTTTCTCGGTATTGAAATAGACTCCTCCAATATGACCCTTTCTCTACCCAATGATAAAATCTCAAAATTGTTGAATACCATCGATTCTCTAGAGAAGAAAGTTTTCTTATCAAAGAAGGACCTCGAGAGGGTGGGAGGCTTGGTGTCTCATTGTGCAACAGTCATTCATGGGGGGAGAACTTTCAGTAGAAGAATTTTTGATTTGGCTATGTCTTGCAAACGGGGTTCAAGGGTGAAAATGAATGATGAAATCAGGGAGGACTTTAGGTGGTGGAGGAAATTCGCAGAGATTTTCAATGGCACGGCAAACATCATCAAAAAATCTAAGTCAGTCGATATAATCTCCGATTCATCAGGGTCAGGTTTTGCAGCATGGTGTGATACAGATTGGTGTTATGGTGGATGGGACGATGGCTTTTATGAATCTTCTCTAAATGTACATGATCATGCTCTCAGCCCCCCAGTCTTCTCAGAGTGTCCTATGAATATAAATGTATACGAATTGTGGCCAATTGTGTTAGGCCTAAAACGGTGGGGGCCCTCAAATAGAGATTCCAGTATTCACCTCATCACGGACAACACTCAGGTGATGTACCTGATCAACAGCGGTCGCAGCTCAAACAAAACGTGTATGTCTTGGCTGCGGGAGATATTCTGGCTATGCTTTGTCTATAATGTAGAGATTTATGCTACCTATGTTAAATCTGCAGACAATATTTTGGCCGACGCTTTGTCGCGTTTCAACGATGAGGCCAAGTTAACAGTGGTTAAGCAATTACTTTCTAGCCATGAAATGTGTTGTAATAATTATTTCAGGGATACCAACGGGAATGATCGAGGAGAGAATCAGAGACCTAAACAAGAACGCTGCGTCGGCCAGCACCAATAGGACTAGACAATGCCAAAGGAACTGTTTCTTGGAATTCTGTGGCAGTTACGGTCACAACCCAGAGAATTATTCTACATCTGTCATAGTCCGCTTCATCGCCTACTTATCCATGTTTATGACTTTTTCATCGATAACTGCCTACCTATCAGGGACTTCGTATTACCTGAAGTCAGTAGGCTCAAGAGGGATAGATTTCTCCAACTTCAAGATAAGTGAGGCCTTAAAAGGAGCTAAGAGACTGTCCACCCCTGGCAGGGGTCCTGCGCTGCCTCTGTCCATTATACACTTGCATCGTATTTATGAATGTCTAAACTTGTTACGTTACAATGATATTGTTTTTTGGGGTGCTTTAACCCTGGGTTTCCGTCTTCTCTTGAGATGTTCTAATTATTGCTTCTCAAAACATGTACTCCGAGTAGGTGACATTATTGTGGAGCCTTGGGGGCTCTCTGTTATTATTAAATCTTGTAAGACCAAGCAACAGAGGGATAATTCTGTAATTTTACCAGTTTATGCTAATCGTTTTTCACCATTGTGTCCTGTTTACTGGGTAGAAGAAATTTTAAGGTTGTCGAATCCAGTCCATGACTGTCAGGTGTTCCGCGTGCGTAAAGGCGGAAGTTACTCGCCTCTCACAGCTAATCTGTTCAATGAGAGACTTAGGGAAACCCTGAGGGCGGCAGGCTTTGACCCCTCAGGTTTCTCCTCCCACAGTGTAAGACGTGGGGGGGCCACACACATGTCACAAAGTGGGTTCACTCACCAGGACATTATGTCTAGGGGTCTTTGGCGTTCCACTTGTGTTTTCAAATACATCTCGGAATCTGAGCATTCGAAATTAATTAAGGATAAAAAATTTAGTTCTAGTCTAGTGAACTAGACTTGTTTGGGCGTTTTGGGTGTGTTTGTTATCTCGTATTAGCCCAAACCCGTCTTGTGTTTGTCTGTGAGTAGCGTACAGTCAGTTATGTGAGGGATAACCCCGCGGGGGCTTATCGCGCTATAACTACAGAGCGTATCCCGGTATCCAGGTTGGTTGCTAAGTGAACCACGTGATGCGCTGATGACGTCACTAGAACGTCGCCATCATTTGATCTGAGACGCGGCCGGAGAGCTGCTGAAAAAACTTATTTGTTTCTGAATAAAGGTGTGTTTGTTATCTCGTATTAGCCCAAACCCGTCTTGTGTTTGTCTGTGAGTAGCGTACAGTTAGTTATAACGTTTAAAACTGGTACGAGTCCCTACTAAGACCCAAAGAACATTGACGAGCTGTCTATTACTCATATATTAGTGGATTTCTATCACATTTGCGAGGGAAAACATCATGTTAGCAGCGAGCGGAAGGACGCGGAGTAAAAACAAAGAAGGCCGAGGTCAGCAGAGCGGAACAGGGGAAACAATAACACCGCAGCTACCGAGCGATAATACAGACTCCGACGAAATGCAGGCGAGTGACGAGGAGGACGAAGAAAATAAGGTCACAAATGAATCTCTCCTTTTCCAAATCTTAGAAAATCAAAAAACAAACAAAACAAGTATTGAAAAGCAACTTGGAGATCTTGATTCGAAGTTAACTAAATCAAATGCCACCATTGAACAATACATCACGAAAAATGATAAACGCGTTGATGATCTCTCAGACAAAATTACAACAGCTATTGCAGATCTAAAATCATTGAACAATGAAGTAAAAGAGCTACGGGAAGAACTCCACGCTGCTAAAAATGACTTGACGGGTACACAACAACAGTTGGAGGACGCCAAAAAAGATCTGTATGAGAAGAGTGAACTATTAGAAAAACTGGACAAAAAATACATTTTTGACGAGGAGGAACGACGTAAACATTTGTTAATTCTAGACGGGGTCAAAGAAAACATAGGAAAAAACCCACGGGTAATCACAAATCAACTTCTTGATGACTTGGGTATTGATCACGTCGACGATGACATTCACCTTGTGTATAGGCTCGGAGTGTTAAACCCAGAGGCGACGAGACCAAGATCGATCAGGATTGAATTCAACAAACCAACATTCAAGTCAAGTGTATTCAAAAATATAAGTAAACTCAAAAACAATCCTGTGTGGCAAAATATTCAAATTTCAGACTCCCTCTCCCAGGAACAACAAAGTCAAAGACGAGACCTGAGATGTCTATATGCAGCAGGTAAAGCACGTAAATTAAATATCAAACTCAAAGGAAATCATCTTGTTATTGATGGTGTGCGAAATTATAGATTTATCCCTGAACAATCAGATACTGGAACGAGTATGTTCATATAAATACCTGGGTTTTGTTCTTGATGAAAACTTGACTTTTAACAAGCATGTTACTGAATTATCAAATCAAATATCGTATAAATTGTTTATTTTTACCAAGATTAGACGTTATATAACTGAATATGCTAGTATCATTATATTTAAGTCAATGTTCTTACCGCTTTTTGAGCATGGTGATATATTATACAGAGGTACTACTCAAAAAAATATTGAGCGGATTGATAGATTATTTTATAGATGTTTACGCGTCTGTATGAATGATAGAAATTTATCAAGGATTGATTTGTGCAATGCCTGTAGGATATCGCCGCTTCAAGAAAGATATTATAGTCATTTACTTAATTTTATGTATAACTATCGTGACTGTATTGAATTTAGGAAATATCCTATAATGCAGACAAGATTACATGATGCTCCTGTTTTTAAAACATATAAACCAATCTATGAAAAATGTAAAATGAATGTGTTTTATAGAGGTGCTAATTACTGGAATGCCCAACCTGCAGATATAAGAAATATTGAAACGAAAAAACTATTTAAGAATAAGCAAAAATGTCTTTTAAAGGAAGCATTTATTAATGCATAACTTGTGATTTCTTTTGTTTTGTCTTTTAATATGTACATGTTAAATATCGATTGATGTTCTTTTCATCTTTTATATAATGAAATTGTGTTGACTTACTAGTCTTAGTGATGGTGCAATGTACGTTATATTAATTATTCTGTTGGTACAATCTCTGGACTATGTGAATTATTATGTAACTATCCTATACACAAAACCTGTGATAAGTGTATAATTCTTGGAATTAGATCATCCTAGACTCACAGACAGAGAAGTGAGACAAGTTCTATGTAACTTATTTTTTGTCTGTATAAATAAAAGAAATCAAAAAAAAAAATAACCAGAAGAGCGCTGCTAAATCATCAAACAAAAGATTCAATAAAATTGAAAAAAAACTTGAAGAATACACAGTCATCTTTTGAAAAACTTGTCACGGAAAATGAAGAACCACTGGGTAAACTAAATTCTGATATTCAGGCCAACAAATCAGAATTAGATGACATGAAGAAACGGATGGATAAGCTTACGGACGAATTAGAAAAAAGTAATGTGCAGGTACAAAAATTAAATGATGATCTGTTATCCATGGATGAAGAACTCAGGGCCAAGGCGAAAACAATAAATAAGTTAGATGACAAGTACATCAAGACAAAAATGAAGAAAACAAGAAGACCTTGATCATAGATGGTGTAGATGAAAGGGATTTTAAGCGACCGAGGCAGGTAGTAGGAAATTAAAAGACTTGGAAATCGATCACCAGGACTCAGATATCCATGCTGCCTACAGGATTGGACCGTTAAAAGATGGGATATCCAGGCCAAGATCCATAAAAGTCATCTTCTCCTCAGGAAATGTGAAAGGGAACATTTTCAAAAACATTGAAAAATTAGGCAAAATAGATTCATGGAGGGGGGTGAGACTTTCAGATAGCTTATCTCCATCAGAATTAAGGGAACAGGCTGACCTTAGGAGTATTTTTGCCTTCGCAAAAGCAAAGGGGTTGAATTAAAAACTAGGGGCAGTGCAATTATTATAGACAAGATCAGGTACACGCATCAAGACATCAATAAATTACCACATGGTCTTAATATGGCAGAAATCAAGACTGTACCAGTTGAAGATGGGATAGCCTTTCAGTCTTCATTTTCTTATTTGAGTAATATGTATCTCTGCCCAATTCAAAGACAACGGGATTGAATATAAATCTGCAGAACATTTTTATACGGCAGAATTTGTGCGATATCATGATAGGCAAGACTTACTCAAGGATGTTCTGGCAGCAGAAAGTGGATATGAGGCAAAAGCATTGATAAAGGGTATCAAGGCAAAAACAGATGGCATGAGGCGAAAACAAAAATAATGCGAACAATCATAACGCTCAAGTTTGATCAAAACGATAGCCTACATGAAAAACTTATGGAAACCACAGGATTTCTGTATGAAGCCACCCGTAATAAAGACTTTGCCTGTTGCATGTCGCTGGCTCAAGCCAAATACATTTTTAAAAAAAGACAGTATCCCAGGAAAAAACATTTAAGGCACTTTATTGTGTGCATGAGTATAGGGACACCTGACGTGGTTAATTTCAGTGTTGTAATAAGAGTAGCAGTATACGATGAGTGTCCTTCTGTGTGTATCGAAGCATTAAATCACCTTTCAGAGTGGCGACCTATATATTTATACTGTTATGCTTGTATGGAGGCGTGGGAGTTAACACTATGAGTGCCTTTTGAAGGTATTGAAGCGTGACTGACTGCATTTGAGAGAGGACCTATATATAAATACTGCAAGAATTGTATGTAAATACGGAATTGACTATAATGAAGTGTCTTGACCCACTGTGTTATAAAACTGCTTTGTGTTATTATGATTCCCTTTTCTTTAGAATTAGCTTTCTTTTGTAAAGATAAATAATCAATTATGGAACAATATTTGCCAGATTGTATTGTTTACTTAAGTAACTATGATGCTCTTGACAATCCCTGGAGGCATGATAAGCTGATTCCAGATTGATTTAATTGTAAAACATAATGTCTATATTAAAAGCTGGTTTGATGTACTTTCATCTGTTGTGATATTTCTTTTTAGAATTGAATGTATAACATAGAAAATATAGTTTATGGGAGGGGTTTACATATCGGACATCTTAATATTAGGAGCTTACCAAGTAAATGGGAATTGTTTAAATCCCAGTTTGCCTCGAATACATTAGATATATTGGGATTATCTGAAACATGGTTGAATCATAAATTACCTGACACCCTCTTTCACTTATCAGATGATAATAATATTGTCAGAAATGATAGAAAATGGTCAGATTTAAATTCCAATAATCTTAAAAAGGGAGGCGGCGTAGCTCCTTATATAAAGAAAAATCTCAATTATACGATAACTGATTTTGAAAACTGTACACGTAGTACTAAAAATATAGAATGTCAATGGATACTTGTAAAATACCCAAACTCCAAAGATATCATTATTGGTAACCTCTACAGACCCCCCCAAGGCAACATTGCTGAATTTTTAGAAATCTTAGAAGAATTCTTTACTTATTTTCAGCTTAGGAATAAGGAACTTATATTGATGGGAGATTTTAATGTAGATATGCTGGCCAAAAAAAACTCTGATACAATTAAATTAAAGGAAATTATTAAAACATATGGTCTAAGGCAAATAATAGATGAACCAACTCGCTATTCAAGTGCCAAAAATAGTTGCATAGACCTGTTAATTACTAATTCCAATCAAATTAAAATTTCCAAGGTGTGTAACATGAATATAAGTGATCATGAACTCATAGTAATAACACGTAAGAAAGTCCCCAAAAGAAGGAAAAAATGTAAATTTACGGGCAGAAGTTATAGAAATTATAATAAGGAAAAGTTCAAAACAAATGTATTACAATCAGATTGGACAGCATATGATATATCAAATGATATGGATTTTAAATGGAATGAATTATTAAGCATTATACGATTGCATTTAGATGTTATGTGTCCACTTAGGAATTTTAATATCAAACAAATTAAGGAGCAATGGTTGTCACCTCAATTGCCACCTGAACTAATACGAGATAAGGATGAAGCGTTAAGGACAGCCAAAAGATCTGGAGATGCTGAGCAATGGAAAACTGCAAGATTAATAAGAAATAGATGTATAAACAGATTAAAGCAGGCTCGAAGTAAAGAAGATTTCGAGATTGATATGAATGACTCTAAAAGAAATTTGCAAAATATACAAAAATTGTTACCTTCTTCCAGAAAATCTAATGATAACGATTTTACCTTATTTGATAAGGACAGAAACTCTTACGTGGACATAGAAAATACTGCTGACTATATAAATGATTTCTTTGTGAATATTGGTCCCGAGGCCAGGCATCCCGAGGTCAGGCGCCCCCAGGTCAAGCCCACCACGGTCAGCCGTACCGTGGTCAACAGCAAGCCTACCAGAGTGGGTGCTGCAACTGTGGTCTGGTGCACGGACCTCGTCAGTGCCCCACCTATAACAGGAACTGCAACAGGTGTCACTCGTTGGGTCACTTTGCTTAGTGCTGTACAAATAAACATGTTAATCTTGCTGAGCATGAACTGTATGACGATAATGTGTATTATGAAAGAGGAAATTACGATGACTCTTTTGCAGATGACCCCAAGATGAGCAGCTGTAACAAAGAGATGGAGACGTTGACAGTGTATCCCACTGAAAAGTGTGGGGTCAAACAGGTGCATTCTGTTCAAAATGATGTTATGACTGTGAACTTTCATACTACACGTAACAATGTTTTATAGTTTAAGATAGATACTGCAGCTGAATGTTCGATTTTGACAAGATGGGCAACAAACCTAAACTCAGACCAAATAAAGCAGTGATCAAAGGTATTTCAGGTACATCGTCCAAGGCATATGGGACAGTAACTATCCCTGTTACTCATAGAGGTGATGCTGTTTGTATTGACTGTGAAGTTGTTGATGTGAACTGCCCAAATTTGTTGTCTGAGTCAGAGAGTCTGCGTTTAAAGTTGGTTAAAAGAATTAAACTTAACAAGGCGGGTCCAAAAGTAGATGAGGGGATACCCGACAGTGCCCAGGAAGTTTATTCTAAGTATAAAGATGTTACTCAGGGAATAGGCAAAATTCCGGGGAAATATTCTTTGAAATATGATGAGAATGCCCAGCCCATTGCCCACCTACCCTGCCCCATTCCTGCAGACCTGCGCGACTGATGAAAAAGAAATAAGATCAGATGGAGGACCTGAACATAATTCAGCGAGTCTCTGCAGGAGCGCCTACCCCATGGTGTAGCGCGTTGCACATAGTACATAAAAAGAGCACCTCGCAAGACAAAGATGTGAGAGTAACAATCGATCCCCGAGATCTGTACAAAGCGCTTTTACGCGAGTATCACCCAATGAACTCAATAGAGCAAGTTACAATGCGAACAAATGGTTCAAAATTTTTCACAGTGTTAGACACTAATATGGGATACTTCCAGATTGAGCTTACTGATGAAAGCCAAGATTTAACCACCTTCAACACTCCGTTCGGGAGATATAAATATTTGTGTCTACTGATGGGTATCTCGTCAGCCCCTAAAATATATTGGCGTGGATGGGCGAAATGTTCGCTGACATAGGAGGAGTCTAAATCATCATGGATGACATTCTCATCCATGCTCCGACGTTAGAGCTTCACAACAAGTGCCTTGAGTGTGTTCTGAAAAGATGTTGTGAGAAAAATCTCAAACTGAATCCAAAGAAAAACCAAGTTGTGCACCAAGAGTGTTGAGTACATTGGTCATGTTTTGTCAGATGAAGGAGTCAAGATTCATAGCAAGAAAGTGAAAGCCGTGGTAGATATGCCTGAGCCGACTTCTATTGAGAACGTACACACCTTCGTAGGTATGGTTACGTACACTTGTAAATTCTTACCAAACTTATCGTCGGTAACTGAGCCACTCCTTGAGCTTATCAAAGAGAGTAACCAGAAGGTGGTTTCATATTTCACTTCGATGAGCTGCACAGACAGAGCTTCGAAGAGCTAAAACGCATGATGACGAACACGCCGATCACAGTATCATGCGACACATCGCAGTCTGGACAAGATGCAGTCCTGATGCAAGGTGACAAGTCACTAGCTTACCCGTCAAAGTCGCTAACAAAGACAGAAAACGCGTATGCTAAAATCGGGAAAGAACTGTTAGCCATTGTATTCGCATACAAAAAAACCCGCATATTTGTACGGCCGAGATGACGTCACCATGGAAATGGACCACCTACCATTGGTCAGAATCTTTGAGAAACCTCTACATCAGGTTCCACTGCGACTGCAGAAGATGAGACTTAGTCTCCAACACTACACATTCAAACTAGTGGGGAAGTCAGGGAAAGATATCCCTGTCCCAGATGCGCTGAGCTGAGCCTTCTGCCAGACACGAACAAAGGTCTGATGGATAGCACATTTTACGATGTTTACGTGATGGAGGTGAAAGGCGTGTGCGACACCAAGAACAGCTGTTCGAAGAAACCAGATGCAGCCAAGCGTTACAGAAACTAGTGCAAGTCGCAAGATCCCACTGACCCGAACATCATTCGCAGCTAGAGCCAGAAGTCCGCGTCTATTTTGGCACGCAAGAGGAAATTTCGGAAGTCGACGGAATTCTCTTTAAGGGAGAATGCGTAATTATCCCCACAAGTATGCAGTGCGAAATGTAACAGATCGTACATGAGAGTCACCTTGGTACGGTCCGCTGTAAACAGCTAGTGTAAGATATTATGTACTGGCCTGGCATGAACAGCCAAATAGAAGATATAGTTTCTAAATGTCACATTTGCCAAACGCACAGAAACCAGCAGCAGAAAGAACCGGTGAAGCCAAGCCAAGTTCCCCCAGGACCAAGGAGTATTCTCTTCACAGATCTCCTTGATTGGAACGGTGTCATGTATTTAGTCGTAATTGACTACTATTCAGAATTTATTGAGGTCGAAGATCTCAAAATTTGACACCAAAAAGTGAAACCGTGATTGAGAAACTCGCCAAGTTATTTTCTGTATATGGCATTCCCCACAAGTTGATCATAGATAACGGTCCACAATTTGTCAGTTTTAAGTTCAAGTGCTTTGCTACAGATTTAAACTTCCAGCACGGAAACAGCGAGCCCCTATCGTCACAAGGCTAATGTTATGGTAGAACGCGCTAACCAGACTGTCAGACATCTTATCGAAGAGTGTCAGGAAGATGGCAAAAGTTTTTATCTAGTGTTGCTCAACCTATGCAACACACCACGTCATGCTGAGACAGTATGTGTTCTGATGCCCTCCAGATAGGCCCCAGTGCCAGGTCTAATTCAAAAGGTATTAGGACAGCGGCAACGCTGGAGGGCCTGCCACAGCCCAGGGATTTCACCAATTGCCAAACCCACTGTCCCTAGGGTTCCCCTGGATGGGGAAAAGGTTTTCCACAAAGGAGAGCCACTAACTCACCTATGGGGGATGTGTTTTGACGCCCTCCAGATAGGCGGGATAGGCCCCAGCGCCAGGTCTAATTTAAAAGGTATTGGGACAGTGGCAGTCTACTCAAGGACAATTGAGCCACTATAGAACTAGTGTTGAGATTTGTTTGAAACTCCATACAGTAAGATCTTACCCAGACCGGTACCAAAAATGCAAAAAATAATGAGTGGTTTTCTACTAAAGTAGTTTAAATATATGTTAATTATTCAAAAATAATCTTGCAAAACAGATTTTAAAATGTGATTTTAGGTACCAATTATTTTGATCAGCCTAATGCTTTAGATAGATGTGTTTATGTTATCTCAAGTGAAAGAGAAATACTTTTGTGAAATTTAATGATGCATATATATTTTGGAAAGTTTGCCAAATTAACTATTTCAAAAATACAAAAATTCAAAAATAAAGTTCCACACACACACAAAAATTTAAATTAGAAAATTGCCCTAAAAGTTTTATCACAAGCATATAGATGTAGGCTATCAAATTCAGCAAGAAAAATGGGGGTCACCATGCTAGTTTGGCCAGCAGAGCTGAATACCCATATAACAATAAAACTAGAAAATGGCTTAAAATGGGAATTTATTTGTTTTCCCATAAATTCACTAGATTATTTACTTTTAACATATTTTAAATGTTCTATGTTATAGCTGATAGAACCTATATAGATATACGGAAGGAATTGTAGTTTTACAAAATTTGTAAAATCTCTTGATAATTAGTCTTGTTTCAGAGATACGGGAGGAATTGTAGTTTTGCAAAATTTGCAAAATCTCTTGATAATTAGTCCTGTTTCACCATCAATATAATTATCTAGAAAGAATTCATTTGACAAATTTTCTATTTCATATTTGAATCAATGTAACTATGATTATTAGAGAATACATTTATGAAATAAACACAACATAATTATAGCCTGCTCTCTGGAAGGCGTGAGACCAAGTTATAGGTACTGTGATCCCCACCACTGAAACCAACAGGTTATACATTAGGTGTCAGCAGTGTGTGAGGAAGTTACACCACTCCAATTTTATATCCATATACGCCATTCTTTTTAAAGGTGGCGCCCCTCTTGAGTGTAATATGAACCCTGGTTAGGGGAGTGCTGTGCAGTTTAATCTACAGCAGAGACCACTAGGCTTGGTGCAGAACCAAGTGACAATTGGTGCCTATTCAGGTGGTCAAGTACCTGTGCCCATTTGTAGTATATGGAATGTGTATATGGGGAGGGGGAGGGTAATTGTAGTTGTGCTAAGTCAGGCCCATACCAAGTCTTCTTGATGAGTACCTGCAATTAACTTGTTTTTAGTGTTGACCTCCTTCCAAATAAGAGGCTAGTAAAACTCAAAGAATTCAATAATGTACCTAAACTACATATGTTATCATAATTACTATTAGGTTACTTTTCGCAAAGAACAGGAGTTTTTGCCTACTAATATGAGTGCTAAAAGTGGTAAATTTGCTTTCTTGTTGGTGTATCAGTCACATGTAGACAAAAAGTTCAAAATTGTCCTTCTGTTGGCCTATATGAAATGCACTGACCCAGGGTGGTGGGCTCCCGCCACCTTGGTCTGCTGCACAGTAAGTCTGCACTGTGCAGGGTGATAAGAAAGGTGTATAGATCCTCATTTATATGTGAAATATTATTGAGTATTACTGCAAAATTTGAAAAACATTAACCCTTTAGCCCCCAATCCGGCCATAGCCGCCCGAGGGTAGTTTCCCCAATTCGGCTGTAGCAGCCCAGAAAAACAGAAATTTTTCCATAATTTTCCAAAATTATTCAAAGCATAACATCCTCGCGACTATTCAACACCAAAGATGACCAATATATCGTTCAAAAGCTGATTTAATTTCAGTAACAATGCTCCAAACAAATGTAACAAACTCCTATTTCTATATTTTTAATTGATAGGGTTGGGTCAGCCTTTGAACCTCATCACTTAAATGGAATTTCGGATGGAAATCCATGGAAATCCTGGGGAAATCCATCAATTAATAAAAGCAATCTCTGGGGTCTAAAGGATTAAAGGACTTTCAATTTTAAGATACAGTAGTCCCCCTCACCAGCGGCCATCCCTGGGGAATCAGAAAAGTGGCCGCTCATGAGGGGTGGCCGCTGGTGAGGGGGAGCACCCAATTTAGATGGTTTGAGCAATTCCACATCATATTAAAAGAATTTCTAAAAACAGATGGTCTGATTACAATGCCGAGTTCTAAAGGTTGCCAATCCAAGTTATTTGATATACTTAATACAATTGGTTTTTGAAATTTTGTATTCTGAACTGGTTTTTGAAATTTTGTATTCTAATAAAAAAAAATCTTGATGAAATTTATGGCCGAGGTTACACAGCACCTTGTGGCCACTTCCCTTTGCTCTAGGTGCGACCACTCACACCCCAGCAACCTGTCAATACCTCTCAACACCTCCTGGCCGCACCTCTTTGTTCAATGTGCGACAACTCATGCCATGGAATCTCTCAACACCTCCTGGCCATACCTCTTTCTATCTTTCTGGCCTCTGGTGAGGGGTATTATGGCTGTTTTGGGCCCATAAAGAGTGGCCGCTGGCCGCGTCAGAGGGGTGGCCGCTGGTGAGGGGTAAATATAGAGAGAAAACTGTCCGTGCCTTTATTTTTTGGCCTCGTGAGAGAGGTGAGGGTGGCCACATATAGAGGGACCACTGTATCTGGAAAATGGCACCATTGTCCTTTAGAGGCTGAGAGATCACTGACAAAAAAAGCAATAATTGATGTAAAAAATAATCATTCTACCTTATCTTAATTATTGTAATATTTTCTACAATGTATGTGCATAGCTTGATAAAAATGATTTGCAAGTTTTGCAAAATAATGTAATCTGAAGTGCTTTCAATAATAATGAATATACATACAGACGACATACATCTTATTATGAATGTTCCTACCTTGAATAAACAAAGAAATGTGCAGTTATTGACATGTATATTTTCAAGGAGTTCGAAATTGATCTTTTATGCTTAAGGATAGAAAAAGGAACTTGAGAATGGTTTACACTATAGTTGATAGGCTTAACCATGGGAATAGAATTTTTTTTATAAATTATTGCTGCTGTATATTAGTGGAGATCGAGATATGAAATGCCCTGTCAGTAGGAGTTACCCTACAAGGGGAGCCACCTGGATTTTCTTGATTTTTTTAAACTTATAGCATCCTAGGGACCATGAACCAAGATGCTTCTGAAGAATTAAGGTATGCAAACACTGTCTAATTATGTGTTTTGTGCTTAATTAGCAAAAATTGAAAAATGTGTTATCTCTCAGGAACTATGTAAGGTATGATAACAATGCTATATGTCATCTGAAAGTATTTTTTTCTATTTTTTTTTCTATTGATTGCTATTGTCAATAATTATGAGAACAAGTAATTAAAGAAAAATTGTTGTTTCAGTCAAAAATCATTAGAACTTAATGATCCAAGGTGCAGTGCATGAGACTTGGGAATTGATAAACCAAGTGGTAGGTATACCTAAAGGCGATCTTTAGGCAGATTTTTAAGAAGGTTGTATCTGATTTGATTGGAGATATAAGGTAGAAATAATTTTTTGCTGATTAAATTCTAACCGACTATTAGATAATTTTGCACTTATATTTTAAATGGTTATGATGAATGTGGTTTCATAAAAATAAAAACACATTCTGTGGCATGTGTGTAACGGATATATACGTTTAACAAAGGTTAGATCTCACCGAAAGTCACAAAAAGAAATGTGGGCATTGAAGTTGTTGTTGGGGATCTGTGGGACAAGTCCAATCCCGCCAACTGTCAGGAACAGAGAAGGTACTCCCCGACAGGTAGTGGGGGTCCAGCACGTCCCAAGGACAGAAAACCTCCTGTACTGGTACCAGCAAGCCAGAGGTAATGTCTCAGACCATCTTAACGATGCCATGAGGGATGACTCAGGACCTGCCGCCACTGAAGTATAGCCGAACCTACCAGGAGGGAGTAATCCACAGGTTTGCTATCTATTAAACTCTCATTCATTCCATCTTTTAAACTAATATAATTCTTGGTTCTACCCCCTGCCTTCAACCTATTTTCTATTTGTGTATGATTGCAAGGTACCCTGATAATTTTTCCCAACCACGGTTAGCTGATTTCCATTGTTTAAGGTACCTGCAGGTTAATTAGAATTAATTTTTCAACAAAACCAAAGAAAAAACCATAGAAAATATACAAATATTTGAAATATATCAATCTCTAAATAATACTTTTTTAAACCAATTAGGAAAACATTAATAAATACAAGCTGAAAAATAGTGAACGCTTGTTTCCCATCATGTTAAACTACAAATAATTCTATGATTAGTGAAATATTATATATACTTAAACCGTGTGACTTGTCAACATAATCACTAAAATGCATCTTAATCAAGGCTAACTTGCAGGTAGTATGTAGCTAGGAAATAAGCTTTCTGTGGTAGCAAGAATTCATGACTTCAAAAGGTTCAGCTATACAAACCCCATTTTACCGAAAATATTGTATTCACTAGATGATGTAAAGGTCTATAATGTTAGACTTGGGAAAAGTGGTGAACAGGACTGAGGGGCCTCAAGATGTTTTGGAGTCTCGAGGGACATCATGGGCTTTCGGGTATTAATGGTTGGGGCTCAAGTAAATAACTAGAAAGAGATAAGTGGGATATCAAGGGTCGACCTTGGACATAATCTATTACTTAATGTTGCATATTTGTGCTTGGGGGTCCAGTATCTGATCAATGTGAAAACAACACCCACAAAACCTGCCTAAACCCTTGTTCAGTCTGGGTTATCCTCAGGTCAACAGGTGGTTGAATTGCCTAAGAGCATCATACCCATCCTAGGATTTGTCCTTGGGAACAAAATCATCATTATCCTTAGCACCCCAAGCTTAAAGCAACCCACAACCAATGTTTCCTCTTGGTTTGAAAAAATATTGCAAGTCCCATTAACTGTTCAAATACATTGTAGGGTTATAGTTGAAGCCCTTGGAAAAGTATAAAGTGTGAAATCTGGCTCAAACTTAATTAAAATAGTTAATGTTATTGTCTTCCTTCTATTATTGTGGGTCCACACAACTTCTCAGTTGTTTACAACAAAAAGTGATGACATCACTAGGATAGGATTCCCCCCACCAACCACTTTAATCCAGTTCACACTATGCACACTTTGTATATATTTCAAACAAGTTTCTCTCCAAGTTTTCTAGTATATTGATATCATAGGATTACTAATTAATTTGTCTACATTACCAATAAGTTTGTGGAAGAAATTTCTCCAATAAGGTATGTTATTAGAATGAGATGCATCTCTAATATGCCAGTAGTTCTTCTAGTGTGAGTGTAGCCATAGTTCAGGCTCGACCAGTGAAATGTACATGACACTGTGGTCAACCATGTACATTTCACTTGACCCTGTTCTGGTTGAGTGCACACTGCAATTAACTCAAGACCAGCTCATTGATGGCAGGGGGGTACTCATGAATCAATGCACTTGAGTGGCCCTCTTTCTCTAGTAATGTATCATTAAAATGCTTGATTCACTTTAATAGATTATTTCTGGAATATGCTGTAATTGTAGGGTGGAGAAGTCTTCCAAACTATAGGAGTTATGTAAACCATATTTACAATATTCAACCCACTACCCCCTTCTCTTAAAATGAGTGTCTTCTGCAAGTACTTTGTCAATGACATCATCATTTCTTGGGTGTCACATGGGGTATTTCCCAGAAGTATTTTAGTCATTGAGCAAACCAAAACAAAGCCAAAACTTTTAAAGCATTTATCTCTATCAGAATGTGTCTTATGGCACATGAAAGAATATGTAGGGTTCTTTAGAATCATCAAGAGATGTGTTAGAAATGCCTATACATTTTCATGAATTTGTGACAATTTATGTAGTTGGATTGGTTGTGGGTTGCTTTAAGTCAACAACAGGTAGATGTTAACACTTGAGTGCCAAAGAGGACACTGATTCATTTTGGGGTAACAAGTCACCTTTTATGGGCTTCCAAAAATACATTGTAGCTGACTGGCTAAGGAAGAATCATGTGACTCAAGTATCTGAAACTGTAGTGGATTACAGTAGTTTGTGTTGTCCCAGGCAACTAAAATTTGAGATGTTCAATGTCAGACATTTCTGAGTCACTTTTCGAGTACATGTATTTACTTATTATATAGCTTTTACAACTTTGAGCCATATCTCAAATACCAAATACCTTTGTGTCATTTGCAGCTTATGACATATTTCGAGTATTTTAATTATACTTTATCTAATTATTACAGTATTAAATGTAATATGTTCTGCTTCTCAAAGGAAGAAAAGGTCTGGCAAGTCAAGACTACACTTAAATGCAATAATTGATTGAATGTATGATTATGTAGATGTTTCTTTTCACACACATATATGAAAACATTCCAATATCTCACTTATTACACCACAATGTAAACAGTTTTAAGGGTCTAAAAGTATAAAGGGCTAATTGTCCCACCAGTAGGGGCAGTTGTCCTACCTAATGATGGTAGTAGTTTTATCATAAGGGTAGTTATCCCATCAATGGAGATATTTGTCCTAGGCAGGTAATTATGGGTGTAGTGATCCTAAAGGCCGTATTACACTATGCGTCCGATCACGTTTGAGTCTGATTCACATCATTTTACCAACATTTTGTGAAAAAAAGCATCCCAATGCGACCCAACGCGTGCCCAACGCGTGCCAAAACGCGTAGTGTAATTTACTTTGCGTTTGGTCCGAGCGTAGTGTAATATGACCCCAACGCGTATTGGCAAAACCACCAAATGCGAGCGCAGACCCAATGCGTAGTATAATTAGGGCTTAAGGGTAATTGTCCTCTTGGGGGAGTTATCTCAGGGGTACCTGTCTTATATAGGTAGTTTTCCTATGGGGTAATTGTCCTATGGGGTTATTGTCATGGGGGTAATTGTCCTCTGGATAGTTATCCCCAGTGGCGGATCCAGGATTTTGAAAAGGGGGGGCGCGTTATTGGAAAAAAATTTGAAAAATTACTTTTTGGCCGAATTTTACATTAAAAAAATCTAAATTTCGCCAAAAAAAAAGGGGGGGGGGTGCGCGCCCCCGCGCCCCCCCTCTAAATCCGCCACTGATCCCCAGGGTAGTTTTATTCAGGGTAGATGTCACTATGGACATAATAGTAAGGCCTAAAGTTAGCATTCTCACCTCACAAATGGAAGGTAGACGTTTTTAATCCCTGTTCAGACTTTATACCTTTTATCAACATCAAGTACATTGTATACATCATCATTCTAGCTCTGTTAAACATCATTTCCTATACAGAAAAATAGTCAATGCAATCCATTCATTCATTCTTTATATGGATTTCTTGCCTAAATCGACAATGGGATACAGATCAAATATAGAAATATTATACATCAAGAGAAAGGTCTCATGATTTTCTCTCGATTGGTATATAGGATGTATAGGCTCATGCCGTATTTTCTGAGAAAGTCAAACTACTACAAAATTGGCAGTATCAAAATTGGTATGTGGAATACATGTACCGATTTTTTTCTGACACCCTTTGGGATAAACTGATCTAAACATAATGCAATTATGATACATAGATGGAAGATGTTTGTGGCAGTAATCATAATCTCTGGAACGTTATGCCCAGGTACAGATTAATGGTTAAACATGTTTTTTAACTTGTTAAATCAATAACCCACTTAATAATGGATTTTGAACAAATTACTTACATCTCTTTAGGCTACCATTTCAAGTGAGTAATCACATTTGCAAAATACAAGATACTATAAGTATATGTATACCTGTCTATAGACTGTGGCGGATCCAGGGGCGCAGCCGGCACGCCCCGCCCCCCCCCCCCCCCAACCCCCATTTTTAATATGGACTCGCTGGGACCCTTTTTAATATGGACGCCCCTTCTTTCCAAAATTTCTGGATCCGCCCCTGATAGATGTGTGCTTTTGTGTTTACATATACATATGTATGTTATATAATTATATATTATATGTATATTATATACATATACATACATATATATATATACATAATATCTTGAATAGTAGATGATATAATATTATAGTTCACTGTCCATCACGTTTTGACAATGTCAGTGACTCCGTCAGTATACATTTCGGTAACAGATGCCTGAATGCGTACTGACATATTGATCTTATCATAACAGGTCCCGATGAGTAGTTTGTTGAAAACTGTCGATTGCAACTGATGTGAGGCAGGGACATTCAATGTAACATCACAAATCAGTATTTTTTCCTCAAGGCCCTTATTCTCATTTCCTGTATTCAGGGGCCTCCTGGTGTACGCAATGCATTCAAGGGTCAAGTTTGATTAGGTCCTACATCGTAAAAGTATGCGAATTTTACCAAATCAAATTACACAATCATGATGTAAATAAGTTCTTTCATCATACCACTGAGCAATATCCAATTGAGTAATATATACAAAATAATGCTAAAAAAAACATGGAGATCCTTATACCCTATGCCCCCTCCAATCCCGAGGCTTTGAGGCACATTCTGAGTATAATCTGTGAGGGACTACATTAATTTGTCTGATCCGTTTGAAATGACTTTATTTTTCTTGGGTAGCCGCGAATACATAATGATTTGAAGGAGAATTACAGACCCTTCATAATGATGTATAATGTGACAATGATTAGCAAATACATCCTATGCCGATTTTTGAAATCAAGATAAAATCAGCTTGTGGAAACACAACCATGCAGCAGTATGCTCACCAATGGACACAACCAACCGATGTCATTAACTAATGTGATATTAAATATGTATCAAATATACAGCGAATATATTCGGACTCCGAAAGATTTGGTAATTACTTCTTTTTGAAATTGTTCTTCATAGAGACAAATGTTTCACTCCACCTAAACGAATGTGCAATCTGAATAATACAAATGGGACCAAATGAGTGCACAAAGGTTCCATATGATATATGGGTGGAACACTCTGAAAGTTTAATGATATAATTATCATCATAATGAACAAGCAGAAGAGCCTAGAGGGGTGTACGTAGTGGCGAAGCGGTTAGCGGAAGGGCTCGCATTCCTATATTTTGATGCTGGGCTGTATTGGGCTAACTGCTGCACCCCTCTGCTTTGGTTTTCAAAGGTCTTAGGGCCACTGCATGGACCTGTCTATGGGACCATGCACATCAAAGAACACCTGCCTCGGTTAAAGTGTAGAGACAATCTCCATCACCACCTTTGATATGACCCTGGCAGTTAATTAGAGCATAAGGCACCTAATAACCAACCAACCTAGATCCTCAATAATTATTAGTAATCTAACCCTGGGATTGGCCACGGCATTTCTAATTATCCTAAGCATCTACCGTATTGTTTAAGGAGGCCAAGGACATAGCAATCCCACAAATGATACATTTTTTTACTGCCGAATACAAGTACACTTGCGTGAGACGGACTTAAGACCTTTATTTTAAATGGACCGACGATCCTCATACAGAGAACGTACACATATTTTCCTGATTTCCAGACAGCCATCCACCCCAAACCCAACTCCCAACGCCACCCCCACTCTTGTTGGCAAAAGGTAAAAATTATGGGTAAAGACCCCTTAAAATCGATAGTACAACATAGCCTTTTCTCAAATTCGACATGCGACATTATTGGCATGAAGAAAAAATTAAACGCCTTGTCATGGGCCATTTCCTTAATTCTACATGCGACGTGGGAAGCTCTTAAAATCTACGTGGAAAATTATATTATAGGGACAGGCGATATGTAGCTTTGCATTTGTTAAATTCAATATGCAACATTAGGACCCCCCATCAACACCCCGAAAATTAGATTCGCACACGCGGGCTTGTGCATCATTTCCAGTTTTCACTTTACAATGGGCGAATCCACAGATTTCAATGGGGGGTGGGAGCGCCCTATTACAAAAACTTTCTCGGAACCTTACGGGGCCGAGAATTTTACATTAAAAGAATAATATCTGGGCAAAAAAAAGGGGGGTGCGCCCTCTGCGCCCCCATGTAAATCCGCCACTGCTATACTACATTATGCATTATATCATTAATGACATAAAGCACCCCATAACCCAAGATTCCTGTCTTGCCATATAGGGTCTACTGTGCAAACCCTGTACATCTCTCTCTATAAGGTAAGGTGGAAATGTTTTGAGTTGCACTCTATGTCGTGGGCCTCCCTATAGACAAAGGCCTAGAGACATCACATTTTTGTGTAATATAACCTAGATGAAGCGATTAAGCTATATTAATCATATTAAAGCCCCGGCCACACTGCACGACTCAACTCAACTCAACTGTCTAGTTGAGTTCAGTTGGCGTCAGTCGTAGAGTGTGGCATAGGTTAAGACTAGAGTCGTAGCAGTTTTCTACGACTGGATCGTCGGGTCGTACATCTTGAGATGTTGAAAATGTACGACTGGATCGTCAGGTCTTAAGCCCCGGCCACACTGCACGACTGAACTCAACTCGACGGTCGAGTTGAGTTCAGTTGGACTGAGTCTCAGAGTGTGGCCGGGGGCTACGACTGCAGTCTTAGTGTTTTCCACGACAGTTGAGTTGAGTCTTAGATCTTGAGATGTCAAAGATGTAAGACTGGACCGTCGGGTCTTAGGGGGGAGTGGAGTAGATATGTATATATAGCACAGAGCCTCAAGGCTACGACTGTCGAGTCGCATCCTATGGCATGGTTGAGTTTTTTTGCTAAGACTGATCCGTCGGGGTATACTGCCGCCTTCATGTCTGCGACGGTCGAGTTGAGGTCAGTTGGTAAGTGTGGCCGGGCCTTTAGGGGTGTGTGCAGTAGATAATCCTATTTAAGAGATAGCCTTCAGGCTGAGACTGTCAAGTCGTCCGCAAGTCGTATCCTATGGCATGGTTGGGTTTCTTTGCCAAGAATCTCCAGTCTGAGCTTACTGGTGCCTTCATGTCTACGACGATCGAGTTGAGTTCAGTTGGTAAGTGTGGCCGGGGCTTAATGCTGCGATAAAGAACTACAAGGTGCTTCCCAGGGTGGTTGTACGACGCATAGGGGATCGTCATGCAACACGCGCGAAGCCCATGTGTCGTACAGCCACTCGAGGACGACCCCAAAGATCCTTCTATATTAAATCACCCAAACAGTAAACCTGAAATGAAATGAAAGTAGTGAACAATGAGGAGCGGTCAGTCCATCCTGTCAATCCCCTCCTCTGTGCTGTGGGTGTACCGTCTACATCTGACCCACTGAACTGCGGGATAGGTGAAGGTAAACCGCCGCAGAGAAGGAGGTGGGGGCATCACCGCTGCGGGTACCGTCATATCATATACATGAAGAAAGTTGTGTATTCCTACAGTGGAGGACACCTACGCGCCCCATTAAAGCATGTATATTTATAAGTGTATAATCATAAAGAAAAGGTCGTGTATAAAATAGTGGCGCATCCCAGGGTTACTGGGATCAGCGACAGACCCTATGATGCACCCCCCCCCCCCTCCACACACACAAACACGTCCCCCACCCCCCTTTTTTTCCCAAAGACTCCGCTTACCTTTGTTCTACACCCCCATTTTGGAGTCCAATTATTGATAACAGTATAATTATTATAAAGGTTCCACGTCAAGAACCTCACCACTCCCTCCCCCACGCTAGAGCCTGCATACGGGCCTGAAAAATAAAGGATGAAAAGTAGGGTCACGCTTATACACATGTGAATCTTTAAAACTGTTTTTATCCTTTGCTTAGTGATAATCATACAGAGGACATGATCTTACATTGCATACCTGAGATTTATCTTACCTACCTATGATGTGTTTTATTGATAATTAAATGTCCCATTGCAATGCTTTATCATTTCATCTGTAGGTTTGCCTATGCGATTATCAGAAATCATTTAAGAATGAAAATGTGAGAAACATTGTGTAAATTTAAGAGCGTTGTTTTTAGAGTCTGTGCGGATAATTTCGTCCACTTTTGGTCTATATTGCCCTTGGGAGCAAGGTTGCTAACTTTACTTTTTCCTTTTTTTGTAATAGACATGTAAAATACATTTTTAGAACATAATTTAAAGAAAGACAGATAAGAAGTTTTTTTAACATGACGAAGGCTTGAAATAGTCTATGTTTGGAGGGTATCCCATTCCCCCCATCCAATGATGAAGGGTCATGAATCTCTCACATGGATTATTAATTAAATTTGTCTCTTAGTTATAGAGAATACGAAAAGAACACCTACCAGGTTTATGTTACCCCATTAGGCCGAGGGCTTATGGGGTCCACGGTCAATATTACTTGTCCAGTACACCCCTAGAGGGTGATCTATATTTGACTTCCCCTTTCCTGTCCGAATGGGTTTCTAATCAGAATTGTCTACATTGTAATGAGGGATATGAGTTTGGCTATGTTCCTATCTATACATGAGAATGAAATATAGCTATATACATATCGATATTTTCCCTGTACATCTATTACAAGGAAAAGATTTTGTTATTATTAGTTAGGCGTTTCCCTTCATTATTCTATTAATGTTTTAGCCTAACAGTTTACATATGGAGATGATCAGAGAATCTCTGCGTAATATCTTTCCAATGCACTTCATAATTATTGTGTATAAAGTGTATAATTGTGTAGGGGCGGATCCAGAAATTTTCAAAAGGCGGGGCGTGCAATTCTGAAGATGTCTCCCTGCCCCTCGGTCTAGAAAAAATTATTTTTTAAAAATCTAAATTTTGGCCAAAAAGGGGGGGCCCACGCCCCCCCTCCCAATCCACGATTGATTTATTTTGTATGTAGCCTATTTAGGGAGACTATCAATTTTAGAGACTATTTAGACTGAAAATTACACAGTAGCCCAATTAGAATAATTAAATTGTAATGATTCTAATTACAATAATTGTTTCTGAAAAAATGCGCTTGCCATTCCAATATGTAAAACTTAAGAATGAGGTACATATTTCTTGTAATTTTCTCTGTAATTGGAGCATGACATGTCTAAATACCCTTTCCATTGAAATGCAACTCATCCCACTTATTAGTCAAGTAACCGGACATCATCACTGACTCTACATTCTGGCCTGGTTTTAGTAAGAATACCAATTTAAACCTCATACCCACGGCCTTTTTGTAGGACAATATGAACATGGACGGTCGTATAATTAAGGTTAAGTAATTGATATTGTTGAGTCATTATAGTTAAATTGTGCAATTTCTAACATTATGTTGTAATCTTGTAATACAGAAGATAATTTCCTATGAGACGAGTATAGTTAAATAAAAAAGAAATATTCCTCTGATCGCCCGTCGGCATAAAAAGGTGCATTGAAACATTCATGTTTGATCTGAATCGTAGTGGAAATCCAAGGGCTATTTGACCATCGATTTTCTAAAACATATTAATTTCAATATGGCATACTGTTGATCAGAGGAATAATCTCCGAGGCCCAAATTATCCTAGTGGATGTGGGGCTTAAATTACAGGCCCAACAAGAATTATGTGGCCGAGACTGAAAGGGGGATAAAACAAACCAAAGGAACCTTTCGCTGAATACGTAGACCGTCACCTTTGTTGCTGGCCGTTTGGTCTGAATAACCCCCAGCTGGTGACTCTATCTGCCATTCCTATTCACAACCTTATCTTTGGTTTTTGTTTATTCAATATGAATTCGCGTGTATACATGGTCATGGTGATCTGTAAGGGTTGAGGAAGTAATGCGTGAAATTGAATGGATGGGGAACGGGCCATCAAATAGGTATCGATATAGTTAAGTCAGAGTTAAGATCGGAGGTTGGTTATAAAGGTTGCACAGAATACATTATAAAATCTCTAATAAAATTGTTAAAACCAATCTTTAACTCCATCTTTATCACTTTCGACAGAACCTTGCCAGGCAGCTATTCCTAGAGATGTGCCAACATTTTACCAACATGAATGGAAAACATGATAAAACCAAATAGGAGGGAATAAAATATTTCACGATTTCCCGGAAGGATAGACATAATAATGGTTACTGAAAACGGGATAATGAAGGATAACCCACGGGGGGATATGTATCGCACATGTTGCCCAGCAATGACGTGTCCTTTTATTGATCTGTATTGTTGATGACATGGAGAGTTAAGTCGAGCATCCTGTATACGTCAATACCAGTGGATGCCTCTCGACCCACAGTTAGTTTCAACAACATCAAGGTAGGTTATTTATGTCCATGCTAGAGATCGTTGGGCAGTTTGATATTTTTGTGAAATGATTGTTTTTTTTTGTACAAAGGGACTGAACCAGGGATTTTTATATGGGGGTGGGGGGGGGGGGGGGCGCCCCATTGTGAAAATTTCGCGGGACCCTCCAGGTCCAAGAATTTTACATCAAAGGTGTATTATTTCGTCAAAAATAGGGGGTTAGGCCTGCCCCCTTAATCCGCCACTGGGATCGATCATGTTTTATATTAGGAATTAATTATGGCGGCTCGACATTTTTTAAAGCAAAAGGCGTTTTTTCTCTTTCCTCTGCAAACTGTTAACTTTAAAGTGATAGCCTTAAAGTTGGCTATAGTCGGGTGAGTCGACATAATTATCTTTACTTTTGGAAAACGCTCACCTCCACTTGGATTATTAAGCGAATGGGATCAAGGTAACACAGAACACATTAAAGGTGTAACCATCCTTGGAGGAAAGAAGTGGGTCATGGGCCTGTCATAAAGGATATACATATGCATGTATCCAGAAGTCTAATGCGGGTTAGGACAGAAGACTATTATTAAGAGAACAAGGCTCGATCGGAGCAGGATGAAATACATTTAAATCATGGAAGGTACCGCCTTTTGGGTAAGTCCTAAACCTTTTTGATTGATACATTTAGTGACCTTAAAGATACATTCCTGATGCATAAATCACTTATTTACAGTACTGAAAATCTTAGGAGGACATACTTAAGGAAGCCAAAATTTGCAAACTCAAATAACTACAAAAATACATTCTATGATTCTAACTTTAGAAAATTATTTTTAACTTCACTTGAATTCCAGAAAATTGACGAAGTTTCTGCTTTAAGACAGCAATGTTTGTAAGCAAACTTATTTTGGAGGGTCATCAAAACTGAATAGGCACAAGTTTTAATGTTTTTCATGAAGTTACAGCCATATTCCATGGTCAATTTTATAGTATGGAGCTAAGTTATAGCCATAGAAATATTTCAATAGTTAATAGAATTTGTCTTTGTTCTGCAATTGCATTGTATCGTACACGACTGCTTATGGCATTTTCATTATTGAGTAACAGTTATAGGCCAAGTGGACAAATTTGCACTTTCTCATTCCTGATCAAATTGATAAAATTAATAGGTATCATAATATTCTAAAATCACATAGAAGATATGTTTAAATACCAATTTCTTTCAAAATAACCAGAACAATATCATACCAGAAATATTCTATGCACAAAAGAAGACCATATTATACACTTCAGAGGCGCAATTCTAGGTTCATCCAGCATAAAATTTACCACCTTTGACCATTATTTAGACATATTCTTTAAGATTTTATAGGTAACACAATCCATGAAATTATACCAAGAATATACCTAATATTTAGTTCTGCAAGAGACGGATTTGTATGTCTGTGTTGCCATGCACTACCACACCATCTTTTTTGGATCACATAGGAAACTACACAATAATGCTTATCCCTGGAGCACAACATCACCTGAATCACATCAACTATTGATGATGTCACCGCCCATGTTGCTATACAAACTTGGGTTGTCAAGTGGGTTACTGTTGGCAACTTCTAAGTGTAACTGACACTTGGTGTAGTAGTGGACACCCCTGTAATCGACCGACCACCTGTAGATACTGTCCTCTAATGAACAGATCTCAGAAAATAATGTCTAAACCAGATAGCGGTTCGTTCACACCACTTTTCAAGGTTAATTACAGCAATTTAGTGTATCTAATTACGTGTAATCATTGTGGCATCCAATATGTAGGCCAAACAAAAAATGGAATCTTAACTCAATTTCAGGGCCACTTCTATAACATTAATCAAAATAACGATACCTCGGTAGCCAGGCACTTTAATCGATGCCCGGCTGACCAGCCGAGCTTGACCAAGGGCTTTAGCATCTCGGTCCTCTCTTTCATTTCCTCTCCACCTGACTCTTCCAAAGCTCAGTCTGAGAGAGACAGGGAAGAAAGACGATGGATGCAACATTTATCATCCGTTGTCCGACTGGGTCTCAATTTAATGGATTAATTCCAGGAAAATACTATATGGTCTTACTCCATCAAACTAATATTTAGTTCTATAGACAAAATCTTGTCTGCCAACATACACAACAACCCATCCCCAACCCAGGGCATTCTCCTTGCAATAATTTGATGAAAACCCATGTAGGAGCGGATCAAGAAATGCTAAAGGATATGGGGCACAGGGCTCGATTCAACTTAGCTGCCCATTAGGCAGGTGTTGTCAAATTTACGTGCCCCACGCTAAAAATTCATCTGCCCTTCCCACTTTAATTGATTATCATTATATCACTGAAATTTAGCCTGCTCTGCAGGCACGTGTACATCAAAATCTACCTGCTCCACCGTACTTGTTACTTGTCCTGGGCAGGCGGGGAATGCTTGATGTTGAGCCCTAGGGCACCTATATTAAAAAAAGAATCCAGGCAGCAGTTTTATATTACAAATTTGACAAGTAAAAGGGGGACACATGCTCCCCGTGCCACACCCGTAAATCTTCCTATAATGGCTCCTAGAAAAATGCCAAATTGTGCTATGTGTACCTCACTTAACCTGTTCAGAATGAGGCCCTGCTTTCTGCTGCAGCGGAACACTTTACCTAATTAACGTTGTGATAGATAACCTTACCACATACACATTGACTTACTTCATTTTGAGTGGCACCATCAGTGGTCATGATCAGACTTTTATAGTCTGATTTGTTTTCACTACCTTGAAGCTTTCCCTTTAGTGAAACAAATAGCATGGGTGAGATCCCATGTAGAATCATTAGTACATGTTGGGCCATCTTGTACAAAAACTGGTGCAAATAGTATAAAACGAGATACGTATCACCATGCAACTGTTCCACTATTCTAATACATAATTATGTTGTCAGGCATTAACATATTCATAAACGATATATCATTTTCAAAGTTCATATTGTACATTCTACAGCCATATCAACTCACTGGTTCATTTCTAGATTCTTGATATACATGTATGTATGTGGTATTCAAACTGTATAAGTAAAAGGAGACAGGGCCATCCCCAATGAGAGTGACAGCTGTATCTCCATACCAGGTAGGGAATGTATTTTATGATTGGAAAGCCAAATCATACAGATTGGTATGCACACCTGATACTTTAGTCTACTGTTGCTCTGAAAACCTGAAAATTGAGATAAAAGAGTGAACTGTTTGTTAGATATTTCATTGCTGTTTTAGGTAAATCAGTTCCATTGACTCAATGTGTTTTCTTAACGTAATCAATACCTCAACAGCTAGATATTCAATTTCATAAGATTGCATTGTGTTTAGGGAGTAATATTTGGGAATCACTAATAAATGTCACTCATACTTAAACAATGGTTAAAAGGCACTTTAATTCTTTTTTTTTTTTTTTTTTTTTATCTATTATCATTTTTAACTTAATTCATCAAGCTGTGTAAAAGGGCTACCCACTGGCCAACTCTGGAGCTCAGGACTACCATCTGATGCGGTAGCCTAGGGGCTTAACAGGACCTTAAAACATCGAGATAATTTTCTAACAAAAACACTTGTATAATATTGTCTCTTCAACCACCAAACCAAACACATCTGGAAACAGTTAACTTTGTAGTTGTGTGTCTGACCAGTCCCCAATCACCCACTGAAATTATGATAAAAGTCCAGGTATTTATGTATTAATATAACCTTATTTTTTTGGAGAAAACATGTGATAAAAGAGTGGTAATGGAATCAGAACAACTCTGTCACCAAGGGACCAAGAATTCAACTGATTTTATACAAAGACGGATTGTTGGGTGCATTTGTTAATGTTAGAGGGTTTTTTTTATATATTAAAAAAAACAGTCTCTGTCTTAATTCAAAAATCAATGTTTTCTCAGCAGGGGGGGGGGGGGGGGTAGTGTTATGATGTTTAACAATAAAAACAGTAACTAGTAACATCTTCAATGCTGCAGGGCCTTGCTTTCACTTTAGTTACTGTTAATATCATTAGTAAGCTCAAGCAATTATTGTCACAGTTGTGTTTTTTAATATGTGTGTATCTTTTCGAAACTTTGTCTAAGGAATACTAAACCAAAAAGACACTGAATTGATGAACAGCATAATAAACTACTTAATAATATAAAACAGTATGTAAGATATGTTTGTGCCTATCAAATTTGTTAAATCTTCTATTCATGGCACATAAGTAGAAGTTTTATAATTCCCTTTCACAGAAAAGGAGGTGTCCATGATTTCCAAGGCCAGGGTCTGTGCGGTTGTGCGGTAAAGCGGCATATCTGCCTCGCAATTACGGAAGATGTTTTATCCCAACCTACGTCTGAATTAGTCTTCCCAATTCAAGTTTGGATCAGTGAATAGTGTTTATAAGATTGAAGATTGTTTCTAGTTACCCTGTTTGTCATATTTCAAGTATTTCTTTTTTGTTTTTATGTATCATGTGCTCTTTTTATACCAATTTCAAGGGTAAGGGAACCTCTTCTACAAGTGTTTACACAACAAAACCTTTTAATCAATATTCAAAATGTTTTTTTAGGTTATTCCCTTGGCCATTTATCTACTCATTCTAAGTGTGAAACAATTTTTAGACAATAAACTAGCACTGATTATAGTTTTAACTTTTCAACCAAAGATTTTATGGTTTACTGCTTACTATTTCCAAAGCAGTTTACACAGATATAAGAGCCAATGAAATCATGTGTAAAAGTCAGAAAGGGAGAATATTGATTTATCTTAAAATAGAGTTGAGGGCTTTTAGCAGCGATATTTCCTAGATACTACTATGTATGTTAGGTTGACAAAAAATCTTCAAACTTAAGGCCAAATTACACTTTGCATTGGGTCCCTGTTCACATTGGGTTTTGGTTGGGTTGCGTGATTTTACAGACATGTCTGTCAAATTCTTATGCAAACTGAGTGTTGAGTGTAATCTAACATGAGCCAACGGGACCCAACACAACCCAATGCAACCCACGATAAGACCCAATGCAACAACAAAACGCCTAGTATCATGCTTTGCATTCGGTCATGTTGATACCCAACAAAACCCAAAAGGTATTGTACATCCCTTGCCACATCCCTGGGAGCAAAGTGACTCTTACATATACATGCACACATGTACCATTTTCATGACACACTTATTTCATTTTAGGAATTAAGGCACTTGGGACAACCAGAAGCTTAATCTAAACTTGCGCAATGGTAGGGAGAGCAAGAAGCTTTCTTGTATGTGACAAATGCAAAGTGTAGTCTCCAGCTTTATCATTTTTATTGTCAAAAGCCTTAATCAGTGTCTATTCTTCTATCAGTAAGAATCATAGGGGCTAGGGACAGAATGTACTTAATTTTCTTGTTTTTTTAGGTTTTTTTTGGTTTCTTACATGAAAGTGTACTGTTTTGATTTTCTATATGGTCCCTTACAAATTGGTAATATGTGCATCATAACGTAGACATCATGGTAATTGGTATCCTAGACGGGGAAAGTATGAATTTGAATTTGCAATTTTATCTTTCAAACAATGCAAACCATTTTCAAATATTCCTATCATAGGCTGGGATATTGGAGTTTGAAATCCCCTTCTTGGTATACATTGGCATACCCCTGTTTTGCTAGTAAATTTTCTTAATTATCAAAGATAAAGTAACTTTCACACACATGTTCACTTAAAAAACGTTTTTACCATTGGGAAGTGAAAAACTGTTATTATCAAACTTGACAAAAATATTCTATGCAATCTTAACATTCATTTTTCTGTTGCCATGGTAACATGGAAATTTCATAGATAAATAGAATGTGTTTGTGCTCATACTCTTAATCTCTGAAAAATTTTGCCCAGGTCATATTGCTTAGTAAAAAATGGATTATTGTCTTGTTTTCATCAATAACTCACTTAATAAATGACTAATATCCCACTAGGTAACCAAATCCTATGACTAGTCACATTTTTTAATCTTATTCCCCTCTCCCATTGTACAAATACCCTTTGGGAATTTCTATTGAAAAGGGAAAAAAGATGCTGGCCTGCACTAGTTTTTTTTGTTTAAGCCCCACCAGTGGCACGATACCTATCATTACATCGCAAGGTAGCTGTACCAACTGTGCAAGTTATAACACAGATTTTGAACCTTATCTTAAAGTTATCGTTGTTACAATAAATCATTGTGCAACGGGCCACTGATTGCTCTAGCTTCAGGATTAGTTCAAATTTTGTTTTTAAACTGTCTTATTGTCAACTTCGCATTAACAAGTACATGGTCTTCCAGCCGAGCAAGGTGAGAATGAATGAGATATGAATAAATGTTTGACAACAAATATTATCGTATCACAGTTCCAATTTGTCCATGTACAATCCAGTCGCCCAACAATGGGAATACATGTCTGTCTAAAAAGTTTTGGATGAAATCATTGGTTTAAATTTAACCTTTGTGACTACCTTTTGCTCTGATAGCTGAGACCATAGGGATATTCCTCTTGACAGTGGGCTTTTCAAATATTTTCAAATATTTCTCATATTTCCAAACTGTGTTCTTAAAAAGAACATTACCTCTGCTTCTTAAATGTATTTTTGGTTGTTCGACATCTATATAATTGACATGCTTACTGAGGTTGTACATTAAAGATCACTTATGTAACGAGCAATGCTGCAGTAGATTCACCAGGCCATATTTCTGGTTGAGCACCTCTATATTTTGACACGGAGTTCTTTTATCTTGACCACTTGCTCATGTAACTATTGAAGTCTGAATTTTGCCAGAGGGCCCGCTGTCAATCATAAAGTCCTCATAATCTACTTATGGTAGTACAGTCTGTTTATATTAAACAGACTATGTGTAGAGTGATATACTTACGTAACCTACCCAATTGGTAGACCCTATTATTAACCTTCCCATGTTCTTCTGACAGAAATTTCTCGAAGGTCAATTCGTTATTAATGGTTGTTCCCAAATAATTATATGATTGTACAAAATCCAGACATCACCCTACCATCATCAGACAGTCTACCAATCAGGTTTACAATCATTTGCTTTGTTTTTGTAGTATTGATGGTCAGGCGGTTCTGGTCACACCAGTTAGACGATGAGTCAAGAGCCCTCTCCACCAGAGCTCTACCTTCATCGGGACATTTAGTTGAGACATACAGAACAGTGTCTTTCGGGTATAGGCATATTTTAACAGGTGAATGATGAAATAGGGTTAGAAGATCATTTACATAAATAATGAAGAACAATGGTCCTAAAATAGACCCCTGTGGCACGTCGAACCAATTTCCTGCATATTCGATTTGTACCCATTCAGCTTTACATATTTGTATCTATCGTTTGTTATTCTTTACACCATAATACAACCGATTCACCAAGTCCTAGATTTTCCAGATTCTTAAGTAGTAATTTAGGATTAAGGGTACTGAAAGCTTTTGAGTGGTCAATATAGGCCTGACGGGAGTTTGTCCCTGGGTGCGGCCATATTGAAAAAGGGAGGGTCCTGATTGGCTGAAAAGTCGCGCTTGACCCCCGACAGGTAGTGGCGCCAAAGGACCACGCATACGCAGAACTAGACTCCCGACTACCCTATAGATACAATGTGTTATCAGTTTGTTATCTATACTTTCAAATATATACTGAGTTGATTAAAAAATGGCAGATGCATTACTGAGGCCCTTCCAAAAACCATGTTGCCTTTCATCTAGCAGTTTATTCTGTTCTAAATAGCTATTTATTCTATTATATACTACTCTTTCTATTACTTTACTTGGCATTGGTAATATGGATGCGGGTCTGTAATCCCCAGGGTAAAGGCTTGGCCTCTCCTTAGGAATTTTTCACTGAGTTGGCATAACTGATTGGGCTAGGCAGGTGTTTAAGGGGTGTGTTATCTCTAAAGATAAAAGGAGAAACATCTTTTAGGGTCTTGGTATTGATCATGTCAACACATGAGGATTTATCATTCTTTAAACCCTTAATTGTATTCTTGGTTTCTGATTTGGTTACAAAAGTAAAATACAGTTGTTTATATGGCTGTATTGGGCATGTCACCATTGTCAGCATTTGCCCCTTAGAATTTGAGAGGGACGATCTGATGGTCGAGTAATAATCATTAAGTGCACCCGCCGCATCCTTACCTGCTAATACAGTGCTATCCGGGCCTTTGATTGAATCAAGGGTCCATCCACCCTTACATCTCCCCACATGGAGATTATTCTCCATTTCCTTCCAAATTTTCTTTGGTTCTTTCCTAGTATCATCCAATAGTCCCTTTATATAATAATCTCTGCTTTTGAACAAATAGTAGGCAACACCTCTTCTTCAGTACTTTATATCTATCCCATTCCTCAGGATTACCTGATTTCATTGTGATAGTGTAACTCTTATTCTTCCTCTTTAGTATCAACCACAGCTCTCTATCTACCCAGGGAAATTTATTTGCCTTGAATTTAGCTGTTCTAACAGGGCATATTTGATCAATGCTATCAGCCATTATTGTTAACATTATTTCACACATATTATCGGGGGTGTTTTTAGAGTCCCAGAAGTCCCACAATCTATTGTTGTTAAGTAGCACACAACTTAACAATTCTTTGTTGTATTGTTTGTACGACCTACTTCTAGTAGTGACTGTCTGTTGTTTAATCCATCTTATTTTTCTATTTGAATAAATTGACAAGTGATATTATTGAGCTTTCTACAATACCACTTGACATCATGACTTCATCTCCCATATTTGTTATCATAACATCTATCAAGCTTTGGTATTATTTGTAGCCCTAGTAGTGGTAGATATTAATTGTTTTAGGCTGCTATCTTCTAGGATAGTTTTAAGCGATCTGCAATTTACATTGCCTGTCTTGAGGAGATTAATATTTTGGTCCCCAGTTATGATTACTTCAGTTTGGGTCTTTTGGTATGTCCTATCCAACTGCAAGAGTACCCCTGACAGACGATCTAGGAACATATTGCAATTACTGCTAGGTGGTCTATATATTAATCCAAGTATGAGTTGTTTCCTACCAGGATACATTACTTTGATCCATACCTCTTCAGATATGTGATCACTGATATTCCAATCACTTAGTAATCATGTATATTTGGAAAGCTTTTCTTCTAGGTATATCAGAAACCCACTTCCCCTTGATGGATACTGTCTATCCTGCCTATAACTTATTTAGCCAGGTTTATCTATCAATCTATTACTGGCCAAAGTAGTTAACCATGTCTCGGTCAAACATAGAATGTCACTCCCATGAAACGTCTGAAAACATTCATCAATATTTCTAAGAAGGCTCCTAATGTTTAAATGGACTACAAACAGTTCTTTATAGTTCTTACATTCATATTCATACATAGTGCAATATATAAACTATGTATTACTGTGTTACCCTCCGATATATTCCCAATGGTGTCATAGATGATGGTGATGGTTGGTGAGATGTGTTGATGAACAAATATACAATGAAATAGAATGGCCAAGATACTATGTACTTGGCCATTGCAGACATGGAAATATCCCATATGGGATTCTCCATTAGATCAAGTGATGCCATTTGATTAGTGGTATCTCCAAAACACTTGAATAAATCTCAATGCTCCTATCCATCTCTTAACTAAGAGAGGTCGGTATAACTGCATTTTTCATTCACCATTTGCTAGTCTATGGCATTCATGAAGGTGTCAGGAGACACACATACATGGTTAATTAACTTAAGCGATGTTTAGGGTGGTAATTACATAATCACATCTCTAGTGATAGGGGTCACACTGTCATAGCTTTTGGGTTTATATTACCTGGTGACAGCGGTCACACAGTCTTTGCGTTACTTTACAAATATTAATGTATAAAGCATATTAAGCAGCAATATCAACACCAGCTATAAACCTATACATAGTAACAATAGACAGTACAATTCAATCAAGCATTATAACAACCAATCTCATAAAGATATTGTCAGCTTGGAAGACTAAAGTATATTCCTAATCTAATTATAATTATAATGAGTACATTTGATCCACTCTATATATGATCTGATACACATAAATATCAGCCACCAGTGTGATTGTGATTCACCAGGTAATGCTTGGATCACATGTTGTGGAGGTTCCATGGTGTCCTCAGGGATCTGTGGTAAAGAGTGGTCAAGTAGAATTTGCATCCTAGTTTAATACACTATTTAGTTTGCTGTTTCTTCACAGTACTGTTTGCTCTAAGATATCTATAGTACCATCTACTGAACATTTAACAGTGTATGTCATGTGCTGTAAGTGTACAGCAAAGTTTGCTGGAAGAATTGTTGCCAGCAAAGTTGGTTGTAAATTTAGTGTAAATTTACAGCACTTACTTTTTACAGTGGAAATCATTCTCATCAATATGTGTTTCACCATGCTCCTTTGTAGAATGCAACTCAAAAACTCACCAAGGGGTAAATTAAGGTATTCTGGACGGGGGTGCCTATATGAAAAAATCTGCCACTGATCAATATGTGCTTCATCGTGCTTTTTTCTTCTTTTTTAGAGTTGAGGAAAAGTCATAGCAGGCTCCTAGAGAAAAGCCAAGTTGTGCCATGTATACCTCACTCAACCCATTAAGGACAAGATCTGGCACCCTGCTGCTGGTACTGGGTTCGCTTTATCTGATTCACATTCTGATAGCCAACCTTACCAATTACACAGTGACCAACTTCATGTTGAGTGACACCGCGGATGGTCATGATCAGAGGGTGGATAAAAAGGACATTCCTGAACTCTGGCCTCCTCAAAATGAGGCTTGGAATCTATCTGGGAAATTGGTGCAGGCTAGACTCTCCATGACACAAGAGTCGCTATCCCCTAAAACTATGCTTCCACCAACTGTCTCCAAACACCTTGGGCCTCAGCAGTCTATGTCTCAATTGTCAGTGCCACCACAGAGTCTGTCTCCTCAAGCTGTGACTCAAAGACAATTAGTGCCCACTGCCCGACCCAGGTCTTGCAACAAGTGCTTCACCCGGCCCTACAGCTTGATCATCAACTCACCTGAGGTGTGCGCAGGTACAAACTCCTCTATGACACTACTCATCCTCATCACCACAACACATGAGAAGAAAGAGAGGAGAGATGCCATCAGGTTGACTTGGGGAAGTTTGACCAATGGAAACAGCCACCCAAAAGTAAGATACGCATTCCTTTTAGGGAGCCTATCCCACAAGCATGATGCCCTCATGGCAATAGAGAGAGCCAAACATAAAGACATTATACTTGGGAGTTTCACTGACTCTTATAAGAACCTTACCCTAAAGACCCTCATGGCACTGGAGTGGGCCACAACCTTCTGTCCTACTGCCAAATACATCCTTAAGACTGATCATGATGTCTACACACACGTAGAGAACATGTTAAAGCTACTAGAGAACCAAAAAATGACCAAAAAATTGAGTGGATCCATCTTCGGATCCTGCAATCAACTTGCTCATCCAATCAGAGTAAAGGCAAGCAAGTATTATGCCTCTGTGGTGTCCTACCCTGAAAAGACCTACCCTGGGTTCTGTTCTGGCACAGGTTATGTTATTCCACGTCAAATTGCTGTGGACATACTTAAAATCTCACCTGATATCCCGTTTTTCTTTTTGGAAGACGTCTACATTGCTCTGTGCATACAGAAACTGGGGTACAGGTTGCAAGGGCAGCCTGGATTCTATCCCTGGTTGATGATGAAATACCTGCCGGTACACGGGTGTGGAGTCTTTGGGACACGAAGCGTCCATACAGTACACAGGGTACTGCCGCCACTCACTTACCAAATATGGAAAAAATGCCCACAGAGGATCACAGAGACTTAATTGTATTACCTGAGATCTTTGTATTGTGACGATGAACAAAACTTAAAGTATAGGATAAGATAATTCACACTCATAATATTTATTCATCTATACATATATGTATACAATATACATATATAATGTATATAGTCACTTCTCATGAACGAGTGCCAAACAGAACAAACCAGTATAAATGATAGAATCTAGTTATATCTTAAAGTAATTCATTTGGGTTTAATATTGGGAACATTATGGTGAAGTTTATTTAAAAATTGGGAACACAATTATTCACAATTTACTGAGATATAACATTTTTAAGAAGGTATACACATGATGACCCAGTACACAATATATTCACAGTGATGCATTTATTTTCACAAAACAATGCAACATTTAAAAAAAAAAAAAAAAAAGCCATAAATAACCAATAAACAGCCCTATGAGCTACGCCTTAGTCATTGTGATAGTGTGTCTACCATTTTATATTTTGAAGAAATAACAAATTTGAGTTATATTTTACTTTTTTTAATAACTTTATAAAACTCCATTATTTCTATTACTACTAATATATATATCAATGTGTATGGTGACGCAGTTATTTTAGGCCTTAAATTTACCTTTTTGAAATTTATTCATAATCGGTATAATAAAATTCACATTCATTCCACAGATAGATGGCTTACATGTATCTAATCGATTCTATTTTGCTTGTCATTTTTCAAGAGAAAAATTGGGCAATTATTAAAATCATAGTGCAATATATGCAGAGCGCCCACTTTTTCAATTTTTTCCTTTATTGAACTATGATTTTTTATTTTTTGTATATACAGATGTCGGTAGAGAGTAACTAGTTCTGCATCATTTTTGTCTCCTGCCTTGTCATATCCTGGATCTATAATGGCATTTATAAACATGTCATTAAGTCCAATAAAACTTCTTTCACAAAATGATTGTTCTCTCTTATATTATCTCAGGGGTAGATTCTGTCATCATCAGAGTTTATTGCAAACAACACACAACTATATCAACTGAAATAATTATCATGTTCTCTTTATGGTACTTTCCTTTACATGATTCTGGGTACTGTATTATCCGTGTCTCTCAATGTTATCTATCCATGCACCCAACACAAGTCTCTCACTGTCTCATACTGTCATTGACCCCCCCCCCCCCCTCATATTCCACCCCCCTCCCCCCCCCCCCACATTCATCCAGTTGTTATTTCCCCTGACCCCCATCCAGGAATGATGTACCCCACCCCACCCCATACCCAGGAGTTATGTACACCCTGACCCCACCCAGGGGTTATGTACCACCCCAAACCTCCATCCCCCACCCCCACCCGCCCCAAGTGTTATGATCCCCCCATCCCCACCCAGGCATTATGTCAAACCCCACAAGCCCACCAGTCCCTTCCCATACCTCCAGGCATTATTCTCAGATTCAGGACCAGTCCATCTGGTCACGACGCCATATAGCAACTGCTGACTACTCCCTGGTTACATTTTCCCCTCCATGAATAAATGTGATATGAGACGTAATATGATATTTTCAAGACAAACAATTTGTTGACAAATTATAATTAAAATTGCCATAAGGAGAGGTTACTTGAGCCTTGTGACATGGGGAACACAAAAATAGGTTTGAACAGGTTGTATGAAAGTTGGTCAGCACTAGGCCCATGCGGGCCACGTGCACCTTGCCAGCCACCTAGCCTAACACCTTCCTGACATCAAACAGGTTGCAAGGGGCTTGTAACAATTTCTCCCAGCATATTATACAGTGATGAAAGTGACCCTTCATGAAATTTACTGAAACCGTTGGCTCAGGGTGGGAGGGGGGATTGACCATCCTCTTTTACCATACAATAATGAGGAGAGTGATAATACCCTTATGTTTATCAAAGAAAGACACTTTCCCCTTAAAAACAATAAGAAGTGTTTAATAGCATTCCTTTATGGGTAAAACTCACATCTATGGATGGGGAAACCACTTGCTGGGGTCAGAGAAGTGATCCTTGTTGACATAATTATCTCTGTGACAAAGATAGCAGGGTCTCCTGTGTCTGCTGCCTCCAGTTGGTGTGAGTCATACTGTAAGTCTGGGTTAGTAAAACTAGGTTTTACTGAAGTTCCCTGGCTGGGCAGTGTCATTCAGACAAGGAAGTGGGCTCTAAAACTGAACTACGTGAAGCAAGGTATGGGTATGATATAACTGTACAGAGGAATGGTTGTTAAAGAGACAAATGATGGATTTTGATTCACTTTGAAGGAAAATTTGAATCAAATTCATTTACATTTTGGTTAATTTAAAAAAAAAAGTTTTTAAGGTATATTTATTATCTTGGGGGAATTTTCCTAATTTCCTGAAATCAGTAAATTTCCTGAGGACTTTCATCATATAGGGAGAGGGGGGGGGGTGTTGAATATTTGCATTTTCGTGATGTTTTTCTTTTTTACTCAATCCTTATTTGAAGATATACATTATAATTTTCCTGGTAGGGGGAACTTTATGCAAATACAATTATGCAATATCTGAACTCTGACATATCTGAAAACAAGTCGCCAGGTAGTTGTTTGCACCATGGGGGTAATTGTATCGCCATTCACAAATGTCTGAATTACCGTACCGAACAATATCAAACTCCACCCAGGTGCTGTCCGCGTAACCCCACCCAGGCGTTGTAGCCCCCCCCCCCCCCTGCATTATGTCCCCAAATCCACCCACAGGTGTTATGGAAGTTATGAATGAGCACAGGGTAACAGATGTGATTATCAAATGTATAGTTTAATGACGGTAAACAAGTTCATCTCGCAACTAGTAGAACACTGAACATCAAGACAATCACCTCGTCTTTTGTTATGTGTAAAAATACATTCTTACATTTAGACCATGTTCACTTAAGACTGAAGCCCAATATCAGACTTGAGCTTTGGATTGCTTGCTTCGAGAATCAACATCATCAGCATGTCCTAAATATGATAACTTTTGGTTTCTCTGAACATGATGTCATGTTACTTACTCACATCATGAATCCTTTTGCCCTACATGACAGTTTATGCACATAAGTAAGTTCAACAAGTTTTAGCGAGAATTTTTTTAAATCATGTTTTTTTGTGTGAAGAAAAGCAAGGAAAACCACATGATGGATTACAGTCTCTGTTTATATCATGCCGGGCAGTTTTGAAATAGTGATGGTTTGAGTTACTTGAGTGTCTCAGAAAGTCAACTAAGTTCTCATTTGAACTGCAATTTCTCTTTCCTTGATCTGTTGTGGATATATCATTTATCATACGGTGTGTTAGAGCGCGTACCTGGTAATGATAACAATAAAAGCATATCCTGCAGGCGTAAAGATAAGAGTGGAACATCATTATCTACTATAAACAAGGCTAGTCATGTTCGCTTCATTAATTAACGTTACAAAAGTGCATTTGACCAATATGATGAAGAAAACAGCTGTTGCGCTCTTCTATAAAATGAGGGTTATGGCAATGAAATATCGAAATTCGTTTTATTTTGTATAAAGACATGTCATTGATCTGAAACAAGAAATTTATCATAATTTTACAATTCGATAGGTTCGGGTCAAACATGTCGATATGGTTATCAATGGTTTCATCTCATGCTCTTCTATACTTAACGGTGAATTCTCAGAACCAGGATCTTACAACAACACTCTAACCTAATTATAACTTTACATACCTTTCTCACTTATTCCTTTACTTTTTCAAATGACTTATCATTTGTTGTTGCAGTTTTTAAAAAAAAACTTGTATGAGACAGATAACCAGAAGCAAATTATTATGCACTTAATTCCCACTATACTTTCCTAAAGAATTATTCACATAAATTTAATTCCATATTTACTTTCCGAGATTTACATTTACTTGCATACATGTCATCACTATTGTACTGTATTACTGTGTAGAGACTACTTTGTGTATGTTGGAGCAGAACCAGATATAGTAGATTTACCATACAGAGTAAGGCCCAAGGTACCATTAGAATAATACAGGATGGATTGAACCATGGAATTAACCTTATATAGCTTTATAACAAATTGCCTTTTCTTCCAATTTAAAAGCCTCACCAATGAACAACGAAGGCCACCATGGAAAGTAGCACATAGACGTAGCATTCTCATAATTAATATTTTTTAAGAGAAATGCGCATTCTGAGTTAAGTAAGCAATTAATCATTCTAGGGTCATCAACATAAACGTTACATAAGAAAAACAAGTAAAAATTTTCTTATTTAAGAGATCTCACAGTGATCCAAGCTAGGTGCATGGGCACCCTGAAATAAACCCAAGCAAATAGAAATAAAGATTTTCAGAACATATGAAAGTTCCAGTGGGTACATTTTACCATTACAGGCTTGCCATTGGAGTCTTCTCAAAATATAGGGCTAAATATAGGGTTGGTGGTGTGGAAATAAGGGGCAGATACAAAGCATGACATCAAACTATAGGGATTCACCAACAAGATTTGGAACATTCAACTGCCAAAAAGAATGAAGTTACAAAAGAAACCAAACTGTTGTAAAAAGATAAATGGTAATGAGAACCTAAGTTTCTATAAGTCAATATATTCTGGGGATGTAAGCTCTTGATTTCTATGATTTAGGGTTGTTCCTTTTAATTTTAATTCACTAATCTTATAAAATTCCAAAAATATGGACATAAAGGGCAAATTCAGAGATGTATTGGGTGAGCTAAAAACATACAATACAGGGCTAGTGGCAGCCTTGTCACTATACTTCCATATTTTTCTAGATCTGTGAAAAACCAATCAGTCCACGCTTATATACCTGAAACTCCGAAACTGTTGTTTCATGGTCCATACCCTAAACTTTAATGTCAAAGAAATAAAGAAATATCTAGCATCCAAGCAAATGGTTCTTTACAGTTCATGGATTGAAGTTGGAATGCAAAACAAGATATTAACTGAAATAAGCAATAGGTGATTTTTTTAACATCGACTGCTTTTAATCATAAACATTTTTCTTTATGCATGGGAAGGAAACCAGCACAGTCCTGCTACAAAAAAAAGTCCCATACAAAGTAAAACAATCAATTCTCTAGATCTATATACAATGGGGGTTCTTTTTGTGAACGGGCTGTGAAATATACACATACTTGACACCTGCACTGCATCAGGCGGGTCTGCTTTAGGCATGGGAAATGTACAACAGAGACACAGAAAGTGTATGCGGGAAATGTACAACAAATGCATGGTCTGAAGCAAGTTTTAAATGTGGAATGCCTTGTACTGTGGGGTAACCAGAGGGGAAGGTACCATACTCAAATGCTCCCATCTCTAAAACCACAGGATGCCTACTTCAGCATTTACCACCAATTATTGCCATTATCTTATTGATACCCTGAAAGAGCACAAAAGGTATTCACTGGAAATAAATGGAAGCAGGAATAGATATACACATGATGGAAATGGTCCATATAATGAGAGAATAAAAGCTAAGGTTAAGCAATGAAAATTAAAGTCATCAGAAAATGAAGCACAAATGATATTTATAAAAACTAATTTCTTTAGGTATCAAAACACGCTGAGGCCATTTGCTTCTGAAGTCCAATTTTCAAGTTCACTATGTATTTAGGCCTATAGTCCAATTTGTTTTCACTACCTTGAAGCTTTCCCTTTAGTGAAAGAAACAGCATGGGTGATATCCCATATAGAATTATTAGAACATGTTGGGCCATCTGGTACAAAAACTGGTGCAAACAGTATAAAACGAGATACATATCACCATCCAACTTTTCCACTCTTCTAATACATAATTATGTGGTAGGGCATAAACATGTTCAGAAATGATATATCATTTTCAAAGTTCATATTGTACATTCTAGAGCCATATCCACTGACTGGTTCATTTCTAGATTCTTAATATACATGTATGTATGTGCTATTCACACTGTTTATTTACACACATGGGTGTATTGATTATGGTCATAATACCACAAGAAAATTAACAACAACTGTGTTACTTATAAGTAAAACGAGACAGTGTATGACTACAACCAACAGTATTCACTAACCTCCAGCTCTACAAACAATTTTTACATCAACACAATAACAACTAAAGACTGTTGTCTTAACAAAGGCCATCCCCAATGAGAGTGGCAGCTGTATCTCCATACCAGGTAGGGAATGTATTTTATGATTGGAAAGCCAAATTATACAGATTGATATGCACAGCTGACACTTTAGTCAAGCTTACTGTTGCTCTGAAAACCTGAAAACCTGAAAATTTAAATAAAAGATTGAACTGTTTGCTAAATATTTCATAACTGTTTTAGGTAAAACAGTTCAATTGACCTAATGTGTTTACTTAACCTTATCAGTACCTGAACAGCTAGATATTCAATTTCATAAGATTACATTGTGTTTAGGGAGTAATATTTTGGAATCATAATTGAAAGTCACTCATACTTAAAAGATGGCTGAAAGGCACTTTTTTCTTCTATTTTCATTTTTACCTTAATTCACCAAGCTGTGTAAAGAGGCTTTCCCACTGGCCAGCTCAGGACCACCATCTGATGTGGTAGTCTAGGGGCTTAACAGGACCTTAAAACACCGAGATCATTTACTAACAAAAACACTTGTATAATATTGTCTCATCAACCAACAAACCAAACACATCTGGAAACAGTTAACTTAATAGTTGTGTCCAACCAGTCCTCCATTACCCACTGAAATTGTGATAAAAGTCCAGGTATTTAGGGGGAGTTTCGGAAAATAACCTTATTCATTTGTGGAGAAAACAGGAGTTAAAAGAGTGGTAACAGAATTGGAACATTGTCATCAAAGGACCAAAAATTCAACTAATTTCATGTATAGATGGGGGAGTCAGGCACACTTATCGATGTTTGAGGTTTTCTTTAAAACGGGTTGCCTTAATTTGAAAACCAATGTTTTCTCTGGACGGGAGTGTGGGATGTTTAACGATAATAACAGTAACCGGTAATATCCTCCAAGCCATAGGTATTGTGAATTTTTTTTACATCAACAATAAGATCTCTTTGTTAACATCTATCAATCTATGAATAAACATCAGTTCAGTACTTGCCTTCACTTTAGTTACTGTTAATATCATCGGTAAGCTCAAGCAAGTATTGTCAAAGTTTTGTTAATTAAATCGCATTTATCTTTGAGCGACTTAGTCAAAGGAATACTGATCAAAAATGAAACTGAAATCATCAACTGCATTATAAACAACTGAATACTTTAAAACAATATATAACATAATATATGTTTGTGCCTATCAAAATGTATGATGTAAAATGATATGAGGTAATTGTAAAAGCAGTTATCTAACAGAAAGTCATTTTCGTGTAACCTTATGTACATGTGCAAAATGGACCTTTAGACTTCTCATTTCTGTCCAATTATACATCTTAATAGATGGTCTTTACAGTTCATTCCTTTAAACCTTCTGATCGTGGCACATAAGTAGCTTTTTAATTCCCTTGTACAGAAAAAAGGTGTCCTTGGTGCCCTGGGCCAAGGTTTGTGTGGTAGTGGAGTATAGCAGCACGTCTAGGTGTCTCACGATTACTGAAGATGTTTTATACCAATATACATTCCAATTATTCTTCCCTATTCAAGTTAAGATCGGTGGATAATCTCTACAAGATTCAAAACTGCTTGCAATTAAGAGTTATTCTGTTTGTTATAGTTCAATGGCAAGTGTTCTGAGCAGGTTTGTTTTTGTTTTTATTTACCAACTGCTCTTTCAAAGCAATTTCACAGGTAAGGGAACCTGTTCTGTAAGTGTTTACAAAACAAAACCTTTTAATGAGTATTCAATACCTTCTCATAGGTTATTTGCTTGGCCATTTCTTTACTTATGTTAAGGTTATAATAGATGTTATGGACACCAAATTAACACTGATTATAGTTTTATCTTTTCAACCTGAGTTTTATGTTCTACTGCTACCTATTTCTAATGCATCTGATAGGGTTGTGAGGGCCTATGAAATAATGTGTGAAAGTCAGAATGCGAGAACACTGATTTTTCATAAAAAGGATTTGAGTGAGAGCTGTCAAAATTAGCAGTGATATTTTCTAGATATTAATATGGATGTAAGGTTGGGGAAAAAAAGAAATCGGATGAAAATTTTTCAAACTTACTTACATCCCTGGGTGTAAAGTGGCTCTCGTACATACCCATACGCCCACACATAATTTTTACAACACACTCACTTTACAACAGGAATGAAGGCACTTGGAGCGACCAGAAGCTTGAGGTTAAATTTGCCTAGTGGTTTATGGGAGGGAGAAGCTTTCTTGTATATGACAAATGCATAGTGTAGTCTTCGCACCTTTTTTATTATCATCCAAAGCCTTTACCAGTATCTATTCTGCCATCAGTAAGAATCATAGTGGCTAGGGAGAAAATGTGCGTAATTTTTTCAGTTTTCTTTTTTCTTTTTTTCTTATATGATGCATCAAAAGTGTATAACAACAAACATACACTCGTTTTGATGTTTGTATGCCGTAACATACAAATTGTAAATATGTGCAACACAACGTAGAAAATCTGTTACCCCTATTCCCCTCTCCCACTGTAGAAGTCCCTTTCGGGAATCTTGGAAAGAAATCCTGGTGTGGACCAGATTTGTTAGTTTAAGCCTCACCAGATGGCTCTCGCTGCAGGATTAGTTAAAATATCAGCCACAAGAGGGGACGTGAGTCGCCAGTTGGCGCTTGGATCACATGTTGTGGAGGATTTGCAGTGTCCCCCAGGGTCTGTGGTAAAGTGAGGTTGAGCAGAACTTGCATCAGATACGCGCCGGGGAGACATAACATGGTGCCAGGCATCTAGTAGAACTCGGAGTCTGAGCTCTGCACCGAGCCATCTTTGGCTTCTTGGTAACTATCGTACGGACTGCCATTCGTGCTATCTAGATGGTTGGCTGAAAGAAAAATTAACTCATGATGAAAAACTGATTTTATTTGAAAAGCCTTATTGTCATAGAGTTGGGAAACTAACAAATTTATATGATGACAAGTGAGTTCCAAAGCGGGGAGGCCAACCCTGACCGCCAGCATTGCAGTTGGACACCCTACCTATGAGGCCATTAGTTTCCAGCAAAATTTCTGTACGGGTGGTTCGAATACTATGCTGAACGTTCAGTGTTATGTTAATCTGACTTCAGAATTCTCTAAGTCCTATCTGGGCTAGATGATTGCCAGCTAATTCTTCTAATTTCACAACAGGATGGTGACCTCCATAAGACATGTAAACGTAGAATAACGTTTAAATGACTGCCTCAAAAATAGGAAAACAACAGAAACTCCTTTTAAGATCTGTGTAATTCATTCCTGGATGTACATTCGCATAGATTGACAATCCCCAAATAATGAAATATAATAATGACTAATGAAATGAGATGACTGTAATATATAATTACATCATATTTGGGAAAATTTGGTATTCCAAATAGATATTTCTACTTAGCTTAGCATATATGTGCAGAGACACCACTGTCCCTTTTTTTAAAATTTTAATCTAGAAGCAGTTAGGAGCAAAATACCCTTTCTGAATAAAAGTCCTGACCCCAAATTCACACTGATTTACTAAGAGATGAACAAACATACTCCACTTTTTATATTAAAAAAACATAAGGAAAACCCTCAATGCAATGAAAACTAGAAATCTGAAGATTGTCGGCCAGAAACTGGCCGATGTTGCATTGGTGGTTTTTAAATGTTACAAAAGGAACGTCAGATACCCATATACGTCATAAAAATCTGTCATTCCGTCCACAACATCTTCGTTTTTCATCTGGGATTAGAAAATTGCTTTTCCCCCCTACCCCCCCCCCCCCCCCCCGTGGCTTTTAGGGTCCTCATGGTTGCTTGGGCTTGGGTGGTATTCTACCCACCACCTCTTCTGCCAGCAAGTTCCAGCAAGCACCAGAACCTAAAATCTGGTGGGAGAGTGACGGGAGACTGGACCCGGCCTGGCGGCGGCCCAGCACCAATCCCCTCCCCCCCCCCCCCCCCGTGCAGCGCAGAACGCCAGGGTCACGGCTGATTGTGCGCACGGACGGTGGTATATGAGCGAGTCCTATTGGTCAATCAGGTTGACCAATGAGTGTCACTGCATTCTCCCCACGCCGCCCCATGTTACATAATGGTTTAGCCCAGGCCGGTCCAGCTTAGCTTCAACTAAACCCCCACCCCCACCCCCCCTCCCCACCCACATGCAGGCCTTCTTATTATACAGTACCGTAAAACCCCTAATTTAAGCCGAACCCTATTTTAAGCCGCACCCTGACTTTAGACTTTATTTTTAGACATTTATTCATCATATCTTTTCCGAGATATCATTGCATCAAAGGTTGTGCTAAACCCTAATTTAAGCCACACCCTTGAAGTTGAGGACCTATTGGATATCATTTCTGGAAGTAACCCTTATTTAAGCCGCAGCTTAAATTTGCAGAGATGCAGAAATTACTGAGGTAGTCTATTCTTCACTATGAAAGCACTGATACTGAATCAAATCGCATGTACATGAAATGCAGTATCTAAACATTTTATGGTACCTGAGATCAAATACATAAATCATTTTCTTCTCAAATTTTGGGGCTTTTTTGAAAATGGTGTCAGAGCAAAAAATACGGAAATCCGTATTTATACGGAAAAGTGGCATCTCTGAATTTGGGGTTTTACAGTAGTACAAGTTGGCTCTGCCTCGCACACCGCCCCAGCCCGGTCTCCCCCCCCCCCCCCACCCCCCCCCCCCCCACCCCCAGGACAGCAGAGCGGTCTGAGCAAGCGGTGTCACCTGTTACATAATGGCTTACCCCCGGCGGGTCACAGCTGATTGAGCGCACGGACGGTGGTATATGAGAGAGTCCTATTGGTCAATCAGGTTGGCCAATGAGGTTGGAGGGGACCCACCAATTAAACAATTACATGCTCTGCTGGTCCACAACAATAGACCCAATTCAAAAACGGACCTATACCTTTGTTGCGTTGGTAACTCAATACTTATATGATATATATTTATATGTACCAACGCAACAAAAATCACTAAAAGGTAGGAAAAACTAGAAGAGTAGGGAAAATAGCACTCTGTAAACTGTATTGCAATGGTATTCGACAACTGAGATAGCTACGCACCTATAGGTGTGGTGGGTGCAGTTTTGACGGGCGAGGAGAGCGCTGAGCTATTGGGCGTAAACGGGTACATCTGGGCTAGGATCATGGCGAGGCAATGTGCCACCTGATGGTTGGGGGCGCACGACAAGGCAGGCGTATGACCGTTGTCGTCGACTGCCATCACATTGGCCCCTTTGTCGAGGAGCATCTGTACCACAGGCACCATACCGTGTCGTGCCGCGATGTGCAGGGGCCTGGTCAAAAACAAAGAATTTCTTCAATAAGTTTATTCTGGTCCAAAACATGACAAACTTCTGACAAGTTCGATAAGGTTGTCCTTAATTACATATGTAAAAATGGGGTTTGGGAAGTCAAGGGCTCTAGTACATTTGTAATGTGCATTACATGCTTATGGGGGTGGAGGGGTCTAGAAAGCGTTTCAAAATACGTTTATAATTTATTGACGGCCCCTTCCAAGCTTTGAGAACATAACATAAGTGGTCAAAATTTGTATTCATACATTCCCCTCTAAGAATGGAATATTTCACCGATCTATTCATATGATCTTTGCCGACTGGTCGTATTTTATGTGGAATATCTATTGACGTCGAGTCAAACTTACAGGGGGATATTTCCATATAAATTAAGTACTATTCTCTTTTATTATACCAAAGGGTGATAACGCTTCAGTAGTATTCTTGACTGAAATAGATTCTATGAAACGTGTACATTTTGTATCAACCTAGTTACAGAGTAATGTCCTTTAAGGTGAAGGATAAGTGCAATCAACAGTCTATACAAAGGTGATCTTTTTACAAGCAGTCTATGCTCCTTTAGAAGAAGAGAAGAGATGGTGGCTTACGTGGACCGCTCGGCGTTGGAACAGTTGACCAGACTGTTCTCTTCTAGTTTGTCCAGCAGTAACAACGCCGCCAACTCGTGTTGCTGAAAATATAAATAAATAGTGAAGTTACACGCCAAAAACTCAGAATGTCGAGGTTTCAAGCATTTTTTTTTTATCTGTGATGCACGTCAGAGTTAATAAAATAATCGGAAATCCAGAAAGAAATTATGATTTGAAATTATGTTGAATTTCTGAGCAATGTGATGGAAGCAATTCATTTTGAAAATTATTAACAAGGGCGAGATGATAGAATTTAGCGAATTTCAGTGTGGTTTGAAAAACCAAAAGCTCCGTTTCAACCACCTCTATTAGTAAGCGATATAATAAATAGATTTTCGAGAAAGGTGAACAACGAGAAAAGATTTTAAATTGATGGTGACGCCATGCTTGCCGGAATGAGGATCAAAAGATAGTGAAGTATCACCCTTTTGAAGCAACTTCCCACTCTGTAGGAGTAGACTCTATCGACGTATTCAAATTATCAAATACGGAGAATAAAAGAGGTAATCAACCTGAAAGATTGAAGGTTTCTTTAAAACTGCACCAATTAATCCTGTAACTTTTACAAATATGGGGCAAATTGAGAGAATATAGGGAGACCTCAGCAGTGTAGGGAGTTGTAGGAAATACAGGGCATGTAACAGCCCTCATAAAATGACACAAACTACGCCTTACATGCATGCAGGCAAAGTGAAGTGCTGTGTTAGCCCGTTTGTCCCTCGCGAGCAGCTCGCTGCCGGCATCGAGCAGCAGGTCGATCGCCCCGGTCTGCCCGTTCATGGCCGCGTACATAAGCGCAGTGCGGCCCAGGTCATCGATCACATTCACCTCCCCGCCGTGCGTGATGAGCATCTGCAGGATCTCCGTCTGGTCGTTGTACGAGGCGCAGTGAACTGGCGTCCTGGAACAGATTATAATTTCACATGAATCTGTTAGAAGAATTCCAGATGATAAGGTTAACTGCGTTTTGTTTAAACAAAAAGAATTCTTGCAACATTACTCAAAGTATTCCAAATTTAGTTCTGTATACAAAAGTGCTTAGATTAGTACGGTCTTTGCCCGGGATAATAAAAGTGTGACCTTAAAGAATTTTTTCTGATTATTAGAATTTTGATTTCTAACATACACTGTCCCTATTATAGTCAATGACAGCACTGTCTGCCATTATAGTCGATTTGCCCATACACAATGATGTACGAAACAATTCCCTTGTATATAAAAAAAAAATTCTCGCTTTTGGAATGATCTCATAAATGACCTGAATAGTTACTAAACCTGTGGAAACCTGCACTTGTGCGAAACTCTGGCATGCCCAATCTATGCAAGCTTGTTCATATGCACAATCCATAACTTACATGCAAGAAATATGAAAGATGACGTAAAACATTACACAACTCACCTTCCTTTTTTATCCCTGAGGTTACTTATTTTGCAATTCATATTTTCAAGTAAAAGTTCAGTACACGTATCATTCCCATTTATCCTGAAACAAAGAGAAAATGCATTTTAAAAACAATCACAACCAAGGAAAAACAAGTTGTATCTCCTTTATGATTCGATATAGCACAATGCCGACATTGCATTAAGATGCAAAATACAATAAGACATTCACAGTTCCATATGATTCACTTAAACACAAATCATATCGGATTACCAAAGATAATTCCGTATCCATCTAACATATTTTAACAAAAATCTAAATCAAATCATTCTGAAAATATAATATTCAATATTTATTTTTGATTTCACGACATGATTTCTAACGTTGAACCAACGTCAATATTTCAATCTGAATAAAACATTGATCATTTAGGTTGAAATAAGCTGTCTGACGTCTCACCCACAATCAACCTAGAAACAATCAAAATGTCCCCAAATGACCATTGGCAATCATATGCAATAGGATTCTCTCCGAGCTTAAAGAGGCAGACTTACACAGCACAATGGAGAGGGGAGAAGGGGTTGCCTCGGAAGTGAGCCTTGGACTCGTACTCCAGGAGCAGCTCGGCGCAGCTGTCGTGACCTACCAACAGACAGTTATCACAGAGTTAAAGCGGGTTTCCACAAGAAAAAAATATAGACCTTTTTTTCTATAACCACTTACTTTTCCCCTAAAAGCTTATAGAACTGATTCATGTATTTGTCAAAATACAAAGAAAATTTGGTATATAAAATCTCGTTGTAATTTCTTTGGAATCTTTCCATGAAATAACAAAGTTACTTTGCAAATTTTGTGATTTAACTTTCCTTTAACTTTCTTCTGAGTCCCTAAAGAACCCCCTTTTTCTAGAATTTTGTCCAAAATGACCCTTTCTTAAAAAATCGCGGACCTGAGAAATTTGATCAAAATTATCCCTTTCTCTGCGAAATTTAGAACGCCGATGTATATCCTAGGACTTACCGTTATAACAGGCCCAATGTAGAGGTGTGTAACCGTTGGCGTCCAGAGGAAGGTCGCCCTGGATCACCTAGATAACATAAACATATCTCTTTAAAAAGATATTGAAAGGTGGAATCAAATATAAGAATATTTAGTCATTTAAAATAGGAATTCTAACGATCATGCAATAGTATCAACATGAGAAAATGCTTCAATTTGATTTTTTTAAAAAAACACAAAAAAAAACACACAAAAAACCACCCACCTGTATGAATGAGCCGACCACACCGACCTGGCCACAGATTGCGGCCATATGGAGCGGCGTGCGGCCTCGCACGTCCCGGAACAGCGGGTCGGCCCCATTATGGAGCAAAGCGTCCACACACTCCTCATGACCGTTAGCCGCCTGTGTACATAAACAAATATACAGGACATTAAGATAATTGGTTTTACTCTTTTTCCTAGTATGAGGATGCCTCTTTCTTGCCATGTGTACATGGATTGTAAGAAGTGAAGTTATACAGCGAAGACGCCAACTAGAAGAGACGAAAAATCAAGAAAAGTAGGTAGGACATCTCTGGATTTCCAGTCTCGAAAGTATAAAGGTGGAAATATTCACTGGACGATGTAATTACTTTTTTAAATGGCTTAGCACCCATATAGGTGTAATTTCAAAAGTAGATTGGTGAGTTGGAAAAAGAGAAATGCTATTTTCGTGCTGAACTGGCAAAAATACGGAAATCCGGAAAAAGAAGGAAAAATTGCATCTCAAATATAGGTATCCTCATGTTCTGTGATAACATACACTCACCCCACGATGTAAGGCAGTTCGGTGGTACACGTCGGCTGCGTCGATAGCCGCACCCATTCCGATAAGCAACATTACGGCATCTGTGTGACCATGGGCCACTGCCGCCATAAGAGGGGTCCTATAATACAAGAGAAAACAGTTTACAATTTACAAATTCCTTGCCAAATTTCCCATGATAAAAACGACAGTAAAAAGCATTTTTTCAATAATTAAAACATGCTGAAATTCGAGTGAGAAAAATCAGATATGGGATGGAACTAATATGTATTTCAACTTGATTTAAATAAAAAAAAAAGAGAGAGAGATTTGCCAAAAAAGTGTTTTCAGAAGCAGTTTTCTTTTCTTCGTTTCTGTCTTTTAGCCCCCTTTAATCTGAGCTTGTTGTAAATGGTCTCACAGTCAGAATGTCGCATACACCACAGATAAGGTATTTCTCTAATGGCCTTTCAACCTCTTGTATGAAAACTACTATGCACTACTCTGGGCTTAATTGGAGGCAATGGCACCAACCACAATACTACTTACCTCTCGTGTTCATCTATACAGTCGACTGCGTCGCGCTCCTCGGCATGCTGCAGCAGGACCCTGAGACACTCAGTGTGGCCGGCGGCCGCTGCACAGTGGATCGGGGTGCCCTTGGTGATGTTGTCGTGGACCATGATGATGGCGCCTTGGATGATGAGGCTCTCACAACACGTCGTGTGGCCCCGCATACTGCACAAGTGCAGCGGTGTTTGACCTGAGCAAGTACGAATTAACATTTTGTTTGTTGGGGTAGTTAAACATCCGGCCAAACACACAAGGTTCTTTCCAGACTGCACAAGGTGATGTTTTTCAGCTGTAGGTGATCATATCTATGATATGATTTGGGAGAAACCTGCCACCGGGTGCGATACCCTACTCATTTCAAAGAGTAGCAAGGGGTCTTTTATGTGCAATGTCCCATAGAAAGGACAACTGGTCTTTGGTGACCCTGTTGGGGACTTAGGGTGCGCAATTAAGATTTTAACATTTTTCAAAACATTTTTCTAAACGTAAAAATATCAGAATTTAATTCTATTAAATGTATTGGTTTCTATTTTCCATGATATGTGTGCTATTTCAAATGTTAAAAGTGTCCTTCATATTTTATATTTTTAAGATTTACTAAAACTGGACAAGGTCTTCAATGATGGTTTACATCTCAAATCTCCCCCCCCCCCCCCTGAGAACTGACGATACTGTAGTATGTATACATAGCTTTCTCTATAAAACTGACTTACCCTGGTCGTCCTGAATGTCCAGGTTCATGATGTAGTTCATGAGTACGGACAGCGCCTCCACGTGGCCGTGAAACGCCTGCAACACAACACACGAGGGGGACCATTAGTACACCACACGAATAGATGTTCTGCAGATAACGTCACATCTCTCAAATTGGGCTAGTCACCATATTGGTGATCAATTTTAATTCATAGGTATTCACCATTCTAAAACATTTAAAAGACATATCTTGAACTTAACACAAACTCAAACTAGAAATCTGAAGATTTTCGGCCGGCTCTATATGCCGGCCGAAGATGCCTTGCGGACTTTGAGAGGTAAACAACTACGGTGGCCCACAGGTACAATTCACCCCCCCCCCCCCGATCTTGCGCCACTTGCAAAAGATTATACTTTGCAGGGGACATACAATCAAACCCTACGATTTCCTACCAAATGGCTTGGGGGGGTGGATTGTACCTGTGGGCCGCCGTAAACAATAGCCGTGGTGGCAGTCCACTGCACTACCCCCCCCCCCCCCTCCACCCCACACACCTACTCTTTCACCTCACCACTGTCGTGATCCTGCCCGTCTGTTCCACTACCTCCCCCCCCCCCCCCCACCCCCTCCCCTCCCCATGTGTCAATCATACCTCTTAGCCCTCCTACTTCTCACCACCACTGACCAATGAGAAGATATGGACACCTGAGGGGCAGAGGGGGCAGGGGGAGGCGTGAGGGGAGAGGTGCTAATAGCCCAATTTCACACCCCAGTGCACAACAACAAAAGAACAATTCAAATCCGGTATGCCTCCTTTGATGCCTTACTTACATTACATTTATATGATTATATCTTTGGATAGCGCAAGGCATCAAAAATCATAGCAATTCCGATAATTTAAATGTTATAGATTAAAGTTTTTTTAATATACAAGTGGCTTTGAGAACCACATGGCGATCACCAAAACCTGGTCACGTGACAACATCTGCACAAGAGTGTACCAAGAACACATAATTTAAGCCGCGGCTGAACTAACATTTTTACTCAAAAAATGTAAGTCCGTGAGGCCTTAGCTTTGGGGTGTGGCCTAAATTAGGCTTTACCCTAATCTGTAACGATATGCCACTTTTAAAAAGTGGCTAAATGCAGACTCAAAAGTGAGGGTGTGGATAAAATATGGGTTGTTACGGTATAACGACCTAGGTACAGGTAGTTAGAATAGTCGTCCGTCTAACTGTTGTTAGTCTTTTGGGGGAAAAGGAAAACTTTTCTAAGCTACATACACAGGGATGTAAGTCAGGGTCCCAGAGAGATAATTTAGTTAAGTCCCGAAAGAAATATACTGAATTTGACATCTACCTTGATTAAAATCAAATTTACCATATTTAGTTTTGCAATTTTATTTACACTCTAAACTCAAGAAGCTCACGTCCTAATGATAAGTGTTGTACTTACGGCTAGATGGAGTGGTGTCATGGGAGGCGCTAGTCCGCCCCTACTCAACAAGTCGGCAGCGGCCACGTCAAGTAACTGCGACGAAAGGGATCATTAAGATATATTATATTATGAAGTTTGTTAGTTTGTTTGTTGGGTAAGTTTAACGTCCGGCCAACCATTTTGGGTTGCATATTATGAAGACTATAGCAAATGCATAATTCGAAATCATAGAATAACTCTTATCAAAAACTGTGAAGAAAACGTTTAACAGATTGAAATAAAACAAACGTATAAGTAGCATGGTATGATAATAACGGGTACTTACTATATTCTAAAACGACAAAAAGATGTACTTTAGAGTAAACTTGATTTAAGAATATCAAGTTTTTGTGAAATGATATTCAGATAAGGATTACCAATAACAGATTTAATTAGAAATTATTTTTTCAACCATATATCAAACATTACATTCATTAGGAGGCTATATTCTACTACCAAGACCACCAGGATCCACATCTAAAATATGAAGTTGAAGTGTGTTTGCCAAATAAGTTTAACACCCCTTTATCTTATTAAGTTTTATAAGTCTAATCTAGGAAAAAAAAAAGATGTATTCACCATCTCAAGTGCAAGTTTGTGTCCGCTGAGCGCGGCGTAGTGGACGGCGTTGTATCCCTGGTTGTCGCGGAGGCTGGGGTTGGCGTCGTGGTGCAGCAGGTGCTCCACCACCCTACAAGACAGTAACGGACTACGCTCTCAGTAAGGGCCAATTCGACCGACACCGCCACCGACAGGGGCGCGGTTAGTACTGAGAGTGGTGCATGGTGACAGACTCAAACACACTACCAAGATGCTTACCAATAGGTCTGAGTTATTTTCATGAGCTTCGCTTTTACCTGATTTAATGAAACGTTTCCTTATGTTCTTTTTCCATTGATTCAGATTTTGTCTTCATTCTATTGACTTTCATTATAATATTCATTCTTCATTATCTGAATTCCTACACAAATAAAATAAATATTTTCCATATAATTTCTATTAAAATTCCATTTAAATATTTGCAGTTTAAAAATTGCTTAATATTTGCATTTGTGATACAAAAATTAAAACATAATATAATGTTTTGTGCGACTTTGGTAAACACTTTGATTTTTACAGGAATCGAGAGTTGGTCATGGAGGAACTCAAGTCCACACATAACAGAAATACATCGGATTAAGTTGAAGGTTAAATAAATGGTAAGTGGCAGCAGAAATACTTTTTCCATGATGTTCTTTGATACAAAGAAATAGCCTGGGGGTTTACGTCAATATGCGTTACACTTCCATAAGCGTTCATGCGATCATGATGTAAGAAATGAAAAGCATAGTAAAAGTTGGTAAAACTGCAGTTCTAGTATATTCCACCAGTTTCCACTAGTCTTTTTGTATTTATTATGTAAAAACGTTAGTTATTAGCACACCGACTAGTACCAGAAGATCACTCTTGTGCTGTACAGGACAGACTACGGCAGGTTACACTAACGAGAGATAGCTATGTACACAAGATTTAACAGTTGGTTGAAAACGCGACGTCAAACATTTATCACTTTAACATAAAGTATAAAATCGCTCCCCTGTCGACTATTATCATAGAACCATTTACATTAGACGTCTATGTAATTACAAGTTTTGAAGTAGTAAGATATTTACTTTAATGTAAATTTCGTAACTTGAGATCAAAGTTGTTCTTCATATCCGAAAAATACGGTACCTTACGATAAAGTATATTACAAGAGACGGCATATTTTTCAGTCCTTTGGACTGAAAAAGCTTGCTTTGGTGGCGAGAAATAGTCACCTAGTGTTCGCCAATAGCGGCTGGAAGTGGGTCCAGCCGGCCACCAGACTGCTAGTGTGCTAATTACAGATACCAGTGGGGACCATTGGTGACACGCCTGGCTGCACAGATCACAGGTAGCAGTGGCCGCTGGTCAGGGAGCCCACCTGTACACACCTGTAAGTGGGAGGGGAGGCGGGGCCCACACCACCCTGACCTGTCAATCAGGGCAAACCAGAGGGGACTGCCTTGACCAATCAGGGGTAGGGGTAGGGGCAGGGGGAGATTGGAGGGGAGAGGGTGAAGGGGTCCAATTAGTAACAATTTCACGCCTCTTGAATTTACACAATAGAAAAACATCCGACAGTAAGGCTTTGGGGGCGTGTTCCACCAATAACCACTAGATGGCGCCCCCAAAGCAAAAATAGAAATAGCAGTATCTTCAGATTTTTTACATCCCTTAGTAACCATCTTTTTAATAGCCCAATATCGATCAGGTAGATTTAACCATCATGTCCCTTAGACATTTCTGTTCCCAAGTTTTAAAACAGAGTATTGTGGTATTTTGACACATAACACATATTCAGCCCTGCATATTCCAAAGAATAAGCATTTGATAATTCTACATTCAATTTGCTTTTGATATTCATAACATCGTGATATTTTGAAAGCGGCTTCACAAACTAGTTCCGGCCATAATCTATGTAGTTCCAGTCCTTCTGATTGGTTGAATTGAGACCCCACAGCCCTAGATAAAGATGTCTTACTTAGCGTCCGTGTCGGAGGCGGCGGCGTAGTGGAGGGCCGTACAGCCCCTGACGTCAGTGACGTTCACGTTGGTCCCAGCAGCCACCAGGGACATCACGCACTGGTACTGGGAGTTAAGCGCCGAGTAATGAAGGGGTGTCCTGTGGGAGGGAAAGGATTGACTGGTTGCTTATTGGTTGCTTAAAGCCCGTTTTCCCAGTCACAAACAGTGGAATTATGTACAGCATAGATTCATTAAATATGCCCACAATATGAACATGCATAGTATCAGGGTATATCAAATGAATATTTGCTGTACACACTTCCACTGTTTGTCACATTGTAAATATCGCATTGTGTGCTCTGCTGTTATGACAATATCCCGCTCTTAATTTCAATTATTGAATTAGCTATCGCTAATGGAGAACTTCATCCTGAGTGAATTATATTGATAAAGTAAATTCCTTACCGCCCATCTCTGTCCATGAGGTTGAAGTCAGCCCCTAGAGACAGGAGGAGGTCGACCACCTCGACATTACTGAAACAAAATATAAACAAGGTCCTTTTTAGTACCTCAATATGATTGAAACAAGTCATAAAGTCAAAATGTGGCAGCGTTTTAGAGTATCATGTTTTTAGATCTAATGATTGTGTATCAAAGCAAGCTTTGATACCATGGGGCAGCAGTTTTACAGACAGTGATAGGTCGGCCCATTTTAATCTTTATGATATTAATGATTCAGATATTTTGATGGTAGGTCTGAAAAAATGACACTATAGTGACAATTTCACAAATAATTTAATCTTTGAATCATTTAAATCTTAAATCTGTGTCCGACACTGACACTGACAGCACCAGAGAACTTATTGACAGTGTGACACCTATGTTTTAACATTGAATGGGAATGATTCAGACACTGACAGTGACTTAGGCCTAGACATATTAAAGTTCAGATTGAATATTATGGTGGTAGGTCAGAAAAAAATGACACTATAGTGACAATTTCACAAATAATTTAATCTTTGAATCATTGCATTTTGATCAGCGTGACAGGGATAAAATAATTATTTTTCAGATAGCCATTTTCCAACCGAACGCCATCGTTGCTTTGAGCCAAAGGGCCTAATAATACACAATCTGTAAAATATTATTGCAAGCGTATCTAGGCCTAAAATAACCAAACCATATGACATTTAGGACCCAGAGATATAGAAGAACATAGATATATACATAGATTTCATTTTGATAGGCCTAATAAGGTCTAAATAATTATTTTTCAAACTACCAGTGTCCTCCTCCTGTCCGATCGATCCGAGTTTAGGCCTAGATTTCAACGGCATAATTTCAAATGCTGGAAAAAAGTCCTCAATGCATGCAAATGCTTATATCCTCCACAATTGATATGGTAGTCTAAATATCATCCTGGTTTCCTGATTCACTGTATCGGTGCAGGCGTGATCCCGGCCTAAGCCTAAGGCTTTTGGGTGACGCCATGTTTGTCAAACCTCCTCGTGTCCGATCGATCCAATGTTTTCCCTTCGATACGAATGCATGGTTCCCGCATGAGTTTTCAATGCGTTGTATGCGTTTAAGGGGGTCCAGCCGTCCAATATATATATATTGAAAGCATCATATAGCGCCGTAATCCAGGTGAAAAGGCGGAGAAGAACGAACCCCCGGTAACAACCGACCGGCCAGGACGCCTGCACCGGCCGGTCTGAGAGTGGAGCGGTCTGACCCAGATTTATCACCGGGTCGACGCGAAGGAATACCAAGAAAATAGTGCGTTGTTTTCGTGCAATTTGTCGCGTTATTTCGCAATCTATTCATTTTTGAACCTTGACATGGTCATCTATGTATCCAAATCTACCTGCCTATATATAATAGTCCCATAAGAATGATTGATTTCATTGTGAAATAGGTCTGCATATGTTGATGAGATTGACCCGATTCCCATGGCCTACATCGAGCAAGGAGGGGTCATGTGACCAAGGAAGATGGCGATCGGCCGCCCACCGACCGTAACGATAACCGTTTTGAGTCCGGGCTTGTATGTCTAATTTGGCACGATTTGGACGATTTGAACAATTCCTATGTATTCTATATATCAAAATCTCTTCGATGTAAGCCCAAATAAGCCCAAATATTTGGTTATTTAGGCTTAGAATCAATCGTCACATTTCGTTATATCTCAGTGGTAACGTTTTGGTCGGCAACAGTGTCTATTTATAGGTGTAACGTTTTACATCTGACGATTCTAAGAAGAGAGTATATAGTGGGGCCGCTCTAGATCAAATAGATCAAAGTACTACAGATCTGCTGATAGAGCTGCCCCACAACAAAGTATAGATCCATTATAGTACCTCAACCTTACTGAAAACAAAATATAGGCCCTTCTCAGTATCTCAACATTACTGAAACAAAGTATAGGTCTTTTATAATACCTCAACCACTCTGGCTTCCAAACGGCTTCCGATGACAATATATCTAAGCTGTTTCTTTACTGGTCACTGGTAGGGCCGACATGTTACCCTGATAAATAGATCTTTTTTTCTTTTCCTTTTAGCAAAATCGCTTGTCTAAAGGGCATTTACTCTCTATTTCTTTGATTTTTACCAATCTTAATAATCTGTGCGAATAATTCATGTAGAGCAATATATGTTTTTATGTTATCCATATTTTTCTTCACAAAGGTCATGGGGATGAGATTATGTGCGAATAACTACCACAACGACTAAGATATCAGAGAACCGCTATGGAGGTATACAGTAAACTGGGAACTGACCCCCCGCAGGCAGCGGCGTGTAGACACGTGCGGCCCTCGTCGTCCGGGAGGTCCACGTTGATGGCCGTGTCGCTGTTGAGGAGTTTCCGCAGACAGTCGAGGTACCCGTTGAGAGCGGTGAGGTGCATGGGGAGCATGCCGCACTGACCCCGCCTGGACGGAGAACGGAGAGGGGTGAAAACAGAAGGCATTGGCATAGCTACCATGATGCAAAAACTCAAGTGCATACAGTCAATGCTTAAACAATTTTAAGATTCGTTGGTCAAACACGCAGAAATTGTAAATGCGTACACTTAGTTTTGGAAAAAATATAAAGAAACCATGCCTGAGATACGCTGTGAGTGCTCTCATTTTTGCAGCTCATTTTGGGCTAGCAGTGCCTCTGTAAGGCTTAGCATGGGGGCTTTTGTTTGCATGCCAGATTCTTAGGCCATATTATATTTCTCTAGGTAACAATAATGCCGAAGTTGCTGCCGAAACAAGGGAAATTCCAGCTGTGTGACTTTTTTTTGTCTTACCCACAGTCTGAAAAGAACAAGCTCATATCAGCCAAGATAGGTTGAACATTTCCTTTTTCAGTAAACCTTATGCAAATATGATACAATTAACAAAAGTAGTTAAGTAGATTTAATCATGATGTATAGTGCGTACTTGGTGGAGGAGGCCCCGTGGGAGAGGAGCGTGGAGATGAGCAGTTCGTGGCCGTACCGCGCCGCGATGTGCAGCGGGGTGTTCCCCTCCTTGTCCATCTCGTCCACCGTCGCTCCTTGATGTATGAAAATTTTGGGGGGAAATATGTAATCTTTTCCACAGCTATAACAATAGACCTTGTGCTAATGTGGTCACATCCCACTCCTAGCCATTTTTCTGGTTATCATCATGTGCTCTTCCCAATGATGTGACTAACAGATAAATGTAAAATTTATCAATTAAGATAATTAAAATGACCAATTACGACTTTCTAAGAACATTTTATTTTAAGAGAAATTTAGCGAAACATTTGTCCCAGCTATTTTTCAATAGTGAATAGTAATTACAGGCATCATACCGCCCTCCCCAAAAAAAAAAGGAATTTAAAGGAAGTTTTTTTCGTAAAAATAAAGGAATTTAAAGGAATTTACAGAGAACTTTTAGAGAGTTTAAAAATGAAATAAGGCAAATAATATTGTAACAGGACTGCCTTCCTGTTGATTATTTCTGTGCAGCACTGCCTTGACCCACGCCGACTCATGTCGATCAATGTGTTGACTCATGCCGGTCGACACGTCGACCTGGATCGACGGACGACTAGAAAATTTTGCAATTTTATCACTAATAATATGGAATTCTATGCATTTTATGAGATAATGTGACTTTTTCTTACTCTACAAAAAAAATAAAGGAATTTAAAGGAATTTTTCACGAAAATAAAGGAAAATAAAGGAATCTTGCCTATTTTCACAAAAATAAAGGAATATAAAAGGAAATTCCTTTAAAATAAAGGAACGGTATGATGCCTGTAATTATAATAAATGTATCAGCAATATAGCAGTCAGTCATTTTCAGTGTATTATGACGTCATCTGCACAACCTCAATAGAAGTATCTGGCTCACCTCCCATCTTCCCAGAGGCGCCCTTTGGCATCATTAAACTGGCAGTATATGTACTTCCTTCTCCCAAACTGTGACATCCTGTGGTGCGCTACTTTTACATATTACCACCATTTTTTCATAGATTTTTCCTGGTCGGCAATATCAATGTACTTCTAATCAGAATCTGGGGTACATCATCGTCAGATTAATAAACTGTTCCAGTGGATAAGGTTTGGGATTCTCTTCGGAGATCTTCTAGAAACAAGATGATTTCAACTGATTTCAAACATATAACTAAATAAACTTACCATTCTGTATGAGCATCTGCGCCCGCGGAAACCGCCCGTGGAGGGCAGTCATGTGTAACGGCGTCCTCCCATCTCGGCTCTGAAATAGATATAAGAGAAATTCAATTTAATAACCAAATGTTTTGTGCCACAGAACATTATGAGCAAATATTATATTTCAAATAATCAATCAAATACATCTATAGTTTAAGCCAAAAAAAAGTGATTTGGTCCCATTATACACTACATTCATTTAATGTTCGTTCCGTTTTTCGGGTAATTTAAATAACATTTAGAACCTCAGTGTACATGCACACTGTTCTACAAACTTGACCTTGTGCCTTAACTAAGCACAATGCATTTGTGAACACTTATGTTCAGAGGTATGTTACATGTTTATTTGCATTGCAGATGTTGAAACAGTTCTATAAACTAGTTTATAACCCATTAACAAATACTCCAATGTTCAAAGCTCAGAGTATATAGACCTTGTGCAGACAGGGTCACATGACCACATTTTGGTGATCACCATGTGCTTATCATAACCACGTAGCTATAAAATAAATCTAGAATAGTTCAATTATGAATTATGAAACATGCTAATTATTACTTTAAGTTACCATTTCAGATAAATCAAGGAGCATTATACATCCTATATGTTTTTTGAATTGTGGATAACAACAATTTTAAAATGATCACCAATATGGCGCCCAGCCCTTGCTAGGCTCTGTGACGTTATCTGCACAACGCCTTACAGCAGTACAATGGTTCTGTATTTTATCTTAAATAAAAGTGGTATTTGATTTGATTTGATTTTTTGATTTGATTTTAAAAGAAGTATTTGATTTGAGTAGTATTTAGATCGAGAAAATATACTCACCTTGACGTTGATGTTTGCGCCTTCGTTGACCAGCAGCTCTAGGCACATGGCGCCGTGCGTGGCGGCCGCTGCGTAGTGAAGTGGGGTCTGTATGGGCCGACATGGGAAAACATTTAATCTTAGTTTTATTAAAGAGGAAGAAGTCTCTGTGCATTTTTAAGAATCAGGTAATGATTTTAATAGAAAAGTGTCTAAGAGAGTATGTGTGTATGTATTTCCAAAGACAAAAAAAGGTTGCAGGTCTTTGCATACACGGAATGCATACTTGATTGTGACATCTTGTTTATAAATTTATAGATCCTAAGCTGACTTTAAATGTATCGTATTCACCATGTTTGTCCAATATATGATTATGATTCTATTTTTGATATGAACAAAATTGCAATTATAAAACAGCAAAATTCAAACAAATATACAAAGGGCTCCAATAAAACATTCGCATATGAAATGTCAAAAAGAAAAAGATTTCAAAATAACCTGAACATAATTCCCTCGGTGTTTTAATAAATGTCTACATTTCCTGTAATTTTCCTGCTAGGGATTCTCTATTGTTTTTCCTCCCCTTTCCCCTGCTTGTGAATGGTGCAACATGTGTTCCCTCACCTGCCCCTTGTGGTTGAGTGCGGTGAGCGTGGCGCCATACGCGATGAGCTCGCCAACCACGATGTCCTCCCCGTTAAGGCAGGCCACGTGCAGGCTGGTGTTGCCGTACACGTTGACCGCGTTGTAGTCCACGCCTAGCTCCAGCAGTAGCTTCACCACGTTCACCTGCCCGCTTGCTGCTGCCGCGTGTAGGGGCGTGTACATCTATTGAGATACGTATACACTCAGTGGTAAACTTTGTATATGTTTGATATTACCCATTTCAGCATTTATTTTTAACAGCTTAGCTCTTAGCTCTTATTTCATTATGGGAACAACTACTCCGCATTTGCAGCCTGATATATGAGTAGAACGATTGGATGTTTTTTAAGGTAATGAGATGTTTTTAGAAATACTCTGCTTAAGGTACCTGTTTGTCTCGGCAGTTGAGCTCAGCCCCTGAGTTGACAAGTAGTCGGACGACATCCACATGCCCCATGTAGGCGGCCCAATGTACTGCACGTCGGTCCTGTTTGTCGAAGGCGTTGATTGTCGCTCCCTTCTCCAGCAACAACTCCACCATCTGAGAGGGCACAACCATGGACAATTTAATGAGAGGAAACCAAAAAGACTCCATGAAGGGGAAGCTGAGGAAGCAAGTAAGAACTCCTGACGTTTTTTAATCAGTTTATTACAAAGAATTATTCGTAAAAATGTTAACGAAGCTTGTTGCTATTTCTCTCCTAAATTAAAACTTTTCTAATAGTTACGAATCACTGGAACCGAAAATGGTACGGGGCCGTAACTAGATTCAGAGAGTCAGAAGGAATCAGTTAAAGTACTCCATTATGGTAGAAAATGATCCCCGTGAATTCCCTAATCATCTACCAAAAGATCAAATTGGGCTTTTCCCACTTCAAGTGTTTCCACCCCTTGAGTACTAACCTCTACGTGGCCGTTGAAGGCAGCGTGGTGGAGTGAGGTGCGACCAGCCCGGTCTGACACGTTAACATTGGTCAATAGTGGTATGATGTACTCTGCGCAGCGCACAGCGTTGTTGGCGGCTGCCACGTGTAGTGGAGTCTGCCAGTTCTTGTCGCGGGCGTTGACATCAGCCTGGTGCCGCAGTAAGATCTCAACTGTCTCCTGCAAAATATTATGTCACTGGTCAGGTTTTTCATTTAAAACGTTTATCCCTACTGGGTTAATACCCTGGCTTACAGGTTGTTATAGTCTACTAAGGTGCAAAACCATCACAGTCGATGGTTGAGACGACGGCTAATGAACCTCTGAAAATTTCCAACCCTGACCTACGTCAGCGAAAACTTTGTCTTGTACGTGAAAATTGTCAAAAAGATGACTCATATACAAAACCATCTTCAAAAAAAAGCCTCAAAAGACATGTTTTTAGAATCAGAACCTGGGAACCAAATTCCCCGGAAGGGACTATGTTTACAATTTCCCATTTTGCCTGTGCAGTGGTCACTCTCTCCTTAAATTTTCAACAAATATTCATAACTGTAATCAAAATGTGAATTTCGACTCACGTCGCTCTTGGAGCAGCAGGCCCGGTGCAGGGGGGTGAGCCACTTGTTGTCCTTGGTGTTGACTCGCGCCCCGCTGAGCAGCAGGAGGTCAGCGATCTCTGCCTCCCCACAGTAGGCTGCCGCGTGCAGCGCACTCCGCTTCTCCGCATCCTGAAGCAAAGAATTCCACATGTTAAAAAGTGAACTTCTTCTTGATCAAAACTTTAGGGGACTTGCAAATGTAGGTCTACTTGAATTGCTGAGTTGGTAATGTGAGAAAATTATCCAGATTGTCACTGTTAAAGATGAGCGATGGGATGCCTGGATTTCTTTTATGGGACTCCTATGATAGGTTCTTGTATGGGACTTAAACGCACGTTTGATATTACAAGATAGCCAATGTACATTTACCACCGCAGAATTACCTGTCGCAGTTTACAAGTACTTATGTCAAATTTCACATTCCTGGACACAGTATGGTAAAAGTTTTGTGCGCATCTTGTTCGTTACTTCATGCAGAGCTACAGACTTCCACAATTTCGTATCCATTGCCTTTCAATTAACAATTTTACATAAACATTTCTAATTCTTCCAATACCTATCTCCATGAAAATGTTGTGTTATGAAAAATGCATATTTTCCAAGCTGATGCATGACTCTTCAATTTTAAAGGAAACAGGCAAAATCAGTCAATTTTTAGTGAGAAATATCACATCCCAGACGCAAAATTATAGATTCAGTGGGCCCAACTCCCTAATTTTGAACATTGTCCATGTAAGTTCAGATTCTACGTACCTGGTAGTTGACGTCCTCCTTCTTGTAGAGCAGACTCCGCACCTCGTCGGCGTCCCCGTGAAAACAGGCCTGCACCAGAGGCGACTGCAACAAGAAAATCACCTATCACATTCACAACAAACTCTACTATAATTTTCTAGGGGGAGTGGTAGTCAAACGAATATTCCATTCCCCAAGGTGCCTGTTGGACCACTTTGCTGTCATCCTCACCCCGCAAATTCTGTCATCAGTACTTTATACAATGCAATAATATGAGTTGGTCTCGATATAGCGGAAAAAATTGCTGAGTGGACGTTAAAGTCTCCAGCCGCACATCATCAAAAATACTTTCCATTTAGAATTTTAACAAATTTAGCTTTAAGAATTCACTTGTAAGATTTCTGCGTCAATTCAAACATAGGACAGATGTTTTTGTGAAATGTCGACTGTTTTAAATCGTAACTTACAAGTTATTTTTGTTCATCACTAGTAAATCGGAAAAATAAAAACATTTCTCTTCTGTTGGACCTTGGTAAATGGTAAAAAGCCTCACTGGGAGGTAGCCCCCCTCCCCCTCCCCCTCCCCTACCGTCCCAAATCCCACACCCGTCCAGTCACACTCACGATCTACTCATACATTTCCTGCAATCTGACTGGTCCGGTCTTACTGTGTCAGCTATGGACATCCGCGTGGACACATCAACCATATAGTGTTTATTTGACATGAGGCAGGATGTAACACTTGTGTTACGTGAAAATAAATGTAGTTGGTACATCAGTTCTTCCATTGTTGAAGTTCACAATTGCATATATAGCGCTTGTGGCTGTTGCGGATAGTCATAATATTCCAGCTAAATATTTGAAAACTCAAAGGTTTTAAAAATCCGCAATCGCTTTTCCTATGGTTAATCAACTGGGAATGAATCCATATTTTACACATTCCCTAGGAAACCACTGTCCCAAACGTGATTGCTAAGCACGAAAACCCAGAGATATGACTTGAAATCTTCCTCCTGCACACCATCTTAGTTGCGCACTACTTCAACAAGCTTTTCACTTAAGTTGTCTATCAACAATAGTGACCTCACAGTGTTTGAAATTAACTGTGAGATTAAGCTTGAGATTACATTTGGTTCTGTTCGCCCGGAAAGTTCATAAAATGAACATTAAAGGAACGTAGGACATGTCACATCTAGTTCGAATGATTTCAGCAATATCTGAAGAAAATTCAGAGTTTATTTGTTGGGGTAGTAAGACACAATTATGTGACATAATAAAAAACCTTGCATTCCATTTATGTTTCTAAGGGAGATCCCCAAATCTGCATCCCAGAGGGCCAATTGGGTTATATTCCCCTCACATAGATGCTACAGCCTTGCCATCCATTATAAATTGCGGATTACCGAATTTGAAAATGAGCCGTTGCACTTGGTGCCCCAAAGTGGTCTCTGAGGCCGGGAGTCTGTCACCCCCAGTGCACAATTACCTCCGGCCACCATGGGCGGGCACCGGCCCACGAGGGACCGAATCAGAATGTAGGCTGAACGTGCTCAGCTGGGTTAAGGGAAGGCCGTAAGGCAAGACCATTCTGCTGCACTGGCAATTATTTGGATTAGTTTTTTCACTACCATTTATCTCAATATTAGCTATATCCTTAGATAGTCTATATAGTCAACTATTCTATGATATAGATTTTTTTATCATGAGTAAAAGAACAGACACGTGAAATAAACAGAAAACTGGAAATTCTGTTTTTAATTATATTGTTTTAAACGGATTTTTTTTTGGACAAAACTTATTTAAACAAAACTAGGACCTAATTTAGGAATATAAGATGAGGGTTCTCTTTCGGGAATGTTGTTGACAATCTCTAAACGTTTAATTTCTTTTTCGGCATTATCTCATCAAGTAGTTGCATAAGGTTTAGTTAGTAGGTACAGCCTTTTTCAAACATTCACTTTTGACATTTTATATTGTACATTGTTTTTATCAAAGAGTGCATCTGACCCGTCTATTAAGTATATGTCACCCCCCTAACCGACCCCGTCTTTTCCCCTACAAGCTGAGGGCCCACCCTGGAGTGGACGGGATAATTACTGGTACTAAGTAGAACATCATGATATATCAAGTGCCTCCGGGGAGACTTTGTAGTTGTACGTCCTACTGGCTATCTGTGGCCCTACTTACAAGTGTCCACGGATATCAATCAGTGGTTGTAGTCACGTCAACAAAGGTCCCACACTATCAGCGTGCTCCACTATATGGGCGTCCACTGGGTCCAACTACAAGCCGGTGATATATATGGGCCAATTGGTTCCACAATCTTGAATACTTGCAGTGTTTTGTTTCAAATATTTCTGGATAGATAGGGGTCTAATTTTCACTCATACTATATTACTTCAGCCTAAATACATTCATTAAATGATTTCTGATGTGATCTGCTTTCAATATCGTTAAAAATATTTATGCCACACAATTAGATGTTGGCTTCACAAAAACGTTCAATATATGAACTATGTAGTTCCAGTTTCTCTGATTGGGGGAATGAGATCCCCATAGGTTGTTTAGTGGAAGCACAGGCTGAATCTAGTGGAAGAGAAGAGAGTGGTGGACGCACACTAGGTGCATGAGGATGTTGCATGTGGGGCGAACACTGTATACGATTTGATGTCGTGTACAGACACTTTTTTTAAGGTTTCTGACTTGATTCAAAGCGAAGTTGACAGGAGAATGCAGTCGGATCCTTACAGAATGGCATAGATTAGTACTCCCTTAGCCCATGACAGATCACTCTTAATATCGATTAGGAAAGTGTATCCATTATAGGCCCATTGTTAGAATTTGGAACATGTACTTTGAATGAGCACGGTGACAAACAAATTATACTTCCCTTTCCACACATACTGTAGCCTTTTTTTTTAAGCGGCGCCCTAGCCTAGTTTTTTTTAGACTAAAGTAAAAGTTTATTTCATGTGGGTCAAAGAGGGGAATCACCAACTGTTCACTTAAAGTCAATTTACAGCATCAAGCCTTCACTTAAAGTCAATTTACACCACCAGACCTTCACTTAAAGACAGTTCACACCATCGGAACTTCACTTAAAGTCAGTTTGCACCAACGAACTTCACTTAAAAGCATTTTGAACCATCGGACTCTCAGTTAAAGTCAGTTTGCAGCACCAGACCTTCACTTAAGGCCAGTTTACACCACCAGGCCGCTCCTACACCGCCCCTGGTACCTTACCTGCCGCCTCAGTCTGAAGGCGGGGTTTAATGCGCTGCACCCCGCCACGCCCATCCGGATCCGCCCCGCCATCAGCGATGGAAATAGGCCTTAAGTAATCCAAGTATCCTAAGTGGGCAGGCTCCAGCCAGTATCACGCTTGGATGCTGCCATTGGAGTTAGTCTCCTACTTGGGTGCTGCCATAGGTTTCCTGCCATACCTCTGACCGCCAGCTGCCCGTGTATAGTCACACACACGTTGGTACGACCACAGAAACCTTATGTATCTCTCTGGTGGTGGAACCCAGGGGGTGAGTACACCCTACCCACAGTGGTACTTGGAGGTAAGTAGGGGTACAGGTCCCCCACCCCCAGCACGCCTCCTCTCCCCTACGGCCGGAGGTGTAGTACAGAGGCAGGGGTCCGGGCTCTACGTGGTAGGGGAACGGCCCGGTGGGGGCGGGGATGGGGGGCCGCTGTGTCCCCGTTAGGGTGTGCGTGGGAGGAAGGGTGGTTTGTGTATTATATATCATGAGCGGGGGAGGAACAAGGCCCAGGCATCTAGGGCCAGGCTAAAAAGAAAATTGTTTCCAGTGAACCAAATGGCACGTACAACAGCCAGTCGGAAAGCAGGGAAGTTTTTTCTGACATTTTGATAAGGAAATGATCATCCTTTTGGATGAAAAAATATTTTGAGAAAAAATGAGAAAAATAACTCAAAGCCATTGAAGTTAAGAGCCCCACACTAGAAACATTGAGAACAGTCATCTGTTTTGCATTTTAGCTTTGCACATGGTATAATTTGATTTATGTTTAACAAGGAGTTTAATAAACCAGCTGTATGGAGCAGTTTATGAACAGGTATTTCACCCCGTATGTATGTTAAATCTAAGGAATCTTGTGTTATATTTAACTCCGAGGTCTCCCAAATGGGCAGGGGTTAGCCTTTTAACAAATCATGTTTCCGTTGGGCTGTTTTGTACTAATAGCTTAGCACTTTTAATATATCATCACGTTGTATAATCTAACAAGGATCAGGCTTAGCAAGTCTACTTCTAGAAAGAGATATTTTACGCTCCCAGCGCCACCTGTTAACCAGTATAAAAGGTGTTGCAAAGTGAGGAGCAGGCAGTTTTAGTGAGAATGTCAGCTGAGTGAGTTTAGCAAAGGAGCTACTTGGAGTTAGTACGCCGGCTTCCGCGCAGCAGACTGGAGTTTTACCTATACCAACTACCTGGGGCATAGAATTGTGATAGAGCTAAGCACTAGAGCGGTCTAGGATGTGTTGGAACAACTTGTATTCTAAGTGTGGTTGATTGCTGATAGGAGACGGGAGGTGGACTGATGGAGACTTATACATAGTGGCTTTGACTCGGGATGAGATGTTATTGAATAAAAAACCTTTCATATTAAGAGCTCCCTCATCGTTCATTTCTTTTGAACTATTGGGAAGTGAACGAACTAACTTTGAACGCAGTCTGATTGACTCAGACAACCTGGATAAACGACTCATGGATACTTAGTTATACACATCACGCAGTATTAAATCAAGCATTAACAATAGTTCAGTTTAAGTGTTTAGTGTCTACATTATTGCAGACTGGCAATATATTCCCCTTATTTTTCTTTAGAGTTTCTTTTTTTTTATACCAGCCTCTGTTAATTCCCTATCAAGGAGAAATGTCTACCTGCCAACCGGCCAACTTTTTTGTCACCCACTAGACAGGAAACTATCCTTTTTAAGGGTCGCTAAGAGATGGGAGGTGGTGGAGGGAGGTGAGGGTGGTGGGAAAGAGGTAATTCTAGGCGTGGGTGTCAGAGAGATCCTACAGGTAGGTCTAGGTGTGGGTGTCAGAGGGATCCTACAGGTAGGTCTAGGTGTGGGTGTCAGAGAGATCTTACAGGAAGGTCTAGGTGTGGGTGTCAGAGAGATCCTACAGGTAGGTCTAGGTGTGGGTGTCAGAGGGATCCTACAGGTAGGTCTAAGTGTGGGCGTCAGAGGGATCCTACAGGTAGGTCTAGGTACAGGTGTCAGAGGGATCCTACAGGTAGGGCTAGGTGTGGGTCTCAGAGGGATCCAACAGGTAGGTTTAGGTGCGGGTGTCATAGGGATCCTACAGGTAGGTCTAAGAGCAGGTGTCAAAGGTATCATACATGTAGGTCTAGGTGTGGGTGTCAGAGGGATCCTACAGGTAGGTCTAGGTGTGGGTGTCAGAGGGATCCTACAGGTAGGTCCAGGTGTAGGTGTCAGAGGGATCCAACAGGTAGGTTTAGGTGCGGGTGTCAGAGGGATCCTACAGGTAGGTCTAAGAGCAGGTGTCAAAGGTATCATACATGTAGGTCTAGGTGTGGGTGTCAGAGGGATCCTACAGGTAGGTCTAGGTGTCAGAGGGATCCTACAGGCAGGTCTAGGTCTGTGTGTGTCAGAGGGATCTTACGGGTAGGTCTAGGTGTGGGTGTCAGAGGGATCCTACAGGTAGGTCTAGGTGCAGGTGTCAGAGGGATCCTACAGGTAGGTCTAGGTGTGGGTGTCAGAGGGATCCTACAGGTAGGTCTAGGTGCAGGTGTCAGAGGGATCCTACAGGTAGGTCTAGGTGTCAGAGGGATCCTACAGGTAGGTCTAGGTGTCAGAGGGATCCTACAGGTAGGTCTAGGTGTGGGTGTCAGAGGGATCCTACAGGTAGGTCTAGGTGTGGGTGTCAGAGGGATCCTATAGGTAGGTCTAGGTGCAGGTGTCAGAGGGATCCTACAGGTAGGTCTAGGTGTGTCAGGGGGATCCTACACGTAGGTCTAGGTGCAGGTGTCAGAGGGATCCTACAGGTAGGTCTAGGTGTGGGTGTCAGAGGGATCCTACAGGTAGGTCTAGGTGTGGGTGTCAGAGGGATCCTACAGGTAGGTCTAGGTGTGGGTGTCAGAGGGATCCTACAGGTAGGTCTAGGTGTGGATGTCAGAGGGATCCTACAGGTAGGTCTAGGTGCAGGTGTCAGAGGGATCCTACAGGTAGGTCTAGGTGTGGGTGTCAGAGGGATCCTAGAGGTAGGTCTAGGTGTGGGTGTCAGAGGGATCCTACAGGTAGGTCAAGGTGTCAGAGGGATCCTACAGGTAGGTCAAGGTGTGGCAGTCCTCTAATACCTAAGAAGCTGAGCAGTGGGTAGGTTTGCAACACAAACCCCAGCTGTCTCCCCAGGTGTACCTTGGGGAAGGAGGGATAGTTTTACTCTAGTATACTGGGCAACCCGATTGTTGTAAATATGGAGAGTATAGGAATACCACAGGGTACCAGTGTATGTTTGTTTTCATGGGCAGCAGTCAGCAGGCATATGCAGGGTCTGGTTCCACTCAGACAACCATTGTGGTGTGGTAGGCCCACTGAGGTGTCAAGACCTCCCACAGAGAACCCCCTAAACCCCGTCCTTCTGCCTGAGTTCTGACTTAACAGCACTGTGCTGACATGACCGCTTTCTTTAAGGCAAAAAAGAGTTGTTGGGGAAAGATCTCACAGATCTGTATGAACTTGGACCTATGGCTTGGTATCTGGATGGAGGTGTGGGCACCAACAAAACTGGGGACAGAGGAAAATGAAATGGGCCAGGCAAGTGCAAAATTCTGTAATTTGCTAGTTGAAACGTTGAATTTGAAAAACAAGCTCTCCTGCCACTGAGAATAAAACCAATATCCTTCAGTTTGAGCTATAGATATCCAGAATCTATTATAAGAAAGATATTTCACTATGGTAGAAAAGTTTGCTATACTATATAGCATTTGGCTATTCCATATAGTCACCAATTTTCGCAAATTAAAAGAAGGGCTTACTGCCAACTCAGGTGTCCGTCATCATTAATCTAATAATCATCTCCAAATCAACATCAAAATATCAAAGAGTCATAATGATTGCAACCGACTTCTCTGAACAAATGTGAGAAAGAAGGCTGCCCCTCCTTAACTGCACCCTGTCAACATTTTGGTATCAGAATCTAGTCCACATTCCCTACCTGCACCCTGTTCACTTTACTGTACCTGCACCCTGTCCACCTTCCTGTATCTGCACCCTACCCACCTTCTTATATCTTTATACTGTAAACTATCCCATATCTGCCCACTGTCCACCTTTCTGTATCTGCATACTGTCCACCTTCCCGTACCTGCACCTTTTCCCCTTTCCTGAATCTGCACCCTGACTTTCTGTGTCTGCACCCTGTCTGACTTCCTGTGTCTGCACACTGTCTCCTTCCCATGTCTGCACCTTGTCCACCTTCCTTTATCTCCACTATGTCCACTTTCCTGTATTCACACCCTGTCCACCTTCATGTATCTTAACCCTGTGCACCTTCATGTATCTGCACCCTGTCAATCTCCTTGGATCTGCACCCTGTCCACCTTCCTCTATCTGCACCTTGTCTACATCCTTTGATCAACATCCTTTGATCTGCACCCTATCCACCTTTCTGTTTCTGAACCATCCCCTTTCTGTAATGTCAGTGTTTGTGAAAAGTCCGTTTTTGCCGGACATGTCTGACGTTTTGACCATAATGTCCGACACATTGGCTTAAAACGTCGGACATAAAGTCCGACCAAAATATTGAAATATTAGAATATTATGTTTGAAATGTCCGAAATATTACAAAGATGTCCGATATTAAGCCCAGGAACGTCGGACCAAATGTCCGGCACTTCAAAAAGTTTTTCACAAAGACTGTAATGTGCACCCTATCCACCTTCCTATATCTGTACCGTGTCCACCTTCATGTATATGAACCCTGACCACCTTCATGTATATAAACCCTGACCACCTTCCTGCATTTGCACTCTGTCCAACTTCTTGTATTAGGTATCCCAACAGACGCATTTAGAGGGGGGTCCAGCCCAGAAACATATTAATGCTGGTAATTTGTGTGAATCTAGGCTTTAATGGGTAATTGGAAAGGGAACATTAACCATTTTCCTTTATATTTTTTACCAAAATAGTAAGATTTATTTTGGCAGATCAGAATTATACGTGGTTCACACAGCCAAGTACAAGGGTCCACTTAAAAACAAAATTTGCCCTTTTTCATCGCAAATTTTAAGGTATTTGTAATTCAAAAATGTAAACATTTTTGGTATCAAAATGAAGCTCTAATTATGAACTATCCAGCTATATTACTGACATTTATACATCTTGCATGGGGAAAGTGCGCAAAGGGAAGTAAAAAAGGGGAAAATGGCATAAAAACCTGCATTTTAGTGAAAATGTCCTATTTTTTACCTAAAATTTTGACTTTAAAGGTATTTTGTAGCCACAAACCTATACATATTTGGTACCAAATTAAAGCTCTTATGATGACCTTCCCTGCTACATGCTTCCCATGTCTCTCAACTACATGGGGAAAGTGCGCAAGAGGAAAACATGATTTTTTCACCCTGTCAATTTTTTTGACCTAAAACAATTGATAAAGTATTCTAAAAATATTAGTTGTTCTTCAATTAAAGGCTTTTTCACATTTTCATGGTCTATTCTATCAATTACTTTTTTCAAATGAGGCCTAAATCCCTTTTGAAAAAATCATCTGTGATACCTACTTGTATCTCCACCCTGTCCACCTTCCTGCATCTGCACCATGTCCACCTCTTTGGATCTGCACCCGATCCACCTTCCTGTATCTAGATCATCCACCTTCCTGCATCTGCACCTGGTCCACCTCCTTGGATCTGCACCCTTTTCCACCTTCCTGTATTTAAACCATCCACCTTCCTGTATGTGCAACCTGTCCACCTTATTTATCTGCACTCTGCCCACCTTCCTGTAACAGGGTTCCCACCCATTTTTGAAAATCATTTTAAGACCTTTTTAAGACCAAATTAAGACCAGATTTCGGAAAAATTAAGACCTATCGACCGCATGCAAAGAAAAATTTCAGAATATATCATATGATTTTAATCTAATTTAAGTGTACTAAGTTGAAAGTAGGGTCTGGAATTTTCTTAGTTACTTCAAGGCTACTCCACTTTGACTTCTCATAAAATTCCATTTAAGACCTTTTTAAGACCTCTAGCTAAAAAAAGATCAAATTTAAGACCTTTTTAAGGCCTTAAATTTGAGAAAATCAATTTAAGACCTTTTAAGACATTTTAAGACCTGCGTGGGAACCCTGTGTAACTGCACCCTGTCCACCTTCAAGTGTCTGCACCCTGTCCACCTTCCTGTATCTGCATCTTGCTCTCTTCATATATCGACACCCTGTCCAACTTCCTTTATCTACACCCTGGCCACCTACCTGTGTCTGAACCCAGTCCACCTTTCTTTGCACCCAGTCCACTTTCTCATATCTGCACTGTGTCCACCTTCTTTTATCTGCACAGTGTTCACTTTCTGGTATCTGCAATTTATCCCCCTTCCCAGTCCACCTTCCTGTATCTGCACCCTGTTCACCTTTCTGTATCTACATCTTGTCCAACTTCCCATGTTTTCACCCTGTCCACCTTCTTTGATCTGCACCAAGTCGAACTTCCAGTGTCTTCACACTGTCCATTTTTCTGTATCTGTACCCTGCCCACTGCCCTGTGTCTGCATCCTTTAAACCTTTCTGTATCTGTACTCTGTCCTCCTTCCAGTGCCTGCACCCTCTCAAATTCCCTGTGTCTGCACCCTCTCCACCTTCCTGTGTCTGTACCTTCTCCACCTCTCTCATATCTGCATGCTGTTCACTTTTGTGTAACAGTACCCTGTCCAGCTTCCTGTACCTGCACTCTGTCCACCCTCCCTTATCTGAATCTGGTCCACCTTTCTGTATCTACACCTTGTCCACCTCCCTGTGTCTGCATCAAGCTCGACATTAAGCATTGCCCACCTGCCCAGGGCATGTAAAAACTGGTGGGCCAGGTACATTTCAACCTACACTTGCCTGAAGGGCAGGCGGAATTTCTGCCATTTAATAATACTGAAATAATAATACACCTACCTGTATGTTACTTTGTTTAGTGAAACAAGTTGCTGATAACCATCATCACTCTTGCACAAACAGAAAAATGACAGAAACCAGTACCTGAAACGCGCCCTCCTTCCAATCACCTATGAAGCCACACTACCATCATTTCCAAGTGCATCGTGCCATCTGGGGCTCTCTTTCTCAGAGCACAGGTTCTGCACAAACGTACATACTCTGTCTTCATGCATATTTACCTAATACAATTTGGAAGTTATCTCCTGCCCAAAGGCTTCTATACCCACACACACTCCTACTAGCACTTGTTTGTGCAGGAAGGTTAATAGCCAGTGTACCAAGCTTTGAGGAACAACAATCCTGAGTTATAACCTAGTATATTACTCATAATGATAATACCCTGGTTCAAACTCTAAGTATAGAGACTAGGAGAATAGCAAAAAAAAATTCCTCTAGCAAAACCAAGGAAACATTAATACAGTTAGATCATGCCCCTTTTGTAACGCTAAACCAACTAAAATAGAGAGAACCAGGAAAATATGTTTTATCTATTTGCTCTGTCCTATACCCTTGACTGTGGAAACTGACAGAGCACTCCAAGCAATACCCTAGGTAGTCTAGACATCGTCGCCAGCCAAGTTAGTACTGTTTCTTCTTCGTCCTCTGGCAGTTAATTACTTTTCAAATATTAATCAATTTAGGAATATGCAACTAAGAAATTTAATTCATTTGTGACAGCGTTTATAGCCATGTCGGTTGGGCTAATAGCAAATCAAAATCTATCAAGTCTATTCACATCATTTTTGTGTGTGTATAAAGACAGTACATTTTTTACTACTCACATCAGTAAGGTTTTCAAGGCTTAATCATTTAAATTCCCATGAATCATGGCTTTACTTGTGGTTTAACGTGATAGAAAACTAGGAATATTTTCTCAGATTGTAGACTATAGAGATATACCACATATTTCCTGTTGTTTTGAAAATTCCTATATTAGAAGTTGTATTTGTAAATTGTCTGTGCATTTTCAAGTTTTTTTGCGCTTCGTCCAAATAAACAAAGAGGTGTTAAAATACTTTGAATTACCTATCCGCTGTAGTGTACTTACAGGGATAATTATTTTTCTATCGTAAAGTTTATTAGGGCATAGACAAAATGTTTTGAAACTTCCCCCTCCCCCTTCAAGCCCTTGGCCCAACTTGGCCTTGAGTGGCAAGACCTACCAATTATTATCTAAGACTCAGTCTAAGATAAAACCTTGACTTTCCCTGACATAAGAAGTTCTCGGGGCTTTTTCTTACTAACGGAGACCTTGATTCTGGTTTCATATTAGTAGTGTCAGTGCTAAGTATGGATTCCTATCCCTTGAGCGATAATGGATGAAACGACAAGCATAGGCAGTAGCGATGCCAACGGGCGAGCCGGTCTATCCAGGCGTCAGCTCGGGCGACGCGCCCTGGGTAACGATCCCTACTCAGGCGTCGAGAGATGGACCCTGAATTCAGCTGCTTACTCAGGCGTCAGGGAAAGGGGGACATTTTCCCATATACTGGACATGAGGGTCTCAAAAATGCACATCGCGCACCCACATATCGGGGATTGCGATCGGAAATGTTTAGTTACAGCAAGGCGAACTCTCTCAGGTAACAGGTCCGTAGGTCCCTTCGCGTATAGGTCTACGTCCTTAGGTCCCGTCGGGGGTGTCTAGGGGGGTCTCCCTTTACATTTTCGCGCTACTACCGACCCCCGTCCTTAGGTCAAGGAGGGAGGAGCACTTCTAGGGTCTCTTAATATGTACCTGCCTCCCGACATGCTTAGTCTAGTGAGTAGTGTCCTGTACATGCATGGTGTCATGTACATGGTGTCATGTACATGGTGTCATGGTACCTGTTGACTGTCATGTACATGTAGGTCAGAGATTGGGCTGATTTACAAGTGTCATGTACATGCCTAAGGCTATTGTCAAACAGATAGTCTACCCTTACCCATGCTGCTACCCTTTCCTGGGACCAGTCCTAAATTTTCAACCCTGTTGAGTTAAAAATTGTCAGAATCCACTAAAATGCATAAACATTGAGTCCTTTTTTTTAATTTTTTTTTTTTATATATATATTTATATTTAGGGGGGGGGGAGGACTTAACATTGGAGCTTACAGGTTGGCATGCCTGTGTGCCTACTATCATGTCAGTCTCAGAGTGTGTGAAATTCATTTTTTCAGCTTCATGTCGGACATTTGGGTTCATTGTCAGACATTATTCATGAAGGGGGCCAGCTCCATCTCTAAAACTATTCCAATCAGTCCTTATATTGTGCCGGACAAAATGTCCCAACGTCTTAGACTTCCAATATAGAGGGGCCATAGAGGGTAAGATATGTCAAGGAATTTTAGGGCTTTTCACAAACACTATCACGTACATGCCTAGTGTCATGTGCATGCAGGTAGTAGCCTAGTAGGTGCCTCTCGCTACCACTATCTAGTCACAGTACATGCGGAAATGTCACAAATCTTTTGTATTTGGGGGTCTTTGGTCTCAAGGATAACTCTGAAAACAGTTCCCCATTCTAGACTTGTTTTGACGTTTTGAGGCAGTTCCGCCACTAATACAACAGGTTGTGCATACATATTTTGCAGGATATGCCTAATGTCATGTACATTCCTAGTCACTCCAGTGTTGCCAACCGTCTGTAAAAATTATGGAAATGTCTGTATTTTTACCAGTAAAGAAGGAAAGGTCCGTAATCCGTATTTTTGCTGACAAGTCCATAATTTTGGTGGTAATTGTCAAAAACCAATGCTAGTGTCCTGTACATGCCTGGTGTCATGTACATGCAGGTGAGAGATAGAGCTGATTTACTGGACCCCCTTTAGTACTGCTATTGGTTAAGGCACCAACTCAACAACATAATTGGTCATCATGTTGACCTTAAGATGCAAAATGCACTTACAAATAAAAATAAAAACTAGTGGACCATTAATTGGATGTTCAAGCAACATTTTTGTTACTAAGAGTGAAAGTTCATAGCTTTTTTGCTTCTTGTTTATAATTTCTGAATTTTAATGCGGGAATGGCCCCCTTCAAGGCACCTCAGTGTGGGAATTAAATTGCTCGTGGGGGAATCCCACATCCCGCAGGCCTAGGGAGTTCCCTGCCACACTAAGGATGCCACTTTGCCAGATGCATTTAACATGATGTTAATAGTTTTCCCTGGCTTCCTGTACGAAAATCATGGGCAGATATCTGGCTACAAAATGGCACCATTTATCAATATGCTTGGCCTCTGGAAAGGGTTAAAGGGTTCCTTGCACATAAATTTACAAGTTGCCAATTTTAGTGTATTTCACTTCAAGAATGTATTGTAAATATGTTTCAAGTGGAAAAAAGGAAACAGGTCCAGATATTTGTCATTATTCAGGAAATAAAATTGACTTTGGGAATTCCCTAAATACTGGGGGTTCAGTACTCCCCTTGCTTCGTCATTATTAAGGGAATTCCCTCTCAAAATAACTTGGGAATCCCAAGTTATCTAATGAAGTTAGGTGACTGAAAAATGTAATTCTGAATAGCCTGTATGAGGCCTAGTATGAATACTTAATGCTAAAGTTCAATTTCCTTTCTATCAGCTCATTAGGGTTGGGGATTCCCTTTTATGAAAACTGGGGATTCCCAATAAAATTAACTGTCCTTGCAACGTCACAAACTTGGGAATTTCCCTCAAAACATACAAAATAGACCAAATGTTAAACTCTTATTACCCTGTGTATACACAGGGTAAGTTCTTGATACAAAGGCCATGCTCAAAGAATTTCATTAAAAAATATCCATCCAACAATTATGTGCAAGGTTTCCTTTTAGTAACAAATTTCCTACATTGCAATGTTTTTCTATGTTACTATCCACTAGAAAAAACTAATTTGGAATGATTCAAAAAACTTTTTAGATTAAAATATCATAATTGTTTATGTCAGAATAAAGGTAACCTTATTAATGAAATGTCTAACATGCTTGATTAACCACCCACTAAAGTGTCACAAAAATTAAAATCAGACTATTCATGAACAAAATATGCATCCTTATATTAGTGTCAACGCATCTCATTAACATGTTTAAAAAAGAAAGGCCAAGGGATATAAAAATCATATCATGTCCAGTGTCCGAAATTAAGGGTGCACCCTGCACCCATGGTGCATGTTTTTGCAGCAGGGTGCATGATTTTTAAAAGTGTGCACCCGGCAGGTGCACACATTTTTGATTTTATAAATAGTGTTATATCACTGAGGGTGCACATGAAAAACTCCCGGGTGCATACTTTTCAAAGCTATGCACCCTGCGAGTGCACACATTTAAACCTTAATTTTGGACACTGATGTCATGTACATGCCTAGTGTCCTATACATGCTTGGTGTCATCTTCATGCCTGGTGTCATGTACATACCTGTTGACTCAGAGATTGGGGGTGATTTACCAGTGTCATGTGCATGCCTAGTGTCATGTAATTGTTGGACTTGGGTAGTCTACTCTTACCCTTACCAAAGTAAATTATCAATCAATATTGTTTGTTTGTGGGGTTAGTTTAATTGGCCAACCTTTAGGTTCAACCAGACTGCACAAGGTAAAGCTTTCCAGCTAGTCTGACCACAGGGGCTGTGACCAAATCTGAAATGAGCTGCCTATTTGTAGCAGTGGGACCCAATGCCCTCTTTATAGTGCTGCCACACTGAGATATCATATCACAGGCCCACACAATACCCCACCAAGTCCTATTATACTGACACCAAGACAACCAGTCATGTTTGGTGGTTCTTACTTTATATTGAGTGTCAGGCAATCAGTGATATAAGGTCAGGGTCAGTCTTTGGTGTGACTTGGCCAGGGATAAATCCCAAGACCTCCAAGACTCAAAGCGGGCACTCTACCAATTGAGCCACCAAGTCTGGTCTCCTCATTCCTTCTACAAACAGCAAGGGGCTGCTGGGGACACAGTCTTCCTAGGAGGCTCCTGAAGGAACCCCTACCTGGGATCCCCACGGGGGTATTTCTTCAGCACTACTAAATAACAATTATTATCATGCATACTTTTCTGCCAAAGACAAGATTAATGGAAGATAGATCTAATATATGTAGGAAAGCATTAACGTTTTAAAAAGCATTTAGGTGATGATGCAAAAATCTGAGAGGTCATGTCTGTAATGGCTGGTATATTGCCAAAGAGGGTTAAAAAAAATTGTAACTATAATAGTAGTGACGGTCAGAGTACTTGTAAAAATGGCTTCAGACGCCAATATATAACAAGCTAAGCGGTCACGGCTCTATAGAGCTGTAGAACACAGCTCCAAAAATAGGCGATCGCAGTATATGACCATGGTAACAAATGTCACTGTCGCGATCGTAGATGCCCCTGTAGATCATATATGGCGATGACAGGAGTGAGCCAGCACTGACACAGTAGTTATTGGGATTCAATTCCCAGTTGGTGCTAGGCTCACTAAAGGACGAGGTATAGCAAAAATATTAGTATTCGGTCTGAATGTCCTTCATTATCCCTGAAAGGGGAGTCTTTGGGTGATGACCACCAGTGTAACTGCAAGCATAACCACAAGCATAACGAAAGCATAACTGAAAGCGTAATGTCCTTCACCGAAAGCGTCGCTGGAAGCGTCGCCGGGAGCGTCGCCGGGAGCGTCGCCGGAAGCGTCGCCGGAAGCGCCACCATAGGCCTCCAAGCGTGGCCTCCAAGCGTGGCCTCCAAGCGTGGCCTCCAAGCGTGGCCTCCAAGCGTGGCCTCCAAGCGTGGCCTCCAAGCGTGGCCTCCAAGCGTTGCCGGAAGCGTCGCCGGAAGCGCCACCATAGGCCTCCATAATAATAAGCAACCACCGGGAGCGTCGCCGGGAGCGTCGCCGGGAGCGTCGCCCGAAGCGTCGTCGGAAGCGTCGCCCGAAGCGTCGCCCGAATTGCGCCGGAAGCGTTGCCGGAAGCGTCGCCCGAAGCGCCACCATAGGCCTCCAAGCGTGGCCTCCAAGCGTGGCCTCCAAGCGTGGCCTCCAAGCGTGGCCTCCAAGCGTGGCCTCCAAGCGTCGCCGGAAGCGCCACCATAGGCCTCCAAGCGTGGCCTCCAAGCGTGGCCTCCAAGCGTGGCCGGAAGCGTCGCCGGAAGCGTGGCCGGAAGCGTCGCTGGAAGCGTCGCCGGAAGCGCCACCATAGCGCCACCATTATCCCTGAAAGGGGAGTCTTAGGGTGATGACCACCAGTGACACCGGAAGCGTCACCGGAAGCGTCGCCGGAAGCGTAAGTGTAGGCCTCCTTTGATACCTTGCTTACACTACATTTATATCATTATATCTTTGCATAGCGCAAGGCATCAAAAAGGGTTGAATGAGTCTCCAATAAATAATTGTCAATCTGTACTAATAGCTTAGTACATTTAATATATTATCATATTGTATAATCTAGTTAGGATCAGGCCTAGCAAGTCTACTTCTAAGAAGAGGTATTTTGCGCTCCTCACGCCACCTGTTAACCAGTATAAAAGGTGTTGCAAAGCAGGGAGTGGAGTTAGTTAGGAGTTAGAGTTTAACCATAGAGTTAGAAGAACTGCTCGGAGTAATACCTACGGCTCCTGCGCAGTATACTGGAGTTTACCAATACCAACAGCTTCGGACAAAGGATTGTGATAGAGCTAAGCACTAGGGCGTTCTGGAATGCGCTGGAACAACTTGTATTCTAAATGTGGTTGATCGCTGAGTAGGAGATGGGAAGGTGGACTGATGGAGACTTATTCACTGTGGCTTTGACTCGGGATGAGATGTTAATTGAATAAAAGACCTTTCACTTTACCAGCTCCCTCATCGTCCATTTCTTTTGAACTATTGGGGAATGGATGTATTAACTTTAAACGCAGGCTGATCGGCTCGATAACCTGGATGAACGACTCATGGATAAATTAACTATACACATCAAGCAGTATTAAATCAAACATTAACAATAGTTCAAATCAACAAACAACCCCCGGTGCAGAGCCCTACATTTCCCCCGGTGATGCAAGAGCACAATCAGAAATCCTACCACATTGCCTCCCACAATCCATTGGGAACTATTCTGTGTGGCTGCCCCACCCACCAGTGAAAAACCCAACATTTCACTCGCTGATGCAATACCACTGAAGTACTTTAAGTTTTAGTGTGTTAGTAGTACTTTCAATGTATGGATGTTGAGGGGAGTAATGAAGAGTTGAAGACAGGAGTAGTGTTGAGATGATGTTGTATTCTTCAGTCACAGGTTATTAACCATAGGCCTAAGCCTAGGCTGTTGCACAATAAGCATGTGTCCACCTTGGTGTTCAGACTCCCACTGCCCTCACAGCAGGGGTGCACTTCCCCACCTCACCTTTGGCCTCTGACCTAATTACCCTAATTAGGCCAGTTGCCACTAGGGGGAGGGGGAGTGCTAACAAACATTCTGTATGATGGTTACCATAAACTCTATGATGTAGCATGTACATATTTGATATGTGTTTTAATTATTGTTCATGAAATTATGATATTTATATATCTTTATATGATAAATTTGGTAAATAATTGTAGTTGTTAGAGGGAGAATATGGCGTGCCTAAACTTAGGTATGACACCACCATCTAAGATCCCCACACATTGCCTCCCAAGATGCTCTAGTCAGTACAACACTTTCTATACCCGACTTTCTGTACCTATTTCTCAGCCATGACTCACCGCATACCTTATTGGCTCTATTACAGGTTACACTTCACCATTCTCAATACATATCACCCTATCTCATTAAAATCTACTGATAAGGCAGTGTTTGTGAAAAGTCAGTTTTTGCCGGACATGTCCGACGTTTTGACCCTAATGTCCGACACATTGGTTTAAAACGTCGGACATTTTGTCCGACCAAAATATTGAAATATTAGTATATCATGTTTGAAATGTCCGAAATATATACAAAGATGTCCGATATTCAGCCCAGGAACGTCGGACAAAATGTCCGGCACTTCAAAAAGCTTTTCACAAAGACTGATAAGGCCAATCCGAGAAACACTTACAAACTTTCTGTTTTTTCTGCATGCAATCTGCTGTTATCCAGCCTACCACAAGCACCACTCCCCCCATTAGTCACCACCGGTCTTGCACCGCCGGCACCCAGCTGACTTCCTCCCAAAATAACCATGACTCATACCTGACACTTCTCCCCATTGCAATAGAAAGACGATCACTGAAAGTGATCGCCTATCAATAACCTAGTGTGGTACCTGCAATAGTGTACATGACATCATGTACATGCCTATGGTCACAGTACATGGACCTTATATAATACTAACATGATGTCACTGTACCTGCAGTAGATATGTACCTGAAAGCTGTTGTACATTACGTCATGTACATGCCTAAGGTCACAGCATATTGACCTGATATGATACTAACACATCATGCCTGTGGCAGGGGTCATAACGGCCTTTTTATAGGAAATTTTTAACAAAAATATAGGAGGTTTTAGGGCAAAAATATAGGAATTATCAACAAATCTTTTTCAACAATATTCTTTGACTATATTAGATACAGCCATTTCATAGGCATTTGGTCAGTTTACAGACTAACTTCAATTTACTTGGGGGTTTTGAAAAATTAACCCCTCAAATGTGAAATCTAGGACCCTCTGAGTGAATTCAGATATCTATAATCTGAGAAGAATAACACCTATTTATGGAATCTTGGGCACTCTTAACCAACTATGATATTGATTGCCTAATGTTAGATTCATGTCTACCCTTTGAGAATATCTATTCACTGGGGGGTATGGGAGATCACCCCCAGGGATTTTTTTTTGAAAAAATACCCCCTCAAATATGAAATCTGGGGCATCCTCATCAGTCAACCTTTACCCACCCTTCCTGCCCTGGGGGTCCCCTGACTCTGACCTGGCTACCCTATCCTCCCCTCAAGCTCATGCCCTGAGGATCCCCTGACCCTGACCTGATGGCCCTTACTCTCCCCTCATGCCCTGGGGATCCCCCGACCCTGACCTGATGGCCCTTACTCTCCCCTCCTGCCCTGAGGATCCCCCGACCCTGACCTGATGGCCCTTACTCTCCCCTCATGCCCTGAGATTCCCCTGACCCTGACCTTTAGGCCTTTACGCCTCAGTGTCCGAAACTAAGCTTTTATTTTGTGCACTCGCCAGGTGCACAGGCTTCATAATTGTGCACCCGGAGAGATTTCTGTGCATACATCACTATGGTAACACATTTTTAAAAAGGTTGAAAAAATCGTGCACCATCAAGGTGCAAACTTTTTAGAATCATGCATCCGGCCCTAGGATCATGCACCCCGGGTGCAGGGTGCACCCTTAAATCGGACACTGCGCCTGTATTCCACTAGCGAAAAAAAATAAGATCAGGAGGGGTTTAGGCCAAACATTGTGAGTGTATCATTTTCATTTTCTCTCCATTTTCATGCTGTTAAAAAAATTGCACTTAATTGACATAAACAAGTCGGTCACAGTACGTGTCACAGTATGTTTCATTATGATGGTAACTGTGAAGGTGAGACTTTTACCTAGGGGCAAGAGGGTCCTAATACATGCCTCAGATATTATAGGAGAAGTGGGTGAGGATGTGGTATTATCCAGGATAGGCAGGGCTCAACATTAAGCATTGCCCGCCTGCCCGGGGCAGGTAAAACTTCAGGTGGGGCAGGTAAATTCTATAATCCATCTGCCCAAAGGGCAGGCAAAATCTTCAACTTATAATCATTAACCCATAAAGAAGGGCTGATGAATTTATGGGTCGGGCAGGTAAAACTTACCTATACCTGCCCGATGAGCAGGAAGGTCGAAACCCTTAATGTTGAGCCCTGATAGGGTCAGTACAAGTTCGGGGTCATGTACCTGCTGGTCAAAAAGATTAGGAATAATTAAAATGTATAAGTCAGTCACAGTATATGTCACGGTACATGTCACAGAACTGTCATTATAATGAAAACTGTCAACTGCCAGCCCTGCGAAACCTACACTGCCCCCTGTAGTCTACCAGATTTATAAAAATAATATTAACCAACATTAGTACAAATTATTGTGTCTTTTTTCAAAGGTTAATTCGCACCATATTGCAATTTACAGATAAGGGTCGAGATGGGTCATAGTACATGTCATGCATTTACTACAAATATAGAGTACATGTCACAGTACAGGGTCGAGATGGGTCATAGTACATGTCATGCATTTACTACAAATATAGAGTACATGTCACAGTACAGGGTCGAGATGGGTCATAGTACATGTCATGCATTTACTACAAATATAGAGTACATGTCAGTCATAGAACCTGTCATTAGGATTACATAGTAGAGCTTCTAAACTAGAGTGAGGTGGTACTGCGTTTAGTTTACACATAAGAGTGGGTCATAGCACATGTAATAGCAGTGTTCAAATTAAGGATTTATTTCATGCACAGGGGAGGTGCAAAGGGTCTTGAAATTATGACCCCCGATAGCTTTTGGTGTGCACACCACTACATATTGGTATTTATGCTGATCATTGATAGAAGATTCCTAAAGTCACATTACAAGCCATAGTACATGTAACTGCAGCTGAGAGTTGGACAATACTTGAATAGATCATGTACATTTCTTTATTGCACAATATTATGACAATACATGGCAGGATCACCATGGCTTATTCCTAGTGACATGTACATGCCTGGTGTCATGTACATGCCTGGTGTCATGTACATGCCTGGTGTCATTTACATGCCTGGTGTCATGTACAAGCTGATGCAGGTCAGAGATAGGGTTTGTTTACATAAAGGATTCAGTGGGTCATAGTACATGAAAAAAGGGTAAGAGTCTAGCTGAACAATGGTATATACACTTCCTATACATGAGGGAAGGCTGACAGAGCTAGGTAAGAGTCTGACTTTTTGTTACATTGTAATTCCCCTTGGGGCCTAATTGACAGGGCCGACCTGGCAGGAGGCCTAGACCCCTAAATTTGATACAGGACAGAAGCATTTCTTAAATTCGACATCTGACAGGGGACATTCTTAAAGGAGAACCGCTGAACTATTGTTAAAGTTTGATTTAAGACTTGTAGGACGCTGCGTAGCTTATATAATTGATTTATCCATGAGTCGTTCATCCGAGTTATTGAGCCAATCAGACTGCGCTCAAAGTTAATTCATCCATCCCCCAATAGTTCAAAAGAAATGGACGATGAGGGAGCTCTTAAAATGAAAGGGTTTTATTCAAGTAAACATCTCATCCCGAGTCAAAGCCACAGTGAATAAGTCTCAATCAGTCCACCTTCCCATCTCCTACTCAGTGATCAACCACATTAGAATACAAGTTGTTCCAGCACATCCTAGACCACCCTAGCGCTTAGCTCTATCACAATCCTTTGTCCGAGGTAGTTGGTATAGGTAAACTCCAGGATATTACGCAGGAGCTGGTAGGCATAGCTCCGAGCAGCTCAGCTAACGCTGCTGGCTTTCTTCTAGTCGCTAACTCCAACTTAAACTAACTCGCTCCCTACCTTGCAACACCTTTTATACTGATTAACAGGTGGCGCTAGGAGCGTAAAACTTCTCTTCTCAGAAGCAGTATGGTTAGGCCTGATCCTAACTAAATTATAAAGTATGATAATATATTAAAAGTACTAGGCTATTAGTACACCGCAAAGGCAGTTTTATTTTCTGTGTCATACTGAATGGGGGTTTCTTTAAATATATCTGCAAAAATTACTGCCGACATGTCATTTATAGAGGAGAAATTAGTACTTAAAAATGTGATTGTGAAGTGGCTTCTACTGAGTCCAGATGACGTCATCTAGGCTCTTTTAGATAAGTAGGGCAAGCTGATAAGGTGCTTGATGTGGCTGACTGCATACACACACACCTGTGACTGAGAGCCTAGATGACATCACAGCCCTGTGAGATAAACTGTGAGAGTGGATTCACATTCCAAATAAAAGCTTATTTAGCGTATTGGATTATTCTTGTGTGCTAATTTAAATCTAATGCTGTTTAGAATGTACATCAATTAAGAGGTTTTTACTATATTTGGGATTTTTGTTTTCTCCTTTACGGTTCACCTTTAAAATTGGCATGTAGACATGGCCACTTCTTAAATTTGACATGGGAGATTAAGAAATATAAAACGTACACATGCAACATTGCCATTCCTTAAAATCAACATGTGACATTGGGACCCCCGCCCCCCTCCCACAATCAAGGGCCCCTAATACCCCCTTTCACACTACAGGTAAGAATACGCATCAATGCGCATCAAATCAGTCAAATGTGCTTTCCATGATATATCTGAACACTACAGCATTCTAGAATGCACATCAGAACTGCATTCTGGTATTCAGATATGGACCAGCACTATAGGCTATGCTTCTCTTATCAACATCGTTGTGAAAGGTACAGAAGTCAAGCGAGCCGTTTTCTTAGTATACAAGAAGCTCCGTGTCTAGGCTCAAACATAGGATATTACACGGCTGCCTCCTATTCCCCTGTCAAACAGTGGGAAGCACTAGAAAGTCTAGGCTCAAACAGAGTATGCCTAAGTGAGATCCATTCGTTGGTGCCACACGACTCCACTCTTTGAGCAGATCAGTGTATACAGTCCAGTTTTCTGCTGGGAGAGTGTGATGTATGACGACGCTTGTCGACGTGCCATGACTACATTCATTGCCATGATGGCATTACCATGGTGGTGTTTTGCTGTGACAACGTGGTTGGTCACGTCATGAAACACATTTTCAGAACTTTACAGTTTTATGGTTTTCACCCCTCTATTAGTCTCAAATTGAATATGAATGGTAAAATCATGGATCTAGATAAAACTGTACAGGGATAAAAAAACAAACTTGAAAATCAGATGAAGTTTTCATGTGAGTTTCTTACGCTGGATTAAGATTCAGTAGGAAGGTAAAAGCCATTTTTTTTGTAGTAGCAACAGGTTGAAACCAGCGAGAAAAAAACATGGCGGATCATGGAGCAAATCTCTTTTTCGTGCAGTTTTTTATAAAGAGGGTAACAAATCCATGATGTTATTGTACGGTCATTGCCTCCACGAGCAGCTGTACGCATCACTATAACCACCAATAAACTTATCGCACTGCCAGACGTTGTTCATGTTATGGATTGAGCGCCCATACCGTGGACTCGCTCACCACTCGACTAGCCCTCCCATTAAAGACAATACCAGCCGTACTAGTTATATCAGATAATGCACGGAAATGATAATCAACACCAAAGTAACCAATAGCGTTCAGGGTTACCTGAACACAACAATTTTTTTTTTTAGGCCTTAGTGGTATAGTCGCTGCTATATTTTACACCCTACCTACAGCCAGGGTCATTTTCCAGTGAAAACCAGTTGGGACGAATTCTGTCTTTGATGATCAAATCTATGAGATGAAGGTGACAGGGCGGGCAAACAGCAGGGGATCAAACCTAAAAAACCTGGTGGCCTATTCTTACCCGGACCCCCACAGGGGGTCATCACATGGTGAAATACTGGGATCCGTATGTTGGCTATTAAGGATTGGCGCCTATGGGGGAAATCAGATTTCGGCCAATGTGGAAAAACTGGATGTATGAGGAAAATTTGAAGGATTGTATGACATGTATGAGGAAAATTTCAACTTTTTTTCACGTATTGTATGAAGATTGGACCAATATTTAAAAAGTAAAATATTTAAATAACATGTTTTCTCCCCCGGTCCCGCCATGTTATAAAAGGATACACATAATCGTTCAAAAAACACAGATAAATGGTCTTTTTTCAGAGACTTTGCACATCCCTGTTTTTGAAAAAAAAGAGTACATTTTGTGCACACGTGTCAGCGATTTGGAAAATAGGGGTCATTTCCCCCTAAAAACAAGAAAAAAGGAACATTTTCAGGTAGTAAGTGTCTGCATTTTCAAGAATAAAGGGTTGTATTTTTCAAAGAAAAAAAATCGTGGAAAGGGGGTGTTTTCTGTCTTACAGAACGATGATATGTCCTGCTTTTATACAAGAGTGGCAGGACCGGGTTTCTCCCATAGGAGCCCATGTTAAATGTACCACCAACCTCTGATGCAATTTGCCGAAAGTTTGCGATACTCTATTTTTAGACCCGCTTACCTGATATAGATTCCATAAGCCACATTACAAGCCAAAGTACATGTAATTCTCCCAACCAAGGATAGCCATTTTCATGAGTTTTACCTGCAGGTTAGCCGATAACAGGTTGCATGATGGGTAATATGTCACCAAAACTCTATAAGTCTTTATTTGTAGATTAACATTATTAAAAACAAGCCATTATTTTTTAAATTAGTATCCATATCCATTAATATTTCCCGAGTCATTTGAAAGGGGTATAGACGGGGGGGTCCCATTTCGCGTGTGTCGAATTTAAAAAACGGCCGTGTCGCCTGTCCCTATATCTCAGATTAGACCCCTGTCGCATGTCGAATTTAAGAATTAGCCCTGTCTCCTGTCGAATTTAAGAATTAGCTCTGTCGCCTGTCGAATTTAAGAAATGGGCAATGTCATTTGTCCCTTATTTGCCATGTCGCATGTCGAATTTAAAAAACGGCTGTGTCGCTGTGTCGAATTTAAGAAATGCCCATGTCGCACTGTCGATTTTAAGGGTCTATACCCCCTTTGAAAATTCATTCATTGTAGATGGATTTGTAACAATTATGTGCTTATTTTCTATAGGTTTTCCAAGGATTTTGTCGACAAAATTAGTCCAAATTAGCCTGCAGGTCATGAAATACTGTAAATCATCTATCCGTGGTAGGGAGAATTGCAGGTGAGAGTTGGACATTCGCCTAGCAGAGGTAGTCCATAATACTTTGCGGCAGTAGGTGTTCCGGTTCCGGTAGGAAAACTTTAAGCACCCAGGAAAAATATTTCTTATCGTAGGAAAAATATGATATGTGAAGATGGTAGCCTCTTCTGTAAATATGACAAATATGAAGTATTTAAAACTTATATTTCTCCATTTAATGAATTTTGACAGAAAACATGGGTCTGGCTTCGCTGGATGGGTTTCTTGTACAATCTAATGTAAATGAATTCCATATTTCGGCATGAACTTTTCGATGTTTAATCATATAAATGACAGAAAAGGAAAATAGACCACATCTTTTTTATAATAAGAAAAAGAAAAATAATTAGGCCTAGTCTGCATTACATTTGTTGTGAGTGCTTTTTAAAAATGACTTAAATGATAGAAAATAGTGACCGGAACCAACCCATCTCGGCAATTCTCGCGGACGAGATACGGCACCTCTGTTAGGCGAATTACGTGAATAGGTCATGTACATGGCTGATTCCTAGTGTCATGTACATGCCTGGTGTCATGTACATGGCTTGTGACAGGCACTGCCACTGGTGTCGTATACATGCCTGGCGTCATGTACAAGCTGTACAAGATGTCAGAGATAAGGTTTATTTACATGTATTGATGTAGTAGTTAGTGGTCCTTTGTACTAAGCACTTTCATATGTAGAGTCAGACTAGGTCATGTACATGCCTTGTGTTATGTTTTTAACCTGACATACACTTGACGCCTGAACAGTGAACCTTGCTCAGGGTGTGTCGCCGGAGCTGACGCCTGAATAGCTTAGCTCCCAACGGGCGGATACGTGTTTGGACTGGATCTACTCTTTCTGAGTGACAATCAATAAATCTGTTTAAGACTGCCGTATCGCACATGAATAATTCGTAGAGTTTTTGTACGAAAACGATAGATGTAATTGAATATAGGTTTGTGAATCCACACTCGAGGGGAGGCCCCATTTAGATCTGAACCTCAGTCAGCGTGACAAACTCCTCAGCTGCCATGAAAACTGCACCTCATCGTTGAAACTCACAACAAACTCTTTCAGAACCTGGATTTATGAGAACGGCTTGAAATCAAATCTGGTAAAAACATGGTATTTGACACGTCAAGAGCGCATGGTTATGAGGTCATGCCATGTTAGGCAAGCATGATGTTGACTGGCTAAAAAAAGAAAAACTCAAACTCCAAAACGTGTTTGGGCCAGTAGAAAATTCGTAGAAAACTGCCCGTCCCCCTTGTGGAGGCTTGTCACACATCCACGTTGCACCAACATCGTCAAAACAAGTTCCCTACCTCCTCCGATAGTTGTTGAACGTGCATCATCATTCTGAACGTCATAGGGCGTTTGTGCCTACATGAAGAAACTGTCGTTTAGTGGCAAGTGGAATAAATCCAGTGAGTTAAAATAAAGGTCAGCTTGTCCTATTTGTTTACCGCCATCCTGTGTCGCGGGGCAAGTCTTCGCACGGACACTTTGGCCCCCACGTGGCGCCCCCTCGTGGGGTCCTCAGTATGGGGACGTTCGGAAACACAGATAGTAAGAATTTTGGGTTAGCTCTGTCAGGGAACCAAGTTGGCACTGCAGCGTAGACGAAACTTTCACATATACACTTCACTTGACAAAATTTGCATCTAGTTACACATACAAGAGAGAAAAAGAAAAGGAAGAAGAGAAATTTAATGAATTAGGGGACTAGGCCTTGCACATAATTTAGGGATAAAATTCTTTTTCTGTGAAATTCTTTTAGCATGAAACATGGATCAACAACTATTATCTTTAAAAATATTTTAAGGATATTTCAAATGTGGATAGAGTTATGAGATTATGATATTTGGTCTATTTTCTGTCTTTTTAACCCCTTCCTGATGGCCCCATAGAAAATCGATCATATATGATCTATGGGTACTACTAAGACAATAATTTCTATGATTTTTCTAGCCTACTGCTCATTTTTGAAATATTAGTATTAGATGAGATGACACTACTGTATTAAGGTAATTTTTTACAATTTATTACTCCATATTGATTTTATGGGGCCTTATAGAGGAGTACCTTCAGCATTTTTGGCACTCAATTAATAAGAGCCATTTGATTTACCCCTAAAAATCACGAAATTTAAGTTTAAATTGCCCTTTTTGAAATTCTTATTTTCAATTTTTTCTCTTCACTATATTTCCATATGCAAAACAAACATATTTACATATAATGGCAATTGAAATTTGATTTTATATTTATTTTTACTTTAGATCACAGGCATTTTCTTTTCATATCATGGTATGAAAAATGGCTAGAAATTAACCATTTTGAGCCATTTCCAAGATGGCCGTCCATGAAAACTAATATTTTAGATTTTAAATGATTTATTAGGAACATTTCTTGAGCAACCTTCCCTAAAATTTGTGAAATAAGACCTTAACCATTTGTGTGATCCTTTTTATTAACTTTTTTATGTTTACCCTTGGTTAAATTGTATTTTTTATCAATGTGATAATGTATATCATCAAAAATATCTGGAAATTATGGAAATTCATGGTATTAGAGCCACATTGTCCCCGTCAATCAAATCAAGGCAAATATAAAAGAAATGCAAATATTCCAATAAAAATGGTATCAAATGAAAGGAAATCTCATAAGGAACAACTTTTGAATTCAAAGTTTTTCAATAAAATCAATATTTGTTTCAATTATTGGTCATTTTTGAGAAATTAGGCTTTAAAATAGTGATTTTTTTAAGAAAAGGGACTGCTCATGAAAATGTTCTATGGTTACCATGGCAACCAAAATAAGATATAGAAATATATTTCTAATTCCTATGACAATTGGCTATCCAGGGATATATGATTTTATCATTGTATACTTAAATGATATCTCACAATTTGAAAGTGAAAAATCTATTACTCATTTTATCTTATAAAACCCATTTTTGTGCCGTCAGCAAGGGGTTAAGGGAAATTCCCTAAGTTGTGACGTCACCAGAACATTATTTGGGATTCCCCAGCTTTCAATAAAGGGAATCATCAACCCTCACAAGTGAATAGAAAAGAATTTTAGCTGCAACATTAAATACCTATATTAGGCCATATGTATACAGGCTATGGACACTTGTATCTCGTACTTGCCTAAATTCATTCTATTACCTAGGGTTCCCAAGTTATTTTGAAAGGGATTCCCCTTGATCATGACGTAGATCTACCCAGGACAGAACTGTGAGCCCAGAAGTAAGTGAATTCCCAAATTTTATTGTATTTCCTTTCAAATTCACTAGTACTTCAATATTTTCAATTTTTTTCTTTTGCAATATTTCTAGAATACCAATGAGAATTTAATTAAATAACAGGTTGTTGAAAAATTATTTGCAAGGAACCCTTTTGATTTACTTATGGTTGGGGATTTCCTTATAGCCAAGTGGGGTTTCTAAATCGCCCCTCGTGTGACATTACCAAATTTTTCTCAAATAAATAGAAAGTTGTCAGGGTCCTGTAATTGTTATAGATTGGGAGTTTGCTTATGATCATGATAGTACCTATAACATTGGGGCTGTTCGGAAACAGAGATTGTTAGAACTTTGGTTAGCTCCAACTGCAAATTTTCTTCTTTTTTGGGGGAGCGGGGGGCCATTACCTTCCCCCCCCCCCTTCTTTTCTTTGCCCAAAATATTAAATTTTCATTGTAAAATTCCTGTGCCCAGAAGGCGCAGCTAAAAATTTTCCTATAGATCCCCCTGTTAGACCGTAAAAGGTAAATCTGCCCTAAAATGTAATTTGACGTAAAATGTAATTAAAATTGACATAAAATGTAATTCTGCCGTAAAATGTAAATCAAATTGCCGTAAAATGTAATTATACTTCCTATCTTAAATTGTAAAAATGTAAACGGAGTCATGAACGTAAATTGTAAATCATTAGGGCCTACATGCCTCAGCTCTTTTATTTCCCCACTGAAAAACTCCAGAAAGGTAATATACAGACCCGTAGCCATCTTTTCTCAGAGGGGGGTTCGTTTTTTGAGTGGTACTTTCTTTTTCTGGGGTGGGGGGGTGTTCGTTTCAAGATGGCTTCTACTACCTAGTTAGAGTTCATGTTTCTCTCAGTTAGATCCAAGGATTACTTGTGTAAATGATTACATATGACATGGTGTCAGAAGTGGGATCTGCATGAAGATCTCAGGCATCCGGGGAACGTTGATTTTGCTCCTGAAACACTGGATTTACTGAGAAATTTGGTTTGGAAGAGGACTTTGTGAGTACAATCTAATGAAGAGTGGGACTCCTTACAAGACAGTTTGTGAACCCCTCTACTGTCAGTTCTTCCTCCCTGTGGTTTGATTTGCCATAGGTGAGGTGGGGTGTGGAGCTGTCTGACCTACTTAGGATCTGTTACCTTTGTGCCACTTCTGCTGCTACCCAGATTGCTCCCAGCTACTGTGTGACTACTGTGACTGCTTATAGGCTTGAAAATGCCTAAGTTCAACCCTCCTGAGAGTTTCTCCTTCGACAAGCCCAATGAGTGGCCCGAGTGGAAACAGAGATTTCTCAGGTTCAGGACTGCTACTAAACTGGACCGTGAGCCCCCTGCTGTCCAGGTGAGCTCTTTGATCTACGCGATGGGACGTGAAGCAGAGAAGATCTACAGCAGCTTCCAGCTGAACACGGTTGCCCCACAGGCGGCCGGTGACAACGCTCCTCCACCGCTTGCCGACGCAGACAACTTCGACATCGTACTCCAACGGTTCCAGGGATACTTCATTCCCAAACGCAACGTCATCCATGAACGTGCTAAATTTCACCTGCGCGTTCAGCAGCCGGGTGAGAGCGTCGAGAGCTTCTACAGGTCCCTCATGGAGATGTCCGAGACCTGTGACTTCGCCAACGAACATGAGGAAATAAGAGACAGACTTGTCATAGGGATCTTGGACAAGGAACTTTCCCTCGTATTACAGTTAAAGGCTGACTTGACCCTCGAGAACTGTGTTTAACGCGTTTTTTTTTTTTTTTTTTTTTTAAATTCATTTTATTTATCCTGAACATTTCTCATACAAGTATGGTTTTCATCAACATTCAGCCGAGGTTAACATAATAGGTTCGTTATATTTAACGGCTTAAACTAATGTCAGACTTACAATATCTGACGCCCATCAATTTGCTATATTCTACATCAGTTTACATAAAACTTTACACACTTCTAAATATATCTATGGGTAATATTATTAGATAAAAATTGAAACATTAAAGCAAAGTACATCGTGTAGCAGTATGCTAATATGGAATTTGCCCTTCCACCGCTTGGTTTAATAGTGATTTTAGTAAAGTCTTCTGTTTGTTTTTAAATTGATTGTAGGTCTGAATATTACGTAAATCTATAGGTAATGTATTCCATGCAGTTGCACCTCGGTAATCAATATTCAATTGTGATTTGGTTTTAACATACTCAGGAATTAACAGACTAGGGCCATCTAATCTTCTCAAAGGCAGTTCCCTTTTATCCCTATACATGTCCATACGCGACCGCTTATACATCAAATTAAGTAAATGGGCATTTCTTCGATCTGCAAGGAAATTAATTCCTGCCAACTTATGAGTCTCCAAAACATTTGCTCTAGGATCTAGTCCTAGACTAAGTCTAAGGTTATGGTTTTGCAAGGTCTGAATCTTCTTTCTTTTACAGGCTGATGCATGTGAATAAAAGATATCGCCATATTCAATATATGGTAATATCATTGATTTATATATATTTAAACTTGTTTTATTATCCAAATAAGGCCTTATTTTCCTTAGGATCAAACCTTTACTTGTAACCTTTGATATCACATTTGATAAATGTAAGTCAAACGTTAGCTGCTTATCAAGTGTAATCCCAAGATACTTGTAATGATCCACAGTTTGTAATTCGTGACCTTTTAATGTGATTTTAGGATCACCAACCTTTTTAACAGTCGACTTACTACCAAAAACCATAACCTTAGTCTTCTTATAATTAACAGTCAATTTATTATCATTACACCAATCATTAAAATAACCAAGATCCTTCTGCAGATTTAAGATTGCTGTATCAATATTCTTATCACTGAACTATTGTTAATGTTTGATTTAAGACTGCGTAAGGTTCGTGTATATCCAAGTCTTCATGAGTTGTTTTTCCAGAATGCCTGAGTAATTCAGACTGCGTTTAAAGTTTGTCCGTTCACTTCCCAATAGTTCAAAAGAAATGAACGATGAGGGAGCTTCTTAATATGAAAGGGTTTTTATTCAGTAAACATCTCATCCCGAGTCAAAGCCACCATGTATAAGTCTTCATCAGTCCACCTCCCATCTCCTATCAGCAATCAACCACATTTAGAACACGAGTTGTTCCAACACCTTCTAGACCATTCTAGTACTCAGCTCTATCACAATCCTATGTCCGAGGTAATGGGTATTGGTAAACTCCAGTCTGTTACACGGAGCCGATGTACTTACTCCAAGTATAACTCCTTGGCTAAACCTACTAAAACTTTAGTGACTACTAACCACTAACTGCTCGCTCTCTACCTTGCAACACCTTTTATACTGGTTAACAGGTGGCGCTAGGAGCGCAAGATATTTAGACTAGAAGTAGACTTGCTAAGCCTGATCCTTGTTGGATTATATATCATGACAATATATTAAAAGTACTAAGCCATTAGTACATTCGACGGCGGTCAGGTGTTTGAGTTTAAGGAGGTGGACGACATAGCTCAAACCAAATGAATATAATGAACTCCCAATTTTGATGATTGGATATATTTGTTAAACCATGGTGGGGTGGCCTTGACTCTCGTGGTACATTCAGCACAGTGTCAATAAATTCAGAAGTTCTTTTAAGAATTGTAAACAAAGTTACATTCATATGTCCAGTTTTACTTAATACATAAGTACATTTCCAGTAGTCCATGCTAAGACTTGAGATCACGTTGAAAAGGTTCATAAACATGAAGTTTTCAGGAAGAGTTCCTAGTATTGTTAGCCCATATTATGGCTTAAGAATCATGTCACCCGTTCACAAGATGACAAGGTAAGTTCAATGATTACATTAGCCCAAGGCTCAAGGATAGCGGAACAGGTTCATAAGGTAACAAGGTAAGTTTTAGTGAATCATGATCATTGTATGATAAGTAAATGATGACATAATCATGTTGATAAACAGGCGTACTCAGTTTTAGAGGATGAAGATTTATGACACTCGTGCTTAAAGTGATAGAGTTGGGTTTTTCCTTAGTACATACATGTACAGGGTTTTGATTTATACAATTTGAAATACAAGTCAACAGAACTCAACATATATACAGTGTAAAGTTGTCTTAACCTTCTAAGAGTAACAAGTACACATCAAATCCAATTTCAGAACAAATTAACACACCATAAGTCAATACAGAGAATTCGGACATTTTGAACGAACGAATTTCATTGTACAATGCGTGTCAAATTTCAATCGAACTTCAGTCAGAACCACATTATTTACAATAAATACAAGGTCTCTGTATCAGGTTTAGCAATACCGAGCAGTTGGAACCAGAAAATACCACCATTCCTGTCACGCGTCCGCCAGCTATACTTAGTACACGTGTACTTAGCGGGACGCTTGACTGGAGTTCCCCCCCAGGGTTTGACCTCGATATGATTCCTTCAGGCGCGAAGCGCCCGGATGGCAAATTTCTGCTTCGATCAAACTTTCAAGTTTGAAGGCTCGACCTGACATTTTGAGCCGATATGAATTAATTCTGGCGCTTGATTATGTTGGTTGGGGACCTAAGCTTTAGTTTAGCACCGGTTTTGTAAAAATTTATGCGATGGATTGATCATGCTAGCCGATTTCGAAATTTGGATCTTTTGGATCAAAAAGGGGTTTCCCAAATTAGCCTCGTTTTGACGTCATTTTAATCAGTGCCGGTTATTATTTTGTTTGGTGCGGACGTACCTCAGTTTTGTCTTAGCCAAATTTTAACTTTTTTATTCTCTACGCCTCACCATGGTCAAGCTTGTGGTTTTCGGAGACGAGAGGGTCGCCGGCCTCACAGACTTTCTCCCATTAATTGAGGCGGATGGTGCGGAGGCGGAGATTGTCAGCACCGAAGAGGCCACCACCGCCGACCTTGGAGGTCAAGCCTTTGCCCACCATACCGTGTGGCCCAAGGATGTCCTCGTCATTGTCCCGTCGATCTACGACCTTTTTACCTGGGACGAGGACCTGGAGCTTTGGTTACCACGCTTTTCCAAGGTGGACACGGCGGCGGCACACTACGTGCAAGTACTAAATGACATTGTGACTAAACTCCAGTGTCATCCGGCCTCCTGTCAATTCACCATCGCGCAACTGACCGGGATTAATTGCCTGGAATGGGAACGACTTTGTGATGATTCGGCCATCCAGCGATGGATGAACAAAGCCGTCCCTAGGATAAATATCGAGCTGGGTGCCATCAACGCGTGGAACCGGACCCCCAGCGTTAACTTGGCCCGGTTCACGCACGTCACGCGGAAGACCACAGACGGGACGATCACGGTCCACGACTACCGGGAGTTCAACGATGGTATCCTCCCGAGTCGCCGACAGCTACGCCGCTGGGCCCGGTGCGTTAGTGACCTGGCGCGGTACTACCCAGCCCAGTAGCCTGCTTCGTAATTTTTTCTCTGTATATACTTAATTCTAGTGATTTTAAACAAGTAATTTTCTGGATCCAATTCCCGGCCTGTGATTGGAACACTTAATTCCGGGTTGTTTTCACCGAGTGATTCTGGTGATTTAATTCCCGATCAGCACCTAGTCCACTAAGATGTATTTATCCAGGACACCCCAGACAGTGTTTTTTTTTTTTTTTTTTTTCCGGAGGCCTTTGGCCAGATTGTTCATCAGGAGCCGCAGGAACATAGACTGTTGCCACGGGACCCGTTGTCTACGTCGCTCGTTGCCGGGCCTTCGTCCTTCTCGTGGAGCCGCCTTCCTAACCACCGCTCCGAGATCGGGTAAGTTCCGCCTCCCTTCTACAGTTCTTGGCACGTTAGGTAGGCTACTAATCGTAGATTTAAGGAGATTGTTGGCCAAATTCCTCTTGGTGGTTCTCGGCTCGCCTTCACGTGGTTGTATTCCGGAAGCTGATGTCACTCCCGGAACCAGAAACTGTGTTTCGCTAGTGATTTTAGTAACGGGTAGCGTGGGTGGCCACCTAGTGTTTACTTTTGGTTCCAAGATGGTGGACGCGGGCCGAGAGTCAGGACCTTGCGTACTAAACTTATTATCTCTTCCAGGTCCTGTGGTATGTTAGGGCGATGTACATGAAATGAGGTGACACGGCTGGACACTGAATAACGTTCGGCTTACTATTTTAGTGGGAGGGATTGCTTAGGCGAACATGATCAAACATTTTACTTCGCGCGTGGTTGGGCGATAATAGGAGGTTTTCCTAACTAGTGGTTTGTTGACATTACCGATTCAAGCAGGCTTTTTGGAGTGTGGGTAATTTGTATCGTATTGTTATTATTTGATACTATTAACTGTTGGGGACTGACACTGCACATGAGAATCAGGTATGGGTGGCCAGAGATTCCGGTCTGAGTTGTACAACACTAGATTTGCTGTAACAGGATTCTTTGTTTAGTCGTTATTCGTACAGGACATAGTTTAGGTGACAGTAGGTGACCAAGTATTTTGGTCCAGACTTCCCAGCATTAGATTGGCTGTGACAGAATTCTTTGATGAGTAGTTCCCCTTACAGGGTACAGGAAATATTGACGTGTCGGCCACGTGAGGCGACACCATAGGTGGAGCCGTCCAACGAGTTGTTGGCGACTCCCATGGTAAGTTTGAGATGTAGTGGCGAAGGCCTCAGATACCCATCCCATGTTTTAGTCTAACAGCAAGACTGCGTCAGTGCCATTGTGTTAGAATAAGTTTTAGAGTGAGTATTATTGTACAGAGTCGTCTCGAAGAGGAAAAAATACTACTGTGAGGAGACCGAGATGAAGTCTCTAAGACACTGAATGAACTCCCAGATGAAGATTCTGTATGTGTCCTTGTGAAAGAAGGAATGGTATCCTTATTAAGAGCTAGAAAGGCACCAACACCACAAAGATTACCAAGCGTCCCAAGCAGAGATACATGTGTGAACACTGCGGGAGTTCGTACGTTCATAGATCAGGCCTTAGTAGGCGCCGTTCCATTGAACACAGAAGCCACGCTTATCAGTGCCTGAGATTGCCAAACACCTCAGACAGTGATATCTTTGCGATGAATGTGTGGAAGCCTATGCCCACAGGTCGGGGCTGAGCCGTCACAAGAACATCCATCTGCTAAGGCTTCATGAGTGCCCGAGATGTGATGCAAAACTGTCCCGCTCAGATTCCCTAACCGACCTCATGGGGAGATAAGAATAATGATAGGAATTGGATCCCTGGTGGTTTACCTTAAGAGGTCATTTTTTTTTTTACAAGAGTCAATACTCTTGATAACACTCTTTCTGTACAGTGTGTTAGAATAATTACCCAATACACTCCAAGGATTTATTCGTAAACAAGTTAACACCCCCTTCAAGGGTGACAACTGTTCTAACATATTTGACTCCATTTTGTGAAGCATCCGCTTTAAAACCACAGTTTGTTCTTATTGAATGATTATGTTACGACAAAATCCCTTCTCTCTTTGCTAGTTACAGGTGGTAGCTCGGCGTTCACCCCCTACATTCAGCCTGGGGTTTGAAGACCAAGTTCCACTTTATATTGGGTAGTGGCGCCCTTCTGACAATGCAAACGGGTGCGCCACTAACTCCAAACGGTTCACTGAATAGATATTATACCTATGTTAACAGTAACATCTCACTGTCTATCCTATACTCTACATCACATGGGAAAAACCAACATGACAAGCGGTGGGGGTAGCGTTTTCATTCCGTGAGGTATAAATGTCATTAAAGGACATTAAGTACTAACTGTACAAAGGAGGTTGAGATTATTCGTTCCTCATTAGTTATCACCAGAGGATCGGGTCTCAGATTCAGGTTCATTTCTGATCTGATTCCCGGTCCTCATTAGTTACACGTGGTTTGTCGGTACCTTCCCACTCATAGGACCAGAATGGGCAGCACCGAGTTTCCCATTGTTATAATTGGGAGCAGACTGCATATATATTTTTTTTTAATATGCAGCCTACACCCCCTTTAAATTATAGAGATGTGTAAATGCATCTCCTTAGATCACTCACTTCCAGACAGCACCTAGTAAGTCGGGCCTTTACCGAAGTACAGTACAAGGTTAAACCCGTTTTCTTGTTCAGGTCTATGCCCGTTTTTCTTGTGGAGAGTCAAGACTACTCCTGAAAAGACTCCGCCCCCAGCTTATCCTAACTATGCGCATGCAGGGCAGGGATAGGTAGTGCTAAAGACAGAGTTAGAACTTTTAGCTCCTTTCTAATAGATCGGGTAAACTTATTAGCTCTGGGTGTCAACCAAGTTTATTGTAGCTTGTTCATCAGGGAATCAGTAGTCCATGTCCCCCCTCTTCAGCTCAACTGTTGAGCGGAGACCTGGATACTTTTAGCGCCACGACGGCGGTCAAGACTAATTTTCATTCATTTATTTATTTATTTATTTATTTTTTTTTTTTTTTTCGACGGCGGTCAGCTCTGAAGCCGCTCATTTCCTTTATTAATTTTAGTTATTTCTAATTTTTACCCGGGTCGAAACTTGACTTCTTGCCGTTTTGTCTCTGTCCCGATTAAAAACTGGTCTAAAAATGGTCTAAATAACTTAGTCTTGAATTATGGGCAGTTGTTCATTATTTTCTTTCTTCTTGATACTAGTTGTCGTTGGATCCTGACTTTTTATGTTAAAGTCAGGATCCTTTGACCTAAGACATACGGTGATCCGGTGGTCATTTACACATAACCAAGACGACGGGGCTATTAATAAGGACAGCACCTCGCTCCACCGCCTTGTGAGTTTTCGTTACAGCTTCTCCCCCCCCAGGGATGGCTTGTCCAGTCTGAGGGAGTCGCGATATGGTGAGAGAGAGCCGAGCACCCTGTGAATGTCACCAATTCGCTGTTGTCCCGTAACTACATTTCCTTGTGACCTCCGCTATAGCTCCCAAATATGGCACGCCTTGTCAGGATTTGCACATATCCCTGCCGCTGCAGCGTGTCTATACTAGGAGCAAACGAGCCACGTATAAGGTACTCTCGTGTGCTGTCACAGAGCGTTTCCCCTGAGAATGTTACTAATTATTCTGCGTTCTTATTATATTTTGCCCAAAATTCCCTGAGGAAGAGCTCTTAGTTACACAAATATTGGTTTGCTTTATATATTAGTTTTTAGGTAAATTTCTTTCTATTTGTCGATTTTTTTTGTGATGAAGAGACCGCTTGTCAGGAGCCAATCCACCCGGGGCATAGTGACTGCCATGGTCGGGCGTCCACCCCAGTGCCCTTCGCAGCGTCAGTGACGCGTAACCCCAACGTCCTGCCTCCTGTCAGGCACCACTGACACCAGGCCTGTGGGCAGGCTCCTGCTGCTTGTGCAGCCCCCTCATCTTTGAGAAGATTATATATGTAAGCATGCTAAAGAATAGACAGTGGCGTTCCCCAAGTGACTCCTGTACTGCAGCCCGATCCTAGCGGTAACAACAGCACAGGGGTCAGGTGTAGATGGTACTTGCTTGAGGAAGTTCACTTCGCTCGTTGGGAGCATTGGTCCCGTTGAGCGCTCTTAGGTTTTATACAGAATTTTGAGTATCTTTTTAAATGCTAAAATTTCGCGACACTAGGATCGGTTCCAAATGGTTCCCTACTTTAAAAGCGTTGCCAAATCGTTAACAATGAGAGTGTTGAGCTAGGCTACCGGGCATGGGACACTCGACTTGAGAGAAATTTAGATAACCCATGGGTCCATAGAGAGACGGTTGGACCAGCCTACCCGACCCAGGTTTCCCTGACTGGTGAATCCTTATTGATCAGGTTAGTCAACAGAACCCTACCTACCCAAACAGGTATTGCCCAGCGAACTTCCTGTAACATTTTAGTTTTAGTATTCGTACCTTTGTGTTATTAATTCACCAATTTTACCTGTACAGCACTAGGTCAGGTTTTAACACTCGTTACATTGTCATATGATAACTTCATAAACCGTTCCTGGATCTATTTCGGATGTCCCTGGCCTTATTGTCTTTCGGGCAGATCCCGTTCCGGTCGCTGTTGAGGTGGGCGTGGTCGATCTAGGAGGAGCGTTAGGCATTGTTCCATGTCCCATCACCGGTTGAGGCCAGTCCGCTCCGACATCGGACCAGCCTGCGTCGATGAGGCGAGGTACTCCCATGGGTACAGGAGTGGCTAGCCCCGAGGAATATCTCAGTAGTCTGGCCCTGGTATTGTATTTTAAGTTACTCATCATCAGACGGGCTAGTTTTTTAGACACTCTCAGGGTGTCGGGTAGTGGCACCTTAGATGGATGTTGTCCAGGTCTAGTCGCTGCTCCCATCAGCTGCGCCCCCCAGGTAACTGTCAGAGTGTATTTCAGACACAGCTGGGTCACCAGTAGATCCCTAATGAGCACATAGCCCTCCGTATAAGTGTGGTCTGAAGGCATAGCCAGTTCGCCTAGGAAGATTGTTTCTATCATATGTGGATTTGCAAACTGTACGTACAACCCATCCACAGTCTTTCTTCTAATATTTCTCCACTTTCGCCACACGAGGACCACTATAGCGATGACTAGTACTGCTAATAATATAGCCAGCACTGCCACTGCAGTGGGGTTGGCGGTCGCGTCTGGACACCCAGTTAGTGCCTTTTCATGGTGCAACAGTTTCTCCGGGTCCGCCGTCTCCAAGGCCATGGCCCGAGGTAAGGTCATGGTTAGTCCGGCTAGGGCAGCCTTACCTTGATGGTTCCGCCAGCATTTCCAGAGGACACATCCAATAATTGTCACAGCCACCACTATGCAGAAGATGGTGAGGAGACCAAAACCGCCTCCGAAGTTACCTATAGAGAACCACGGGGCGTGTTTCTCTACCTCGTAACGGTCAGTCGCTTTCTTGATGCCCTTGGCCAAGTCTTTACGGTGTTTTTGTATTCGTTTGGCCAAGGAGGTTACAGGTATTTTGACCTTCAGGCTTTCCTCGATTTCCAGCAGGTCTTTCCTAATTGTTTCAGGGATAGGGTCTGACTCCAACATAGTGGGTTCGTTTTTGGACGTTGTGAAATTCATGTCCCACCCCTTCACACGACTTGCTGCTTCCAACAGGTCATTATGTGGGTACACAACCGTGGTGATCCTGGTGTGCCGGTCACAATTTCGCAAGCTATACGGTATCCACGCTCCTTGTGTTTGGAATGCACAGTCGCATTCCACCTGAACCCTTGCATAATTTTCTATGTTCACTCCGACCGCAGGCTGGTTTCTGCAAATCATTTGGCCTCGGGTGTCGGCGCTGACCACTAGCATATCTCCGTCGTCTAGGTACACTGCCATCTCTCCAAAGTCTGCTTCCAGTAGATAGTCCAGCTCACATTTTTCTTGGATCGCTAGGTCGTCGCGCCTCAGTAGCGCAGCAGTGCAGGTGTTGTCTGTAATCTTTTTCATATAGGGTAGATCCTTACAGAGCGTGATGGTCTGTCCATAACAACCTGACCAACTGCCACTAGCCAATGGTACGTAATACTGGCGGGACATGGACATGGCGACACTTTTGGGTAGATTAACAATTTGGAGAGCGTCCTTCTTAAGTCGTCCCCTAACCGTCACTGGCACAGGAAAAGTTAGTACTTCGTAGACCCTGAACAAATGTTCGTCAGCCACCACTGGCACCCTTACATACACTATTAATTCCTGAGTGGTTTCATCGAATTTGAACGAGGGTTGACTGTTCTCGTAATAGAAGGAAGGATCTGTGAACGCGACATGGAACCTGGGGTGGATCCCCTTTAGATATCTGTTAACTTCCTGGACCGCTCCGACCATATATTGGCGGGGCACCAAGTCCATAGTCAGCTGGCCCCGCGTCAGGCGCTGTACACCTTTCCTGAACACGCGTGTTTGCTCTACCATTAGTTGAAGATACACCATCTCTCCTAGCTTGTCTTCTAGAGCCACTGGTATCATATTCAAGTACAGTTCCATCCAGTCCACCTTATGTTGCACGAGTTTCATCCTTCGGCGAGTCGTGTTGTGTGCCTTATTTAGTGATCTTAGGTTGTCCAGTAGGCCTATCACGACATGGTTAACCCTTTCCACAGCCTCGTCATGTTTTTCATTCATCAGAGCCAAGTCTTCGATCATTTGGTCCGAAGATTCTTGCAATACTTTAATCAATTCCCTGTTATATTTGACATCAGCTGCCAGCCCTTGATTCCATGAGGTTGGAAGAGGAAAGGTCGGCCATTCTGGATCGTCCAGCATTGTGGGCAACTTCTTCATTCTCTTGACCCTTCCACCTGATTTTAACTCTGACTCTTGATTTTGAAGGTCTTGTTGAGTGTTTTTTATTAGGGAACTTAAGGTTTCATTAAGAACTTCCCGGTACCGACCCTTAAGCGCTTGCGACGTCTGATCCATCCAATTGACCAGCGACCTGATATGGTAACAGGCCCGATCGAGGGCGTCTCCTCCCTGTAGATATCGGTGACAGACTTGGCCAAAGGTAGCTTTGTTGAAGGAGCGCCTCCTTGGAATAGTGATTAGGAAGCCTTGTCGGACGTGTGTTATATCCGCGGTGGACATTAACTTCCCTGGTTTTAACACTACTCCATATTGTTCTAAAGCTATCACTTCAGCGTTAGGGGCTAGCCCTTCAGGTGGGCTGGAGTCGTTATGCACTCCCCTAATGCCCCCTATTATAGCTAATACGAACAGCACTAGCCACTTCATTGTCTTTGTTTGGCCTTAGTGCTAGTTCGAGAAAGTTTAGACTGAAAAAGTCTATCTAAAACATGTTCACCGCAAAGTTACCTTTATTCTCCTGCGCACTACTATCATCCATGCGCCGAAGTATGCTCTCCTCCCGGGTCCTCTGGTTTGTTTAGTTTGGAACATGCTCGTAGAGGTTTTGCCCGTTGTCATTTACCACTCGCCTGATGATCCCGCTCTCGTCCCTGGTGACCGTGATCCTCAAGCCTCTCATACGTTCGCAGGACGAGGGGCGCATTGCTCTGAGGGGTCTTGGCCTAGTAGGTTCCAGTCCGAGACGGCCCCCGTTGGATCGTACGACGGTTGGCTCGAGGGGTATGGGTTCGGTACCTGCGGTGGGTTTGTCGCTGGGAGTGGGCTCGGCCACAGTGGGCCCCCCGGCTGGCTGGTTGGCGTCCACTGCTGCTGGTTCCATAGCAGTGGTGAGGGATTGGCGTTGCAGCTCGTTGTCAAGCTGCTCAAGTCTAAACAAGCGGGGTCCGCAGGCTGTAAGTGGTGGAGGAGGGGAGCTCCCGCCGGCCCGTTCCCCACCGGTGGGGTTGGCGCGTGTTGAACGGGTGCTACCTCCACTTTTAGTCCTGGAGCGGCGACGGTTAGCTGTTCCCCTCCCGGTCGCCTTTCCAGAGTGGGCAGAGGTCGGCCGCCTCGTGTTGTTTGTAGGCTGGTACTTTCCTTGACGCATTTAGAGTTTTGTGTGGTCCTTTGAATGAAAGGAGCTACCTGAGTTTTAATCTCAGCTAACTGTTTGTTTGATTTTGGCACATCCAGTCCTACTGTCCTTCTAATTTCGTCAACAGTCTCAAATAGTTGGAACAGTGGTTGCGTAAGGTCCCAGAACCAGCCGGCCTGAATCTGCACCGGTTGGTTGGCCGCTTCCTCCTTCTGAACCGGCTTGGCCAACGCCGTTAGCCTTGGCTCGGGCTCCGAGTCACTCACCTCAGATAAATTGTAGAAGTCTTTATCTGCTGTCTTCTTTTTGACTGGAGCCGATTTAGTGGACCTCTTGGCTCCGCCTGTGGTCGTTCTGGTGGGCCGCCGGGCTGGTGTCCTTGGCTTCTTCCGGGCAATCCCGGCGTCGGTTGAGTCCGGACGGACACCCCCCCGGCCCGGCCAACTCCACCGCCTAAGGGTCTGAGCCGGTTGTTTCCTAGCACTCTCCTTTTCGACTGTCTTTTCTTTCATTTGGTAAAATCCTAAAAGAATGGCCCAACGAACCTTCCCTTGGTAGGTAGCGCCCTCTGGTGGGGGCGGCTAATCCGTTTCCTTCTCAGGGGGACGATGATCCTTCCCTCCGTGTCCGCAGGGAAAGTAGTGGTTCCCTTTGGATTGCTATGTGGCCGGAGGGCTAGACAGTTCCCCATGAGTCGGTGGATCAGTGTCCCAGCTAAGTTCTCTTTCTGCTCCTTCCAGGAGAAGTCGGGAACTGAACAATTTCTATCTCCAACTTCTGTTCAGAGATAGAATCAATGTCCATCTCCGCCTCCCCCCCGGGCTGGGTTGTGCGTACAATCACCTGCAGCAGAGGTGACCGTCTAGGAGCAGAGTTGCGGACCGACTGGTGGATCGGCGCGGATCCCACGAAATTATAACCGATCCGCTTGTCCATGCCGTCTCCATATTTGGAGCTGTATCTTGTTTCAGGTGGGGGGGGAACGCTTGTATCCGGTCCCAAGAGATGACGCCAAACCACTGGCATCTCTCTTGGTGTGCGCACCCTCCCTTTCTGCCACGCCCCTGGGCGCGGCGAGGTGGCCGTGAGGTAGACCACCTGTTCCATTAGCGTTGATGCTAACGGTGTCGCTCCGCCGAACCTTTATTTTCACAGGGCGGCTAGATTTCCTGCATTAATCATCCATGTCGTCGCTTTCCCCGCCGTTGGACAGAGCGACGTAGTTAGGGCGGCGGTTCCGACGTAGGTTATAGCCACCTTTCGTCGGGACATGGTCCTTTACTGTTTTTTCTGGGCTCTGTTCCGATGTATCCAAGATCGGCACATCACCGCAGGGTAGTTTTATGGGCTTGTTGTTGCCTGGAGGGGATCTCCCCTCCAACGGCTGGCTTTTGCCCCTTCGTTTAGCTCGTTTGCGTTTCCTCTGTCCATTAGCGCCAGCTGTTCCCCGTTCACAGGCGGCTTTATTAGGAACAAAGGATAAGTTTGTTGACAGCGCGGTGTCCGCACTGGTGCCCTGACCATCAGTGATTTGCCCATCCGTTTCTGCTAAATCAGTGGGACTTGGACCAGGTTTTTGTGTAGGTACCTTCCTGGTCATAGGAACTGCATCATGCTCACGGGGACCGGTCGTTCCCGTTGAGTTTTCAGTCTCAGCACCCCTTATTTCGCCATCTTCCTCAGCGATTTCACCCGTCGGAGTGTGATGCAATTCAGGGTTTCGGTCAGGATCTGCCCCTTTTGAGTTAGTGATTTTCGCTTCTCTCACCAGTTTGGGAATGTTATGAGGGACGGCGGGAGACCAAGGCCCATGTGCAGGTTTGAGTTTCGAAATGTTTACTAGATGTGGGACCTGTTTTCCAGTTTTTAAAGACACTAGTCTAACAAGGTGGTCTCCTTTTGTTTCAATTACCCTGAATGGCCCAGTATACCTGTTTGAGAACTTAGACGCTTTATTTTCACTAGCTAAAGGGTCGTACATGTATACCATATCACCTTCGTACATCTGAGTGGGCCGCGCTCGCTCATCAATTCGCAGCCTCAGATCTTTTTCGTAGTTTTGAACTACCCTTTCAGCCATATTCCTAAACATAGCAATGTTGTCCTTTGTTTGCATGAAGAATTCACAGTCATTCAGCGTTTCAGGGATCGTTCCCTGCTCAGGCATTCCCATACTGATTGGATCTCTGCCAAACAGCAGGGTGTGCGGGCTGTATCCCGACCGTACACTGATTGTGGATCTAACTGTCCATAATGCAATGGGAAGTAGATCGATCCAGTTACAGTGGTCGTCAGGGATATAATAAGCAATCAGGTTTTCAATGGTTTTATGTAGTCTTTCTACTCGAGCGTTGCCAGTCGGCATTCGCCCGGTAGTGAACGTTTGTTTGCACGCTAGTCGGGTAGTAATCTCCCGGAACAGTCCTGATAGGAAGGCCGCCCCTCGGTCTGTGTGCAGACGGTTTACCCGCCCATACCGACACACTATCCCGGTTAGGAAACAGTTGGCCGCGGTTTGCGCAGTGGAGTCTTTCGTGGTGAAAGCCTCCGGCCAACCTGTTAGTAGGTCTATGAAGGTCATGATATATTTTGACCCATCCCTAGCCCTCTTTAGTGGCCCGATGAAATCACACTGTACCACCTCAAAGGGTCGGGTCGGTCTCTCCCAAGACTTAGCTAAGGCCTTGAAATGCGGAGCCCGTCTCCTCAGAGAGCAGGTCTCACAAGCTTTCACATAGTCTACTATATCGGCGTTCATGTTTCGCCAGTAGAATCTGTCAGAGATTTTGGTAGTGAGGTTACTGATCCCTACATGTCCCCCAGCTAAGATGTCATTATGTAACAGTCTCAGGACTTTGGGAATTAACCTACCTGGAACTATCATACGGGGTTTTAGTCTGACCAGTTGGTCTTGGTGTTTGTTATACCTTTTGACGTTGAACCTACAGAGTACCCCCGGTGCCACCATTCCCACAAAATCGGCTTGGTCCATTATTCGCCTAGCTTCAAGGGGATCTGTCGGTAGGTCTCCGTCCTGCAGGTAGTCTATCAATTGCGCGCACTCTGCATCTTGGAGTTGCGCGTTTATTACCGTAGCCACAGAAAGCTCTTCATCCTGAACTTCGGCCTCAAATAACTCACATCCCACAGCGGGCTCATATTCCTCACCTGGGACATGTTCATGATAGACCCTAGACAAATAGTCCGGTAGAAAATGAGTCGCCCCTGGCTCATAGATAATTTCAAAATCAAAATCTGATAGCGCTAAAGCCCACCGTCTCAGCCGGGCTGACGGGGCTTTGTAGGCACTCTGTAGCAGGGGAATCAACGGTTTGTGATCAGTCACTATTGTGATTTTAGCTCCCTGCAACATGTCCTCATAGTTCTTAATGCCTTTAATTACTGCCAGAGCCTCCTTTTCTGTTACCGAATAATTTAATTCGGCGTCTCGGAGAGTACATCCCCAGAAAGCAACCGGACGGTAGATTTCATCTAGTTTGTGACAAACCGCTGCACCGCACGCGGCGTCTGATGCATCTGTTAGCAGATAGAAATGCCCTCCTATATCCGGATGGATTAGTAAGGGTGGCGAGGTGAGCAGTTTCTTTAACTGTTGAAACGCTTCCTCGCAAGCCTCCGTCCACTCAAAATAGACTTCTTTCTTTAACAGCCGATTTAATGGTTTAGCTAGATCAGCAAAATTTGGGACAAACTGACGGTAGTAGTTACACAGCCCCAGAAAGGATTTAATAGTTTTCACATTATGCGGACGGTTAAAGGCTGTAATCTTTTCTGTGGTTACCTTTTGTGTAGCCACTCCTTCCGCGTTTACTACGTGGCCGAGGAAATTGATTTCACTGCGGCACCACTCACACTTTGACGGTTTCAGTTTGAGATTAGCTCTCGCCAAAGCTTGGAGAACCACCTCAACACTTGCCAGGTGTTCTTCAAATGTAGTGTCGTAGACGATTACGTCGTCTAAATATGCTAAGCATGTTCTAGGAATCAATCCCTTTAGCGCTATGGCCATTACCTTGGTAAACTGCCAAGGCGCGCCAACTAAGCCAAATGGTACACGCTTATACTGATACACACCCATCGGGGTTTCAAAAGCGGTATATTTTCTACTGTCTTCTTCGATTACACACTGATGATAGCCGCTCAACAGATCTAGAGCTGTCCACATAGTGGGTTTCTTGTAAGCCATATATAGGAAAAGCGAGCGAGCCGTGGGCATGGGGAATTTATCTTTAAAAGTGACTTGATTAAGCATGCGAAAGTCTGTACAGAGCCTAGGTTTGCCATCTTTCTTCTGCACTACCACCAGCGGGCTTCGCCAAGCCGATTCGCTGGGCTCTATGACACCTATATCTATGAGTTGCCTAACCTGTTCATCGATGATATCCATTTTCTGTGGAGAGTATCGGTATGGTCTAGAACTTATGACTCCCTGCGACTCATCCACAATGATTCTCATCGGCGCTATTTCACAGTGACCTAACTCTTCCATTGAGAACGCTAGTGCATTTCTGTTGTTATTAAGCATTTGTCTAAACCTTACCTGTTGTTCTTCGTTTAAGCACGACTCGGTTAGATCTATTTTACTTACATTTTCATCCATTTTACCTCGGGATTTCTCCTCAGAGGTTTGGCTTTCCATTTGCACTGCGTCTTTCATTACTTCTACAGAAATCCTACAGATGGACATTGGGGTCTCTGTTTTAGTTAGATAACACAAGTCTAGGAACTCTTCTATCTGATTTTGGTTTACCTCAGGCACTGCGCATTCTTCTGCAAAAGCTAACACTTCCTGGGGAGTGATTTCTTGCATTTCATCTAGCGGATTCATGACTTTGATCCACCACTGACTTCCCACCGTATTCACGCACCCCTCCACTAGGACCGGGGCAGTGACTGCTGGTGCGCAGTAAGCCACTGGTGAGTCTAATCCCAGCGGCTCTCGGGTGGTAACCGGTATGATGCATTCATTTCCCGGTGGAATTTTCACTGTTTCTTTGCTAACTATAGGGTTTCCACAAAACACTTCTATCTTTGCGCCTGGTAGAGATAAATCTGATCGAAGCACTGTTAATAAGTTTCTCCCGATTACTATTAGGTGGCATAGATCGTCCACTATGTTGAAATCATAGCAGACCACCGATCCCTGGATTGAAAACTTACATCTAATTTGTTCTAGTATTACTTGAGACGAGTTGTCTGCCACACTGATGTTTCCCTTCGATACCTTCCATTCATCTAAAATGCATTGTTTAGGGATCTGTCGTTTACAATGGGTGGACATGAAGCAATCGCTCGCTCCTGTGTCTACTAAAGATCTAACCTCCTTCTGATCATCAAATCTTAACGTTAAGAAAAATGCTTCGTCTCCTATCTCTCTCCTAGCCGGTCCGTCCACTGCGCCTAATTCTATCGTGGAATGAACGGACCCTTCCTCTAGTTTCCCTGATTCTTTTGTTCGGTACCACTGGCTTTGCTATCTTTGTAGATCCGCGGGGGTTTTTCCCTCAACCTATTCTTCAACCACAAGCACGCTTCTGTAGAGTGACCATGCTGTTGGTGAATGATACAAAACTTACTTTCATCAAAAGGCAACCTGGGTCTCTCTACTTTCTGTTGAGTTGGCAGATTCTTTCCCTTATCTGCCTCTCTGTTCGGGGCGGTATTGGATTTAGGCTTCTGATCTGAATTTCTTTCACCTTTCTGATTTTCGTACCTATCCTTTCTCTCATAACCTTGCTGTTTAAAGTTACCACCACTCTGGGGAGTCCCGCTTTGCCCTGGCTTTGGTTTCTGGAACCATGGGGCGGCCTCCAGTCGGGCCAGCACCACTCCAAATCGTTCGGAGATGGAGTTTAGGGCCGCGGTCTCCTCTGATTCATGGCTTCCAGCCAGTTCGCTCACTGCATTAGATATTTTAGTTCCCCCTTTGCCTTTGTCCAACGATTCTAGTCTCGTTGCACAATCCACCGCTTCGGTGAACGACTTAGGGTCCAGTATAGCTACTTGCCTGGCTACGCCCTGTTTTAATCCTTCTAAAAACACAGCTAACATCATGCTTTCACTCGCCTCTGCCTTAACTTGCTTTTGTTTCAGAACACCTGCAAATTCGATCACGCTCTGGTCCTTTCCTTGTTTAAGGGCACAGAACTCTGCGTGTTTCTGCCACTTAGCCCTTCGATCACCGAAGATCTTTGTCATTTGAGCTTCTAGCTTCTCAAATGTGTCTTTCTCACTCTCAGCTAACGCTCCTGCCCAGTCGTCTGCCCTTCCCTTTAGGCCTAACAGCGCCATATTCAGGAGATGGGCGTTCGACCAGTCATAGATAGCTTTTAGTCGTTTTAATTCCCTGAAATACTTTTCTATTTGCTCGTCTTCCTTTCCACTAAACCATGGTAACCTAATGTTTGGTCCCCTTTGGTGACCATTGTGAGTCGTTTCACGCACTGGCGCTGGTGTTTGCCCCAGTGTCAGACCTAACTGTGGTAGAATTTCCCAAATGTTTGGTTGATTTGGCGGGTTTGGAGGGTTATTCTGGCGGTCCTGGCGGTCCGGGCGGTGGAGGATTCGGTGGGTTTGGGGGGTTGTTCTGACCTGGTGGGCCCGGCGGACCTGGCGGGTTGGGTTGATTAGGTGGGTTCGGAGGAGGGTTATTGAGTTGATTTAGGAAAGGATTGTTGTTCTGGTTTGGGGGAGGGTTATTGGGTCCTGGTGGGTTCGGCTGGTTATTCTGGCCTGCCGGGGCTTGCTGACCCTGTTGGTTACCCGCTCTTCCTCGGCCTGCGTTAAGATTGGCTGCGACCGCCATCGCCTGCAATAGGTAAGGGAACACGTTTTGCACCTCCTGCTGGCACGGCTTGGCCGGGTTGTTGGCCTGGTTGGCCACCCCCATCATTTTGCTGCAGCCCCCCAGGGTTTATCCCAAGATTGGGTTGATTCGGAGGGGGATTATTAAGAGGGTTTTGAGGAGGGTTGTTAAACAGGTCTTGAGGGAGGTTGTTGAAAAGGTTTTGAGGTTGGTTAGGTCCCTGTGGGTTGGCCTGATTATCCTGGCCTGCCGGGACTTGTTGGTTAAGAGGAGGGTTAGGCCCTTGAGGATCGGCCTGATTATTCTGGCCTCCCTGAGCCTGTTGATTTAGAGGAGGGTTAGGCCCTTGTGGATCGGCCTGATTATTCTGGCCTCCTTGAGCCTGTTGATTTCCCCCTCTTCTTTGACCTGCCTGCAAAGGGGCTCCCATTGCTTGCGCAAAGAAAGGCTGCCACATATTTTGTTGTATAGGCCCAAGGTTTAGCCCACCTCCTGCCGGCGCACCTCGGCCCCGTGGCCGAAGTCCCCCAGGATCTACACCACCAGCTCCCCCCTCGCCGGGTTGTTGGAGTTGGTTTTGGTCATCCCTTTCACCTACTAGATTCACCAAAGGTACGCCTCCTACCGCCATATTATCTTCGTGGAGGTTTTGTATATCGTGATCGTCCCACTGTTCTTTCACAGGTATTTCTTCTACACTAATTTCGTCCTCACTTTCTAGTTTAGCTTTCTTACCTGTGTCTAAAACATCCTCGGTAATAAGTTCGTATGAAGACGAGGTTGATTTATCTTCTCTAGCTAATTTTCCATCAGGACTACCCCCTCTGACATCTGCGGCTGCTTGTTCTGTCTCGCTATTTTCTTCCTCGTACTCGTCCTCGTATTCTTCATACAATTCTTGAGTTAGAGTGTTAAAATCTTGTGCTTTAAGCGTTACATTTTCTTCACTATCCTGATCGCTTAGCCTCTCTAAATCTATGTGCTTTTCGGGGCTTGAGTCTGCCCACTGCTTTAATATTTCGGCTGGATCAAAGGCCCGAGCTTTTGCTCTTTTACCAGCTTGGTCTAAGTTCGCTTCTACACCGTAAGTTAATCGATAGGGTTGTAAATTGCCTATTTTCTCGCTGTTTTCCTCTGCTTCCCTTCCTGCTTTATCCTGATCGCTTAACCTTTCTAACTCTTCATGCTCTTCGGGGCCTGTTTCTGCTAACTTCCTTATTATTTCTGCCGGGTCAGGTTCATACCCTCCCCACCCCAGATCTGGAACTCGAGCTTCTGCTCCTTTATTAGCGTCGTCCAAGTTCTCCTCAATGTCAAAGGTTAGTCTATAGGGTTTTAAGTTGCCTACTTTGTCGCTCTCTCCCTCTGTTTCCCTTTCCACTCCCCTGTCCCTACCTACTGTTTTCCTTTTAACTACAGTGGAATCAGGAATGGACGCCCCCGGGGTGGGGTGAGTCGGTGTTACCAGCGGGTGACTGATAGACTCAAGTCGTTGGGGATGTGGATAGGTGAGAGAATTCCCATCAGGTTGAATTACCGGATTTGCGGGGCGTCTCCCCCCTGATGGGCTGGAGTTATCTGCAGTGTTTTGTCGATTTTTCTTGTCCTTTATGGGAAATAAGTAATCCTCATCGAAAGTTTCCTGTTCACTTTGTCCTCCTGCTGCAGGTAGTAAACGATAGGGAACTCCTTGACTACACCACGGATTGTTCGCATCGGGTTCACACCACAGACTGTTCACATCGGGTTCACAAGTAGAGTGAGAGCTCGTACCAGGTTCGCGGTCCGTAGGTGGTACGTACCCTGGATTCCAATATTGCTGATATTCCTGGAGACGGTTCCTCCCTTCAACTCGTCCTGAGTGTTTTAGGGATTCAAGTCCTTCGTCAAGAACCGGCCTATCTTTGGACCCTAGGTGCCAGGAAAATGGTTTACCTCTGCCACGGGTTTGGTGATTATGAGTACCTCCGGGGCCGAGCTGCTTGGGTCTGGCTGAGACCCCTTGTCTCGGTGCCTCCCCGTCTAAGGAATCACCTACCTGGTGGCGGTTTTCCACATTTCCTGTATATGATGTTGACACATCGTGTCCTGCGGGCCGCAAAGATTGAGGCTTGGCGTTAGAAGAAGCCTCAAAATCACCGGTGGCTGACATCAAGGATGAGCAAAACGATAAAAGTCATGTTTCGGGTAATCTCCACCAAATGAACTATTGTTAATGTTTGATTTAAGACTGCGTAAGGTTCGTGTATATCCAAGTCTTCATGAGTTGTTTTTCCAGAATGCCTGAGTAATTCAGACTGCGTTTAAAGTTTGTCCGTTCACTTCCCAATAGTTCAAAAGAAATGAACGATGAGGGAGCTTCTTAATATGAAAGGGTTTTTATTCAGTAAACATCTCATCCCGAGTCAAAGCCACCATGTATAAGTCTTCATCAGTCCACCTCCCATCTCCTATCAGCAATCAACCACATTTAGAACACGAGTTGTTCCAACACCTTCTAGACCATTCTAGTACTCAGCTCTATCACAATCCTATGTCCGAGGTAATGGGTATTGGTAAACTCCAGTCTGTTACACGGAGCCGATGTACTTACTCCAAGTATAACTCCTTGGCTAAACCTACTAAAACTTTAGTGACTACTAACCACTAACTGCTCGCTCTCTACCTTGCAACACCTTTTATACTGGTTAACAGGTGGCGCTAGGAGCGCAAGATATTTAGACTAGAAGTAGACTTGCTAAGCCTGATCCTTGTTGGATTATATATCATGACAATATATTAAAAGTACTAAGCCATTAGTACATCACTACTAATCAATACAGAGTCATCCGCATATAAGGCAACATCACAATTTGCACAATTGTCAACTACATCATTGATATAAATCAGGAATGCAAGTGGCCCGAGATGTGAGCCCTGTGGAACCCCGCATCTTATAGGCATTGGTTTTGATACAATATCATTTGCTATTACAACCTGAGTCCTGTTTTTTAAATAATTCTAGGATTATTGCGTTAGGAACTCTGAGATGGTCAAGAAGCAAAATGAACAGTCTACAGAGAAAAGTGTTGGTTATGTGTCTCGTGGAGGTAAGCGCGGTGGTTCTCAGCGAGGTGGTTCTCAGAGAGGTAGATGGCCTCCAGGTAAACGTTGTAACAATTGTAATTTATTGCTAGATCACCGCCATGTAGAGTGTCCTGCAAAAGACCAAACATGTCACATTTGTAAAAGTAAAAGTCACTATGGTCGTTGTTGCAAATCCCAGCAGAGGGATCAGTCAGGTTCTGGCCAGAAAGAGAGTAGTTCTAGCTCAGGTAGAGGTTCCAGGGGTGGTTACAGAGGCAGGTAGAGAGGTTCTCAACAAAGTAGCTATGGTCATAAAAATCTAAGTGAGGTTTCAGAGGAGTTCGCTGAGTCAGATGAGAGCTATTTCCTGGGTTCCATTTTTTGTGAAGAGCCAGATGAGGAAGATACCATGTAGTAATATTCATGTAGAGTCTATCGATTGTGATGTTCCTGATGAGACAGAATGGTACATTGATCTGGATGTCAATGGGGATGTAATCAACTTCAAAATAGATAGTGGTGCAGATGTCACCATCATTTCTGAAGAAGTATACCATATGATGCCAAGCAAGCCAAAATTGAAGAAAAGTAGTGTAGTTCTGAATAGTCCCGGAGGTGAACTCAGTAGTCTAGGACAATTTGTGGCTCGTACCAAATACAAGGGTAAAATGTATCACTATCTTGTTCAAGTAGTTCAGGGAACAACCACTTGCCTGTTAGGTAGAGGGCCATGTGTTCGTCTAGGTCTGATCTCGCGTATTCTTACAGTAGAGTCAAAAGCCCTGGGTAGTTCTAAAGTTGTCCCTGAACCGGGTGTAGGTACACTGAAGGGTGATCCGGTTAAGATCCTTCTCAAGGATAACGCACAGCCGTATAGTGTAGCGACAGCGCGTCGAGTTCCGATACCGCTCCTACCGAAGGTAAAAGCTGAGTTAGAGCATATGCAGCGCGATGGTGTCATAAGTAGTGTATCAGAAGCAACTGAATGGTGTGCACCAATGGTTCCAGTCATAAAGAAGTCAGGAGATGTTAGAATTTATGTAGATCTAAAGCGCTTAAATGAGTCAATTGTTCGACCGAAGTACATTATCCCTACAAAAGAAGACATTCTTGGTAAGCTTTCTGGTGGTGTTATATTCAGTAGTCTTGATGCTGCTAGTGGGTTTTGGCAAATTCTTTTGGACAGTGAGTGTGTAAAGTTGACAACTTTCATCACACTGAACTATTGTTAATGTTTGATTTTAGACTGCGTAAGATTCGTGTATATCCAAGTCTTCATGAGTTGCTTTTCCAGAATGCCTGAGTAATTCAGACTGCGTTTAAAGTTTGTCCATTCACTTCCCAATAGTTCAAAAGAAATGAACGATGAGGGAGCTTCTTAATATGAAAGGGTTTTTATTCAGTACACATCTCATCCCGAGTCAAAGCCACCATGTATAAGTCTTCATCAGTCCACCTCCCATCTCCTATCAGCAATCAACCACATTTAGAACACGAGTTGCTCCAACACCTTCTAGACCATTCTAGTATTCAGCTCTAACACAATCCTATGTCCGAGGTAGTGGATATTGGTAAACTCCAGTCTGTTACACGGAGTCGATGTACTTACTCCAGGTATAACTCCTTGGCTACACATGTTTAGCTGATGTTCTCACTAAACTAAGTGACTACTAACTTCTAACCAACTAACTCACTAACTGCTCGCTCCCTACCTTGCAGCGCCTTTTATACTGGTTAACAGGTGGCGCTAGGAGCGTAAGATATTTCTCCTAGAAGTAGACTAGAAGTAGACTTGCTAAGCCTGATCCTTGTTGGATTATATATCATGACAATGTATTAAAAGTACTAAGCCATTAGTACATTCGACGGCGGTCAGGTGTTTGAGTTTAAGGAGGTGGACGACATAGCTCAAACCAAATGAATATAATGAACTCCCAATTTTGATGATTGGATATATTTGTTAAACCATGGTGGGGTGGCCTTGACTCTCGTGGTACATTCAACACAGTATCAATAGATTTGTAGATCCGGTTTCAACACAAATTCACAGTGAAATTATTCATTGAGTTGATTTCCACATCTTGAAGCTCAAGGTTAGCAGAACCCGTTCATAAAATGACAAGGTAAGTGTTAAAAATTGATAACATGATTATTTGGATAACAACGTAAATGATGACATAATCATGGTTACAAAATGACAAAGTCAACTTTAGAGGATGAAGTATTCGTCATCTTTAGGTATTCACTTAGTACGTGCCTTGTACATTAAAGTCAGTTCTCAGCATCGTTAGCTTATTTTAAGATTCAAAGATTGCGACACCCGTGCATAAGGTGACAAAGTGAGTTCACAGAATTGTTAGCCCATATTAAGGCCTAGGGATAACGACACCCGTGCATAAGGTGACCAATTCAGTTTTGACTTAGTACATGCATGTACAGTTTCTGATATTTATGATTTGTAACACAAGTCAACAGAACTCAACATATATACAGTGTAAAGTTGTCTTAACCTTTTAAGAGTAACAAGTACACATCAAATCTAATTTCAGAACCAGTTAACACAACGTAAGTCAATACAGATGATTCGGACATTTTGAACAAACGAATTTCATTATACGATGCGTGTCAAATTTCAATCAAACTTCAATCATAACAACATTATTTACAATAAATACAAGGTCCCTGCATCTGATCTAGCAACATTATGTAGTTAGGTCTAATAAATATTACCATCCGCGTCGCGCGCCCACCAGTCATGCTTAGTACATGTGTACTTAGCGGGACGCTTGACTAGAGTTCCCTTCCAAGGTTTGACCTCGATTTGGATCCTCCAGGCGCGAAGCGCCCGGATGGCAAATTTCTGTTTCGAACAAATTTGCAAGTTTGATGGTTCGACCTGATATTTTGGGCCGATATGAATTAATTTTGTCGCTTGATTATGTTGGTTGGGGACCTAAACTTTAGTTTAGCACAGATTTTGTAAGAAATTATACGATGGTTTGATCATGCTAGCCGATTTCAGAATTTGGATCTTTTGGATCAAAAAGGGGTTTCCCAAATTAGCCTCGTTTTGACGTCATTTTAATTAGTGTCGCTCATTTTTTTTGGACGGAGAGGACGTATTTGTTTTCGCTCTCTTTCAACAATGGCCCGCGTCGCAGTTTTCTGTAGTCAAAGGGAGAGCGGGATCGAGGGGTACAACGACCTGATCGTCGGGGATACAGCCCACAGTTTGACCGTGGTGGAGTGTGTAGACGCCGGGACTGCCGATTTAGCCGGGGCGGCTTTCGCGCACCATTGCGTGTGGCCCGACGACCTGTTAGTGATCGTGGTCAACCTTCTGGACATTTTACGATGGGACGCGGAGCTGGAGTTATACATTCCCCTCTTCTCTTCCACTACGGCCGCGGTGACCTTTTACGGGGAAACGCTCAACAGGGCTTTTCTTAACCTACGCAGTCACCCAGTCCCCGCCACCGTGATGTTCACCACTGTGACGGGCATCAACACGGAGTCTTGGGAGTTGACGTGCGAGGACGCGTCATTTCAACGATGGATGAACCACCTGGTGCCCCGGGTCAACCGGGAGGTTCGCCATGCGAACCGCTGGTTTGGCGTTCCAACAGCCGACCTGGGTCACCGCCTCCACATCACGCGTCAGACTGCCGACGGGGCCTTCACCGTCCACGACTACCGAGAGTTCGTGGACGGTTTCATGCCGACCCATCGACAGCTTCGACGGTGGGCTCGCGCCCTGGGCCGGCTCCTTCGCCAGCTCCCAATAGCTCCCCGCTAGTCCAACCCCTTCCCCCCTGTACATACTGATTGCCTGCGGTGATTAGTGGGCCTTAATTCCCGGCTAGTGATTGAGCCATAAACATTATTTGACAATCAACAAGAGTTCATCGGATCCAATTCCCGGCCAGTGATCGGACCACCAAGGACTAGATGTTTTTCTTTGTGGCTGTTTGCCGGACTGTTCGGGGCGGCTCGTCGGATCTGTTTGGGTGTGTGTGCTCCTCCTCCGCCGGCTCTACCTCAGCGGCAGCTCTTCCCTGCTCTGGTAAGTGTAGTCCTTTCCTTTGTATTCTTGACGTGTTCGGTAGGCTGCTAACCCGTAGATTTAAGGAGATTGTTTGTTCGGAAATTAGGCAACAGTTCTCTCAGCTCGTTTCCACGTGGTTGTATTCCGGAAGCTGATGTCACTCCCGGAACCAGAAACTGTGTTTCGCTGGTGATTTTTGTAACGGGTAGAGTGGGGCGGCCACCTAGTGTTTACTTTTGACTTCAAGATGGTGGACGCGGGCTGAGAGCTGGAACCTTGCGTACTAAACTTATTGTCTTTTCAGGTCCCTTGGTAGGTTAAGGTGATGTAGATGAAGTAACGTGACACGGTCGGACACTGAACAACGTTCGGCTTATTATTTTAGTGGGAGGATTGTTTAGGCGAACATGATCAAACACTTTACTTTGCGCGTGGTTGGGCGATAATAGGAGGTTTTCTTGACTTAGTGGTTTGTTGACATTACCGATTCAAGCAGGCTCTCAGTGTGTGTGGGTAGTTTTGCGCCGTGTTGGCTTTAAGTGTTATTGTATTACTATTACTTGTTTAGTCTGATGACACTGCCCCAATAGATTTATTTAGATGATCGGTCATTCTGGTCTATATTTGAACAGTGCTACCTTTGTTATAACAGAGTTCTTAGTTTTATCGTTCCCGTACAGGACATTAATGTAAATGTCTACACTGGAAACAATTCACATGGGGTCGCCCTAGGTTATGAGCGTCCCGTAGGGTGGTTACCCTGGTAAGTTTAGAATAGCTGTAGATGACCAAGTACTTTGGTCCAGCCCTCCCAGCATTAGATTGGCTGTGGCAGAATTCTTTGATGAGTAGTTCCCCCTGACAGGTTACAGGAAATATTGACGTGTCGGTCACGTGAGGCGACACCATAGGTGGAGCCGTCCAACGAGTTGTTGGCGACTCCTGGTAAGTTTGAGATGTAGTGGCGAAGGCCACAGATACCCATCCCATGTTTTAGTCTAACAGCAAGACTTCGTCAGTGTCATTGTGTTAGAATAAGTGTTAGAGTGAGTATTATTGTCCAGAGTCGTCTCGAAGAGGAAAAAATACTACTGTGAGGAGACCGAGATGAAGTTTCTAAGACACTGAATGAATTTCCAGATGAAGATTCTGTATGTGTCCTTGTGAAAGAAGGAATGGTATCCTTATTAAGAGCTAGAAAGGCACCAACACCACAAAGATTATCAAGCGTCCCAAGCAGAGATACATGTGTGTACACTGCGGGAGTTCGTACATTCATAGATCAGGCCTTAGTAGGCGCCGTTCCATTGAACGCAGAAGCCACGCTTATCAGTGCCCGAGATTGCCAAACATCTCAGACAGTGATATCCTTGCGATGAATGTGTGGGAGCCTATGCCCACAGGTCGGGACTGGGCCGTTACAAGAACATCCATCTGCAAAGGCTTCATGAATGCCCGATATGTGATGCAAAACTGTCCCGCTCAGATTCCCTAACCGACCTCATGGGGAGATAAGAATAATGATAGGAGTTGGATCCCTGGTGGTTTCCCTTAGGTGGTCATCATTTTTTTTTTACAAGAGTCAATACTCTTGATAACACTCTTTCTGTACAGCGGTTAGAATAATTACCCAATACACTTCAAGGATTTGTACGTAAACAAGTTAACACCCCCTTCAAGGGTGACAACTGTTCTAACATATTTGACTCCATTTTGTGAAGCCTCCGCTTTAAAACCACAGTTTGTTCTTATTGAATGATTATGCCACGACAAAATTCCTTCTCTTTTTGCTAGTTACAGGTGGTAGCTCGGCGTTCACCCCCTACATTCAGCCTGGGGTTTGAAGACCGAGTTCCACTTTATATTGGGTAGCGGCGCCCTTCTGACAATGCAAACGGGTGCGCCACTAACTCCAAACGGTTCACTGAATAGATATTATACCTATGTTAACAGTAACATCTCACTGTCTACCCTATACTCTACATCACATGGGAAAAACCAACATGACAAGCGGTGGGGGTAGCGTTTTCATTCCGTGAGGTATAAATGTCATTAAAGGACATTAAGTATTAACTGTACAAAGGAGGTTGAGATTATTCGTTCCTCGTTAGTTATCACTAGAGGATCGGGTCTCAGACTCAGGTTCATTTCTGATCTGATTCCCGGTCCTCATTAGTTACACGTGGTTTGTCGGTACTCTCCCATTCATAGGACCAGAATGGGTAGCACCGAGTTTCCATTGTTATAATTGGGAGCAGACTGCATATATATTTTTTTTTTTAATATGCAGCCTACACCCCCTTTAAATTATAGAGATGTGTAAATGCATCTCCTTAGATCACTTACTTCCAGACAGCACCTAGTAAGTCGGGCCTTTACCGAAGTACAGTACAAGGTTAAACCCGTTTTCTTGTTCAGGTCTATGCCCGTTTCTCTTGTGGAGAGTCAAGACTACTCCTGAAAAGACTCCGCCCCCAGCTTATCCTAACTATGCGCATGCCGGGCAGGGATAGGTAGTGCTAAAGACAGAGTTAGAATTTTTTTTTATCTCCTTTCTAATAGATCGGGTAAACTTATTAGCTCTGGGTGTCAACCAAGTTTATTGTAGCTTGTTCATCAGGGAATCAGTAGTCCATGTCCCCCCTCTTCAGCTCAACTGTTGAGCGGAGACCTGGATACTTTTAGCGCCACGACGGCGGTCAAGACTAATTTTCATTCATTTATTTTATTTTATTTTCCTCGACGGCGGTCAGCTCTGAAGCCGCTCATTTTCTTTATTAATTTTAATTATTTCTAATTTTTACCCGGGTTCTCCACCAAATGAACTATTGTTAATGTTTGATTTTAGACTGCGTAAGATTCGTGTATATCCAAGTCTTCATGAGTTGCTTTTCCAGAATGCCTGAGTAATTCAGACTGCGTTTAAAGTTTGTCCATTCACTTCCCAATAGTTCAAAAGAAATGAACGATGAGGGAGCTTCTTAATATGAAAGGGTTTTTATTCAGTACACATCTCATCCCGAGTCAAAGCCACCATGTATAAGTCTTCATCAGTCCACCTCCCATCTCCTATCAGCAATCAACCACATTTAGAACACGAGTTGCTCCAACACCTTCTAGACCATTCTAGTATTCAGCTCTAACACAATCCTATGTCCGAGGTAGTGGATATTGGTAAACTCCAGTCTGTTACACGGAGTCGATGTACTTACTCCAGGTATAACTCCTTGGCTACACATGTTTAGCTGATGTTCTCACTAAACTAAGTGACTACTAACTTCTAACCAACTAACTCACTAACTGCTCGCTCCCTACCTTGCAGCGCCTTTTATACTGGTTAACAGGTGGCGCTAGGAGCGTAAGATATTTCTCCTAGAAGTAGACTAGAAGTAGACTTGCTAAGCCTGATCCTTGTTGGATTATATATCATGACAATGTATTAAAAGTACTAAGCCATTAGTACAACACCTTTTGGTAGGTACTGCTTCAACTGTCTTCCTTTTGGCATCACATCGGCACCTGAAATCTTCCAGTACAAGATGAATGAACTCTTAAAAGGACTAGAAGGTGTTGTTGTGTATATGGATGATATCCTTGTGTTTGGTTCATCCATGGAAGAGCATGACGCACGTTTGTCCAAGGTTTTGGAAGTGCTCAAGTCAAAAGGGCTAAAACTGAACAATGCCAAGTGTAACTACCGACAGACTGAACTCCAGTTCCTGGGACAAACCATCAGCAAGGAAGGTGTCAGTGTAGCAAAGGACAAAGTGACTGCAATACAAAACCTGGCATCACTGACAAATGTCACTGAGTTGAAAAGAGCATTAGGCATGATCAACTATCTGGGTTCCCATTTAGAACACTTGTCAACTGTGTTAAGGCCAATGAATGACTTGTTGAAAGGTAGTGTAGTATGGTGTTGGGGACCAGAACATGAAAAAGCTTTTGTAAAGGTCAAAGACATGATTTCTAAAGCACCTGTACTAGCCTTTTTTGATCCAGACAAACCTGCTGTAGTTGCTGCTGATGCTAGTGGTTATGGGTTAGGAGGTGTACTGTTGCAATACCATGGTAAAGACTTGCGACCAGTTGCGTATGCATCCCGTACCTTATCCCAAGCTGAACAGGGATATGCCCAAATTGAGAAAGAGTGTTTGGCAGGTGTGTGGTCTTGTGAAAAATTTGACAAATATCTTCGAGGTTCAAAATTCAAGTTACTAACTGACCACAAGCCCCTAGTTCCCTTAATCAGTAAACGCGATCTGGACAAAGTTCCAATTTGTTGTCGGCGATTGCTAATTCGTCTTATGCGATACAACCCTGAAGCCGTGTATGTTCCAGGTAAACAACTCGTTGTGGCTGATACACTCTCACGATCGCCACTACCTGGTGAGGTTTCTGAGCTCGATGGTGACGTGGCTGTCCACGTTGCTGCTGTCTAGCAGGGTTGGCCGTTAACCAGCCAAAGACTATCTGTTATCCGAGAGGTAACCCAATCTGACGAAGAGCTTAGCGTAGTGTTCAAGTACACGAACACGGGTTGGCCTGCTCATGCAAGTTCTGTGGCTCCGATAGCCCAACCGTATTACCATGCGAGAGGTCACATGAGTGTCCATGATGGGTTACTAGCCTATGATGACCGCGTGGTCATCCCGCAAAACATGAGAGCCGATATCCTTCGTAGGCTTCATGATGGACACCAGGGCCTGACAAAATGTCGCGAAAGAGCGCGCCAGTCTGTATGGTGGCCAACAATAGGTGAGGCCATAGTACAGGTTGTGCAACAGTGTTCCCACTGTCAAAAATACAAAGCTACAGCACAGAAAGAGCCTTTGGTTCCTACTGTGCTACCGAATAGACCTTGGCAAATGTTAGGGGTAGATCTACTTGACTTTAATAGCCAACAGTACATGGTTGTTGTAGATTACTACTCTAGGTACATTGAGCTTGTCTATTTGTATAGTACTAATACACATACCGTTACCGCGAAGCTGAAATGTATTTTCGTATGCTTTGGTATACCTGACCTGTTGGTATCAGACAATGGTCCACAATTCAGCTCTAGAGAGTTTAGACAGTTTGCAAACTCTTTGGGTTTCCTGCATCAGACATCTAGCCCGTACTATCCACAGGCTAATGGACAGTCTGAGAGAGCTGTTCAGGTAGCCAAAACTGCTTTGCGACAACCCGATCCCATGTTAGCACTTCTTGCGTATCGGTCGACTCCGCACTCGTCTACTGGGTTTAGCCCAGCTCAGCTTCTTATGGGTAGAAATATACAGGCTACTCTTCCTGTATTGCCGAGTGTGTTAGAGCCTAAGTGGCCGAGTTCTGATGTAATTTCTGAAAATGACAGAGTGGCTAAGCGATCTCATGCACAGTTTTTCAATCAGAAACATGGTGTTAAGCCTCTTACTGGCTTAGAGAGGGGAGAAAGTGTGAGAGTGAAAACTGATGCACAGAAGGTTTGGGGTGATCCTGGAGTGGTTGTAAGGACAGACACTCCGAGGTCATACATTGTAGAGTCACCAGATGGTTCTGTTGTAAGACGGAATCGTCGTCATTTGCAGAAAATCCCTGTACCATCAAATGAGACCAATGTCATCCCAGAATGCACCTTGATTTGGGCTAATCTGCAGGTACACTTCAATAATTAAGCTATCCGTGGTTGGGAGAATTAATCTAATGGTATCCATTATCGAATTTTTAAGGGAAATCCCCAAATTTGTGACGTCCCAATGGGGTAATTAGGAAACCCCATCTTGCCATTGAAGGGAATCCTCAACTCTAAAAATTGTAATGTAAGAAACATGTGGCTGTGCTCTAATGCACACTATGCATATTCAGCCATTTACAGGTTATTATCAATTGTAATCTTCTCACAAGCATTCATAAGCCTGGGGATCCCAAATGATTTTTCAAGAGGTAGTTCCCATTTCTTTCCTTAAAGGGTCTCAATTTACCAATTGCTAATTTCTGCAAAAATGAACTTTACTTTGGAAGCATTTCAAAAGAAAAAAGGGAATATGTTGAAGTATTAGTGAATTCTGCAGGAAACAAAATCGAGCCATTTGGTCTTGGTGAAGAAACAACCTTTGGGCTCTGAGCCACTTTCGGACTACATAGAACTGGGATACCTGCAGATTAGCCCAAATCAAGGTGCATTCTGGGAAATATGAAGACAAGTCACAAGGTTTAAGTATAGAATTTTTCAAAAATCATGTCATAACTTCGGTTTAGAATAATGGAAAACTACCATGCATTCACTATTTTTCCATTTCATACCTATAAATATTTAATATTTTTCAAGTTGGTTTGAAAATTCATTCATTTCGTATAGAAATAAAGCAAACATTTGTAAATTTTCTATAGGTTTTCTCAAGATTTTGTCTAAAAGATCGGTCAAAATTAACCTGCAGATGCCTAAAATACAGTAAATCAGCTATCCGAGATAGGGAGAAATTCCTTGCACTACATTTTTCTACATGTGACACCCTTTAACTGTGACATGCTGCACTCGTCACGGAAAAGAATGTAAAACTATAAGTTCACTACAACGAAAATATTATTGGAAAGTTGAAAACAAATAAAAATAAGAACAAACTTGCAGGATAAAAAATCTGAGCAGGTAGTAAAATGATATCTTGAAGACATTAATTAATAATAACTATCATTTTTCATTAAATCATGAAAAATTGAGACCATAAAGAAATCAAGAAAGATTTGTCATAGGATTATCGTCATATTTCCCTTAGCTATTATTTCAATAGCTTATACTGTTTGTGATTTTGATGACTATTAAAGAGTTGCATGTGAAGGGGTGTAACTTATGAAGTATGGCACTGAAGTCAGAAATGAACACCATTTGATAACAATAACTTTATTCATATGATAAATACATGTCCAACAAATAAACACGGAAATAACAATGTTTTTGTGTTCTAAAATTAATAAGGATATGATAACTAGTTGTAAACAATTTGTTCATTTATGTATACGTATAAAAACCGTTTATAAATGAGATCATTATTGAACGTCTTAGTATAGCAATGCCATCAAGAAATATTACAACATTAAAAATGCTGATAAATAGTATTTCTACAATGATTAAATATACATGTATATCATGTGCTTCAAGCTAAAGGCATACATTGTGAACAGCGATTTATATGCCCCTTTACATATCAGGGCAAAATAACTGATTATCGTCGATTGGGTTTTTATTTACCTTGTTGGTTTTCTTTTCTTTTATAATCAAATATGTGCTCATTGATTACGCCACATAAACTGCATACAATATTATGTTGCATAATATATCTAAGCGCAGACTCTGAGGACGTCGAAAAGATATTATTGGTAAAACGAGTAAAAAGTACAAACCAAATATGTCTAGATCTTCCGTTTCAAATTCTCCTATAATGCATTTTGAACTCATTAATTACGCGTACATGGCACTGAAACCTCAGGATGATTAGGGGTAATAGGGCATGCAGTATCACATGCTATTTTGACAACTGAATTGATGACTAAAAGATAGCAGCTAATTTGACATTTTTAATTTGAGGTACATGTATACCCAAGTTATATTATATCAGACTGAGGGTAAATTTGCAATTTTGGAAAGCTGGTTATTAAAGGAGAACGGAGTTAAGGCGAACAGAAGACCTTAAAGGGTCATACAATAAGTCTTAAACATGCATTATAACATTCCATACTTCAAGCATAAGGCAACTTTGACTACCTGAAAATAGATCATTTAATTTCATTTATTTTGTAAATGACCATAGATCTTCATTAAAGGTAAGCTTTACCAGCTTCGCAATACTTTATCATGCCTTTCATGAATGTTAAAGATCATGTGAAAACAGTTTGGAACGGTCATGGAAGATGACCTTTCCTTGATCCATTTTACAAACCTCAATGGCACCGTTTTCAAAATTGTAAGTAAACTGCTTGCAGTAATTGACATAGCATCGTATGGAAATCCAATATTTTAGGGTATTTCATTGGGCATTTTAATCTCAACAGCCGCTGTTATTGCACGTCTAGCTCACCGATAAACCGATGATTATCACAAGGGATATATATTTACACACCTCGTACCTGAATAAAGACGGACCATAAGGATTAGGCACTGATCATACAGAATGACCTCTCGAACCAATATCTCACGGCAAATATATCATAAAATACGTAAGGAGGTAATCTATTCTCACCAGCTTATAATCTTCATGCAAGTAACGTTCCTACCCTATCCGATCAAATAGGCCGTATCATTATATTTTAGGATATGTTTATCATTGATATGCTTTTACGTAGTTGTTTATATCTCTGATGTATCCTCAGTTCTCTCACAACAGATGTGCAATTACCAATATCAAATGTGTATAGCGTTTTAAACATTTGTAGACATTATACATGTATAACACTGATAAACCCTTCAACTTTTCAGCATAATCATTTCTACATAAATGTAAACGATATTGCATCTAAAAGCTATTTTTAAACCGTGCAGCAATACATTGTACAAGTATTGAGCACATTAAGTGTGGTATAATTTCAACCATTTGCATTTGCATTGACCTTTGCATTGCTAACCTTCGCCGCACAATGATATTGTACTGTGTATAATATCTCACTGATCTATATACTACATTTGGAATGTGTGCTTAACAATGTCTCTATCGTTGTATTTAAACACATTATGTATACAGAATTTGTGGAGTAAAGGTCAGTGATTATAGGATTTAGGCAGGACAGTGTTACCGGTAATCAGTTGCTCATATTATAGGTCCTTTACCAAGACCTCTAGAGCTAGGGTAAAGTCAAGTATGAGCGCATTAAAGACACATGGCTGTGAAAATAACTAACCATAACAAAATTCTGTTTTCTTCTATGAAACTCTCATCGGTGATTGCGGGAAGCAGTAAGAAATATTTCATTGATGGAGAAAATGAGTTTTTGTCCCTCTTGAAAACCAATATTACCCTCGGAAGGTAATTGCCCCCTATTTTAGTGTAATTTGGGCATATCTGCTCATATTCACTCTGTTGCTATGTTATAGTTATAGAATAAAGATGATGAATATATATGAATCATGCTCATATCAGCATTTACAAGAGTTCTATGAGATTTTTGGGTATGCCCAGTTTACCCCACCAAACAATCAATCTGACATTGACGCTCCATAGAACAGATTTAAGTGCATTACTCAAATACCTTTCATTGTGCTTTCTATTTGTTCCTAAAAGGTTTATCTATGAAATGGTACTTGAATGGCCAGGATAATCAGAATTATTCAGATTTTACGGGTGTCTATAAGCATAGCTTTAATTGTGCTGCATAAGATTAATAAAGAAGCCACCTGGGTTCCCACTCATTTCAAGTTTGACAAGATAAAGCATTCATATATTTACCATATCCCCTCTCTTATCCTATATTGTAATAATTTTAAACAATGAAAACGTTGTTATAAATCATTCGTAAGGCAGTGGAAAAATGATTTTTCCAAAGGATGAGGTTCTGCACCTATTCGTACACCCATACATGAGGCATACTATTTATAAGTCCTGGGTGCAGGTTCAACATTTAGTTCAGACTCTGAATGTACTATTTATTGTTCATCTGTGAGGCCATGTATCTATCGGCTACATCTGATCTTTCCTTTGCCCCAACAAGGGCGGTGAATAAACAGTATTGTATTGTATTGATAGTATATCTTAAATAGAAAAACAATCTTTTTGGCAAATCTTTTACTATCATGGGTATTTATGCAAACAATACTTTTGGCAAATATATATGACAATATAAAGTCACTCACAAATGTAGGCCTTTATAAAATTAACAATAATAATAACAGTATTGATAACAAGGAGCTATGTCTCTGCACACCCACACCTATGTGCCAAACAGATCAAAGGGCAGTGAGCAATTAGCAGTGAGCAATGGTCACTATGATCCTATCCCATCCATTTTATCTCCCCTGTATCAGCATGCAACTACATTAAATATTACCAGTGAAATAAAGACATGAAACACGTCAAACCCCTGCATTATAGCATAATTCTTACAACATCACAGATCCTTTCTTAGCTTTTGGCTTGAGATATTGTTGCTTTCTATCCACGCCTTCACCTCTTCAGGGAATTCCGGACTTTCAATCTTTTTGCCGACAACTTCTGCTGCAATCTCTCCTGGAGTGATTCCAACGAGGGTCGTTTTGAGTATGGCGATGGCACAAATAAATTGGTCCCGGCATCGTTCATACCTCTGTTCCATGTAAAACGCTTTATCGTCCCAGCAGAGAATCTGCACCAAAAGAAACAAGATTCAGGGGATATTAGTTATTTAGTCATTTGGTATAATACAATCGTGAGGGGATGGGGGGGGGGGGTAAGAATTTATGAATATGAAAATATTTCCTATATCCTATCGCTATATATCATCGGAATCCGTCGTTATTTAGGCGCTAATATTTTCATCTCCTGTCTATCACAAATTCTTATGTAAAGACCCAACACTCAATGAATGGAAACACTATTTAGATCAGCATGTATAGATACAACTTGTGTAACAAATGTAAAGAATAGATTATATGGTATTGATCTTGTTATTTTACTGGTATTTAAAGTAATGGTTTGTAGAATCTGTCATTTATTTCCTGCATTGCGTACATAAATGTTATTGATCTTGATTTCACTTATGATTATATTAGGCCTAATTGGTAGCCTGCATGCATATACATGTATCATTTGTTATTACCGTTATTACCGTTATGACCTTTTTCATTTGGACCGATACAAAGCATGTATACAACTTTTTGTAATATGATCTTTGAAGTGTGATCTATTTGAATTACTTGTCATCAGTAATTTGATCTTTCAAATGGAGGGACCCTTGAAGTTTATTACAAAATAAATTCCTCCGAAAAAACTCACTATTGTTATAGAGTAGACCCCACGGACAATAATTAATCATCTCCAGACAACTTGTATGATAACCCTATACAATGTTATCGTAATCCGAACCCTTACCCTGCAGTGGAGTGAGTACGTCTCGAAGGCCTCCAGGGGGCGTCTGTAGCGGATGGTACTTGCCCCCAGTAAGATGCGCGCGCCGCGGGCCCGGATCACGTTGAGCATGCGCGTCCTGATGACGAACTCGAGCCGGTTAATGTCGGCGTTCCGCAGGTAGCGCGCGTTGTTCATGTGGCAGTAGTAGTCCAGGTCCGTCGTCGTGCAGATGCCTGGAAATTACAATAGGCATGAGCATGCATGCATTGCCGATGATAATATGGCTTGTCTAAGATTTATATATAGGTAGGGCCTACTACCTTCTAATTAATGTATACCTTTATGTTTGTTCCAGGTCACCTGGGTATGTTCTTCTAGTAAAAGACCTGTTAAAACAAAACCTAGTTATCATTGACATAAGGCCTAGTATTTTTTTTATTTTTTATTTGATATCTCTCAAAATTACAGTAAGTTCTTCCGATATCGATGACAAACATAAGATAAAATATACTACGTTGACCCTGTCCCCATTCCTCTCCTATCTATTGTTATGCCACTATATTTCAAGCCGTTGCATTATGGTTGCGTGTATTATGTAATGGACATGTCCAAAGGAAATCTTATGCCATGCAGACCCGTTGTGTTCGGTCATTCATCCTTGTTATCATGGATTTAAATAATATGTATATGTAATTTATATATAGCAAAATCTTTCCAAGTCACCCAAAGAATATAATTATGAATTGAGAAGTTCATGTAATTATTAAGATCCTTTTAGATGTATCTTCATGTATCAAATATTTGGCTAGAGAATTTGGCTATAGTTAATTGTACAGAATAACGATAAGAGAAATGAGGCTTGGTATTTCCTCGTGAGTTCCTCCAGACGATACAACGTTGAACCTTCAGGTACCAGGGTGGGCCTTTAGATCTTGAGATCAAACATAATCAGGAATATGGATAGCAGCGCTATGTCCGGACAAATGCATGCATGTTGCGTTTAATTGGTTATACATTAAGGTAATTTATAGCACAGACTAGAAATCATATCAAACATTGTGCGTAAAATAGGCCTGTTATGTCATATCTTTGAATGGATACCTGCATGGTGTTTGACATTAGAAGTGCGGCAAGACACAATTGATTACACTCTTAAGCTCATTTAATTATATATTAATTATCTTTACATTACATAATTCCATCAGTTTGTATGAGGCAAGCGATTACAATTACATGCTACCCATTGATATAAAGCAGCAGCCTTCTCTACCATATCCAAGTGGGTATATACGGCTATATTGATCTGGGTTCAGAGTGACATCACCCCTCAGTCATAATGGCCCATAATGTATTTTCTGACGAGGCAGCATGAGGCTGACGACCCTGATCAATGCTCCCGTTCATACCAAGTGCAGACCACTTGGTTTGAGTCTGACCTCCAGCGGGAAGAAAATCAATACCCATTCACCCAGAGGCCCGGTATTGTATACTCACCCCAAGTCTTCAAGGTGCCGAATAGGTCCAAGCAGCCACCACACAGATACAGCAGACAATAGCTCTTCACAATGCAAACCAGGGTCCATATGAAGTAATACACATCAAAAAACAATTTGAGCAAAGCGAGTAGAGCTAGTCCCAACATTGTGCAAAGATCAGTACAAGCCCAACGCCCTTTCTCTCCTCTCCGCGTCTGCACCGGCCCGGGCTCTGACTCGTTCCTAGAAATCCGGGAAAAGTGCCAGGAAGTGACCTTCACCTTGGTCTTCCCGGTATCTATTGGAGCTAATACAATTGCCATTGAATTCGTATAGTCAACAACGCCATCTACCATATCAAGCAGAAGGTATACATGATGTCGATGTTTGAACTACTTTGGAAAGATGGATAATTCCCGAGCTAAACTTCACCCCGCCTTCATTTGATCTTACCAATAGGTCTATACGATATACTCTAATTAAACGTCCATGATACCAATTCATGGTACATGGCGGATCATGGCGGATCCGGAAATTGTTTACGGGGGGGGCAAGATTTGGAAAAAAAAAGATAGTAGTATATGACTACAGAATTTGTTGATGGCAGAGCCACCCAAAGGGAGGGTATGGGAGGGGTTCCCCCTCGCATTGGGGGAGTGGGGGCCACTACCAGAAAATGTTGGAAAGATAACCTCTCATTCATGCAATCTGAGGCATTCTGAGGTACATTAGGGACCTTAATGGACAACATTTCTTTCTTACAAATTTTCAATTTGCATATATCCTTTCTTCCAAAGAATGGGAGTGGGAGTGTATAGGAATGGTTCCCCCTCCCATTGTGGGGTAGGGGGGGGGCGACCCCCAGAAAACTTTTGAAAAGATAATCTCTCATTCATGCAATCTGAGGCATTCTGAGGTACCTTAGTGACCTTAAGGGACAATAGTTTTTTTTCTTATATTTTCAATTCGCATATATCCTTTCTTCCAAAGAATGGGAGTGGGAGTGTATAGGAAGGGTTCCCCCTCCCATTGGGGGTATGGGGGCCACCCCCAAAAGATATTTGAAAAAATACATCACATTCTCAAATCTAAGGTCTTAAAAAGATCTTAAGTTTGACATTTTTGTAGCTAGAGGTCTGAAAAAGGTCTTTTTTTAATTTAATTTTTTGAGAAGTTAGAATGAAGAAACCATGAAATAATTTAATTCTCACTTTCCAGGCCCGTAGCCAGCTTTTCTCAGAGGGGGGTTCGTTTTATGACTATTATTTTTTTCCCGGGGGGGGGGGGGGGGGTCGTTTTATGAATAAAAGCATTTTGCTTTATTTATTACCATATTTTACATTAAAAATTAGAGAAATGTTCCTCCAAGGGGGGGTTCGTGCGAACCCCCCGAACCCCCCCTGGCTACGGGCCTGCTTTCAAACTAATACACTTACTTCAAATTTAATTCTGAAAAAGATGTTTGCATGTGGTAGAGTCCAAATTTTGGTCTTCAATTTCACATTAGATTGCAATAATGCAAAATACTGATATTCCATTTTGAATTTCTGTGTTTAAAAGTATCTGAAGTGGGCATTAGGCCTATAATGTGTTATTTGAACCGGGCTTCATTTTCCAGAAGGTAGTGGGTATGTCTAAATAAAGGACCCTGACGTACAAGGATGAACATTCAACAAAAACATTACTGTATATATCTATGAAGACCATGGCTCCTTATTTATAAAGCAAATGCTATAAAACTCAATTACTTTCAATGTTTTGTTTTATTAAATACATCACATAATATTATAGCATAAGAACACGCCTGAGATCGTGACCACTGCAATAAGTGGAATACACAAATAAAAAAAACAAATACCGGTATTTTCACGCAAGTATAAACCCGTAAGAATAGAGAACGCATGGTTTCTGAGAACCAATGAAAACTTTGGTCGCTTGATGATAGGCGTCCGCAATATTGTATTGTAACATTAAACAAGCATTATCAATTTTAACTAGACACAAACAGGTACATAAAGGAAAAGGATATGTACTGGGGTACTGCCAAGAGATCTTTTAAAACAATGTATGCGGGGAAAGGGAGCGTATATGTGCAACCATAGCATACGGTTAAACCTACACTTTATTAAGGGCAGTGATTATTTCATAGGTAATAAATTATTCCTGAACGTCGCATCTTTTAAATAATTCTCATATAGTAAATAATGTATTGGGAGATCTATGTGAATTATGAGATGCCTCAACTTATTTACCTCCGGTAAATGAAAAGGGACATAACTTTTCTGTCAAAGAACCGATTAAATTACATTCTCAGACTAGGATTTCACCGTATATAAACAATTCCTCTTTAAGTGGTGGTCAGAAATATATTTTTTTAACAAGGTTGTTTTATCTTAACATGAATTCGAAAATCAATTTGAGGGGGCCAAAATGACCCGACCTTTTAGATCCTAAATGTAAAAGCCCCCCACCCCCGCTCACAACAACTATAGAAACCCTTCCTATGCCCGCAAAGTACAATACAAGTTTTGATTAATTCTAAGTTTGTTCTGTTTATGATGAAATCTTCGGTTGTGTAGAATAGAATATCCTTTCACACCCAACATCCGTTACGACATAATCAGTTTGTTTTCCTTAGGTTTTGGCTTGATATTTCATTGCTCTGTATCCAAGATTTAACATCATCGGGAATGTTGGGACTGTTAATCCCTTTTCCTAACAGTTCTTCAATGATTTCTGCTGGCGTTGTTTTCACCGCTCGCTGCTTCACAATAAAGATCGCGGAGATAAAATTGTCCCTGCATCGTTCGTATTTATGTTCTATGTAGAAAGAATTTTCGTCCCAGCAGAGAAGCTGAAATAAAGAGAAATAGAATTGCGTAAATTTCAAACATGTCAGATGATATGGTGTGCCCCTATCTGTGGGTTCTGAAAGAACAATGATGGATGCGAGAATTCAGAATGGCGGAGCAGTATGTCTTTTCAATTGTGTTGTATAAAGGTCCTGTAATAGGTTAGTAGATCAGTACCATTATCAGGGTAAAGTTGCAACAGCTGTTTTCATGCAGCACGACACATGCGTTTTATAAGTTAACAGATTGGTCAGGATAAAAAAACAATTACTTTGGTTGCCAATGTAAAACTCAAGCCCCTGGAGGGGGCGCCAAAAAATCTTACATTGCAACCCCCCTCCCCCTTTAGAAAAAAAAGCCCGCCCCTTCCCCCTCCCCACCAAGGTTTTATGGAGAGCGGGACATTAAGATTTCTTCGGGAATCTGCCTCAGTATAACAGTTGGCAGTTATGAGGTACATTAGGGACATTAAGTTAGCCATTAAGTTGGCTGCTAACGTTTCAATTGCTTCATTTTGAAAGCACACCGATAGCGAACATAAATTAATTTGGAACAAGAAATGCTTTTTAACCTGATCAATCTGTTCAATATAGTTTTGGATAAAGAATCCTGAATACGATCTTGTGCACCATAAATGATAATGGACAATGGTTTACTAATGGGAATTTTGCATCAGAATGGATTCAAGCGAATCAAAAGAATCTATGGGGCGTAATATATATAATATGATATATATATATACATATATATATACATACATATATACATACATACATATATACATATATCCGTTATCCAGCAGATATATATACATATATATATATATAATATTATATATACATGGCAATGCGTGAGATCATTTCTGAGATTCTTTCATTATCTTACCTATAATATTATAAGTTATAACAATAGTATATATATATATCCGTTATCCAGCAGATATATATATATATATATATATAATATTATATATACATGGCAATGCGTGAGATCATTTCTGAGATTCTTTCATTATCTTACCTATAATATTATAAGTTATAACAATAGCACACAGTATATGACTTCACCTCCCGCCCCTATCCTTCCCGCGTACATGTACACATACAGGTACACTCACACGTCACAATAGTGCGAAGTCCGGCACCTATTGTAAACTGTATGCGCACTGTGCAGACTATATATACAGCTATCAGCGTCAGGTCCAGGATTTGAACAACAAACAAAATAGCTAGTAATGTTTCGCCCATGCATCGCCCATGTACTTGTGATAATTCTACTAGCCTAATGAGACTGTACATAATAAAAAAAATATGGAAACACAAAATAACAATACATGGCCATGATAGCTTTGTCAGTTGGCTTGGTTTCTACAACTGAAAATCACAAATCGGAGTCACCTTGCAATGTATCCTGAATGTTTCAAACAGTTTGATCTCCCTCCTAAAGCGAATGGTTGTAGCTCCTACGACCAGATGACCATTTTTCCGCTTCGCTGCATCCCATATTCCTGTTCTCACGAAGAATTCAAAACGTGAACTGTCAGCATTCCGTAGGTATCGAGCATTGTTCATGTGACACATGAAATCCAAGTCTGTGGTTGTGCACATACCTAGAGGAGAAGGGAAATAATATAAACTGTACAGCTCTAGGTACCAAAATATACACACACAATTATATATATATATATACATGTGCATTGCACCAATCATAATCAGATGCTAGGTTGATCCATCGATAATCATATAGTTCTCCAATCATAAGGTAAAAGCAAGCATGCAGAGGCGGTATTTGCAGAGCATACCTTCTCCCTGGAGGCGCAGTTATGTTTTTAAATATAATGATAATTTTGAGGGATACAGGAGCCTCGGGGGTTTTATATACTGCATGTTGGATCCAAAGTGCCACGCCCCGTTTCATGCTTATTGCATAATGATTAATTTGAGGTTTCCAGGGCCCGGAGGTTGTATATACTGTATATTCGACCAGTGTCTTACATTGAAGGACCATTTTGCCAAAGTAAAAAAGAACTTTGCTCATCGTATCTTTAAACTGTCAAAAATGAAGAGATTTTTATGTACCGAAACTAGGATATTGGTATATAAGCAAATGGTCCTCCCAATGGCAGAGTACGCTGACTTTATGTTATACTATCTTTCCACTGCAGAATTTATGAAATTGCAGCGGTTGCAGAATCATGCACTGCGAATTTGCCTAAATGTTCAAAATATACGAGACCAACATGTACATGACATGCATGAGATGTGTAAAATTAGACCCCTTGAGAAAAGAAGACTTTTACATACACTTTGTTTATTGTATAGGTATAGGGACTACCTGTCATGGATAGAAGCACCTCTAAGAACAACTAGAAGAGCCACATCGGTTAAATTTGCACTGGATAAAGTAAATTTAAATATCTACAAAAAGAGTCCAGATTACATTGGAGCCAGTGCTTGGAATCAACTACCCACCCATATTTTAGATGCAGAGAGTCTACCCCAGTTCAAAATTCTTGTCAAGAATTGGGTGGAATATTATGTGAATTAGTATTGATACTGCATTGCTTAACATAGCGATGCTGATTGAACTTATCTCTAATAACCTATCATACCAGGGCAATTTCTTAACTTAGAAAAAGCCCTAAGAGACAATATATTATTACATATTTAATTGTATATATATATACCTACTTTACCTGCGCGGAAGATCATTGTAATATGAGTGCGGTTCAATAAAAAAAAAAATAAAAAAATACTGCATATTGGTTGGTTATTGGTGTTTAACGCTGTATGAACATCTATGGTTATATCACGGCGAGAAGGTTTAGACAATAAGCCCATCCCACATTAGGTACATCCCAGGGTTGGACAAAATTACCATATTAGCCTTCATTGTTACAATTACATTCATTGTTACAATTACAATTACTGAAATCAGCAACAATTATACTTTTCTATTTCCTGAAATAGTGCTTAAACATTATAAGTTCTTAAATTTTATGAATTGACAGATTTGCAGGTTGGCCAGCCAATCAAGATGTTCTATTTAGAGCAAAATAGGGTTGGACATTATAGGTTAGGCCGACAGGCTTTAACATTAGTTCCTATGGGGAAAAGGCCAATATATAAAGCTGCATTTTACAAATTTTAGAGGCAATCTGTCAATCAAATTGCTTTGGTTAATTTTGTATTATGCAGATGTCTTCAGGGAATAAACACGGAGGCAATGTTGAAAACGTTTCATGACAAACTTTCATGTTGGTGTAAACTGGGATGGGCTTATTCTGTCCTTTTGATAATTGTATCTATGAAATGATTGTGTCTATGAGGAGGTAGAGACCATACCCCTGCACTTTTACCGAGGCAGTTGTTCTTTAATGTGCATAGTCCCATAGACGAGGCTATACGCACAACAGCCAGTGGTTCTAGGAACCTTTGATAACCCAGTCATTGCCACTGGTGGAATGCAAAAAGGTGGAGTGGCCAGCCCCCTGCAGCGTCGAACCCAGCCCGCCAACATGCGAGGAGATTGTGCTAACCACTCCACCACCCCCACACCACATAATTTATACTGCATGTTGCCACACCCCCTGTCCTGGGCGACCACCAGGGAATTCAGGGATATCAGTTTCACAGGAGCTGCCCACAGATAATCTGACCATCTGACCTATTGCCGATTAACTTGTTTTATTGCCTATGAACTAGTGGAGGAGACGACAGCCTTCGATAAAATTTTGACGGGTCATTAAGATATGTTGATGGCTGTTTAATAACCATAAGATACCAGACCACCAGAAAATAGAAGGAATAAACTAAGATTCTATTATTTTCACAAAATTAGGTGTACATTTTTCCTTACTAATACATCTCATTAGAAAAAGTTGTCCCATTATGCCAGACTAATGTACTAGACATGTTAAGAATTAAAAAGGACTGTAAACTTAACCCACAATCAATTACTAGCATATAAATACATATCCTGAGCATTTATATGCCGCTCCATTTTCTTTTGGTAAATTCAAGTAGCGGAACAAGGGGGGGGGGGGGGGGGGCAAAAGGGGTGGTTGCCCCCGCCCCCCCGACCGAGTGATATTTATAAAAAAAAATCTACCTTTATTGATTCATACGAATTTGACGTTACATTTTTTTTATACTTTTTTATATGGGAGGTTGGTTTCCCCCTCTAGATGACTGACTCTGGCCACTCTGGATCCGCCCCTGAATTATATAGGATTTTTATGATTCTTTGAAAAAAAAAATCAAGAAAGATTGGGTAGATCTATGTTGGATAACCTGAACATAACAATTTCGTGAGCCTAATGTAAGGTTTGGCATTCCCTAACAGTAGAACAATATAGTTCTATAGACTCTAATAAACGTCAACTTCTGACCAAACTTTGTCAGAATGTGACATAGACTATCAGCAAAAATAACATTTCTGAATCTTGCACTGGTATTTTCCCATAGGGCAGATAAAGCTTGAGCTGCACATCTGGGTCCAGGAAGGATGTTTACATCATGAGATCCTGAACAGGCTTAGATGACCATGCCTCATCAACATGTCCCAGATTTGTCATTGGGAATCCCTGTACATCATGTGTCTGTTAAATTGGTGGTTCACGTGAGGCAGACTGCTATGTCACTGTCTACATCACACAGCTCTATTGCTTTCAGTTTCATAAGATGAGTCAGAGTGGGTTCGTTTTTGGGACAGGGTTGAGTATCCCAATATCACTTAATCTTCTATACATTTCAGTTTCAGTAACACAAATTCTTTAGAATAATTATGCGTCATGACATAAGGTTTCATAAGAAAATTGTACAAGCAATAAGGTTAGATCTAAAGTCCCGTTTTTAGGTTTGATAGACTCTAATATAACTAGAGATCTACCCAATCATAACCAACATTTATTATAATTAAGCTGATATCTATGCCTAGGGATCTATATTATTATCAAGGGATCCAATCTACTAGTCAATTGTGATATAATGTAACGTTGGCTATAGACTGCAAGGGTCTAGACTTTATTCTATACCAACTTCGTAGCGCCTATACCTTCATCATTGTACTGCCCCGTTGGCAAAGGTTGGGTAATGGACAGCGTTATTGCCCTGCTGGTGAATAATCAAAAATTATTGCCCCGCTGGTGAATAATCAAAAATTATTGCCCCGCTGGTGAATAATAAACAAGAGAAAATACATTTTTCAGTCCTCTGGACTGAAAAACCTTGCTTTTGTGGCGAAAAATAATCATTTATAAACCAGGGATGTAAGTTGGGGACAGTGGAAAAGTAGGAAGTAACAGTAAGAAAATCTGACTGTATCTCTAAATGTTGTGAAGTGTGTTATAAACATCAAACTTAGAAACTAATTTTAGGGGTGCTGGAGAGAGAAAAAATCGGAAATCCGACAAAGATCGGAAACTGACATCCCTGATAAACTATGTCTGTCTGTTCCACTACCCCCCCTCTATTCAGGAGCAAGGCTTCACAGGCCAATGCTCCAGGAGGGCCTTTGGCCCTCCGAACCCTTTCAAGTTCAAAGAACCTCCTTGTTCAGAATATGTTATGTAAGCAATTCCTTGGTATTTTTGGTAAGTGGAGAGAGTGATCCGTAGGGGTAAGCAGGGCCAGTTCTGAGACCTCCCCTATCATATGGATATATTTTCCTATTAAAACCTAATGTTTTTTTTCTTAATCAATATTCACTCATCCATTATGATTATACATATCTTCTTCACATATATATAACAGAAGAGTTTTCCTCCCATTTAGGACACAAAATAGTTATAAGCAATGGGCAGGAGATCCGTATGCCTGTGTCCCTGATCAGTGCAGTCACAGTCTGGGGCAGTGGACTGTGACCCAGGGCCAGTGAGGTTTACCTTCATAGACAAATTGGTATTCATCAAAATATACAAAAACAGAATAAACTTTTGACAAAAGTCTTTCCCATATCGATTTACACATGACAATTTCTTTATTTAAAAAATAATATTTCTTATAGAAATGACAGAGAAAAACAGGAATTTAGCATTGTTTCCCATTTCACTGCCATTGTACATGAGGGCCAGTTGTCTACAGCCCAGTAGATCCGTATAGGGAACGGGGTATGAGATCGGGGTGTGTTGCAAAAACTTTCTATTCCCCCCTCCCACACTCCCTCCTCGCCTGCCCGCCTGCCCGCCGACCCCCGCCCCTACGGTCAATGTGCGGCCGCCTACCCCCAACCCCCGTAAACCCGCCACCCCACCCCACCCGCTGTGGCGGTAGCGGGGAGGGGGGGGGGGGGGTCACAGTGGTGCAGGTTCCAAAGGAATATGGGGAGGGGGGAGAGGCGTGCCAGGGGTTTGGCTGCCGGTGTGATTGACAGTCAGGGGGGACCAATGAGATCACCACCACTCCCTGCCCGGTGCCCACGGGGGGAAGGGGAAGGGTGCAATTAGTACCAATTTCACGCCTGTTGACTATACACAATGGAAAAACATCCGACAGTAAGGCTTTTGGGGCGTACTTTACCAGTAACCACTAGATGGCGCCCCAAAAGCAAAAATTATTGCCCTGCAAAAGGTAAATAAAGATAATTCATCTCATTTTTTTCAACCAATCTTCAACCACGGCGGGTATTTGATATAGAATAAAACAAGAACTAACCTCGGGAGCACTCAGCCATGATTATTGCCCCTTGTCTCAGCCCATTCATGGGTCTCGGGCAGATGACCCATGAATAGGCTTCGACAGCAGGGCAATAATCATGGCTTCGTGCCCCCTCGGTTAGTTCTGTGTATATACTATAGTCTTGATCTATCTAGACTACTAGTACAACTTGGAGTTGGACGTCCAAGGATCAAGAGGTCAGTCTGATAGATAGAAATGGACATACCCCACGTTTTCTGTGTTGTAAAGAGGTCCAAGTGTCCTGCAATCCGATTGTAGATGAGGCTTTTGGCGATTGTGAAGCATGTCCAGATAGTATAATAAACATCATAAAACAGAAACAGGATAAGGAGGCACACCACCAACCACCACATTGTGGTTCTTGTCTGTCAGTGAAAGCAAAGCTTCAACACAAGCTTCCTCCTGCTACTTGGTAAAGATCTACCTCTGCCGACCGGCCACTGGCTCCACTGTGACCTTCACCCCAGTCTGACTGGTTTCCAGCTTACTTCTAGCTCTTATTGGTCTACACCGACCAAGAACCAGCTAAATACAGAAAACTAGAGCGCCATCTATCGTGATAAATTAATAATAGATAATACAAGGGAGGGCGCCACTGTAGATCTACAGGTAACACAGATACTCCCTGATACCAGATAAACTCAGATATGATGAACGATCATATACAATATAATTACAGTTTACTTCATTTATTCAATTTGGTTTTCTTCACATCTCATTCTAGTTCCCTAAAGACGTTGTGCAGATGACGTCACATCTCTGAATATCAGGTAGCTGCCATATTGGTGATCAATTAAGAATCACTGTTACTAATTTCAGAAACATCTAGAACATTATTTCATGTCATGTTTTCAATATTGAACATTATGCAACAATAATAGACCATTGTCAATTATCAGAATTACTCAATTTTAGATTCATGTCATAGCCATGTGGTCATGATAAACACATGGTGTTCACCAAAATGTGACCACTTGACCATATCTGCACAAGGTCTATATACAATCCCTTGACTATTTTGGGGACATGTGAGGATTCGGTTGTAATGAAGAGTCTGTATTTAAAATCTTGACCAATACAGGTTCACATAAGGGTTCCGACTACCATTAGGGGGTTCTTTAGCATTATGTTATCATAGATTCCAAGAACAAATATATCTTTTATTACACTTTTAAAACATTTTCTTCGCAAAAGAGATAGTTCAATGGGCTCTGTAAAAATATCATAATGTAGACTCTAGATTTTCTTGTTAAATTCAAAGTAGATCTAACACTGATAGAACCCCTATAGTCTATTTGTTTAAACTAGTCACGAGAACAAACTTGTTTCAAGAGATAATGCAGATACTTTTAGGATACATGATTTATTAGTCTCAACAAGGCAGTTGTAAGGCTCGTTTATACCAATATGTACATATATACGTATACATAAACTCTATAATAAGGTACCGTTACCGAGAATTACAGTAGACTAAACTGTAGTAGATCTATGTATGGTAGGCGGATCCGACTAAAGAGAGACGCACAAATATATAAATATGCTTTGTAGATCTAGGCATTTTGTGACATCTCGACAGGTATATTAGTCCTACCGGGAGTAACAGTAGAACCAATCATCTTACGAAATTTCTTTTTAATATAATATTTTGCTTTGCTTATCAGAAAACTGTTTTCAGCAGACTTTGAACCTTTTCCCTTCGATTGCACCACAACCCCTGTACCCAAACCCACATGCTTTCTTACAATTAAATCTGCATACACAGGTCTATTTTGGAAAAATCATATTTATATCTAAGTCTTTAGTTCTATAATACAGTAGGCCTTCCCACTATGTCCTTAATATCCAGTTTCATTTTGATGTTCATGGCGGCAAGTTCAGCAGTCAGGTAGCGGAACACGTAAGGTACGCTGATGACCTTGACGGTGTCCTTGCCCTGACAGACGAGACAGGTCCAGGCCTGGACCGCTTCGGCCGACACCGCCGCGTGCTTGTTGACTGCCTCTATATGGGGCGAGAGAAGGCTGCCGCACGCCACACACACATGGCCCTGAAATAATGCAATGCAATAGTTTTGTCAGTCTATAACAAGATCTACGTGATCGCCTTTATAGAAAGATTGATCGTTCAAGGAAACGAGAATTTCGCCCATTGCAATTATTGGAAGTTGGATACTATAGTCTAGCTTAAAAAGTAAACTTTATGTAGCAATGAAGGGTCAAAATTTTAATTGCAGCCAAAATTTACAAAATGTACATTCCCTGAAAGCACAGATCAAGAGAAATGCATAACTGGTTGAATCGTCCTGATACGTTGTATATTAAGAAAGTTCCTGGTTTTTGAAAATAAAAAATGCTCATTTTTTTCTGTCAGGGTTTTGAACCTTCATTGTACAGCGTGGCAATGACTTAAATTCTATCAATTTTTCAAACGTTATGAATCGTAGAAATCATAATATATATGGAAAGGCTAGATCAAAAGTAACAAAATAAAAGTTGAAATAGCGTCATGGATAGAAAATTAAGGAAGATATGGAATTTTGAAAAATAAAATGTCATAAACTTCTAATTTTACCCAAATTTTGGGCCAACCTCTACTCACTAAAATCAAAATCGCTTCAATTCGCTGGGTTATGACTACATAAAAACAGTTGTTTCATAAAGTAGAGACATGTGGAGGCCTGTATACGAGTTCTTTTTAGTTCAAAGTGCTTTTTCTATTTGAAAAATAAGTTCCAATTTTAAAAACATATTTTACGCCACATCTTGTTCGTTTTTTCAGTGTAACTTTTTGGGGCTATTGAAGCTAAGATAATTATCTATCAAACTCAGCAAAAGAAAGAATTCTTTGAACAATATTTCCCCACCCTAGATCACTTTGAAATTCATATAAACTTCGCTACTAGAGTGACGGCCGCACGGCGGCCTCATAGATATCACTTGCCGAAATCTGCCGTTTTTAGTACTCAGGGTTCTCCCCAGGAAATTTTCACAGCCCGGCGCAACAGTTGCTGTGAAAGCCCGGCGTACTAGTTGCTGCGAAAGCAGCAACGGGGAGAGTATGGGAGGGGTTTCCCCTCCCATTGGGGGGGTATGGGGGGCCACCCCCAAGAAAATTTTGAAAAGATGACCTCTCATTCATGCAATCTGAGGCATTCTACGGTACTTTGGTGAACTTAAGTAATATTAATTTTTTACCACTAATATTTTGAATTTGTCTGGGTATGTAATTCATGGTAAAGGAGGGGTTCCCTTTGGGGGTAAGGGGGGGCCACCCCAAGGAAAATTTTGAAAATATGACATGTCATTAATGCAATCTTAGGCATTCCAAGGTACTTTGGTGAACTTCAGTAATATTAATTTTGTTCCACTAATATTTTGAATTTGTCTGGGTATGTAATTCATGGTAAGGGAGGGGTTCCCTTTGGGGATAAGGGGGGGCCACCCCAAGGAAAATTTTGAAAATATGACCTGTTATTAATGCAATCTTAGGCATTCCAAGGTACTTTGGTAAGCTTAAGTAATATTAATTTTTTCCTCTAATATTTTGAATTTGTCTGGGTATGTGGTTTGTGGTAAGGGAGGGGTTTCCTTTCGGGGTTAAGGGGGGCACCCGAAGGAAAATTTTGAAAAGATGACCTGTCATTCATGCAATCTTAGGCATTCTAAGGTACTTTGGTGAGCATAAGTAATATTAATTTTTTACTGCTAATATTTTGAATTTGTCTGGGTATGTAATTCATGGTAAGGAAGGGGTTCCTTTTGGGGGGGTATGGGGGGTCACCCCCAGGAAAATTTTGAAAAATGACTTGTCATTCATGCAATCTTAGGCATTCTAAGGTGTTGAGGGGACAGGGGGTGCCTGACAGGACTTCTCCCTTCGATGGGAAGTCGGGATAAGTGTGGAGTGGACAGGGGGTGACTGACAGGACTTCCCCTTTGATATAGAGCCGGGAGAGGTGTGGAGGAGACAGGGGGCGACTGGCAGGACTTCGGCCTTTGATATAAGGCTCAGTGTGTGTGTGTGTGTATGTGTGTGTGTGTGCATGTGTGTGTACAAACTTGTCCTATACAACTGACTCTGTCTTACACAGACCTCTGTCTTTAGTGGACAAATCTTCTGGTCCCACCTGTGTCTGCTAAAGGCAGAGTACAGTAGAGACCCACTTAACGACCACTAATGAGACCACCTCAGTTAAAGACCACTTTTTAGACAGACCGGAATAATTTCCTCTATTTCAAGTTTGATTTTGCTTCACTATTGAGACTGGTCACTAAGTGAGGGCCCCACCAAGTGACCACCTAAAATTGAGTCCCAAATGACAATTTATCCCCTTTAATGTAGACACTTCTATCCCAATTCAAGTCATATCAACATTCTACAGGATGCCCAAGCTTTTTCAAATATCAGATTACGGCCTTTTTAAGACCTATTTAAGACCTACTTTTGGCAAATTTAAGACCAATTTGCCACAGCTTACAACAAAATTTGATCGCAGGACATTTGACGAAGCAGCACTCAGCAAAAAGTGACAATTTTGCTCATCCTAACATTTTAGTTTAATTTCCTAATCAGATCCAATTTAAGACCTTTTTAAGACATCCTCCATGAAAAACATGAGATTTAAGACGTTTTTAATTCCTTAAATTTGAGAAAATCAATCTAAGACCTTTTTAAGACTTTAAAGAGTTGTGTGGGCACCCTGATTCTAAATAGGCCTGAAAACATTGTTGCATTCAGGTAACCTTACCTTCCCAGATTTTTTTTGACCTATCCTAACTTCTTAGTCTCGAAAATGATTAAAAGTCACTGAAATTTATCATTGCTACTAGGACAGGACATCACATGTATTTGAGCAGGTAATGGATTTTAGATGTTAGAAAGAAATGTCCACTCTACACCCTTGCCGGCCCCACAGCTTACTTAGAACAAAGGGGGCTGCACAGAGGTGCTGGGAGCTTCAGGAGCTTAATTAAAGCACAAATTAAAGCACATAGAACAAAGAGGGGGTGCCCAGGAGGTGTTGAGAGGTCCAGAGGTCAAAATACTTATAATCCCCTCCATCTTTATTGGTTACCCCTTTTATTTTAATTTCAAGGCTGACTCCTGTAGATCTATGTGGTCAGTTGAAACTCACCCTCCCCACCCCCTCTGCACCTTCCCTTCACTAAAATGACCACCTCACCTAACAACCACTTTGGTTCAGACCCTTAAGTGGTCGCACTAGAGTCTCTACTGTATATTCATTCCTCCAGGGAATGCAGTGTCTGAAATAAAGCTGCGCCCTGCACCTGGCACGTAGATTTCCGCCGACGGGTGCATTCTTTTTACAGGTTTGCACCCGGAATGTGCACAAATTTCAGGCTTCTTCTTTTTGTTATAGACAAGGAGGGTGCAGGGGCCAAATTTCGGGTGGACAGCTTGAGGGAGCATGCACCCGACATGTGCCCAAAAAATATGCTTAATTTCGGACACTGGAATGGGAGAAGGAGTGGTGTCACGAACGCTATCTGGGTCAGGAAACAACCCTTTGCCCATGGTTTGCTGCACCTACAGCCTGTCTGCGAGAATGTAAAAAAACACGTCGTCAGACGGTAGCTTTAAAGGGGCTGTCTCGTCCATGGGTTGTTAGGCTTACATCCACCGACGTAAGCCTTATGACGCGACGGCCGCCGTCGTGTTTTGCCCTTTCAGAACGTAATAACACGTCATTGGTCATGTCGTGAATTTCGCACCACATTCAGGCAGTAACAACGGATCAATCCACGTCCGTCGCACTGACGAGAATGTCCCTTAAAAAAAAAAAAATAAAATAAAAAAAAAAAAAAAAAAAAAATTTTTTTTTTTTTGGGTCAAATTTTCACAGCCCGGCGCTAGAGGTTTACAGCCCGGCGCGCGCCGGGTGCGCCGGGCTTTGGGGAGAACCCTGGTCACTACTAATAACGTTGTTTGTGGTATTTTGGTGGCCATAATATTAATGGTCAGCATGATCAATGTACAATTTGTAATTTTTGGCTGTAGTTACGAAATATCAAGCGAATTGTCGCGATATTTGTGCAGGCTGTTTTTTTTATAATGACAGAATAGCAGAGCGCGATATGCGCGGCGGCCCTTCATTGCTACTTTATGTAGCTTAATATTTAAAAACAAAAATAATCTGAAAAAATATTTGACTTGCAAGCCTAGACACTGACAGCAGCATAAGAAATTGTTGACAGAGTGACTCCTACCCAACGCGAGAGGCCCGTCCAGGATGGTTATTAGATAGTTAACATTGCAGCTTTGAACTGAAACACGTGGAATTAAATCCCTGCAAGAGACCTGGGACTTGCAGGTATTGCCCTAAACTAAACCATAAGGAGGAGATCATTTCTCTAACAAATAAAAGGGAATTCACCCCCTTATACAACATAAATTGTCAAAGCTGCAATGTTATCTACCTGGGTTGGTGCCAGTCATCAATGTAGTGGCGGGAACGTTCACAGCGCCCCCAGTGTCAGAGATAGAAACTAACGCACCGCGTGACGGCCCTGCCGATCGTGAGACGCGTTTCCACTGAATAAATCCCAGTTTCAAGTCATCTACCTCTCAAATCATTACAATACAATTGTGATGTTTTCACCGGGTTTATGCCAGTCAGTGAGTCGTTTTCACTGGGTTGGTGCCAGTCATTGAGTTGTTTTCACCGAGTTAATGCCAGTCAGTGAGTCATTTTCGAATTGATATGGGCGAAAATAGGGGATTTGACGGAACGATTGTAAGGCCTAAAATGTTTTCACCGAAATATCTCGAAATTCACAGCATGTCAAGCCCCCAAATTTTGCCTGGATTACCTGAGTTACCCCTAAAATCCTACAAAACACCTTTTGAATCTTGAAGTTACGTAAATCCGCCAAGATTTACTCGCCGAAAAAGTGGAAGTTCATGAAACTAGTTTCACATGCCACACATGCCAGGGCGCCCGTCGGGGGCAGCCTAGAGGCCACGCCGTTCACACACACGCAGCGCTTTACTCACGACGCATGCGTGCCCGGAAGACCGACTGAAACTGGGTTCCCCGTGTTTGCTCAATGCATTAGAATTAAATAGGATCACTACTGGTATGATTCCAGCGAACATTTTTGCTGGATACGGCGTCCAAGAAAAGAACATTGATTTTAAGGAGGCTGGTAGCCATCCATTCAGGCAAACGAACAACATCCTTAAGGAAGATTTCGCCCATGCGCTTTGATAGCCTTGATCGCCTGGATTACGGTGGGCGAAAAATAAAGGGTGCAAAAATCGAATTAAGTAACGCAAATCTATGACAAAAGCATAAGTTGAAATCAACTTAAAGATTAGCCTTTAGTCAGGTATTCTTGAAGACAGGTGTGTGTCATAGCCTTATCTGGGTTAGGGAAGTCCTTGGTTACAGTTACCCATGCATGACCGTAACTAAGGCCAGAAGGGGACAGATCAGGTTAGAAATAAGGTCTGACCAATCAGAGCTAGATAAAACTGTCCCCCTTAGGGATGCTACACCACCCTAGCCAGGGATTCCCCCTACCCTGTCGGACCATTCAGTTCGGTTCACGTTGCACTTGAATATGTGTAGCCTACCTCACTTTGAAATGTCAATGGTAATCTTGATAATTTTCTTAACCCAAGACTGAAAGTATCAATATAGAGAGTAGTTTCCGTAGTTGTTCTTATTTTCATATACAAAAAATTATATCTATATACATGTATACTTTCTTTGTGAAAATGAATATATTTTTTGTGTGAAAATAAGAAGGGTTAGAGACATGACACCTTCTAAAGTATGATAAACAGAGGTGAAGACGATTTAAGCTCCTCTTACCGTGGCCTTATCGGAGCAGTTGAAGAGTCGGTCCTCTAGTAGGAAGGAGGTGCCATGGGAGAGTAGCGAGTCACGCTCCATCTCCCCGAAGCGGATGCCACCTGCCCGCTTCCGCCCCTTCACCGGCTGGTGGGTAAGGATGTCCACCGGACCCGTCGTCCGCACCTAAAAGCAGGTTTTATATCATTATAGCATGTATGTCCAAATATGACTATCCTGTAAGATGTGGGGCTGAAAACGGCCTTTATTACCTGAAACGCCAATTTAGTACCAATATGACATTTGACAGCTTATCGAATGGAAAAGATTTCCTCCATTGGGTGAAAGTGATACTGAAATAATCCACGCATTATAACATTGATTCAGTTTTTTTCTTGGAATAACAGAAAAAATACTACATATTCTCCACTTTTTCTTTTACAAAAAGGTACAGCCGGAGCGCTTTTAACCTTACAGACTTAATGTAGTAATAACTCTCCATTAAAGAACTATTAAAGTGACTGCATAAAGTGACAAAATCCTTGAATGTTACACTAGGGCTTCCTAAATAAACTTAGTGCAGTTTTCCCAAGTGCCTCATGCCTCAAATGTAGTTGCTAGCGTAACATTTTTGTCTTTTAAAAAAGTGAATTTCCATTAAATTAAAATTATGAAAAAGTACAGACGTTTAGGACAAGAAGGTCGAGGCAACAGAGATAATTATCATACTAACCTGGAACTTGTCTGAGACCATGTGCCTGAGGCGCTGGTAGTAGACGACCCCCATGAAGATGTCGGCCTCCATCTCCCGCCCGTCTATGCCGCTGTAGATCCGCTCCGTGCCGTAGTAGTTGTAACCCGCTGGAAAAAGACACACGACCTTTATGCTTATGCTACAGATGTACATGTTTATTTTGAGGCCTCACGCCCAGGTATATGCAACGTTTGTTTGTGTCATAGTGGTGGGTATGAAGACCCACAATTTGTCCATCCTTAGTAGGGACAAATTACTTGTATAAAATAGGTTTTGTTTGAGGCTTGACATGTCCAAGACTTAAATTAAGTGAAAGCGTGGATACTGGCTACTGGGATAAACTGTCTAGAAAACACGGGTTTTGTGAGATGGATAAAAAGGCAAGGTTCCCTTCACAGAGAATACATTTACAGTGGCAGTTAATTGGAAACCACTTTTATCATAGCAGAGTCAGATCGTCATTGGTTCGGGTACATAATTTTTTCACTTTTTTTATATGTGAAACATAAAAATATCGGTATAACATCATGCATGGTACCAACCGAAACTCCATTTTCGAATTCCCTGTGTTTTCCCTGAGATTTCCCTGTCCCGCGGCAATTTTTCCCTGTGTGATATCCAGCAAGTTGTTCAAGATTAAAAGCCTCTGTGTGCAGAAACAATTTTGACAACCCAACAACAGAAAGTCGAATCCCTAATATCTTGAGAATCAAGAATTTTAGAATCTGGCCAAATGAAATTCCCTGTGTTTTCCCTCTGTTTTGACAAAATTTCGAAATTCCCTGTGTTTTCCCTGTCAGGGATTTCTTTTTGCCATTTTCCCTGTTTTCCCTGTGTGGTTGGTACCCTGATCATGTAGTCCTTTCTGATTGAATATACACCCCATCCCATCTGTATTCTCCTTACTTCAAATCGCCTATAATAACTTGAATTAACGAACCTGCGTTGAGCATGCGGCCGAAGTAGTCGATGGGCGGGCTGTCCTCGGAGAAGGAGAACGGGGTGGCGTCGTGACACAGCCCATGCATGGCCGCCGACTTACCTGCCATACTCTCTATCATCATACCTGAAACATTGAAAATGAAAGTTATTTCTTTTCCTTAACAACAAATATTTATGACTGAATTACATGTATAAGCCTTTCTTTGGCCACGTACTCCATATACCGCATACGGGAGAGGCCCAGTGGGCGCCGCCATATTGAACAATGGGGAATCCTGATAGGCTGAGAAGTCCGCTTGTCCACCGACAGGAAACTGGGTCAAAGGTGTGCGCATGCGCAGACCAGAACTCCCGAATACGGTATATATGTATAAGTCTATTACTGTCTTACACAATTGTTAACTCTTGAATGATTTATGCGAATTGATATGTGTTTTTTACAATTTTAATTTAGGACTTATATAATGAATGAATTCAAAGTTAGGAATATATGTATGTGAATGTACACTTATTATTGGTGTGTAATTGCTGCACACAACTCAGATGTAAAAATGGAAAAAAGCATGTGCTTATTTTATGTCTGAATAAATAAAATAATTATAAAAAAAAAGAAAAAAGTCTAATACATGCAATTCAATATAAATAGTTGTTGATTTATTACGTGCCTTCTGTACCCCCTCCTACCGGTCTTGCATGTAATATGCATTGGCACTGTACAAAGGTCTTAACCCCCCCCCCCCCCAACCCCATTCCCATTAATGGACGGCCCTTTTATCTTATACAGAAATGTTAACTGCAGAAGACTGATAAAATAGCATGTACACACAGGGAGAATTGTCTTGCAGAGATATTGTTAGCTTTCTTTGAACCTAGCAATTTCTATAGTTTATGTTTAAGGATGACGTTTAATAAATAAAACGTATGCCTACCTATGGTCATCCGGGATGGGAAGCCGTGGGGGTTAAAGATAATGTCCGGCATCATCCCTGTTTCCGAGAATGGCATGTCCTCTGCTGGCCACTTCTGACTTGAAAAGCCAAAGAAATTTAATCAATATCATAAGTCAAACATAAGACGTTAGACTTATAGTCTATCACAACACCAGACATACCAGAAGCAAACAGAAATTAGATCATGTGAACTATTGTTAATGTTTGATTTAAGACTGCGTAAGGTTCGTGTATATCCAAGTCTTCATGAGTTGTTTTTCCAGAATGCCTGAGTAATTCAGACTGCGTTTAAAGTTTGTCCGTTCACTTCCCAATAGTTCAAAAGAAATGAACGATGAGGGAGCTTCTTAATATGAAAGGGTTTTTATTCAATAAACATCTCATCCCGAGTCAAAGCCACCATGTATAAGTCTTCATCAGTCCACCTCCCATCTCCTATCAGCAATCAACCACATTTAGAACACGAGTTGCTCCAACACCTTCTAGACCATTCTAGTACTCAGCTCTATCACAATCCTATGTCCGAGGTAATGGGTATTGGTAAACTCCAGTCTGTTACACGGAGCCGATGTACTTACTCCAAGTATAACTCCTTGGCTAAACTTACTTAGCTGACATTCTCACTAAAACTAACTGCTCCCCACTTTGCAACACCTTTTATACTGGTTAACAGGTGGCGCTAGGAGCGCAAGATATTTCCTTCTGAGAGTAGACTAGAAGTAGACTTGCTAAGCCTGATCCTTGTTGGATTAGATAACATGACAATATATTAAAAGTACTAAGCCATTAGTACATTCGACGGCGGTCAGGTGTTTGAGTTTAAGGAGGTGGACGACATAGCTCAAACCAAATGAATATAATGAACTCCCAATTTTGATGATTGGATATATTTGTTAAGCCATGGTGGGGTGGCCTTGACTCTCGTGGTACATTCAGCACAATGTGATGATAATCAAGTTCTTTTGTTCATTTGAAGATTGTAAACAAAGATACATTCAGTTTTACTTAATACATAAGTACATTTCCAGTAGTCTATGTTAAGACTTGAGATCAGTGAAAATGTTCATGAACATGAAGGGTTTTAGGAAGATTTCCTATTATTGTCCGTTTAAGAATTGTGTCACCCGTGCATAAGGTGACCAGATCAAGTGTTGATTGTCAGCCCAGATTAAGGCCCAAGAATAGTGTCGCCGTGCATAAGGTGACGAAGTAAGTGTTAATGAACCATGATCATTTTATGGTAAGCAAATGATGACATAATCATGTTGACAAACAGTAAGAACAGTTTTGGAGGATGAAGAAATATCATTCGCAATTCTTAAGATGAAAAAATCAGTTTTTGACTTAGTACATATGTACACAGTTTCTGATATTTATCATTTGTAACACAAGTCAACAGAACTCAACATATGTACAGTGTAAAGTTGTCTTAACCTTTTAAGAGTAACAAGCACACATCAAATCCAAATTGTAGGACATATTAACACAACATAAGTCAATACAGAGGATTCGGACATTTTGAACGAACGGAGTTCATTATACAATACGTGTCAAATTTCAATCAAATTTCAACCAGAACAACATTATTTACAATAAATACAAGGTCCCTGCATTGAATCTAGTAGCATTCTGCAGTTGGGTCTAGAAAATATTATCATCCGCGTCGCGCGCCCACCAGTCATGCTTAGTACATGTGTACTTAGTGGGACGCTTGACTAGAATTCCCCTCCAGGGTTTGACCTCGATTTGATTCCTCCAGGCGCGAAGCGCCCGGATGGCAAATTTCTCTTCCGAACAAATTTGCAAGTTTGATGGTTCGACCTGATATTTTGGGCCGATCTAAATTAATTCTGTCGCTTGATTACGTTGGTTGGGGACCTAAGCTTTAGTTTAGCACAGATTTTGTAAAAAATTATACGATGGATTGATCATGCTAGCTGATTTCAAAATTTGGATCTTTTGGATCAAAAAGGGGTTTCCCAAATTAGCCTCGTTTTGACGTCATTTTAATCAGTGCCGACGGTCGTTTTTCAGAGGACAGACGTGGTTTTGTTTTTGTCTCGCAACACTTTATCCTTTTTACGAAGAAGTATGGCCCGAGTAGCAGTATTCTGCTCCGACCGAGAAGCCGGTCTTCAGGATTACCCTGATCTGCTCCTGAAGGATTCCGGCAACAGCTGTGTGATTCATCCTTGCGTCGAAGCAACGACCGCCGAGTTGGCTGGTTTTGCTTTCGCCCATCATGTCCTTCACCCAGAAGATATCTTAGTTGTAGTGACAAACTTACTGGACATCCTTACATGGGATCAGGAGCTGGACCTGTTCATTCCACTGTTTATCCGCCCCGAAGAAGCCGTGAGATTTTATTCCGAACTATTCAACAGAGCCTACCTGAACATACGATCCCATCCAATTTCATCCACCTTTATTTTGGCAACACCCTCCGGATTCGACGCCCGTCTCTGGGACCTCACCGACAGCGACGGGTCGCTTCAAAAATGGGTTAATCGGCTTGCCCCAAAGATTGGTCGCGAAGTACAACGCGCGAACGACTGGTACGGCGTACCGACTATCCACACTGGACAAGCCCTGCATATGACCCGGTCCGCAGCGGACGGTTTAATGAACATCAATGATTTTAGGGGATTGGTGGACGGCTATATGCCGTCCGCCCGTATCCTCCGTCGGTGGGCCAGGGCACTAGGCCGCGTGATTGCCCGCCTGCCCTTAGCCCCCCGTTAGACCGTCGGCACTACCTTGTACATAATGATTTATATTGATTTTCCCAAGTGATTGTATGATTTAATTCCCGGCCTATGCCTAGAACACTTAATTTTCCGGGTTGGTTTCGCCAAATGATTCTGCCGATCCAATTCCCGGCCAGTGATTGGTACACCTAAGTTCATATATCCAAGAGGAGCAGATCACACTTTTGACGGAGTTCCAGACTGTTCACATGGGAGGACACAGACATTTTCACCGCCCTGCTGGCTTGTCGTCGGACACCGCCCTCCTCGTAGAGCCGGCCCCTCGTCCGGACCGCTCCCAGACCGGGTAAGTTTGGTCTTCTTTCTACAGTTCTTGGCATGTTAGGTAGGCTACTAACTGTTGAATTTTAAGGAGATTGTTGGTCAGGATTTCTTCGCCAATTTTCTCAGTCCGCCTTCACGTTGTCGTATTCCGGAAGCTGATGTCACTCTCGGAACCAGAAACTGTGTTTCGCTGGTGATTTTTGTAACGGGTAGTATGGGCGGCCACCTAGTGTTTACTTTTGGTTTCAAGATGGTGGACGCGGGCTGAGAACTAGGATCTGGCGTACTAAATTTATTATCTTTTCCAGGTCCTGCGGTATGTTAGGGTGATGTAAATGAAGCAATGTGACACGGTTGGCACTGAAAAGCGTCAGGCTATATAATTTTAGTGGGAGGATTGTTTAGGCGAACATGATCAAGCATTTTACCTCGCGCGTGGTTGGGCGATAATAGAGGGTTTTTCTGACTAGCGGTTTGTTGACATTACCGATTTAAGTTAAGCTTCCTGGAGTGTGGGTGATTTGTATCGTATTGGTATTCCGATATTATTTGATACTATTAACTGTTGGGGACTGACACTGCACATGTGGAATTCAGGTATGGGTGACCAGAGATTCCGGTCCGAGTTGTACAACACTAGATTTGCTGTAACAGAATTCTTTGTTTAGTCGCTATTCGTACAGGACATTAGTGTAAATGTCTACATTGGAAACAATTCACATGGGGTGCCCTAGGTAACAGGCGCTTCCTAGGGTGTTCACCCTGGTAAGTTTAGAGTGACAGTAGGTGACCAAGTATTTTGGTCCAGACTGCCCAGCGTTAGATTGGCTGTGACAGAATTCTTTGATGAGTAGTTCCCCTTACAGGGTACAGGAAAGATTGACGTGTCGGCCACGTGAGGCGACACACAGGTGGAGCCGTTCAACAAATTGTTGGCGACTCCAAGGTGAGTTTGAGAGGGAGTGGTAAGAACCACCAATACCCTTCCCATGTTGAGTCTAACGACAAGACGTCGTCAGTGTCATAGTGTTAGAATAAATTTTATAGCGAGTAATATTGTGCAGAATCGTCCAGAAGAGGAAAAAATATTACTGCGAGGAGACCGTGATGAAACCTCCAGGACACTGAATGAGCTCCCAGACGGAGACTCGATGTTTGTCGTTGGCAAGAAAGGAATGGTGTTCTTGTTAAAGAAAAACTATAAAGGCACCAAGATCCGCAGCAAAGATTACCAAACATCTCAAACAGTGATATCTCTGCGCGTTATGTGGGAACGGTTACACACATCGTTCTGGGCTCAGTTGCCATGAAAATGTGCATTTTCAGGATCTCACGAGTGTCCGAAATGTGATGCAAAACTCACACGTTTTGGACTTTCTCACAGACCACATGAGGAGATAAGAATAATGATAGGAACTGGGTCTTTGGTGATTTACTTAAGAATCTATTTTGGTTTTCCAAGAGTCAATACTATTGACAACACACTTTATGTACATTGTGTTAGAATAATTTTCCAATACACTCCAAGGGTTTATTAACACCCCCCCCAAGGGTGATAGCTGTTCAGTCATAACCGACTTCATTTTTGTGAAGTGCAACTTCAACCAGAGTTTGTTCTCATTGAATGGTTATATTAAGACAAAGTCCTTCCCTTCCTTGTTAGTTACAGGTGGTAGCTCGGCGTTCACCCCCTATGTTCAATCTGGGGTTTGAAGACCGAGTTCCACTTTATATTGGGTAGTGGCGCCCTCTTAACGAGACAAACAGGTGCGCCCCTAACTCCAAACGGTTCACTGAATAGATATTATACCTATGTTAACAGTAACACCCTACTGTCTACCCTATACTTTACATCACATGGGGAAAACCAACATGACAAGCGGTGGGGGTAGCGTTTCATTCCGTAAGGTATAAATGTCATTAAAGGACATTAAGTACTAACTGTACAAAGGAGGTTGAGATTATTCGTTCCTCATTAGTTATCACTAGAGGATCGGGTCTCAGATTCAGGTTCATTTCTGATCTGATTCCCGGTCCTCATTAGTTACACGTGGTTTGTCGGTACCTTCCCACTCATAGGACCAGAATGGGCAGCACCGAGTTTCCCATTGTTATAATTGGGAGCAGACTGCATATATATTTTTTTTTTAATATGCAGCCTACACCCCCTTTAAATTATAGAGATGTGTAAATGCATCTCCTTAGATCACTCACTTCCAGACAGCACCTAGTAAGTCGGGCCTTTACCGAAGTACAGTACAAGGTTAAACCCGTCCTTTGTTCAGGTCTATGCCCGTTTTTCTTGTGGAGAGTCAAGACTACTCCTGAAAAAACTCCGCCCCCAGCTTATCCTAACTATGCGCACGCGGGGCAGGAATGTGTTAGTACTAAAGACAACCTTAGAATTTTAGTTTCTTTCTAATAGATTGGGTAGACTATTAGCTCTGGGTGTCAACTAAGTTTTTTGCAGCCGTTCGTTAGGGAATTAGTAGACCGTGTCCCCCTTCTTCAGCTCAACTGTTGAGCGGAGACCCAGTTACTTTTTAGCGCCACGACGGCGGTCAAGACTAGTATTTCATTTTTTTTTTTTTTTCTCTCTCGACGGCGGTCAACTCTGAAGCCGCACGTCTTCTTTATTAATTTTAATTATTTCTAATTTACCCGGGTCGAAACTTGACTTCTTGCCGTTTTGCCTCAGACCCGGTTAAAACTGGTCTAAACATGGCCTAAATAACTTAGTCTTGTACTTTTGGGCAGTTGTTCATTATTCTCTTTCTTTTGATACTTGTTTTCGTTGGATCCTGACTTTATGGTAAAGTCAGGATCCCTCGACTTAAGACATACGATGATCCGGCGGCCATTTACACATAACCAAGACGATGGGGCTATTAATAAGGACAGCACCTCGCTCCACCGCCTTGTGGGTTTTCGCTACGGCTTCTCCCGCCCCAGGGATGGCTTGTCCAATCTGAGGGAGTCGCGATATGGTAAGAGAGAGAGCCGATCACCCTGTGAATGTCACCAGTTCACCGTTGTCCCGTAACTACCTTTCCTTGTGACCTCCGTTATAATTTCTGAATATAGCACGCCTTGGTAGGAATTGTACATATCCTTGCCCGTCGCAGCGCGCCCATACCAGAAGCAAACGAGCCACGTATAAGGTACTCTCGTGTGCTGTCACGGAGCGTTCCCCCCGAGAATGTTACTAACTATTCTGCGTTCATATGTTCTTATCACAACTTGCCCAGAATTCCCTGAGGAAGGGCTCTTAGTTAAATGAATATTGGGTTGTTTTATATATTCAGTTTTTTAGGTAAATTTCTTTCTATTCGTCGATTTTTTTGTGATGAAGAGACCGCTTGTCAGGAGCCAATCCACCCGGGGCATAGTGACTGCCATGGTCGGGCGTCCACCCCAGTGCCCTTCGCAGCGTCAGTGACGCGTAACCCCAACGTCCTGCCTCCTGTCAGGCACCACTGACACCAGGCCTGTGGACAGGCTCCCGCTGCTTGTGCAGCCCCCTCATCTTTGAGAAGATTATATATGTAAGCATGCTAAAGAATAGACAGTGGCGTTCCCCAAGTGACTCCTGTACTGCAGCCCGATCCTAGCGGTAACAACAGCACAGGGGTCAGGTGTAGATGGTACTTGCTTGGGGAAGTTCACTTCGCTCGTTGGGAGCATTGGTCCCGTTGAGCGCTCTTAGGTTTTATACAGAATTTTAAGTATCTTTTTAAATGCTAAAATTTCGCGACACTAGGATCGGTTCCAAATGGTTCCCTACTTTAAAAGAGTTGCCAAATCGATAACAATGAGAGTGTTGAGCTAGGCTACCGGGCATGGGACACTCGACTTGAGAGAAATTTAGATAACCCATGGGTCCATAGAGAGACGGTTGGACCAGCCTACCCGACCCAGGTTTCCCTGGCTGGTGAATCCTTATTGATCAGGTTAGTCAACAGAACCCTACCTACCCAAACAGGTATTGCCTAGCGAACTTCCTGTAACATTTTAGTTTTAGTACTCGTACCTTTGTGTTAGTAATTCACCAATTTTACCTGTACAGCACTAGGTCAGGTCTTAACACTCGTTACATTGTCATATGATAACTTCATAAACCGTTCCTGGATCTATTTCGGATGTCCCTGGCCTTACTGTCTTTCGGGCAGATCCCGTTCCGGTCGCTGTTGAGGTGGGCGTGGTCGATCTAGGAGGAGCGTTAGGCATTGTTCCATGTCCCATCACCGGTTGAGGCCAGTCCGCTCCGACATCGGACCAGCCTGCGTCGATGAGGCGCGGTACTCCCATTGGTACAGGAGTGGCTAGCCCTGAGGAATATCTCAGTAGCCTGGCCCTGGTATTGTATTTTAAATTGCTCATCATTAGCCGGGCTAGTTTTTTAGATACCCTCAGGGTGTCTGGTAGTGGCACCTTGGATGGATGTTGTCCAGGTCTAGTCGCTGCCCCCATCAGCTGCGCCCCCCAGGTAACCGTTAGGGTATATTTCAGACACAGTTGAGTCACCAGTATATCCCTAATGAGCACATAGCCTTCCGTGTAAGTGTGGTCAGAAGGCATGGCCAGTTCGCCTAGAAAGATTGTTTCTATCATATGTGGGTTGGCAAACTGTACGTATAATCCATCTACAGTCCTTCTTCTAATATTTCTCCACTTTCGCCACACGAGGACCACTATAGCGATGACTAGTACTGCTAATAATATAGCAAGCACTGCCACTGCAGTGGGGTTGGCGGTCGCGTCTGGACACCCAGTTAGTGCCTTTTCACGGTGCAACAGTTTCTCCGGGTCCGCCGTCTCCAAGGCCATGGCCCGAGGTAAAGTCATGGTTAGTCCGGCTAGGGCAGCCTTGCCTTGATGGTTCCGCCAGCACTTCCAGAGGATACATCCAATAATTGTCACAGCTACCACTATGCAGAAGATGGTGAGGAGACCAAAACCGCCTCCGAAGTTACCTATAGAGAACCACGGGGCGTGTTTCTCTACCTCGTAACGGTCAGTCGCTTTCTTGATACCCTTGGCCAAGTCTTTACGGTGTTTTTGTATTCGTTTGGCCAAGGAGGTTACAGGTATTTTGACCTTCAGGCTTTCCTCGATTTCCAGCAGGTCTTTCCTAATTGTTTCAGGGATAGGGTCTGACTCTAACATAGTGGGTTCGTTTTCGGACGTCGTGAAATTCATGTCCCACCCCTTCACACGACTTGCTGCTTCCAACAGGTCATTATGTGGGTACACAACCGTGGTGATCCTGGTGTGCCGGTCACAATTTCGCAAGCTATACGGTATCCATGCTCCTTGTGTTTGGAATGCACAGTCGCATTCCACCTGAACCCTTGCATAATTTTCTATGTTCACTCCGACCGCAGGCTGGTTTCTGCAAATCATTTGGCCTCGGGTGTCGGCGCTGACCACCAGCATATCTCCGTCGTCTAGGTACACTGCCATCTCTCCAAAGTCTGCTTCCAGTAGATAGTCCAGCTCACATTTTTCTTGGATCGCTAGGTCGTTGCGCCTCAGTAGCGCAGCAGTGCAGGTGTTGTCTGTAATCTTTTTCATATAGGGTAGATCCTTACAGAGCGTGATGGTCTGTCCATAACAACCTGACCAACTGCCACTAGCCAATGGTACGTAATACTGGCGGGACATGGACATGGCGACACTTTTGGGTAGATTAACAATTTGGAGAGCGTCCTTCTTAAGTCGCCCCCTAACCGTCATTGGCACAGGAAAAGTTAGTACTTCGTAGACCCTGAACAAATGTTCGTCAGCCACCACTGGCACCCTTACATACACTATTAATTCCTGAGTGGTTTCATCGAATTTGAACGAGGGTTGACTGTTCTCGTAATAGAAGGAAGGATCTGTGAACGCGACATGGAACCTGGGGTGGATCCCCTTTAGATATCTGTTAACTTCCTGGACCGCTCCGACCATATATTGGCGGGGTACCAAGTCCATAGTCAGCTGGCCCCGCGTCAGGCGCTGTACACCTTTCCTGAACACGCGAGTTTGCTCTACCATCAGTTGAAGATACACCATCTCTCCTAGCTTGTCTTCTAGAGCGACCGGTATCATATTCAGGTACAGTTCCATCCAATCCACCTTATGTTGCACGAGTTTCATCCTTCGGCGAGTCGTGTTGTGTGCCTTATTTAGTGATCTTAGATTGTCCAGTAGGCCTATCACGACATGGTTAACCCTTTCCACAGCCTCGTCATGTTTTTCATTCATCAGAGCCAAGTCTTCGATCATTTGGTCCGAAGATTCTTGCAATACTTTAATCAATTCCCTGTTATATTTGACATCAGCTGCCAGCCCTTGATTCCATGAGGTTGGAAGAGGAAAGGTCGGCCATCCTGGATCGTCCAGCATTGTGGGCAACTTCTTCATTCTCTTGACCCTTCCACCTGGATTTAATTCCGACTTTTGATTTTGAAGGTCTTGTTGAGTGTTTTTTATTAGGGAACTTAAGGTTTCATTAAGAACTTCCCGGTACCGACCTTTAAGCGCTTGCGACGTCTGATCCATCCAATTGACCAGCGACCTGATATGGTAGCAGGCCCGATCGAGGGCGTCTCCTCCCTGTAGATATCGGTGACAGACTTGGCCAAAGGTAGCTTTGTTGAAGGAGCGCCTCCTTGGAATAGTGATTAGGAAGCCTTGTCGGACGTGTGTTATATCCGCGGTGGACATTAACTTCCCTGGTTTTAACACTACTCCATATTGTTCTAAAGCTATCACTTCAGCGTTAGGGGCTAGCCCTTCAGGTGGGCTGGAGTCGTTATGCACTCCCCTAATGCCCCCTATTATAGCTAATACGAACAGCACTAGCCACTTCATTGTCTTTGTTTTGGCCTTAGCGATAGTTTGAGAAAGTTAATTTTGCAGTCTATCTAAAACATGTTCACAGCAAAGTTACCTTATTTTCCTGCGCACTACTATCATCCATGCGCCGAAGTATGCTCTCCTCCCGGGTCCTCTGGTCTGTTTAGTTTGGGACATGCTCGTAGAGGTTTTGCCCGTTGTCATTTACCACTCGCCTGATGATCCCGCTCTCGTCCTTGGTGACCGTGATCCTCAAGCCTCTCATACGTTCGCAGGACGAGGGGCGCATTGCTCTGAGGGGTCTTGGCCTAGTAGGTTCCAGTCCGAAACGGCCCCCGTTGGATCGTACGACGGTTGGCTCGAGGGGTATGGGTTCGGTACCTGCGGTGGGTTTGTCGTTGGGAGTGGGCTCGGCCACAGTGGGCCCCCCGGCTGGCTGGTTGGCGTCCACTGCTGCTGGTTCCATAGCAGTGGTGAGGGATTGGCGTTGCAGCTCGTTGTCAAGCTGCTCAAGTCTAAACAAGCGGGGTCCGCAGGCTGTAAGTGGCGGAGGAGGGGAGCTCCCGCTGGCCCGTTCCCCACCGGTGGGGTTGGCGCGTGTTGAACGGGTGCTACCTCCACTTTTAGTCCTGGAGCGGCGACGGTTAGCTGTTCCCCTCCCGATTGCCTTTCCAGAGTGGGCAGAGGTCGGCCGCCTCGTGTTGTTTGTAGGCTGGTACTTTCCTTGACGCATTTAGAGTTTTGTGTGGTCCTTTGAATGAAAGGAGCTACCTGAGTTTTAATCTCAGCTAACTGTTTGTTTGATTTTGGCACATCCAGCCCTACTGTCCTTCTAATTTCGTCAACAGTCTCAAATAGTTGGAACAGTGGTTGCGTAAGGTCCCAGAACCAGCCGGCCTGAATCTGCACCGGTTGGTTGGCCGCTTCCTCCTTCTGAACCGGCTTGGCCAACGCCGTTAGCCTTGGCTCGGGCTCCGAGTCACTCACCTCAGATAAATTGTAGAAGTCTTTATCTGCTGTCTTCTTTTTGGCTGGAGCCGATTTAGCGGACCTCTTGGCTCCGCCTGTGGTCGTTCTGGTGGGCCGCCGGGCTGGTGTCCTTGGCTTCTTCCGGGCAATCCCGGCGTCGGTTGAGTCCGGACGGACACCCCCCCGGCCCGGCCAACTCCACCGCCTAAGGGTCTGAGCCGGTTGTTTCTTAGCACTCTCCTTCTCGACTGTCTTTTCTTTCATTTGGTAAAATCCTAAAAGAATGGCCCAACGAACCTTCCCTTGGTAGGTAGCGCCCTCTGGTGGGGGCGGCTAATCCGTTTCCTTCTCAGGGGGACGATGATCCTTCCCTCCGTGTCCGCAGGGAAAGTAGTGGTTCCCTTTGGATTGCTATGTGGCCGGAGGGCTAGACAGTTCCCCATGAGTCGGTGGATCAGTGTCCCAGCTAAGTTCTCTTTCTGCTCCTTCCAGGAGAAGTCGGAAGTTGAACAATTTCTATCTCCAACTTCTGTTCACAGATAGAATCAATGTCCATCTCCGTCTCCCCCCGGGCTGGGTTGTGCGTACAATCACCTGCAGCAGAGGTGACCATCTAGGAGCAGAGTTGCGGACCGACTGGTGGATCGGCGCGGATCCCACGAAATTATAACCGATCCGCTTGTCCATGCCGTCTCCATATTTGGAGCTGTATCTTGTTTCAGGTGGGGGGGAAACGCTTGCATCCGGTCCCAAGAGATGACGCCAAACCACTGGCATCTCTCTTGGTGTGCGCACCCTCCCTTTCTGCCACGCCCCTGGGCGCGGCGAGGTGGCCGTGAGGTAGACCACCTGTTCCATTAGCGTTGATGCTAACGGTGCCGCTCCGCCGAACCTTTATTTTCACAGGGCGGCTAGATTTCCTGCATTAATCATCCATGTCGTCGCTTTCCCCGCCGTTGGACAGAGCGACGTAGTTAGGGCGGCGGTTCCGACGTAGGTTATAGCCACCTTTCGTCGGGACATGGTCCTTTACTGTTTTTTCTGGGCTCTGTTCCGATGTATCCAAGATCGGCACATCACCGCAGGGTAGTTTTATGGGCTTGTTGTTGCCTGGAGGGGATCTCCCCTCCAACGGCTGGCTTTTGCCCCTTCGTTTAGCTCGTTTGCGTTTCCTCTGTCCATTAGCGCCAGCTGTTCCCCGTTCACAGGCGGCTTTATTAGGAACAAAGGATAAGTTTGTTGACAGCGCGGTGTCCGCACTGGTGCCCTGACCATCAGTGATTTGCCCATCCGTTTCTGCTAAATCAGTGGGACTTGGACCAGGTTTTTGTGTAGGTACCTTCCTGGTCATAGGAACTGCATCATGCTCACGGGGACCGGTCGTTCCCGTTGAGTTTTCAGTCTCAGCACCCCTTATTTCGCCATCTTCCTCAGCGATTTCACCCGTCGGAGTGTGATGCAATTCAGGGTTTCGGTCAGGATCTGCCCCTTTTGAGTTAGTGATTTTCGCTTCTCTCACCATTTTGGGAATGTTATGAGGGACAGCGGGGGACCAAGGCCCATGTGCAGGTTTGAGTTTTGAAATGTTTACTAGATGTGGGACCTGTTTTCCAGTTTTTAAAGACACTAGTCTAACAAGGTGGTCCCCTTTTGTTTCAATTACCCTGAATGGCCCGGTATACCTGTTTGAGAACTTAGACGCTTTATTTTCACTAGCTAAAGGGTCGTACATGTATACCATATCACCTTCGTACATCTGAGTGGGCCGCGCCCGCTCATCAATTCGCAGCCTCAGATCTTTTTCATAGTTTTGAACAACTCGTTCTGCCATATTCCTAAACATAGCAATGTTGTCCTTTGTTTGCATGAAGAATTCACAGTCATTCAGCGTTTCAGGAATTGTTCCCTGCTCAGGCATTCCCATGCTAATTGGATCTCTGCCAAACAGCAAGGTATGCGGGCTGTATCCCGACCGTACACTGATCGTGGATCTAACTGTCCACAATGCAATGGGAAGTAGATCGATCCAGTTACAGTGGTCGTCAGGGATATAATAAGCAATCAGGTTTTCAATGGTTTTATGTAGTCTTTCTACCCGAGCGTTGCCAGTCGGCATTCGCCCGGTAGTGAACGTTTGTTTGCACGCTAGTCGGGTAGTAATCTCCCGGAACAGTCCTGATAGGAAGGCCGCCCCCCGGTCTGTGTGCAGACGGTTTACCCGCCCATACCGACACACTATCCCGGTCAGGAAACAGTTGGCCGCGGTTTGCGCAGTGGAGTCTTTCGTGGTGAAAGCCTCCGGCCAACCTGTTAGTAGGTCTATGAAGGTCATGATATATTTTGACCCATCCCTAGCCCTCTTTAGTGGCCCGATGAAATCACACTGTACCACCTCAAAGGGTCGAGTCGGCCTCTCCCAAGACTTAGCTAAGGCCTTGAAATGTGGGGCCCGTCTCCTTAGAGAGCAGGTTTCACAGGCCTTCACATAGTCTGCTATGTCGGCGTTCATGTTTCGCCAGTAGAATCTGTCAGAGATTTTGGTAGTGAGATTACTGATACCTACATGTCCTCCAGCTAAGATATCATTATGCAACAGTCTCAGGACTCTGGGAATTAACTGTCCTGGAACTATCATTCGTGGTTTCAGCCTTACCAACTGGTCTTGGTGTTTGTTATACCTTTTGACGTTGAACCTACAAAGTACTCCTGGCGCGACCATTCCCACAAAGTCGGCTTGATCCATTATTCGCCTAGCCTCGAGGGGATCTGGTGGCAGGTCTCCGTCTTGTAGATAGTCAATTAGTTGTGCGCACTCCGCATCTTGGAGTTGCGCGTTTATCACCGTAGCCACGGAAAGCTCCCCATCTTGAATTTCAGCCTCGAACAATTCACATCCCACGGCGGGTTCATATTCCTCACCGGGGACATGTTCGTGGTGAACTCTGGACAGGTAGTCCGGTAAGAAATGGGTTGCTCCTGGCTCATAGGTGATTTCAAAATCAAAGTCTGACAGCGCCAAAGCCCACCGCCTTAGCCTAGCAGACGGGGCCTTGTAGGCACTCTGTAACAGGGGAATCAATGGTTTGTGATCGGTTACTATAGTAATCTTAGCTCCTTGTAACATATCCTCATAGTTCTTAATACTCTTAATCACCGCCAGAGCCTCCTTTTCTGTTACCGAATAGTTTAATTCGGCGTCTCGGAGAGTACATCCCCAGAAAGCAACCGGACGGTAGATTTCATCTAGTTTGTGACAAACCGCTGCACCGCACGCGGCGTCTGATGCATCTGTTAGCAGATAGAAATGCCCTCCTATATCCGGATGGATTAGTAAGGGTGGCGAGGTGAGCAGTTTCTTTAACTGTTGAAACGCTTCCTCGCAAGCCTCCGTCCACTCAAAATAGACTTCTTTCTTTAGCAGCCGATTTAATGGTTTAGCTAGATCAGCAAAATTTGGGACAAACTGACGGTAGTAGTTACACAGCCCCAGAAAGGATTTAATAGTTTTCACATTATGCGGACGGTTAAAGGCTGTAATCTTTTCTGTGGTTACCTTTTGTGTAGCCACTCCTTCCGCGTTTACTACGTGGCCAAGGAAATTGATTTCACTGCGGCACCACTCACACTTTGATGGCTTCAATTTGAGATTAGCTCTCGCCAAGGCTTGGAGAACCACCTCAACACTTGCCAGGTGTTCTTCAAATGTAGTGTCGTAGACGATTACGTCGTCTAAATATGCTAAGCATGTTCTAGGAATCAATCCCCTTAGCGCTATGGCCATTACCTTGGTAAACTGCCAAGGCGCGCCAACTAAGCCAAATGGTACACGCTTATACTGATACACACCCATCGGGGTTTCAAAAGCGGTATATTTTCTACTGTCTTCTTCGATTACACACTGATGATAGCCGCTCAACAGATCTAAAGCTGTCCACATAGTGGGTTTCTTGTAAGCCATATATAGGAAAAGCGAGCGAGCCGTGGGCATGGGGAATTTATCTTTAAAAGTGACTTGATTAAGCATGCGAAAGTCTGTACAGAGCCTAGGTTTGCCATCTTTCTTCTGCACTACCACCAGCGGGCTTCGCCAAGCCGATTCGCTGGGCTCTATGACACCTATATCTATGAGTTGCCTAACCTGTTCATCGATGATATCCATTTTCTGTGGAGAGTATCGGTATGGTCTAGAACTTATGACTCCCTGCGACTCATCCACAATGATTCTCATCGGCGCTATTTCACAGTGACCTAACTCTTCCATTGAGAACGCTAGTGCATTTCTGTTGTTATTAAGCATTTGTCTAAACCTTACCTGTTGTTCTTCGTTTAAGCACGACTCGGTTAGATCTATTTTACTTACATTTTCATCCATTTTACCTCGGGATTTCTCCTCAGAGGTTTGGCTTTCCATTTGCACTGCGTCTTTCATTACTTCTACAGAAATCCTACAGATGGACATTGGGGTCTCTGTTTTAGTTAGATAACACAAGTCTAGGAACTCTTCTATCTGATCTTGGTTTACCTCAGGCACTGCGCATTCTTCCGTAAAAGCCAACACTTCCTGGGGAGTGATTTCTTGCATTTCATCTAGCGGATTCATGACTTTGATCCACCACTGACTTCCCACCGTATTCAGGACCGGGGCAGTGACTGCTGGTGCGCAGTAAGCGACTGGCGAGTCTAATCCCAGCGGCTCTCGAGTGGTTACCGGTATGATGCATTCATTCCCCGGCGGAATTTTCACTGTTTCTTTGCTAACTATAGGGTTTCCACAAAACACTTCTATCTTTGCGCCTGGTAGAGATAAATCTGATCGAAGCACTGTTAATAAGTTTCTCCCGATTACTATTAGGTGGCATAGATCGTCCACTATGTTGAAATCATAGCAGACCACCGATCCCTGGATTGAAAACTTACATCTAATTTGTTCTAGTATTACTTGAGACGAGTTGTCTGCCAAACTGATGTTTCCCTTCGATACCTTCCATTCATCTAAAATGCATTGTTTAGGGATCTGCCGTTTACAATGGGTGGACATGAAGCAATCGCTCGCTCCTGTGTCTACTAAAGATCTAACCTCCTTCTGATCATCAAATCTTAACGTTAAGAAAAATGCTTCGTCTCCTATCTCTCTCCTAGCCGGTCCGTCCACTGCGCCTAATTCTATCGTGGAATGAACGGACCCTTCCTCTAGTTTCCCTGATTCTTTTGTTCGGTACCACTGGCTTTGCTATCTTTGTAGATCCGCGGGGGTTTTTCCCTCAACCTATTCTTCAACCACAAGCACGCTTCTGTAGAGTGACCATGCTGTTGGTGAATGATACAAAACTTACTTTCATCAAAAGGCAACCTGGGTCTCTCTACTTTCTGTTGAGTTGGCAGATTCTTTCCCTTATCTGCCTCTCTGTTCGGGGCGGTATTGGATTTAGGCTTCTGATCTGAATTTCTTTCACCTTTCTGATTTTCGTACCTATCTTTTCTCTCATAACCTTGCTGTTTAAAGTTACCACCACTCTGGGGAGTCCCGCTTTGCCCTGGCTTTGGTTTCTGGAACCATGGAGCGGCCTCCAGTCGGGCCAGCACCACTCCAAATCGTTCGGAGATGGAGTTTAGGGCCGCGGTCTCCTCTGATTCTTGGCTTCCAGCCAGTTCGCTCACTGCATTAGATATTTTAGTTCCCCCTTTGCCTTTGTCCAACGATTCTAGTCTCGTTGCACAATCCACCGCTTCGGTGAACGACTTAGGGTCCAGTATAGCTACTTGCCTGGCTACGCCCTGTTTTAATCCTTCTAAAAACACAGCTAACATCATGCTTTCACTTGCCTCTGCCTTAACTTGCTTTTGTTTCAGGACACCTGCAAATTCAATCACACTCTGGTCCTTTCCTTGTTTAAGGCCACAGAACTCTGCGTGTTTCTGCCACTTAGCTCTTCGATCGCCGAAGATCTTTGTCATTTGAGTTTCTAATTTCTCAAATGTATTCTTCTCGCTTTCAGCTAAGGCTCCTGCCCAGTCATCTGCCCGTCCCTTCAGGCCTAATAACGCCATATTCAGGAGATGGGCGTCCGACCAATCATAGATAGCTTTCAGTCGCTTCAATTCCCTGAAATACTTTTCTATCTGCTCATCCTCCTTCCCACTAAACCATGGTAATCTAATATTTGGTCCCCTTTGATGACCGTTATGGGAAGTTTCCCGCACTGGTGAGGGTACTTGGCCCCAGGCCGTGTTCAGTTGCGGGAAGATACTCCAGAGATTTGGCTGGTTCGGAGGGTTCGGAGGATTGTTCTGACCTGGTGGGCCCGGCGGACCTGGCGGTCCCGGCGGGCCGGGCGGTGGAGGCCCCGGTGGATTTGGGGGGTTATTCTGACCCGGCGGGTCCGGCGGACCTGGCGGGTTGGGTTGATTAGGTTGGTTTGGGGGAACGTTACCAGGTCCTGGTGGGTTCGCCTGGTTATTCTGGCCTGCCGGAGCTTGCTGACCCTGTTGGTCACCCACTCTACCTCGGCCTGCGTTAAGATTGGCTGCGATCGCCATCGCCTGCATTAAGTAAGGGAACATGTTTTGCTCGACCCCACCCCCTGCTGGCACGGCTCGGCCAGGCTGTTGGCCTGGTTGGCCATTCCCATCATCTTGTTGCAGTCCCCCAAGGTTTACCCCAGGATTAGGCTGCTGTATTCCCGGATTCGCACCACCATTTCCCCCTTCACCGGGTTGCTGGAGTCCCCCAGGGTTTATCCCCAGATTGGGCTGATTGGGAGGGGGATTATTAATAAGGTTTTGGGGAGGGTTGTTGAGAAGGTTTTGAGGAGGGTTGTTGAGAAGGTTTTGAGGAGGGTTAGGCCCTTGTGGGTTGGCCTGATTATCCTGGCCTCCCTGGACCTGCTGATTAAGAGGAGGAATAAGTCCTTGAGGGTTGGCCTGATCGTTCTGGCCCCCTTGAACTTGTTGATTAAGGGGAGGATTGGCCTGATTACCTTGGCCTCCTTGGGCCTGTTGATTAAGAGGAGGAATAAGTCCTTGAGGGTTGGCCTGATCGTTCTGGCCCCCTTGAACTTGTTGATTAAGGGGAGGATTGGCCTGATTACCTTGGCCTCCTTGGGCCTGTTGACCCTGTTGGTTTCCCCCTCCTCCTTGACCTGCCTGTATAGGGGCTGCCATTGCCTGCCTTATGAAAGGGTACAATATATGTTGTTGTATGGGCCCAAGGTCTATCCCGCCTCCTGCCTGCACGCCTCGGCCCGGCTGCTGGATTAGGATCTGGCCATTCCCATTGTTTTGTTGAGGTCCCCCAGGGTTCGTCCCACGGTTAGGGTGCCATGCCCCCAGATCTACACCCCCAGCTCCCCCTTCACCGGGTTGCTGGCGTTGATCTCTATCCTCTCTTTCTTCTACTAGATCCATCAAAGGAACGCCTCCTTCCGCCATATTATTTTCGTGGAGGTTTTGTATATCGTGATCGTCCCACTGTTCTTTCACAGGTATTTCCTCTACACTAATTTCGTCCTCACTTTCTAGTTTAGCTTTCTTACCTGTGTCTAAAACATCCTCGGTAATAAGTTCGTATGAAGACGAGGTTGATTTATCTTCTCTAGCTAATTTTCTATCAGGACTACCCCCTCTGACATCTGCGGCTGCTTGTTCTGTCTCGCTATTTTCTTCCTCGTACTCGTCCTCGTATTCTTCATACAATTCATGAGTTAGAGTGTTAAAATCTTGTGCTTTAAGCGTTACATTTTCTTCACTATCCTGATCGCTTAGCCTCTCTAAATCTATGTGCTTTTCGGGGCTTGAGTCTGCCCACTGCTTTAATATTTCGGCTGGATCAAAGGCCCGAGCTTCCGCTCTTTTACCAGCTTGGTCTAAGTTCGTTTCTACACCGTAAGTTAATCGATAGGGTTGTAAATTGCCTACTTTCTCGCTGTTTCCCTCTGCTTCCCTTCCCACTCCCCTATCCCCTCCCACTGTTTTTCCTTTAGCTACAGTGGAATAAGGAATGGACGCCCCCGGGTTGGGGTGAGTTGGTGTTACCAGTGGGTGACTGATAAACTCAAGTCGTTGGGGTAATGGATAGGTGAGAGAGCTCCCATCAGGTAGGATTACCGGATTTTCGGGGCGTTTTCCCCCTGATGGGCTGGAGTTATCCGCGGTGTTTTGTCGTTGTTTTAGGTTTCCTGAAGAAAATAGGTCATCTTCATTGGAAACTTCCTGTTCGCTTTCACCTCCCGCTGCGGGTAGTAAACGATAAGGAACACTTTGGTTACACCACGGATTGTTCACATCAGATTCACAGGTGGAGCGAGAGCTAGTACCAGTTTCGTGGTCCGTAGGTGGTACGTACCCTGGGTTCCAATATTGCTGATATTCCGTGAGACGGTTCTTCCCTTCAACTCGTCCCGAGTGTGTTAGGGTTTCAAGTCCTTCGTCAAGAACCGGCCTATCTTTGGACCCTAGGTGCCAGGGAAATGGTTTACCTTTGCCACGGGTTTGGTAATTTTGTGCACCTTCGGGGCAGAGCTGCTTGGGTCTGGCTGCGACCTCCTGTCTCTGTGCCTCCCCGTCTAAGGGATTACCTACCAGGTGGCGGTTTTCCACATTCCCTGTATATGATGTTGACACATCGTGTCCTGCGGGCCGCAAAGATTGAGGCTTGGGGTTAGAGGAAGCCTCAAAGTCACCGGTGGCTGACATCAAGGATGAGCAAAACGGCACAAGTCATGTTTCGGGTAATCTCCACCAAATGAACTATTGTTAATGTTTGATTTAAGACTGCGTAAGGTTCGTGTATATCCAAGTCTTCATGAGTTGTTTTTCCAGAATGCCTGAGTAATTCAGACTGCGTTTAAAGTTTGTCCGTTCACTTCCCAATAGTTCAAAAGAAATGAACGATGAGGGAGCTTCTTAATATGAAAGGGTTTTTATTCAATAAACATCTCATCCCGAGTCAAAGCCACCATGTATAAGTCTTCATCAGTCCACCTCCCATCTCCTATCAGCAATCAACCACATTTAGAACACGAGTTGCTCCAACACCTTCTAGACCATTCTAGTACTCAGCTCTATCACAATCCTATGTCCGAGGTAATGGGTATTGGTAAACTCCAGTCTGTTACACGGAGCCGATGTACTTACTCCAAGTATAACTCCTTGGCTAAACTTACTTAGCTGACATTCTCACTAAAACTAACTGCTCCCCACTTTGCAACACCTTTTATACTGGTTAACAGGTGGCGCTAGGAGCGCAAGATATTTCTTTCTGAGAGTAGACTAGAAGTAGACTTGCTAAGCCTGATCCTTGTTGGATTAGATAACATGACAATATATTAAAAGTACTAAGCCATTAGTACACATGTTTGTAATGACGCAGGCAGGACTCTTTAGGGTGTATGAGTATAACAGTTACTAGTAAACCTCCGAGCGTCATTTAGTTTTTCTCTTATTTGAGTATAAGTTCATTTCAAGATTTGTAAATAAAGTAAAAGCACTCACCTACAAATGCCTTTTTGTCCATGCCTTGATGCAAACTTATCTCCTATGATTGGATTTCGCTGAAAGTAGAAAAAGATTACCTCTTATCACTAAACTTTTCCCGAATTGCTAGATGGCCATATATAGTGAAGGCATTAATTAATAATGATAAATCAGATACGTAATTAATATTCGGTTTGATATTGAAAACATGAAACAAAAAAGAAAGAAGGAAAAGAAATTGAACCAATTCGTTACGTGGTCACAGATTTGGGCCATGATTAATTACTGTTGAATTAGTAACTCCGTCTTGGTTCCCTGTGGGAATACAGAACCCATCCAAGTGACTAAAACCTGTATTTCATATATGGTTTTGGTGCTGGCGATTTTATACTGGTTAGAGAAAATATTGCCTGAAACCATACATCCTATATACCATTCATATTTGAATTATTAAACCCTTCTTGTGGTTCATAACATGTTTATACTTAGAACAATGTTATCTTTATATACCAGAATATTGCAATAACCTTCACTCACCACGACCCGTAGGACGATGCAGACCCGTTTGAGCTCCTCATTGCCCAAGTCTTCACCTAATATCTTCACCTGCTCCACGTAGGCCGGCTCAGCCGACCTGTAATTGACCACCTTCATGTCGCCCGTGTTTAGGTTGATCACACTGCAATGGTAAAATCATAGATCAAAACTAAATCCTGATTTATGTCCACAAGGACCGAAACATGTTGATTTCTTTTTTTCTTTATTGTCCTGGCCTCTCTCGACATAGTCAGTTTTCTGAGAGGTCCAGCGTAAATTTACATTTCATTTGATTGGATTTTTCAATTTTAAAGGAAACACAACATATCTTGATTTGAACGCACAAGATGATTCTATAAAGAAACATCACTTGTCCAATAACTACTGGAGTTGAGTTTGACAAAGTTAACTTATTTGCTTTAGAATTACTCAGTGTACCTGCGTCGGAAGTGCATATACTGAACCAAATTCTCAGAATATTGAGCACTGAAGTAAAAACTGCCAATTAGATCGTTCTTATCCTCACGCTTATACGAAAGCCAACCTTATTTTGGTTACCTGTAGTATGGAGATGCCTGAGTCAGGTAGGTGCCGATAGGGGGCAGTCCGTCCACGTCCAGTCTGTGGTCCACCCTGGGATCGGCAGGGTCACAGCCTAGGGGTCAAAGGTCAACTAGTTAGAAATGGTAGGGCTGGATTTATACTATATATCTGTCTTTTTGTGTTTTTTTTATTGAACTGAAATATCATCACACTACATTGCTTTTCAAGACATCAAGATATCTTCTATAGGTGTAAAGACTAACATAATCAGTCTGCTAAGTTGGTAAGTGTTTGTACATTTATCACCCACACGGCCGAGCAGGGTCAGTGCGTATTGACTGGCTGTACGGCCCGCTCATCGTGTTCACTGTCTAGAGCATATTTAGAGCGTTTCTTTGGTGATAAAATATAGAAGGCCCTAAGGGTCGTCCGAGGGTCTCTGTACGGCCCCTTAGGGACTTATTATAATATGTCCAACAATTTCCAAGCATAGAAGTAGGCTGACCGAGACGTACAATGTACATAATGTATGGATTATTAAGACAATACGCCAGGTGCCACTAGACTCGGACTGATGGGCACGTGTATGTATATATGGTACTCAATTCTTGCTGGACAACTGATCAAATATAATATAAAACGCAGTTTATCACTCACCAAATATGAGAGGTGCTTTCCCCATCATCTTTGCCATATCTGATAGATCTAAGAACTGAAAGAAATTGACAAATTCCATTTGATAAGCATTACTAAGCACGTGATTGCCTAGTAATAGGTTAATTTTCGTTATTCGAATTACTGAGCTGTACTGCAAATCTCACTTGTATTATAATAATCGTAAAACTAAAATCTGCTCAACAATCATAATATTTCAGCACGAACCTTTAGCAAGATTATGAGTCTTTATCTGCAACAGATATCTACCATACAATAATCATCGGCCATCTGACAAAAATAATGATTAATTGGCGTGTCACTTACCTCGCTTTTGTATATTGAACCGTGGCCGAATCCACGTTCGTACGATGATTTGTTTATGATCATGGCATCCTCCATGTCATAGCCCTACAACCAGAGAAAGACGGACATTAATTGGGCGTGTATTGTACCACAGCTAAACAGGCAAAACTATGGGTTTGTACGACGGAAGTAATCCTTCATTGGTTGGTTGGTTATTTATCGCTTTACACCCTAATTTATTGCTAGGGTCATATCACAGCTTGAATCTACCCTGATATTGAATTGATATGCATCAATTTCTGAGTATAGAGGGCAAAGAAATATTTTACATCTGATCTTACTAACCGTATACGAGATGACTGCGACAACCGCATTGGTACCGAGCGGGTACTCGTCGATGTTGTAGTGGTCGTACCACTGGGTGCGGACCATGGGCGACTGAGGGGTCTGTATACGGTAGAGTTTGTTGTCTGCTCGGTGAGGGTACGCATGGAGCGGGGTGCCCATCGTCTGCTTACCCATCTGTAGGGGAATGGGGGGAAACATTAATAAATCAATTCATTTACATCTTTTCTTGTCATATGCTTTAGGCAGAATTATCACGTTGCATGGTGTTCGTTTATTCGTGGACACATCAAAGCTGAATTCTGAATGTATCAGGTTAATAAAGTTGGTAAACATTTTGGATGCACTCTGAAACGTATGGTACGTTTGCAACAATTATTATAAGAAACTAATGTTTATATGCATGCACAACCGACCAATCAGGGATGATGATATATACACTTTCCATTTCATTTGATTATCATAGAACACAAAGTGTCGTTTCTATTTCAGCTGTTACTTAATAAATATATGGAGATCCACCAGCAACCTGTCATGTATTTTTGTAAGGTCATTTGCTCGACGTCTATGCTTATTGATATTAAATAAGACCTGTACGCACCTGACACTGGTAGATGCTGCGGGGACTCTGGTTGAAGTCGGAGTAGGGCGTCAGACTGGCCAGCACGCTCAGCATCACGTCGGGGTGCAGCTCCATGTGGGTCGTCAACTAGAGGGGTTATAATAATTTATATGTAACTGGTTGTATTTGATATAGAGCCCTCAGCATGGGTCAAATATATCTTTGTCTTTTAAATATGTATATATCTATATACATCGATATTTATATACGTATATATATATATACACGCACACGCACGCACACACACACACAAAGGTATATACTTGGAAAAGTTTATATTGTGACGTGTGGCTAAATCATAGAGATACATAAGATTTTGACATGTCCTACCAGGTGCGAACTTTCATCAGTATGTTATGGATAGACAGTGAACAAGGAGTCTGATTCGCTGCACCTGTACCTTTTAACTGATCATTATTCCATTTAAAGTGAAACATTTTTACGGTACGTAGAAAACCTCTTACCCCTTCCATAGCCTCCTCTGCAGTGACACAGATCTCCATGTAGACTTGTTCAAAGGTGCCGATCATCTCTATTCGGTCCAGGGCTAGGTTGTGAACGGGCCTCATCAGTCGGGCCACGGTTGTCGCAATGAACAGTCCCGGGTACTGAGCGGCCACGCGACGTTTGGGCACAAAACAAATCTCGCACTCTGCAGGGATCTGTGATTAGAATTATCGCAGTAAATTAGTACTGTTTATTCTCTTTTTGCGAATATGTCACATTGAAGTAGCATCTTATTTGCCCTTTTCTGACTTGGAATGATACAGTTTTCTGACAATGCTGACCCTAAGCAGTTCTTAAACTTAAGTTAAAGTGATTTTAAGAAGTATGACGCTCTGATATCAGGCAGTCCACCTCTTTACCATTAACTTGTATTAATTCACTTGAACTCCTTAGCCACACCTCACGCTCTTGACATTTAAACGTCGATAGGTTTTTGACGAAAATGTGTTACATGTCATCATGTTATTTGCTATCGAATTTTTTTTTTCATTCAAATTAGTCACTCTGAAGTCTGCTCAGATATAGTTAAGTCAAACATATGCTTACATTTTCCAGGCCCAGAACTTTCATCCGCCGTAACTTGCCCACGGCTCCGGCAGCCACGGCGTCTGGTAACCAGCCAATCACACGGCCGTCCAGGAGCACGTGGTAACAGTTGGAGGCGCCCCCTGGGGGACTGTCACTGTAGTCGGCCATCCCCAGCCGGGACAGCACCTGTGAAGGTAGAGCGGAGTGTTATCAGAATATGGGAAATGAAGGGCATACATTAGCAGAATATAGACGTTGTGCAGACATGGTCATGTGACCACTTTTTGGCGCTCACCATGTGCTTCTTATGACCATGTGGCAATTACATAACGGTAGAAATAATGAATTGTATAGAACAAAAGTTGTTTATTGCAATACCATATACTTATTTTAGATACAATTACCAAAAATAGATGTTCTAGATGTTTGGGAAATGATAATTATACTAATTCTAAATTGATCATCAAGATGGCCCCTAGTCCATTTCGGGACAATGTGACGTCATGTGCACAACGTCTATAGAATCCAAGCCCTTTCTATGAAGTCATACATAGCCACTAAAGCGTCTGGACCAGAATCAATTCAGAGGCAATTTCTGATTGAAACCTAAAAAAAACTTACATTTTGTTAATCTCACAAAACAAATGACTCGAGACACTTAACTCATGGAGAACAGGTTATGACAACCACGAATGAAATCCCTTTTTGTCTTGTATCTTTTAATATATACCTGGGAGTTCCGAGAATCTACATAGAACGTTTTTCAATATCTGTGTCAATTTAGCATACTCATACGAGGATGTAAGTCAGGTTTAATGAAAAAATCTGAAATGGCAAGATAAAATCTGAAAGAGCTCGAAATGCTTTAAAACGTGATGTACCGGTAAGCATCAAATCTTCAAACTTATCATTACAGGTGTTGAAGCGAAAAAATAAATCTGTTATTAGACAAAAAAAATTGAAAACGTGCATCCCTGCATATATGTTTGACAAAACTGTTAGCCAGTCACTTATAATCTCACCTTCTGGAATTGTGAAGTCCTGTATACAGTGTTGACGATCTGACACAGCCCGGAGAGGTGGTTGAGGAGGCCGCACGGGGAGCCATCGGGGGTGTGTACGGGACAGATGAAACCTGAAAGGTCGGCCAAGGATTAGCTACTTAACACCAAATTCAAATACCTATCTTACTCATCGCAAATTTACAAGTTTATCAACGATCTATTAGATCACTTACTTGTATAGATTATACAGGTATTATTACTTTTTTGTCTAAAATTTGAAGGCAGGTGTGAGGGGGAATACCGATATTTTTAGGAGTAAATTCTAGCATTCTCAAGTGTACATTTAATACTTTGGCTGGGTCTTTCACTAAACACATATGTACAATTTTAGAGTTCCACAAAACTATCTACGCCGCTGTACACACACCAGTCCCCAAGAAGTTGGGTACGGATGGCACCGAGGAAGACTCTCTTCCCTTTAAAACTATAAAAATGTAAATTTTAAGACAAACAAACTTTGTTTTACTTTGACTTTAGTCTTACCCCAGGCCTCTGGCAGCAGTTTGCGGACGGCTGTCGTCCTCATCTCAGAGAAGTAGGCTCCTCGGTGAAGGGCGCGAAAATGGGACAGGTAACGGAAAAAGTTGAGCTTGTCTGCCACGATGCACAGACCCGTAGCCTGCAAGTTCGAAACGATTCTAAATCTTTACCATAGGTCCTTCTATATGAATCCAGTTTCGTTCATAATGCAGTACTATTTGACAATTTCATTTCTCAACCGTCTTTTGTTCTGTAGTAAGTGGTTATGATTTTGTATTAACCTAATTTCTTGATATATCAATGTAATCGAAACCCACTCATGTCCTAGGAAGACAGGACTTCACCAACAGTATACAGAGTTTGTAATAAACAGTAGTCGGTTAGCTGGCAATGTTCAATTAGAGTTAATGATTTGGGGTATTACAATAACATACACTTGGCTGGCGATAGTTTTGCGCATAAAAAAATATTTTAATCCTGGTGGTTGATTAACGGATATATAGCAGGGCTGGGAACTATTTCTTCAAGTTAAAACAGTCCACCGTACCTGCATGAGGCCGAGCCCAGTCTTTGAGATGAGGTTCCCTGTGGCCAGCAGGTAGGACATGGCGTGGGAGATGTTCTGTGTGTACCTCCACAACACGTTGATCTGACCTGAGTGGGAAGAAAACATTTTGTTACAAAAATCTATGTTATTATTTCTGATTAGCTTATAGAATATGAAAGCAGCGGGAGGCTTATACACATTTCGTTAACAACTAAATTGTAAACATGAACTGAAAAAGACAGTTATATAAGTTATGGTAGATGTTATTGTAATGTTAATCAACTTATGTTTTCTTTAAGGTTTTAATCAAATCATTTAATGAGGGATTAATCTTACTCATGTCGAGGTTAAATGTAGACCCTCTATCAGTGGCCTTTTTCTCGATAACTGATCTGAAAGACTGCAACCATCCTTCAAGTTTCTCCTGAAAACGAAAAAAGAATTGTTTGAAAATTGCTTGTTGTGAGATGTTACAATCCACATTAGCCATCGCCTTAACTTAACAAGTTGGCCGATTGAGGAGATTGAAGAGATGGATCATTTGATTAAATGAGAATTTCGCCCATTGGAATTAAATGTAGGACGCTCAGGAGAGATATTAATGATTCAAATATTTTGATGGTAGGTCCGAAAAAATGACACTATAGTGACAATTCAGCAAAAACACTTATTGACAGTGTGACGCCTATGTTTCAACATTGAGAGGTAATGATTCTGACACTGACAGTAACTTAGGCCTAGATATCTATTATTTTTTAGATAAGATATTTTGATGGTAGGTAGGGAAAAGTGACACTATAGTGACAAATTCACAAATCATTTAATCTTTGAATCATTTGAATCTTAAATCTATAAAACATGGTCTCAAAATATTTGAATTGCTAACCTGTCTAGGCCTAAAATGATCAAACCACGTGATGTATAAGAGCCTAAGATATCCTATTAAAACATAGATATTGACATTATGTGCATTTTCATCAGCCTGAGAGGGGTAAAAATAATTATTTTTCAGATTGCCATTTTCCGACCAAACACCATAGTTGCTTTGCTTTGACATCTAGCCCTTAGGCCAAAGAATGGACCATCTGTAAAATATTATTGCAAACGTATCTAGGCCTAAAATAATCAAACCATATGATATATAGGACTATGAGATATAGGAGAACATAGATATATACATGGATTTTATTTTGATAGGCGTAATAAGGTCTAAATAATTATTTTTCAAATTGTCAATGTCCGACCAATGCGCGTTAGGCCTCTAGGCTCTAGCCGAGTTTAGGCTAAGACTGTAGATCTAACCATCTGAAAAATATTATTGCAAGCGTTTCCAGGCCAAAAATGATCAAAGTATATGATATGTAGGACCCTCACACATATGAGACCATAGATATAAACATGAATTTTATTGTGATAGGCCTAATATGGTCTAAATAATTATTTTTGAGATTGCCAGTGTCGAAGGGCTGAGAGGCTGAGTCCAGCAGCCTGTATCATTTGAACTGCTGGAAAAGATATATGTACCCACCTGTACAGCCTGAGTCCTGAATGCTTCCGAATGGGTATATCCTCCACAATTGATCACAATTAGATATTTTGTCCAAATGTCATCCTGGTTTCCTGAGTTCAATGTATCGGAGCAGGGATTGCCAGACATAACGGCCCCTCCGTGAAACGGCCCCGACCTGACGGCCCCTAGCTATGACGGGACTCACTGCAGTGGGTGCCGTGAAGGCCCTCCAGCACCTACACAGCACTGACTGCTTTAACATGCTGGTGGAAAGATTCATTCCTGAGATTGACATTGTGACAGATTCCAGATTGACAGTGTGTCACGGAAAGTGCTAACCTCGGCCTCGATAATGCTACTTCTGGAGGGGGGTTTCGAAATAGGCAAGTGCGAAATTGTATTTGTAAAGAACATGAAAGAACCTGCATCAGGTCGGGCCCGTACCTATCTCCCGGTGTGAACCCTTGCACCTCCCGGGGGGATATGCGTTGTATGCGTTTAAGGGGGTCCAGACGTCCAAAATATATATCTTGAAAGCATCATGAAGCGCTGTAATCCAGGTGAAAATGCGGCGAAAGAGGAGCCCCCCTCCGAAACGTCCGACCGGGACACTTGCACCCGGCCGGTGTGAGGTCTGACCTGGACTGTTCACCGGGTCGCTGCGACGGAATACCAAGAAAATAGTGCGATGCATTTACGCGTTTAGACGCGTTATTTCGCATTATTTGTGATTCTAGGACCATGAGATACTTATCTATGTATCCAAATTTATCTGTGTATACCAGTAACTAAAGTTAAATCGACCGTTTTCATGGTGAAATAGGCATGCAAATTTGATGAATATTCAGAGATTGACCCATATCCCTTCTTCTCGGATCGAAAACGAGGCTGGTGGGCGTAACTTGACCCGGTTAACGCGGTGTCGGGTGACGATCGGATTTCTGGTCTTATTTGGTCAGATATCGATGTAAATGATCAATTGATGGTCTTATGGGACCTCAAATATCATGTACTATCCATATGAGATAGGAAATCGATCAATTCTATCGGATTATATATGTTTTCTGATATGAGTACGGCCATCACCTGTCACGTGACGAGCGGGTCTGCAGGTTTTCGGCGGTTTTGCGAGGTTATGCAGTCGCATTTTGCCAATGGCGGGTCACACCACGACCGTTTTACCGGAAATATCGGTAAATAAGACATGGGTAGCTGGTCCCCCCAATCATAGAAACATAGAGAAGATGGTATGAAAGGTAGGCTGGCACCAGTATTATGGTAATTTTTTGTCTGTTCCCGGCATGTCTGAAAACGACCACCCATTCTAGTTTACTGCTTGTCGTCCTACAGGAAAGTCCGAGCGCTGTCCTTTAGAGAATTTCGCCTGATACGCTTTGGTTTGCTTTCATACTCCTTTGATCGCTTTGGTTTCCAATGGCGAAAAATAACAGCATGAAAGGACTCTAAAGAACATAACACTCATTTGATTTTAACATCTCAACGCTTCCGCAATGTATGAACTAATATATCTACTTTGCCTTTTTTTTAATTTTTTTTTTCTTCTTTTAGAAACCTTTCTTAGTACTGGACCAATGAATTAAAGGTGACTGTTACTGTGTAATATACAATTGTAAATATATATTCTATATTTATACTATTTTCAAACGAAATTCATGAAGCAAAAACTCACCTTGAGCACCATGAGGTAGAGATGTCCCCCGAGGAGGGCCTCCTGAAACATCGGGTTGTCGGCGCTCTCCGCCGCGCACCCGCCTTTGGCAAACACATACAGCTTCCGTGTCATGTAGCTGGAAGGGGAGAAGGGCTTCATTACTCACATCGCTACCATAAATATGGTTATCTTTAGAATAGCTATTTAGAACACAATTTATAAAATGTACTTTACATTTAAGTATTTTCTCGCAAAAGACAAAACAATGTACATGTACTTCGACACACGTGAAAGACGTGATGGGCAAAAACATTAAATTTATGGCACTTGTCTTGTTTTGTGATATTTTTTTCTTTTGATACATTATACTAGTGAACATGACAATCAACTTAAAGGTTTAACAAGCTAAGCGGTCACGGCTCTATAGAGCTGTAGAGCACAGCTCCAAAAATAGGCGATCGCAGTATATGACCATGGTAACAAATGTCACTGTCGCGATCGTAGATGCCCCTGTAGATCATATATGGCGATGACAGGAGTGAGCCAGCACTGACACAGTAGTTATTGGGATTCAATTCCCAGTTGGTGCTAGGCTCACTAAAGGACGAGGTATAGCAAAAATATTAGTATTCGGTCTGAATGTCCTTCATTATCCCTGAAAGGGGAGTCTTTGGGTGATGACCACCAGTGTAACTGCAAGCATAACCACAAGCATAACGAAAGCATAACTGAAAGCGTAATGTCCTTCACCGAAAGCGTCGCCGGAAGCGTCGCCGGAAGCGCCACCATAGGCCTCCATAAAAATAAGCAACCACCGGGAGCGTCGCCAGGAGCGTCGCCGGGAGCGTCGCCGGAAGCGTCGCCGGAAGCATCGCCGGAAGCGTCGCCAGAAGCGCCGCCGGAACCGTCGCCGGAACCGTCGCCGGAACCGTCGCCGGAAGCATCGCCGGAAGCGTCGCCGGAACCGTCGCCGGAAGCGCCACCATAGGCCTCCAAGCGTGGCCTCCAAGCGTGGCCTCCAAGCGTCGCCGGAAGCGCCACCATAGGCCTCCAAGCGTCGCCTCCAAGCGTCGCCTCCAAGCGTCGCCGGAAGCGCCACCATAGGCCTCCAAGCGTCGCCTCCAAGCGTCGCCTCCAAGCGTCGCCTCCAAGTGTCGCCTCCAAGCGTCGCCGGAAGCGTCGCCAGAAGCGTCGCCGGAAGCTTCGCCGGAAGCGTAAGTGTAGGCCTCCTTTGATGCCTTGCTTACACTACATTTATATCATTATATCTTTGCATAGCGCAAGGCATCAAAAAGTGTCGCCGGAAGCGTCGCCGGAAGCGCCACCATAGGCCTCCATAATAATAAGCAACCACCGGGAGCGTCGCCGGAAGCGTCGCCGGGAGCATCGCCGGAAGCGTCGCCGGGAGCGTCGCCGGAAGCGTCGCCGGAAGCGTCGCCGGAAGCGTCGCCGGAAGCGTCGCCGGAAGCGTCGCCGGAAGCGCCACCATAGGCCTCCAAGCGTGGCCTCCAAGCGTGGCCTCCAAGCGTGGCCGGAAGCGCCGCCGGAAGCGCCACCATAGGCCTCCAAGCGTCGCCTCCAAGCGTCGCCGGAAGCGTCGCCGGAAGCGTCGCCGGAAGCGTCGCCGGAAACGTCGCCGGAAGCGTCGCCGGAAGCGTCGCCGGAAGCGTCGCCGGAAGCGTAAGTGTAGGCCTCCTTTGATGCCTTGCTTACACTACATTTATATCATTATATCTTTGCATAGCGCAAGGCATCAAAAAGGGTTGAATGAGTCTCCAATAAATAATTGTCAATCAACAAACAACCCCCAGTGCAGAGCCCTACATTTCCCCCGGTGATGCAAGACCACAATCAGAAATCCTACCACATTGCCTCCCACAATCCATTGGGAACTATTCTGTGTGGCTGCCCCACCCACCAGTGAAAAATCCAACATTTCACCCACTGATGCAATACCACCATCCAAGATCCCTACACATTGCCTCCCAGCATGCTGTAGTCAGTACAACACTTTCTGTGCCCAACTTTCTGTGCCTATTTCTCAGCAATGACTCACACCATACCTTATTGGCTCTATTACAGGTTACACTTCACCATTATCAATACATATCACCCAAAAAAAGTAAAATCTACTGATAATGCCAATCCGAGATACACTTACAAACTTTCTCTTTTTTCAGCATGCAATCTGCTGATATCCAGCCTAGAACAAACACCACCCCCCTCCATTAGTCACCACCAGTCTGTGGCCGCCGGCACCAAGCTGACCTCATCCCAAAATAAAGGTGACTCAGACCTCACGCTCCTCCCCATTACAAAAGAAAGGCGATCACTTACAGTGATCGCCTATCTAATTATGTCATAAAATTGAAATAGGGCTTACATGAGTGTGTTGAATTTTTCCTTGTTATTCGTTTCGTGGATACAAACACATTGTCTGAAAAAGCGAATCAAATACAGGCTTTAATGATAAAGTACGACAATTATAATCTTAAATATGACATGGTATGCGTAGAAAAGAAATGCATATATACCAGCATTACAAGTCTAGACACCTTAAGTTCGCAAAGCGGCATGATCATTTGGTTTAAAGTAGACATGTAAAGTAGACATGTAAAAGATAAGTCTTAGAGAGTCGATATGGAACAAACGTGTTTTAGGGACATTGACATGCGACATGGCAATTTCTTAAATTCGAAAGGTGACACCCTTTCCTGATTCTGCTAATAAATTTGTGGTATGCCTATTTGAGAAATCTTCTAAGTCTCACTCAATAAACAGTCGTTGCTGCTGTTGACACAAGATAAGAAGGCCGGGACAAGTGCAATTTGATAATATTGAACAAATGATGCCCAAATCACGACCTCTTCATCCTGATAATACCTGACCAAACAGCATATTAGATATATATGTCAAAATGAACAATAACGATTATTCTGTAACGTGCAGCAAAACCTGTTACACCGATTCTTATACTATAATGATTATGCCCTGCAATATTAGGCTTCATTTGTTCAAAGCTTTCATTGTTCCAAGCCAGAAATTATTAGGAACATTTTAAAATAAAACCTTTAAATCAGCTTATGTATATGACGCCCTTGTGTAGGAAAGAGCAGGCCGGGACAAGTGCAATTTGAGACATTATAACAAAACGTGCACAAATCACGACCTTCCCTTTCAAACAAATACAGCACAGGAGCACATTGAATGAATTCCAGTATAGGCATCGATGCCTCCCTGTCGTCCATAAAAGCCGTCAAAACTATCACATTTGTTGATTTTTTACGTCGAGGATGCAATCATCGTCGCAAGCAGGCCGGGATAAGTGCAATTTGAGATAACAAACCAAACAAAGTGCACAAATCAAGACCTCCCTGTTCCGACAACATACACACATTTTTTATTCAAATGGTTGCACCTACTACAGGACACAGTACTCTCTTCTATTGGTCAACGATAGCCTGAAGTCTATAGTGTCAACACGAGCAGGCCGGGACAAGTGCAATTTGAGGAAACTGAACATAATTTGCACAAGTTACGACCTCCACATCTTGGCAGCAATCGAATGACGTGAGGTGAAGAAAACGTCTTATATTGTTTCTTTTCGATAACTGGTACCTCAAGTTTCTTCCGGGAGCACAGAAAAGACTTGGAGTAGCCAATGTTGAGTCAAACAGGCCGGGACAAGTGCAATTTGATACTAGAAAACAAATAATGCACAAGGCACGACCTCTCTGCCACAATGACTTTAACATGGCCGCTGCAGTCGAATGCTGGCCCTCTTATCTTATGTGCAAGTTCAGAATCTTTTGTTCTGTATTTCCTGCCATTTTAAAAGATGTAAACGTTGTTTTCCCTGAAGATACAAGGACAAGCAGGCCGGGACAAGTGCAATTTGAGGGAAATCTAACAAACTCTGCACAAGTCACGACCTCCCCGCCCTAACAACAATCAACGTGATTAGATTACCATTATCCAAAATATGTAGTCATTCTCTTCTCTATATTTCTATGAAAAAAAGGTTTTTTCCCCTGTAAACTATACATTCAAAGAAGAATATTGTTCTGCTTCTTTTTTAACATCACAATTTCAAACTTTTCTTCACACACCATCTGAAAAAAATATTCCAAATCATGCGATTAGTTTGTTTCAAGCAACAACAAAAAGTAAAAATAAAATTCCTTTGCAAAGATTATGAAAGGTCTATCTATCATCATACCACATAAGCAGGGTTCGAAATTAACTTTTCTGGCTGTCAGTGTCAGCCCGGACATACTACAATGTATTACAGGTGTAAACAAGAAACGCATGAAGGTAGATCGTAAACGATCTAGTGTGAAAAAAATGCAAGAACAAGAATTCTGAAATGTAGAAGGGAATATGTACAAGAAGTCTCCGAATGAGGGATTTCAGTGAACCTATCCATATAAAGATCAAGGAGCGGCACCTACAACTTCCAAATGTGTGCGCGGGATTCACACGCCACTCCCTTACCATTAGGGAGGTTTATATATCGGTCCCGTGAACGTGAACGTCTATGTGAACGTGGGGTGTGGGTCACGTTCACCTGATGCACAAAAAAGAGGTTTAGATCCTACAAGTAACACGTGTCCAACGTACTATATTTGTGCAATTAAATATCTACTTAGGGATCATAATTATTATAGCCAATCCCATGTATGTTAGTAGTATTTGATTTAGATACATGAATGAATTATGTTGTTTGCATATGTTTGCACTCATTTAACACTATAAAGTGCCATGAACATGATATTCAAAAATATGTTGCACACATATATAAGCCCCTGTGAAGCTAAATATATATATGGTTCTGTAGTGGACAGGGAGGGCCTGTGGCACCTGGACACACTTGACTATGCCTGTCTGCCAACCTGTAACACTGGGGAATGGTCACCTGTGACATCCACTCCATGTTGTAACCTTTTGTACATTCAATTAAATCCATTTTAAAACTTTAAATCTAATGTAATGCAATGTGATTATGTCAGCAAATGGTATGCCAAATTCATTTGACTGTTTAATTTCAAATACGTATATATTGCAGACATAGGGAGTGAGGCACGTGAGGAGGGGTGGCTCTAAGTCGAGCAGTGTGGTCAAACACCTGTATTGGTCCCTGTGGTGGTGATTCCCCCTCATTTATTTCAGTTTGGCACAGTGCCAGGCGTTTGTTGAGGTCCTTCAGGTGTTGGGGCCTAAACTCTTATTATAGGCCCTTATCTGAGGGCCCTCTGACCTGAGTGGGGTCTTTCCTTGATCCTGGTCTATTTGGGGATCCAATGATGTCACACGTACAAGTCGGCGTTCACGGGACCAATATCTAAACTGCCCTACTACCTCAGACCCCCCCCCCCCCCCCTCTTCAACTCACCAGTGCAGTGATCAGCCCGCCCGTGCTCCACCTGTCAATCATACCTCTTACCCCTTTTACTTCTAATAATACAACCACCACCAGTGACCAATGAGAAGTGAGGTCGTGACTGGGCTTGTCGTAAAGGGGTTCGGTCCAATATTAGTCCTTTCATGACCTAAGTACCTCTTGCATAATAGTTAGTACCTGGCAGGCTTGGATGGTACTACAGTCTAGCCCAACACGTGCTGTGGGAGGGGTCTGTGACGTCAGACTTTAGTGGAGATTGCGTTGGGGACTGGAATGGGGAAGGGTGGAGGGGAGAGGCCCGCCCAGTCCGCCCCTGACGGCACCTGGTGCTGTCGGGCACGACCCGACCCGACCACTAACTGCTTCAAATTGCCCCACCTACTTCAAAAGCCAATTTCACCCCTGACCACTACTGAAACTACTCAGGCTTGAAGGTGGCGACTGAACACAGCTAACAACTACACAACTTTCCGTTATACACTCAAAGGAATACAAAGGATCGACGTTCGACCCTTATTAGTGAAAAAAATGTTAACCATTTACGCAACCAACAAGAACAAGCACAAGCATCATTACAAGTTTTGCAGAATGCTGCGATTAGAACCAGCTTAAATATACAGGATCCGCAAGAAATGCACACGACTGATCTACATATTACCACCAATATTCATAAACTGGACTACAGAAGAAATGTACAACTCCTGATCTGTATCTGGGAAAGTATACAACAAGGACTAACAAATATTTCTGAAAGACCTGAAGGTCCAAAAACTAGAACACAGGATGGTTTGACATTATTGCTACCAATACCGAGACTTAAATTTATTAGAAAGACCCCTTTTTACCTAGGGAGTCTGATGTGGAACACGCTGGATATAGATATTAGGAAATTAAAAGACAAAAGGTTGTTTAAAAATAAAATCAAAGAACTACTGGATAAAGATTTGATACAAACTGTTTTCCCTGTTGCCTAGAAACTGTAATAAATCGAATACTCTTTACCATTTGTAACAGGAATGCCAAATATCTTTATCACTTACATGATTCTAGAATAGCCTGGTCTCTGTAACGTAACAACGTTAAATCAAGTGCTGAATCATTGTATATTTCATCTCATCTCATACCATTTCACCAGTAAGAGGTAATGCCATGACGGTGATATTTCCCCACTTCTGTATCTGATCACAACTATGTATGATAATAACAAGTTTTTATATGTATTCTATTAAATCCGACAAGTTTACCATATACCCCTTACCAGATGTTACTGGAAGCCGAGGGAGAACAGGCCTTGGTCTGAGAAGTTTTCAGTCTAAATAAAATGTTTCAAAAAAAAAAAAAAAAAAATACATCAATACAAATCCATTTTTTTCACTAAAAATCGGGGCTGATTTTGATGTGATTTTCTCAAAATTTGTCAGCCCTAATTCAAAACAATCAGCCTGGGGCTGACGGGCTGACGTTAATTTCGAACCCTGCATAAGTGCAGATTAACTTTGGCATCTGAAATAATACTTTTCGAGTAATGTATGGCACAAGCAAAGTCTTGTTTTCTTTACCTGAGGAGAAACTCGGAGACCTGGATGTCGGTGTACCACTCCGGGAGGTTAACCTTGATGCGGAACCGCTCCCCGATGTACTTCAGGACCAACGACCGGGACGCGAGACCCTCTGCCCGGGCCAGCCGCAGCATGTCGGTCACACATCTGGGGGAGAGAGCAATGCATTGATGCAAGGATTAACATTAAATTTTGAAAATTATTTTAATCCCCGTTCAGGAAAAGCTGAGGGTTTTCACAATTCCGGGTGGAGAGGAAAAATGTGCTATAAAGCTACGTTGGGTGTGTTTAGAAAATGACAAATGTTTTGATTTAAAAAGAACCTATTAGGATTCTGCAGACCTATCAGGCAGTCACGGCATGGTTCGGTCATGACCGAACCACTGGTCATGCGTCTTTCCCGGAACAAAAGTCAGTTTATACTGCCTGGATCAGTATGTCCGAAATATTTAAATGAGCTACTGATATAATACTGATTATACACTGATTTCTACTGCCACCTCATTTAAATATTTCGGACATACTGATTGACCACTGCTCAGCCACTGTATTTCCACTGATTTTCCACTGAACTACTACTGCAAACTCACACTGATTCTCCACTCAGTATACACTGATTCCCCACTGACTTTTGTTCCGGGTTGATCCAATCAGCCACCAAGGAAATTGTCACATAGGCACTGTGAATATATTGTCCACTACCGGGCTAATGGTCAAATATTTGCAATAGCTCGGATCAAAGTTTCGCTTGCCCATATAAAATTATTATTTACCATTTCTTAAACTTTGACAGGTCCACCGGGCTAGCTGGTAACGAATTCCACTAGTCTGGTTGGATCTTTACTAGTACATCACTACATGGTGCTACTAACTCTGTTATCGTTAAGGAAAATTCCTGTATAGACTATGATAGTGTCCACAAACCCTTTATAAAACGAGTCGTCTTCCTTTCCTTTGATGAGTTCGTCAAAAATGTGTTGATCGGGGACATCTAATAAAGCCTGGGGGGAAAAACGCAAAAATACATAATTATTCTTTTGTACTAGCCAAAAGCACAATGAAATAATTCAACATACACATAACTTATGTCTAGGGTACTGGCATTGATTTGTACAATATTAAAACATGGTAAAGAAATACTTTTACGATCTATACATCATTATTCAGAATGTCAATAACTGAATAAGATTTTTCCTTTCCAATATCTCATTTTATACCCTATTGACCTACCTTGAGGATGATAACTACTGGGACGAAGAACTGTTCCTTGTTATATGTGAAACTTAAGTTACAGGTTCCGTTGTTCAAGTAATGCAGGACAATAGTCTGAAAAAGAGTAGAATCTGAATTAGAAACACATAATAATTCACTTTAAAAGATACACCACACAGAAGACATCGTTGTCGAGAATGTGCGAGCCTAATTCCAAACTATAACATCGTTTGATACAATTTAACACATTTATTTTCATACACATATCAAGTTGCTATTAACAGAGACAATCCCCTAAGTTCGCTCAAAAAAGATTCTATATACTATACAAGAAATGGGATGACTACATAATACTGCTTTAATTTTTTATTGCCCTTATGTTCTGTGTGCTTGGACTGGTTGTGGTTTTATCAAACTAGCAGTAGACAATCCCCTAAGTTCGCTCAAAAAAGATTCTATATACTATACAAGAAATGGGATGACTACATAATACTGCTTTAATTTTTTATTGCCCTTATGTTCTGTGTGCTTGGACTGGTTGTGGTTTTATCAAACTAGCAGTAGAGACCACATAGAAATCATGATCAGATTTCGTAGGTCATTTATCTTATGCATTCTCATTTCTAATTCAACCAGATCAAAACACATCAAACCGTAAAGATAGTTTAAAACTTAAATACACGTAAATACTCACTGAGGCTGACTGGTCTGAAGCCACACACCGCATGGTGACACCAAACTCTGTGTAGGCAGGACCACGGTTCTTCCATGAAGGTCGAATTAAGGCTGTCGGCTGGTCAAAAGAACACAAGCATGAATTGAAAATCTGCTCCTATAATATGTTAACAAAACTGTCAAGCTACAAAATAGAATTTCAGTTTTTTTGGTACAGTCAAAAACTATCAAGATCTAGATAGGACAGAACCAAAAATCCAAAACACGAATTGACATTTTTTGTTTACAAAAAAAACTAAAAGTTCCTATGTATCCAGTTTATTTTGCAAGCAGACCAACATTTTCTCTAAGTATTTGACCATGAACTGCTCACGTAGTTGCGGCGTGGGTTGACGAGCATCCTGATGAGTTTCTCGTTACCGTTGACGATGAAGTAGCCGCCCATCTCCTCGGGCTCTTCCCCGTGAGACACGAGCTGGGCCGGACTCAGCCCAGACAGGTTACACACCGCGGACTGAACATACAAAATATTAAAGCGTGAAACTTTCTGTGTTCAGTGAATCAATGGAGTCCCTACCAGGGAACCTTATTTCAAGCTTTAAAAGCCGTATTTCTGAGGGACGTTATCCATTAGACATAATGGCACACAACTGTCAAGGTGGAAATTGTTAGTCTCTAGGAAGTCCAATGCGGCATTTCTAATTGTGAATGGCTGGAGCATCCCTGCCCTATGGTGCATAAATGATTTGATACAATATATGGAGCAATTATTTACTTTCAAATACTCGTTACACATGGGCAATGTCAACCTATGGCTCTATCGATTTATAAAATTTCCTTGTCACATGAAATTTATTTCTACAGGTCTTGAAAGGTGGCTTTTGATGAACTTACTTTCAATCCTTCAACTACATCAGAGAGACTTCTGCAAATTCAGGATTTTTACTGATTACATGTAGTATGCCAATCACTCGACCTACAGAACACCTTGGTAAACTTACCTTGACCATGATAGGGATCTCAGCGAGTTGTCGATCCACTTGTCCAATCACCCGACCGTCAACGCTCCATTGAAGGCCCACCGTCAACTTCCCTTTGTATGTTGTCCCTCGCTCACGACACTATAGTGTTAAAATAACATCTTTAAATTACAAACGTGCTCTTTTTATCATTTATCACAGTTCATGGTTGCTTTGTCTAGTGGTGTTTAGAATAGAAATGGTCGGTCTTCATCTGAGAAGCCATCTCAGAATGATGAAAAAGAAGAGGTAGAAAATTGCTTTACTACTAATATTTTGGAAGAACTTGGGCGGGAATGAACTTTAGGAATAGTCCAGATCAATTATTTGCATTTCAATGGCTTAAAACCAAGGCAAGAACACTTTCATATTGGTGTCTGAGTGATGTAATGAAAAAAAATAGCCCAAGTTATCAGAAATTTACAAAAAGGAGGAAATCCTACCAAAGTAGGTAAAATGGATATCCCTGGTTAAAGACTCTTACCTCGGCCGGGTACACCTGGCGACGCAGACAGTGCGTGTTCTTGGGTGCGATTGTAGGAGCACTGATAGATGCTGCCTGAAACGAGAAAAAAGAAGTGTAACAGTATTGAATCATATTAGAGTCAACGTTAACGAATGGTCATTAAGATAAATATGTGATAGGGCTAGGGCCGCACATTGCACATATCAGACGTTAAAACACAAATACAAAAACTCCTTATTGGAAAACATGTTCATCTTATTTTCTGAAACTCAAATAACTCTGGAAATATGGTAGATAAGTCTGACCATCGTTAGCAGTAATGCATGAAAACTAGGTTAAACCACAGTAGAATTGTATAAGGAGATGGTAATATTTCCATTTGTTTGTAAATAAATGCCATTTTGGGGGATCTGCATTGTTTACATTGAGACAACTTTTTTTAAACGATGTTGTGCCAGTTTTCATGGTATAAATGTAACTATAGACCGAAGTTAGGCTCATGGAATGTATTTACAGTTATGTGAGTTTAGAAATGACATCATATATTGCTTTTTGTTTCCTTTGATAAGCAACCTTAGTACCAAATTGTGCTACAATGCAAATACTTACCACAACTGAAAGCGCCACCCTTTGCCCCGAAGGTAAAGCAAATTCCACTGGCAACATGTTCTACGGGGGAGGGAACAAAACATAAATTATATGGTTACAAATAGATCTTCTGACGTAAATAAGTTTTCAGAACATAAGTGTTAGGAGACTGCAGGTATCAAATTCGTCCAATGTTTACTGTCTGGCTACATGATAGTCCTTTCTACATGTAAACGTACAATAAACTTTTGAGCCACAATTTGTATTCATTCAATAATTTCTTGAAAGTTCTGGTAATAAATAAAGTAATTCCAATCATTACTTCTTTACCAATGAGTGCTCCAAATTCAAAGTTTTTCAAGCAATTTCAAACTTTGCCCCCGGTAGATATTAATATTGATATCAATTTGTTTTTATGTAGCTGTCAGTATGTCTAGATAATAGTGAGAGTGTACCTGGACTGCCTGTGGGAGGCCTTGTGACAGCATGTAGTTAAAGGAATCCACGTGGGGCTTAGCGATGTTCTGCAGCACCTGTTACAAAATAAGTCATGGGAATTATACACTCATACGGGAAACTACGCCACCTGGTCGGTGGAATTTTCTTTTCTTTCTAAAAAAAATGTTTATGGTAAAATGATAACTCTTGAAGAGAAAAACAAAATTAAGACAAAGGAAAATAAATTCTTTCTTTTTTCTTTCTTTTTTTTAAGTTTATTTTAAAAAGTAAAATCAAGTCCGGTGCTTCATTCCATTCATCAACTATTGGAACAAACATAAAAAACTCAAGCCTTAGGAAATGGCTTGAAATTTTCACCTGTTTAGTAATCAAAACCAAAGTAAAGCGTAGTGTTAAATTGTGATGAGAAATATATATGATTGTGGGCAAAAAAACGACTTTAGATCTATATTATGTTTGCTCAAGAAAAATTTTAGTGAAGTCCACAAGCACTGCTTGAGTGAGCCTGGGCAGCCTACTGCAACAAGTGAAACCCTCCCTCCCTCATTTTCTGTTAAATAATTTAAAGACGGCCAATTGTACATACACGCCACTATGAAAATGAAATAAATATTGATCGATATCAGTTAGTTTGGGTTGAAATGAGAGGGCATATAAAGCAAACGGTCATATAAGGGCATATAAAGCAACGTTTTTTTCCACTGGCACTGGCAGTCCCTGTGGTCCAGTGGCAGTGTGGTCCTGTGGAAGTTACTTTCTTACATTTTTTGCAACTTGGCTTCAGTTCACACAATTGGGTTACAATATTGTTATATGAATAGCTTGATCAGTTTTATTGCCACTTTGTGATCTAGTTATAAACTTTTCAACTTTGCACGCAAGTTTAAGATGCCAAGACAAGTTATTGGCTTTTTCAAAGTCAAATCAAGATCGAGACAAATTTTTTGCAGGTGAGCGATAATAGATTTTGTCAGGCGACTTACAAACTCGTTTCTTTTGAAGTAGAAAGCGTTTTTGGGCGATATATTTAACAATTACTTATGTCAACAGTATTCATACTACCTCATTTTGTTCATCTGGGGGCTTGCCATAATCTTGGCGCTTCAAATATTTGTAATTCATCTCCGCGCTTTTCGCGACCATGTGGGTTGCGAAGGATCTGGTACCGGTTACAACGCACCGAGAGTTAAGCCGGCGAATATTTTGCCGTTTTTGCACGGAACTTCCGGTAAAAATAAACCGGCGTGGCAGGCCGTTCGTTCAACCCATCTATTCCACAATTTTACCCCTTCTTTCGTGTAATTAGTTTATTATAACAATGATCTTGGCTCAGTGATCACCCAGACAAAATATTCATAAGTTAGAGATCCCACTTTGTTGAATCTTTTGCAAAATGAGTGGCGAAATTCCAGTTTCGCATCTGACGTTCAACGAAGAAGTAAACAGACACCTGAGAGAAGAGTGGTGCAACGAGCAGGTAGGTTTGACCTTCCATAATTTTCCTTCAGTTTTTTAATGGTTATGGATAAACCCCTTTATCATAACAGACAGGTCAGGTAAATACATATACATGATTGATAATCATAATGTCTTTTATCTAAGACTAAGGGCAACTGGGCAGTAGATGGATGTCAATTATAACTTATGAGGAAGCTCAGAAATTTGTTGCCGCTTTTAATCATCATGTTGTTTTTTTCTGTAAGGAAGGCTCATGGAGGTTCAGGTGTGAATAGCCACGCCCCCTTCAACTAGCATTTTTCATTGAAAAGTCAATCCTAATTGATGTGCTGATCATTATGCAATCTTTATTTTGATATTTGGGCAGACAGCAGTGAAATTAATTTAATTTGCCAGATTGTTCCCATTTCTTATTATAGAATAAAAACTAGAAAATCAGAGACTTTTTTCCCTTATTTCGTGTTTGAAAGTTATTCTCATATACATGTAGTTAAAATTGGATGAGCTTGCCTATATTTGGAAGAAAGAAATTGATCTTCAACAAATGAAAGGGAAAAAAAATCCCCTTCACTCACATTTGTTTTTTTGAAATTTAATGTGAGGGTTATCCCATCAATATCATAATTGTTTAGGGGGGAAAAATTCTTTACTGTGGTGCTTTACATGTTAAAACAGATTGGCAAGACATTTTTTTGTAAAGTTGTGCTCAGGTAACATGTCGAAAAAAGATAGTGTAGGTAGGTCGATTTTATATGTATATATATATATATATATATATATATATATATATATATATATATATTAAACAAATTTTCATCCCAAAAAAGTTAGGGTAGGGCCAGAATTGGAAGGTAGGTCGGGTTACCTGAACACAAGGCAGTTTTCGTAAATCAGTGTAAAACCACTATGACCTCTCTTAGAAGTCAATGCCCAAGCAATTATAATATCATGATATTTCTGTCATGTTGAACACCTCAAATCATTACTTTTGCAGGCTGTCGCAGCTCATGGCGTCGAGGTCTGCGATTCACAGTTTGATAAACTGCTGACCTGGCTGGGAACGCCACCGATGTTCACCACCCTGAGAGTGAACACAAGGCTTCAGTCACCAGACAAATGTTTTAATCAGCTAACAGCAGAATTGGAAAAGGTAATTTTAATGCCACAAACTTTATTAGTAAGTAAGAAATGCATGCATCTTAGGATGAATCATATTTGACTTGACAAAGGTTCCCATTCAAAAATTATATTTTGATAAATACCGAATTGATGATTACCTCATGTATCCGAGTGAATCATTTAAGTATTTTACCTCATCAGATAAGATTTTTTTTCATAGTTCTCTGGATAAAGGCTTTGAGTAACGCACCTTATTGCTGAAATATTGTTTTTATGATTATTGGATTAAATAATTATACAGAAAATAATTAAAGATTAGCTGCTATTTAGTTTATCATAGCAGAGTAAACTAGTGCTATATCGTATAAGTCTTTTAAAAGTTCCATTTAGCCTGAACCAATATTCCAGTAACGATGAACATTTTTTATTTTTAGCAATATAAGGAAAGATCATACGAGCCTCAAAAATGCAAGCAGCACCCTGTCATGAACGATCTGGTGGTAATCCCAAACTCTGGACCTCACCAACTTCCTATGGTATGCAGTTGCTACATCCCCTAGTTAAAGTGACAATTCTGATTACCATTAATATCATAACAAAAATTGGTAGGCGTGTAGCAGCTGACCACTCCTTGTGTTAAATTCATTAGGATGCTGCTGGTTCCTGGTGTTCCTCTTTCAAGTCAAACCTGTTATTTTGGTCCCAGCGAAAATATCTAAGAATTTCACCGAAAATGCTACCTATTTCTCAAGTAAAGTTTCTCAAAAAAAACAAAAAACAAACAAACTATTTCTCAAGTACCATGCAAATCTGCTTTAGGGGCCTTCCATTTATTACGTACGCAAATTTTCCACGATTTTAGATCCCCCCCCCCCAGCCCCCAGCCCCTTGGGCTAAAGTACGCATTGGATTTGTACAGGAATGTAAGCATATTTTCACACATTTCAAACCCCACCCCCCCTTGCTGCGTACATAATTAATAGAAGGCCCCTTATCAGTATACTTTTATGGCACCTTTTGCTTTATGTACAATAATTTGTTTGCGAGTTGCTTCTATTTTATTCCTAGATTTTCTTTAACAATTGACTAAAAACAGAAATTTCGTTAAAAACAAATTCAATCTGCGTTTTCTATACAAAGCAACAATCTCCAACCTTAGGATTTGGTTCTGTTACTTTGAAAAGTATAGACACTGAAGAGCTGGTTCTTTTCCGTAGAACTAATTATTAAATAAATACACATTAATTTTGTTAATGTAGAATCGTTGTTCTCTCTGAGTTGAGAGTGTTGCTGGTTTCAGGAGGAGAAGGAGGTAGTGGTGGGTTTGGCCTGTGGTATGGCCGTTCTCCGTGGGGCTGACGTCTACGCTCAGGGCATCATGGCCGCACCCTCACGCAAGTAAACGTTGTTAACGTTGGTCAGATAATAGGGAACTTGTATTAGAAAAAAATAGTTAACGTTGGTCTGATATTAGAACATGTATATCGAAATTATAAGGCTGTCTATAATGCAGTGGCAGAAACTAGTGATTTGTCCTTGTATTAAATGATGTGCCTTATTAGAATGGATTATCAGCCCTTATGCGGGTTAATTTCAAAGCCATATTTTATGATAGCTTATCTAACAAGGCCACCGCAATTATAAATTTTCGAGTGTACAATTTGGTCCATATGACATTGTCTTAACTTAACATTATGAGCTGCCTTTCTTGTCGTCTATTTAGAAATTCTAGTAGAATCCCACTCTATTGTTTCGTTTTCACGTTCTTTTGAGCATACAATGATTAATATTATAGCACTTCATACAAACGCTATATTAATACTTTTCATTTCTGTTACCATTGTGCGTTTTACAAATTAATTATTCGCTCTTATAAGAGGCGTTTTCATCAAGGCTGCTTCCTGCATCAATAGATTGTACCACATACTGTAGTAGTTAATTCAAGAATAAATTCTCGGTCCTATTCAAACAGAGCACCTGTAATACTTACTCCATGGAGAACAGAGTGATTACTGCTTATAAAAAATTGTATATTGATTAAAATAGTAATAGAATACTTGTCTATAACTATTTTCAAATATTTAGAGTTTAAATATATTCTTCCAATGTGCATTAACAGACATGGTCCAGGGTGACGCAGTATCGGTCTTCGCTGATGTAGAGGGAGTAGTCTGCAAAGGTTTGGCCAAGAAGTTCACCGGGAAGCAACTGTTTGTGGGGAATGGAGTCGCCGTCATGGGCCGCTCACAGATATTCTGTGGAGGTGACAAACCGAGGTACTTGAATCATAATTTGTATCATTATACCATTAATAGGCATAAAAAGTGTTGTACTTTTTCACCCATAAAATGTGTTTTAAAAAAAATAATTTTTTTTTAGCTTTAAAATGTATTTATTTAAAGATATAACATGAAAAGAGTTGTAACTACGTTCCCAGATAAGAACGCAGAGAATTTCGGGGGAAAATGTATATCCTCAAACCCAATGAAAATTATGTCCACATATCCTGATATTTCAAGCAACTCCGTTTTCACGGCACAACGTTTTAAATACTCAGCATACATTTGTTAGTTCTCAAACTACAAAACAGGCTGAGTTACGATTACCAAGAAGGACAACGTACGCATATTCTACCCCTCATTTATACATTTGCTCTTAACATTAGAAATATCACTAGAAAGGTAAAAGTAAAGCTTAGGATAGGCACAGGTAGGGACATTATATTACTCGTGATGATTGTATCATTCTGTCGCCGACGGCCGCCGAGCGCTTCTCGGCGGCAATCGGGAATCTTCGGGAACGTCCGGTCCGCGAGCGTCGCTGCCGGAGAATTTGAATCAGATTGCCTGTACCCACGAAGCCGACTGCCCGCACGACAGCCCAGCCTCGCCGAGACAGGTGTAATCTCTACCAGAACTCCTCAGTAAGTACAGATATTTGCTTACATTGGTGCCAGGAGTGTTGGTGTGCCTACCCACCAGGATTTTGTCAAGTTTGGATCCAGGAAAAGACATTTTTGTGCCATTTTTGTGGAGATAAAACTTTGCCAGTGGAGACTTGTTTACATCCAAGCCCCTGCATTGTTTACATCCCAAAGACTCTAAAAAGGTCTGAAAAAGGCCATCTACAGTGCTGAAACTTACAGGGATTATTCACAAAGGACCCCCCTGTGTGTGTATGTGACATTTTGTGTGGTTTGGTGTGTTTTTGTGGACTTATTTGGTGAAACTTGGCAACTTCCTGCCCACCCCAGGAGAGGTTGGAAGTGGCCATTTTTAAATCCCAAACCATTTCATCACACAAATTACAGAGCCATCCTGCATTTACTAAGACTGTTTATGATTTAAGTGTCACTTATAGGGACTGTATGTCACCTACATTTTAATTCTGGGCCATTATTTTTACATGTTGTGAACTTTTTAAGACTAAAAACTGGGGCTTAGTTTTCAAAAAAGGCCCAGGCCCCCTGGCCATTTTGGCTAAAACTCTACAAAAACATTAAGTGGGCCCTACAGAACATTCTGCATTTATTATGTACTAAGTTTGGCCATATATTTAAGTTATTTTACCCTGAATTAGGAGTAATTTTCATAACTTTAGTAAGCCTACTTGGACTTAGTAATTTTGCCCATTTATCCTATATAAGGCCACAGAGCCTGGTGACTTAATTTACAAACTCCCAAAATCGGGCTCAGGCTCTCGTCATAATTCATCGGAAGTACTACCCTGATTTATTCCGGTGACAACAAAAATTAGGCTAATTCTCCAAATTTAAGGTAATTTCCGGTTTAAGGTTACTTTTTCCGGAGTCACCTTTAATTAGCCTAATTCTTGAAGATTGAAGATAAGCCGGGGATTCATCCAAGTTCTTCGGGTATCAACACTAAAAATTAGGCTAATTCTCCAAATTTAAGGTAATTTCTGGTTTAAGGTTACTTTTTCCGGAGTCACCTTTAATTAGCCTAATTCTTGAAGATTGAAGATAAGCCGGGGATTCATCCAAGTTCTTCGGGTATCGACACTAAAAATTAAGCTAATTCTCCAAATTTAAGGTAATTTCTGGTTTAAGGTTACTTTTTCCGGAGTCACCTTTAATTGGCCTAATTCTTGAAGATTGAAGATAAGCCGGGGATTCATCCAAGTTTTTCTGGTATCAACGTTAGAAATTAAGCTAATTCTCCAAATTTGAGGTAATTTCTGGTTTAAGGTTACTTTTTCCGGAGCCTCCTAAAATCTCTGCAATTCAGTCTAGTGGGAAATACGGTACGGGATAACATAGGATAAGCGACAACCCTTCCTTAAGATCCCGTAACTCCAAACTAACCACCGACGCAGCACCCCAGCTCGAGCGTTCCGTGACCCATCCTTCGTTTTACCGAACGCACTTGTAACATGGCGAACAGTATGCCGGCTGATCCCCCGTTTAACCTTAACACGGGGACCGAAGACCAACTAAGGACCATACCAAGAATAGGTGTGGCGAGGTCTAAGACCCTCGCCAAGGTTCTTCGGCAGCATGGCCCCGCACAAAGGCTGAAAGATCTGGCCCCCTATCTGGAGAAAGACATACTTGAAGCCCTCACCGCCGCCATCGTGGAAAAGTTAATTGACTTTGGAGAGGAGGAAGAAAGGGAAAGCCTGCGCTCAGATAGGGAAAGCCTGCGCTCATCCTTGAGCAGCGCGAACGCTACAATTACCGAATACCAAAATGAGTCTGAGGTGCGCCAACGAGAGGCTGAGAAGGAAGCAGCCGAGGCTGACCAGCGTGAGCAGCTTCAGCGTCAAGCGGAAGAGGAGGAACGCACAGCGTCGGAGCAGAAGCAGCGTGCTCGAGCTGCCCGAGAAGCAACTCGTCATCGGGTCCGGGCCGCGAAGGAAGCAGCCGCACAGGCCGAGAAGGAGGCAGCCGCCCGACGCGCCGAAGCTGAAAGAGAAGAGGCTTCTCTTCAATCCACCGACGATGAAGAGTTAAGTGAGGACCCTGACCAAGATCCTAAAGAACTGCGACTTAAAGAGCTGGAACGCGAGGCCAAAGAAGCAAAGGAGCAGGCGGCCAAGTGGAGAGAGGCCTACAACTCAAAAGGAAGAGACAGGAGGACCAGTCAGGATCACCCAGAAGATCCGGAGGGGCCGGGAGAGGGGAGCGAGGGTTGGCAAAAACCCCAGCAGCACTCAACTCCTCTACGTAAGGGGAGCGTGCGGGATAACCGCTACATCCCACACCACCAAACTCCAGAAAAGGAAAACAGGAGCAGCAGAAATGGCAGCTATCTCTCAGAACAGCCGCACTACCGGGATGACCGTCGCTCACAGGGCTCGCCGTGGGAACGTGAAGACAAGGGCCGATATGAAACGCCCCGCCACGCCCCCCACAACGACCTCCGCTCACAGGGGAATTCTTCTTGGGAACGTGATAGTTACAGCCAGCATGATGCCCCTCGCCACGGGGAGTGGTACGACTGCCAACCTCAACCACCAAAAGAGCCCCTAAGGGAGAGTGGCCGCTCCAACCATGGCCGGAGCGAGGGGCGGGCCAAGTCATCCAGGTTTTCCCAGCAGGGCTCAGGCGACTACTGGGAAGTGGACTCCACCTCCTCCAGCAGCGAGGATGATGTGGCTCCGGAGGGACGGGGCTACGAATCAAGGACTCCGCCTTCTCGGAGACCGGACACCGGCAAGATCCCAACTTACCATGGCAAGGTCAGGTGGGAGATATACGCTGACCAATTCAAGCGTATCGCCCAAAAGTGCCAGTGGAGCCACGATGCCAAGTTGGACAACCTGGTCCAACACCTAAGAGATGATGCCCTGGAGTTTTACGGGACGATTTCAAAGGTCGATCGTAAAGACTTCAACTGTGTTAAGAGGGCTATGAAAGATCAGTTCAACCGGAAGAACCCCCCACAAACGGCCCGCATGGAGCTTCGCACCCTCCGCCAAGATCAAGGGGAAGAGCTCGAGCACTTCGCCCAGAGGTGTCAGACGCTGGCCAGGGATGGCTATAGGGGAGACCCGGTTGAGTCCTTCCTGGGATTTGCTAACTACCACCGGGAGTTTGTACCTCGCTACGCGGAAATTGCGGAACCACTCTACGCCATCACCGGGCCCAAAGTAACATTCAGTTGGCCGGAGCAGGCTGAAGAGGCTCTCCATCTGCTAAAAGGAGCATTGATGGAAGCCCCCATACTACCCTACCCTGACCTAAAGTACACCTTCATACTCGACTGTGACGCATCGGACACCGCTGTTGCAGGGGAGCTGGGACAGATGGTGGGGGATAAGGTACAGGTGATTGCCTACGGGAGTTTCACTATGACGAAAGAACAGCAGAAGTACTGCACCACCCGCAAGGAGCTTCTGGCAGTGGTGCGCATGGCCAGGCAATACCGCCACTACCTGCTGGGACGACCCTTCCTGGTTAGGACGGATCACAACAGCCTTACCTGGCTGATGAGATTCAAGAATATCCAAGGACAGCTAGCCCGCTGGCTCGAGGAGTTGGCGGAGTACGACATGTCCATCGTCCACAGGCCAGGAAAGAAGCACATCAATGCTGACTCCCTCTCCCGCATCCCTGACCCCCTGCCTGGATGTGACTGTTATAGCGCCGGCTCGTCGCCAGAGCAGTTGCCCTGTGGGGGATGCCCGTATTGCCGACGGGCTCATTTGCAATGGGCACGCTTCGAGGAGGAAGTGGATGATGTGGTACCACTGGCCTTGCGCCGACAGACTCCGGAGAGCACCCTGCCGACACCATCCATAAGGATGCTGACACTTAGTGGGGAGGAAGAGGACGAGGTGGTCAGCACAACCTTTGGGGGCTACTCCAAAGCAGAGCTTCACGACAAACAACTGGAAGACCCCGACCTCAGGGAGGTTATTGGCTGGCTGGAACAGGGAACGGGCCCATCCCAGGCCACACTAGCCCTAAGTGGGCCTGCCGCCAAATATCTCTGGGCCAACAGCCATCAACTTCTCATGCAGGACAGGATACTCTTCTATCGCTGGGAGTCAATCAACAGACCCAAGCTCTTGCTGGTCATCCCGGACTCATTGAAGGCAGAGGCCCTCGCTTCCTGTCACGACCACCCAACAACAGGCCACTTGGGACATGACAAGACACTCGCCCGGCTGCGGCAAAGGTTCATTTGGTTCCAACTACGGACCGACTGCAAGGAGTTCGTGAAGTCCTGTGGCACATGCAGCAAAAACAAGAAGCCCTGTATTAGGCCCCGAGGCCCATTAGGACAATACCATGCTGGGGCACCAGTTGAAAGACTCCACCTGGACATCCTGGGGCCCCTGCCTACCTCGGAACAAGGGAACACCTGTATCCTGGTGATCGTGGACCAATTCACCAAGTGGGTAGAATGCTATCCTATCCCAGACCAGAAGGCAGAAGTTATAACCCACAAGTTCGTCAATGACTTTGTGGCTCGCTTCGGCTGCCCGCAACACCTACATACAGACCAGGGCCGTAACGTGGACGGGAACTTGATCAACTCCATCTGTGACCTCCTACGTATTCGGAAAACCCGGACAACCCCTTACCGTCCGGCGTCAAATGGACAAGTGGAGCGTTACAATCGCACTATCCTCCAGATGGTACGCTGCTTCTTAGAGGGGAAGTCCAGGCAATGGGACCGTCACCTGCACCTCTTAGCCGGAGCACTGCGAACTGTCCCCCACAGAACGACAGGGTACAGTCCAAACATGATGATGCTCGGTAGAGAAGTCATGCAGCCGGAAGACATCGTTTTCGGGACGGCAGAGGCTAACAGCTCGGAGCCAGAACCCACATCAAGCTATGTAAGGGCCTTGCGGGGAGCACTACAGGAAGTGCACCGTATGGCCCGGGAAAGGCTCAGGACCTCTCAGGAGTTGCAAAAGCACATTTACGACCGAAAACTGAACCACACAAAATATGAGATTGGAGACCTGGTCTACAAGCGCGACACCGCCAACAAAAAAGGGGAGAGTCCGAAGCTGAAGCCCATGTGGAAAGGCCCGTACTTAGTAGAAGAAATACTTTCCCCAGTGCTAGTCCGGATCGGGGAGCGAAAGAGGTCGAATGTTGTACACCATGACAGGCTATTGCTATGTCGTGACAGGGCTATCCCACTCTGGCTCAGGAGGAGGCGCCACCGACTACTCAAATTTGGTTGCCAATCACCGTTGCCGGAGGGGGATGAGGGATACGACCTACTGGCTGCCGGACTGGATGAGCCCAACAAGGACCTTCACCTACCACCTGTGGAAGGGACCCAAGCCGAAAAAGCACAACGGGGAGAGAGAACTAAGGAAGTACCGGAGGAAAAGGAAATCATTCCCGGTACCCTGACCGTCTTGGGAACCAGGGAGTTACCGGAGGAAGTCACTCCCGGTACCCCGAGCTCAAGTAATATGGGTATGGGGGCAGCATCCAAGGTGTTGAATAAGGCTAAGGATACAAGCATGAAAGAGAAGTCCATGGACACAACTACAGGCCAGGAGCTGAAGATGATGGAGGCAACAGGGGCTGCAACTGGAACCGAACCAGAACGTCGATCACGCAGGGGTAGACTTATACGTGTGCCCGTTCGGTTACAAAACACAGTGCGCCGTTTGCTCCGCCCACTTCGTATGCGTCGCGTGCCGGCCTTTCCGACTTCTCACTAACTCCTTATCGATGTGTAAATAAGTAGGATTAGGAACTAGGACGATAGAAGACTATATATAGGAGATAAGACTACAGATAAGGAGTTACCAATATTTCAATGCCTTCCAGACATGCTTTCGAACGTGTTCCTGCCTGCCGGAGAGTTACTTGGCTTCAGCCAAGCGAGCCATACGGAGGGGCGCCGTGGCCGTCGGAGAGGTGGGGATCGACCTCTACCACCGGGACTCCGAGGACGTGGCCCTCATGCAGCAGGCAGCACTGGCCAACCTGTCAGCCTTCGCCGCCGCCAAGGGGCTGCCCCTCGTCATCCACTCCCGGGATTGAAAGCAGAACCGGGAGGCTGGTGCAATGTGCCGGGAGGTGCTGCAGCAGTCTGTGCCCCGCTCTCAGAAGCTACAGCTGCACTGCTTCGACAGTGGGCTAGACGAGCAGCGCCGGTGGGAGGAGGCCTTCCCCCAGGCCATGTTCAGCATCTCAGGAAAACTCCTGAGGGCTGACCGTCACCCGGAACTGGACCAGGTGGTGCAGGGCCTCCAGCTGGACAAGCTCCTCCTGGAGACCGACAGCCCGCACCTCTGCCCGCGAGGGGTCCGGCCCAACCAGCATGGGCCGACTTCCATTTGCCAGGTGGCAGACCGAGTGGGAGAGCTTCAGGGAATCCCACCCAGCCTCATCTTGGAGATTTCCTCGAAGAACGCCCAGAAATTCTTCGGGCTGTAGGTCGAGCGGACCTACCCCCTGTATATAGTAGCGCTTAGAACTGTAAATACACCTGTAGTTGCTAGGCCATGGACACCTAGGGACCTGGTTCCGGCCACCTCTGATGGAGGGGGCCCTCCTAAAAAAATGGAACGAGGTGGAGTGTCGCCGACGGCCGCCGAGCGCTTCTCGGCGGCAATCGGGAATCTTCGGGAACGTCCGGTCCGCGAGCGTCGCTGCCGGAGAATTTGAATCAGATTGCCTGTACCCACGAAGCCGACTGCCCGCACGACAGCCCAGCCTCGCCGAGACAGGTGTAATCTCTACCAGAACTCCTCAGTAAGTACAGATATTTGCTTACAATTCGTGTGATTAACACGTCTATATGCTGGTTGTTCCAGTGGTTTGGCCGTTCAGATGACCCACCCGCTGTACACAGCCCCGTCCCTCGCCGGCCTCCTGCCGCACCTCGTCTTCCCCCAGAACCTACCGTCCGCGGTCTGCTCCCACGTGTTGGACCCCCGCCCAGGGGAGCGCGTCCTCGACATGTGTGCGGCTCCAGGTAAACTGCTCTGTTTCAGTACATTTTTGTGTCAGTTTCAAGCTAATCAATTACAAATTCAGTGTGAGGTCTCTATTCCTGAAGGTCATTTCCCTCCTAGTTGCTTCCAGAAGACTTTTGCATGTGGTCGGAATTTTTTTAAATCCTTACTTAGACCAAGCGTGCAATTCAATTTCATATCAGATACATTCTTTCCGTTTTACTCTAGGACAAATAGGTCTACTTAACATTAGAAATCTGATCCTAACTCATTTTTATACATTGGTTTCCTTGACTCATTTGCTTCCGATTTTTAACATTTCAGGTGGCAAAACAACTCATATCGCTACTTTGATGAATAACGAGGTAATATAAATATTATGTAATTTTCACATTTATGTCTTATTGAATAGCCGATATGAAAATGCCTTTTTGCACTAGTATTGAAAATGCATCGTGCATTTCCAATATTCCCATTTATCTCAACACATATGTTGGTCTTATCCAAGGGTCGGTTACGGAAAAGTTTATCATTTTCTTATCAGTCGTTTCACTGTTACCATTCGTTCTGAATCATTTTGTGGTCAGTTACTTATCTGTATTGTTTCTTTATCCGTAGGGTCAAGTAATAGCGCTGGATAAAAGTAAAGGAAAAATCAAGACCATTCAGAACAATGCTGCCACCTGGGGGTTGTCGTGCGTACTAGCCTACCACTTTGACGGTACTAAAGCGCTTGACCAAACGATAGGTAAGAACAACATCAAAGAACTAAGACAATTTTATTTTACTAGTTTTTCTGATGCCTTGGGGACAGCTTCCATATTCAACACTGTTCACGACGTTTTTCTCGCGGGTCACATTGTTTTCTCTAGTTCTAGCTGCAAAGTCAGTGGTCAAGTCAAATCATAGTTTTAGACCCGTAAAATTAGCAGGGCGACGTTGCCCTATATTACATTAGACATGAAACATGAGGCTTAGCTACATTAGTGAAAAAAATAAATGCCATGGGTATTTCTTCGATTTGATATGGGCCATACAAAGGTCATCAAAAGAAGGGAAAATATAGTGTGAGGGTTTGAAGAAAATATGAGAAGAAGTGCATGAGTTCCTCGTCGTTAAATTGACCTGGAATGACCTTTACACTCTTGTTGATAATACACCCAATAAAGTTCCCAACTTGCTCTCTTTTCAGAAACCCCTAATCCTCTGGGGAGGCCTCCTTATGGCCCGAGGACCTTTGACCGAGTGCTGCTGGATGCCCCTTGCAGTGCGCTGGGCCAGCGACCGGCTGTACAGAACAGTATGAAGCTGGCCGAAGTCACCTCCTACCCACCCCTACAGAGGAAACTCTTCAGGGCCGTAAGTACTTACTGACTGCTGGTATTACCTATGTATATATGGGGGGGGGGGCATACAGAACAGTATGAAGCTGGCTGAAGTCATCTCCCACCCACCCCTACAGAGGAAACTCTTCAGGGCTGTAAGTACTTACTGACCGCTGGTATTACCTAAATATATATTGGGGGGCGTACAGAACAGTAGCTGGCCGAGGTCACCTCCTACCCGCCCCTACAGAGGAAACTCTTCAGGGCCGTAAGTACTTACTGACCGCTGGCATTACCTTAATATAATGGGGGAGGGGGGGGGGGGCATACAGAACAGTATGAAGCTGTAAGTACTTACTGACCGCTGGTACTACCTAAATATATATTGGGGGGCGTACAGAACAGTAGCTGGCCGAGGTCACCTCCTACCCGCCCCTACAAAGGAAACTCTTCAGGGCGTAAGTACTTACTGACCGCTGGTATTACCTTAATATAATGGGGGGGGGGGGGGCATACAGAACAGTATGAAGCTGTAAGTACTTACTGACCGCTGGTACTACCTAAATATATATTGGGGGGCGTACAGAACAGTAGCTGGCCGAGGTCACCTCCTACCCGCCCCTACAAAGGAAACTCTTCAGGGCCGTAAGTACTTACTGACTGCTGGTATTACCTTATTATATATATGGGGGGGGGGGGTGTATAGAACAGTATGACACGGTACCAACCACACAGGGAAAACAGGGAAAATGGCAACAACAAAAATCCCTGACAGGGAATACACAGGGAATTTGGAAATTTTGCCAAAACACAGGGAAAACACAGGGAATTTCATTTGGCCAGGTCCCGAAATTCCTGATTCTCAATATATTAGGGATTTGATATTTTGTTGTCGGGTTGTCCAAATTCTTTCTGCACGCAGAGACTCTTAAATTAGAAAAAACTTGCTGGATATGACACAGGGAAAAATTGCTGCAGGACAGGGAAATCTCAGGGAATTTGAAAATGGACTTTCGGTTGGTACCCTGGTATGAGGCTGGCCGAGGTCATGTCCTACCCGCCCCTACAGAGGAAACTCTTCAGGGCCGTAAGTACTTACTGAATGCTGGCATTACCTAAATATATGGGGGGGGGGGGGGCAGGTGTACAGAAATGTGTGAAGCTGGCTGAGGTCATCTCCATATATGAGGACACCTCCTATGCTGGTCTACATAACTTCCTTCGTTTAGCTTGTCAAATACTTGGAATATTTCGTACAGGTCTGGACATTCACGTTTGAAAATTGAATTTATTTAGACTGCTGTTCTGTTGTTGATTTGGTCAGCATTGATGTTGCTGGGCACGGGACCCTTTTCAGGCCGACCTTGTGGGTGACCGTAGCGACTAGTACTATAGTGATAAGTCTATGTGGGAGGAGGGGTGGGAAAATACATAAAAGTTACAAAAAACTACCCCAAAAAATCAATGATCAATTTACCAACATAATTACCAAAGTGCCTGGATCAAAGAAAGCAGAGTATATTTTATCGACTTCAGGTTCTGTTAGGATTTGTTGCTCTGCTACAGATTAATTGTTTTCCAAATATTTTTACTCTACCCTTTGTTTCGCTGCAGGCGGTGGGCCTGGTGCGGCCGGGCGGGGTACTCGTCTACAGCACCTGTACCTGGACCCTGGAGGAGAACGAGGGCCTCGTCTCCTGGGCCCTCAAGACCTTCCCAGAAATGACCCTCGCCCCGCAGGTAAGGATCCGCCGACTTTACTACTTTATTCATGATTTTCCTACTACTAAGAAAAAAAATTATTTATATAGAGCAGATTGTCCTACATCACTCTAAATTTCGTATTGGAGTATTATGGACTTAGTTTTACTCTGTCTGAGTGTAAATTCGATGTCAGGACTCGTAGCTAATCATAAAGTACCCCAGAAATGACCCTCGCCCCACAGGTATGGAAATGCAAGAGATGCCAGTTTTTGTATTTTTGTTAGGATTTCCTCTCTTTTTGGTGGCTTTGGATTTTACCGCTGATTTTCCTACATCGCTCTACCGTCTCTGTAATAGTATTGTAGTGTTAGTTGTACGGTCAAGTCCGAAGCCAGGATCCATTGTATTCCCGATGATATGTTCTTCCGATCTCCTTTTAGAAAACAAAAGAGGAAAAGAGTATCCTACTTCTACTTTTTCATTACCAGGTTCTTTCCCCTAACTATTCTGTTCACAAGGCCATCCGGCAAGTGGTCCTATATTTGGACTTGCCCTGATCAAGGTATCAAAGTGTGTGCCGGTTTAAACTATATTTACGTACTTGACTCACCAGAGTGTCTCTGTTTCAGACCCCTCATCTGGGCTGCCCGGGCCGGGAGGGTCGGGGACTCACACCCGAACAACTCGGGTTAGTTCAGAGGTTCGGCCCGCCGCTACACGAGGGCGCCACCGTCTGCCCGGATAACGACACCATCGGCTTCTTCTGCGCCAAGTTTGTCAAGGCAAAGACGTGACGAGAGGTCTGCAGGCTAGAGAAAAGTGTAATAATCATATAAAATCTCATAGTTACATATCTTTTGACTTCTGTTGTTGTTGAAGGATTTTCTCGTTAAGACAGAATAAGGGTTAAAACAGGGTTCCCACGCAGGTCTTGAACGGTCTTCAGTTGATTATCTCAAATTTAAGGATTTAATATAAAGTCTTAAATATATCTTACCTGTAGCTAAAAGTCTGAAAAGGGTCTAAAATTGAAATCGAAAACTAGATATTTGTGATATTCCATTTGCCGCTTTTAAGCAAATACAGTTACTCCAAATTTACAACAAATACAGTCATCTATATATTGTCTTTTCACATACGATTTTCCGAAGGTTGGTTTTGAATTGATTTCCAAAGATGCGTAGGAACCCTGTAAAATGTAGCATGTTTCTTCAACGTTTATTGCTTACCTGTTTCCTACTATAAATGCAAGTTGAATGGTTTTCCGGTTTCAGACATTAATTTATCTTCTTATTGCACATGAAACATTGCATATTAAATCAAACTACTTGGGTTTTGATAACGATGAGACTAAGTACACCCCTAGCCACCACTATGCATTTATACCCCTAAAATCGAAAAAGCGACACTGACATTATTTATTTTAGACATGCGACGTGGAGCAAATTAAACGAAATATCACAGAACATCACTGACATTACGCGTCATACATTGAGGCTTTAAAAGTCGACGTGTAAAGCGATGTGCTATATACCATGTCTAAAATTAATCTATATTTTCACTGCCAATTTCGAAAATCGGAATGTGGAATACAGGCTTAAAAATACAGGTATAATGAGGTGCAACAGAAACACTCCCACCTATACCTTACCACGGGGTGGAGTATAAAGTATCTGGTTAAAGGTTACAAAGTCAAGAATGTCGGAAGTGGACATTTTTTTCACAGGTTGAGTGATAGATTGTCTGAACAAGATGTCACACTCTTTAGGGAGGACTCGCGCGATGCATATTACTGGAATGTAGCTTTGCTGAATGAAAAACTACCTTCGTTTCACATAGGTGTATTTTAAAACTGTTATTTAGTTTGAGACAGGTAAATAAAATATCAAAGGTGTGAGTCTGTCAGTCAGATAACTGGTGTCAGACTCACAAACTTTCTGACGCGTAAATATCGAAAGAAAAGGATTGAGTCTAGGCATGTTCAAGTTAGATTTCTTCGATCCCAGCTATAGATAGTGACCAGTAAATTAAGGATAGATGGGGTCTCAGGGCTGCGCACAGCAGTCAAGCACATGCATTCACAAGCATGGCACTAATTAGGAAATGGTATATTATGTGAAAGGCTTTATCTTTCTCTATATGATAGAATGAGTAAGAGTTATACTTTTGCAGACACAAATGATTCATTAAAAGAAAACCTTTTTCTACAGTTATTTTATGAACATCGATTTCTCAGTAACTATTGTAGCTATTAACCGAAGGTTTTGGATATGTGGTCTGAACTCTATTCCCGAAAGCTGTCTTAGATTTATTATTTAGGTTTAGGTGTTGATTTTATGTATAAAAAACTGATAGCCTTTTTTCTTTTTTTTAAACTTTCTTTTTACGATAAGTAAAATACAAACTAAAGATTTTTAAACAGATTTCCCTTCGAATATATCCTCAGTATGTTCGTTCCAAATTTCGATGTTTTAACTCAGATACTAAATTAGATATCCATATATAAAAATATGTCATGAAAAATCTAGTTTTGTTTTTACCAGTCTGTGTCACTATAAATTTGTACACTATATACATTTGCTTTACGTCACCAAACAACTTACTTTAATAACAGGTTATTCGATACTATATATAAAATATGGATACGATTTTTGTTGAATTTAGGAAAAATTAATGCGCACATATTATATAGTGAATCGCACACTTTACCCCCTTTTCTTTCCTTAAATTGATAAATTGCAAATGTCTCCTAATTAGAATAAGAATTGTATTGGAATTTCAAATCAAATTATCTGATCATTTGCAACTTCCGGCAGTAGTAATTTGGAAGTATAGCTTCAGGTCTGTGGAATTAAGGAATTCCTATTCTAACATAGTGTATCTAAGATCATTAATCATTGTCATGACCACTTTACAAGTCATGTTATAGATAAGTAGAAGTTGATGAAGTTTCTATAATTACAAATTCCCCCGGGGGATTCTTTTAGACCAGTGGTTTTGAAATGCATTTTATGCTAATAGCAATAGTGACAATTCATTTGACATGGACAAATTTACTGTTTATTCCTTTGTAGTCCTAAATTGAAATACAGAATATTCCTTTTCAAAAAACATTGATAACACATCACATTCAAAACTCCTTATCGTTGAGCTACACAGACTAAAACGTTCTGCAATTTGTCATGGGCTTCTATACTCCAGAAAGTACATTAAAAGAAACCTATCTATAATGGGATCATAATGTATTAATTAAAGTTTTACACTAGGTACCACCTCCTTTCCTTTTTTTAAGTCTGTACCCGTCGGTACCAAAGTCCGAATATACCGCTTTGATGTTTGTCCCGATGGGACATAACTTGTATTACCAATTCTAAAAGTATTTTGTCCTATGTTTTGAATTAGAGCGGCACGAATGTTTAAAGAACAAAACTATAGTCATGACACTCTCTGTAATTTAAGAAAATTCTATAAGTAATGTTCAAGAATATCTAGTAGTTTTAAGGAAAAACGTGAGCGGTAAATCGAATTATAGTTGTCAATAATCTCAGCATCAACTTAAGAATGTCCAATACGAACAATTAGTTCGCATATGGAAATGATGTAATTCTTATTAGTTATAACAGTCTTAGTAGTGCTAATGATTATATTCCACGCTCGTAAACCAGCTTTTATGAATATGCAAAGCCAGGTATAGTGCAGTGTTCGTAAACACAGACACACGCCATGCCCCGAGGGCACAGCAGTGGATGTGCACCACCATGCCCAACTGTGGGCCTGGGAGTCACTGACCCGAGGTGTACACACCTCATAGACATTATTTGTGTCTATATACACGTGAATGGCGAGTTTGTATGATTAACAGGGGCAGATATAGTATTTCTAAAAGGAGAGGGGGGAGGGTCCGCATAAATGGCATGCATTAGCATTTTCCTTTTTGTAGTTTAGGAATCCACCAAAAGGGGAGGGGACAGGAGTCAGGACCCCCTGGATCCGCCCCAGAATTAAATTTAAATTGAGTCGTTTGGCTTTCTGGAGCAGGGGGTGAGGGTAGTTTGGGCGGATGCAGGTTATCGAAAGGTACGAGGGGGGGAGGATGATAAGAATTGTTTGAGTTTAAGGTCCTTTCAGCAGTATTTTAGCTATATCAGGTCAAACTTACAGTTTTTGGCTTGTACAAAGTATTATGATCACATCTATAGGGGTGGAAACGACGGCAAGGTAGGGTGGTGTAACAGACACAGCCCAAGCTTAAACCCGGGTCCCCTGCATGCAAGATGGACACGTTGACCACTACACCATCCCACCTCTCTCGAGGTGGGAGGAAGGTAGTTCATACAATGTCATATGCTTGGTACTACCACGATGTGCATTTGCTCACACATGCGTGGGATTGACCCCACTTTGTCTACTATAACCAAGACCACACACAAAGGGGTGCAGGATTGTCGATAGTAGTAGATAATACGGGAAGTGTAAAGAAATAACCATTCATACAGGAAAAACACGATCAGTGATGTCAAGCAATATAGAATTACAGCCTGATATCTTTACCCTGATAATGTATTAGCTATTCAGATATGAGGTTAAAGTAAATCATTTTATGCATTTCTAGTAGACTTGTGTCCATATTGAGAAGATTAATATAAAATGTATGCGAAACATGGTTAATGTGCTTGCAAGATTAAAAACTTAACCTTTTGGTCAAAATAGGAACTGGCATGTACCTTAGTTGCGCCCTTCCTTAAAACCGTCCCGTTCCTACATAAATCTTCATATATTACGAACAATAACAATATCTGACAATCTTCAAATCTAATGATAGAGTTTAAAATTTATTGTTCTGGTGAGGTCAGGCAGTTAGACATTTATTGTTATAAGGTACGAGTTGGGACCCGTTCTACACGTCCAGCACTCATTAAGTGTTAACATTTTTATGTGTGTAGTAACCCTAGTTTTGACAGGTGTATTTTGTTACGTTTTATGACGCGCTTACCCGTGTCATGACCGGAGGTCACTTGTTTACTTTTCCTAAAATGCATTGGTAGATCATATGACATTACCTAAAGATTTATTGTCTAGTAATTTTTCTATATTTAGTATAGATCTAAACGGACATTTATTCCACATAATCAGGACTAGAGTTAAATGACACAGCCCTTTTTTCTTTTCATTGAGTTGGACTAAAACACATAATATAAATCATAAAGTACTTTCTAAATAGCCTGCGACGCATCCCCTCCCCTGTTCCCCCAAATACAGAGACGAATACTTTGTCTACTTGCTTAAGTGCACTTGGTTTGATTTGATATGTAAAGGGTTGGTTGAAGTAAAACGTCTAAATTTATATATTTCTTTATAGCTTCTCAGACTATAAAATAAACTATTGAAAGCTCTACAAGTATGACCAGGGTCGGATTTAGAGGGTGGCGCATAGTGCGCCCAAATCCCCCCTCCCTTTTTTGACCAAATGTCAATTTTTGTTAACTCGAGCCTGCAGAGGCAGTGTCACCGAAAAATTGTTAAACTAGAGCGCCCCACCCCTTTTTGAATATGTCTGGATCCGCCCCTGATGATTATATTTCATGAAACAGTGTGTTTATGGGTTATAGTATTAACTTATATAAAAGTTAGATTAAACAGTTCAGAAGTCAAATAATTAAGTAAATTAAATGCCAGACGTCCATAATTGGGAAATTAGATTCACCATTTACATACCTGTATACACAAGATAGTACCATCCATCATCCGTATGAGGGCGCTGTGATTGATTCATCTCCATCCGGGTCCTATTCCCGCCGTCATTTTTTATGGCCTTTTGGCGTGGCGGCCGTCGCCCTGGTAACGTCATGACGACGTCGTACCAGTCGCGGCCCAGGGCGGGGAGTACCGCACGTCGTACCTCCCGCTGGACGTCGCCATAAAAGTGGGCGACGTATTTAGCATTTAAATGCACGACTTCCTCCTTCCGGATTGGAATGGGGAGGCGTACGTCATTTGTCAATTCTTTCAAATTGCTCTGTTGGGGAACCAGATGAGTGGTGTGATCCTCCATTCTAGATTTTTCTTTTTTGTTAGAGAAATCTAATCTTGATAGTTCTTTTAGGTGATACTAAAGCCCCATACCCACTAGGCGATTTTACCGGCGACTGGGGACAGGAAACTGCCAAAATAGGGGCAATATTGTTACCAATTCAGAGCACCTGTTAGTATGTAATAGTGAAATGTTACATACTAACAGATAATCTGAATTTTTGATGATATTATTACTATTTTGGCAGTTGCCCGTTCCCAGTCGCCGGTAAAATCGCCTAGTGGGTATGGGGCTTTAGCCTTTAAGAAATGTAGCATCTCTGGAGACAAGTTCCCATATATATTGATATAGTTTGTTCTTGTTCTTTATCCTTACAATGATCTACTTCCTCAGGGATGGGTCCAGACTTTTCCAAATGGTTGGGGGGGGGGGGGGGGGGGGGGCAAATGTAACTTTTTCGGCACCCCTTCAGGGGCTGTAGGCTTTACATTAAAAAACCTTGATATTTGGTCCAAAACAGGGGAGCGGGCGCCCCATGCGATCCCTCTAAATCCACCCTGGCCCTTTCTGGTACTGTGAAAACAGTAGGTGTATCAATGAAGATTCTAAAGTTTGACATTTGTAATGGTATACTTCATTTAGAATATATCGATTCTATATTGAACAAGTAGCCTACTTGTCTAGGAAGCCGTGATACCACTTTGCTTTTTTTCATCTGTTTTGACGGCCCGCCTTCTTTCTTTAGGTTTCTTTAAGTACATGTATATATACATTGAATATACATTATTCACAATTTAGTAAATTTGCGATTATTTTGCACATAATAAGTAGTGACGTAAACTTTTCAGATTGTTGTTGGATTTCAAATAGTTTCACGCCCTCGTCCCTAGTAATAACTATGACTCGTATCGTTTATGGATAATTTTTACAGCATTAAATTTGTAGGATAAATTGAGTTGATATTTCCTTCCCGCTTCTTCAAATATCATAATGGTTCTTTATTTACACAACCCTAACTTCTAAAAAAGAAATCCTCATTTACATCCATGAATAAGTAAAAGTATTTTCGGAAAATATTTTAATCAACTTAGATTGATTAAAAACGTGCCGCCTACATTACTGTCAGTGATTACAGAAATCAGTCCCCGCTGTCGAAACTGAAGGTAGACGGCCATCATTTGGGCAGCCTCGGGGGTAATATTAATATTTCTGTAAATTGGCGATTGGTGGGACCACACCTATAAAATAGCAGGTGGGTGGACGACACGGCCAGTCCCGCTTCAGCCTCTCACCTGTTCTCTACAACCCATACAAGCACCATTCTCCAGGAGTTCTCAGGAAATTCTCAATTTGGAGGAAATAGGATATTTGGTCAGGACGAGATCTCTGACAGAGTGCCAATCATGGAGAGGGCACCTGTGTTATTCCTGGTACTTCTGGGCATGCTGGTTCAGCATAGTTTAGCCTCTGGCTACGGTGGCCACGGGGGCGGCGGTTACGGAGGCGGAGGTGGCGGCTACGGAGGCGGTGGCGGCGGCGGCGGCTACGGCGGGGGTGGCCACGGCTACGGAGACCAGGGACACGGCTACGCGTCCGTCGGCGGCAGAAGCGGTTACGGCGGCGGCGGTTACGGCGGCGGCGGTTACGGAAACGGAGGCGGCGGATACGGCGGCGGCGGCGGGGGCCACGGTTACAGCGACAGCGGTTACGGAGGCGGCGGCGGCGGGTACGGTGGACACGGTGGCGGATATGGAGGAGGAGGACACGGTGGAGGAGGTTATTAGAGTTCTGAAAACAGGTGAGTAATATATCATTTTTATTAACATGCGCTTTCCCAGAGACACCTTGTTCCCAACCGTAAAAACCCACAAAGTCCTACCTCAGACAGCTCTGTTAAAAAATAATAATTTTTATATAATGCATTAACCACTGGCTGCTATGTTATCTTTCCCCATCTGGGACGGTTTCAGAGTTGTTTGAGGGAAGACTGCATAGGCCTATCCAAATCTCTTGGTTCAGGTCCAACCGCTAGCAGGGTGCCACACTATTGAAAAGGGCATACACGTATACACCTTTTTCATTATTGTGGCGCCTCGCTAGCCTTGGAGAGCCGAACCAACTTATTGGGATATGGATTCCTATGGGTCCAAGCTAAAAGTGTTGGGATAGGAGTCTATAGGAGGGTCTGCACAGATTCGTGAAAAGGGTTTATACAGTTTTGAATAGACAAGTTTTGTCTGTACGTAGTTACCATAGGTTCTGTGCTCCCCATAGTTGATAACACTCATCTATACATGATCTACATTCTCTTAACTATCCAAAACATCAGTTTCTGAATTTATGTGACATAAAAAAACTTCATGTCTTTACATCACCGAAAACAAACCATTTTACCATACAACATTCACTTATGAATGTTCAGGTTATGGGTGATTTAACAAAAAGACACGAGAGACATGCTTTCCTCTAGACTATTGATTGAGCAATTGATGTACCCCCAAAAATGGAATTGAAAGTCCTCCTATAACTTTCTAAAATTTTAGCATAGGATGATTGACAACTTATAGACTATACTCTAACAATATTTCAGTCTTAATCGTGATGCTCAAACTGCATGAAAGCTATGATAATAATTTAATTTGAATTAAAAAATGTCCATCTCTTTTAATTTCAGAAACAGTAAATCATCATTAGAAGTCACTGACAATGTTGCCGGGCGAAAAAACAGTGGCTTCATAATTTTCGACAACGGCCATAGTGAAGTGGTCAGCTGAAGTGCAAAAAATCTCATTGCGTCCCTCCAAGTTTTCCGTCCTGATTAAAGGGACTAGAAAAGTAATTCTAGGTTCAGGGAGGAAACCATTAATTTTAGTTTAGTCTAGTCTCATAGTTGTATATTACTCAGTCATTCGTTCGCTGTCATACACAGATTTTTGTTCATGATCATATTGTGATTGTTTATTTTGTATATATACTGAAATAAAAAGCCAAAAAACTAATTCTTGTTGTTCTGCACAAACACATTTGGAGGTTAGTTAGAGAAGACACTAGACTCCTTCACAGACATATATCCTCACTTTAACGCGGTCTTCGCTTTAAGTTTGGCTTGGAGTACTTAGCTTCATACACATTTTTCTCGTGTCAAAAAACGCATAAAGCGACCATGCCACTATTTCACTTCATAAACGACTATGAACGGACTAATTGAATGTCGAGATGCAAACATCAATATGTAAGCCAAAGATAACCCACCAACAAACCATCACCGTTTTCTCTTTATCTTTGCATGTCTATTAATAATTTGACGAGTTCTGAGATTTTTGTTCAAATTGCCTTCTCGTTTACCAAAGTTTTATCCAGTCAAAACGTAAAATATAGCCGTATAATAGTGCGCATAAAACATCTTGATTCAATAAATATATATATATGAACAAAATTTCATTGTAAATAATTAAAAAAAAAACCAAAACTGATAAATTCATAAACACACTTAAACAATTCTGTGGTGTTTTACGGTTTATTTCAACAATCTGAGTGGGATTCATAATAATATATACATGCTGAACCAATGTGTTGCGGGAATACCGAGTCAGAAACGAAAAGGGGCTTCACATGTATGGACACATCCAGACACTTTCAAACTTGAGCATTTATGAACTATTGTCGGGTTGGCGAGCGTTTCATCTGTACAAAGCGACCATGCAACTATTTCACTTGTCCCACATCTTGTCGAACTCAATACGATCTCGATTCTGATCCTGGGCAGACATAAACATAGACCTAGGCGCACTCTGGGGTCAACATATTAGTACCATGTAATATCAACGAAAACAGAGTGACAAACTTAACAGCTCAAGTCCGCTGGAAAACTATCTTTTGCTGCGAATGTTGTTCCTGATGGATGTTAAGTCTAAGTACTGGCTCTTTGTCCGTTTTCATTGAAGTTGGAGAAATATCCCTGTACATGAGTTATATACATCACTAGGTGTTACTGTATATATCAGAATGGATAACAATATTTGTTCTATCAATGGATAAAAGCAGGAAATAAGGCTACCGTCTGCGTTTCGATATGAATACCGAGTACTGAAGAGCTAAATCCAATCTCATACACTAAATGAGGGACTTAATAATTTACTAAGGCCACTCAATTTGTTCGGGAATAACTGATGGTCACATACTTTACGATTAATAATGAATGACACGAGGAAACACCTAAAGAGGAAAAATTATTGGGCAATAAAACAGTTTTTTTTGGCGCCTAGACGCGCCTCCATATAAATATCTGTACATGACATTAATCTATTGCTGGATATCACTCATCGTAGCAAGAATAGACATCATTTGTTCTTCCAAGACTACGGATTGGAGATTGATGTATCTTACAAATGTCTACAAAGAAAACCGAATACCAATACATTACTATCGACTGTCCCTGTGATATAATCATCAATGTTCACGTTGACACTAACATTAAAACCTAACCTGTGTCTATTTAATTTTATTATTTTGGGGTATGGGGTTTTTGTGTAATTTAATTGGTTATCTATTTTTGGACAGCCTTCATTAAACCCTCTGTTGACATGGACTTGGGGCGCTCGATGGGGAGACCGAGAGCACGATCCCAGATGAGCGATGAGAGACAGCCGAGAGCACGGGACACTCCGAAGAGAACGGTGTAGTAGTTCATCTCGGTCATGCCATAGTACTGAAAAAGAAAAAGAAGGATAATTAACTCAAGCTGATATGGTTGAAAATATCCATTTGTAAATAAACTCAGGAGTTAAAACTGTGGTGAGCCAAACATATTTGATAATTGTTTATATATCCCATTTTGAACAGGTTCCATAACTATGAGGGAGATTTGATTAAAACCACTAGACAATAGTTTGGTAACTAAGTTCTCCATCCCTTTGTTACGCAACCCTTTCTTTCACAACCATTAAGGAGTTCTAGTAATTTATACTTTTTTCTTTCTTTTATGTTCACCATTACTGAAACTATTATATTTCCAATAGGAAATGCAAAAGTGGTTAAGAAATGCACGAGACTTCCCAACCTTTCCTCTTGAATTGAAATTGTATGGGTAAATATAAACCCCAGACTACATTGAGTCACATTAGCAGCAGGTGGTGCCACTGGTCAGTGCTCTCCCCTGCCACCTAGGGGCCTCACTAGGCACAGTCAAAGGCGAAGCAGGCGGGCCGTTGCTGCAGCAAGGGCACAGTCCAACGGCCAGCGCTCAAACACCAGGGAGTTTCAGGTACTCCACGGCATTACGTGACGTAAACGTATCGTATCTTTTCTCAGATTTGAAATCGTATTTCAAAAATAGACTTACCTGGAGGAGGACACCTGAGTGGGCGTCCACGTTGGGCCAGGGGTTCTTGGCCTTGCCCTGCTCCAGCAGGATGTTGGGGGCCACCTTGTACACGTCAGACACCAGTTTGAACATGGGGTCCTTGGGCAGGTGTTTCTGGGCGAACTCCCGCTGGCACATGTAGCGGGGGTCGGTCTTCCTCAGTACGGCATGGCCGTAGCCGGGAACAACCTACAGGGATGGAGCATAGTCAGTTTTTTTTTTCTATGGGCAGAAATTAGAGTGTTATCTTTTTTAAATTGACATCCGTTTCCAACAAGAGCACAAGACTATCCTACAGTTTACCCACATTTATCATTATAATTTTTTTTTTCATATTGTGAACTAGACTACGGAGACAAGTATTTTACAAAAGATTTATGTGTCTATTATCTACATAAAATCTAATCTATAATAGGCTTCAGTTATTATCAGATATATTCTTATCCCTTCGCACAAAAACTATTAATATCATTTCGAAGAAGAAGAAAAAAAAAATCTTATTTGTCTATTTAGTGTTTGGTCAATATTAGATACATGAGACCAAATGGGAAAGTTTAGTTCGTAGTTACCTGTCCTGCTTTGAGTGTGGTCCAGATGTATTCTTTGAGTTGTTCCTCGGTGTAGGAGTCTGGCAGACCAGCCTTCAGCTTAGTGAGCCACACCAGCACTTCCTAGAAAACGAAATTGATTTGGTATATGGAAATGTCTAGCAAGTAGCAAGATTGTTGATACTCTAAAAATAGACAGTAATACTGGTAGTATTTTTATATATAGATGTTAAACTACGCCCTGCCGTGTTCGAAGTTAAATGCAGCCTTCATGCTGGGTGCATGTTTTTGCTCTTAAGTGCATTTATTGTGGCACACTTTCTAGGGATTGTGCCCCAAATGGGTTCACAGGAAAGAATCCTCCTTTTTTTGACAATGCATAACATTTCTAAACAGTGTTACGCAGTTTTTGGTTAATACTTATGCTATTGACCAAGTTTTGAAAGGCAAAGAATTCGGGGAACAGTATTCCTTCAAACTTTTTTTTAGATCACTTTCTGAACTTTCTTAGACGAAAAAATAGGGTAATCTTCAACTTAATTTGACAAAAGCACTTCTTATTTCACTCAAAATAGTTGATTCAATTGAAAATATGAACATATGAAAACTTGAAATAAACATGTAGATTCCTTAAAATAAACATTCAGTTCTTTCGAATTGAAAAAAAAAAGAAAAAAAGATTCATATGATAAGTTTTATCTAAAGAGCGGATGGGCTAGTTTGAAATATACGACATCCCACACCAGAGCTAAATTAGAACATATAAAAATCTTATCAATAATTTCGGGAAAACACGCATCTTACTGTTTCCAATGTGAGAACTATTATTCAAAGTAGCAACGATGAAAATATTATCATTTGTTATTTGTGGAGAAGATGATCTGTGCGGCGTAGAGGAACAAATAACGCGAATGAGAAGATGATTTAGAAAGGAAAAATTAAGGAATGTAGATGATCAGCTTTCTTTTGTCACTCAACTTTGAATTCCATGATTTTAAAAGTCAAAATCTATGTTAATTGGTGCAGTTAGCACGAATCAACAAATATATTAAGAAGATTTATGTTGATTTAAAAAAAAAAAAGGATTATAATATATATTACCTGGTTGGCGAGACCGTGGAGGGGACCGGCCAAGCCGTTCATGCCGCCAGCGAAGGACAGGTAGGGGTCGGACAGCGCGCTTCCAACTAAATGGCATGTGTGTGCACTGACGTTGCCACCCTCGTGGTCACTGAAAACAAATCAAATATTTATATTTTCATTCACATTGGCATAAATATGCCCTATAAACTTTCCATCGTGTGAATGTTTGAACATCTAGGTGAGGGTAAACTTGAAGAGAGGTAGGTAAACCTTGCATGAGTAAGTTGTCTGCACGGATATCTATATTTCTTGACCAACAATTTACAACTTCTTTCCTGTTTGGAATAGTTAATATTTTGGCCAGGTAAATCTTTCGGAAGAGCAACTCAAATCTGGAGTGCACCTATCTATTGGGCAACCATTATCAAATTTGTATTGTTAAGACTCGGGGATAATGTATAAAATCCAGAATAAAAATGTTTGCTCCCATACCCCATAAAATATTACATGTTACGAGGTATTTGAAACTTGTTATTTTTTTCTTTTTCTCTTTAATCTGTATAAAATCCAAGTCCAGAAGACAATGACGAACAATGGCATTTGTTTTTGTAGGTCTAAAAAAAGTTTACCTGTGGATGGTGAGGTAGAGCCTCATGAGTTCGGTGAACTTGGCGTCTTCGTAGCCCAACATAGCGGTGAAGTTGGAAGACCAGTCCTTCTCGGGGTCTATGGCGCCAACACTGGTTCCGTCTCTGTACAGGTTGCGGTAGATAATAGAGGCAATGGTTGGCAGTTTGGCGATAAGGTCCATGGAATCCTCGTACACATACTCCCAGTACAGGGCCTTGTTTACGCCATCGGCATAGGCCTTGGCGAACTTGGACTCTGAGTTACAGGCGGTGATGGCGGCGCTGAACTGGGCCATTGGGTGAAGGTTGTTGGGGAAGTTGTTCAGCATGGTTACAACGTGGGACGGCAGATCGGCACGGTCAGCCCATTCCTGAAATGCACAGATGGGTATCAAATGTGAAGTATTTTTCTCACTTGAAAGGAAATCTGAATTAAAGAAATCTTTTTTTTTACGTGAAAAATTAGTTTCCCCCATTCTCCAAGTGCATTTGCTCTGTGAGTAAACATCCAACTCCGATTATATTTTCGTTCTTTCAAAGATTTGAAGCATAACATTTCTAGATACTTTCAAGCGATCTCTAAAATTCCCATTTTTGAATTGCTTTTCTCATTTCCATTTTTCTGCAGGAAACAAACATTTCCCCCCCATTCTCCATGAGATCTTTGTCCATAAGACCTTTGTCATCATTCACATTCACATTTTTCGGGGGTTATTCTCAGATATACACCATGACATTAAACATTAGTTCTATATAGATATCTAGATTCCTACAGTCCTCTCTACTTCCCAGTCACGGGCAAAGAAATTACTGTAGACTGACCTTGGAGACAGCTTTGACCTGGGCCTCTGTGGGGACGCTTCCGGTCATGAGCAGCCAGAAGAGGCCCTCGGGGAGAGGCTCCTGTCCACCGGGGGCGGTGGGCAGAACCTGCTGACACTCCGGGATGCTGAGACCGCGGAACCGGATTCCCTCCTCCGGGTCAAGGACGGAAGTTTCTGTGACCAGTCCTTTGATTCCACGCATGCCTCCGTACATCTGAAGGTGTGAAAAATGATCAAGAAATCAGTGAAGACAGTAAAAATCATCAGCAGAGAGAGCAGTGAATGAAACCAGCATAGATAGAAAAGGAGAAGACCTACAAGTTTAAAGTCCAGGTTTTCTTACTTGCAACGGTAATATACAAGAATAGACCTACTAATATTAAGTCCAGGTTTGATAAGTTGTAATGGAAATACAAATTTATATTTCTATGTTCTCTTTAAGAAAAAGTTAGATAAGAAATCTTCTAGGTCTATTAAATGCATTTTAGTGTTTTATAATGTTATCAAATACATTCTAGTATTTTATAGTGTTATCACTTTAATATCAATCTTACCATATCCACGGTGACCTCGCCGACCTTGGTGTTTCCATGGTCTTTCCTGAAGCCCTTGACTAGCTGTTGGTGTTTTGGGACCAGGTCGGTCATTATGTCTCTCAGGTTCTGGTTGAGAAAATGACAACAGATCATGTTAAGTGGATCCTCAATCATTATGTTTTAGCTTATATTTCTGACCATTTACAGTAGTTTGAAAGAATTAACATCAGATGGGGTCAAAGGAAACTGTAGATTCAGATCTATATTTTGTGGCATTACGGCTTGGTTCTTTTTCAAAGCCAGGAAATTATGATTGATTTTATCCTACAATGGTTTTCATTATCATATCATTACATACTAAGTACTTGGGTACTTTATTTCATTAGCCTTTGCGCCACTTTGTGAATGTTTGAACTTGAAATTCTCTACGTTGTTCTCTACACAATGATGGATATAACAAAAAAGCAAACAAATCTATTTACCGTGGAGTCCGAGACATTTCGCGATGATACGGAGGTTGACAAGGCTGGCAAGACTGTCTGCAATTGTAGAAGACAGTTTTTTTTAGATTATGAAAAAAGTCAAGAGGTTTATCTTGAATCAAGACTTGATAGTTATCAGGTTAAGAGTTTGTAAAATACAATGTAAATCACTGACTTTGCCCCGTAAACATAGGTCAGAAATCACGGCTCTCGATGAAAAATATACTATCTAGCAACAAGTAGCCATATCTAATCAATGAGTGATCGTTAAAGTACTCTCCACGCCCATCGAAACAGTCTACAAGATCTAAAGTGCAACACAGCTGATAAATATCTTTAAGTTGAACTTAACCTTCCCAGTGTTTGAAATTCAGAGTGTACACTGCATCCTAGATGGATGATTTTCATGTCAGATGCACACATCTTTAGTTGTGAACCTGCTTGTACAAGTTTTTTCCGATAACCAAATGCCCTATATAAGTGAGCATGCACTGTTGTTGCTGCTGCTGGGTGCTCGATTGTTGGGGATTTCCTAGTTGTAACTGATGCAATCTCAAGAATAAATCCATCATATCAAGGTCCAACAATTCATTTGTAAATGGAATAGCCACTCTCGCAAATAGGAATGACATTCCATTTGATTTGTGGGGGTGTAAAAATAACACTAGGAAATCAATCTCTGACGTCAAATTTGAGTCTGCTTATCTTAAACCTGGTATGAGAGCCTTGTAATAGAACGTTATGATTTCGAGAAAAAGAAGCTGGCAAATATATTTTCAGACATAATCTAGGACGAATGTGTTTATGTACGTAGCTGCCTCGGAATTAATAACCATATGGGATGTAATGAAAATATTACTTATAAAAACTCGTCTTGTGCTTGGTAAGTCATGTCTATTTATGGTTAATTTGATAATTTATTTATTACATGAATTTCTGTAATAAGACGTACACTAGGTGAGGACCGTGAGTATTCATTTCAAAGTTATGTTCTTTGTGTACGCCTGACACTGACAGTCATATCTGAACATCAATTTTTCATAACTGCAGCAGAAATGTCTCACGCTCAAGCTTTGCATAAGTACGAACAACATATCGTTTTTGGAACAGTCTTTCACTGAATCTACCAGAGCATGACAAACTTGGCACTCGGTGTTATTTGACCCGTATTCATTGTATGCAGGCCAACTGGACTTTAACAAATAGGCCGATAGTTTCTTTTACTAGTTTTAGGTTAAAACAAACCAAAGCATGTAAATCGTACAGTTAAGTACTGCCTGAGAGAGGTCTTTAAGTTTAACGTTTGAATCATAGTTATTATATTCCCTATAATGATCTTGTTGATTTACCATCAAAATCGTGTTAGCTATTTGTAGTTTATGTTTTGTGTACCATGAAAAGGTTCATGGTACTTCTCTGTGTCCCAGAGCAAGCGCAACTGAGGTTTATAAGATTATTTATCATAAGGATAACCTAAACCATGGAAAGACCCAGGCTTTGATAATAATCGATGGCCCGATACTCCTGAAAATGATGTTTAAAAAAATCCATAAATTGCCAGTCAAAACATAGCAGTTTGAGTGAACAGAAAAATGTCCGGGCCAGTGTTAAAAAATGTCAACCGCGCTGACTAATCTATAGTAGCAGAAAACTATATATAGTAATTGGACTATCGTATATTACATAAATAAGCTCTTGTTACGCGTTTTATCTATATTTCTATCACCCTACTTGGGCTTGCTTACTACGGAAAATCTCTTTGTTGAGCAGGCCTCGTACATAAGCCACACTATTTTTTCCCCCAAGTAAAAGTTTTTTTTCAGAAAACCATAATTACAATCTGAACAAGAAAGAATTTCATCACGTCGCTCTGGTTAATCCGTGGATTTTAAAGATAATTCTCAAGGTGATTATATCTAAGCGATCAAAATTATTGAGAGAGACTTGTAATCGGTGGCCGTCGCAAAAAGAAAAGGAAATGATAATATTGCTAGTCGGCAGATCAGAGGTAACAATCTTGGCGGAAAAAAACAAAACAAAAACAAGGTCGGGTGCCAGACAGTAAAAAGAACTTCTTTTTTTTAGGATGGCCAAGATTTTGGTGTCTGGGACGTGGAGGATTTAAGACGAGAGTTCGTGACCCGTTACACTTGCTGGCATCTATCAACTCTTTCTCTGAATACCACCTCCCGAGGGCGACCTAGTTAGTAGTTCCAGACATATATCAGGGATAAGCCTGTCCTGACTAAAGGTGGCGTAACTTTATCTGTGAGCTGTGATAACAGGAAAAGAGAAGTCATTCTCCTATTGATAATCATCAATGAGACATGGCCACGTATCTCCGAAGGCCACGTTGTACGTTTAAAAAATGTGATTGTGCAAGGCCCCAGGTTAGAGCTTCAATCCAAGGAAATGGGTTAGTTTACAGGGTTCCCACGATTTTTTGAAAATCAATTTAAGACCTTTTTAAGACCAATTCAAGACCAAGATTTCGAAAGATTAAGACCTATCAACCACATGCAAAAATCTTTTTCAAAATGCACCGTATGGTTTAAATTCAATATAAGTGTACTAGTCTGAAAAACGGCAATTTAATTTTTCATGGTTTCATCATTTTAAAATTCAAGACCTTTTTAATACCTCTAGCTACAAAAACTGTCAAATTTAAGACCTCTTTTTATGACCTTAAATTTGAGAAAATCAATTCAAAGACTTTTTAAGACCTGCGCGGGAACCCTGTAGTATATTCAACATGGGAGATTCGGAATACGTAGACACCAACAGTCAGTTTCTGTCAGGCTCTGCCCAGGGGTAGAGAAGTCCAGAGATCTGGGAGCCAGTAGGGCCCCCCTTGCAGCATATACAATTTAGGGATCCTCTCCATTCCCCCCCTTACCTGCTCGAAAATCTAGGGGACCCACTCCCATCTAAACGGCCTTGGACCCCTGGTAATTTTTACCCCCAAATTTCTTGCACTGTTAAACTTTCTTAATTTTGACTACGTACCCTTTCCATATTGTACCCCCGAAAATCTAGTAGAAAGCTGTGAACGCCCCCCAACCCACGACCCTTAGATGTTCTTCTGTGTACCCTAGACGTAAGAGGAATTATTAGTGTCAATATCGATGCGCTGTGCCCCATAAATAAGTGTGAAAGGCGGACAGCATAATATTAATTTACATGACTAAATATACTATTTACTATAATTATATAATAGTATATGAAATATCTATTCTATACATGTATTCAATAATATGCCTCCATTGGACACATCTAAACCCGCATGCATGGTGCCTTACTCCTATTGTGCTGGTGTCAAAGAAGTGACAATGCCAGCTGCTGTCATACTGGTACCATGGATAATGTCAGTGTGACATCAGGTTTTTGTTTACTGGGAATCCTCTTAATTCTGGCGTTTTCAGTACTCTCTGTGCTATGCCCTAACCATGGTTATTCCCTTGTGAATTGAATGTTTGGTATTCAGTTATTGAATTATTATTGAAAGATGGTGATTCGCAAATTGTCCCAATATGAAGTCACAAATTTGGGGGTTTCTTTTAAAAACATACAAACGTACCCGTCTTATAACTGGCTTCTTTATAGAAAAAGACCTCAAGTATCATTATACAGGCCTTAAGTTTCTCTAATTTCCATGCGGAAAGGGCCCAATCCAAGTCAACCTAATGGGGGAATTAAATTCCTGGTACAGTCAGGAATCGAGCATTCCTAGCCAGCAGGAATATCTCTGCATAACCATCCACGTTTACACTTGGAATTTATCCCTTACATTATTAGTTCTCAATGCAAACCCCATGCTCAGAGAACTTCCTCGTAAAATAGTCACCCTGTAAATATGTGCCAGGTCGCACTTTATAACAATCTCAAAGGTATATGGACGATCTGCCCTATTGCCTTTCTGCCCTGGACGATCTGCCCTATTTTCCTGGATGATCTGCCTTATTCACTTTACCCTTGGCAACTGAAATGTTAATTTTGATGTGACATTTGAAGTGATTTTGTACTCAAGTCTGTATGAATTAAATATTTTTTCATGGTTTGGGAATTTTTGGGGTCCTTCACCATTGGGGTCTATGGAGAAAAAAGGGAACCCCAGGGATTCTGGTAAATCCAAGGATTCCACCATAATTTGAGACTCACTATGGCATCGGTTGGGTCAATTCTACACTTTTATTCACTGACAATGAGAAGATTGGACCAATATTTAGAAAATTACAGCAGAATAACCTGTTTCCCCCCAGGCATTTCTTTAGTAAATAGCCCCAGCATTGCAGATCGAGATTTCCCCCAAATGTAGGTGCGAGATATAATGTATACGAGTTTTACATCTACACAATGTCAATAGACAGTACCTCACACCCTTTTCGCGCATGTAGCGCAAATTTGACGGGAGGTGCCTTAGGCTTAGCAACAAAGGAGGGCAGATCATCTAAGGATAGAGGGCAGAACGTCCCTGGGGCAGAACGTCTATGAATCGAATCAAAACGTTAGTACTTCTTATATCAATCACGATGTATTGGTGTTCTGCTATCACCTAACTTAAAAAGTTGTAAGAATTCAAATGTTTTACGTATTTTTGTGGTGAAGATTAGAAAAGAATAACCGTATATCCATTGTGTATCCCATTATTATGTAACGTTATATATGTAAATCAGAGATGCCACTAAGCCTCAGGAGACATGACAAATTTGGGAGAAGTAGAGGGGACATATGCCCCTTATCAGCTATCGTTACTCATTACAACAGTTGAGTCGAGTCTGCCCTCTTAAAATGATAAAATTAAAAAAACTACAAATCACTCACTGTCATTTTGTGTTTCAGGGAGATACCGGTGGCGGACTAAGCGGGGGGCGGGCCCCCCGTTTTTTGGGGGGCCAAATTTAGACTTTTTAAATGTAAAATTCGGCCCAAAAGTAGGCCTAGGTAAGGACTTTTTTTGTCCCAAAAGCGCCCCCCCCCCTTTTTTTTTTCTTTCAAAATCCTGGATCCGCCACTGGATATAACCATGGGATGTCAAATGCAAGTAACTTATGCAGACCATTCAATATCACAAACAAGTAATTTTTGGAGCTGTCTCAGTTCAGCTTTGATAAAACTTCAAAAAGAGTCCATTTTCAATAACAAGGAGACAACCAGAAATTAAAGGTGAAACGCAAAGGAAAAAACGAAAATCACAAATATAACAAAAAACACTTAGTTATAATATATGTTAACCAGCATTAGACTTAAATGAACATAATATGGATAATACAATAACTTAGTATAAATAAGCTTTTGTTAGGAAGGTGAATACACTCTCACATCTTATCTCACAGGGCTGTGATGTCATCTAGGCTCACAGTCACAGGGGTGTGTGTGTGCAGTCACTCATAGCATGGGCCTTATCAGCTTGCCCTACTTATCTAAAAGAGCCTAGATGACGTCACATACACTCATTAGAAGCCACTGCACAATATGATTTTTGGATATTAATATCTCTTACATTTATGATATATTAGCAGTTATTTCTGTAGTTATGGTTTAAGAAACACATGTTCAGCATAATATGAAATTTAAAAATGCCTTTGCAGTTCTCCTTTAAGAGCTGTCAGTCACTCAGTCTGTCAAACTCTGTCTCTGACTCTGGGGATCCAAATTTGTGTTCTTAACTTTGGACACTGGAGTCGTCGGGCCCTGGCTGTGTCTAGATATTCATGGCTAATACACACTGATTCTAATGTAATTCAACTAATGACTCAAAGCTTGAATCCTAGATTTTCTCATCTATTCAAGGTCGGTCTTGAAAAGCTCAGATCAAGGCCCTGCCCCTGGCGATGTCATGCCCGTGGGCTTGTGCCAAGTTGACTTGTGGTCAGTCTTCGATCCAATGCATGCTTCTTTTAATCTTGATTGTTTTTTTCAAACCTCTACAATTCTACTGTATAAAGATCCCTGCATCGGTATACATTCTCGTGTTATATTGAGCTTTGTGAGGAGACTTTCTGAGAGTTCAGGTTCTGAGACCACGACCCAAGGCCACGACTGGCCGAGCGGTGTGCAGCTGTAACCAGAGTCAGGGAAACGCCGGCAAAGGTCACCCCGATCCGCGGGCAGTGTACACTGGCAATCTTTTGAAAATAACACCCACCTTTGTTGGCTGAAGAAGCCTTGCTGTCACTGTTTTAAGGAGAGCCATTTTGCTTTAGTTTTCTTGCAATCCAGCAAGCAGCAACCTCAAACTGGCGATGGACTGGTCACCGGGGATGAAAGGACAAACAGCCTGTGAAGGAATGCGCATGCGCTTGGCGATTGTTCACTCTGTGAAATAGAGGAACGGGATGATGGTTACATCCGAAATTATTAATTTTTTTCTTTGGTCACATGACCTTTCTATTTAATTTCAGTTGTAAAAAGAAAATTTGCGGTATGATTTTCAACATGAATTTTGAATGGACTGTCTCTATGATATAGTGGCAGAAGTTTATGTTAGTTTATATAATTTATTATTAGCCCTAAAAAAAATTGTTGTGTTCAGGTAACCTGACATACGGTACCCTAAATTTTTGGCCCTGCCCTAATTTTCTTTTAGGGAAATTTTTATGAATATTTTTGTCAAAATCCATTAAAATTGACCAGAAAAGCATAAAACAACATGGATAAGAATAAAAATGTGCTGAACATTTGCTATATAATTATGCTTAAAATTGTTTCAGATGATATATTAATATTTTTTTTAGATTTTCAATACTGTTCAGGTCTATTTGCTTTTAATTAACTTCCTAACCCAATTTTTTAAACCTATCTTAACACAACAATTTTTTATTTTTGGCCTTATTAATAATAGTTAATTATCTTCATTGATATTCATTATGTTTTTTGATAATTTAAGTTTTATACCTCTGTGTTACCATTTTGTTCAAATAGAAAAAAAAGAAAGCGCTAAATTTAAAGATAAACAGATAAGCAAAAATATTTACAATTGAAAGATCAAAATATCTATTTGAAAGTTGAAATAATAATAAGTCAAAGTATGTCAATTTCAAATTATTAGAATAAGAACTGAAACTTGAAAAAAATACCTCAAAATAAAAATGCTAGTTCTATCTAAGAATAAGACCATTTAGAATTACTAACCCTAGAATCGAAAATAGCTTAACCTAATTTTTTTTCATTAGATTAACAACTGAACTTAAAATCACTTTACACTTACAGAACTAAACCTCCCCGATAAGTTCATTATTGACTTTTTACAGGTTTTAAAAAGCCTGAGTCAATAAGTGTCCCTAATGAATTGATGTCATAATCAAGCATAAAATTTACAAACATTATTGTGCAATATGATTTTTATGCATTATGAATATGATACAATTATAGGAATATATGAATAGGTAATAGATATAACTTTTTAATAATTTCAAATAATTTTTTTATTAGATATATTTTATTTCATAATCCCTCTTGACCGTTCTTGACACAGCGCCATGTGGGTCATCGCGCCTGCGCCTAACCCCCATTTCTACTACTTCTCGGTGCGCCAAGCCACTGCAGAGCTAAGTAGAAGCCGGTGAGGTGAGATAAGTAGGTAAATACAGACTTATTGCTAATATCTGATAAGCATGCTAAGTCTAATGTATATCCTGACATTCCTCATAACAGCTATTTCTATTTAAGAGCAGTTTCAATCACATTGTCCACCAAAATGTTCCCATTTTATGTCTGACGTTTCTGCCTACATCATTGCTGCCAGCTTCCTGAATCTTTCTGTCTGCACTGAGCAAGATCCAGGTGTCAGTGTCTGTGCAAAGTTGAAGGGACAAATGATCCTATTTTGAGCCCATGCTGACAGGTTCTTTTAATACAAAAACTTAGAGGCTACTCATAATGTCTTCATGGACACATTTAACTATTGTGAGGAATGAAAACTACCTGTACTTTTGTCTTGCATCTTGCTGTGATTTGAACCTTTTTGGTTTCCAGGTTTCCAGCTGTTCATCGTTTATTCTCGAACAATAGATCTACACCAGTATCTCCTTCTGTTATAATTAACGATTATTTGTTTTAGGGAACTTGCTTTTATTGGCTGCAGATATGAGACGTATTTGATTTAAAACTGATTAATATTCTACATAGAATATTCATAATAATTTGACTTAATTTCTTAAGGGTTGCCACGCCCCCTTTTTAAGGAAACCTCGCACATAAGTTAATTACAATCTAACTAATCTATTTTTTTTTGTTTTTAGTCTAAATGACATTCCCAACTTGTGATGTCACAAGGAGACTATTTGGGAATTTCAGCTTTAGCTTGAAATATTTATATTAGTGTACTGACGCGGGTGGCCAGTCCATGTTTGGGCAGCAAGGCGTGAGCTTTAGAAGCGCACATGTAAGCCATGTTTCACTTTGACAGTAGTGAAATGGGGGAGGAGTCACGATGTGACGTACCAACTTATAATAATGTGTTTCACTCTTAGCCAGCCAAAGTAGCTGTAAACGCTGTGTGAGTAACATCCAGGGAAGGTTGGACCTTTAACCTGCAGTCTTGGTTCTGGATTGAGGCATAGAAATTGTGTTAGAGCGCGGAGTGTTGACTGAATGTGTTTGAGGGGACTCTTACCTCGGGACTGATCATGGTCAATCGAGTTCTTGTCACAGAACGACTATACATTGGATAATAAACAAACAAAATCCTTTCACACGAGGGTTCACATCTTACATGATGTGGGAACTATAATTAGAGTAGAGGTGCCAGTTTTCGCGCATCTCTATAGTTTTCGTGCATTTTACGCATTTTTATCGACGCATTTTTTCTAAATTTGTTTTACCGATTCCATTACACTCTTATGTTCGTAGGGCCATTATAACGGATCACAATTAAATTTTTTATCTTAATATATCAAAAATTGTGTGTTTTATAGGCAAAAATACGTTGTAGGTTCCCTTGATAGGGGCAAAAGGACGTGAGCCTTATAAATTCAATATTTTCGGAATTAACTAATATCATAATATTTTTTTCTACTAAGGAGTTCAAGAAATGCTCCAAATTTGGCGGACATTAGTTTAAAGTGATTTGGTATCATATTAAAGTCAGATACTTAAATATTAATGAATATTTTTTAAGATATACACCTGCGTGAAAACTAAATACAAAAAACAAGGCAGTTGCCAGTTTTCGCGCATTTTTCACGTATTTTTCCGAATTTTCCGAATTTTCAAAAAAAAAAAAAAAGCTGGCTCCTCTACTCTATGTATTGGATGACTGCAGTCGACGAGGAGGAGACTGCGAATGGAGCTAGCTATTATCTATAAAATTAAATACGACTTACGCATGGATAATTAACATTATATAGTTCATTAGGCGCCATAGATCTACAGGCTGAAGAACCCAGATTTGAGGTAGACTAGATCTAATTCCAGGATCCTGTTTAACGTTTATTTATGAGGGTCTTAAAAATGGACATCGCGCACCTCTATTTCGGCGAAATCGCGATCGGAACTGTTGGGGCTATCTACTATGGCAATGCATGAGAGAAAACATGTTATTTCGCTCTAACTTGGTGTCCTATGGATAAACTTGAGGCGTCCGATAGCCTGAGCCTTGATATCAGGGTATGAGTTCTAGTGTGTCCACAGGACACCCAGAGTGTCCACAGGACATCTATGACTTGCGGGTGTCCTGTGGTCCGATAACCAGAGCCTTGATATCAGGGTCTGAGTTCTAGTGTGTCCACAGGACACCCAGAGGGTCCTGTCAGGGTGTCCTGTGCCTCTAGGGGGCGGACAGGACACCCAGGACACTGGATTTGGTGAGCCCTGTAGCCGTGGGTCTGCTACTCTTGTCCTTGATCCCAGGGTCTGCTAGCTCCTATGACCAGACCAAGGGTCTGTTGTCGACGCTCGGCGGTTTCCGGCGGTTTCCGCTGCTCGCCCCCCATGTGCGAGCCTGCCGGATAATCAGAGTTACCCCATCCGTCGAAACAGCAGGACCCTTCCTTGATTGTCTCACCGGAACTTGGTAATTCCTCACCAGAACTCCTAAGTAAGTACAGATATTTGCTTACATTGGTGCCAGGAGTGTTGGTGTACCTACCCAGGTGGATATTGTGGAGATTTACCCAGGATTTACCAAGAATTTACACAGTTTCAGTGGAGTTTAAACTTTGCCAGTTGAGCCAAGCTTTGTTTACATCTGAAAGACTCTGAAAAGGACTGAAAAAGGCCATCTACAAAGCTGACACTCGCAGGAATTATTCACAAAGGACCCCCCTGTGTGTGTATGTGACATTTTGTGTGGTTTGGTGTGTTTTTGTGGACTTATTAGGTGGAACTTGGCAACTTCCTGTCCATTCCAGGTGAGGCTGGAGGTGGCCATTTTTAAATCCCAAACCATTTCATCACACAAATTACAGAGCCATCCTGCATTTACTAAGACTGTATATGATTTAAGTGTTACCTATAGGGACTGTGTGTCACCTACACTTTAATTTTGGGCCATTATTTTTACATGTTGTGAACTTTTTAAGACTAAAATCTGGGGCCTAGTTTTCAAAAAAGGCCCAGGCCTCCTGGCCAGGAGTCAGTCATTTTGACTAAAACTTTACAAAAACATTAAGTGGCCCCTACAGAACATTCTGCATTTATTATGTACTAAGTTTGGCCATATATTTAAGTTATTTTACCTTGAATTAGGAGTAATTTTCATAACTTTAGTAAGCCTACTTGGACTTAGTAATTTTGCCCACGTATCCTATATAAGGCCACAGGGCTTGGTGACATAATTTACAACTTCCAAAATTTGGTGACAAACCCATGGTATAATTCTTCGAAAATTGAAGATATTTCCGGGATTTGTTCCGGTATCCAAGGAACTTGGCTAATTTGCCAGGATTTGTTCCGGTATCCAAGGAACTTGGCTAATTTGCCAGGATTTGTTCCGGTATCCAGGAAAATTAGGCTACCTTGCCAAAATTACAGCAATAATTTAATTCAGGAAGATTCAAGATAATTCGGGATTCATTCAAGTTCTTCTGGTATCGCCACCAAAAATTAAGCTAATTCTTCAAATTTAAGGTAATTCCCGGATTTAGGTTACTTTTTCCGGAGCCACCTATAATTAACTCCTGAAGATTGAAGATAAGTCGGGGATTCATTCTATCAGTATTGACACTACAAATTAGGCTAATTCTCCGAAATTCAAGGCAAATTAAACCAAGCCGCGAATCAGTTCATTATGCCTGCGAAGAGGATATTCATCCAAGCTTAATTGCCCTACATTACATCATGGCATTTTACATGGAAGCGAACACCCCATTTAACATTAATACTGCATCGGAGACGAAACTGAAAACCCTCCCAGGTGTTGGCTTGTCACAGGCCAAAGCGATTTGGAAGGTTTTTCAGGACTACGGGCCTGTGAAAAGCTTGAACCAGGTGGCTGCCCACTTAGACCCAGTGGTGATGCAGCTCCTAAAGGAGGCTTTCCTCGATTACAAGATTGATACGGGGCAATATGACCTGCACCAGCAGGAAATGGTGAGGAAGAGGGCAGCCATAGAAGATTTAAGGCAGCGGCAGTATGCAGCCATAAAGCTGAAGCTTCTAACTGATGCTTTCACTGCTAGAAAGATTGACATTGGGCTGTACGACTTGTACCGACAGGAAGCAAGGAGCCTGAGGTCGATCATACACAATTCAGAGCAGAAGCAGGCTGACAAGGGTAAGGAGCCCCAAAACCGACAACCGCAGGAACAGGGGAACAGTTTGCAAAGTGAGCGTGCTGATCACGTCTCATGTGAAAGCAGGGACAAGGAAGATCACATTGGCCAAGAGGTCAGTGACTTGACTCCAGTTGAGGAATCACCAACGCTGCTTGAGATGATTGAGCAGTGGGCCTCAACAAGATTAGAAGAGCCATCATCAACTGTGGAGGAACCGGTGATACCACCCCCAGCACAACAACAACGGATCACCCATCACATCCCACTGATAGAGCCATCATCGACAGAGAACGAACAGCCGATGCTACCTCAAGAATCTACTATCTCTGAGAGTGGTTACGGCTCTGAAAGGAGTGAAGAAGAGGAGACCAGCAAGCATCCAGAATCCGAGCTGGAGAGACTGGGATGTCAAGTCCGAGAGGCAGAGGAGGGAGCTCAACACTGGAACCAAGAGGCTGAAGAGCGGGCGTCCAAATGGAGGGAGGCCTTCTTGAATGTCAGAGGCGGAAGGTCCGGTAGGGGTGGCGAGCAAGGTTGCCAAGCAGAACTGGAGGAGAGGAGCAGAAGCAGCTGTTGGCCAGCAACCCAATGGCACTCAACTCCCCAATGGAAGGGAAGTGTGTGGGATAACCTTCATATCCTGCATCAACATACCCGGGAGGAGGAGTACAGGGGCCAAGGTGGCAGCTACAGCCCTGAGCCATCACGTCCCTGGGATGTCCGTCGCTCACCAGGATCACCGTGGGACCACCGAGATGAGGGCCAGTATGAGACGCCTCGGCATCACAGTAAGGATGTCCGCCGTTCACAGGGCTCGCTCTGGGAGCAAGAAGACGGAGACCGTTCTGACTTTTCTCAGCATGAGGAATGGCGCGACCGCCAAATCTCAGAACAGCCCCCAAGGGGGCAAGGACGCCAAGACAGCCGAGATGTCCTTTGCTCGCAGGGATCACCGTGGGCGCACCAAGGGGAAGGCCAGAGCGAAGGATCACCATGGGAGCACCAAGGCGAAGGCCAGTACAAGACTCCTCTTCGCCGCAGCAAGGATGTCCTCTCACAGTGCTCGTCCTGGGAGCATGAAGGCAGGGGCCATTATGACGTTTCTTGGCGTGAGGAATGGCACGACCGCCAATTCTCAGAACAGCCCCCAAGGGAGCATGGAAGCCAGGACAGCCAAGATGTCCGTCGCTCACAGACCTCACCTTGGGAACATGAAGACAAGGGCCAATACGGATCACCAGTTTCCTTCATCACTGGGAACCCAATCAGCGGCCAGCCTTCCTCAATTGTCAGGCTGGAAAGGGATCCTCTCCAAGGTTTGGGAAAGCAGGTTGAGAAAGCAGTGGAGACAGAGGTTGGGGCTATGATGGACAAGATGCAGACTACAGTGAGGAGGCCAGCAAAGTCACCAAGTCCGTACCTGAGCAGAAGTGGATCATGCAGCAATTCCCCGAGCCAGCTAAGGCAGTGTGTCAACTGCCAAGAGTTGGGCCACTTCGCAAGGGATTGCCCCAAGCCTAAACGCCAATTGGGGACCCCTGAGAAAATCACGGCTTCGGAAAACTAGGAATGGGTGGTAGACGCGACCAATCGCCACCCCTCCTCAACAGAGGTCGCCCTCCAGACCAGGCCCTGCGCCGGGACCAAGGCTGCTACCTGGAACAGGCACCACGCTTGGACCAGGAAACCCGGCAGGAATACAGAGGTCACCCCCAAGACCAGGCCCTGCACCTGGACCAAGGCCGCTACCTTGAACAGGCACCACGCTTGGACCAGGAAACCCGGCAGGAATACAGAGGTCACCCCCAAGACCAGGCCCTGCACCTGGACCAAGGCCGCTACCTGGAACAGGCACCACGCTTGGACCAGGAAACCCGGCAGGAATACAGAGGTCACCCCCCAGACCAGGCCCCACACCTGGACCAAGGCCGCTACCTGGAACAGGCACCACGCTTGGACCAGGAAACCCGGCAGGAATACAGAGGTCACCCCCCAGACCAGGCCCCGCACCTGGACCAAGGCCGCTACCGGGAACAGGCACCACGCTTGGACCAGGAAACCCGGCAGGAATACAGAGGTCACCCCCCAGACCAGGCCCCGCACCTGGACCAAGGCCGCTACCTGGAACAGGCACCACGCTTGGACCAGGAAACCCGGCAGGAATCACTTAGGCTCGAGCAGGAGCACCCCCTGGCCTGGGCTCCATCCTTTGGCCAAAGTCCACAACAGCGGACCAATGCCACAGGCCAGATAGCATCCCAAGACAAAAAGACTAAAAGAGTAACAGCTCAACCACTTGTGAACACTGTGGGACATGCTGGACACAGGGAAGACCAAGACATCGAGCTCCTGTCTACAGCCCGTGGAGGCCAGATCAGGGGCTTCACCTGCTCGCTGCTCTGCCCGCGAGGTATCCGGTCTGACCAGCATGGGCTGACGTCCATCCGCCTGGTAATGGGCCAAGTAGGATTGGAGATCTCCTCGAGGAATGCCCGGAAGTTCTTCGGACCATAGGTCAAGAAGACCTACCACTGTAAAAAGTAGCAACTAGATGCTCATCCTAGAGCCTATATAGACTGTACATACACCCGTAGAGCCAGATGTTAGTAAGATGTAGTTATTCAGCACACCTCTTCTAATGGAGGGGGCCCTCCTAAAAATGGCCTCTTCTGATGGAGGGGGCCCTCTTGAAAGACCACTTCGGCGAGAGCCAACTTAAAGAAAGGTTATGACCACCACCTCTTGTGGAGTAAACTCACAATATAAAAAAATGAACTAAAGCCACGATCTCTGACTCAAAGTGGAGTGATGACTCAAGAATGGAATGGGACTTCGGATGGAGTGAGCTCTCCTAAAAAATGGAATGGGGAGGAGTGTAGACGGCGTCGAGCGTTTAGTTCCGTTTTCGTCCACTACGCGGAGGCGGCGGCGCCACCGTCGCCCTTGCCGGATAACTCCAGCCTCAGTTTGAATCGCACCTTTGAGATAGCCACACGTTCTGATGTCTGCTGTCCTGAAGGAGATCATTCTCACACCAGAACTCCTAAGTAAGTACTGATATTTGCTTACAGGTCTGCTACCTGCTACCCCAGACCCAGGGACTCCTACCTCCTATCCTCTGACCAGGGTCTCTACCTCCTACCCCACAACCAAGGGTCTGCTTCTCCCTATCTCCAAACCCAGGGTTGTTCATCATCATCAGTGAGCCAAAAGATAAAAAATTTGTGTTGGCCTTAAATACTTATAATTATTGTCTGTGGATGCTAGAAATGTTACCCAAGAAAGCTTCTTCCTGTCTCTTTTGGCGAAATTTTGGCATTTGTATTTTTTTATTTACACAAGCTTCCGCAGTCTTTCCCCGGCATCTTCTGCGAGGGTAACAACTGAGAATATCACCCCACCCTTCATTTCAGGGCCAGATTTTCAATGTTGCCCTATATTGGCAAATGGAAGGCCTCATTGATTTAGATTAAGACCAAGATTAGACCAAGATTAAGACTAATAACATGTCTTATCAGGGAAATACTTATGATATTTTTGGAGTGAAAAAAAAGATATCGTTCATGTCCAAAAGCTATACCTCGTCAAAGTTTTTTTTGGCTTGGGATCTTACACTTAGGCCAACATTTTGGGGGTGACATTCTGAGCGTTGCTCAATACATGAAGTGGAGAATGCTGTGTGCTAGTTGTTGCAGCAGCTGTGTATAATCTATTCCTCGAGGTGTCAGGCCCACCAGCACACTGTATGGAGGACAGATTAGGGGACAGCAGTTGCTATGGCAATGTTCCAGGAATGCCCCAGAGCAATAATTAGGCGAGTGGTGCTTTCCTCGGATGGTGGTATGCCGGTTTAGACTCATCGATTTCATGGAATTCATTTTCCCACTAAATTTGTACAGGCGGAATATCGATTATAACTAAACTGATATTTCCCACTGGTGTGAAAATAAAGTCCTTTGAAAAAACCAATCCAGAAAGAAAAATATTAAATGAAAAGCACCACTCAGGGATGTATTAGACTAGTGATATTGACCGTGGATCCCATTGAACTATTGTTAGTGTTTGATTTAATACTGCTTGATGTGTATAGTTAATTTATCCATGAGTCGTTTGTCCAGTTTGTCTGAGTCAATCAGACTGCGTTTAAAGTTAATGCATCCATTCCCCAATAGTTCAAAAGAAATGGACGATGAGGGAGCTGGTAAAGTGAAAGGTCTTTTATTCAGTTAACATCTCATCCCGAGTCAAAGCCACAGTGAATAAGTCTCTATCAGTCCACCTTCCCATCTCCTATCAGCAATCAACCACTTTTAGAATACAAGTTGTTCCAACACATCCTAGACCGCCCTAGTGCTTAGCTCTATCACAATCCTTTGTCCGAAACTGTTGGTATTGGTAAACTCCAGTATACTGCGCAGGAGCCGCAGGTATTACTCCGAGCAGTTCTTCTATTTCTATGGTTAAACTCTAACTCCTAACTAACTCGCTCCCTACCTTTGCAACACCTTTTATACTGGTTAACAGGTGGCGCTGGGAGCGTAAAATATCTCTGCCTAGAGGTAGACTTGCTAAGTCTGATCCTAGCTATATTATACAAGATGATAATATATTAAAAGTACTAAGCTATTAGTACACCATAACACCCTCGTCCTGACGGCCTCTGGCTTTATTGGGGTCATTGGTCAGTACCACTTGTCCAATACACTCCTGGTGGGTGTTCTTGTTATAAAATTTCTAGAAAGAATAAACAGGCAACATGATATTATATGTGGATGAACGCACAAGATTTTACATAGATATCTACTTTAATAGTTTCAGAAAGAAAAGGAAATATTTTGGTAAGGCCACCCTCAAAAAAAAATTTGTTTCCTGTCCACCGGGTGGGCAGAAAAAAAACCAGTCGGGAGGTCGGGAAATAATTTTTTTTTTTTTTTTTTTTTTTTTTTTGGTAAGGTTTAAACTACGACTTTGTTTAAAAAAAAAAAAAAATCCGAAAATCTGAAAAAAAAAGTCTCTAGTCGGCCCTCAAAAAGTCAGTCGGGCGCTGGACAGGAAACAAATATTTTTTTAAGCCTGGCCTAATTTGTCTAAAGCATTTTAATAATCTAAAAAGTTAATATATAATGCGCATGTCTCGACCAGTTTCGATATTTAAAAACAACGGGGAAAGGTGTGCGTCTTCTCACTGTGAATGAGGCCGCTCTGAAATTAGTATCCTTTTTTCTTTGTTGTTTATATGTCCAAAGTGTACATGCATTGTCCTAGCCCCAGAAGTATAGAATTACAGTCACTGTACAGGTTAGCTGAGACTCTGCCCGGATATGTACTTCCCTACAGCATCTTGCACTGATTTCTGATAATGGGATGATCTTAGCAGTAACTTATCGATTTTCTCATCAACGAGACTACTGTATAATTAATAGTCAGCAGATTTAATAATAGCTTTGATAATTCATGCCGACGCGTAGTCATTAACGCTAATTTCCCATGGTAATCGCTTCTAAATGATGTTATCAACTTGAAATTGGTTTTTGTCCATACAATTAATCTTGAAGGCAGTTATATTAATTCGAAATAGGAAATCAGTGAGATAAAGAAATACTGAATATGGTGAAGTTGAATACAAATTTGATATATCTAGGTTAGAAAAGGAATAACCTTTCATGCTGTAATATTTGAATATTCTTTTAATAACGCAGAATCTTTTATGACACTTCAGTGTAGCGTCTTTCTTCCCTGTATATTTACCCAAAATGCTCTTCTCTGAAAAAATATGAACAATTTAAAAGGTACGGTGCAGGTCTACCAATGTGTCTAAATCACAGTAAAAGTATTCCCCCAGCTGTAGGTCGACAGGGCCTAGCCAACCAAACATCAAACGAGCGGACTACTGGCACTCAATCAATAGGCTGAGTCACGCAGGGGGACCCCGTTTTTCCAGGCCGTATCTCCATACTATCATCCCATGCCTAGAGCTCCCTACTCTTACACATTATATGACATACTGAGATAGTGCGACAATAACGCTCCATTGATATTTTTTTCCAAACAGGTGACGTTTCTTTTCTGGATTAGGGTATAGATGTTGTATTGTGTTTTGTTTCCATATTAGTATGGTGACGCTTTATAGAACCTAGATATTTGATCAGTCTTGAAATTAGGGAAGAAAGTTAGACCGTCACAGACAGCTGTTTCTTGTAAGAAAATATTGGATTGATCGATATTTATAAAGATTTTTTTTCAAACTCCATTTGTTGACCATGCCTGAGATCATTTGTGGACTTATATGTTAAATTTTAAGCTTTGATATAGTTTTGTCCTTAAGTACATAAGCGATAATGATTTTTTTGTTAATGCAATTTTCTTAATTTTGATCCAATTATCTTTTGGTGGGCCTGGGACCTTGACACCTATCAATCACTTTTCCTGTTAATTGGTCACCCACCCTCTCGTTGGCTGTTTCCCATTGAAAATCGATGGCAACACTGCTGTTGGTTGGGCATATGTACCCTGATTGACCAGTACTACTCCCTCCCCTTCCTGTCTACTTGTTGTCTGTTGTAGGAGCAGCACTGCTGTGGGCAGGGCCTATGTGCCCTGATTGACCAAGATCCATCTTCACCCACCTGTCTACCTGTGCTCTTTTGTAGTTGCAGCACATCTGTTGGCAGGGCCAATGTTCTCTGATTGAATAGTACCCCATCTGAACCCCTACCTGTTTACTTGGGGTCCCTTGCAGTCCCTTGTAATGTTAATTTCAGCCATCGCCAATACCTGGACCCACAAAAATTAGATTACTTGTTCCATCCCTGTTTAATTTATGGCTCCTGCTTATCATGTCTACAGAGTTAGTAACATTAGTTTTAATCTAAATGTCCTTCTTTGACCATTTCAGGCCTTTCCCTGTGCCCCCCGGAAACGCTGAGCCCCTGCCCCGTGATGGCGATGCCTGACTCCTGTGATATGTTCGTTGCCATGCCCTCGGTGACCGCCAAGGGCGCAGTCATTGTCGGCAAGAACTCGGACCGCCCGGCCGGGGAGGTGCAGGAGGTCATCTACGAAGCGCCGGCGGACCACCCAGGGGGTGCAAAACTGCAGGTCAGTGGAAGTATTTTCCCTGTGTAAGTGATTCGAAAATAGCTTGTTCACTTTGTGGATAATATCAGCCGCTACCGCATCATTGTTGAAAAAAAAATTAATAATCTGTTGGCAAGAAGGGTGCAAGATTTTCAGGGATTATGGACATTTTTTTTAAATGAATATTTTAGGTACATTTCTCGGATATCCCCTAAATTTAGAAGTGCTAGATTACCAACTATAGGTGTCTCGAGTGAGCTGGGGTAAAATGAAACTTAAATTATCCTAAAATATCAATATTTGTATTGCAGTGCACCTACATAGAGGTTGACCAGGTGGCGCACACTCATGGCGTGGTACTGTCGAAGCCCGCGTGGATGTGGGGCGCGGAGATGGGCGCCAACGACCAGGGAGTGGTCATCGGCAATGAGGCCGTGTGGACCAAGGAGGGCGGGCCCCAGGACCTGGAGGAGAAGCTGCTGGGAATGGATTTAGTCAGGTTAGGCCTTTTTTCATTAAAAGAAAATATTGTTAAATTATAGTAATTTACCAGGAAAGCCAGGCATGTAAGTTTAAGATTTTTGTCTGACTTCAGTTTTTTTTTACATCATTACCTCTAATAACTGTTTTCAAGATAAATTTCTTACATCACGTTTCATTGCATTTTAAGATAATTTCGCATTTTCTTTCTGGAATTTCAGGTCTTCTCATTAACGTTGACTTCCATACCTGACAAATTATCTCATGTATTAGCTGAATTTATAGAATTCAAATTCAAATAGCGTAGATATACTTAGACCGAATTTGAATAGATCGAGAGGGGCACCCAAGAACAATTATTAAACACTTTCTGAACATCAGTTTAAAAAAAACTAACTTGAGATTAACGTTAACATTATTTTGTCCTTGTACATAAACATCTACATTGAAATGTTAAAAATGAATAAGTTTTGCAATTCTGACAGTACATGCATAAGAAAAGTCTCTTAATGCATCATAGCATTTGAAATTGTAAAACATTCTGCGATGTAAAAGTACTTGTATTCTGTAAATCTACAGATTGGGACTGGAGCGTGCAGGGACGGCGAGCGAGGCGGTCCAGGTGATTGGGGCCCTGTTGTCTACGTACGGTCAGGGCGGACCGTGCTTTGACGACCCTGGCAAACAGGACATCTCCTACCACAACTCCTTCCTCATAGCAGACTACACGGTGGCCTTTATCATGGACACTGCGGGCCAACACTGGGCGGCAGAGAAGGTCGAGAGTGAGTAAATTATTCTGATGGAAAAATGATGGGCTTAAGTGAAGTAACTGGTAAAACAAACAATCAAAAATTTAAAAAAAGTTCCGTGCTAAGAATTCTTCAGATGTACCAAAAAAAAAAATTCTTCTGATGTACGGTACATACAGATTCACATTCGTACACAGTGTTTTGATATCTCATTACTTAAAACTGATATTTTTGACTAAATATGTCCAATTGTAAATTCAAAAGGGGAAAAAGCTATTTAATCACCGACATCAAAACAGAAGACCAAATAAAACATGCACAAATAAGGCCATAAAGTCACTGTATCATCTGAATTTTGCGTATATTTCCAGCTGGTGTAAAGAATATATCCAACTTCCTGACGGTGGGAACCAACATCGCCGACTGCTCGCCTGGCCTTAGGGAGTATGCCCAGAGTAAAGGGTACTGGGACGGAGCCTCCGACTTCGACTTCGCCCAGGCCTTCACGGCCCCACAAGGTCAGTCGCTGGAGAATTTTCCTTTTTAACGGCAGGGATGTAAGATTTTTTGGGGAGTCTGATTTCAGATTTTTTTTCACATATTATCACCTCTAATGATGATTTCCAGAGATAATTACTAACAACACATTTCATGGTTATGGAGGACGTGGCGAAGTGTTTCTGATCACAGCAACCACATGAATGGTCAGCTCAAATTTGAACTGGCCTTATATACTCAATCCAGTGGTCACCTTGATGACAGGTCACAAGTAGAATCATGTCATGGTGACATGTTAATTGTTATGTTTCAAACCAGTTAGGCATGTGATGTCATCAATGTTGTTGACAGGGGTAGCCTCAAATGGATGAATTTCCCCTTAGGGGGGGTCCTTCTTAATGCAGTTTCACCATGTGGGTTTTCAAGCTGTATGATTAATATTCAAAATCTGATCAATCCAAAAGTTAAGATAGACTAAAATTATGAATTAGCGGTCTCAGAATATTAGATATTCTGAACTAATGAATTTATAGAGAGAAAAAAAAAAGTAACATAATACCACGTTTTCTTTTGGAATTTCATTTTTTTTTCATTTGCCCTGACTTGCACCCATGTAACAGATTTCTGTATTATGGCTTTAACCGAATATTCATGTAGAAATCCAGTACATTCTATAGCTGGGGTGTCTGAAATTAGATATTCTGAACTAATGAATTTATAGAGAGAGAAAAAAAAAGTAACATAATATCACGTTTTCTTTTGGAATTTCTTTTTTTTTTTTCATTTGCCCTGACTTGTACCCATGTAACAGATTTCTGTATTATGGCTTTAACCGAATATTCATGTAGAAATCCAGTACATTCTATAGCTGGGGTGTCTGAAATTTAAAAAAATGTTTGTACACACTTAATAAAGGTCCGCTACTACATCAACAGAAGTATCAGAATTAACTTTCTTTGGTACAGGTGTTTTGCCAGGTTGTGGACCCGAACAACCAGAGAACAGATTCAAGTGCGGAAAAGAGATGCTAGAAGGACTTGCTTCAAAAGGTATGCTGACCATATGTGTCCCACCATTTTGTTTCATCGTATTTTCTTCAAATATTATTTATTGGTTTGGAAAGGTGTTACTTTTGCCCTTTCGTATTGAAGTAGAGGTTTTTGATTAAAAAGAGATATAATATGCATGAAAAATACAAAATTGTAGGGTGGCTTTACAAACTATCTCCGGTCAAAAACCAAGCAATACTTTTGATTTTCTTTACTAAGGAAACTTCTCAGCTTCCTCGATGATGGAGATCCTGCGTAATGAGGAGGCGGGGATCTGTCGCGTGGGGCGGAGCGGGTCGGTCTCCGTGGGTAGCATGGTGTGTGTCCTCTACCCGCCCGCCTCCGGCAAACTCTGCTGCCACTGGTTCACAGCCACGCCAAACCCCAAGTGCTCAGTCTTCAAGCCTTTTGTCTTCACCCCCGCTGTGGTGTTTGGCAACCACACAACATCACCCGCCATCATGGATGACCCCGCGAAGACGAAACCCCGGTTCCAGCGACAGGTCAGTCGCGCGCATTCTCTATACAAGATTCACGAGATGGTCAAGCCCCTGCCTGGAGACGAAGCGAACCAAGCCATTCTCAGCACACTTAAATCGCTCGAGGCCGTTTGCATATCAGACCTGGATAACTTTATTGACAACTCTGACCCAAGGCGCATCCCAGAGTTAAATGAACTTTTCAAGGATATCGTCGAATCAGAAATGAAGTTCTACCACGTGAAGAAGAGTGGTAGGAAGTAAAGAAGGGTTGGCGTTGTGAATGATATAATATCGACTGTGCTGAAATGTCAATGTGATCAACTTGTCTTTGTTTTTCATGGTAAGCTTTCTTGCTTGGCCACACTGTAATAAATGATGACGATAATGAAAAGGAAAGTGAGAAAGTATGGATACATTACTATAGTAGTATAAGTATATTGAAGGTTGCCACCTATAGTGCATTGTTTTAAGTATAATAAGGGGCGATATCTTGCATCTTTTGTAAAGATGGATTTGTAGTGGCCAATACTCTGAACTCGAGCTCTAATTGAATTTAGCATCCGTATTCATGGTGAATAGAGTGCCTATGTTTTCTGTGGAAAAAAAAACGTTTCTTTGTTAGCAATCCATCAGTTAGACGGGGCTTTTCTTAAAAGTTAGCTTATGTGTGAAGTCTACGAATATCATATCGAGATCTTTCAAATTTATAAGTGTTTGATTACCATGAAACCCCTAATTCAAACCGTGACTTTAAAAAGGGTTAGAAATGTAAGCAGATGACGCCTCAACTTCAAGGATTCAGTCTAAATTAGGTTTTACCCAACTTGTAACACTATGTGACTTCTCAAGAAAAGTCTGAAAAACTGGCCTCAGGAAAATTCAGATGTTAGGGTGTGGCTTGAAATAGGTTGCAGCTTGAATTAGGGGTCTTACGGTAGCATGAGTTATCATAATAAAGGTGTTAAATGCATTAAGATTTCAAGAAAATTGCCTAAATATGCCTTGTGCTACTTTGCCTAGATTTATACACAAATTACATTCTAGCTGGCAACAATGAATATCCACATTTATAAGGCTCACACTTCTTTCTAAGGTTTCCACAGTTTACTGTTATCTGTGATCTAAATAACTTCTTCGGTTCAGAATACCCTCAACTGAATCAAATGTTACCCTAGAAAGGACTAGAATTCTCTATTGCAATACCTTCTATAGTGCAATCTATGGTACAGCAACAGTTGGGTTTTTAAAGTAGTTAAAACGACTATGTGCAAGTAACCGTCATGGCCGGAATGAAATGATTTAAATACATGTATTTGGAAATATTGCTCAGAATGATGTCCCCTGCATCATTTACATGTTAATGTTTGGACATTTTATTAAATGGTAATCGATACAATAGCGTAGACCTAAAAAGGAAAAGGTTTCGAAAATCCTGGCGTATATTGATTTAAAGAGTTTTCTACCAAAAGCGCTCATTCGAGACTTGTTTTAAACACTCAGCTTATTCCGGTCACTACGGTGTTTTTTCTTCAATAGTTCCGCATGTTTTACGAACAAGGCAAGACGACAGATCAAACATGTAAATGATTAAGATGAATCCTATGATTCACGGTTAGCAGTGTTAAGAAACGGCAGGTCTTCTGGCGTTTTCTCTTGGAAGTTATTAAAATGTCACCATCTGATATTAAACATAAGTATTACATATGCAAAGAGTAATTTGATAGAGGGAAGTAGTTGAGATTTTTCCCGCAGGCCTCACTGGCATTCATGTTTGATCGCAAGGCTACACATGAAAATAGGTTCCCAGTATGATCAAACTATTGATTTATACGAAACCCAAATACATTAAAAACACGCTTAAAGGCTGATTATTACAATGCCCGACACGCCTGTGCCAAAGGTGTTTATTGTACTTACGATAGAGAGAATATTTATGACGAAAGAAATGGTTGAATCGGTGGCTCTATATATATATGCTAACGCATGAACTGTAACGTGTTGAATATGTTATTCAAGCAGCAAGTGCCATTATTTCACGTTTGCTAGAGCGTGGTACCTTCAGGTGTATACACGTCTTGTTTGTGTGCAGTGCAATACACGAAGTCAGTCATTATAAAGAGTGTGTATTCAACCGTTCAAGGACGGTCGTAAGTCATGCAATATCTGGTCCTGAACTGTGCAATATGAAATATCTATTAATTGTCATGTGAAATAGATTATCAATAGATAAGTGGTGATAGATGAGTCAAAAGTCCTTTCAAAAAGTTTTGTTATTCTTTAAAAGTCTGTAAACCAGAACAAAAATATCAGTAGATACTGCCTCTTATTAAAATTGTCTACGGATTTGCATCTCTGCATATATACAGGATAAGTCCCTTCTCCAAATTAAGCCTGTTTGTAATGCGTCTCCTGAATTTAATATAAAAAACATATAAACATAGGATATATTGTAAATGGTGTACTTGTTGGAAAGCGCCGTCGATGTGAAAATGTGCTTAAATATATGGAACTAAGCTATCCCTCTTTGCATCATTCCACGTATAATGGCACGATAAACATTTCCAGTACTGTATATGGATGTTGTGAGCCGTGTAAGCATTAACTACCTTTACCCCTTTTGTCCACGTGCATAACTGAGGCGTTACTACGAGTATGAAACTTACAATTTTAGCAATGTCACAACTACCCTTTAGGATACGACTAGAACAGTAACTAAAATCTGTAAACGGTATGTAGCTTTATTGACGCTCGCAATTTAAGTAATGAACATCTTAAACTACTGTATATTTTTAACATTAAATTCAACATCTACGTATACGTAAATTTTGATCCATTGTTAGTGTGAACATTAAGCGCTTTTCTGTTCAGGATTCGTTGACAGATTGCTCAAGTCTGACCACGAGTCCGACCGCAAAGCGCCTTGCAATGCCAAGAAAGAATATTTTTTGCTATCTGTATGATAAGTTTCAAGTGAAAATATGCCATAACTTTACCGACTGACTGTCTCATCTCTCAGTTCCATGCCCATGGAAGTCACAACTAGGCCTTACGTACGATGGTAGACAATCCAACAATATCAGTATGGAAATGTGTTTAACATGTGGGTTGTTTCAGTGTGTGTATAGTCATCAAGTATTTAGCTTAAATTCTGCACTGAATATACTATACAGTATACACAACCCAAATTGAAAGTGGAAAAGTGACTCGTACTAACTTGGTTACATTTCCCAACGTGTTCCCTAGTATGGGTATGGGTAAAAGACATCTATATACAAAAACAATTAAACTGTCGCAATATTAGCCAAATCTGTGAGGTAAAATATTGTTAAATATGTACAGTAATTTTTTTCTAATTAAATCTTTATAGTTATTGAGATGTCAGGAAAAAATGTATGGACAATCAACAACTACAATACCTAAATACCAAGCTTATAATCTCTCAATGAGTTAACAGTTGTGTCATTAATCAGAAGGTTTTGGTGATAAGCTTAACTATTTATGTTTTACGTGTATCTACATCTCGAAGTCAAAGTTATTTAACCTTGTTTGCGAAAAAAAAAGACATAAGCGGCTGTGTTATCTAGAAATCGGGCACGTTCACTTTTATTATGTAATTAATGTCTAGAGCAATTCTTTAGTATCAATGATTGTTCTATTATTTTTTCACTTTTAAAAACATGTTTTCACAATCTGCTGTTCCATTTCATAAAGAAACCCAAGGTAGGAAAAAGAAAATTCAACTCAATATAATTAACTTGTTGGGTATAGAAAGTAAAGGTCATGCTACCAATTATACTGATGGAGTGGAATTGTTATGAAATGATTGTCATGGCTAGCGTTCCTTCTTCGTAGAATTATTACCACAAAAGCAACCATGTTCAGAGAAATCAGTCAGGTTGTGCAACAACAAAATGAAACACCAACTGTACATCGCCGCCTTTTGAAAAGTCCCAAAAGTTTACCGAAACATGTCTGTTTTACTATGTACATCAATTATAAGAAATTAGCGCATCTCAGACACGGTTCTATTTTATTATAGACGAGTAAAACTGTTCAAGTGCAAGGTATGTTTCTTTGAAGCCAGGCAATGTTTGATTTATTGTCATGAATATGAAACAGGAAAAGGGTCGAAACTTGTTATTAGGCTAGTGGTATTATAGCCCAGAGGATGTGTTCTGTAGACATGGCCTTGTACCTTTGTGGGGTTCTGTCTCTTGTGTTCAGTGGTCACCACCCACGCTTAACGTCACTGGGTATTAGGCTTCTCCCACCATTAATATAGATAATAACCAGTTCAGTTACCATGGACACTTAATCGATGACGTCACTGCCATGGTCACCTAAGCTTGCCGTACATGTCTAGTCAGTCCTCGGATAGAAACATTTAAGAATCCGCAAACCAAAAAATTACAAACCAAACAAAAGATATATTTCCCAGTGGTGTCTTCCCGTGGAAGTTTAAAGGTAATTAGATAAGGTAATATTCCTTATTAAATATTTCCTTTCCCTTCACGGGAAATCGAGTCGTCATGGATAGTCGCTCTGGCGACCTACGCTTCCTTGATAAATTATTCGTACAATGTGTGGTAGTCAAAGATTTTTGGCTCTAAGTAGAACGAGTTATTAGTGGATACAGTTGGTAGCAGAGGTTTGTTCACACCTCTTATTAGTCAGCCCAACTTAGCAGGTCCAAGTCCATGTGATACTGATTGGGGAATGCGTATTGTGACCTTAGTGTCTCAAAGAGCTTTGAAATAAAATACTTTAACCGGAGAGTACCAAAACTATGAGTGTACTAAAGTAGTTCGGTGCTTAGAATCTAATTATTTGATATCTATTCGTCCTTGTGATTCTGTAATTTACTGAGTGATATACTATTTAAGTATTCTTTACGCATGACTTCCTTTTTAGGAGTTGAGACTTAATCTTAAAATATATGTAACAGCTGACAATTGCATTGTTCAACATTTTTTTATTCATTTACTTAAAAGTACAATTATTTCTACTCCTATTATACAAAACAATAATTTATTATCCATGTTCTGACTGGCCATGTATGTCTATTGCTGTACAATGTATCACAGCCGGCCCTGTAGTGTGTGTAATAAATGTGCTCCGGCAAAGAACGCATTTTCGACTTGCCTTCCCTTTTTTTCCAATACACATTTTCTCGTATAATACATACCATACAGAACAAAACTAAATGAACACTTTTACTTTGAACATTACATACTGAGATACGATGACGCAAACAACTTGGCTGTTCTGCTCACCAATTTACTCTCCGAGATTGGAATACTTTAAGCACCCATAGAATATATTACATAAATATCCCTTTTCCTTGTCTATTTTCGCTTGAAGCGTTTGAAGAGGGGATGTGTGGAGGTGTATCGTTTCTTCTGTTGGTACTCCATGTAGATCGTGTCGTCCGCCCCTGACATGGAGCTCATGTTGCCTACTCGCCGCATCGTCTGAAAGAGCGAAGCGCAACATCAAATATTGATTCCTTTTTGTGAAGTATTAAATATTTTTTATTTCTAAATTACTGTACCATTTGCTCATTTTTTCCATAGAAATACGCTACAGATAAATGATTTTCCACAGAGGAATTCTGCGCGGCCCTAATAAACCGCTTTTACCCACTTAAGTGAAAGCTCGACCTCACTTCATTTCATTACTCTTACTAACTTTAATAGTAATGACTAGTTTGTTCAACGTCGCCCATATACCTACCGAAAAAAATTCAATGTAAAATTGATCCTTAAAAACACAAATAAACTTCGAAACATTGATCTAGCCAATCACTTTTATAACCGTTTATATCTAATAAATCGACAAAGTCGTCCATCAACTCTTACGTCGAGTCGGGTACTTTCAACATCTTTATTAATAAATTTGATAAGTACGACTATAAAAATGATAATATAATGATAAAACTGTAGGTGAAGTGCTGAGCCACTCACCCCTTGGCCGCGGCCCACCATCTCCCCGGCCAGCCGCTCCTCCTCGGCATCGGCGTCGTTGGCCGCGAGCACCTTCTGTAGGAGCACGGCCTGCTCCTCCTTCGTACCCAGCTTCAGGTCCGGCTGAGAAAAGGAAAGAAAACAGTTTTAATTGTATGCCCCGTTGGCGCTTTATATCAAAGGCAATGTTGGGTCAAAATTTTACAAATTCTATTAACTACTGAGATATATTCCATGGCCATAAGTATAACCTAATCCTGTGGTAAAATATAGAGTGTGAATACAGACTTAAACTACATTAAAATATATCAGAACTTATCCCTGGTCAATTTTGGTGACTCATCAAAATTGGTTTGTTTACAAACATTGCTGTCTTCAGGCATAAATGAAATGAGTAATAATATGAAATTCATATAAAGTATAGTTAGTTATCATGATATATAATGTCCCAATGGCTAGAGTCGTGTTTTCATACATGTCGCTCACTAAGCTTTTCCACAGTATAAATGAGCTTTGGGCAGAATAGAAATATGTCGACCTCCTCATGATAATGCATTCAAATTTGTATGGAAAACTCTAAGCCCGCACAGAATACATTTTATGTTTTACAGCGACAGCATCATCCGTGAGCATGTCATCCGTTGTCGCATGACATTCTGAAAGTGTAAAAAATCATATCCTTTGGCTGTTATAACCTAAACGTCGGCGTAAGTGAATTTGCCAAAGGGAGGACGATACGATCGCTTTAATTAACACTGAAAAAAGACTCACGTCCGTGTCCATGCCCTCCAGCTTGGTGATGACCTTGTAGCTATAGCCCTGGTTGACTAAGAACCGCTGCCGTTTGCTGGCGTAGTGCAGCTCCATCGTGTCCTGGGAGATGAGTGAGTAGAAGAAGGCGTTGTACTCCTCGGCCACCGCCTGCTTCTTCGCCCGAAGGATACGCCCCAGTCGCTGAGCCTCCTGACGCCGCGACCCACCGTGCGAGGAGATCTGGATCAGCACGTTGGCCTCGGGCAAGTCAAACGAGTTGTCTGCAACCTGAAGGAGAGAAGAAAGGTTGCTTCATAGTTCTTTGTTGGCGTGGGTTTTATATGTGCTCTACCCGTCTTCTTATTACGGATCTATATATTCTTTTCTCAACTTTTTATATTGAACGAAAGCAATATTGTGAAATATTTGTTTCAAACTTGTTCAATGTTTTGTTTTCATCAAGACTCGATATTCCAAGAGTATCTATGTAAGATAATTCATTAGTTAAGATATTACTAACCTGTGCAAAATCAGTCTGAATTCCCTAAACAAATATATGCTTACCTTTGACACGAAGATGGTGTTCACTTTCGGGTTATACTTAAAGTTTTGAAGAATCTTCAATCGTTCCGATTGTGACGTAGGTCCATAGAGGTAGGGTCTGAAAATAAAGGGCAATGAGATTAAGTTTTTTTTTGTAAAAGGTAAAAGAATACACATTGACTTTTTTCTCTCCATTCAACACAGAGAGGAGTGACAATGTATTTTTGAATAGATCTCATTATTGTAAAACCCTTATAAAGAAATATAAGCATGCTGTTAGTGATTTTTAAGATTTAAAATGAGAATTTAGAGTCGACTTACTTGTTCATCTCGATGGCATATGCCTTCAAGGCGAAGACGTTGTCGGAGAAGACAATGATTTTGTCGTTCCTCCGTTCGTGGAATCGGATGAGAAACTGGCAGGCACGGAATTTGTTTGGGTTCATCACATACAGAAGCTAGAAAGAAAGAGGAATCGTACCGCTATCAACAATAGTGTTGAACACTTATAGTTCAACCAGTCATCCTATGCAATTCACTCGACGGTGTACTGTTAAAGTTAAACCAAACTGAACTGGCTTAATTTTGAGATGTTTCTTCAACTTCATTGAAAAGCATGCAAGCAGTATATATATATATCATCTACTTCATTTTAAATTGCTACTGATTATAACACTTTGGAAAATACTCTGCTTTTTTAAAACTAAACATCTCTCTTTTTCCACTGATTCATCTACGTCAGGGGAGTTTTCCATTACTTTTCCACTCCTCGGCGTCATTGGCAGTGATATAGGTTATTGAGTTTATTCCAACTTCACTTACCATCTTCTTCATGGTTCTGGTGATAAGGTATTCTCGGTAAAACTCGGGCGTCATTGGACACCACACCTAAAAGAAGTAAAGCAACAGAGCAAAATTTACCAAAGACCAATAGTTTTAAACCCCAAAGACCATATTTTTGAATTATGACCAATGCATGCACGCAAACTGAATAATTTATTTGTTGTTGCTTAATTTTATGTGTTGTCGCTTTTTTTTCTTTCTTTTTTTTAAAATTTTTTACATGGATAACATATCTTTAATTCATTTGTTTGCGGTTTTAGTTGAGGCCTTTTAAACAAAACAAAAAAACATTGCATCAAGTTACAGAATAAACTGATTTCAGAATAGTGAATACATCAGAGATGCCACTCCCGACTGGTGAAAAAGTAGGAAAAATAGGTGACGCTTTTCCTATTTTTATTTCAGAAGCAAATAAGAGCAACTGCTAGCAAAGTAGGAGAAATTGCATCTCTGATACATGTTTGCAACTAAACATTCATGGATCATTTACAGAATATACGTCATTTATAAGTACTTACCTCAGCGCACTGGACCTTGGCGATGAAGCCCCGCTTCTGCAGCTCGAGCCAGTTGGCCTCGTAGAGTTTGGGGCCGATGAGGAAGTTGAGGTCGGCGATCTTGTCGTCCTCTCTGACCAGGGTGGCCGTGAGTCCCAGCTTACAGTGCGCCTGTACCACCATCAGCACGCGCCGGAACATCTTGGCCGGGATGAACTGCACCTCTAAGGGGAAACAACGGGGACACTTTAACTTTATTGAGTATTTTATGGAGAGTAACTATTAAGGCATTGCTAAGTTAAACGTAGGCCTCAAGGCTTGTGTCTTTAGGATATATTTTAGTCGCTCAATATGGATTTCCATTGTTGAGTTATTCTTGAGTGGTATCCGTTTATTTGAAATAAACCCGGTAACATGTATGTCCAAAATCTTTTTTCACCTACTTTTTTTTTTTTTTAATCAAATCATGAAAACTTTATTTTAGTTTATTTACACTTTTTATGGCCGGAAATGTCTACGATACACTCTGAACGTTTTTAATATCTAGTTTTCGAGTACCATTAAACTCTTAAATTATGACGCGGCTGAAATTTATCCGTGATCCTAATGGGCAAGAAAAAGACCTAAAGAAATCCCAAAAGTAAGGGTGCGTCATAAATGAGGAGTTTTACGACTCTTGGGTGTCTTACCGTCGAGGATCATGATGCCCCACTCCTGAGAGGCCATCCACTCCATGACCCGCTCCGCCTCCCACGACCTCTTGTTGGTGTGTGAGATCATAGAGTACGTGCTGATACATATGGAGCAACCTGAAAAGGAATAAGACGTTGGTTTTGACATCTATGTGAGTTAAGTATTTCAATAAATATTTTGTAACTGATCAAATACAAAATATGTTAAAATTGGGGGCGAGGGGGAGTAGCATCAGCAGAGAGGCCCGCCATGTACATCAAGTGTTTTGTATAGTTTACAAAACAACAGTGCATTATGTTAATTAGGAAACGTTTAACAATTCGTTCAATTAACATTAGGGGTACAGAATACTTTTTTAAAGTTATAAATTGAAATAGGTTAGATACCCTTACCCATCGGTTTATCCTTGGCGTCTGAAGTGAACCGACAGATCAGACTGTCATCGCAAGTTGACCACATTTTGAACTGTGAAAAGGGAACAATTCCATGAGATAGGTCTAACATATGACATGTTAACTAAGATTATTCTCCAAGGAAACATTCTATATGTATTCCATATCTGCATCTTCAAAATGAATGAAATGAGCATACCCTGAAGTCTACATCTGATGAAAGACTGGATATAAAACACAGGGATGGAATTCAGGGTCAAAGACAAAATCTGAGACATCATAGATAACATCTCAAATCATCGTAAAATACTTTAAAACTTGATTTAAACAGTTATAATTATTTTTTGAACTGTGAAAGTTGTGAAAAGAGGTTATGATGTAAAAAAAATCTGAAATCAGACTAAAAAGCAGAAAATTTACCTCCCTGTTTATTTCTATTACAATTTTAATAGAACTGTCAATTACCTGAGAGCGCCACTGTTCTACAGCCACCCCTGACGTGCAGAGAACCATACACCGTTTCTTCACCGTGCACGCCGCCGTAACCCCCACCAACGTTTTACCCGCACCTGGAGAAGGGTAAGGAAGAAAGAAATGTTATTGGCTCTGCCTCGTCTACAAATCATTGAAATTTGAACTCATATGTGGACGTTCTGGGAATATGCAGTATGCCTAGAAATGTGACATGCAGACTGTTAGCCCATAGTTGTTCCCCTTTTCAATCTCTTGTGTTTAAGACAAACTTCCAGAAGGTATGTTCTGAATCAGGGTTAAAGTATAGCGTCTATTTTTTATTGCACTTTTATTCATGTTTAATATTATCTTAAGAACTTTTATATGTTTCTGAACTTTATGTCTTGATCCACACAAGGAAAACAGAACTTACCACAGGGAAGTACGATGATTCCTGATCGTGCTCGACCGTTACCAAACATCTTCCGTAGACTTTTTTCTTGGTAGGGTCGAAGTACTGTGCTGGGTTTTAAATCTATGCTGCAAGTCAAAATGTTTACACTGAATTACAAAAATATCTTAATATGAACAATGGTAATGCCATGCGTCCTAGCAGGAGTAATACCTTTAGTTTTCTATTCAATAATAACTGTAAACTGCGATAAGAACAATGGGAATTTACACCCATTAGAAACACATTTCATTTACTTTATTCCGGTGAATAGAAGGGTAGGAATCTCTGAACACATTTCATTAAATATATTCTGGTTACTTTGAATAGATCGATAGGAATATCAGGAGTTCTCGGTAACCAAAATTGATTTCATTGGGAAAGAGCAATCCTTTGCTTTCAAATCAGCCACACACAAAAATAAATTCAAAATATAGGTCAGGAAACTCACTTTACATCTTTATTTACTGTGTCGTTCCTGAAGTCGTACTCCGCCAATAGTGGGTAATCCAGAAAAATGCATCTGCAGGGAAAGTCAAATAATAGTGTGAGATCTAATTTCAGTAGGAAGCTTATTTATTTTTGGTTACAAAGTCTTACGTTTTTCAATGATGAAAAAACACAGATACCCCGGAGCCTATTTGTTGTGTGATAGAGCTACATTCCATAACGATATTTCCGATGTTATTCTAATGGATGACTTACATAATTATATAAATAAAAAAAAAGATATTATTTTTTTCTTAGGAGAAAACCAAAGTGGAAAACAGCTTTCACAAATTGGTAATCACATGTCTAACCAGGCCAAACAAAAATTGGTACCTTTTCTGTAAATCTTCTAGCTTGTTCTGGTTGATTTCTACGGAGACAGTTTTCAGCTGCATTTCGTCTTCGTCCTCTGCGTCCATCTTCTCATAGAAGGCGTGGATGTCATCTGGCACTGTACCCGCGGAGTCTGCACCTGCCTCACCCGCTCCGGACGGACCCGCCTGGGGCTCACCTGACCCATTGGCCGGCTTGTTTACCTTTATTCCGAGAGATATTTGACCAAATTTAGATTGAAATAAGTCACCATCTATTACGGACAGACAGATAATAATATATCAGACATTATCATCTGTAAACTTTGTTTATTTAAACCTTACCAAGAACATGAAAATGCCTGCAGAAGCCCACGAACAGGCAAAACATGTCAGTAAATAAATGTTTTTAACATCTTTTACCTACTCATCTCTTCGTGTTGGTTTGGATAGTTTCCATCATTTTATGTTAATAATGCCTAGAAATCATAGACCTTTTATTATTTTGCATACTTATTCTAACTTTTTTTCTTAAGTCTAGGAAAAGCCTTTTATACAGAAAAATCTTAACTTTAAGCACAGCCTTAACAAAAGTGTGCACACGTTTCAGTGACCAATATCAGTATGGAATATCTAAATAACCTACGCACAACTAAGTCCATTTCACTCATGTGTTACCTGTAGCGCCTGTTTGGCGGTCATCTCGTCGTTGATCACCCCCTGGTCCGTCTCGTCCGGCTCCCGGTACCGACATTCCTGTATTATAGGGTCCTTCAGGAGCCTCTGAAGTACGTCCTATAAAGTTATAAATGATTTATATTCTCCGCGTGTATATTTTTGGTAATAAAGATAGATAATTTCACAAAAATGCATATCAAAAAAAAGGTTTAAACAATTTCTAGTTGTATATAGTCCCAAACAATCCTCTTATCAGTAACCATAATACAATAAGGGTATTATCTGGAAAACGCCCCGAGTTTGAAATCAGGGTAATAGTAAAGACTAATGATGTATAATTAGAATCTAAGGGAGACGTTAACTGATTTGTATCTAGCATGGAAAACCGTAATCTTTTCTTTTTCAACTTCTATTTACTGACAACAAATAGAGCGTGCACCATACTTCAATTTACTGGTTTTGAACTGATCATATTATATGCGAATTCGAAGGTTAGTTTGTATAGGACACAACATGACATTACTGTTTGGATTAGCATCACTGTAATTTAGGAAATTGACAAAGCACTTACTGGAAACTGGCTCTCGACGTAGTATTTATTCTTCTTCAACACCAGTTTAAGCTTCCCGTAGCTTAGCGTACAAAGCTAGAATGAAGGGGAGAAAAGATAAAGTGCCATTATAGATCAATTGAATATAGCATAACTATTATTTGATGTATAAAACATAGTATAGAGGTATGCCTGTTTCACAGGTAGCCACTACGTATCTATTACATCCACAATAGGAGACAGAAAAATAGAAACATCTCATGGCAAAAATTTGTACCATAATTATCTACGCTAAATTTCAACAAGATGCTTGAGCAAAAAATCAGAATACATTGCATTGACCCAAAAAAAGACGTGGAGATGTCCGAGGGCTGTGTACCCCTTAGTAACCGCTATACACGTTACAGCTCTTTTGATTATCTTGTTAGTACTTTACCTTTATAAACTCCACAATGCCCTCGGGCAGGCTGGTCTTGCTGAGACGTCGCAGGTACTCGACGATGTCGCCGGTCTGCAGGCCCACCGACACGGCGGCGTACAGCGAGTAGGCCGTCAGCTTGTACTCGTGGACGTGTTCAGGTCGGCACACGGGCTGCAAAGTAAGAAGGAAATGGTGATTGTGATCCAGATTAAAATGCGTTTGAAGCGTTGTACAAAAGTATAACGTGCCATTTTGTTTATCGTTATAGGTAATAGAGTTCTGGAATACTCTGTACTTATACTATATCCTGATGAAGAAAGTAACGAAGTTGAAACATGTTGATCAAGCCGAGAAATTTATTGTCCTTTATTCATCAATATACCACACTGTCGTCCATCATTTGACCTCGTCGAGTTTGGTATTACTCTACAGTTTTATTTATACTACATGGGTACTAGATTAGCTATGCGCTATAATAGGTGTTGGGTTCACAACCGTTATTCTTACTTTTTTGTCGGAAATCAGTACCTTAGGCTATTGGAAATCTGTGTACATGTACATTATAATGAAGCAGTATGAGTTTTCCTGCCAAATCACACTGTAATAATTTCATCTGCAGTTATATTATTTCATTTGATTGAACAACCTACCTCTGCAATAGCGATTAGGAAATCGTGTGCGTGTTTGTAAACCGGAGAGAAGGACTCAAGGAAAATGTGACCATCGGGAGCCTTAAGAAAAGATAGAAAACATACCTTAAAAATTCGGCGAAGTATTATGCACATCTTCTCTTTTTTCAAATTCAAAGATGTTTTTTGTTTGACAATAATATCCACTATAATCAGCCCTGACATAAATTTGACAGTTTGAGTATTTTATCACCATTTTTATAAACGTTAGGTTAGATTCCACTTTTTTTTCTGGGATATATTTGACCAATCAATGACAACCCATCTTAGTATGGAGAGCCATCAATTTGGGCAACCTTCCCTGACACAAATTCATAGATTCCATCCTTTGCATTGTTTTTTCCCTTTTACATAAAACACAGCGTGAGTTTGATAATGCGTTTCCTTACCACCCAGAGAGGACGCGATTTGCAGTCAGTTTTCAGTTCGAGAATCTGCCTCAGGTCTTTGGAGCCGAACTCGTCGGTGGGAATCGACTTCTCAGCTTCTTCTGCGTTTTTAGATGCTCCTTTAGGAACGGCTTCAGCATCGGCTGAAAGGTGAAAGATTCGAGAATGTCTTACGGAGGAAAAGCAGTTATTATAAGTATTTAAGGATAATTCCCTAGAGGGTAAGAAGTTTGAATTGATCGACTGTGAAATCCCATTGCCCAACAAAACAAACTAAGCCAAGGAAGTTACGTAGAGCATATCACATCTCCATGTAGGCGCTCTCAGTTTTAGAAAATCTCGGTTATTTCCAATACAACCCTAAGCCTTTTACATTACACCATCTGAAAATCCCACACTGGCTACTCTCAGTATGATAACAACGTGAGTTACACTATGGTATCTGCCATAGGGGCCATGAATGGGAAGGGCGGGGACACAAATCAAGGCCAGGAGAGATCAGCCTCATCACATCTTTCAAAATGCAAGTAATAAAATTGATGATGGCGATCTCTTCATTGAGATCTATTTAGTAAATGTATAATAAATTATATACATTAATTTTCAGAATGCTCAGCCTTAGGGCCAGGCTATACATGATCTTACCATCATCAACATCGTTTGAGTCTTCGTCAAAGATTTCTTCCTGTTGAATTCTCGCTTTCTTAGATTTCCTTTCATCTGCAAGAGGATTTAAAGTGATTAGTAAACATAAAACAATGCATATGGAATCCAAATACAATGTAATTTCCCCTCTCATGGAAAACTCATTTAAAATATCTCATGCGCCTTCACGTTTATTTTGACTCACTTTCTGGACAAAAACACAGAGACCCCAAAACAAATACTGTTATACATCTATTTTTCATGATTAGTACAATTTTAAATCTTTATAGAAAAATTACTCCAAATCCAAATAGTCTTGTCTTTAGATGATTTAAGTCAGGTTTTTTTTTGGTATTTTCACTGTCCCTTTAAATAGTGAGAGTGAGTAATTGCTTTACTCAGTTCTCACAGCTATATGGTTACGTTCATGACATGAACCGCTGAAATGTTGAGATGAGATGTTGAAAGACGAATAACAGGGTCATGAAGCAGGAGATCGAACCCCAAATCCCATTTTGCCACCTGTCTTGGACCCTTGGAAGTGAATAAGTGAAAGCAGTAGGGAACTGAAATTTACTACTGGTTTTGCTGCCACGAAGAAGAAACTATACTATAGACTTGACAACTTGTACCCACGACATTTATGGTAAGGCCGAACACCTGAGAGGTCACGGAGAACCTGTGACTGTCTACCCCAACTCCTATCGTTGCACTTTATGATCAGCAGTAGATACTGACGACCTCATAGGGAGTTTCAGATCCCACAATGCATCTCAATATGTCAACATATCTCAAACCTACCCGATCACAATTAAGACTATACTAGGCCCCTAAATGCTAATCAATTGCATAACTTGGTACTTATTCAAGGTAGAAATAAAGAAGTCTACTCCTAATGGGATATTTTTAAAATGTGAGTGAGTGAGTGAGTGAGGTTTTATGCCGTACGGACAGCCAGGGTAATTTTCATGGCAAACACAAGTTTGGTGATCATATCTATGACTAAGAGGTAAAAATGACAGGGCGGGCAAACAGCAGGGGATCAAAACCTGGAAACCACTGTCACTGTAGAAATAACTGCACAGAGTTAAACACCTTCTTCGTGAAGCGACTGACATGGTAGACACAGATCCTGTGAATCAAGTGCTCCATGCCCAGAGCCCGGCTGCAGCGCAGATCCAGAGGCAGAGCCTGGCAGAGACCGAGAGGGTCGACTCACTCGCGACACGAGGCCTTCACAAACATAACATTATTCAATACCGTAACTCCATAATCAAGAATTAGCTTCTACAAACCTTTATCTTTCCGCTCCCGTTTGCTGCCACCCATCCTACAGCTTTAATCTACCTAAATTAGCAAATTAGTCTCTTGCACAACTTCACCGTGTCCCTCCTGGCCAGCGACATTGGCTGGTTATCAGCGCAATAAAATTGTAACAAGACCAACTCAAGGGAACCAGCTACGTCATTAGGGATTCAGGTCTCACAACAGCAAATTTATATTAATTTTTTTTAATGGACTTTTCACATCCTTGTGATGTGCATCGATGTATGGAGTTATTGAATGTTCCAAAGACAATGAAAAAAGAAATAAGACGCATATTCATCAACGTTAAACATAAAAATAAACCCTTTCTTACAGTTTGTAAAGCCACCTAGCGAAAATATTGAGAACTGAAGATCAAATGTAATGTAAGTTTTCCTCGCTAGGTAGAGCCACCTGCACGGTTTCCCGCGCGCTGCATTCAGTGAATGCTACACTGAGCTATGGGGTAGGTAAGCACGTTGGTACTTGTTTATGATAAAGCACAAAGCAATTAAGATTAGAAGTTTCAAAAAAGCGTTTATTTTTGGAAGAAAAATATCATCTGGTACCCTCTGAGGCTCTCATATTTCAGTGAAACCCAGGGGCGGATCCAGAAATTGAAAATGGGGGGGGGGGGGGGGGGGGGGGGGCATGTGGTGCATGACGTCTTGTTCAAAAACATAAATTTCAAGAATTTCAGGGAAAATTTTGGGTTAGGTTGGGATATCAAATGCTGTTTTTTTTCAGGCCTATTACTAGTTGCAATCGACTATTTTTAAAGGGATGTTCTCGTCCGTGAGAAGGACACAAATTGCTACGTTGTAACTCCTGTAGCGCGGCTCCAAATTCGCAACGTGACAAATAATGTCCCCGGATTATATTTCAAAATTGAAAAACACGTCACCGGCCGTCCCGTCGTTAGGCTAACGTCGGCGTACCTTAGCCTAACAACGGGAGGACGAGAACATCCCTTTAAAGGGCCAGTCAGGCTCCTAGGCAAGCAAACCCATCTTTTTTTCTACTATGTTTGGAGGGGGGATGGGGGGGGGGGGGTCCTCTGGGCATGATGCAATTTTTCTAGAGCAGGGGTGAAGGGTTGCATCACGAAACAAGACAAGGGGGAGGAGGGGGTCAGAAAAGGTCAAAAATAGCATGACGTCATTAAATTTTATGGACAGCCCCCAAGAACCCCCTCAGCTTTTCGGGCTTGGTACAGCCATGGCTATTATATAGCCCACTGTAACTGTGAACTATGGGGTTTACTTTTCGCATGAAAGGTTAGTCTATTAACTAATATCATAATATGATATCAACTAATCGACTGAGAGTTGATATATTATGGTGTGTAATATTGGTAGGGTGTCATATACATAATCTAGTTCATCATTGAATAACCTTCTACAAGTTGGAACTTGTGGGTTGCTGGTGAGAGCAGGGAGGAAGGAGGGAAGTACATTAAATTCCACAAATGAGCAGACCAGGTGGGGGCAGTCACTGTGGCTGACTTAACGTCAGGGTCAAATGGCTACTCAAGAAAGAGAGAGACCAGTGCTCTTAGATGTTGACTCTATGAGTTTATTAGGCCAAATGACAATAAGTGGCTGCATAGCAGCTCCTTATGTAGTAGACCAAGGGGTACAACAGAACGCCTGTTTTGTTACAGTAAATCCAGAATGCAAAGTTATGCACATGGTGCAGCATTATATGCACATGGTGTACACAGTGTGCACACAGCAATGTTAAAATGTTAAAAGACACAAAAGAAAGGCAGTTCTGTTACAGTATATATACAAATTGTCGTTTTTTTTTGCACAATTCAAAGGCACACTTTGACAGAAACACATAATACAATGTATTTTATATGACATAATTTTTTCTACAGAGTAGTGTACTGACGCGGGTGGCCAGTCCATGTTTGGGCAGCATAAAGCCAATGTTTCACTTTTGACAGTAGTGAAATGAGGGAGGAGTCACGGTGTGACGTACCACCATATAATAATGTGTTCCGCTCTTAGCTAGCCAGAGTAGCTGCACGCACTGTGTGAGTAAACATCCTGTGAAGGTTGGACCTTTAATCTGCAGTCTAGGTTCTGGAGAGAGGCATATAGAAATTGTGTTAGAGCGCGGAGCGTTGACTGAGTGTGTTTGAGGGGACTCTAACCTTGGGACTGATCATGGTCAATCGAGTTCTTGTCACGGAACGACTATACATTGGATAATAAACAACAAATCCTTTCACAACGAGTGTTCACGTCTTACATGATGAGGGAACTATAATTATGTATTGGACGACCGCAGTCGACGAGGAGGGATACTGCGAATGGAGCTAGCTATTATCTATACAACTAAATACCACTTACACGCACTAACTTTAAATGGATAATTAACCTCTCAATAGTTCAGTAGATATTAGATCTACATTTCATCAAGATTGATGAACTGTGGTAGTATGGAGAGTTTCTCGCAAACCTGTCAACATATGTACCAACTCTGCATCTATCTGTCAGGATCTGCCAGGCATTTAGCAACATAGAATACACATAGCTCTGAGGCTTCACCATAGAATTGTCACAAGACAGAAGAAAAAGAACAGCATAAATACATAATGATTACATTATTATTTAGACAAATAATAGGTACCAATGGTCCACATGCAGCAACCAATGGTCTGAGGTGCCAATGGCTTACCAATATTCTATACACTTATCTTTGGCGCTGTTACTATTAAAACAATTTTGAGGATACATATGGCCATATACATACTATTTTGACGACCTGCATTTTGTGATTACCGAGAATCTGAATGACCAAATTATACCTGAGATTATGATAAAGACGGATACATAGTTTCTTCAATAAAAGCGCTTGTGAATAATTTGTGCATTTCCATCACGTTAAGTAAGACACCCAGTACATTGTATAAAGCACGATGAACGATATTGGGAATACATAACGAGACACTTTATCGATCTTGCTGTCACTGTTGACTTTTCCCTTCTTCCTCGCCTCCCCCCTGGCCACCATCTGTCTCTTGTATGAGATGTTGCTCTGGAGACAGCGTAAGAACTGCCTCAGGAAGGAGTCCCTGACGTAAGGAGGTGCGTTGGAGTGGTTCTCCTCCGCGTCCAGCCAAGGGGAGAGTAGTCCCTGCTGGGCCTAGAGGAAAAGTACACAATTATAGAACTTTTGCATACGTAGCCACTTAGCCATATTTTAATGATCCACATATGCTTACTATAATCAGTAAGTTGATAAAGAAATGTTAAATGGATCTATTCTGAATTTTAGAAAATAGTTTACTTTGATTATACATGGAAAAGATTTGGTATTGACAACTGTTCAATTTGATTTTGAAAGATTACCAATGATGATTTTAAATCAATCATCAATATAGCACTCAGTCCAGTTTGGAAAATAAGACGTTATGTGCACAACGTCTATAATCTCACAAAGAGAACTAACGAATTGAAAATGCACTTAAAAGTTATGATTCACTCTCATTATCACATTTGTCATCTCCGCATGGTAATAGGTGATGCATATATCAGTATCATTCCACAAAAACCCAAAACCTTCTCATGCCGAGCTAGGCATTTGATTATTGCAAAACTAACGTTTCTGGTGGAAACATTTTTATTCGATACTATAGCATAGTGGATTGCATAATGAAAAAATCATAGTAGTCTATTTGTTCATATATTCAAACGCTCACCATAATTGCTCAAAAGCGAAAGTGAAAATGAAAAAGACAGTTTTTAGGTGAGTTAAACTTCTCATAAATCATAAGTTGAAAAGATAGTATCCTATCTTTTCAACGTATCTATTATAATATTGGATCAATAACGAGTGTTATCAGTTCTCGTAATTATCATGTTACTCTATAATATACTCTGATAAGCAGCATGAAAAAAAACAAATAGACGAAAAACAACTAGAAATACAATACAGGCGCACAAGTGTATTACAAACACCAGTACCGGCAAAAATATTAGAGGAATTAATTCTGTCTCGTCTCATGAGCCACATTAATAATATTGATTACTTGCACCCAAAACAGTATGGCTTTCTCCCTGGTCGTTCCACGCAAGAAGCCGTTTTTGATTTTGTAAAGGATGTTCACCTAGGCCTTAATAATGACCTGGTTACAGGTGTGATTTTCTTAGACGTCCGCAAAGCATTTGATTCTTTAAATCATCCAGTGTTGATTGAAAAGTTAAGAAAAATTGGTTTAAGTAGAAAAATTTTGAATTGGTTTAGAAGTTATCTAGATCGTTACCAATTAGTAACATTCAATGGGTGTTCATCTATGCCAAAGAAGGTAATTTCTGGGATAGGTCAGGGAACAATTCTAGGGCCAACCTTGTTTATATTTTATATAAATGATGTAATTAATGTATTACATAATGTTCAGCTAAACATGTATGCTGATGACTGTGCCCTCTATTGTAGTAACATAGATTGGAACTTTGTTCATGTAACATTACAGGAAGCGTTGGATTCCTTCATTAAATGGGGGAAGCAGAATGGATTGGTACTGAATGTTGACAAAACTAAATCCGTGGTCTTTGCCAAAAGGAATGTTCGCAGTGCTTTAGGTGCCATGTCCACTTTTAATGTGGGCAATAGATATATATCTTTGGTTGAGCATTATACATACCTCGGTATAGTGGTTGATGAGAAATTAAACTTCAGTAAGAATTTTACAATTGTAAGGAAGAATATTGTTAATAAGGTATTTCAACTGTCTAAGCTAAGAAGATTTATAGATGCTTATACCTCCATTGCAATATACAAACAGACAATTCTTCCTTTTTTGGACTATTCTGGTTTCCTTTTAATATCTGCAAGCTTAGAGCAAAAGAGAGAATTACAAGTTCAACAGAACACAGCCTTGAGAATTTGCTTGAAAGTCTCATTAAATGACCATGTTTCTATAGTTGATTTACATACAAGATTTAATATAATTAGCCTTGAACAACGAAGAATCATCCAACTGTTAAGACTTATGTATTTACACAGCACCAAGCCTAATGTCCTAGTGTCTCCATTACGTACAACAAGAACTTTTGATAAGAAAGTTTTTAGGTTGCCTACTAGAATTACAACAAATTTCAGGAACAGCTCATTTTATAGAGGGGTCAGCTTTTGGAAAAATCTCAGTTCAGATGTGCAACACTCTGTTTCGGTTGATGTTTTTAAGGTCAAGATATCTGCTCTTTATAGACAATATCAGGATTTATTAATTTAGATAACTGATGATGGTGAACTATAAAATTCTAAATAGAAATTCCTTGTTTTCTGCTCTTGAAAAGTCCTACATGGCATTGGTCCTATGAGTGTGATTAATAATGATTGCTTCTTGTATCATTGATTATATGAAACTGTCTCTTAGGTACTACTTGCATTACATGTTTTGTATAGTGTCTGGCTCATTTTGATATTTGTAATTGAAATGAATGTTTTGTTCTCTAATTATATAACCAATCACCTTATGTAATATTCTGAAAACCAGGGGAAACCCTGACGTTTATTGCAAATAAAGCCCCTTAAAAAAAAAACAACATTAGATCAGATGGTAATTATTGCAAAAGTAATTAAGTTAGAAATCTAGAAGAAACGTACTGCGTAGGTTGAGACGAACCCCGGCATCGAGTCATGCACGGAGTATATTTCCTCATCATCATCGTCTTCTGAATCTGATACCTGATATACAATATAGAAATTATGCGTGTATATAGAATAAGATAAGGTAATTAATGTATAGTTAATTCATTTTACTGGCACCTTCTGTTCCATTCTTTATGCCTGATGTAAATACTATTGCTATTTTCTTTCAAAATAATTACCCCTCTGATCACAATTTTACGTTTTTTCAATTCTTTTATTGTGAATAATTGTAGCTAGATGCACCGTCGGCCTGGCAATAATTTGTAGTAATGATAAGTTACCGAACGCGCTGATAATAGTCTTAAAGGAACAAAGAGTTTACTTAGAATCAAATGTTACATTTTAACTTGAATATGTATGATAAAACATGACATTTAGAAATCAAGCATTAACACTTTTCACAGCAGAATATCCTATTGCCTACCGGAGGATCTCCGTAGTTATACTTTGTGAAGTAGTGGACACCAGCAAATTCTAGAATGGAGGCAAATATGAAGCCGAAGCACATGATGATGAACCAGTCTAGGGCCGTGGCGTAGGAGACGACGGGCAGTGACCCCTTCCCCTCCAGACTCAGCGTCGTCAGCGTCAGGAAAGCAGTCACCCCTAGAGTCAAAATACAACTAAAGATTTATTCAGGGTATATAACAATTATTTATTTTCTATATTTTTTCCAGGGGTTTTGTCTATTATTATTAAAGTCAGTCCGAATTATCATGTCGTACCCTTGATTTCCTTCAAACAGATTATTTTGCTTGGTTGTCTATGAAAACAATGTTCCAGCAGTTTTTGATCAAATTGCAAAACACATACAAGTCCTCCCTTTTCAATCAATTCAGCTGTGCGGAATGCATGGTTTGTGCGACATTAATGTATTTCGTGCAAATTGATCTGATCCAATGTATGGACATAATCAATATTTTACAAGGGGGGGGGGGGGGGAGTACTAATGCTAACATTTTAAGCACACAGGTGTTTTGCCAGCAAATGGGAAAGGAGGACATTATTTCCCAGTTAAATACTACAGGGCGAATATAGAGGTGATAGGCGGAATATACAGTATATTCCACTCTGAAGTAGAAGGGAATATGATGAAACTTACATTCCCCACTGGTGAAAAAAAGGAAAATAGTTATCAAAATATTTTTTTGGGCAGGAGTGGGGAAATGAAATAAAGAACACCCTTCAGGGTATATTGGAGACGTGATATTCCTCGAGAAGCCCCAGGAAGCCCCTGGCAGCTTCACAGGACTTCACAGGGAATATCACTTCTCAAGGCGCGCATTCCTATTATAGACTTACCGAGGCCGACCCTATCTGCAGTGGCCTCCCTATTCAGCCAGAAGGACACCCAGGAGAGGACGACCACCAGGGTGCAGGGCAGGTAGAGCTGGATGATGAAGTAACCCAGGTGACGCTCCAGCTGGAAGTGCACCCCCAACGAGGAGAAGTTACCTGTGGAGGCAGAGCAACCAGATATGAGTATGCACCTTTCAAAAAAATCATTTTCAAAATAAAATTTGTTTCGTAATAATCTTCAGTGTTTCCACTGCTTTTCAGGTACCCTACATGAACATAATATACAAGTGATGGCAATGGGACTAATGACAGGAATTGATAAACACAATAACCAATGTCATTGCATAACATAAGCTTCTAACAGTAAATTTTTTTTAGGATAATCATATGACAGATTACTCATTGCTTTCTCAACAAAATCAAACATCATATATATATATATATATAGGCTATATATATATATATATATATATATATATATATATGAAGGGACTTAGTATAGTAAATCCATATATTTGGAATATTTTCTTTTAACAAATTGTTTAAAGTCTGCCCTCTGAAGATTTTGAGTCTCCATGCTAAGATCATTGCATAATAAAGTTCCATATTTAAATGGATTTCTTATATACTTTGCGGTGATTTTTGATTGGACCTAAAAATGCCTTTTTAATTGCAAGCGAGTGTTCACCTTTGTTCAAGACTGGCCAGACCCATTTCAATTGTACATGTTCATCCTGCTGAACTCCTAAACAGATATGTGCAGCGTTACTTTGCAAAACCTGTTAATCCCTTTTATCTTGTAAATTACATGATATCAAACTGAATGTATGGAAGAGCAGTTTGTTTGTATATATTGAAATAGCCGTATAAGTATCAATATATTTTCTCAATTGAGCTAGTTGGAAAATTCTGTCACAGACTAACTTCCCCACCGGACCAATATCAACGGACCTACACAGTTGGGCACAACACCAGCAGTCTCTGGGGAACCATTTACCGAGGTCACAGCACTGCACATATACATTTTTATTCATTTTTCATCCCTTGAATTAGCATAGAATGTCAAAATCAAATCAGAAGTTACACTATAAAACTTACTCTTCCCTCCTAAATTGATACATAAACTGGAAGTATGATTCTCAAAAAGAAGCTGCACAATGGAATATGTATAGGGCCTAACCAAGGGGGGTATTGGTATGCATCATTGGTATACGTCTAAAGCGGAGCTCTGGACAGGGGGGTCCCAAAGTCGCGTGTCCAATTTAAAAAACACATGTGTCGCATGTCTTTGTCATTATTTGCTTTAGCGTCGCATGTCGAATTTAAGAAATAGCCATGACGCATGTCACTATGTTTTTATTTACCCTTCCTGTTGTATCGCTAGGCCCCCATGTCTCATGTCGAATTTAGGAAATGCCGATGTCAGATTGTCGATTTTAGTGGTCCATCCCCATTAAAGCGTCTGTATGGTAGATTGTGCTACTATTTCATTTATCTGTTGCTGTCCTTTAACTGGATTATTTCGTTATCAAGTCTTATAAATCACCCAATTTGCATATATATTTATAGATACATGTCAGGGCGGATACAGGATTTTTCAAAGGGGGATGGGTGGTCAGCATAAAAGCTAGTTACTAAAATGGTGTGCATTTGCACGCATGTGCATGGAATTTCCCCCTCTTTTTCTAGTTTAGTGGTCCACCAAAAGGGCGGGGGGGGGTGAGGTCAGGACCCTCTGGACCCCCCCCCCGGGACTTGCCGCTGCATGTAGGCTTATGTTTTCAATATGTACAATGTTTACTCTCCTATATCATACAATGTAATATCCATTAATGCCACTATGAACCATGCACCATTGATGCATTACAACACCCATTACAGCTCCTCATTGGGTTCCCGTGGGTTCGCATTGGACCATTATTTTATCAGGATACACATTTTAGGTACATTATTGATTAATTTTGTCCCGGACAACCCTGCAGGCTGCATCAATCATGTGATATTCTTGTTTACCTGCGCGGCGCGTGGTGGTGGTGTTGGACGCAGGGTGTCCCCGGAGGTCATACTGCGACAGTCGCATGTCGGGGGCGGTGGTGATAGAGTTGGCCTTGCCGTGTTTCCATATGTACACCACTTGGTCATCGGTGTAGGCATCTGACAAACAAGTAAATAGTTATAACAAAAAACTTGCCTGACGGATTCACTTTTAGAAGAACATAGGCCCTTGCTGGGCGGAGCAGGAAACAGTTATGTAAACTGAAACCCTTAATAAAACTGTTACAACATATATATATATATATTACACTCGTGCAAATATATTGGAAAAACTACACTGAAAACCTGAATGATTGTAAACTTGTCAAAAACTTGTCAATTTGACAAGTTTAGCCTTGTCAAGTGCTTTTCAGAGTATTTGACAAGTTTAAACTTGTCACCTTGTCAAAGACTTGTCAGAGACTTGCCAGAGACTTGTCAAAGAAATAGAGGGAGCCACTGTTTGATTTGAGCAACCTTTGGCTACTAGATTAATAGAATTAAGTGTTTATAATTATCATGTGAACTTATTTTGTAGAATATCTGTGTAGAACAATGAAATAGTCATAAGGATTCAGTGTTACATGTTATAATAGACATTTGACAATAAACTGCTCTTTTTTTAATCAGATAATGAAGTATAAAATGTTTTAGACACCGTTTTTGATGTATAATAATTTCACAGAGATGGGTAAGGTCAGTCAGATACTGCAATAACTACAGCAGTTGAGCATGATCCAATATACTTTTTGATTCTCCTGCAATAATGATGGCTAAATCAGGTAGTCATGAAGAAGTGGGTATTATGGGGCAGCAGTGGGCAGTGGTGGGCAGCAGGAGCAAGGAGGGATCTTACAATATTAAACTTGAAGATTAAGGCTTGTCAATATGACAAGTTTAGACTTGTCAATTTGACAAGGTGACGAGTTTAGACTTGTCAATTTGACAAGGTAATGACTCCAGACTTGTCGATTTTGGCACCGTCAAAACAACAAGGCTAAACTTGTCAATTTGACAAGCATTTGACAAGTCTGGGTTTTCAGTGTAATTACACACACACACACACACACACACACACACACACACACACACACACACACAGATATATATATATACATATATATATATATGCATTTTAGATTATGAAGATCTGGATGTATACCCAAAATCAGAAATAAAAACGGAATTATGAACTAGATCAAGACAAGATAATTATTGAAAAAAAGATATGGATATGGATATCTTAAGACTTACAACTTCCGAATTGCAGGGGACAGAACTGCTCGTCAACGGGGAAGTTCTGTAGATACATAGGGCAGCGGGCTTTGATGGTAATCCTGGATTAAATAAATAGACCAAGCATGTAAGATGTGTCAAATATGGTATTGTAGTATATGTATCTGTGAGGTAGGGCTTTACACAAAAGAAGTATGGAGGTTTTAAACCACGACTGTGCCGTCATCATGAGGTGTCTTGGCCCTTCTATAAGGGGCCGTCCATGAATGATGTCACACTTTTTCAGGGTATTTTTTAGGACCCACCCACCTCGAATGCTCGAATCTAAACATGAAAATTAGGCCCTTTTTCAGGCAGTGTCACATTGTTCATCCCACCCACCCACCCCCTTGTGTGTGACATCATTTATGGACGGCCCCTAACACAACAGGCTCATCATGAGTAAGCACCCTAATAACGCGTAATTGACTTAATTGTATAAGCGACACTCCAAATGTGTAAGTAGTATATGAAAACGAGAATTTGAAGCACGTCTCCTATATTGTACGTCCGATTTGCGCGACGTCGTGTGATAAGACCCCACTATTTAGACGACAATATCACGTGGATATCCTGACGCATACATTGGGAGCCGTTTACATGCGATGTTGCGAACATTTCTCTCATAATTTTTATGCAATATTGTTGCATGTTTTGATTGTGTTATACACGCAATCATAATAGAAGTATAAGAAAATGTTAATTTTCTTTGACTTTGGATAAGCTTTCAGATGCAAAACATTGAACTATGATAGGTTTAATATCCATTATAATTAGGGTATTGTTATAAGTAGTCTGTTTGTCCCAGGATATTAGCTAGTTCCCATCTGCAGTTCATCTCCACCACCAGACTGCGTGTCCAATACATAATATAGTTCCGTATTATGAAAAGACATAACACTCACATAAAAAAGGATGTTCTTTATTAATATCCAATGTGTGTGCGTACTCATGACAAGATCTCTCAATGACAATGAACAATCCAAAGGGTAGGATCCACTCAACCACACTCAACCAATGCTCCCACCAATTACTCAGTCTATCAGCTTCAATTCCAACCCTAAAACAAGCTTCTAGTACTGACCTTTCCAGGATGTTAAACTAACGAAAGCTAACAGTGCCCTGCTCAGTGCTGCGCGTACTGCACTACATATATATGTGTGTAATAACATACCCAACTGACTCCTCCCTTCTACTCTTCACCTTTGACAAAGAGAAATTACCGCACTCTCAGTGTAAACGATCAGGGTATGAAGCGTCAGATCTATTCCACTGTATTCCTGTAACCCTGTTTGCCTATTTTTCCCACTATTTACCCTTTAAATTCTAAATCTAATGCATAATCCTTTTCACATTTAGCATTAGACCCACTCTTGACTCCTTAATACCCTGTCCCTGCTAAATAGCCAAACTGGGTAACAGTGCAATGGCAATCAGGCTGTATAAATACAAATCATTTCATGTAAATTTCCTATCACTTCAGTGGCAAAAGACAACTAATGTTATGCAATTCCACATGTTTCCCCTAATAAATCCAACCAAAGAGGTGACAATCCACCCCTGTTATGAAAGCTTATGTAATCCCCCATGCCTGCACCAGGGGGAGGCGAAGGGAGATTTGCATAAAATGATTTGTATTTATACAGCCTGTTTTGCTTTACACTGTAACACTGTTTTGCTATTTTGGAAGAGGAGGGAAATCAGGAGTTAAGAAGTATTTGGAATGGTTTAAATGTTAATTATGAAAAGGATTATGTAAATATTACATATAACATTTAAGAGAAAAAATGAGTGAAAGTAGTGATAAAAAAAGGCAAACAGTGCTACAGTGAAAAGGAACTGACACTTCATACCCTGCTCGTAAACACTAGAATGGCTGACCATCCGCGTTAGTACAACATCACCAACATATGTATATATACTAGAATTAATAAGCAACTTTGCCTTAACGACGTCATGCATATTCCACGTCACGCACATGTCGTGTGAATAATAGAATCAATACACGCAGCATGTTAGTAGTATACGGAAATGACAATTTATAGATGGTCGCATTATTTGCAAAAGATCCACAGTATATGCGTTTATATTAGTAGTACACGACGTCGCGTGTATAGCCGGTTCGATTCACATATAGTACATGCACACCATACTAACGGGGACTTGCTCGCCGATTGTGATTACCCAGAAAGTGCGCTGGGTAATTTTAAATAATTTGACGCCAGTGCAGTCACTGGTCATCAGTAAAATCTGAGTGGGTATGGGGCTTAAGTAGTAATAGTTTTCTTCAAAAGCACTTCCAAGACCATTATAAAACATATAGAAGCTGCAGATATACTTTATACTACCGATCTGAATCCAAAAGTTTTCTTGTGAAAATATCTGTGTCGAGCTTACTCAGGGGATTTGAATGCACGCACTCCAACTTCATGTTCAACATGCGTGAGTTAAGGATGCTTGTGTTATGCCAGCATTGTGAATCACTCTAAACCATGGTGATATCATGTTAATCAGGATAACATTTTTTCTTAGCCTCATCAACTAAATTTCATTCAAGATTTTCTTTTATCTCTATAATATCTGCCCATAATTATTATTTGTTAGCAGACCTATTATAAATTGGGTCAGGCTCACGAAATCGTCGCCAGTGGGGTTGAGCATTTGAAAAAAAAAATTGTTAGTCTAGGCCCTGTATTAATCTTGTTTTATATAGTAGAGGGGTTGCTGGTTCATGGGGAAAAAAAATTAGGATCTAATCTATCTTGGTTTTTTCGTGACGGCTCTTTGAAGTTTGGCCTCCGTAGTCACAAAAAGGTCCCGGTTTATCCGTTAGAATAAGGATAAAGGTTCTTTCAGAGGCCTCTATGTGTACCAAATTGTGGTTATAAGGCCATTTTAAAGGTTTATATTCATACTAGAGGGTTATGACACCTAAAAAAAAGTCAACTTACACTAGTCACGGCAAGTATTTGGTTGGTTTGGCCGCACCGTAGATTTGCTTATTTTTGTGCGCCCTGAAAAATTCAGTTTTTTGGAAAATGTGCTTGCTGTCGTTTCCTGTAAAACTGAAATGCCCGAGACCAGAGTTTAAATTCCTATTTTATGGTATAGATGTATATGTTAGCTACCTGAATAAATGTTATCAAACCCCTATCTGGTCCCAGCGATGAGCTGTGGATCGTATGCTGGACCCATGTCGTCTGACGGAGAAACCACTAAAATGGCCAATTTCTCTTAAACAGTAACAGGGGCCCTCCAGTCACCTTTTAAATGAATTTAAGTCTTCTTTTGCTGTTCAATCATGTACCTGAGGGTTGTGGGGACTATATCCAATCAAAATTAGACCTTAGAAGCAATAATATTTTTGCGGGTTCTCTTTTGCGGGATGACGGAACCTGATTTTTGACCGCACGCGGCCACCGAGGCAAGTAAAATTTGAAAAAAAAATCATTCAATGTCCCATATTTCTATTTCATAGTGTTGATATACATGTTTCCTATCTAAATATATAATATCAAGTCCCTACGTGGTCACTGTGATGAGCCCTGGGTCTTACCGCAGACCAATACCCGACTGACGGAGAAACCACTGAAATGGCCAACTTGACGTAACAAGTCTGGGCCCCACCCAGTCACCCTTTAAATGAATTTAAGTCTTCTTTTGCTGTTCAATCATGTACCTGAGGGTTGTGGGGACTATATCCAATCAAAATTAGACCTTAGAAGCAATAATATTTTTGCGGGTTCTCTTTTGCGGGATGACGGAACCTGATTTTTGACCGCACGCGGCCACCGAGGCAAGTAAAATTTGAAAAAAAAATCATTCAATGTCCCATATTTCTATTTCATAGTGTTGATATACATGTTTCCTATCTAAATATATAATATCAAGTCCCTACGTGGTCACTGTGATGCGCCCTGGGTCTTACCGCAGACCAATGCCTGACTGACGGAGAAACCACTGAAATGGCCAACTTGACGTAACAAGTCTGGGCCCCACCCAGTCACCCTTTAAATGAATTTAAGTCTTCTTTTGCTGTTCAATCATGTACCTGAGGGTTGTGGGGACTATATCCAATCAAAATTAGACCTTAGAAGCAATAATATTTTTGCGGGTTCTCTTTTGCGGGCTGACGGAACCTGATTTTTGACCGCACGCGGCCACCGAGGCAAGTAAAATTTGAAAAAAAAAATCATTCAATGTCCCATATTTCTATTTCATAGTGTTGATATACATGTTTCCTATCTAAATATATAATATCAAGTCCCTACGTGGTCACTGTGATGAGCCCTGGGTCTTACCGCAGACCAATACCCGACTGACGGAGAAACCACTGAAATGGCCAAATTGACGTAACAAGTCTGGGCCCCACCCAGTCACCCTTTAAATGAATTTAAGTCTTCTTTTGCTGTTCAATCATGTACCTGAGGGTTGTGGGGACTATATCCAATCAAAATTAGACCTTAGAAGCAATAATATTTTTGCGGGTTCTCTTTTGCGGGCTGACGGAACCTGATTTTTGACCGCACGCGGCCACCGAGGCAAGTAAAATTTGAAAAAAAAATCATTCAATGTCCCATATTTCTATTTCATAGTGTTGATATACATGTTTCCTATCTAAATATATAATATCAAGTCCCTACGTGGTCACTGTGATGCGCCCTGGGTCTTACCGCAGACCAATGCCCGACTGACGGAGAAACCATGATAAATCTATTTTTTCTGTCATGCAGCCCTGGGGTCTGGGAAAAAACACTAATTTTCTATTTTGCTTTTCTATTTAAACACTAGGTCTATGTACAACAAATAAATGTCTTTTCAAGATAGAATAACACTCCAATAACACTCCAAAACTATGGAAATGTAAAGTACGTCTGACGGATAAACCAACTTTCCTGGAATTAAATACAACCAACAAACACACATAATATCGGCTTAAAGGTAATGGTAACTGCTCTTTAACGTAGTATCAATCATAAATTTGTACTCACACATTCTAGAAGACGGTAGATGATGAGTGTGGGTGGCCCTGCATTGTCTATTGATTGCCTATTGATTGGTTTTTTTTTATTGTTTTTCTATGGTGATTGTGTTTGTTGAAAGCCCGTACCCCCCTACCCCCCTCCCGTCCCCACCCCCTAGGAGCCTAAACGCACTCCCCGAGCCTTTCCTGAGCTGCTTTGCTGAGGGTGAAAGCTCGTTTCGATCTTCCTGTGGGGATGGGGGGATCGATCGTCGCCACGACCTCGCCTCGGGGGATCCATAGCTCATCTGCCTGGCGAGGCCAATGGTAAGTGAGGGGGTTCTTAGGGCTGTTCACCATGAAGTTAACGTGAACCTCCTTCTCGTCCTCGCCAATGACGCGCCCTACGTATGCCTCGTCGTTGTATTTGGCAATGACGTAGGTGCCGACGGGAAGGGGTTCACGTGTCGCTTCCGTGGTCTGGTCGGTGGTCGGAGCAGGGTCGGCGTGGTCGGTGGTCGGAGCTGGGTCGGTGTGGTCGGTGGTCGGAGCTGGGTCGGGGGTCGTTGCAGGGTCGGCGTGGTCGGTGGTCGGAGCTGGGTCGGCGTGGTCGGTGGTCGGAGCGGGGTTGGTGGTCGGAGCTGGGTCGGCAAGGTCGGGGGTCGGAGCTGGGTCGGCGACGTTGGGGGTTGGAGCTGGGACAACAGAGGGTACTCGCGGGGGTACGGCATGGCGGATCCAGCCGGCACACTTGGGGTTGAAGACGCCCTCTGACCAGCAGCACTGGTCAAAGCAGGATTCCTCCTTGGTGTACACCGCATCTCCCACTGGCACAACCGAGTGCACCTTCATGGTGTTTGGGATGCGATGCGTTCCCAAGGCCTCCATCTCTTCTGTGGCCAGGACGACGTCCTCTGGTGTGACCAGCAGGAACTTAGGCACCGTGTCCCTGAGCTGCGTCGCCCACTCGAACATGTCCTCTGCCGTCTTCAAGAGCACCTTGTTCTTCAGCACCTCGTGGTCTGCCGAACGCTTCAGAGACCCTCCCACACCGTCACAGGGTCCCTTACCGTGACCGCTCTCGAAGTAGTTCCAAGTCGCGGGGATGCCAAACAGCTCTCGGTGGCTGTGGACGAGTCGGAACATACTCGCATTCCGGTACTGGCTGGATGGCGAGTCGGACAGGTAGTGGAGCTGTGTCAGGTGTGGGAGGTTCGCCTTCACCCATGCCATCAGGGCTTTGAGGAAGGCGAAGATCGCCTGGGCGTTGTGCTTGAGGACCGACGACAGAATGACGATTGACTGGTGCGCCAACTCCTCCTCCCCCTCGACCTTGTAGTGAATCACTGCCGGGTGTACGGTGACCTGACATTTCGAATAGTATGCCGCGGTCACCTCGTCCTTGAACTTACAAACGTAGTTCTCGGCGAAGTCGACTTGGACGGTCGCCTCTCCGGGCTGCAGTCGTGACCGCAACAGCTTGAACTGGCTGTTCTGCCACTCGGCACGATGGTCGTGCGCCCGGAAGACGACCAAGTCCGCCAAGAACTGTTCGCGGAAGACGGCCTTGTCCTCGGTGTCGTCAACAAGGGTGGTGCGCTTGAACGGCTTCCCTTTGTTGATCCCGGAGACTTGGCGCCACACCCGGAAGTTGACGTGGTCGCGATCCAGCTCGTCGATCTTCTTCCCCGCCTCCTCGTCGGTGAAGGTCCGCGCGAATTCCCCAGGGCTCTGGGTAACTCCCACTTCCTTCAGCGGCTCAAGTCGGAGCGCAAAGTTCTGGTGCTTCTGGCACAAGCACACCTGTCGCTTGGTTTTGGAGACAGGCAGAACATTTGCGGGCCTTGCCTTCTTGAACCCGGCGTAGCTGACCTTGACGTCCGGGTTCTCCGACTTGTACCGCTTGAAGATGACGGCGATGTTGTCGGTGAGGACATACTTCTGCAGCTTCACCCCCTTGACGGTTACGGTGTCGCGCTTCCCAGGCAGGCACGAGCTGACGTCGCTCTGCTTGTAGTAGCGCTGGATGCGCTGCCTGTTTATCATCGCGAGCACCATACGGTGCGTCTCCCCTTTGCGCGAGTCGGTCTTACGGGACATCTTCATTGACAGCGCGAGGAGACGCGCCGTCTTCGTCAGGGCGGCGCTGCGCATCACGGTACGCCTCACCGAAGGGTGCGCCGTCTTGATGGCCTTGACCACCGACTTGCCCATCACCAGATGCCTCCTGACACCGGGGATCTTGGTCGGGCTCAGGCCCGCATCACGAAGCAACTGGTCGGCCTCCCGCACTGGGGTCGCCAGGGGTGCAGCAGGCCGAGCGTTGGGCGTGTCCGCAGGGTCCACAGGGGTAGGTGGCGTAGAGGGCTGTGCTTGGAGTCGTTGCACCTGCTTCTTGAGTGCCCACACCTTCCTCTGGAGGTCGGTGTTGGCCGCTAACAGCACCTTCTTCTCGCGGCTGTGGGCTGCATTGGACCGGGCCATCCGTACCCGGGTCTTGGGACGCTGAAGGCACAGTAGTCTAACGATGAGGCTGAAAATGTGTTTGGGTTTTATTAGAGGCATGTGTAGTCAAGTGTTATCATTTGTTATCCCAAAGCCCAACATGTCATCTGTTAGCGTGAATATTTATTTGTACTGACTTTTTGTGAGTTTGTAAATCAATATGAATCTATATGAAGCTAATGATTAATGCTAAAAGCGACTCAACTGCATTTAAAAGTTAAAGCACGAAAAAAGATTTATTAGGCATTACGTTACAATAATCACATACTCTGGTAGTTCTGGTAAGTCTTGATTAAAATAGTTCAAGGAAAAACAAGTTCTCTCAGAGTCCAAAAACCATAATTAAAAACGATCACCAAAGTAAAAAACCTAAATCACCAGGAAATTAAACCACCGCCCCTAAAAAAGAAAAGCAACTAAAAGCATTCTAAAAACTAACTACTGGGATATATTACAAAAAAAACAAACTATAAGTTATCCGTAGAAAAGTAGCCCTGCACGGCTTCGGCAACACTGAAAGAAATATGAAAGTTAACAGGAATATTATTAGAAATATAAAAGATGATAATGTGATAAAGTCTTGTATTAAAGGCATGTGTATTGAAGTGATATCAAAACATAAAAATCTGCAAGAAAATATTAAGTAATAAAACAACCTCTCCCGCAACTCGGCCACCTCCTCGTCCTCCGACACTTCGCGCGCAGGGACTGTCGCAGGGGCGCTGACCCTCCGGCGCCTCACGGGTACGGCGGGTACGGCAGGTACGGCCTCCTCCTCTGGTGTCGCCCTCCTCTTTCTGGTGACACGGGGGGGGGTTAGAAGGTCCGGGGCAGGTGCTGCGGCGGCGGCAACGGGGGACCCTCGCGCCTCGGCCCTGGCCTCTCGCTGTAAAACAAAATTATTTAATTCAGGTAACCCATACAAGATACACGTTAACCCATACAAGATACATGTGTATAAGATAGTTAATGACTTGTACAATTTTTCTTGATATCAAATTGTTATCAATTACAACCGAAAACTTTCCAAATTCCAACTGGGCACTGACTGTAAGAATGATTCGATAAGGTAATTCCTTTATTAATAATTAGTTATACACCTTATAATTATTATATATATCATGAATATTTCCTTACGTCTGTCACCACCCGTTCCGCCGCTTCTTTCTCGGCCAGGATGTCCGCAATCTTCCGCCTGGGCCGCGCCTTCCCCTGGCCCACACGCTCCTTACTCTTGGCCGACGCGGCGTTGCGGGCGCGTCTTTCCGGCGAGTCAAGGTCTGCGGACTTCTTGTAGGTCTTGGCCTTCCGTTTCTTATCTTTTTCAAGGAAGGCCTCCGGGTTGGCAGCAAGTTGGCGCTCCCGGTACGCCTTGGCGTGTCGTGCGGCTGGAGTCGACATCTAAAATGTGAATATAAAAAATTAGAATTATTAGAAAATGTTAAATATTTGACAAGGTAATGAATATTATATTTCTAAAACAGTCCTTCCAAGGTTGTCAGTGACTTAGCAAACCATACCCAACCCAAATAGTGCTCAGAAAATCAGTTTGGCCATTGAAACACACATTTTTCAGAAAAAAGTTACTCCGTCAGGTTTGCAGTTTTTGGTATCATAGTGCATATTATATTGTCACAAACAGGGTAAACTATACTTATAATCATAGATATGTATGTTATACACATAATACATAAGAACTGGCTACTATTTCCCAGCGAGTGAGTTGTCACAACACATCTCCGACTGTCAATTACATTCCGCAGGTTTCTCCGTCATCGGGATTTCAACCATACCCACCCAGGGTGAATTTTTTTTGCAAAATTAAAGGTATACACAAGTAGTACGTGCTTCTAGCTATACATTGATGCAAAGAAATATAAATTCGGATGAGAATTACAGACACACGACCGGTTTTCTGGGTTTCTCCGTTAGCTCTGTGTATTGTCAACACCGATCAGCTGACTCGCCGGGCCACCGCTCTCGGCGGCATTTTCAAAACATTTGCGATCATTCTTTCGATAAAATCTGCTCATACAAGGCCTAAACTAACTAAATGAACCATTATTTCTGGTCCTGGGTATGCTAGACACAATATATGTGATGTATTTTGCACGGATGCACGGAGAAACCTACCTTTTTCGGAGAAATTTGGGTGAATTTTTCGTGGAAATCGTCCTTGTCTTAGCTTCTCCGCGTGTTTGGCGAGTGGGCGGAAGTGCTTGGCGTTCTCCGGAAGGGTGAAACACGCACCGGCTTAAACTTGGGCCTTTTTTACCCCGTTGCAACGAAAAGTTCCCGCCAAACTGACGGAGAAACGCCTGATGGATAAACCAGTCGACGTCTTCTCAAGTCAATAACTTGACAATAATATGATGCACAATCAATCTGAATGTTGATATCATGTAGGAATAGGGTATTTAAGATGCTGTTAAGAGGATTTTATTTTAATGTGTATACTTAATGAGATATTGACATGACGGAGAAACCAGGCTTAACCATACTCTCAACCTTGGCACACACTTTGCCACCTGGACCGACCCCAAGTCGAGACTGGTCAAAAATTTTAATCAGATACCTTAGAAAACATGTTGGTGCCCAAATACAAGACTTAACATTGAATGAATTTTATCTTTTTATTACCCTACTGCATCAATTTCCAAACCTAACGGAGAAACCAGAATTTTTGAGACATTTTGCATTTCGTCCCCGGTCGCATAATGCAGACCCGAGAAAATTTTTTTTGCCTTCTGACAAAACCTTGATATGTTTGCTAGGGGATGAAACATTAAAAGGTGCCATTAAGTGCCTTGAATTGCTTAGGGAACACTGTTTACATTTTAACCTTTAAGGGGGACATGGAAAAAAAGGCAATTTTCAGCAATTTTTCAACTTCGGACCCATTTTTCACCAAGAAGGAATTCTCGCAGGTGGGCAAAAGTATAGTGCCCCGGATTCGTCTCGATGAGATCTTTCCATTGATATAACTTCCAAAGCTATCAGATTATTTCTGTAAGTATCGTGGGGCTGAGACACACAAAATACCCACTGGCGACGATTTCGTGATCCTGACCCCATTTATCTTTAAAAAAAGGGAAAACGTATATTTTCAACCTCATTTTGACTTATTCCCTCATCTCATATAGCTGCAGGTCTTTAAATGAACAACTAAAAGATCATTACATCACACCAACTACTGGAAGAACATGTAATGACATGAAGCAGTTGATAAAATTGTTGATTAAATAAAGTAGTAATGAGAGACTACTCTATTTCTTACTGTGTAAACCATTTCGGTAATTTATGGTCCATTGTTGGAAACACAGTTTCCAGTAGTTTTCAGTAAATTTTACCTTTTTTGCAGTGTGCAAACTAGCCCAGGGATAACACAGAGGTTATAAAAAATATACTTGGTGAGCCTGTTAAGTGAAGTTTGGCCCATAAATGGGTCGCTGTGGGACAGGGAGGACACATTAGCTCCAGGAAACAGGTTCTGGGTTAATGTAATTTTTTTTATTAAATTATATGCCGTAGCGAGGTCACAGGTGCATAATGGGCATTTTGGCAACAGCAGAACTGTGTTAACATGAAGATGGAAGGTGAACATATTGTTGGTTGGTTGGTTATTGGGGTTTAACCCAGTAGCAACATCTAAGGTCATATCACGCCGAGAACAGAGTTTGACAATTCTGTCTGGGATGATCGTATCTATGGAATGATCGAATCTATGAGAAGATAGAGACCATACCCTACACATTTACCGAGGCAGGTGTTCTCTAATGTGCCTGGTCCCATAGACAGGGCAATACACATAACAGCCGGTGGTCTACCAGAGGAACATATTGTTCCTATATCTATTTTTTCAGGATTTCAGAGAAAAACAGAAATGTCAAAATAAATATACATGAGTGAGTGAGTGAGTGATAGAAATAGTACAAGAACCCTTATCATTTGGAAGATGATTCAAAATAGTTTTTTTCGAAATCGGAAGTAAAATAGAGGAATACAGCCCCGATATATTTGTGAATGTCGGTGAATGTCCCTTTAGGGATAATGTCACATCTGTGCCTTACCTCATAGAGTATAGCACAGTACCGTCCTGCCGTATCCGCAGCAGCTTATTGGGCGTGGTGGTGGTGTGCAGGTAGGCCCCCTGACCGTTGTAAAAGTACGTGTCCGGCTTCCAGATCAGGTCCAGCATCTTAATGTGGACAGCCATCTCCTGTACAGGGATACATTCAACCAGAAATGATTAAAGCCTTATTCACTTGGCCATGTCGAATATTGATAATTGGTCATTTCTAAATTTCTATAGACCTTGTGCGGACGTGGTCATGTGCTCACTTTTTGGTGATCACCACGTGCTCTCAGTGACCATGTGGCTGTTAAAGAACTCAAGAATTTATCAGTTCTAACTAACAAAAGTAGACTATTAGGACAACATTTGAATATTGTAAGTATAGTAAGCATGACTATGCATTCTAGATATTTGAGAAATATATAAGTTAATCATTTTGAACCGATCACCAATATGGCGCCCTCCCTCTTTCTGGGCATTGTGACGTCATCTGCACAACGTCTATAGGTAATATTAGAGGAATATACTATATGCATGCTACATACCATTTGAAAGAGAATTAGAAATCCTTTCAAAAATATATAACGTATAGTTTTAATAAGCTCTGATCCATGTTTGTTTAAATCAAATCGGACAGTGAAATACAAGCCTATATATCGACGTGTCTACTGCAGTTGGCCACTTAAAATAATTCATCATTCAAGTAGAAGCATACGGTTAGCCTGTGGCAGTCATTAAAGTGCTTTTAGACGCTGCAGTTATCTCGTGTACCTAAAGTAAAACATAAAGAACTTTTGTCCTTGCTTGTATTTCTTAAAGTATCTCATTACTGACCTTTATATTCCCTTCGAAGCGTAACCTCTCGTCAATCCAGGTTTGACGGAAATATGCATCAAGAGAGTAGGCCTGAAGCAATAAGCAATCATGTATAGGCATCAACAAAGGTCAGGAGTCATGGTAGGATCGAGCATTGAGTAGACCCAAGAAGTCTACAGAGATGTAGGCCCCTTGGTAGACCAAACAGTTGAAATACTGTCGGTAGTACAGATACCAAATAAAGGCACTGCCATTAAGTAAATACCCATCAAGGGTGGGGGGAGGTTTTTTAAAAAAAATATTTGGAAATGTGCATACATTCATGAAACAAATCATTGCCGACATTAGCTCCGGTGTAGTTGGGGTCTGGATTTTTTAAAGGGTGTCTACGTACCTAATGGAAAGCCACTGAAGTACTCCATGTTTTATTGAGAAAGGCAAACCCCTCTTCTATTGCTAGTTGCTTTATTTTAGATTGGTGTTCTAACAAACGAGTGCTTAAAAAGGATTTCATACCTGTCATGTCTTATTTTGTTTGTGTTTCCAATCTCTGCGTATGCGAAACTAGATTAATGATTTTAAGATAATATTTACAAAGTGTTATGCAATTTTGCTAGAATGAATTAGTATTTTTCCAGCTGAACAGGAAATTGTTTTAAAAAAAATGTTGACAAAAAATGATAATAAGTGATTGGGTGTATTTCGTACCAATATTTATCTGTTAGACCTCGTTCGGCATTATGTAAATTGATATGGATATGAAACAAACAAGGCTAAGTTGTCTAGATGATAAACCTTTAAACTTCATTACCTGAAAGCAAAGTTAAGTCTTAAATAACACACTATAAAGAGCCTACCATGTCCATCTCTGAGATTGGCCCGATGCTCCTGATGTTCATGTCAGTCTTAACGACCATACTTGGGCCTGAATAAATATTAATAGTCTGTTAGGAACGGACAATGTACATGTACTGCATGCGTGTTTATACTTTGCTGTTTTGCTTCAGCCTTAAAAGCGTACATACATTATTGATGAAGATCTACCAGCTGTCTACATCGCATTAGAAAAGTAATGGACATGTATTCTATTGTAAGTTGTAACTGCAGAAAGTTATCCTCTCAGACAAAAAATAACCTCATGGATTTCTAATTCAATTCAATATAGATGTATTGTTTAAAATTTTATCAAAGTGCAACGTTTAATACAAAGTTTGATAAAAATGTAAATGTAAGACTGATTTTGAAAAAGGTTTTACTTTTGATGATCATCACATGGAATCGTGATAAGGCGCACAGTACTATTGTTGCGTATATTCAGGGACGCCTCTTTCAGATCGGCCATACTTATGAAAACATACCATTTGTATTTACTTCAAACACTGTGCATGCAAGTCTAAATCATAGTTATTGGCCCTCCGCAATTCGTTATTTGCATACAATACTAGAAAGATGTTTGCCGCTTTCCAATACAAATGGCAATATTGGTGAAATTGGAAGCCGCAATATTTTCCTAAATGTAGGACCTATTTCCTTTTGTTCATGTGCACTTTTCAGACTATAAAGTTTCATAGATACAGACTGATCATTCAGTTGAAGTTCAACATATTGAGAGACCTGGCTTCAGGTATGAAACATTTTTGATGATCATTACGCAGACCTCGACGCATGGTGATTGGTCCATTATTCTCCATAGCACCAGGATGCTACTTTAGATAGTCCAAAAACATATCTCATCTTCATAAGTAATGACCAGTCAAAAGTCATGCTTGGCAGGTTTTCACTATAAACCTTCCAGCATCTAGGCAACTAACTACATGCACAAGCCAAACGTGTCCACCTTGTATTTCAAATCTATACAACGTTTTCATGAACCTGCGCAGTGAACCCTCCCGTTGGCGCCCTGTTCCGAAAGATATACGCATGCAGGAACCCATATCACAATCACTTAGTTGAGGTATATCCGCTAGCATTGGGTCACCTTACTAAATTTTCTTTTACAAACAATTGGGAATAGACCTTTCCACTTTGCCAGCTAGCCCACCCCTTATTTCTATGATATCAACAATTTTAGAAAGATTTTCATCATACTTGATTCACAGTAATTTTCCTAGTACTATTACCCAAAACTAAACTTTATAAGCTTTTACTTTCAATATGATGTTAAATATGTAGCTGTAGGACTGGAAAACAAAAATGGCATTTTCCCATAGGGAACAGTGTTAAAGCCCTATTGACTTAGAAAACACAAGTACTAACCCATTCGCTCAGATTTGTGTCAGTGCCTGACTTTGCAAAAACTCCAATTATGTCCGACCTCTGTATCATGCCAGCAATTCATCCCAAAGTGGACAGGTCTATTCCAAGGTTCGAAATAGATTTAGGTAAGTAAAGGTTGAAATTAGAAATAATATGCATCAGGCAAAATTGTAATCTGCTGGGGTTTTCTTCCAATATAACATTGAGGATGGGGAACATCTTTTTATGGATAGATGGAGGTTTCCATTAACCCCCTGTGTGTTGTCATATAATTGGGATTTCACAGGGAAAACCCCATTAAAACATAATTAAATTTGAACTATGTGCTTAAGTAAGAAGATAGCATAAATGTCGATAATGATTAAGACAATGTTGCAGCAGATGACATCATATGATAGTAAAACAGGATGCACCCCCATAGCCGGGCCGTAGTCGACTGTCGTAACCCTGGAGGAGCTGGTTCAGCTTTGACGTCACCCGTGACGACAGACTGGGCTCGGGCGCCAGCTCCCTCCGCGGCAGTGACGTCACGTTCTCGGTTGTGACGTCACCATCGGCCATATACGTCTGAGTGGAGCCATACGAACTGTGAAAGAAAAGATACTGGTTAAGAAATTTAAGATTAACCATTCATAATGAGCAATCGCTTCTCTGTCTGCAAAATCCACATACCATGTGTTGAAATATTAAATTTCAATTATGAACTTTTTATTTTTGATAATTATGTCACTTGGGCTGGACCCGACACTCAGACCTGACTTAGTGTACTTAGATATCTTCACAGTCATTTTCTACAAAGGATTCGTTTAGGTTGTTTCGAGCCGTCTACTCAAATGTATATTGTCATGGCCTTGAATAAATTACGCCTTTTATTGTTCAAAAAAGTATTACCATTGCTATCATAAAAGGGGCCAATAACCTTACAAATAGGGGCATTACAGCTGTCGCGAATTGTGCGACATCCTTGTACGAGCTGCCCTCAAGGGTTGATTGTTTTATGTTGTGTGGGGAGGCTGACCACTTGACCATGCTGGAGAGGCTGAAGTGACCACTCCTTCACCCCTGTACGAGCTGTGTTTGACCCCACTGACCACCGAGTGTGTCGGACGTTATGTCAGAATGACCCCCATAGCCATGATCCAGGGCTCTTAAGCCTGTACTGATTCTGATTCTGGCGATTTTAGGTTTGTTTTATTTTCTTTTGAGAATATGGCATGAAACCATGCATCCGTTATGCTATTTGAAAGAGAAAGGCAAATCCTTTCTAGGGATAACATGTCTACATTCAACATTAATTCTCACTGCCGATTTTAAAAATGGGCAGCAAAATCGGCATGTGGAACATATTAAAGGCTTTATGGCCAGATCGTAAACCAGCTGTTGAACTGTACTTTCTCATTCAGGAGGTTAGGGTGACCAGGGGGGTCGCACATCAACGAATTCTATTGTTAGTTCCCATTGAAAAAAGATAATACCAATATACACGTACATACAACAGAGAAGATCGAATTATAATTTCCGAGTTGCCAACCCAGAGGGTTTAGCCAGCTGGTGAAATAACTTTTAATATCGGGTCTCATGATCATTATTAATTTTCAACAATCATTTCACCAATAATTTACGACCTCCTACGTCAGACATGGAGCAAGTTTGATAAAGACATCGGTTAAGCCACTGAATACTGAAAAGTGTAAAGGTGACGCATATTGAGAAAAAGATATTTAATTGAAATTTTGATAATCAAATAGATATCTTTTTCATACGCCGTATACAGAGAAATCGAACAGAGATGCTGATTTTGAATCCGAGTGCCCCCTAGCTCCCTACCAACTGGACACACAGCCATATCCAGCCTCTCCCTCTCACCCCCTTCACTGTCCAAACAGGGCTTTGGCCACTCCAACACTAATTGACCAGCTGCTGATATCATTGAAGGCAGAGTATTATTCCACAGGGTAAATCAGCTTCGTTAATGAGAACTATTTGTTATTTCATGTAACAAACTTCACCATACTCTAACCGTTTTGGTATTTCTTATAGGCCTATTTCCATAACGATGCTGGCTTATATAATTAACGCGCGCTGTAGTAGATCTGAGACATATCTGAAGTGTCTACAGGTATAAATTAATGATACCAAATAATTAGTTTGTGAGATTAAATGCTCACTTATCATTTGGTTAAGCTGGCAAACACCTTAAATCAAAAAAGGAATGATTTTGCAAGGGTGCCATTGATCTATCTTATCATTGACCTATCTTATCATTTTATGACAAACTATGCATTTTCAATAGAATTCCGACCGAGTTAATGATGTGTCGTTGTCAATGTATGAACAACTGGCTACGTCCATATCAAATTGCTGGTTATTGAGCCATCCCTAGCGTCGCCATGCTTACTAATAGTGCTAATTTTGAACACTTTCCCCATCGTTCAGCAGGTCAACGGTTCAAGCTCTAGAGTCTAATAGCATACCACCATCTACATTACCACCGTTGAGGATTCATCAGGAACGACATCAGACTGGCCACAAGAGGCGTAATCTCAGTTTAGATATGCGCATTGTTTTGACGGAGGGGGAGGGTACAAATGAGGCATTTGGTTGGTTGGTTGGTTATTTCCCTGATTAACTGCCAGGGTCATGTCAAGGGCGGCGCCTTTTTGTAGCAGTGGGACCCAATGCCCTTTTTATAGTGCTGCTACACTGAGATATCACGTCATAAGCCCACATGATACCCCACCCAATCACAAATCATGCTGACACTGGGCCAACCAGTTGAGGATTTGGATTTGTTACAAATAAATCATTCATGTGAAAACAACCCTCTTTCACAAAAATGTTAACATATATGTTTCGCCTGGTTTAATGTTAACAAAAATCACCACGATTAGACTACTTCATAACAGAGTAATGTTTCGAGCTGCAACAATTGCAACGTGTTCTCCGATGAGAGGTTATGTGTAAATGCAAAAATGCGATACTTGGTATGGAGAGACCCCTTCAATAAATAATTGTGTGGAGGCGAACAACGTAACCGCTCGTTTACCATGGCTGTGAAAATTTGTTCACAAATCACTGTTGGTATGTGATATATGTATGGTAACGGTATACGGTTGCGTCACTCTGCTCGGACGTAGGGCTTGTCTTGTAATACCTATAAATAGTCTGTCTCGTAACCATTGAGATCAGTTCCTCACTTATCATTGCAAAGGTCATATCGTGATATTTCTACCTTTTAGAGTTAGAAGGGATTTTAATAAATATTGTATATATATTTAGATCTAAGCTTAAGAATGTGTTGCTTGTTATTTCCTAAGTACTCTTTCAATCTCTAATTACGTAAGCCATTAGTTTCTATTCATACCGCGAATGAAAGGAAAAAGCCATTTCAATGACACCCATTTCGAACCAGGCAATACTTGAACAACAATACCCGAAGCTCAATGTAGCTATTCAGAACGAAGACATTTTGATAGAGTGGTACTCCTATTATATGTCTCGTATGTTATGAATAAAATAGGCATCACCAAGGTTGTACTTGATGGCGCCTTATTACGATGAAGAGGGCTCTTCCAATGCCCTTATGCCCAGCTAAGCACATTTTAAGTAGTACTAAACTGAAGAGCACTTTTCTGGTGCAAATAGTGTTTCCCAAAGCCACATAAGGTCTTTTTTAATTGACGCATTCATCAAGACCGTGCAACTGCCGGTCACCATGTGCAAATATTTTGCAATTCACTCTCGTTTACAGGCCTCGAGATAAGATAAAGTAGAAATGGTAATTGAAGTAATTATTGTCCGGATTTGGTAGATTGTCCCAGTAATTGGCCTTTGATCCTTCTATTTGAATAAATATGCCCTATCACGGGCTATCACGTATACACCCTTCTCATGACCCTGCACAGCGTTGTCACAGAACTATGTTTACTGCTTTATTGTCACAATAAGTTGTTTTCTGCTCAGAGGGAATTCTGAAGGCAGTCTTAGAATAACATTCTTGCGATATCATTTTCATTTCTGTTTGTCACGTTTGCCCTTTAATGGTAATTAACTATCCTGTGGCCAGGGATAATCTTGTATACTAAAATGTGCCACTCCCAATACTATTCTGGGCTTATTGTATGAGCGATCGCTGTTGCATCCTTACAGCGTGCAATAAGTTGCTTTTTGATAAGTGTGTGAGCTTTCGGCCGTCATATATGGGTGATTTTGTAGTGTAGTAAAAACCTTATTGAGATGCTAAAATTTCACGTTGTTGGAACTTCGATGTATACACTTAAAACGTGTACGTTAATCTAAGAGTGATATTGTTTGGTTAATATTTGGTTTATCTTTGCTCCTAACAACGTGACTTTCTATTTCATAACAATGATTTGTATGTGATGAAGGCTGTTTTCTGTACCTTGGTCATGCAATAGGCTACTTACTTTTGAGCATCAACAGGAGCAATCCTGGCAATCTGGACTTCCCATCCTTCTGCTTGAGCTTTCTTTTACATAAGACTTTAGCTAACTTTCCTGTTTTTGATTGTTGTCGAAACTCAAGTGATATAAAAATATTTTTTTTCGAAGTTTTATCATAAAAGTATCATAATAAGAATTAACTCATTAATCCTACACAATTTGTTTCAGTATCAGTGTGGGATTTTAGGCCTTGGATATAATTTTGTAGGCTTTTGAAAAGAGCAATTCTAGGATTTGCATGTGCCTTGTTGTTCTTCACGAAAAGAATTACATAGTAAACCTATCCTGATGGGCAGAAAGTACAGATGCAGTCAACTGATGGCTTACTTGGTTTACAGTGTCTGTCTTTTCAATTCCTAGGCTATTTGATTTTAGTATTATTTGTGAAACTGCACTGCGTTAAAGTGGTTACTGCCTTTTATGCAATAAGTAGCATTCGAGAGAGTGAAATAATTTGATTTTAAGTTTATACAAATTGGCTGAAATATGGACCTTACGGTCACATGTACCATTCTGTCTGCCTATGCATGCCATAGTCTACTGCTATAAACACATTGTGGCCTTATATATATGGAGTAAACAGGCTGCCATGAAGCTGGACTGTCATGAGAATTGATATTCCCCACCTCTTTATTGCCTGGCTGCCCATGGTCAGGCGGGGGGGGGGGGGGGGTAGTTATATGCCAGACAGTCGCAGTGCAGGTCATTATAATTAGTTAGATTATCACTGTATAAGAGGGAACCTTGGTGTATGTATCCAGGGTGAAGATTTCAACAAGGATTATGCCTAAAGGGCCTATATCTGGTTCCCTTCTCAGATTATACATATTGTGGCTTGTTAATGACTCAGATTATGCTAACCTAACCATAAAAATAATCCTACGTAACCGACTTTTACTTACACAAATAATTACCCTTATGATCATGTTTATAAGATTGTGTAACTAACCAAAGTATTTTATAGATCACCATATCCTACCAATATTTGACGACAGTTTTTATGGAACAATATCGCATAATCGCAGCTTGTGTACATAACAAACGCAAGTTTTCTGAAACAGCACCAATATTACGACAAGAACTATTTGTAGTTATTTTCATATACATGTACCATACATGATCAGCTCTTATGGAGAAATTAAAGCAGAAAAACGTTGTATAGATATACTTTATCTTTTTTACCTGGGAAGTAGCAACAGGCAGAAGTAGCAGACCAGAACGCTATTGGTGAGGGGAATGAACGTATCCACAGTGCGGCGAGCCGTTAGTCCGCAGGGCAGCATGGTGTGGAGGCGGTATGGTAGGGACAGTGGTCATCCCCTATCTCTGACAGCGGGTCGCCACGACACGAGTACGCGCACAGCCCTGGTACAACCACACTGGGGTGAGTTCGACACTCCACCTAAACTGACTTGACTTGAACCTAGCGGTTTAGTTATTAAAGTGCCCACGGGTCAGAGGGTTTAACATAATGAAACACATCTGACCCCAGCACTGAAAACATATATCCAGGAAAGTTGTACGAACCAAAATCTTTATGGTGACCACTACAACTAATTATTATGATAAACCTTTCACACTCTTCTGTTGACATTTTGTTATCTCATACTGATCACACAGACACATTTTCCTTTTGGTGACCATATTTTAAAACATTAATTTCATTATGTGATTTAGGATAACTAAGAAGAAAGGATAAATAAACGTACATTATTTACAAAGAAACAATAAAGGACGTTTTGATGTTTTAGTACATTTGCTGGGCATAACCACATCTATTGATATACACGGACCCAAATGTTTATCAAAATGAGGATAATTTTCTATCAGTATCATTACGGATTGAAACTGGTCCAAATACATTGCCATCTCCTCAATTGTAGATTAGTTTTCAAATACGGGACATGTTTCAAGAAAGATCCAGGATAGACAACAAGTGTTGGGTATTACGCATGTATGTCTGAAGACACATACAATACAACGCTTTTTTTAAAGGTTGAGATCTAAGAAATGTCATATACATTTTTTTCTTCAAAGGTGGCAGAAATGTGAAACAATTGGCTGGGTGTAAGCCTCAATGAGGTGTGCCACCCGTTTGGACGTCTAGCAAATTGTAATCCCTTGTTTATACAGGGGTTTGGCCAGAGGAGAGTCGGTCTGCTCCTCAGTCAATAATCCCTCTCACATAGCAGTAATAACATTGCACGGACGTCCATTGGCTGCACCATTGCCGCGGACTCTGCATTCTTTGCCCTCCCGGCCTTTTCTTTACCCTCCCGGCCCTTTTATTTTTATTAACGATTCTTTATACTGATCAATATTCGGAATTTAACTCCGGTTTTCACTATTAGTTCAGCTGATACGTCAAGATTATTGGCCCAAGTTTCGATGCAATTTAACATTTAAACACTGATTGAAATTTACTAATAGAATTATACATTGTTGAAATTAATATTTAGTTATTTGTAAGCAAAATAACAAACTCTGTATTTATAATATAAATGTTGCTAATAATCTCTCATTTTGGATTTTTTTAAACATGTTTTTGTCTTGTTTATTTCAAATTTCAGGTGACAAGTTATTCCATTCTTGACTACCATTCCTCTTAACAGCCTCGTTTATAGGTTTATACAAAATAAAATGTGGTCTTTCCGCGGCAATGGGTGCGTCAAATAGACCTCCATATAAATGGCTATACAAAAAGGGCTGGGGAATAAGGTGGAGGTCGGGGAGGCCCAACGGCCGCCAATCCTAAAGTAAACAAATGAGGATTAGTTGGACGTCCATTCAAAGACACCCCTCAATGCGAGACAGGGAGTCGCACTCTGAACTAGGCGGCTAACTACTTTGGGGAGTCAGGTGTTTGCTCTTTTATCAATTTTTTTTTATTGAATCATCGTTACATACAAATGATGTGGTTTTCATGACGATATTATTATTTTCGCTATACATATAGTGCAACATATATAGACAATTAGCATTTACCTTGTTGATTTATTCTCATGTAATCTTTACAAATAATTCAATATAGGCCTATCAGATGTCAAACATGGCAAAAGTTCTCCCTTAGTTAATTTCTTTTATACCTCGTATGGTAGTTATTTCCAATAAGAATAAGCTCTATATCTAATATTCATTTGATATACATCCAACTATGGTTTAACCAATTTCAATTTCTTACCTTTATTACGACGTAATTGCCTCTCTTTATCTTCTTTTCATGGACTCTTTTTGTAATATCTCAACAATTACCGATAATATTCTTCGTAACCTCTAATATGTAACATCTCAACACCACAATACTTATGTATGTCCTCTTCATCTGATTGTGTAATTGTCTTCCCCGCATACGTTACATACCTCTAAACTGTAGTTTATCTATACGTGTTTTTCCACCTCCATCTATTAAAACATCTGAATAATCAAAGAAAGGAAGTACCATTTGCTTATATACCAATAACGCAGCCCTAAATGTTGATATAGTTCTTATTTTACACACAATTTATCTCGACAATTAAGGTCCATATACTTATTCTACATATTTTATTAACAATCAATGCTAAACTTGTATACTTGGAAAACTTTTGCCTTTGAATTACGGAGTGATATCAGATTCATCACACATACATGACTAGGGGAAAGGTTAATACACAGGAATTTGGGGGTCCTGTAATGTATTTTTGCTTACTTTATGGTGTTTTGTGGTGTTACAGCATTGGGTTCCTCAGCACACTGTATGATAGAGGGAGGACGGCGCGGGGTCATGGCAAAGCTGTATATAGCTATCTTTTATAGCATAATTCCAAACAAGGTTCCAGTTATAATGTGCGCAATATGCAATGACATAATAGGCACTGGTAAGGGAATGTTGAAAATCACACCGTATATGAAGGCTTATTGGGCACCCACTATTACTTTCTAATAGAATCGAGAGACCCCTACAGACTAAGCATTTGACCTGTTCATCTTGAACATTCCATGCTTCATGATTTCTGAATTCAGGAATTATGCCACCTATCCGGTCTTTAACCCCATGACACATAGGCATACACCAACCCGTTCAGGAATGGATCCAGAAATTTTCAAAAGGGGGAGGGGCAACCTGTCGTAAAAATAGCCAGCGCAACTCAGCTGAACAGTTGGGCACGGTAGGTAAGGTGTCATGGCCTTTGGAGATAATTCAACATTGCCAAAACGGTTGCCCATCCTTAATATCATTATGCAATTCCTACTTTTTGTTGTTCTAGGCCCTCGTTTAGCGCCTTGACAAACAAACCAGATGGTGTGTCAATAACCAGCGAGGCTGGAACTCGGCTCCCATTACAGCTATTAGACACTTGTAACTCATACATTATTTAGAAAATATTGATACTTATATCAATAATGATAATTTCATATCCTGTAAAAGGAACCCAACTCCTATTATAGGACTCGACACGTTTTCAGACATAAATTGATAATTTGTGTACCAAGACAACAATTTTCAAGAGACATATTACAGCTGCACAGCTACAAAGTTTGGTTTCCTAGTAAGAATGACACCCTTTGAAAAATATATAATTTGATGTTTAAAACCAGAGTGGTCTGTCGACATCATAAAGAGGGGTACCCATTAAGCAATTACAATAATATTCTGGTCGTTTGAGCGACCAGAACTAGTGAAAACAATTAAGAACTGAATGAAACTACCAGCGCAAGGGTTCCCATTCGGCCATGTGATTAGAAATGAAAGAAAAATAAGTAAATCGCTCGGAAAATATCTTATAATGTTGTGTGATATTACCAGGGATAATGCGTGATTCAGTATGTATTATGGATAACCGCGGCTTCATGATCCTATTTTTTCCGCTATAAATCTGTCAAGTTAATGCATTTTCTAATCTACATTGTGATCAAATGACTCCCCGCCATTCAGGCACAACGTCAACTCAGCTGCAGTTGCCCACAGAAGTTGGCTACCTTTAACGGCATTCATAGAATCAGTGAATCTCCCATTTCTAAGTAAACACCCATATGCATGGAGCCTCCTCTCCTCGACTGGGAGGTAGACTAATGTGACGTAAGCTCCAGCCCCGTGTTTTATTTACACAGATTGCTAAAGGTAATAGTCGCCGCTGGTGATCAATGGATAACGTTTACTGACAGTTTGCAGTTTTAATGAGGCCACAGAGCGCGAAAGGATACTAATTATACAATTTGTTATGTCAAAATGCGCGTCATGCTGGCATTATATGGATCAAGTTCACAACATTGTTTCCACTAGGGTCTTTTGCTCAGCATTTGTACAGATGTATAATAAGATCTTTTAGATAATACATTATTTGGAAGATCTCAGCGAGACAAATTTCAGGCATATGTGTGGTTTTCCATACACGCGAAAGATGTTTCACAGAAATCTTGGCCTGCAAGGATGTATAAACAGCCAACTTAGGCCATTTTACTTAGTCCAAATGGCATTTAGATATTTACATTACTTTGCTCATTTACATTATTTAGATATTAGTATATAAGTGAATTCTGATGCTAGTCAGTAAAGGGTATACGATTCTGGTTGAAATATGGGATACGTCCGACAAATATCTAACATTGTTGTACCGAAATTTTGATGTAGTTCTGGTGGCATATTGCTCAATGGGAATAAAATCTGTAAACTTGTACTCCTGATCTGGCCTTCTATTTGAATTTCCATAGCATTATGTAGTAATAACGCCATAATTTGGAATGTATACATCACTGGCTCATGTCTATGCAGCGGTTTGATTCTTTTCAGAACGTTGACGTGTATCTTAAGTTGCAGTATATTCTCAACATTAGAGCAGATCATATATCTGTCTATTGTACACATGTGAATGGTTGTAATACAGACGGGGGTGGTATATGTTGCTTTTTAATTGACTGATAGAGGTCCAATAACCTGCTAGATCATGTGCAGTACAACTCCGTTTGTTGCTCAACATTTAATATCCAAATTTCCTAAAAATTTAATGACATAAATAAGTGTCGGTATAAGCACAAACGTCATTTAATCCTAGGCCTCGTGAGAGACTCTATTATCTATATGCAACTTGTAGTTGTATGGTACAAATAATCTGTAGGGGGCACCATTTCGAAATCGGTTTTGGGTGGGAGGGGTGGGGGAAGGCAATTCAATGGGGGTAATGTGTTATTGTTTAAATTGTCTTTATTGCTATTGCACATATTGTTTACAACAATCTCCTTGTACCTTGATTGCATCATGTCAAGTTTGAAACTTGGCGAATGCCTAAAAAAAGACAAGCAATTGAGGATTAAAGTCGTTGCATTCCGTTTATTCAATATTGCCCATTTACAACCACGACTGATCACTGGAACTTACACTGTGATACTTTTAGTTATGATTTGACCTTGTCAGATCCTACGACGAAACAGATTGTCTAATGAATATTACAATTCTTTTTGAGGTCATCACTCTCATGTATGAATCTCAAATATTATGCCAATGTAGTACTATTATATGTATATAAAGTAGGATACTCTAAATAAGTATATGTGTGGTGTTGATGAACGTTTAGTTTTATTGTACGTTTCGATGTGGCATCACAGTTTCCACGGGGAAACAACCATTGGTTTCCCTGACTTTTCCAACTTCGTATTCAAACCTCTAATTCGTTCACTACTAATACAATATCTTTATATAAGTTGTGATACATAATACTAACTACAAAAATCAGTAACATTGCTACTGCCTATGATTGTCTTTGAACTATGGTTAATGTAAAGTTGATAAAAACACATGAATTGAAAGACTGTTACTGGTTACTCTCAATCGTAGCTTAAAGACATGTATATTCATCCCTGCTATACCATCGACCCGACGCATAACCTTATCTTAAAATAATGGGTCTGTTATGTCATCTCATCTCAGAGATCCATATTGGCTAGAACTGATCTAACATAGTTTGTTGAGTTCTCACCAAAAAGTTAATGTTGAATAGTGCAATGTCACCTTCAGTATTGCCTGACAGCTGTGTAGTGTCAAGGCAGCATATAAATGTCGTACCCATTCTTCATTCTTTCGACATACATATAAAAAAGAATATATTTACACAACAAAAATAGTTTTCCTACATATTCTACCATCTGATAAATGTTTCTAAGTTCCCTACACGAGATTGGCGTCTTTACACATCCCGTAGAAAACACCGCTCCGGTCCTCTAAAAGAGCTGTTGGTGTATTGAATTCTACAATCTCTCCATTGTCCAGCACCAGGATTCTGTAATAAAAGATACTAATATTGCAATATACAAATTAAATGTGTAATTAGTTGAGGTGAAGATGCGTTGGGCGACGGGTCTGAAATGCTCACATTGATTCCCCCACAGATCTATATTAACCGCATAGTATTATACTGCAATATTTGGATGCTATATATCTTTAAAATGCCCATCTCAAGAGTAAAAAGATGTTTATGATATATCATTTTCGCACATATATTTCTCCAACGCGGGTTTATGGAGTATATAAATACATTATGGACACTTTTAAAAAACAACATTATGGACACTGTTTTTGGCCCTTATTATCTCTACTCACCTGTCGTAGTCTATTACGGTGTTGATGCGGTGGGCTATGGTGATTACAGTGCTGTCCCTGAACTCGGACCTGATGGTGTTCTGGATGTGTTCGTCCGTCTCCAGGTCCACGGCCGCCGTCGCCTCGTCCAGGACCAGGATCTGGGACCGCCGCAGGAGGGCGCGCGCCAGGCACACCAACTGCCGCTGACCCACACTGTGGGCAGGTGGGAAAATGTTATCAAGTGTGATACATACATGAAATTAAAAATCTTTAATGCGTTAACATATCTTATGTTTTTCTACCTATATGGAAGATCATTGTATCAATGAAGGTGGTTCAATTAAAAATTAAAAAAATACCAACAAAAACTGATTTTTGTTAAAGTTCATCGGTCTTTGTGGCTCAATTCATTACCAAGGGTTCACATTGATTTACATATCAAACGTCTTAGCAGATGCTCTAGGGAATATTGATAAGATAAAATTGAAAACACCTCATATTGAGAAAACAGAGATAATGAGAGGGCCAGGAGGTTTGTCTGGGCCGCCGACCAGCGACGCCTGTATACGGGAACAGGTGGGGCTCTGGTACTTGGCGTTTGTGAGGAACCTGCTGGTCGGGGGCCCAGATAAGTCTCCTGAACCCCTCATTAATATGAAATTGGTAGAAAATACATGGAAAGTCAACATAAAAGCTAAATTAACTCAAATTTGCAAGGGCGAGTCACCTACACTTATTCATATTTTGCCCAATTCTTTTTATTTATTTTTTTATTGAGCATAACTATCTCGTTTACAACGCTTTTCAGATAGTAGGTAGTGTTAGTGACAATTCATAATTGTTAGTACACAATGTTGATGATATTGATAACATGTTTTGCATATGAGTTCATAAACTCATAGATTATCAGAGCCAAGGAAGAAATGATTCTTCCGAGGCATTTCACATAATATTAATTAAGTCTTCCAGTCAAAGTTGTGTAAAGCAGGAAACTATTAGCTTATTTTACCTCAAGTTGAGTCCCCCTTCTCCACACTCGTACTCTAACTGTTTGGGTACCCCACTGACGAAGTCCTTGAGGTGGGCGAGCCCCAGCGAGTTCCACAGGTCGTCGTCAGTGTGTCGGTTAAAGGGGTCCAGGTTGAACCGCAGGGTCCCCGAGAACAGCACTGGGTCCTGAGAGTGATAGATTTGAATGGGGTTAATTACAATACCTGCTGGGACTATTTAACTGTGCATCAGTCTTAAATATAGTTGATTCCTGATATATTATGGATGTATGGATGTCAAAATTACTACTTGTGGAACAGGTATGTTCAGTTACAGTAGGTAAGATAACAGTGACAGATAGTGTCTTTAAAATCAACTTCGAATTTCGAAACATCTTAACATCTTCGAAACATCCACACACTTATTGCAAATTCATATTGCGCTTTATATCAATTCATTTTGGTTAATTTGATAATGTAACTGTAGGTTATAGTTCCAACCTTTGTTCGTCTATGTTTGATATTAAAATGGAGCTCACACCAACACTACAGGGCCGCAAACCCATGCTATCTACATCATAACGATCACATGTACATGAATAGATGGATTTCTCATGCTGTCAGCCTGTTTAGCAGCATTCTCCATTCTAATAAAGCGGCCGTAATTGAGGCGGCTTCCATGATATTATGTCAGGAAATGCAATGATTATTCCAAAGGAAGACGCACCAGCCCCCGAGTGTTTCGATGTAAACTGAATTAAGAAGGTTTCAAGGTAAACTGAATAAAGAAGGTTCCACCATTTTCCATGTTAATCTTTTTTATATCTAAAATCAAAGGGGGTTCAAGATAACAAGGGATTTACCTCTTGAAACCCACCTTCCGTATAATGGTCAATATCATTTTGAATTGAGTTACAGTAACTCTACTTACCTGGGGTATGATGGTGAGTTTGGACCTTAGTTCGTGCAGCCCGGTGTTGGAGGTGTTGACGCCGTCTATCACGATGCTACCCCCTGTCGGCTCGATCAGGCGGAACAGGCTCAGGGTCATGGAGGACTTCCCCGCCCCCGTCCGCCCCACGATCCCCACCTGTGTTTGGGATGAGACATTATTATAGGAAGTGACATCAGGCGGAACAGGCTCAGGGTCATGGAGGATTTCCCCGCCCCTGTCCGACCCACGATCCCCACCTGTGTTTGGGATGAGACATTATTATAGGAAGTGACATCAGGCGGAACAGACTCAGGGTCATGGAGGATTTCCCCGCCCCCGTCCGACCCACGATCCCCACCTGTGTTTGGGATGAGACATTATTATAGGAAGTGACATCAGGCAGAACAGACTCGGGGTCATGGAAGACTTCCCCGCCCCCGTCCGCCCCACGATCTCCACCTGCGTTTGGGATGAGACGTTATTACAGGAAGTAAATTGCGGTGCGTGCTGAAGAGGGATCTTTAATTATTTACCTGTATCATCGAGTTATCCTATTTTTATAAACTATATTGCTATAACGCGGACGGATTTAGAGGGTGGCCAAGGAGCGCCGGGACCTTTTTATTTAATAAAGGCGTCCCTCCTTTCTTGAATTCCTGGATTCGCCTCTGTATAACATTTCAACACTTGTACTGTGGCTATGGGGCTTTCTCCTTTATCTCCTGCTCTCCTGCCCTGGCTAAAAGGGTGTCTGCATATATACCAATGACAACACCAACTGTACTGTATACTACCGTGAAGACTGTATCAAGGAAACTGTGGAGAATACGCAAGAAGATTTTCCTATCCTCTACAAAAGCACTTTCAGAAATGATGAGATAATATAACTGAAATTGAAAATGTCATGTATTCATATTCGTGGGTGAAATGATTTCACAGTTTAGTCAACCATTAGGAATTCTTTTGAAAATTAGTTTTTTTCTTTTATATTCTCTTCGGTCTATTTCGTAATTATCTTTGGTGTTGTTATATGAGATATCGATAAGCCTGTTACTTGGCTATAAAACTAAGGCTCTATGACCTCTTAATTCCTGCACTTACTTTTTGTCCGCCCTCCATGTCACAAGAGATCTTTTTCAGGACGAGTTCTAGACCCTCTCTGTAGCGGGTGGAGTAGTCAACAAACTGCACCTTCCCTACGTTGGGCCAGGCTGGGTCGACCGAAGGCTCGGACAGATACCATGGGGCCTAGAGGAAAACACATCAAATAGAAACTTATGTATTTGTATTTCTCTATTGCCAACATTGATGATATAATACATTGTAAGGCAAAAGAAATATGCAAACAAAATGTGTGAGCATTAGCTCTTACATAGGCTACTTGGCACAAAACCAGACGTGTGAATACACCAGTCCCTGGACATAAAGAACTATAATACAAAACACATTGAAATGCAGCAGTTCATACCCCTGAGCACAGAATGTGGGGGCTTCTTTCCAAGGTGATAGCTTATTTATGAAAGGATTTATCTCAAAATATTGGAAATAAAATGTTTAGACCTAGGTTTAAATTCTGTGACTGTAGCTTACCTCTGGGGTAACCTTAGAGTATTCGTCAATTCTCTCAACGGACACAATGTTGTTCTCCAAATCAGAGGTGTTCCTCACGAAGAAGGCCAGTTTGTCTGTGATCTGTAGACATCGAATAGGGGTTGAAAAGAATACGTCAATTCAAATAAACATTAGGCACACAAAGGGTAATAACCTTTGCTGGTCAGGAAATATCTCGATAAAACAAAGCGCGGCTATTTCATAACTCGGGGTTTAGTACCTCGATACTCTGTGCTTAAGGAATCTGTGATAATTTACTGGGTTTCCATCATTTTCTTGTGGAAGAGTCGATCTTATTTATACAAAGTGTTATGGATATCATAGCAATTTAAGCAAGGTCCGTGCGATGTTAAACCAGACAACTGACGTAGAGTGTCCACTTGTATAGCATACTAGCCAACAACAAAGTCTACTTTTCATATACTACTCACTGTGTTTTACTGATGGGCAACCACCGGCTGACTCTCATTTGGTTCTGGCTTTTTGTGCAACTATTGTATTTTCTCCTTATAGTTTTACCTATAATTACATTCCTCCCTATCCATGTATTTCCGCATTAAAGAGATAATCATTATAACTGCTTTACCATGACAAAAATAGCAGTCATGCATTTGTAATCCATAGATTCGCCAGCGACAAAATCCGCTTACTTGTACTACTCACTGAATTGTGAACACCCCCAACAACTGAACTTGCCAAGGTGGTGCATACTTTGAATTGTAATTTTAGCTACAGGGAATTAAATCAATATAAACAACTTTATATTTCATCCCACGTCTAACTTAGTGCTAAAGCAAACACACAGACACACACCGACACGCACGCACACGCACGCACACGCACACACACACGTATAATTATATACATTTTAATCATTTATACGTTTTCCAACAATGTGGCGCCCTGCTAGCGGACAAACCTGAACGAAGCTAACTATTGGGATATGAGTCATGCTCCCTGCTTTAATGGTTTGGAACGAGGCATCGATGGGAGGGTTCAACGCGCAGACTCGCGGAAAAGGTGTATACCTGCAGTGAGTAGGAGACGGAGAGCCCGACCAGGCCCCCGGACGTGGAGTCTCTGACGATCACCGCATACAGCGCACAGAAGAGGACGATCAGCCCGCCCAGACCCTCCAACCAGATACTCAACCACCTGAAAGGGTATTAAACAATGAATTATTAAGTAAAAATACTATTAATGGGCAAAGTTTGCATTCCAGTGGAATGTTTGAAGAAACACCTAATCTCCCATTCGGGAATTTCCTCCTACGAGCTGTTTTTTTTTTTATAGGAAAGATAGATCTATGCTTTGTAAGAATCTGTGAATATTTTGAAATCATTTGTTATTTCTACCAGTAAGTATAATATAATATTTATATAATTGAGAAATGTAAACGATAACCAATGCGCTAAATATTTAAGGAAATTAAATATTCTACTGTGAACTATATACAAATAGGTTTCCATTCAATTATCATCCTCATCCTTCACCTATAACATAATTTCTTTTTCTTTTCTATATAAACATGTCTAAATATTATAAATGTATTACTGAATTCACGACACTATTATCAACTACTTGGAAGATCTGGCTTAACCTGATAGTCTATAAGGAAATAAATGAATGAAAAAGCTCTAAACTAATAACAAGATCAAATGAACTTTACTATCGTCAGTATGAAGACCATATCAAGAGAATATACTGAAATATTTAACTATCCTCTACAAAACCAAATTGAAAATTCGTCAAATGATACTGATAATATTGAAACTGTAAATTTGTTTAATTCAAACTAATTGTTCACCTGTTTGTGCTTATGGCGGGGAACCTAGCCTCCTGCATTTTGTCCAGCAGGACGTCGGACTCCTCTATGAAGGGTGTCTGCAGGCGGTAGGCGCGGATACTGCTCGCCCCCATCACACTCTCCCCGAAGTGCGAGTAGATGGGCGAGGTACGGATACTGAGGAGGCGACGCAGCTGGTTACTGCACCTGATGTAGAAACGCTGGAAGGAAGAAAATGTGTGCAATATTAAAGCATTGACTGGGACAGAATACAGGAAAGAGTACATACACTGAAAGAAGACTCCCCAAGTAAAGCAGCGACGTAACAAGCACGTTCTGCAACCATACTGTTTTGGTCTGTCTGTTACTTGCTAAACTTTGAAGTAAGTTCATTATACTACATAAGGTGAGATTCATCAAAACCTCACCAATATAGAATGTCATAACAGTGTTATTATCTATGAAAGAACATAACGCCCCAGTGCAAAATCCCAATGTTTCATTCCAGACACATAGGTTCTTTTTGATAAGAGTGAGAAATCTTTGCTGTCAATCTTTGTCGCGATGCTAAAAATGAATATTGTTGGAACATCTTGAAGGTATCATTGGTCTAGGGGTGATATTATGGGTTTTATTTGAAGTTTTGCTCCTAATAACGTGACTTTCTAGTTTATAACATCATTTTTTGTGGGCTAAAGGCTGTTTTCTCCATGTTTATGTAATGGGCCCCTGCAGTACGCCCTACCTGTAAGAAGTAGTAGACAATGGCGAGTGGCGGGATGAGGGCCAGGAAGATGGGGGCGGTGTAGGATATAGCGACGATGGTAGTAATGAGGCCGGCCAGGGACCGCAGGATGGCCATGATGGTGAACCTGATGTTAGAGTCCACCGTGTTCATGTCCTGACTGGTAAGAGAAGAAAGGGGTTTTATTGTAGGAGCACTAGTATTAAGGTCTTGTTTAAAAATTTACCTTGGGCCAAGTTATCGGTTATCATGTTTACGATAATAAGACAATTTTATGGGTAAATATATACATAATATATGTTACATTCTGTCATATACCTGTGATATAATTTTCTTCTTAAAGGTGCTTAGGGGTGTTCTGCTTGAATTTTGATAACCAGAATGAGGTAAAATGACTAGGATAGATATATTCCTCTTTGCATTATGTGGCATTAATTACTGCTCTATTGAAAAAAGCCTGGGAAAATAATTTTTTTGCAGTTCTTAGCCTTTGACCCAGGTGACGCCCTGAAAGGCCGTGGGTACCTTTCAACTTGATCTTTTTGATAAGAAAACTCATATCGATGGACACAGATGCATACTTCCTTCAAGTGGTGTACCATAAGACAAGTTTATGATAGATTCCATCTATGTCAACCCATGTATACAGATCATATGCGATCCTATAACTTGAAAAGATCTATTAGATCGTACCTGAATCTGTTCAGGATGCGTCCAGTCGGCGTTGTGTCGAAGAAGGACATGGGTGCCTTTACAATAGCGGCGAGCAACCTCTCGTGAAGAACGCGAGCCGCCGTGGTGGTGGCGATAGCCAGTCCTATGGTTTGTGCAAACATCATGAGTGCTGAAATAGAGGGGAGGTATAGAACATGAATTTCATTTTGAAGGGCATTCCTAGGCTATAATAGATAAGTATATTATTAGGTGGGCACGTTCAAGTAATTGATATTTTGTTTTTTTGCAACTATTCCAGATCGCTTACAAAACAAACATTAGATGCTTATAATAGTTGCTAATTTGCCTATAATTCCATATAACAGCATGTGCATGCAGAATAGACAAGAGTAACTCATTTATGTGTGCACACAATTCACAAACAGATGCGACATAATTATTTGAACTTCAACTTCAAATGTTTGATGCTTGTGTGAATCACAAATATATTTCTCTCTTGTGCAAATTGTCATTATAATTACACCATATAGTATATTGTAATACCTCCTCAAGATAGTATTGCACTACAAGACTTGGTATTATACTACACTAGACAGGTGTCATATAATTGTTAAAAATAGGCAACGTGCCGTTTGTCAAATATGGGGAAAAAACGAAAATTATCTCTAATAAGTGCAAAAGCTGGCCTCACCTGAGGTGCCCCCCAGCCCGCCGTACACTCCCACCCTGACGGTGGGCAGGTTGGGGTCCACTGTGTCGTTAGGTCCAAACCTGGTCTCGTCCAGGCTCCACTCACTGAGCCAGATGTTTGAGCCCAGGTCGGACCCCATCTGGACGACCAGGGTGAGCAGCACCATGAGGGGCATAAAGAGGCCCAGCGTCCGCAGGTACACCACGAACACCCCCATGTTCACCTGGTCAGGGGCAACGGGGGAACGGTCAATGTCATGGGGAGTCTAGTTAAGGTCAGTGGTAAAATATTAGCTGTGAAAACTAGCTCAAACCGATGTAGAATTCAATGAAAGATGTGATATTTCCATTTGTTGGTAAACAAACCTCATTTTTGCAGATCCACATGTATTGAAATGAGCAAGGAAAAATTATTTTCTTCTATATATTTCATGGTTTAAACTTTACCACATGTCAGAAATAGGCTCATGGAATGGATTTCCATGATAATTTCAGTTTGAAAAATTTCGTTAAATTTATTGGTTTTGGCTCCCTTTAAGTTAGGTGTACATGTGATTCTTCAGATTTCAGAATTATTGTTTTTATTTGGTGAACGATACTATCTCATGTCTGTCAGAGAAATGACGCATTTATGGAATCATCACTTTCTAGAAGCATTGTTTTGGAGCACAATAACTTCTAGCATACATCAGAGGTATAATCAATATCATTTGTGGGTGGAATCATTGTATTCTAAGATTATTGTTTCAGCACATGATAACGCCTTGTATACGTGAGAAGTACGTCTTTTAAAACTTTGTTGCTATTTCAATCTTATCATTTTGTGCCTTTAGTAATCATCAGGCATTAATGCTTCTTGGAGAGGGACACGATCAATGCTATAGCTGTAAGCTATCTAAAAGCTTAATAATGATGAAATTGAAATACATATAATAGTTATCACAGTTAACTGACCCCTCCGACTTCGGCCGTCTCCTTCTCGATGAGGCGCCGACCCCCTCGGCCACCCTTTCCTCCTGCCGGCCCTTTGGTCTCCTCAACAACGTCTTTAGATTTAGAAGATTGCTTCCTGATGGACAAAAACCAGAGAATTAAACGTGAACGGAAAGGGTATTCTATTTTATTCCATGGAACCCTAAAGTGAAAACCAGATAATTATAGCATCATTAGCAGAGTACGATGAGTCTAATGATAATTATTCAGGAGCTTAATAGGAAATCATCAATTGTATCAAAAACTTCCATAACATGAAACAAATTGGGCCATTTTACCAGTTGCAACCCAATTATAAATGTATTCATTGTTTCCAAAATTCATTATAAAAACCTATATAATAGTAAGAAAATATTGAAAAGTTCCTCGTTGTATCGAACTTTTAAACAAAACACCCACCAAGGGAACCTCGCTCCACATACACACACCCCTCGCAGAGCCTCATTAAGGCCTAACTTCTATAAAAAAAAAAAAAACTACCTTTTCCTGAGTTGTTTGCGCTGTCCCTCGGACTCGGAGGCGCTGCTCGGGCCCACCCTGGCCTCTCCCTCCGACCTGCCCCCCTTCCCCTCCCCCTCCGACAGCTGAGACACCTGGCGGCGTAACTCCTCCCGCAGGGTCTTCTCTGTAAACAGAACAGGGGGTGAGGAAAACAGGGTTTTAAGGGTTTTGAAAATTGAATCAAAGCTACATCACAAAAATATCGTGTTCCTCCAATAGCAATACAGGGCTTGAAATAATTCTCCCGACCACGGATAGCTTATTTGAAGTTTTTGAAGCACCTGCAGGTTATTTGGACTAATTTTGTCGACAAAAACACTGGGAAATCTATTGAAAATATAGCAATATTTATAGGTACAAAATGAAAAAATAGGTAATATTCATCTCTATCATGTTTAATAACAAGAAATGCCTATTGAAAATTTCTATGCAGAAGCCTTGTGGATTGTCGACATATTACCCGTGATACATCTTGATCTAGGCTAGCCTGCAAGTAAACCACAGGAAATATGCTATCCGTGGTAAAGAGAATTGTATGGATGTATGATATTTGAACTAGGTGCTTTCTAACAAAAATGTACACACAACCAGAAAGTAGTTTACCTATACTTTTATTAATAATAAGTTAAGTTGCTCCTTGAACTGTCTATAGTCTTCTTCTAATTTATTTTTTCACAGCAGATTGACAGATGGGAGAAAGAACAAAAGACTTACTTCAACACATAGACTGCTCAGATGCAAAACTAACTTTTTAAATGCTACCTGTCAAAAACTATAGATAAAACAATGAATGGTATAGCAGGCTATTGAAAAGGTTTATATCTGTGGTGGATGGACTATCTGACATAGTAGCAGTAACAAACTTTGATTAAGCCTGCACGCATCTAAAGCCTTGTTTCCAGCAGCCGACTTTACTACCGGTTTCAGAAATCAGCAGTGGGAATATTGGTTAATCATGAACATGCTGTATACCATTAAATAAAGGTTTCTAATTCTCTTTCAAATGGTATGTAAGATATATAATCTTTTGCCATAATACCACTTAAAAGAATAATTTCCACAAAATAGGTAGTAAAATATATTGTTGGAAACCAGGCTTTAAATTCAAAGGACACGTTACATTACCTTCCGGGTCGTCCTCGTCGTCGTCGTCGCCGCTGTCGGCCTCGTTGAGGTAGTTCCTGATGAGCTCGGCGAAGGCCCCGTCATGTTGGAGCAGCTCGCCGTACGTACCTGTGTACAGTGTACATGGACGGGTTAGAACAGGGACAGATCGCTTATGGATTATTAAACGAGGAAATGGGATATAAGACATTTTCATAAAGCAGCACAAGAAATGGCAGGCGCGGACAAGTAAAGTAGACATAATTATGAATTAAAGTCACAGAGGGAGAATATGTCCATTGGATGAATAAAATCAGTGTAGGTGAACCAAAGTCTTAGTTCCCCTAATAATTGGGTATAGTTTATATTGGGAGTGGTGTGTGGTAGCTCTGAGATCATGCACATAATGGATATAACAAATAGTCTGCAGCGGAACATGCAGGAAAAAACGAAAATGTATATAAATGTCACCAAAGGCTTTTGTGGAGTTTCAATGTAATATGCGATCGCGAAGTCATTCCCGTTACAAACTGACACAAATAAAAGAAATTCTGTCATTTCTATGTGAGAGCTATAAAAATATTTACCCTGTTCCGATATGGTTCCGTCGGTCATCACAATGATGTGGTCCGCTCTGGGAAGATGGGTGAGTGCGTGAGTGATCAACACCCGGGTCTGAAGTAAATATTTAAAAAAAAAAGAAACATTAATGCAATATCAGCGTATGGATACGATAATACCAATAATGATTTATTTTCATTTATCGTCTACATTGTTTATTTGCAATAGTTCAATATAAGATTGATCATAAGTATAAAGTATGTTATAATTATGTTAGAATGCAATTAAAAGTAGCGCATCATTAAATTAATTTATTAGATTTAATGCGCGGTAAACCCATTCTAGAATGCCAAAGAAAGAACACAACAGCTTCACGTCAACCTTTAAAGATCAGTATTAGAATTTCCAAGACATATTTTCTATCCAATATCTCAAGCTTAGGCTGCTTTTTGAAGAGGTTGTCACATTCGATGTACAATATGAATGATTACAGAAAGGCCACGAAACAACACCAAAATACTACGAATACTTTGTATTCTCTTTTTGTGATTTACCTTATTCTTTAGGCAGCCTGTGGGGCCGATGACATGGTCAAAGATATGTTTCCCCACGTGGGCGTCCACGGCTGAGAGGGGGTCGTCGAGGAGGTAGATGTCGTTGTCCAGGTACACCGAGCGGGCCAGGGATACCCGCTGTTTCTGACCCCCGGACAGGTTTATACCCTGAGCGAGGAAAATGTAAGGTTGTCAATGGTTTTATAATAATTTTTGCTGTTTTACAGTAGATTTGTTTCCTTCTATGCATGGGTCTAGATATTGTTCTAAACATTATCTTGCAAATATCTTAGGTAAAAAATAGGTGTGTAGTTTAAAATTCCTCAAGAGAAACATGCTTCATTTAAAAAAGCAATAGTATCAAGTCAAGCTATGCCTCTTTTAACGGCCGAGTTACTAATAGTCAATTACATTTTTTGTTTGTGTAAATATTTCGAGAATCTAATGATACACACCAACAGCAGTACAAACATCTAGAAATGACCCTAGAAATCGTTCGCCATATGAAGGCACATTTGGGCACCGTTCATGAGATATTTTTGAGATCACAATTAGAAGTATCTGCTCGTTTGTTTGTGCTCTCCATACCTTCTCGCCGATCTCGGTCTGGTCGCCGCCTGTGAGTATCTTGAGGTCTGGTACCAGGGCGCAGGCCTCCAGCACCTGTTCGTAGCGGGCCTGGTCAAGGGGCTTACCGAACAGAATGTTCTTCTTCAGGGTCTTGTTCCGGATCCAGGCTTCTTGGGGCACGTAGGCCACCGTACCCTTGAGGGCAAGGGAGACATTTGTATTGTATTGAGCGAATGATTTGCCTACATTTTAACGATTCAAGTCAATTATTCTACATTAAACCACAAAAAAAACAGCCGCAACTGTCCATCAACGCTATCGTCGAGTTGGGTGCAGTTGGTACCCTTTATTTGTTCACTTCATGTTAACAACAAGTAAGTACTGGGTAGAATGGAAGTGTTGCCTTAAACTATGGCAACCTGCTGACGGAGATAGAGTCATGTTTGTTAAAGCCAAGTAAGGGGTGTCTGTAAAGATAGATCTAATGTCGGTTTTCAAAAAAAATCACGAAAGTTAGATTATTTAATTATGTAGGTTAACTATCCCCAATATATCATTAAGAGGAATTTGATTAGGAACCTGGTTGCACGTATGTCGATAAATCATCATATTATATCACAGAGAAAACGCTCCAAATGTCGACTATTTTTGCAGGTCTATGTACTAAAACAGAAACTTACAGAAACGTTGGTGCTGCCGGAGAGTTTGTACATCTCGCCGAGGACGGCAGAGAGGAGGGACGACTTGCCGCACCCCACCTGCCCCACCACGGCCGTCAGGGTACCTCTCTTCACCTCCATGTTGATACTGACACAAAATGGGAAAATAAATACTTGAAGAATAATAATCATCTGGCTCTTCTGTATTGATAACCGACCATCCAGAAGTTACGTTCGCATTATTATATGGTTTCTAGACCCCCATCCCCTTATACCATAAATACATATTAGAAATGTTCTGTGCACTGCATGCCCTCCAGCCCATTCACTTTATACGTACGTAATCAATAGATTGCCCCCTAAGAGAAAGGTAAATGAGAATATTTAGCAAAAGCAAATGAATACATTTTTTAAAAATTTGTATTAACAAAAACAAAATAGGTCTGTATTCAAATACTTTTTCTTTTACTTAATAAAAGATAAATAGCACACACATAACATACACCTGTATAGATATGTAATTAAAAAGAAGTTCTAGATTTATAATATTGAGTGCAGTAACAGAGACACTTACTCCGATAGTGTTGGTTTAACCTCAGGTACCTCTGCCCACGAAAAGGTCCCGTCTCTGACCTCCACGGCATTTCCTATTAAAAAAAGTATATTATTTCATTTTATCACCCGCACGGCAGAGGAGATGTGAGCTCAGAGGCCAGTGTGTATAAATAAACTGTATGTACCGTCCCTCATTTTCACCATTTTTAGAAAGTTTAGAGCTTTGATTTTTTCTTATTCGACAGTACGCTGGCCGGCAGGTCGTCTTCCGACCCTCGGACACCCCCCTGCAGGTGTTCTTATATTAATACGAATAGCCACATGACTATAGTCGGTAAAAATTATATAAGCAAGAACATGTATGTTGTTTTGATTGTACCTTGGTGTTATTCTAATGTTAATCAGGTAATATGGCTAAGATTAAATCTGGATAGGCTCTGACCTGAGGGTTTATGCTCAACTGCTTCAGGATCTAGTTCTTGTCCGTTCAGCATTTTCTCTATGCGGTTTATGGAAACCATGGCCTGTAGAAGGAGTTGTGAGTTCATGGATAACCCAATTATAAATGGAAAATATATTCATAATCAGTAAAACGGAAATTTCAAAAAAAGTTACATTCAAGTATTCAAATGTTACAAAGACTCTGTATGAACAATGTGCATTTTATTCACAAAAAGGCCTTAGTCACAGAATTATGTGACTTAGGGCCTTTTGTGAAAATCCTTAAAGGAGCCAAAAGCAATGTAAGGTCAAAATTCTACAAATTCTGTTAACTATTGAAATATATTGTATGGTCATAGCCTAGCCCTGTGGTAAAATATAGACTGTGGATACAGACTTGAACTACATTAAAATAGATGAAAACTCATCCCTTGTCAATTTTGGTGACCCACCAAAATTGGTTTGTTTACAAACATTGCTGTTTTCAGGCAAGCATGGCATGAGTATTATGGAATCTAAGTGAAGTTAAAGCTAGTTATAATAATTTATACTGTGCCAGTGGCTTAAGTTAGGCTCTTAGAGTGTATTTTCATAGTTATTTGAGTTTGCAAAAATTTTTCATATTTTGACACAATAATGCTTTTGGCTCCCTTTAAATAAAAAAAGCATTGGCGCCTCATGCCCAATAGGCTAATGTGTACCTTGGCAATCATGTTTTAGACCCATTGCCAATCAGTATAGAATTATCATACTGTTTTTATTAGATCTGAGTCAGTCTCACCTGTACGATGTTGGCGATGCCGTTGGGGAGGAAGGAGAGGGGTCGGGTGAGGGAGTTGACGAGGGACAGGGACACGAAGGCCACCTGGGCCGAGAAGGTGGCGTCCTGGGAGGCCAGGATGTAGATGGTGAACGACATCACAGTGTACTGCAAACATGTAAAGTGGGAATTAGTATTGGTATACCAAAAACATATTACATCAATCTAAAAGAATCACATGTACACTCTAACACTGTAGCCTTTTTCCCATATTCAATGCAATACAATATAATGCGTATATACACGTATATAGCTCTATTTTAAAATTCATTTATACTGAAGCAAGTCAGTGTCATGCATGATTATGGATATCATTTGTTTCGGTCGTTGAGTCATATGATTTCTCTTGTAGATTACAATGTCACCGCTGCATCAAAATAGATCTTTGCTGAAAATTTGGGCTTTGTAAATGGGGCCATAAAGGTACGTTGCATGCCATGGAGAGATCTTGAAAAGGTGACCTGTCAAGAATTTTAAAGGTCACCTGAAAGACTGATAAAGGTATTGTGAAAGTCTTGTAAAGGTGGCCTTGCTATTTCCTTCGATGTACCTTATTGTCCCTCTTTAAATCATTTGGACTCATTAAAGGTCGAATTTCGAGCAGTGAATTGCATTCTCAGATGTATCATATTAGCCGACAGGTAGTAAAAATTTAAAAAAGGCAGTTTAATAAGTAGTATACTTACGAGTACGGGGGCACAGGTCATGCTGATAGCCGTACCCGACAGGTAATAGGCTGCTTTCAGCATAAAGCCCACCTCCACGTCCCGGATCTCCTTCAGCTTCTGCTGGAAGGCGCCTTCCCACGCGTACAGCTTCAACACCTGATAGAATACACAATAAATAAAATATATTTCTGAGATCAGTAGCCATGCGTGCGGACAAGTGAGTTACTTGTTCTTAAGCCCCATACCCAGTAAGCAACTTTTAGAGAGTTGGGCAACAGATCGGTGCTGAAATCGGCCGATTCTTATGATTGGCTGTTAGTACAGTATATTGGAATGTACATGTTTGATCTGAATTGGCGCCAAAGTCAGCCAATTCTAAGCCAAAAGTCGGCCGCTTCCAGCGCTGATCCGTCGGCCGACTCTGTAAAAGTTGCTTAGTGGGTATGGGGCTTAAGACGTTGATTTTTTCAAGTGAGTAGTATATAGAAAGAGTACTTTTGGTCAGTAACTACATTAAATGCAGCTGTTGTTATGCATAAAACCATAAATGATTATGTTTATTATATCAGTTGTTATAAGTGAGTTATTTTGTTAAATACTTGTGATTAGATATAAGGATTTTCAGAAACCAAAAACATCAAATAACGTAAACATATCTTTTATGTCATTCTTGGCATTTAAGAAACATTTCCTCATGATATTATCATAAAGGAGTGGCTCAAATATGATTTGGGAGATTAGGGATACGTTAACGTGTCGATATGCGTTGAGTTCTCCGAAACTGCCAAAATGTTCCATGAGTAGTATATAGAAAAAGTACGTTTGGTCAGGAACTCACAATCATATCAATAAAACTATTGTTAATAAACGAAGTTCATATTTACATAATGTACTCTGCAGTTAGGCAAAGACTATCCTGTACTTAATAACCAAGGAATTGCAACAAATGTAGGAATAGGCTAGCATACATCATATGATGGTAATTTTACTCTAAGTATAACACGTTTGTAGTGAATCAAACAAATCAAGTTGGTTCAATAAACAAACTTACCCTTATTCCATTGAGCACTTCGTTTGTCAATTTGAGCCTCTTGTCCTTTGTAAACATTTGTTGCACCTTTGGAGGAAATGAGCATATATGTCAATTTAACTTAAATGTAAAAGACTTTCGGGAGATATAATACACAATTAAACTCTCTATATTTTATATATAAAAAATATTATGTACTGTATTTAAAGATAGTAATAGTAGTGCATTACGAAACTCGACGAGATAAACTGATTGATGACAAAAGTGTTGTTTATTGATGAATAAAGGACATTGGTGGTCGTGGCAGGATCGACATGTTCCGACGTGTAACCGTCTTCGTCAAGAAATTTACTTTATTTGAATGTCTAAACACGTTGTGAATATTTATCTTTATAACGAGTGATAGAGCATGCAAAAAAAAATATATTAAGCAGATTCTCATAATTTTAAGTGTACAATCCCTTAAGGGGTTTTTGTTCCCCGAGAAATTTGATATGTAATTTAGGCGTTGCTATTATAACTCTTTGATATCAAAAGCCCATGGACAGGGTTTGGCTGTAATAACCACCAGAGAAGTCTTACTTGTAGTTTCTTTATTTTTGATGCCAGGAAGAAGTTGATAACCATGAGCAGTATGAGTATGGCCAGTCCGGCCAGGGACGAGGGCCCGAGGTACCCCCACAACATCACCATGGCAACTAGAAAGGGGGGAAATGTAAGGTACCTTAATGACATTGGTCCATTGTTACAATATTGGAAATATCAATCATGATGGACCTACTCACAGATGCCCATCTAATATGGCCAACATGTGATGAATTGAAGAAACTTGAAAGTGGTATAAATTACCTAGTTTTACTTGGAAAGAAAATACAATTTATTGTATCCAATACATTATATGCAAGATTGAAGAGAATATATTACACAATTCACTAGTTTGAGCCAAATCATAATGAGCCAGAAAACCTTAAGACGACTTCCTATAGTAGAAAGAGGATGTAGTCCTGGTGTTTTCTGGTTCCGTTCTAATGATTCAAAGAGGAAAAGTCTAATTGGTCGATTTCAAACCTGTGTATTTTTCATAATTCATTTTTATATATTCATATATCAGACCTTTATTTTATGTATATATTACATATTTCTCTTACCGACGATACTGACGGGTGCTGCCCAGATGTTGTGCAAAAAGAAGGTGGCGTCAGAGATTCGCTGAGCGTCCACCGACATGAAGTTAACTATCTCCCCGACGGAGTAGTTCTGGCGCTCCGAGTTGGCCATAATCAGGGTCTACAAATATTGTGTTAGACAAAACAATGAAGATATAGAAGGGATCTCATATCCTGTCGTGGATACAGAGATAGTGATCTAGCAACTGATGTCAACTTGATTCATTACAAAATATGATCGGAATTTGGTAACTAACGCACCAGAGCAATCATTGGCTTGGAGCTAATCGCATTTAAATTTTAAGAATTAGATTTTAATTTGTACCGGACCCTAATATACGATGATATTTTGTAAAAGAACAGGATTGAAACGGAAAAAACTGGTCTGTACCCAGCACATTCAAGTAATGATCTTAAACAGGATACCTTATGCAACACTACTCCTGCATATTTTATGAAGAAATACAAAGTTTGAGGCTATAAAAGGTAAGAATTGTGTACTTTTTCTTCCGGTTACATTATAATTATACGTCCTATTTCTGAAGGTAATTTGAAATCATTTTCATTAGATATCTTTATGCTATCATAAGGTGAATTTCCATCTCTGGTTTTCCATGTTTTTGTATACAAAATATGGGGAAATAGCTTGCAAGTATATAAAACACAGGAAAAATGGGACGGAGTCTGGCTGCATTATTCAAATAAAATTAAAAAAATAATTGGACGGGGCCGTACCTTTCTGTAGATGGCGGCGGTGAGGGCGCTCCGTATGCGCAGGCCGATGACCAGTTTGCCGTTAAAGGCCTGTTGGGCGACCACTGCCCGGACCAGCGTAATGAGGAACATGAGGGCGGCGTACATGTACCCCCGCCACACGTAAATATCGCCCGACTCCACGAAGCCGATCAGAGAACTGAAAACATCAGAGGCAGGGTTATTTGGGTTCCTATTATCATCCTTTTTTATTAAACAAAATAGTGAGAAATAGCATCAAAGTTTTAAATCTTAAGTATTTATGTTTTTATTTGAAAAAAGGCAAAAACATAAATCTAAAGTATATGTTTTAGAGTTGTTAACTCTAAAGTATATGTTTTGGTTTTTTTAAATTGAAGCTGAATAAGTATTTACACTATCTCGTCCCGTCGTCGACGTAAACATCTATTTTTCTTATTCTAATTGAGGCCTATTGCCGAATCGTTTATTTAGTATCTAATGTGGTTTTCATTTACTCCTTTCCTCAGGTGATCGAAAAAGATGGCGCCATAAATTATAGTGCCGCCATCTAGCAATTCTTTTAGTAATGATCATAGTGCATGTAGATTGTGGAAGAACCTGCATGCACTTTAAAATTCTTATGCAATGCGTTTAGGCCTATATGGAAGTAATAGAAGGCATTTACATAAAGAAGCAACGCTATAACAATAAATCTAATAAAAGAAAATAATACAAACTCGAGTATTGTAGGTCTCATGAAGGTGAGTGCGATGTTTCCAATCTCATAAAAGGCCAGCAGACCAAACTCAAAGCCGTAGGTTTTCGTCAATGCCAACACTAAGGAGGAGTTAAACCTCCAGGTGGGCAACTCCTCCGGGGCTGTCGGGTCAGGGTCCGTGTATTTACTACCCTGTCTGTGATAGTCGATTGGTACAACTTTCTGCCTGAAAAACATTCAATCCAACTTCATCAAATGGTCTGGAATTTCATAAGATAAGTTGTTTCTAGTTGGAATTGCTCTTATAGCAAGATAGATTTTCATACTTCATCGATATCATATGAATAGTGTTTAACTGATTGGAAAATAGTAGAAATATTCTAGGTGGTCAAACTTATTGATAAGAATTAGATAATACCATAGTTTAAACATATTACTTTCTTCTTCAATGCTTACAGCATAGATCTATATCCTTTATTGAAAGTCAACTTTGAATTAGTTTAAAAGAAAATATATCCTACTCGTCTTGTTTGCTGCTACTCTTCCAACATTTGAAGAATGCTTTCACATTGGGGATGGCTTGGTCCTCTTTCAGAAGGGTCCACAGATCAGTCACCTCTAAGGCCTTTTTGTAGCCCCGAACCAGAAGCCTGGCCAGAACAATATCAATCAGCGTGAAAGGTTCATCGCTTCATTATTATGTTTATAGTAAGAAAAAGACGAGTGCATTTGGCGATTTGGAATTCACTATATGAATATTTATAGTAATTATGCCTATATAGGTTGCCCTAACAGTCACCTTCGATTATGTCTATATTAGACTAAAACATGCAGACTAAAAGTATAGCTATAGCTTATCAGTATGCCACACTGTGAACTTTCTTTGCCACTGGTTCCCATACTGATGGTCATAAATTGGTGCTTACCCTGATACCCAAACAAAAGTGATCCTGGATAGAAATGAGGCCTTCATCTCAGGACACTCCAGCTGAAACGATGTCAACTTTGTTAATAACATTTCGTGGATAGATTATAGAGGTTCAGAAACTCGACAGGATCACATAACGTTAACGTTACATGATGTTAATCTCTGATCAATGCGTCATTATGATTATACAATGAAAGGCCTTTTATGATTGATAATTTATCTATTTAACATTTTCCAAACTATCACTATCCGTGGAGATTTGTTAACTTAACGGGGTGTGTTGTGGTTTCTGAAACTCTATTAAGGAGCTTTTCATTTCCTTTCAGATAAAATGTGTACGTAGTGGATTTGATCTTTTTGTTGACATACATTAGCTAATGACAGTGGAATTATATGATGATTGGCCTCTTGTCTTTTATGATAGAATATCTTTTTCCTGTTAAACAAAAGAAGTTCGATAGAATATATTTTTCCTGCTAAACAAAAGAGGTTCTTAAGACAGTCAGTAGCATTAGTAGCATTACATGGGTTGTAATGCATATCCAAGTAATAAAATAATGTTCCTTATTTGGTGTTTAATTTCTTTAACGTATCAATCGGTTGCATTTACTGACTTGATTTTTGTATTATGTATTATACCTTTTCTGGTTTGCCTTCATTAACCTCAGGTTCCTTCTTGCTGTCCGCACCCCCCAGTAGCAGTGCCCTCTCGTCTGTGGTGGCGTAGATGGAGGGTTTATCTGGGTCTAAGGCGGCATTATCAGGGAACAGGTGAACCACCCACTCCCCAGCGATACACCCAAAGGACACGAAGAACGTGACGAAACCCAGCATGTCCTCCACTGGCCCCTGGAAAAGTGAAATTCCACGTTGAATGTAATGCATAGCCATGTCACCTCTTAACGTATTTGGAATGGTCATATCGATTTTCAGAACGCCCCATGTCGCATGTCGAATTTAAGAATTAACTCATGTCATGTCACTTTTTTTTTCATCATGTCGCTAAAGCTCATGTCACATGTCCAATTTTAGAAAAGGCCATGTCGCCCTGGTGATTCTAGGGGTCTATACCCATTCTACAGGAGATGATCTCCCGTATAGGTAGTGTTGAAATAGTGTTGATGAGGTGATGAAAGTTACTATTATGCACTTTATATCTATCGATTTGCAAATGAGTATGGCATGAATGGGTTACCAATTCCTCAACGAAAGGTCTCTGTTTTCAGTCTCATTTCTAAATATTCCTATATCAAGGTAAAGATAGGGGGAATAAGTTAGTTCAGCGGTAGAACACTCATTCACTAACACAAAGCTCCCAAGCTCAAGTACGGCGCCCTTTTGTGTTTGGGTCATTGAAAATGACGGGGCACGTTTCATGCATCTTAATTACTCCTTGAGTCCTCTACAACTGGTGTGTAGGATCCTATACTCTATGGACAGAAGACCGTAATATATTTTTTTCTGACCATTTTGTGTTTCTGTATGTGCATCTAATTTTTCATGTAGGTTACGTTTGCATACGTGTATGCATACATCTACTTGTGTTTTAATTGTATGCATAGATGGATGAACGGATAAATAAAGAGCTAACAAAGACCTGTTGTGCAGCCATGATTTTGGTCCTGAATGCTATGATGTTGGTGAGGAGAAGGACGAACCAGAAGCAGAACATGACCCCAGACGAGTTCTCCCCCCGTCGGTACTCCCTCCGCGTCAGCCATAGCGCCAGTACCTGCATACAGACAGAGAGAAAAAACATTATCTCAAATCAATCAACGATATTAGTCCAAATTATAAATCTGCCTTCAGCAATATGTATTATATTATAACTTATAAACCAAAGATCAATATGACATGGGTCCATACTATGGATCCAGCATGACCTTTCTCATTTCTAAAACATACCATGGCTTTAGACCAATGAATGATTGTGGATCTGATGTTAGAAATATCTATCATTTAGTAACTTTAAACAAATGAATGATATGTTACAGTTCCAAATAATATTTCCGCCTTTGGTAATAACTTTCATATAATATAATATTTTCAAAATGTTAACCCTTTAAGCCAAACTACCGTTTTAGGGTGTACTGCTGAATGATAACCAGGTCAATGTTTGTTTATACCATGACTACAACTTACATAGGTGAAGAGGTAGACGAGTTGGGCTACCCACCCTGATGGTGGGTCGGAGGCCCTGTTTGCCACCTGAGTGCCGAACTGTATGACGCTGCATATTATTAACAGGATGATCCCAGCCTTGAAATGACAAGACAGGGATTACATTTTCATGCATTCCATGAAGTATGGGTGGCTAACTGTTATACCATTAAATCTGACAAATGCAATAATTATTGATTACAAAATAGGAGAATTGAAGAAGATGCTCTACTTTCTTTAATGAATTAAAGCAACAGAATATCACACTAATGTAATTTTGAATCTTTGTTTCATATTCTATTTCTCTATATATTATTTCTCTTGAATTGCAGCGCAAAATAAACATGGCCATGACTATGGATGCATGTTGGCAGTAGAATTCATCAAAATATCTATACCCCTGCTCTGGCTTATTTGATTATATCTTTCTTACATTTGTCCTAATGTTGGTTCATTTATAAAAGACTTACCACTTTGAGAGCATTGAGCTTGCTGAATGCCCCCACAGAGTGAAGGACCTCCCTGTCAGAGAGGTACTTCAGGTAGAAGGGGGCAGAGATCCAGAGCAGGGCGCACGGGCCCCAGACCAGGGCTGTGTCCTGGAAACATTGGGTGAAGTCGGGGTTGTACGTGTCCCACGTCACCGCATCGCTCTGAAATTATTTCATATTTTTTAAATTCATTTCTTTTTCATTCAGACATAGGTATAGGTAGGAGACATCTGTGTATTACGCATTGGAGGGTAAATCTACAGCTAGCTAGTAGTGATAATGCAGGCCTCAGACCCCTAGCATGCAGAGTTGTTCAAACCATCCATGAGTAAGGCCAATAGCCTGGGTATTGGTTCAGCCCCACAGATAGGGAGGAAACCTTCTATATAGGAGCTTTGGGTTGTATGAGATAAGTGGACTTAGCCTATGGACTGGTGAAATGTTAATGGGAAATCAGTGACATATGTAATATGTTTTGGGCATCAATAAAGAATATCCTTTCACACAAGTGTCCTTGTCAACTCTTGGCGACCTGAACTACATCAAGGAAAAAATATGTACATTTGATAATCCCTCTTATATGGTTCAGTTTGCAATGTCATAAGAACATTTTGTGAGATACAAAATTTACAGAAATTAAGACCCCAATCAAAATGTATGTAATTAGCCTAATCAGTTATGGAAACATGGCCTCATATGTTCTCTGACTGAGATTTTCTGTCAGATACATTTTTTTAACCAGAGTCCCACCATTGTCTTGGGGTTTTCAGCATAATCTATAATTTTAACAGTCTGATTTGCCACTAATTTACTTTCCCACTTGGGCACCTTTCTACCAAAAAGTCTGCACAGTCAGGTTTTATAGTATGTTTATATATCAAACAAGTTATATTCGTCGTTGTAATTGCATCTGTTTACTTTACATAACGCTAGATCAATACATGTTCTATAACTAGAAAGTACCCCTACTTGCATATCTAACAGTAGTATCTGTCAGACAAGTTATCATAAATCATGTTTAAAAATTGACGAACAGATTGTGCCGTCTTATATCTTCTCAAGTGCAACTAGAACAATCTCGAGTAGGCCTCATATGATTAGGTGCAATACAATGATGCATATGGATAGTCTGGGGAGGCTAATAGAAATATCTTATGATAAGTGTGCAATATATCAAGATGTTTGATCAATGTAAACTAGAGATTTCCTTTTGTGCTAACTGGGAGTATAAAAGGAGTTATCAATAAATGGTTCAAGTTCTGATATGGCCAACATGTTTCATGTTCTTTTTTTTATTGCAAATGTTTCCCTTAGTCATTTATTACTTTAGAGAAAAGACTGGACTCTTCACCTATATGATATACTGAATGCCTTTTAAATCACCACTAGATTACAAGTGGCTTGTGATTATCCCATCTCTTATTGATGAAATGACAATATATTTGAGAATTATTCCTATCTTAATTAATTAACGCTCAACAATTAATTGTTTGGACCAAAGGGAAAAGACAGATATGTAAAATATGCTGGCATCATTCCATCATTTTTCTCTTGACGGGGACTCGGGTGCGCTAGTTTTATCATTTACACATGAGGATGCAAAAGAAATTAAACGTTTTTCAGTATAAAGATCCCAAATAAAGTCGAGGGTTCTAGTTGTATTCTAGAATAGAAGGCCACAATCCTTTCCGCTTTTGTCGAAAGTGTTCTACCTTTAAACACAGAATGAGTTACAGAATTTGTTTTGGAAATGTACAGAAAATCCCATATGATGTTCTTTATAGATTTGATACAGAGGAAGGTAGAACTACATGTTATGCTTTGGTAGAGAAGTGTATAGCTGAAAATGACAGGGCAACTTTTACTTTTGCTACTTTTGTCCACGCACGTAGCCGTCCTAATAGTATGTGAACTGGTTATAGAACTTGGTTAACGCCTTCGATTTGTATATTGATTTATCATTGGTCAAGCACTTTACTCCAATTGATTAACCTTTATATAAGGATGAAATTATCATTACCATATAAAATCAATTTAGATATATTAAGATATACATTTAGATACATGCTATGCGTTATGTGCATCCAAATTGGAACATTTCTTGTAATTCTTGTGACATCCAAGTTGGAACATTTCTTGTAATTCTTGTGACATTTCAGAGAAGGACCATGTCTACAATTGCACCTTTTAACTTCATACTTAGAAGAGCTCTGCCTATCCTTAAATGACGCTCTGAACACTTCCGACATGGGATCTCCCCTTGTAACCTTTCCCCTTATGGCTATTATCGGACTATCCCATTCTGGCGTCAGAAACATTACGAAACCAGTCGGATTTCACAATAAAATACTATGAACCTTATCGGCTTACAACCATGCTTTTCTGCAAGTTGAGTTATTTCATTGATGATAAGTGACAAATTGCCACACTGCCGACTATACCTTAAAGCAGATGCGAAATTCGTACATGCATAGTTATAACCTTATTCAGGACAAACTATAATTACGGGATATGATGCTTGAGTCGTTTAAAAGTACAGTACTTTCATAACATTACAAGCATGATAGATTAATCATTGGTATGGCCCAAGACCCCCAAAATCAACATGTCGAAAAGGGTATTTCTTATATTCGACATCTGACAAACCTTAGTGATATTTGACATGTCATTTTCTTAAATTAAACATGGCGACATGGAGATTTCTTAAATGAGACAAAATAATTATGACACTGGCTTTCAATATAGTCGCATTTCCTTTTCACTATAGTGAAAAGGAAATGCGACTTACTCATTTCTTGAAATCGACATGGGATATCAGGACCCCCCCCCCCCAATCAAGTGCCCCATTAGCGAATGCATTTTGAAAGTTATTATTTCATAATAACATATTCTAAATGTTTACTGACCGTAATCCATCTCTCCATCCTTCTGTATCTCATAATTGTATGTATCAGTCTATCTCCATATATATATATACAATACATACACGCATATATTACCAAGACAGAGAACGGGAATTTCATCGTGTGCCTTTTAATATTCATTAAAAAATATTGAAAGAAACTCACCCAAAACGCGTCTGTGAGAGACCTGTTGCCGCAGAGGGCCGGCCACCGGATGGTCAGCTGGTCGTCCATCCGGAGGGGTAGGACGACGGGGGTGCGACCGGCGTGCGCTCCGTGCAGAACGTCTGTGGTGAGGGGTATGACACAGTGTAGAGGTTGAGTATCAAAAACGCACCATTTTGGGATGTTTTACATACAGTGTTCCTAAGAAGTGCTCGTTCTGTGTGATGCAGTCCACGTTGTGTTGCAAAAAGAATCTGTACGATGCAGTTCAAGTTTTGTTGCGAAATTGTTCATGTACTGTCGCAAGAGGTGAGTATCTAATATTTAAGGTTCCTTGTCTGTGATAGGATGATGCTGTGTGATTGTGCTATAACCTGGTAGAAGCACGTGTGTGGGGGTTAGGATGCCGCACACGACTGGATGTGGATCCACAATGTCATTGTATTATATCAGATGATTGTGAAACAGATTTGACTTGCACCACACAAAAGGAGCCTTCATCAAAGTGACCCTATATCAGGTGGTATCCTAGCCTTTGCACCCGCTAAATTATGGCCCGTCAAAAGTGTCATTCACGAGCTGTCTCAGGCTGTGAAGTCCCAGATACTGCAAAGTCTCGTGATACCTATAGGCTCATATACTCATCGGACAGGATGCAAAACATGTACTTTTTTATGTAAATGACTTTGCAGTTTTGCACGTGACAAACGGATGCAAAATATGGGACGTGTATATACTCACATGACTTGCTAATAAAATAAAACGGGATATTATCGTGAGCAGCTTTGCACTCGACACATTGGTGCAAAATAGGGGACGTCTATACTCGCATGACGATAACTTTCTTTAAAAAAAGAAAGAAGTGGTTTTGCAGTCGACGGAGTGGTGCAAAATATGGGACGTCTATTCAGTAACATGACTTGCTAAAAATGAAACAGGATATCACGAGTAATTTTGCACTCGACGCAGTGATGCAAAATATGGGACGTCCCTATGCTCAAATATGACTTGCTTAGAAAAAACAGGAGCAGCTTTGCACTATAGCCAAAGTGGGTATACTCACATGACTTGGTTACAAACAAAAGAGGATGTTATGAAATGGGGAATGATGAAGTTGGGCATACCACAATATAAAGAAATGAAGCTGTACCTTATTCCAAGCTTATTCTATAAATATACATACTGGAGGGCGCAATTAACTTCTTCAGTCTTTCTACACACTGGATTGAAGCAGACTGGACGGGATTTATTTGTATATTGTAATTCAAGATACCCCTCCCTAGCCAGTAGGCATGTATACGGCGTCACCAAATATACTAAAAACAACTCGAATAAACTATTTTAATTACAATCTTTTGCTGAAACACATACCTTATGTATTCATGGCACGCCATATATAATCCTACTGCATGATTGAATCCACCTGACTTCATCTCACTTTTACCATTATTTCTTTTTTCATGTTATTCTATCCGGTAATTACGCACAGCTCCAGTGGACACAAAATATGACACAAAATACTATAATAACAGTGGTATGGAAGAAAAATAAAGAAAATGACTTCAGACACAATGAGACTTCAAGATATATGTAATATGGATCTTTAATTCATGACGTCACAACCATACCCAGGTTTGGCTGCAGGGAGATGGCAAGGGTCACAATGTGGAACTCTTCTATGTTTTTAGGGAAGTTTTATTGGGGAAAAAACTTCCCCCAAACTTTGAATATATTAAATCATAACACATTAGAATATGAAAATTGTGGGGCAACCACAGATGATATTGATGGATTTGAGATCCATATAGTTGCTTTTGAGAAGAAATGAAAGTAGGAGGGGGTGTTATATTTATTTAACCTAATTCAGCTCTCTCCAAACCACTAATCAATAACATAAGGATAAATACGGGGTTTAGAGGCGGTGTGCTGCATTCAGGCCATATCTATGATGACATACTTTAAGTTACAAGGTTTCTCTTTACGGTGATATATTATCAAAATAATCTGCGGCTCTGCGGAGAAATGTTAACCAAACGAACCATGGTACCAAAACATGAAATGTGGGTCATTACGGTGTGTCCGTGCAAGGTTTGGAGTGACCAGACCTGACCTATTATAATCTTCTGGTCTTTGTTGACACATGATAACATTACTTAACACCTACACCATATCTTTCAGGGGCGGATTCAGGAACTTTCAACAACAACAACAAAAAAGAGAGAAAAAAAAAGGGGGGGGGGGGGTGTTATAGCTTAATTTTTCTCCGGGCCCTCCGGGTCCATGAATTTTACATTAAAAGATTTTATATTTGGGACAAAATGGGGGGAGGGGGGCGTGTCGGCGCACCCGTAAATCCGCGCCTGTCTTTCCTCCGAGCTTACGGACAATATAGACGTGTGCACCCTAAACTATAGTAGCCAAAAAGGTATACCTATATGAACGCTCATAATTGATTCTTTATTACTGCCATATACAATATGAGTCCTGCTTAAACAGTGGTATGTATATTTTAAAGGGGCATCAGTGATTCACGATTATCTGGGTTAGACTCTCCGCCACGGGTGAGATCCCAATGTTGACAAGGGGATATGTCTAATGTACACCGTACCTATTTGGTATATCACACTACGTAACCTATTCCACCGCCTATTCAGCACTATCCCACTAACCTACAAGTCCTTATTTCTGACCCCTACTTCTAGGTCTGTAGAACGTCAACGGTAGCACTATCTGACAACCACTGAATAGTAACAATAGGTAGTAAGAGGAACAGGACATTGATTAGGCCCCGAATTCTGACCACATGTTAACAGACTAAGTGCAATTATCAGGTGGAGATATCGGTAGCAGTTTAGTTGGCTCGAAATGGTTGTAAAGTTCTCAACATCCCAGTTCGTCATAGTAAGTATGTAGTTTCCTTACCTGTGGCCTAGATCTGGATCAAGTTTGGTAAAGTCCCCAGTGTGGCAGTGATATGGAGCATGGGGATATCTGAATGAGAGGGCTGTAGTACACAGGACTGTGGACAGAGCCCATGCGATAGGTGTAGAGAAAAGGGGAGGCTCTGCAACGATATCCTAGCCAAGGATTTGACGTTACAGAACTTTATAAGAACGTCACACAACGCTATAAGACCGTCAAAGAACGTTATCAGAACGTCACCGTAACATCGCTCCTTGGCTGGGTATGTTTATCTAGCATGACCCACAGCTGTATGTATATGGGCCAGCTGCAGGGAAATGGTGTAGGGGATTGGTTAAGTGTTAAAACTATCATTAGACTCCATCTCTATTAAGATCTTTCTTTTCTGCCTCAAGAAGATATGAAAAGTTATAGACAATGTCTCAATGCGGGTGCATACAATACTTTGAACTATGTTGATATGTTAAGTAGGGATCTATAATGGTACCATGAGCGAATCCAGAGGTTTTAAAGGGATGGGGTGCCCTAAGGTAAAAACCTTCACCAGCTTCTCTTTTTTAGGACTAGGATTGGCAAGTATTTGGCCAATGGATGACAGCATAGTTTATCACTGAGGGAACCAGTGGAAGAGAAGTAAAAGTACTCCTCCTCCTCGAAACATTTAATATCACCATACTCTCGAATGTCAACGTACCTTTTTGAAAAGTTCAGGACATTTAGTAATTGACATGCTACAAAACGTCCTTGTAATATAACTGGTAAAGACATATTGAACTATAGGCGTTTGTTTATAGATTGTTTCATTTTCTTGCTACACTATACTATATTTGCAGTAATTGCTGTAAAGTATTTTAGTACATCTGAGCAATAGGGAATCAGCGCAGCACAGCTGGAACAAGTGGTAGTTAAAGTTCCCGGCGTGACACACTAATATTATTCTATGGCTACTCCAACTCGCCATATTACTTAATAACGCAGTTTTGAGACAGAGGCCTACACGTCTTCTTTTGTTGTGAAAAGAGGTCAACATTGAAAAAGAGTTAATTTCAGGTTGTCACCAACAAGGATTGTTTTTGATGTCGGTTGAAGTGGGCCATTAGGTGACCTTGACTAGTGTTTTTACCCCGGGGGGTTACTCAGTATATGAAGGTAGATACCAACTGCTAAAGTACAGCCCCCCCTTTTTGGGGATTTCACCGCCCCCAGAAAACATACAATACTTTGACAGCCCCCCTTTTCCAGGAAAGCCCATGGAAAGCCCCTAAAAATAGCATTTACCAAAAAATGTCTTGGTGATAAGCTGATTTCAGAATGTTTTAACTTATGCAAGACCCATTTTGAAGGCATCTGACAACATGAATTTGAGTTTTAAGTGATATAAATAAATATGATAATATTGACAGCTTTCCTAAATGGTGGTTTGGTTATCTGACAGGCCCCCCTTTTTCAGCCAAATTGGCGATTGACAGCTATAGCCCCTTGCAGGTCCGACTGCAGTTGGTACCCATTTCTAGACCAAGTAGGCTATCCCCCCCCCCCCCAGGGGGGTTGTACCATTGAACCGCCATTTATCAAGTAATATGGGATATGAAGGGGGGGGGAGCTTTCTTTGTAAAATCATAGGATTAGTAAAAGATATTTCTTTTTAAAGGTTAGATATACTTAAATAAGTTTAGTTATACTTAAATTTTGTTTCAGTATAGTATCGATATAATGTTTTTAATCTTTTCTTTTATTGTTATATAAAGTTATGCACCCTTCTTTGACAACAAATGATGGCCCTTGCTGGTCCTCTTCTGCCACAATCACCCGTCAAACACTCACTGCAAACAAATACAGACCCCGTAATTGCGTCCACGCTCGTCTAAGTAGTTAGCGTGTATATATAATTTATATATATATATATATATATATATATAATAGTTAAAATTACCAACGGACCACCTCAACTATGGCGCCTGTGCTTCAACCTCAAAGTACGCATTCACATTGTACCGCTAAACATTGGCTGTTACTGATGTTGCCTGGTGTTCTCCCCTCATGGTTACTTTTTTTTCTAAGAGGCCGCGCCACGTATAATGAGTGGGGTGAATATGATGTACACTTAAACAATTATGATTTCTAATACAGAAAAGGTGGGTTTTATAAAAGGGAAAGCCAAATAACCTCAAATACACCCGAAATTGAATATTATTTAAAATTACATGAAGATTTGAGAAGCACTGAAAACTGTTTGCATGGGGGTTGGCACAGTTTTAAGAATAATACTCTTAGGGAGTCTCTCATCCATGCCATGGCTGATGCTTTCTTATGCCCATTTGGACTATGAAAACTTATCACTCAAATCGTTTCACTTTCTATAATCAAGGTCAAAACTAAAAAGAAAATATCAGTTCTACTTATTGCGCCGGGGGGGGCGATTTAGAAGCTTATGTGTAGATATACGTCTCTGAGTTATATGCGTGTCTAGAAGTTATGAGATATATGAGATGTTTCGTTCGTTCGTATAGATGTTCGTATAGGTATTCGCGATGTTATTTCGAATAGTATATAATATAAGCTTTAACCGACGACTATTATTAGCTCGAGTGAGTAGAGTACTGTAGAGGTACTCCCCGCTGAATACAATATTCTCACGGCAACTTTGGACAACTTGGAAAGGAAAAGCCACACGTTCAAATACAGTTTCAAACCTTTATTGGGTCTAGAGTTACAATGGCAGACCGTTTCGCATAACACCAGACAGCATAGGGTATAAGTTTACAATGGCAGACTGTCTCTTACAATACCGGACAATATGGTGAGTGATACCTGCAGCAACAATGATGACACTCGCACAGAGTGCTTACCTCAGAGTCCCAGAACGGTTACCCGAACGCACAGACCGACGGTCGGCAGAGAGTCAGAGTCTTTGAAGGTCTGGGATGTGGTGGTCTGGAGGTAGGCTTCTGGCAGGGCAGGTGGCTGCAGGTCCGGTCTTGTAGAGTGGTCCAGTGTGGTCCAGGTGGTGAGTTCCAGAGGAGACTGCTGGGGTTGAGTCCAGGAGGAGGCTCCAGGGGCTGAGCCCCAGAGCTGAATTGACCACAGGGCTGCTGAGCCCTGCTTTTATCCTCCTCCAGTTGGTGATTGCACCATCCTTTTGGTGCAGAGGGGGAGGGGGCTCCGTGATGTCACGGGGACTGATGCAACACCTGGTGTCTTTGGATTGGCTGTTGCTCACGACCAGTGGGAGGGGGCTGTGATGTCACAGGATGATGTCACGGGTTGTTATGTAATTGGCCAGTCCGGCGAGCCAGGTGGGAGGGGGCCGTGATGTCACGGGTTTTTCCCGACTGGCAGGCTGAGTCATCGATGAGCTGGCAGGCCCGGGGGGGAGGGGGAGCCGTGATGTCACGGGTATTGAGAGTTGGGGTTCTGCCCTGGTCATGATATGTAACTTTCAGTACACTTGTACTTAGATATAAGCCATATACTGAGGCTTGTTTTTAAATAAAAGTAATCATAAATAAATTGATAGGAAACTGTGTCCAGTGACAAAGTTATCTTTTTGGTTTTCGTGTTCGGGACAAGATGCTGTCCCGACACATTATATAGAATACTGCTAGATATTGGATATGTGCTTTTTACACAGAGATTAATAGAGTTACATCCCATGCATATTGATACATAATACATAGAAACAAGGACTGTAATGAACAATCGCCTTTATTCAATAAATAGTCAAATATACACACTAATATAAAGAGTAGACAAATAATCCCCATACAAGTCCTATGCCTTAAGGTGGGTTTCTATAGGACGACCAACGTGAAAAGATAGCATTAATCCTTTCACAAAAATGAATTGGTTGTTGACAATAAAAATGTTTTAGCTGGGTTTCTACCGGGTGGATAAATCCCGCCGAATGTTACTATTCACCGGCTGATCATTCTTAACTCCTCACATCGGCGGCGAATAGATCCTATTTGCATCAGTAATCACCATGGTTTGAAAGTGTTAACGATCAGGGTATGAAGTGTCAGTTCCTTTTCACTGTAACACTGTAACACTATTTGCCTTTTTTTGTCACTACTTTCCCTCAATTCTCCTCTTAAGTGTTATATATAATACATAATCCTTTTCATAATTAACATTTAAACCATTCCAAATACTTCTTAACTCCTTATTTCGCCCCTCTTCCAAAAGAGCAAAACAGTGTAACAGTGAAAAGCAAAACAGGCTGTATAAATACAAATCATTTCATGCAAATCTCCCTTTGCCTTCCACTGGTGCAAGCATGGGGGATTATATAATCTTTCATAACAGGAGGAGGATTTCATCTCTTTGGTTTGGTTTATGAGGGGAAACATATGGAATTGTATAACATTAGTTGTCTTTTGCCACTGAAGTGATCAGATATGTAAATTAGATCACAGGGAGATTTGTATAAAATGATTTGTATTTACACAGCCTGTTTGCCTTTTCACTGTAACACTGTTTGCCTTTTAGAGAACCGGAGGCGAATACAGGGTTAAGAAGTATTTGGAATGGTATAAAGGTTATCCTTGAACAGAATTATGCATTATATATAACATTTAAGAGGAAAAAATAGTCAAAAGAGGAGTAAAAAAAGGCAAACAGTCTTACAGTGTTACAGTGAAAAGGAACTGACACTTTGTACCCTGATCGTTAACCTCGTACCTGTTCACCAATGAATAGATGCAATCTATAATTTGCCTCATGGAAACCAGACTTTTAAGGCGGGTTTCCACAGGACAAAATGCCATGCACATCGACGGCCTTCTAGTGTTAATGACCAAAGCTGTTCAGGTGGTGTTTATCGGGGCGGTTAGAAAGGGTTAATGGTTGGCTGACTAAATTCATTTTCCCTACTTTATCGTCAAACAAAAGCTAATAGTGCTGTTGCCATCTTGTGGGTTGACTGTGTAATTAGGCTTAGCTTATATACAAAAGTCCTTTGGAAACCTTATGGCTGCTGACAAGCATGGTTTGTTGTTTTGTGAAAACCAACTATACTTAGAATTTTGTTGTCTCCACATGATAACTTTCACATACACAATTATATAGTGTAAAAGTAGTGATTGCAAGTGGAAAAAATAGACGTGCTAATGTTTATCATTTTATGTCTTATTTTTATTATGAGCGATAAAAGAATTCAGTATATGAAGTCCGCCCAAATGAAAATATCTTTCGATGTTCTTTCAGTTTCAGTGAAATACCGTTAGCACCATTATATGTTTTAGCATTAAGTATTACTAATAAAACTAAAGAGAAAAGCACTAGCCTTGATATAACTTGAACATAACATACATCCATGTATAAAGCGCTACGTGCAACAAGTAGGTATGACTTAATAGTATCAATCATAATCTAAGTACGAAGGATCATTAGCGTATAATATATATATTCAAAGGCCAATGTTTGAATGCTAAGTTATACAAATTCCTTTATTTCATGAAGAATTAACCAGTATGCTTCCTTTTACTGAAAACATGTCGCAATAAGACAAAGAAACGTTCTAGCTAGACGTCAGCCGTTGATTCATATATGAAAGATAATAATGACATATTTTTTGACGAGATATTGCTAAAACGTTGTAATAGTCTTACCACTTACTCATTAGGAGAAATGATATAGTTCTTTTAGAATATGAATCACCTTGACCATATCAACTAATTTTTGCAGCAGATAAGCCAAATGAAGAGCGCCATAGCGACAAGTGTTGTTTCAGATGTCTCATGTTAATTATTACGATGATGGTAGTACACAGTTTTTTTTTTAAAGATATGTATATTGAACACTGACAATCATAGCAGTCTGTTAATAATACTGGTATCAACTTGTAACAGCTTAGTTTCATCAAGGTCATGCTGGATCTAACAGGTGTCACAAAAAAACTCAAAGGACACAAAATAGATACATTTGATTCAATAATGTACTTGGATTGATTCATTTATATTTCAGCTAATGTTTTTTCATGATTTAAAGTAATAAAAATTAGGTAGATCTATAGTTCTGCAGATTTATTTTTTCATTCTTTATCCAGGAACCACTAATTTGGTAGTGGTCTACAGTTTGGTATTGTAGACAATGTTTTTGACCCTCTGCGTATGTCTGGCATAGAGGATGATGACCCAGATGGGAGTTGCATAGGACAGTATGGCAGTACAGAGCAGTAGGATGTGAAGCTAAAATTAGAATCAAAAGATTAATAAATCAATAATATCTATAGATATCAATGTCGGCACAACTACTGCCACATTAATGTGTGTTGCTTATAGAGATATCCGTAGATATCAATGTTTGCGCAACTACTACAATATCAGCATTTATTGCTGATATAAAGATATCTAAAGATGACAATATTAGTATAGAACTACATTTAGAAAATGTGACTCCCTAATATCACCCATACCTAATACGGTTAATTCTAAAGAACAATTGCTATAATGAGGCATTCAATCTACCCCTCATGTCCCAAGTGACCCCACTACTGCTTTGTAAAGTATGGCTGTATTAGAAAGGAGCCACAGAGTTGTATGGGACCTCCAAACATTAAAGACAATTAACTATTTTGGATAATTAAGATGACATGTATGACACGGTCTTAATGATTAGATGGGAATTATCAGAGCTGCATTTGAAAATGAATATAATTATTTGAAAACGTGTATTGAAAATTACGATAATCTTTATTCTTATAATACTTGTCATATGTATTGAACCTTATTATTGGTAATATAAACTTACTGGAACAAATCCCGAGGGGCTAACAGTGGTCCATATGCGATATGGGTAGGATGCCAGAGAAGCCAAACCTGCTGTTGAATAGAGTAATCCAAAAAGAACCCCAAAATGTTGCGTAGGAAATCTGAAAAATAATGCCAGACATCCACTAAAGATTTTTTTCATAGGACCATTGAGATAAAACCTGTTCTTAATGCAGAAAAATGTTATTATCAACGAAACATAAGTTTTTTAATTGTTATTTTGATCAGGCTTTATCTATGTACGTTTTTACCCTGAGCTTAGACAGGGCTTTTCACATTCTAATCTGTGTAGAATTATATCGCGACATGTCAAAATATCGTCTTGAAAGTAGTACATCTAAGTTTGGGGATGTGTATCAATAGGAGAATGCGAAATAAAGTACAATAATCACCTTTTGTCATCATTATTGAGTGTTTTGTTACTAGATAAATGATCGAAGCAATAGTTAAAAGAAAAAGAAAATAAAACAAAATAACAGTTACAACATAAATACATAAATTGATATAGGTAACTTGGGACAGAGAATTTAACAAATATACACATGAAAATAATTGAAGATAAGGAGGTGACTAAGGTGACTAAGGTTGGGACGAGTACAACTACAGAATTATAGGTCACTTGCATATTTCAAGACTAGCTACCTAAGAGATTTCCGCTCCCCCACTGGTAGATATACATAACATAGCATAACATAACAGAACATAGATGGAACAATCAAGGTAATAATGCAAACAGTGCTTAGTATACAATATGATTACTCTGTTCAGATAAACTACTTAAAAGAATGACCAGGAGATGAGAACTATAGACTCTCTCTCCCAGTGCCCATTGAAACAAGAAGACATCTATTTACCATCTAAGTTATAGCAACGAGTTAAGTAAGTTGGACAACATGGACAACTGATATTTTGGGGTGTATAACTTAACTATAATAGTTTATCATACAATACTCACGAAGTGATTATGAAGGCAACAGACGAGGTGTAGGTGAAGGACTTCCCAATGACAAACAGCACATTGCACACATAGATGGCGCTCTCGTTCTCCCACAACGAGGCGGCTGTCATGGCAACAGCAACAGTAGATGACAAAATCAAAGAGGGCGCTACTGCGACGGGGGCGCTGTCTTGTCCGGTCTTTGTGGAGGCCATCATCTTAGACCGTGCACAGTCCAAGACCACCCCTGCCATGGGGGCAAACAAGAGGCTGCCCAGCATGACCCATGCCAGCAGGTCCGTGTAGAAACTCACTGCAACAGTCCAGGAGATTATTCTATACCAGTATACCAACCACTATACCTTCATTATTGTCCTGCTCTCTCAAAATGAATAATAAAAGCTGTATTGCCAATTTGTGTGTTGTCACTTAGAATTGTCAACATTCTGAATATATTCGATATAACATTTATTAAGTACAGCCTGCAAATGTACTCAGCAATTGTTATTGCTCCAGTTTACACACACTTATGTCTTGTGTTAAAGCTCTTGACACAGTAACGTTACTTTCATTTTATCACCCGCACGGCCAACGAGCGGTGCGTACAGAGGCCAGTCAGTATAAACAGGCTGTATGTACCACTCCTCATTGTCACTATTTTAAGACAGTTTAGAGCTTTGATTGTGTGATAAAATATAGAAAAACCTTAGGGGTCGTCCTCAGGTCTATGGACGACCCTCTGGTCAGCGTACGACCCGCAGCCAGCCTTGGCTTGTACGCTGACCAACCCTTCAACCCTTGGATGCCCCCAGCAGGCCTTCTTATATTAGTACAAACTATTTAGGATATGGGTACAATTTCAATATTCAGCAAGTACATGTTCCTCTGGACCTGTGGACCTATATCATGTCATACATATTGTAGATATAGTAAGCTGTGGTTTAAAAATTGCATTTCATCAACATATATAGGCTATGCAGTCTTATGTTATTCACTTATAATTCATCAAGTAGCATCACATATTTAGCCACATCTTGAATGTTTAATGTTTTTAATATTTGCACTCTATAACCAATGGGGACCAATACAGGAATTCCTGCCATAATAATAAATTAACATTTAAAAGAATACATGACTCAAAGTATTAATTACCTTTGTCATTATTTCCATGGACGATGCTCGTCACCCATTTGTTGTAGCTGTTGGTATGCATTTGCCAACATACATGGAGAATAGCCAACCACATGAGGAGTAAGATGAATTGGATGGAGAATACACATGACTTGAGGCTTCGGATGGGTTTTAATTGATCCACTGGGGACAACCCTGAAACATCATGTTAGAGAATATAGGCCAAGACATGTGTAAAATAATGTGAAACGTATCTGTCATAGTTATTAAATACTACTTCTAAAAGGATGTCCTTTTGCTTGTAGCAGTCAACAAACTTAATTTATTCACGTCACACCAAGAACCTGCTACCAGCCGGTCCATCTGTTTGCTGTCTCGTTAAACTGCTTATCAAAGTACCTGTGTGAACCAACAAATTAGGTCGTGACCCCTTCATTGAGTTTTACTCTCATCCTTTTATATGGCTTCATGGTATAGTAGTTAGGACCCCCACCTCCAAACCTTAATGTTGTGGGTTCAAATCCTGAAACAATTTGTCATTCCTAGTTCTTTTTAGTCTGCCCAAGCCACTTGTGTTCATTCAATGTGAATAGCATTAAGCATTCAGCATTCAGACATTGCTTCATGATATAAGACTCAGACACTTAACTAATTCCATGAATTTTAGAAAATATTAAATACTTGATCATTCTGATAATCCTAAAAAATTTCCTCATTGTATTTCTAGTGTTTCCTGACCAAGTCGATGGATGTGTGAGGAATAAATTGTTGCATCAAGGTCTTCTATTTGATTTACCATTAATTTTGGAGGTCAGATATACAGGCTTTTGTGTAATGTCCAAAACAGACTTGTGTCTTTGTGAAGGGTGATCACTTTTCATTTGGTTCAAAGGTCATCTCTACATAAACATGAATGGGCTTTTCACCATTTTCATTAGTTTATGAGCATTTTGTATAATGTTATACTCAGCATCAAATAAAACATATGAAGTGTCAGATTAATTAACAGAATCCCAATGGGCCTTTGCTTCACGATAGTAACACTTTGGAAATGTCAGATATTCCATGGTGACTTTGGAACAATTCAAAATAGATTTTTTTAGAAGCACTGTCATCAACACCATGGAAAGACTTTAAAAAGACTTCGTAAGATTCTTATTTATATAAGAAAGACTTAATTAAATTGATCTTAAAATATGAAGTAAAATATGATTCATATGTAATTAAATCACTTACAAAATCCGTCAACAGTGAAAAATTTCTTCTCTTTCCATGTGTAATTCTTCGGGACTTTCGTGCGAGGCAATAACCATGATAACGGAATTCCCAAGACCCACACACAACTGGCTATCAGCATGCTGTTTCTTCGGCTAAAGCCCGAGTCATGGGCCATCTAGAAATGTTAAATCTTTGGTACAGGCCTACTGGTTTTTAATTTGGTTGAGAAATGTCCTATTCAATGAGGCACCATTAAGTTAGAAATCAGTATCCCACAAACAATAGTATGAAAATATATGTTTCAGCTAACACATAGATTAGATCATAAAAATCTAATCTAATATATTGATGAATTACATATTTAAATAAATATGATTTTCAGTAATTTTTGCTATGTTATTTCAAGATTCAAGGTTTCACTAGAACATTAACAGCGGCTTGCGAGTCATTGACTTAGGGATAAGGTACACCTGAGGACATGCCCAGAAACAGTTCCAGGATGTTTCGACAACTCAGGCCGAACCAAACGGGCCGGGGTATCTGTATAACCATTTTAACTGAGAACCCCGATGACCCCCCCCCCCCCCCTCCACCCACCCAACCCCCCATTCTTTAATAGAGCCCTGGGCCCAGTCACCGTTCAAGGGCAAATGCAGCCTTCATCTCCCTCATTTATCCCTAGCATCTTGTTTACCAAGATGTTTTTGTTTGAACACATTTTCTAGAAAATTAGGAAGAAAAAAGACAGATAAAAAGATGTTTTCCTTATGATAAAATGTTTGTGGATATTTCACAACAGTTCACGCAAAAAATATGTACAACACAAAAAGATGTCCGTTTAAAGCCATAGGTGGTGTTTTCATCCAACATTTCCATTCTCCTCAAGCATAGCTCCACAGAAGGAAAACAGCTCACCATACAAACCATACAAAAACCATACAACCATAACCATACAATGCTGTAAACCTTGATGTGTGAAAGCGTCCCGGCAATCCGGGGAATATGCACGTAGAAACGAAACGATTTGCCTTAATTTACCTTAATTGCCTGGAATGTGAAGGAGCTGTTGAGAAGTCCGCCGAATATTCCTTGTAGTGAGCTGCTTCTTCGGCCCGCCAGCTGAGCAACCTTCAATCACAAATAAACATGTGGTTTGTTTCACAAAAACTCAAGGAAGTTAATCAGGGGAAGATCAAGGGGGGTCCAGGGAGTTCTGACTCCCCCTCCCCTTTTGGTGACGACTTAGACTTAGAAAGAGAAAAAAAAGATGCACTTCTGTGTGTGTTTGTGGGACGTTTTAGTTTTAACCTGTATGTGAACCCCCCTTATCCAAATCCTGTATATGCCCCTACAGAAATGTAGGGGAGGTTTGACAAAGGTGTCAAATGAAGAAAACTCAACTAAGAGTCCCTGGAGCCTCAAGCATGGGTTAAGAACCCCAACATGTTTTTTCCCCAAGTCAGCAGAGCTCTTTTATTTCAATAATTAACAATGCATACTGAATCTCTGCTCCATGTTTTTGTACTTTGAATACAATCATAGTTATCATTTAAAAAAAACTAACTCTACATTGTTTTTGAGGAGTTGGAATTTTTAACTATAAATTAATAGACTATCCACATACTAAACTGCTAAATTTAGCCAAATGAAAAAGATAATTGACAGTTTTGGCCCTTACCTCAGCATCCACTAGGCCAATAAGGTAATCTTTATCAGCAGTAATCTTTATCAGCAATAATCTTTATCAGCAATTCTCCTAATGTACATTCTAAAGCATTTTCAATTTAACACAAAACACTTCTAATAAAAGCTTTTACTATGGACATGAGGGAAGAAATGAATCAAGCTGTCCATCAATTCACAAAACTTGCACTTCGGTGAAACCATTTTTCTTTCCTTCTCGATAAATTCATGGCAGTGGATATTTTTGTTATGATCTTAAATCGGTTGGATTTTGAATTCTCTAGAGTCAAGAAAATACATTTTATACACAATTTCCCATTCATGTAAATCAATCGTAACCTCATAAAATGCAATTTGTAACCTGGTACTGTATTGCTGAAGATTTATACCACAGCATAATATATTAACTGTTGTTTCGGTACCCTAGGATTTCACCTAGAATTATAGTGAAAGTAGTACAGAAGTAGGTTTTTATAGTACATTTATTTATGTCTAATGAAGTGTAGGAATATGGTAAACAAGAGGGTTAAGTGTAGTGAAAGGTTTCAAAAGAACATTTTGATAAAAACTCACATTGGCATGAATCATGATTAGCGAGGAACTGCATAATCCTAGTATTGTGCCTGCTAGCAAGCAAAACCAAGGCCATTCTGAAAATATCCACATTAAATGCAAGAAACTGTACTCAAAAAGGCAAACAAGATGGAAGTAGGTTTCTTTCTTAAATAGATCCAGATCACATTATGAAAGACTTTATAATCCAAAGCCCGTAGGCAAGACCCGGGAGAGATTGTTATAGGTTAACATTAGGCTGATATGTGAATAAATTTATTATGTAGTGTCCTTGGAAAAGGGCAAGGGCGTTGCCCAATCAAACAAGGGAACGTTTTTTTTCTGTTTGGCTAACTCATTGCTCTTCCTGACAATTCATAGCAAATAAACCAGAGATGTCTTTGTCAAACGGTAGGACGAAGTATTATTATGTCGCACACCCATGTTTGAAAGCCATAGCACCATTTGCCCTGGGCATTTTTTTCACTGCTATCTTAATATCGCAAGCATAAAAATGTTAATATTTTGATTAAATAATCACATCAACTTATACGTTGATAGCTCCCTTGTAAACCACAAACAGATTTTCCAAAAATAGTAATTCTAAATGCAAGAAGATTACAATTCTATGTCACATCTCAACACTTGCCTAGGCCGAATGGGGCTTGAGCGGCAGAGCAATATGGTGATAATTATATATATGACGTGATTATGAAGAGTACAAATAGGTTGAGGATATGAATATATTTTGAAGGATTTCTGAGTAGAACCGGACAAAGACGTACCTTTCGAAGTGAATGCTAGCAGGAGGAAAGCTGTTAGGCCTAGAATCCTGTGGAATGTAAACGATTAATTAGGTTGATTTTTATTTAATTTCCAGCTTGAGGAACATATAAAAGCAGACTTGCCTTATATGCTAAGTGAGTTATATAAAAATGAAATTAGATCTAGTCGTCTAACAACAGATTTACAAAAATCCTTATTTCTATTGGCGTTTCTTTATTCAATATCTTGAGGGAACAGGCATGTTTTAGAATGCCATTATAATCATAACGAACTGTGTTCCTCTCTTCCATTGAAGGAGAGGGTACAATTTAATTTCATTTACCAATGATTACTGATACTGTTACTGTGACACAGTCTTCTGAAATTCAAGTGTTGTCCACGTGTAGTAAATCTATATTTCAACAATGGATAGGCTCTGCCAAAGAAAATATTTGGAAGCATTTTACATACTGGTCAGGCTTAACACACGTTCTGATTAGGATCTTATTTCTGAAATTCTGTATCTCACAAAAAGTTGAGATGCCCTGCAAACAGAAGCCATGGGAGGTATCGGTAAATGTAGATATCTGTCGTCATCAACGGAATTTCTCATAAACAGATGCTCATCAAAATTCACTAGTTTAGGGCCTGCTTAACCTAAATTAGTTACAAAATATGCCCCCCCCCCCCTGCACTATGTCCCAGCCTGTTCTCAACATATTCCTCACATTATAGGAAAAATTCATTTGTCAACTATTTCAATCAATGCAAAAAGTCTTAGCAAGGCAATGATCGGAATGACACTTACATTGTTATTAGGCGTATGACTCTGAGACCAAAGCGATCAAAGACCACACCCATAAGGAAGCTACCAAATCCGAAGGTGGCCAGTCCAGTGACAAAAGCGAGGGACAGTCGTAGCTCCTGCTCTGGGCACTGCTGGGTGAAGTTGGTGTCGACTGGAGTTGTAACCAATGGCTGAACTGGGCTATCACATAGGTCCAGATAGATCTCGTCCTCCTATATTTAGAGACAATTCGTTATTTTTTAAAATCAGGAAATAGCCTGCCTTTGGAGGAGATATTCATAATTATTACAAACGGCTTCACCTAAGTACAGATGTGCTACATCCAGCTACATATGTAAAAAAAAAACACTACATTATGTAATTCAATATAATATGATGTGTAGGAAGTAATTATTCTGAACAACTGAAGGGTATTTTACCAATGTTGGTCATTTGCTCTGTAAATATTGATGATAGACCTATTAAAGTGTATGTTAATAGACCCAAAATTCACAGAGCTGGTCACATATTAAGTTCTTCGAACATTATTCAGTAGTTCATCAATTATCATACCAGTGCTCATAGAGATGATTTCCTTTTATAGATGCGTTTATTGCATGTTCTCCTATTAATATGATCTGCCCAGTGCTTCATTAAAGAGTTATTATCCCTTTGCAACTGTTAGTTTGGCAAATAACTTCAAGACATTGAAATACCAGGTTGCCATGATAAAAGCTACCAACTTGGGTATGAAAGTATGACATGAGATTCAAAGAGGATAAAAGGAAATGCACAAAAGCGTTAGACAAAGGGTAAATTTATACACCAACCACAAAAACTGCCAAATATCTGCCATATCAATAAAAAAAAAAGCCACACTTATTTGTGTCTTCCCAAGCTTACAAAATGGCTAAATATGCCCCCATCATTAAAGATGAATCGTCTTCATGTCTAGTTCAGACAGGTATTGTATATTACTGTACAGTTGTATGATCTAATTGTGGTGTGTTCTATACTGCTGAGGTCACGTAGGCTCTAGCATGAAAAGTATATGTCAAATTCTGCAGCTTTGTATTCATGATCAATCAGGGTTTTAGGTGAAAAGGAATTAACTTACTGATTCATAATGTGTCAGAATATGTTATATCTTTCTAGCTCTAAATTGTTTGATTTTCTAGAGACATGATGTTTGTCTATATTCTCAATTAATATCAAAAGAAAGCAAATTAATAAGCAAAACGAATGTTAGTAAGACATGAAATATGAATAAGAATTGTAGAAGTTTATATTACAAAGCATATAACAGTCAGTTGGTATAACCTGGAACAAAGTATGACTATATAATACCTACTTCTATTTTCACTTTGTTTTCTTGTATCATTGAATGTAATCTCTAAGCCAATAAACTTTCTTTCAAGCAAGAGCAGATCCAGAATTTGAAGAAAATGATAGGGGGGGGGGGGGGTCTGTCTACAGGCCAAGAACTAGAATGCAACACCTGTAGGAACACACTACACAGATAGTTCCCCTTAATGTGCAACTGAAGTCCTAATCAAAAGTTTTTTTGGGGGGAGGGTCACTCCATGGGGGATATCTGCACTGGCCATAGTTTGAGATCTCTAACTATTTGAGTGTATTTCTGCATGGTACACATGTATAGGTTAGTGTGGATTCATAGCATTTGGCCTGACATGTAACATATCATTATGATAGTAATTTAGGTTTACTTGTGGCTCAGGCAATGTCAGGGCCACATGGCTATTATCTTGCAAATTCTTCATTGTATGCAAGACAAATTATTTTGCGATATTGAAACCTGTTATAAGCTCTGTGTAGGTGCATTATGGTTCCATTCTAGTGGAGCATTGTTTATCAGAGGGGCTTTTGTTCAAAACATTTTCATCAGCTAATTTTGCTGTCGAAAACTCAACATAACTTGGTACATTTTCACAAAAAAATAATAGATGGGATCAGCGATTCTTTTGACTTCAAAGAGTCAAACAAAAGACTCATCTAATGCAATTAACCATGTAACAGTATATGCAACGTAAAGAGAATCATTCAAGTTAGTGAACATATGTAGGGATATTTAACTCCAACAAGCTTTACAATAAGGTCTCCCCTTGTTATTTTGACATTGAAGTTGATAATGAACTATGATGGAAATTGTTCATTGGTTTTAATTTTTTTACGAAGAGTTTAATTTGGCTAATTCTGAATTTCCCATACTCTAATAGCTAATATTAGGACATGTTCTTCCTCTATCATTATCTAAAGGACAATTGTGATATCATATGATATTTCTCGCTTTACCTTTTTCCTCATAGATATCTCAAATTTAGAACCTCATTTGGATCTCCAAAGCTTTTCACGAGTTTCGGATTTCTGCTAAGCAGCAACAAATACTTTTAAAATTAGAACTGAAAAAATAGATGATTAATCTACCGTGTTGTAGACCTTTATCCTCATAAAAAGAAAATGTGGATCTTTTTACATAATGAATAGTTTTGCTTGTTTTAAGCATATACAAAATTGAACTACCTCTGCACGTGGGTGTTGGTGAAAGCCACGTTGCAATGAGAAAATAGAAGAGACTCTTTGACAGAATGTCGACTGAACCCGAATATGATTATGATAAGGTCTTGGCAGAAAATCTTGCCAAGTATACCAATAACGTAGGATGTCAGCATCAAAATGTCTGATATCAAACATCTGAAAATGTACATCTTCGACAGACTAGGTCTGCAATTCATTGAATGCTTTTTCTTTTTTCTCCCCCCCCCCCTTCTTTTTTCTTTTATAAGAGAATCATCTTACTTTTTGATTTTTGGTTTTAGTTTTAACACTTACATGTTCATAAAATTATGGATAAATGAGTTAATATCATCTTGTGCTACATTTGCTATAGGTGACAATGCCTTTACCTGTAGTACGTAGACCATGGAGGCCCAGCCGAAGATGGCCCCAGAGAGGACGGCCGCCTCCAGGATACAGCCAGCGATGGCCAGGACATTGCGGACACTGATCCAGGTGAGGGGAGGGCAGCACCCCTCCCAGGCCGCCACCTGCCCTGTCTGCTTGACCGGAGCCATCGGCCAGGGTCTCCGGTCACGTCCCACCCGTCCTGAGACCGTCTCTAGGACCTCCTGGTGGCCATTTTCCCCTTCTTTTGGAGTGGTCTTACTTGGGATTGTTCCTGCTGGAGGACCAATGGCCGCTCCAGGGGGGATACATGGATCCCCATGTATCCACTCTCCACCATTGTCAAGGGGCTCGGGTATTGCATTGTCCCCTTCGTTCTCAAAGGCAAGGTTCTGGACACCCACTGCACCCTGTTGGGTTCCATTTGAATTCCTCATTTCCAATGATATAGGCCTTGTAGGTATGTATTGCAGTACACCTTCTTAGGATTGACTATCGTATGCTAGGATCCCACTGGCCTCAGCTACATGCATCTATATCTATGTATAAGTTAAAATGTATAAGTACATGATGTATGCACTGTCTTAACTGTAAGATCGCTACAGTTGAACAACCTTATCTATAGTTCTTGGTAATGGTTATTTTTTTTGCCACGAGATTGACCTATATAATCATTATTATAACTTATAACTGAGAGCACCCGCATCCAAGGAGAATTTCAATGAATGATAATGATGAAAACTGATAACTAATCATACATGCAGCTATGCATGTCACATTTCCATCCATAGTTTTTTTTAGATACTTTATTTCATCTGAGAGTATACAATTAGGCCCAGGGCCTGTTTTCGTTGTTTCTCAGTACATTCACAGGTAACCTTATATTTTGCTGTTAGCAACAGATATGTGTAGACGATTAACTCTGTTTAGGAGCTCATAATATTTGCTCATGACATAATGAAGTTCAAATTTTAATCATATATATTAAACACAAAAAATATATATAGCCATAGCATACATAACAGTTTAAGATGAAAACTAAACCCCTTAAGTACATATATACCACGAGACTAGGCAGAAGACAATTAATCCACACAAGGACATGAATTAAAATGTCCAATTCTGCATTATACCAAATTACATAGTGAATTAGCATTAGTATTATCCTTACCAAGAAACTAGCTATTAGTTTCACCTTGGTTTTATAAATATTACTTGAACAAAGACGAAATTGTACAAATTTTGAGACAAATGCCTAAACATAGTTTGAAGACTAAGGCTATTAATTCTCCTGTTCGTGTAACTAGACAATTTAATAAGGAAGTTTTTGTAATTCCATCCAAAATTCATTGGTCTTTCAGGAAAAATCCATTTTTCTGTGGCCTCAAATATTGGAATAATTTGAGTGTCGATCTGCAAAATTCAGAAAGTGTGACTGTCTTTATGAAAAGTATAAGGTCTATGAATAAGGATTATATTGATTTGTTGGACATGTGATTGTAATTGTTAAAAGAGTTGTGTGCTTATCTTTAAAGCCATTTTGATTGGTTAAACATGTGACTGTATTTGATATTTTGTGTAAAATTTATTGACCAATAGTATTATTTATTGTTTTCTATATAGCTCACTTTAAGTTTTTCATTTTTCATGTTTGTAACGAACTGAAAAACAGAGGTTACTCTGATGTTTATTACTGAATAAAAGTTTATGCACCAAAAAAAAAACAGATTTACGAGATTGGTTGCATCATAATGCCGTTGGTTCGTTGTTTAAAATATTGTAATTCTCAGCAATGCCATGGCTTCCCCAAGACATTGCCATGACATTCTCCTTTGCCATCTTTATTTGTGTGGTGAATGGTCCTATCATTACTTAAACCTTGCATCCAGCACACAATCTAAACTCTGCGCCAATGAATGTTTACCTTCAGAATCAAAAAACAAACACAAACATGCTCAGCTTTTCAAAATAGTACAACTTAAGTGGGAGAGACTATACATTACTATACATGGTAAGTTTTCATTCTCTGAACAGATTATTGGGGTGACCGAATTTAGAAAATCCCCAAAGAGATCGATACTAAAACTTCACATTCTCCAAGCACAAAGGGGCTCGAGCTGCTGTTAGCAGTTTTCAAGGAATCTAGTGCCTGGAGAGTGTGTATTTTGAAGCTAAATGTTTGATTCAATACACCAGGATCTATCAATTCCAAATATATCAAGGACGATGCCGGAGAACAAGTAAGGAAGCCAATGCAATGATGGTAATCATAGCAAACTTATCAATTATTTACAATAATAAAGACCTGGTCCCATACGAATCTTAGAAATAAGTAGATAACCTTTGTTTGGATTTCAAGGGTATAGAATCTAAAATCAAATCAAAATTGTACAAATGACTAAAAGAAGAAAAGCCCTGTATTGTGTATATTAACAGGAAACAGATGTAACCTTAAATCAACCCCTCAACTGACAATCACAATGCTGCAACTTACACCCCAAAGACTAACTGCAATCTGGAACTTCCGAATTGATCTGGAATGTGCATCCGGAGTGATCCGGAATGCACATACAGAGTTATCTGGAACACACATCCAGAGTGACCCGGAATGCACTTCTGGAGTGATCTGGAATGCGCATCCAGAAAGCGTGTCAAGAATGCATGTCCAGAAAGCACAAACTGAGCAACTTCTAACATCACAGGAAACTTGAGCAGAGAATAAACAGCGAATGAAAAATGAAAGCTTTATTCTGCAAACACACAGACACCATGTAGAATATAAACATGTATAAGCAACAGGGGATGGGAAGTCGGCATAAGGTTAGATACATGTACATTGAGAGAAATGTGTTTCACAACAAATATAGACAATGCCATGAGGAAAGGTGTCTTTTACAGAATTCATAATGTAAACTTATAACCTATTACAAGGCCCCTGATGTTATTCAGAAACCTATGATAGTTGGTAATAAGTAAAAATACACCTTTATATTCATTGTGATACCTGTCAACTAATTAGCATTAACCAGAATATACCATTTGTAGAGGTACACGTATCATTGTTGAAGATCTCATTTGTTTAAAACACCATTTTGAAGCATATTCACTAAATTTACTTGTCTTCCGAGATTATCTCACTACTTTCAAATGCCATGTTAACTGTATCATTTACCATAAAATTGTGAATTCCTCTCACTATCTAAAATTACTTAGGCCGAATTATTTTATACATTATATTCTTTGTTTTAATTGGCGAGTTATAAAGATGATTTTATCACGATAAAGGTATTATGAGCTTTGGCCATTGGAATTTTCTTGTAGTTTTCTTCAAAATATACAAGTAATATACCCGTTTGGAGAGCACCATGAGTGGAATTCCAGTGATAAATCCAATTTTTTTGGAGAAATGATTTTCTCTCTGCCTTTCATATATCGATCCTGTCAACAACACACACTCGTATTTCAGATATGGAATGGCCTATTAGATATAAGTAAATTGTTGTTTGTTATGGGAATACGTTGATCACAACCTCGTTCCATTTCCATGTAGCATGTAAAATCTAAGAGTTTCATTATATAACGAAGACCAATTCTTTCAAGGCATAAAGGTTTTCAGATGATGTCGAGCCCTGAAAAAATGAACTGTGACCCTTTTTTTCCATCTAAATGTTAGACCTGATGTCTCTATGATTATATGACCAATCATGCTTGTCATCAAAACAGCAAACACTTCCTTTCTCTCCGAAGGCGATTGGATAAATTTGATATATTCTGAGATACAGTTTTCAGTATTAGCTGTGTCCACAGTCTCCCTTACAATTGTGTACATTTCCAGCATCTGTCTGACAGTGATATCTAAGAACATATGGACAAATATTCACATTCATTCCTAATATCACATCACACATTTCAACGCACGCAGATGTCGTACTGATAAACAGTAAATACTGATCAAAGATAAACATTCTTTTAAGAGATAGATGAAGACCTTCAATTGTAAAATTGTTCAGAAAATAGCAATTAACCTTCTGAACTACAAAAAACTCAAAAACAAGGGAAAAAAAGAAATTTAGGTGAACTAAATGTCTAGTTTCTTAATACTATGGGTGGCCAGCATTAATTTCTATTTAAACATCTTAATTGTTAAAGAACTAACAGTATTCTATTACTAGATTTTTTTTTTAATTCCTTACGAATAAAAAGTTTCATTATAATTCACAAACAAAGGCACACGTGTATCTCACCGGAATGCTTGGTAATGCACATGACATTACAGGACAAATTAATATTGGACCGAAGTCTCATGCTAAAGCCCCATGCCCACAAGGTGATCTACAACCCACCATTCATGTTTTTGATCAATTGCCTTTCAGTATGTGGCATTGAAGTGTAAATGTTTGATCTGAATTGCTGCAAAATCAACCAATTGATCTATTCAATTCTTCTAATAATCCTCCCATTTATGCACTGATTCAGTCTAGTGGCAGGGGCGGATCCAGTGGGGGGGGGGGGGGGGGGGGGGGGTCCAGGGGGTCCTGACACCCCCCTTATGGTGGATCCCCAAACTACAAAAGAGGAAAGATGCTGCACACATGTGCGCAAATGTACACAGTTTTAGTACTTAGCCTATATGCTGACCCCCTCTTTCAGAAATCCTGTATCCATCCCTTGGTGGGTATTGGGCTTCAGCTAGGCACAATCGTTCCCCACGTATGATGACTATACAAGGTTACTGCTTCATCGACACAAGGCATAGATGTGATAGCACATAAATAGAGTTCCGTGTACATAATATGTTACAGAGTGAAAAGACCACTTTAGGGATAGCTACTTCATATCGGTCAATATAGGTTGGCAAGGCTTACTTGTTCACAATAATATGAATGAACATTTTTATGAATGATAAATAAAATATAAAAAGGTTGCATGAAAATGAAAAAATGTACCAGGCGAGGGAATGAGTAGTAATGTATATGATACAAATATAAAATAAAATAAAATATGTTTTGAGTAAGGAACAAAAACACACGGTTCAGTCATATTCAAAGCAAACGAAAGAAATATAAATATCTCAAGAAACGGTAAACTCACAACACACGATCACTTAAAATTAGAACTATCGTGATAAGTTTTTGGATTCGAATAAGTATTACTCTTGACATTTGACACAGAGGAGTTATACATTTGACAAAGTGACGAATCCTACACTATCCTTTTAATTTGACACTGTTCTTTTTTTCCGGCTATGCCATTCTGTTCATTCTTTCGAGAAAACTCCAAGTATAAGCGATACCGCTCTCCTTCCAAGCTAACTTTGGTGAAGGTTGAACTCTGAAATGTTTTCCTATCGTGACTAGCACAGATAACTTTTATCTGTTTCTACTTCAGTGGAGGTGGTTGAATTACCATACTCCAATATTACAAACATGTGGAAGACCGTCTTACGAGTTTTGAACCTCCCATATCCAATTAACAAACTTGTATCATTACCTACGATACCCAGCGACAATAATGAATTAATGAAAACTAATCCTTCAATGATAGGTCAAAAATGACCACAACATCAAAAGCCAAAAGGAATCTGCATGTGGCTTCTGTACATGAATAAATACATAAATACTTGACTAGGTGCATCAGATCTACTAAAGCTTCTTTCTAAAGGTCCTATGTAAAGACATAGAGTATTAACTTGTATTGGCAATGACTGTCTTCAGACACCTCACTAACCTTTCAGACTAACCTGGTTCCGATTTTTTAGATACGTTATCTATTACAATCTATGATAACATAAAAAATAGAGCAACAGAACGAAAACTGTGCATTTCAAAAAATGACGACTAGATATATGCAACGGTTATTTTAACATGATTGTAAAAATGTAATAATGTAAACGTAGCAGTAATAATAGCATGATGATTAATAATGTGCTCTACTTTTTCGTGTCGATGCTAGACTAGAAATTATTTTCTTAAATACCTTACAGTGCACATACTAGGCAGCCTTATATTACTCAGATGACAAGGGAAATTGTTCTCACCAAGGGATTATGACATTTTAGTATGTTTGCATTCCCCCCCCCCCCCCCCCCCCCCAAGGCAAAAATACCACCATAAGATTTACCACAGAATTTATACACAATGACGTTTCAATCTTTAACTGAGTATAGGTTATTCTTAGAATATTTGTTTCACATACACTCTGAATTATTTAGATCGTATAAGAAGAGCATAAAACTGAATAATATTATATTTGGTGGCACGAAATCTCTGGTTCCATTTAGTCAAAATCAAAAAACAAAATGACTTTAAAAAAAGTCTCCCAAACTCAAACATATGACTAGAGGAAAACATGAGCTTCCAAGTACGATTCCATTAGACTTATATCTTAAGAGAAGTCCTGACTTACGAAAAAGCTTAAATCAAGGAGTCTATGGCATTGAGCATACCCAATTTCCTTACGATAAAAACGTGTTTCGTTCCATGGAAGAAACGGTCACTCTGCTAAAATATGAAAAATTAGTGATATACAATTCTCTTACAACTATTTCCTTTCTGATAAGGAAAAATCTAACCCTCTGTTAGATAATTAAAAAACTTTGAGCCTGGCCCTCAGTGGGCGAGCGGGGACTTGGTTGTGGTGGTGTTGAGGCTCTGAAACTTCTCTATGGCGGCGAGTTTCTTGGCCAGTTGCTGCTTGGAGCCGTAGGTCTCGGAGGACGAGTCGATACACATGCGGTACTGTGCGGCCGGCAGTTTGGGGCTGCAGCTCCGGTCGTGGTAGCGGTGCACAAGGCCGGGGTCCATGGCCCGGAAAACCTGGGTAAGAACGGTTACATGAGTTAGAATATTTATCATATGTTTAAATTGTGTATATTTAATTTGTATTTGAATTGCCCTAACTTCGGAAAGTTTATTTCCAGTAATTTACCTAAAAATTGCTTAGACCAAGCTAAATGCCGGGAAATATGTTGAATAGATGTAGTTCATTTTTACCACAAGGCTTAAAATATATTGTCATTAATCAAGGCAGCATTTTGTTATCTCACATGATGGAAAGTCAGCATTGAGTATTTTTTCTGTCTGCCCGACAAATGAAAATATTTCCTGTTCTGAAAAGACGCTAATACATATGAAGATAATATAGGCTACAACATTTGAGCAAATTTTCAGATATATTTCTGAATATAACATTTATCCCAAATGTAAGAGACGTAACATAAATTACATCAATTTTTATCTAATTAAAAAAGGAACACTTTTATATTGTATGACATGGCGATGATGTGTCCTTGTCAGCAAAGCAGGGGGTTACCATGAGGATGACTTTTTGAATAAAAAAAAAACAAAAAAACTTTTATATGTTAAAATTATAAAACCCTGACCTGCAGTTGGCTGCGGACGTGTTTGAGGTAGAGGTCCACGTCCTCCCCGCCCCAGCCGGCCCGACTCAGCGTGAAGCCACCCACCGTCCGGTAGTCCAGCGCGTACATACACGCCATGCCGAACCCGTAGTGCACCCAGTGGCCTGGAGGGGTAAAAATAAGATTCGTTGTTACTATAGTTGTGTTATAAAACACCTTCCAATGTGGGGGTTTTCTTAAAATTTAATTTAGCGATATTATCGTTAGCCGTTTGCCAGTTTTGAACGTGTACTGAATCTCTTGTTCTCATAATCTTTTATTGGGTACCCACTAGTCATTGTAATAAAATTTGTTAAATATGTTGAGTTATAAAAGATCAAAGTGGACTAATTTTTAAGGGTTTGTTTTTTTCTATTTAATCCCTTGTTTAAGATATCGTGACTGCGCAGCAGGAGTTACAGAAAACCCAAAACCCGACGTCAAGATCGACGTGACAACTGCTTTTAAACACTTAACGATACGCCATAACAAGGAGAGTATATTTTACATAAATTCAAGACAATAGTAATTCTGAGCATCTTTTTCTATTCCCAGGATTTCGATACAATCGATGAATTATGAGAAAGTTGAAATATTACACTGTTCATTTAATTATCTCCCTGGCTTATAATATGGATGGATAACACAAAATATTTCACAACTAAGTTCAAAGAATCACAAAACAACAAGTCAGACTTATGAGAATGAGCGACCTGTGTGCTTGTTGATGTCCAGCAGGTCCTTGGTTCGCTCCTTTGGTGAGAAGGACCTGACCACGGCTGGGTTGTACTGTCCGAACACTATGGGGTAGTACACCTGTTTGCCCATGATGCTGTTCTGACGACACCGGTTCAGGAACGACGGCGAGAAGCTCACATCACTGTCACAGAAGAAAATTAAAGTTTCTGGGGGCAGCTGTTTGATGCCTAGGTCCAGGCCCAGGGCCCGGTTGAAGTCTTTGTTGGTTTGGATGAGGCGGATGTGCGCGCGGCGGTAGCGCTGATGGAGCAGCTCGAGTGAGTTCTTGATGGCATCTGCTCGCGATCTGCTCACACCCGTTTTGCCCGAGAAAAGTACCACAAGCAGGTAAACATGCTCGTTGTTCTTCGCACACACCTTATTAAATGGGAATTATGAGAAATGAATCAATGATATTCAGTTGTTGATAACATGTGTCACAATGTGTAATGCGCAAATAAAATGAGCTTCTTTTTTTTTCAGAAAAAGGAATTTTACAATGTGACTCAACGATTACTAGGTATTCAGTCATTTGGAAAAGTTGTATATGAATAATAATTTGGTCACACGTATAACTGTGAAAAACAGATAATTTCGTTAGGTAATAGTAATAACTGCTAGAAATTCCAATAGATGTAAATATCTTCTTGAGAAAATAGTTATGTAACCTTTGAAAAAAGCATAATTAGGAATCTTATAAGAAAAGTAAAAGACGTTTAAAGAAGGTTTAGTTTTACCTCCTCGAAGTTTTTCAGGAATAACTCAAATCTCTCAGTGACTGCTCCGGAGACGGGTACGACGAAGTGGATCATCTTGTTGTTGATGAGCAGCTCGTCTGAGAGCAGCTGGGGGGCGCTGAAGGGTTTGACGAGCAGGAAGCGGTGCTGCTCCTGGCGAGCCACTCCCCGCGGGTCCTTGGTCTCTGGCTGGCTCACCTCCATGTCCAGAACGTACTCCTCCCCACGCAGGGCGTCAAAGCGACGGTAGCCATTGAGGAGCTTCTCTACCTATAGTGGAAACAGAATAAATAACTTAGGGCCTCAGCATTTTCATATGTAAAGAGTCTTCTGATCCCTCTTTGTTTGTTGGGGTAGTTTAACGTCCGGTCAACCCTTCTGGGTTCTTTCCAGACTGCACAAGGTAATGCTTTTCTGATCCCTCAAAAAAAGCGGGTTATCATATCTAGATGAAGGATGTTAGATGTAAGACCAATATAAACGAACCGCCTTTTTTCAACCAGGCCATAAACGACTCTTAACTTATGACTGAAAACCTAGTGAGGCATTTATAGTCCACTGAGTGATTTGTAATTACAGGTGTTTGCATTTGAAAAGACTACGAATAATTGTATGAAGTTGTGTACAGTACCTTCCAAACTTTTGGCCGGGCCGAGTTGAACAGTGTGATAGTTTGATGGACGATATCTTTGATATCACTCTTTTGGTGCCCCAGCAAGTTGATTTTGGGGTCGTCATCAAAGTTGTTGAGTATATAAGAGGAGTTGAAGTAATCGTACCGTAGTACATCATATATGGTCTTAGGCTTGAACTGTTCTCTTAACTGGATCTGCACATCCTGGTTGGCCAAGATGTCTGCTGGCCCGCTTGTTGGGCAAGGTTGACAATCACACTCTGACGACCGCCCAGAAGTCACATCAAATATGGTTCGCACCGAGAATCCTAACGATGCAGCCAGGAGAAGTTTAAAGATCTCCAGCAGGCGCGAGTTGCTGAGACGCAGCGTGAGGCCCATCTTTCGCCTGAAGCGGTAACACCAGGAGTAGCCCGCGTCCTGGTGGGAGGGGGAGTAAGGGTAGTAGGCCCGCCGCATCGGACTGATTGCTCACCCGTCCTCCTATCTGCTTCCTTCTTGCTGCATAGGACCTGCTTGAAAATAAAATAGGCATTGAAAATGTGATAGCCAACTAATTTTGAATGATTTAGCAAGAAAAGAAAGACATGCTAATATATATAGCTGATATAGAAATAGAGGAGTACAGAAGTCTAACTGAAAAGGAAAAATTTATTGCCTTAATGCGAAGCAAAAACATAAGCGTCATGAAAGCTATAGGCAAATATGTGTTCACTTGCCTGAAAAAAAGGGAGGGTTCCGCAACTTGTAATTGAAATGTCAAATAGTTGTCTCTCTGGTGCTAACTACGCAGAACTATTTATATTGTGTTACTATATATTTCTAAGGGGCCAGTCATCCCAAAGTCAAAGCACTCTCTTTAAACAAGGTAATACTAGTCAGTATGAACTGTCTTCTACTAATAGATGTTCTGATATAATCACATACATTGTTTGCCACGTGTGAAGAGTTAGACCTAGTCTGAATAGCCTTAGGTTTAGTGTAGTAATCTTAGAAGTAAAGTGTTAACAAACTAGATGATAACCAAAACGAAGTGATGCTTCAATTGTATTAATATGTTCCACTTCCAGGTGCTACTACTCATATTAAGATCTGATGTTCTATGTTTTATGTAATATGTATATTCCTATGTTTCCTGACACATGAGATCAAATGTAAATGACTCGCTGTTTGTCAATAAAAACCCTACTATATAGTACCCAAAAAAAAGAAAGAAAAAAAGAAAAAGATAGAAAGAAAAAGCTGAAAGCTGAGCTATCATTCACGGTCATGTCAGGCCAAACTAAAAAATAATTGTGTTTTCAGTGAAGAAAATAATGCCAGTGCCAGATTTTTTTTTCTTTCTTTTTTTTTCTTTTTAGATATTTTTTCTTCTCCCATGGGATAGAATGACAGCTTAGTGAGGTGTGAAAATTCCCACTCATCTCACTCATAACAGACTTTGAATCAGTTTACAAAAAAATAAATAAATAGATCTAAATCTAAATAAATAAATAATATCCCAGCCAAGTGAGGGTCTAAAATAATCTCACCCGGCCGGTCCACCGGAAACAAAATTATGTTTAGTGTTGTCTGATGTTTAACGCACAGCTCAGCCTCAGATAGGCAGATCACGATCAGAAAAAGGGTGAGGGGCTCACCACGGGACTAGAGTCTAGACTAGAGTCTATAGCTGGCTTCACTTGACTGGGTGGGTGCGACTTCATGGAGCCTACCCAACTTTGCCACAGGCCTAGACAAAGTATTCGCTTCTGAATATTGCTTGACAAGGGGGTGCGGGTTACCACACCAGGCACAGGGACAACTCCACTTGTGTCTGTGGGAACATAGACTGTCATAGTGGGAACGACAGTCAGGGCTGTTCTCGGACTAGGACTAAGTTTAGCATGTCTGGGGCCCCGCCTCTTTTCTTTCCTCAGTGATTTATCAGACATCTTTCAATTAATCTAATTGAAATTGCATTTATTCAACTGTCTTACCCTTTCGGGTATCAAATAAATGGTTTGATATGAACTGCGTGCTGTTGAATACTTACAAATCTTTGTTTTCATATCGCGATTTCTCCACAGCTGTCAGTTCATGGAGGCTGCCATCTTGGATTCCCATCATGCATTGCGATGCTGTTAAGTTTTTATTTTTTACACCAATCGAATGATTATACGAAATTGTTACACGCTTATAATGTTTTTAATAAGTCTTTATTCATATGGAAGGTAAAATAAGGGCGAACCCTTCTAAATGGATAAATTTCGGCAAGCTGTGTGCATGACGTCATCAGTTTTTGCTGTTGTCTAAAAATAGTAACAAACATCTCGAAGTTGACAAGAATCTGGGAACCCGTTTAACAAATTTCATAACTGCTGCTTTTCAGCGAACCTGATGATTTCAAGATGAGTGCCACAACATCAATATGGATATGCCTCTTCATATTTTGTGACATCTTTTTACAGGTAAGCCCTCGCTGATATGTATGAGGAGTTTGTACATGTTGACTTTCACAGAAAAGTGTCAAAATTGGTGATTCCTGCACTGTGATGCCTCTGGCTCTGTTCAGTACGGATATTTTACAACAATTTTATAGAGCAACATTGGGAATACACTGTAATTGTTACGTCAGTATCATGTGTAGTGTCTTCACGACATAATATAGTGACAGTTGTCTTAAATAAATAATAATAACTTACACTGTTACAGTGTTGCCACTGTTGGAAACTAACATTTTAGGCTGTCGGCAACAGGGCCGATTTTCCCATGATATTGTTGGCCCTGATAGCTTTATGTTAGACCTCAAGACTGTGAAATGTGAAAAATATGGCCAATAAATACAGATTGACTGTTATTAGAGAAAATAAAATTCTGATGTTGAATCCGAAGAGTGGCATCTCTGTACATGAAGTTTGATATTTTATGTAACATACTCAGCCTCATTGCAGTCCGGTGGTCAAGAATAACTCCACATAATTTTTTCTCTAAATTCGCTGGGTAGGTGCGTTTGAAATAGAGTCTGTTCCAGACTTTGCGCACCCATCACGCTCCACTGAAGGCTGGATATCATAAACAAACTCACAAGTCACATGGTTGGGGGAGTGTGAAACCTGATTGTCGGGGGGGGGGGGGGGGGGGGCGGGGGCGTCATTATATAACGCTGATAAGGCCTCTGGGGACCCTTCCCTTTGGGTAGAATTAAATCAAAACATTTAACATTTAAGTCTTATGTTCAGACAGAGTTATGACTCACACATCAATGAAAAGATCAAGTTCTACACTATGCAACTAGAGTCCAAGAGGCCTAGTCCGAGAGGCCCAGACCCAACGTTTACAAAGAGGCCCGAACCTCTGTTATAAATACTAGCTGGTGAAATGAAGTCAGAGCCATCCCAGACTATGCAACTACTATCATTTCATTCTTCAATCTTGTATGTATAAAAAGTTGCACGCAGTTTATTGTGACCAATTTGTATATGCTCAAAGAGAAAGCGAAGGCCAACTATCACTTCTTGGGCTGAGTTCTACACTAGGTGGCCTGGTCTGGAAAATTATTTATTATTTCTCCGTACACCAACTGCAACAATTTCTGCAACATTGAAAATGTTTTCCAATACAGTCACAGTGCATAGTTTTCTGCCCGCTCGAAAACTTTTCATTGAACAATGATTTTCCTTGAGAAAAAAAGGCTAGGGCATATAGATGCTCAGGGCATGTGTTTTAGATGTTAAATATGGTTTTAAAGGACATTTTGAGTTTCTTTTTTGACACTGCCCGGGTATCTTTGGTAGATAAAAACAAACAAAAAAGAAAGAAAGAAAAAGGAAAAAAAAATCGACCTCCCTTCCCTAATTATTTTTTATCCTATGTAACCTGAACACAACTTTTTTTCTGGGACCAATAATTCGTAAAAAAAAAAAAAAAAAAAAAAACTGTGACCACCTAAATTTGTTATGCCTGAATCTGCTACGGACATAGGGGCAGAACATAGATAGTCTTATCTTATCCTGCATCTCTGTTGCTGTGAATGAGAATCTCATGTTAATTGAATGGTTTTGATGGGACCACCACCCCAGACAACACCCTTACCGAACACAATATTTATCCGTCTTTCCAGATCTGTTTTGGGTGTTATAATACAATTCAAAACTCAGCTTTTTCAAGTTCTCACTGTTCGCAGTTTACAATTTACAAAATTTACTTTTTTTTTCTTCAGGCATTTTAAGAGTTTTCTAAAATCACAGTTTCGAAAACTCTTCTAAGGTATTTTACTCAAGGTTTTATCGGTTTTGTGTATTTTAATTCATAAATGCACTAATCGTCTCCCACCATTCTCCCACTTACAAAATGAGAGGTATCAGATTTGTTTAGATTCGGGTAATACGTTTCCGAACCAGTACTTCGCTATAAAGTTTCAAGCCTGTAATTATAAGTTTATGTCCTCTTGCTTAATCGTTTAAGTTATAAAACCACTTTATAGTGCCCCAAGTCCTCATCATAACTCGTCATTATCTGGCTGCAGGTGGTGGGGGAGTACTGTAGCGGCTATGGACACAGTTGTTCGGTGGGGCTGAGCTGTTGCGGGGCCACGTGCTGCACAACAGAGAACCTCCATCACGGCTACGCCAACTTACGATGGAGCGTGTGGAACATGTGGTACTTCTGGTAAGTTACCTGCTGTACATTTGGTTCAGTTTGTACATGTGATACAGTCGTCATGTGAGCTCTGTGACTCATCTTGCAAAGGTGTTCAGGGACACATGAAGTATGCTGTTTGTCTGGTAAGTAAAACTCATTCCGAAATTTCTCAGCAGTATTTGTGAGATTGGATTGGTTGACCCCAAGCTCAAAATCCGTTACAGACTTCCAGTATAGATCTTGCACAGACAGGTCCATCATCATGTGACCAGATTTTGGTGACCCCTATGATTTCATGAGTAAGTGTCAGCTAAGTCTGGCATAACTGTATGTTAATCTAAATGTTGTGAAAATAAATTCTTAAAATCGACCACTAATATGCGGTCAGTCCATTTTGGGAGATATGACATTATGTGCACATCTATTTAAGATATTCAAATTGTAAGTCCTATATAAGATAACGGAGCCTGTGGGTAGTTCAGAGTTAGCCACATGCAGTAGTCTGGGTTTTCTTAATTTCATCATAATTTAGTAAGGAAATGTGTAGTCAAACACACTATCATGAATTACAGGGCTCAATATTAAAAGTTTAAACTTGGCTGCACGTCGTGCAGGTCGAAGTTAAATTATACCTGCCCGACCCTCAAATTCACCTGCCTATCTTTATTAGATTATTGTTATATCACAGAAATTTTGCCTGCCCTTGGGGCAGATAGATGTTAAAATCTACCTGCCCCATCTCAAGTTTTACCTGCTCTGGGCAGGCAGGCAATGCTTAATCATGTCGAGCCCTGCATTATGCCCTGGGATCATAACTTATAAACGCGAATTAGGTAGCGTCATGTTATTCTATCATTTTACCTTTAATTGATATTGATATTTTAGAATTGTCCACGGGCTCCATTACAATTCACATTTCACTTGTAGTTGTATAGTCATTTCCCATTTCCTAAACGTAGATTTTCCCCTAACACTTATATCAATATAAACCTACGTTTCAGGTTTATCGTGATTTTCATCCTGATGTCGTGTTTCGGCGGCTGCGGCTACTGGCGGCGGCGTCAGTTGATGTTGCACCAGCAGCAGGCCATGTTACAACACCAACAGGCCTACAACAACTACATGCACCAGGCCGCCTTCAGCGTACCCCACACCTCCGTCCCCATGGGTGCCTCGTCCTACCCTACCACCGGCCCCGCCCCGGCCACCGGCGGCCAGCCCGAGGGAAGCTTCCCCGCCCCGCCGCCCTACAGCGAGGTAAGGATGAGCAGGTTATGAAATCAGAACTCATAGAATTTTCAGTGACTGGGTGTCCTATGGACACTTTGACTCTGACTTGCTGGTATCCTGCGTATAAACTCAGGGGTTCAAATGCCTCAGCCTTGATATCAGGGCATGATTCCTCGGCACAACACCTTGGACTCTGGATTTGGTGAGGTCTGAAAATGTTATATCAAACATTATCAGAGTTGCATAAAGGTAGTATTGCACGAATCACTTAATTTCTTGAGATTCATTTGCACCCCTCTCTCAGTTAAATACAAAATTAGTAACGTGTTTTTCCTCGATTTTATGTGAGAAGAAAAAGAGGGGTAATATAACAATAAAAGATCGGTGCAATATAGGCATGAGCACAGGCTCATGTATATATACAGAATATTTTAACAGCACAGTCGATCACTGACGGCTAGTGCGGCTCGTGTTTTCTCTGTCCTTGAATGACATGCTTAAATGCGGATATATTTCCATTGCTATCCAAACATTCTTTGGAAACTATACAGCCCGGTTCTTCATCTTAAAATGTAGTTTAAGAGGCCCCCGAAGCTCTAATGCAAACTTTATCGTACTTTATGAGGTCCGATGCTCACTACAGAAGATAAACAAATACACCTCCTGACCCCAGGCAACAGCTGAGTAAATAGAAATGAAAGAAACTAGTTCATCCATGTCACGAAATGCCATCCCTTTGTGCTCTTCACTGATTGATCATGTTGACAACCATGTAAACTACATGATTATCCGAATCAGTTATTTAAAAATTGAAAATAACTATTGAAAAGTTTAAGTAAACATAGCTTGCGCAATTTCAGAAGGTCACTCGTGTGTGTGCATATATTGAACTTAAAGAAGCATTTTATTAAGGTTCTTTTTAAGGGAACCAAAAGCGATTGTGTAGTGTTTAAAACGACCAAATTTCGCAAACTTAAATATCTATAGAAATATAGTTTCTTGAGTCCAACTTTGTCCAATATGTTAAAACTTGAACCTTATTGTTTTTGAGTTTGCAAAATGCTGTATTTGAACAATAATTTCCTTTGATGCCCTTCAATAGCTTTACATAGAAATCCCACCATCTCTCATCTGTTAAGAAAGAAACGGGGAAAAAATATAAAGACTTCATTGAAATCTAGCCATTGTCTGTTCCAGGTGACCAAGCCGTATTTCTACTCACCAAGTAAAGACGAGCTTCCCCCATATCCTGGTGACTTCAGCATACTGAATACCAACAACACAGGTCAGTTTGATCAACCAATCAGATTACAGAGGACATGCCTGAGTGTTTATGATTTTAGTTAAGATTAAAGACATTAACTATTAAAATCTGTACTTAAGGCATTAAGGTATTTCTGATTCTTCTGATGAAGGTAGATTACATTGGTTTGCTTCATGTCCTTTTTCAAATCGAAGTCGTTCCCTGCTGCAAGCTCTGTATAGTATTAATGACAAATATATCTAGGGGTGTAAGTTAGGGTTAATCAAAGAATCTGATTCTCCAGAAAGAGCATTTGAAATATTTTTAAAATGCTATGAAACTTTATGTGAGACATAGATTTAGAAAAATTATCATTAGAGGTGATGATGATGAAACCAAAACAGAAATCCGACAACTTACATCCATGTATACCAAAGAAAATAAATAGATATTTAACGTCTTGTTTTCAATCCCTCAGGTGTGGCAGAAGGCGTCATGAGCAGTGATGGGACTGTACCCGGCCTGCCTCCCTACACACCCATGCCAGAACCGACCTCCGCCGGCTACCAGCACCCACCTCCTGCCCAGCCCGTGCTGCCCCCTAGTGGACATCCCGAGAACCAGGCCGGGAGTATACCCGGTAACCCGGCCCCGCCCATCGGTACACAAGCTCCGCCCACCGGCTCCCAGGCCCCGCCCACCGGCCCGACCCAGTAGGCCACGCCCCTCGGTCTCCATGGTTACAGGTTGTGTGGCGCACACCTCGCCTCTCCGTCTTTACCAGAATGTTACGAAAAATGGTGCAAGCCAGAAATGTTGAAAACTTGAAAATAATGCTCCTCTTTGGGTGTACACATATGAGTGTAATGGATGTTTGAGAATCTGTTCTGAAATCTAGGAGGTTATTTCCTAATGTTGTATTTCGTGTTGGAATTATTATATCCTAATGGAACAGTATTCGAATCAGCCTCGAGTCAAGAATTTAGTTCAGGGAAATGTCCAAATCAAGTTTTATCGGGAGGCCACTCTTTGTCCGGGTTAGACACGCCTTTACCAAACAGTTTGATCAAAACGGATTGGTCCGTACGTTCTACTGACAAGACGCTCCTAACAAGTTCATATGTAATCAAACTAAATTGAGGAAACTTTTTTTCCCTAAGCATGCATACAGTTTGCATAGATATACTTTATTAAGAGGGAAAGAACCTGATATGGGATGCTGAATCTCTTCTGCAGATAGACAATCTCTTTTTGGCTTGACATATTATGGTCATTTTACGTACCTGAATACATTTATATGAATTAATTCAAGGCAGCAAGTGGCACCTAGTAACACGTGACTAGTTAAAAATCTGTAAAAGGGTCGCTTAAAGTCTCGTTGAAAAGATAACCGCTGGATTATGATTTTAAGACACTGAACTTTTATATTGAGGGAAATCTTTGAAGTGAATCAATGAACCTAAAATTTCCAGTGCCTGTGAATGTACCCCAACTACAACACATAAACGTTGGGTAGCGAGTATTTAAGATTCACCTAAAGTTACTACTTGACCTCAGTTTCTTTATGAAGAACTGTGTTGATTCTAAAAATTGTCTCGAATTCCTGTAAAACTTACCCTAAGTAACTTACCCTCGTTTTTATCTCATTTTGATTTCACTGTGGTGATATTTTTCTCTTACGTCCTCATGTTATACCTCCCGATTTCTGGTCATCTTACTTGAAGCTTTACTATGGTTAGTTCATATGAAACGATGGACCACCGGCCGTTTGATTCGGGCAAATAAGGGTAAAGAACCTACAGTTTATCGTACTTCTTCTATTGGCTATCTTATAGCTGTAGGACTGAACCACCTTGGGAACTATGGCTGCCTATCCAAAGCGTACTTACAACTTATATCCTTAGTTTCGCCACTGTTGACTGCTCAAATAGAAGTATTTCTAAAGTATTATGTTGTAATAAGTTTTTATATTAGGGTCTTTACCTCTGCTGACAATAATTACTGTTGCGATCTGATTTTAGGACAAAGGTAACGAAATCAGCTGCTAAAGATATGAGTGCAGTCAATTTTAAAAGATGTGACCCATCTCTGAATGTAAGAATGCGCATGGGGAGTAAACACTAGTCTAGTACACCTAATTGTTTAATTGAGCTCGAGTCCAAAATCATTGAATTAAATGTATTATAATGGACCCTACAGGATAAAGGTAAATTGGTCACAGCATTTTACTCACTGTTTAAATCAGCACTTCATCCTGCCGGAAGGTTAATCTTTTAGCTTTAGTTTTTAAAGGCTGATATAGTTCGAAATATAGTAATTGGTGGTCTAGAATAATTTACGAAAAGTGAAAAATAAGGATATCATAGGCCTTCTGCCAAAAAAGTCCTTGCTCAAGGGACTTCACAGAATGCTGTGCCTATTTATAGATAGTTATTAAGTTTGACAGGTGTCAGGTATCCTACCAGTATAAGATGGTATCCATATCATGAGGTACGAATGGTTGTTCGTGAAGTTGTATGTTTTTTCTTGTGCTCCTACATAGACACAAATGAAGGTAATGTTTTTCCTCTGGTCAATATTATGTTTTTTTGAAGCGAACTAATCCCCACTTTTCGTTTGAGAACCCGTTTTGCGCATAGAATTTATGAGAAAATACAGGATTCTTTTTAAACAAAGAAATGGTGCTTTTACGCATGGACAATATATTTTAAAGCTACAAAAATCTGGTTGTGAAAAGGGGCATATTGTGTCTAATATCTTTCGAATTCCTCAGTTTTTATGAGGGTGATTCTAAATGCTGTGTATATATGTAACATAGAAAATCTTTGCAGAGATTTTTCAGTGATATTGAAGTATGCCTTGTGCTTAATTCTGGAAATCGTCCTTGTAAACAATCAACTTAGAGCCACGTTCTCGTCCGCGCAACAGACATACATTGATGCGTTGTAACCATCTTAGCTTGGCGCAAATTCTTGACGTGACCAATGACGTCGCTGGATTACGTTCTGAAAGGGCAAAACACGATTCTGGTCGTCGCGTATTAGGCTTACGTCGGCAGACGTTAACCTAACTAACGGAGGACGAGAACACGGCTTTAAAGGAAATAATGACACTTAGTTGATAGTATTTATGATAGTTAATCCCACTGGTATAATGTGTACTGAATAGAAAGTATAAAGTGATAATTGGGAGGTCTATAGTTTTTGCTCAAATGTGTCCTTTATAGTTTCCAACTCCAGCAGTCTGGAATATTATTATTAGTCAGTTAAATAATTCCATATTAAATGCTCTGCTTTCTTGACTCAAGATAAAGTTTCTACTGAAGAACCGTAAAACCCATAATTTAAGCCGCGCGACAAGGGTTAGTCTTAGAAATGAGTATCCATCGGGCTCTAACGTAAGGGTTTGCGGCCAAATTAAGGTTTTTGCCCACCTTTAGCACTATGCCGCATCTGAAATAATTTTACATAAAAACTAGCTAAGTAAGGGGAAACTCAAGTCATAGTCCGGCTTAGAGTTGAATGTGGCTTAAACTAGGGGTTTTAGGGCGTTTTTCCTTTTCATCGAGCTTATCATCCGATCTTGTAGAATATCTATACTATTTTTTTTAAAGGATAAACTAATGTAAAAAAGTGAGGTGAATGATTTAGCTCTGTAATTATAGAAGTATGTATTTACACAAACTGGATATATAACACGTCGACATAATCCTTACCTATTTTCCACCTGCTAAGCCAGTCGAGAATTTCGCCCGACATCTTAGAGGTATATGCTACTTTTACGGGCAACATAGCATTATCATAACTGCGTGATTTCTGTTTGCTTTTACTTTGTGAAGCTATTAAGTAACATTGGCAAGTTGTTGTAATTATTGAAAACCAAATAGCATGAGCCCACAGATAGTTATTCAATCTGCATTGCTGCATATTAGATTGTGAAAAGACAGCGAAAATACAATTGCCTTACACGATTTATACACATAATCATTCACACATTTTATCCCTTGATAAATATCATTAGGTTGAATTGGATGGTATGCTACATCTCATAATAGGGCTCTCATAAGTTATGTACGTACATTCCCCTGAACTCCCATCCTACCCTACCACCAACCCTACTCGGGCACTTAAAAATAACCTGACCCCCACCCCCTTCCCCATGCGTACATAAGTAATTTACGCCCGTCCTATTTTAATCCGCGACCATACATTTTTTTTAGTTTTCTCGATTTTACTTTCTTTAAAAAGATTACATCAAAATGATTGTGAAATACTAATATTGAAGTCATTATCTTTCATTGTTTTTTCAATTATAATTTATATTATATATCATATTTATCACCGGGGTGAAAGGCATTATTCGTAATAACCTCTGTCACTTCTTTACTTGTTCATATTATCAGCCTGGTTATATATATATTTCGTCTGTGTATGTATTGTTAACAAAATATGGAAGCTAGACAAAAAAAGTTTGAAATAAAAGAAAACCATTACAAACACCCGTGTTCTTATCTATTTTTATTCTCTTTTCAAATGAGTGAGATTATAACGCTTACAATACAAATTTTACGACATAAAAAGAAAGTGAGATTTTTGGTACATTCTTCCACTCAATACTGGAATGACTTTGACCCAACGTAAATCGGCGACTGCTACGCACAAGACCTTAACCTCGGCTAATATTACACATCTCTTATTCTATTTTCAATCCACGTTTTCGGCCCATCCATTATCGTCAATGTTATATCATTAAAAGTCTTGACCTGTAAAAGGCCGCTAAATAAAGTATCAGTGTACAGGTACAGGCGGGAACTGACGTTACCGGCGTGTTCACTGCAAACAGACTAAGTTTGACCCCGTAGCTGTAAAGTTATTTTAATTAAGATTTTACAAACCTCGTCAATAATTCTACAAATTCAACCTACTCAGCACGGTAATACATAAACATTTACCAACGAGTTCACAGAAAAATACGAGTTGGGGTACTTCTTTCTCACACCAATATCATTACGGCTGTGCCTTACAAAAACATTTAATTTAATAACAAAGTCCTTGGATGAGGCCTACATATCGACCAACTGATAAAAATATATTTCTTTTTGTGATACGTTCAGAAATTCTTTCGCCTTTCAAAACAACATCGTTTATAGTCCATCCACTCCCATTCGGTGTCCAAGAAGTTAAATCTACAACGTATCCCTACGCAAGGTGCCCACGCACGTCTGAAAAGACATTTTTTAAGAACTTAAATCTCTTAAGTTTTATCTAGTGATTTTTATAATTAAAAAAAACTTCCTTTTCCCCCCCAAACTTTTTGAATATTAGTCAAAGTTTCTTCGATAAGTATCAAACTTTTACACGGTGGTTTTAAATCCTGTTTTTAAACAGCGTGGACACCTTTCTGAATATTCTCGGACTGATGATCAGCTTCCGTTCTTCATGTTTTTGGCAGTACATGTAGAAATTATCAAATATTCCCATAGAGGATTATAGAGGGCCTGTCGACCCGGTCCGGGCGTCCAGTATACTGCGTACACTAGTGCGTGCATTAGGTGTTACGTATGCCCAAGGAGTTTTCCAACTCTGCCCGACGCTGTTGAACCTGGAAAAACAAATCAATAGCAAGTTTAATACATGTTTAAGTAACAACAGTAAATTTGGAAACATCTTCAGCCTGTAAATATTGAATCCTTCTCTTGTGCAACAAACGTTGGATACCATGTGCAGGCATGCATGGTCTTCTTATAATTATTATGTTTGCGATGCGTATATGATTTCTAGAATATTTGTTTTAAGTATCACTGCTCGATCTTAAATTTTACGCCATCTATAGTTTGTGAAAAAATGCTTATGCTGGTGAAAAGGAAAACAAGTTTATTTCAGAAAGAATAGAAGTTTTCAAAACAATATATCATTCTAAAAATCCTTACTATGTATGACTTTAGATATCAGATGACTTTGTCGACAAGGGTTGCCCTGTGACTTGTTTAACCGCACAAAACGCTCTACAATGTATTTTTAGGGATCCAGGTAAGAGAATGGTTGATAGGACCAGCTCCTCTTGACTTACCCAGGCATCATACCGCCCTCCCAAAAAAATAAAGGAATTTAAAGGAAGTTTTTTTCATAAAAATAAAGGAATTTAAAGGAATTTGCAGGGATTTCTATGAAAAATAAAGGAATTTTAAAGGAATATTTAGAGAATTTTTAGAGAGTTTAAACGTGAAATAAGGCAAATAATATTGCAACAGGACTGCCTTCCTGTTGATTTTTTTCTGTGCAGCACTGCGTTGACCCACGTCGATCAATGCGTCAAATCATGCCGATGGACACGTTGACCTGGATCGATTGATAGCCAGAAAATTTTGCAATTTTATCGCTAATAATATGGAATTCTATGCATTTTATGAGAAAATGTGATATTTCTTACTTTAGAAAAAAAATAAAGGAATTTAAAGGAATTTTTCATGAAAATAAAGGAAAATAAAGGAATTTTGCCTATTTTCACAAAAATAAAGGAATTTAAAGGAAATTCCTTTAAAATAAAGGAACGGTATGATGCCTGCTTACCTTGCCGTAGAAGTAGCGACAGACGGCCTCCTGAGACCACGGCTCGTAGAAGTACTCGGCCTTACGCTCCTCCTCGGGGTTACCCACGATGTCCGTCATCGTCTGCAAATGCACAACAAACAAGCGTTAATTCAATTTATCCCAAAAATATTTTCTCACATCATTTTTCTGAAGATCAGTACTTTTGAGTTATGATTTGTCAACCCAACTAGTCGGACATTGCCCACCATACATCTTGCATGTCCGATGATTTTGGAGTTTTTACCAACCACTGTTATTTTAACTGATACTCACTCCTCTGGACGCCTTGTAGCTTGAAGAGTTGATTTAGAAAATAACTTGAAGCCAACAGTAACATGGTTCAAATTTAAGTTTATTCCACAGGTGACCGTTTGAAGATCACTGACTCCGATGTTTATTGGGATGAACAGCATAGATAACGTTACAGTAAGGAACTAATCTGTTCAATTGGGACATCCTAGCTACTCTGTAGATGACCTCTTCCCAATCGTAAAATAGCATCTCGATTTTCAGTGCGAATATTTTCAGTGTAAAGTGTACCTTCAGATCTCTGGACTGCGACACGAGCCAGTTGTTGATGAACTCCTGTGGGTCTTTGGCGAAGCTAAGTAGGAAGTCGCGGCTTGTTTTCAGCTGGTTGATGGTCTCCACGGTCTCGTGGATCTAAGAACATACATAAATAGTTAATTTAATAACTCCTTATTAGGTATGCCCGAGTTAATGCATTAAATTGAGTAACATATTTTTATGGATTTTGCTTTATTTTCATTTTTAAAGAAAGAGTTTCCCCAATGGCACGCCAGTCACGTCCACCACACACCTTTTTAGGACGTTATTCCTTTGCTAAAGTTCATATTTTGTGATCTAAAATTCATTTCGTAATTTTGTCACATTACTTGGACATCATAAATTGATACGTTTGTCCAATTTTTAGCTGTAGACAAAGGCAGTCGAACAAGATGATAGAAACTATCCCTTCTTCTAAAGTTGATAGATTTCCTAACAACGTTCAATAATGCCTATTTTCTGCCTCAAGTTTTAGAAAAGAGCTTTTCTCACTAACCGGCTATATTTGTACATTTATCCTATTGACTATGCTCTATCACATGTTCTATACGTTTCTATTTAGGAATATGTTGTCAGATTTTATAAACGCGATCTTGTAAACTTGGCTACATACCTTGCTATCTAGAGTTGAGATCTCCTGCTGGCTCTGTGTAGACAACAGGAAGTTGTTCATCTGCTGCTTCAGTGTGTCGTCCTGCGGAAAGAAATGTTAATGATACATATATAATTATCATTTTGCTTGAGAAAATAATCATAAAAATCTTACTATAGAAAAGCCAACCAATAAACAAACAATTTGTATAGCAACGGGTAAAAACAGTGGCCGACTAGAACTATTCAAACCCACTTGGGATTCATTTCGATCCTGCCAAGGGAAGAGTTGAAATTGTCAATATACCCCTGATAACCACTAAGAAGTTATATTTTGATTAAAGGTACCACATAATCATTTAGCTTGTACTGAAATTAGTGTACTTACGATTTCTACGTCGATGTCGTAACAAGCTGTTTTCTTGGCATCGGGGCCTTCAACTCTGAAAAAAACAGGCACAATGTATAGAGTTAATGTAAATAATGAAAAAAACACATTTTAGCAAGGCCTGGTCTAGATGGCACAAAGGATATCATCCATTTGTAGGTTTTACACAGTATCTAAAGCTTCATTTAATGCATTCATGAGATTGTCATCATTTTCTTACCACTGACAGTTATCCTAAGAAATGGAAAATTGTAGATGAAAAATTGAGGTTGAACAGACACAAGCCAGGATGTAGGAATTTTTCCAATGATCTATGTATGCATTCTCGTTTTTTAAATCAAAAGCTCTGCACTTCAGGAATAAGATTTTGTAAGGGCTTAAATCAAATTTAAATAAAATCTGTTAATTTGAGGTCCTGTAAATACTTTAATTTCTAATTAATAATTGCAAAGGAAACATTAACGATAATTACTAATGAAAAAAAAAAACTTGAAAAAAAAGAAAGATCCCAAGTGTACTCACGTGATGACGTGGTTGATGACGATGGGGTCGGGGGGCATCAGCAGGGGGTGGAGGCGCTGAGGGATCTCAGAGAACTTCATACGCTGACACTCAAAGATCTAGATAAAACACATCATTGAGTCTCACTTATTTCATGTTTAATGTATCACTTACATCATTCAGTCATAACAAATATTGGAATTATTCTATCAAAATTACAACAGAATAAAGCTCGGATTATTCGATATTCTACTTCCTCCTACATAAAAAGGTCTCCTCCAGATATGAAAATTATGTATTCATGAAAAAAAAAAAATCTGGTTAACATCTTCTATCGTTTCATCTTGATAGAATAGCCTAGGCGTATAGTTATATCTTTTTCGGAAGATTTATCTCCCTGTTTTGATACAGACTTTAAGTGGGCCAGTGAGGCAATGGAATATATTATTTTTTACTTTTTTTTTTATAATATCAGAAATTACTCGTGTACATAAAAAGATAATTTATATGGGGTGGTGACTTGTTAAAAAATTTCAGGTTAAGAACGGAAATACACCGAAGAATAGCATTCCTGGATCCTTTATTTAACAGAGATGTAAGTCAGTGTAATGAAAAAATCTGAAACCCCAGAGAGAAAATGTAGAATAATCTTAAAATGCTATATTTAAAACTCCATGTAAGGAATTCAATTTGAAAATTATTATTTGAGAAGATGAATTGAAAAAATCTTGGAAATCCGATTAAAATCTGAAAACTTACATCCCTCATTTAAAAAGAAGAAAAAAAAACCTTTCCGCCCAGTCTTATTAAGCAGCCTACCTGTTCGAGGTACTTGTCGCAGTTGATGTACTCCCGCTCGTGCTGGTCCTGCAGGCGGTGAGTCTTGATGTACTGCCACAGGGCGTTAATAATAACAGGCCGGGTCTGGGTGTGCACCCCCAGCAGGCGGGCCAGGCGCGGGTCCAGCTTGAACTGCATCGGCTGGTAGTCCAGCATCAGCAGCACCGTGCACTTGACGTTCTGGTCGCCCGGCCGCTTCACCTGGAAGCCGTCCGTCTCCTGCGTAGTCGGCGTGCGGTGCCACTGCCAAAGGGAAACCGGGGGTTAGTTTTTATTGTTTGTGACTACAAGTTTGTTTGTTTGTGACTATGAGTTTTAAAAGAAAGAGAAATGCAGTTGTTTGAAGCATGGGACTTGGTGCTGCGCGAGACCGTATCTTCACCATTAATTTAGTCAGTTTCGGCAAATGTGAAAAAGCCTTGGTTAATGCGCTGTCAAAATTTTATATGTATAACTCATCTCTTCATTTAGTTTAAATTTACATGTATTTTTTCTTTATATTTGCAGAATTGATTACTTGTAACGTTTAAAGGTTTCTTTGTACATGGGTATAGTATGCATGAGTTATACTTAATAAAATTTCATTAAATTCCCTGAAATAAAAGTAAATTCTGTTGCATAAAGTTCGCCAGCTGTACTGTCATCGGTGTAGAAATTTCCTGAAGGTCAACACACAAATGTAATGCCAAGAAAACGACAGAAGTATCATGAAATTGGCATGAATCATTATTGCAAATCAATATTTCATGAATATGGTATCTTGTTTTAATGATTATGATATTTTTTTTAACAAACGCTGAGCAATAATGAGATCCGTTTTACTTTTATTCTTTTACATTTTCTTCACCGACTAAACATGTATCAATTATTTGAGACATTAAACTCAAAAACAAGGACGTCATACTACATAAACCGGTCGGGATGACCAATAAATCATAAGTCAAAAACAGAAATGTGAACAGATTTTTCACATTGATTTTGTAAGGATAATGAGAATGGCACTGAAATAAAACCCACAGGCGTGACACACAGGTTAGTAGTAGTCTCATGGCATAGGGGGAACACAGCTAGTCTAGGCATGACCCTCCCCTATATGATCATAGAGGTAACCACGGAACACTAATGATAAGACATGCGGCTATCATGCAACACTCTCCTAGATCTTTACTTGCCCACAGGAAGAAACTCATGGAGCGAACTCATTTTTTTAGATCAGTAATAATTACTCAAAAGACAATGGAACTCATGGCTAGAAAACGTTTGAAGATCACAGACCACAACACTGAACCGTCAGACAGAAAACCGCAGAACTAAGATGGAATTAAGCATCACCAACACACACAATTTGGTTCGAAAAATTAAATCATTTACTTCCGTCCAACCAAAAGAACTGGGACAATACAAAGCAGGGGTGGTTCCAAAAAATAAGATATTAAAATACGCAATAGTCGGACGGATTTCCAATCAATTGAATCAGTGAGGACGAATCATCTTACTCCAATTTGAGCCTGATACCTATATTTCTTTTTTTTGTCTTGTTTAATTAAAACAAAGTTTCAACTCAAGTAAAGGGCAAGCAAAGACCGGAGGGGGATAGCATGACAACGAGAAGGTTTGGTGGACGCAAAGAACCTTGTTGCGCCCCGTGTCAGAGCTGGCCCGGTCCGAGAAAGAGTCAAGTTCGGGGGTGGGTGGGCTGCGGTGCCACTGGAACAAAAAGAAGATTAGTCAGTGTATCCCCCCACCACCAGAGAGGAGAGTGCATACGACGTGTGGCTCCGGCGGTCCCAGAGAAAAAGAGGAGCCAAGGTGGTGGGGCGAGAGAGATCCCAAGTGGAGGATTCAACATTCAGAAACACCAACCAGCTAGAGAAGAAGTGTGGGTGAGTTTGCGCTAACAGCTCGTGCAGGTCGCGAGTGAGAAAAAAACATTATTTTTCTTTTAAATTTTTCTTTTTCTTTTAAACTTAAAATGTAATTTTCCTTTTATTAATCTGTTCGTTTCTTTATAAAGATGTTCATGCCATAGTACAGTCTATTAAATTTATCTAAAAAAAATGTCTCTATAATAGTCAATTTGTGCTTGTTAATTGTTTGCTTAAGGTACTTAGACGATCTACATAGAAAAATGGCCCTAACATTGTTTAACAACTGTTAAAACTGGAATTCACTAACTCTTTGTTTAAATCATTTTATCAGTTCACTATAGTAATTTTGATATCTTCTTTATATTTTAATTTTATACAGTTAGTGTTTCATAACCTAGTATACTGTATAACTGAATTTTAAACGACTAAATTCAGAAAATGATTAATCACTTAACAAAATATAGATAAATAAAGTGATCTTGTTCTTGTCTTTATCCTTCTTCCGACGTACTGGAATACTCTTATTATTTATAGCACAAAATTTCATAATTTGATTCTAAAAAATTCTGGTTATTCACCGAAGGCCAATCCACTGAAATACAGAAACGTGTTAGCGCTAACCCAGAAGGAAGCAGACTCGACTGTTACGTTAACTCTAGGACCTTAATACTGAGTCGTGTGAGAGGTACACCACCACCACCACCAGTACGAGCACCACGAGGAGCCCTTATCACACCGCCTGACGCGGAGCGGGGCATACAGACAGCGGGCAGTACGGGGGGCAGTACTCACCTCCACCAGGTGGTTGTCAGGGCCGTACAGCTCCTTGTCCAGCTCGATGACCAAACTTTTGAAGAAGGAAGAGAACTTCCTCTTCAGCTTGGGGTCGTTGGGCTTGCTGGCCTGCTGCAATATGAAGGGATAATTAGATTGTTGAAAATAAAAATTTATTACGGAGTATGCAGATTTGCGGAATGTGTGCGTATATATACATCTATGCCGAATGGAACCCCTCTACGTTTCATATGCGCACTTAGTGTAAATTCGAGTGAACAAATGATGTTGAGAGAGAGCAACCGACATAAAATTATTATTCACAACAGTATATATCGATAAAACTATTCTAGATGAAGACGAAGTGATTTCCACTTATTTTGAGACCAGAAATACTTATCAGATTTACATTTGACGCCGCTTTATATTAAAGTTGAATTCTTTAAATAAGCATTGCAAATCGTTTGTAAATGAACAAACTAAACTCAAACATGGGAAAGTAACAAGGACATACAAAAAAAACCCACAATAGTATATCAGTAACGGTAGCATAAATTTTACTTGCATCTACCACATATCTGATATGTGGATACGGCCACAACCGTAAAACCGTCTTAATCTGTTACCATCAGTTTAGAAAATAAGTGTCGAAAAGGTTTAATACATGATAACGAACATTCTTCGGACTGTGAGGTCTTTCTTCAGGATAGGTAAGCTAGGATTTTACTGCGTCCAATTCCTTATGAAGGAAGAGGATCGTATTGTGTTCAATTCCTTAATGAAGGAACAGAATAATTTAAGTGAAGACTAGAGACTAAAATTATGACTAAAATTATGGTAAGTGATTCTCTAGTAACAATACAATACAATAATTTTATTCACAACCCTGTTAAGGGCAAAGGAAAGAGGTTGTGTGTAGCCGAGAGGGTTACAGGGGCATCACCAACTCACAATAGAGAGATTTTCAGATGTTGAGGTTTTACAAGAATACTGTACAAGTAGGCTACTTGCCAAAAAAAACCAAAAAAAAACGAATAATGAAAAAAATAATTAAATATTAGAGTTACTCACATCTTCGAGCAGGCGGCCCTCGACCCGCAGCTCCCAGGAGGCGACGCTCTCCTCTCCGTCCCCCTTCAGCAGAAAGACAACCACAAAACAAGATGTAGCAACCACACACCAGGGGGCACCACCGCACAAGGACCAATAAGGCAGGCAGGGGGCGACACTTGTCAGTCTCACTTGTATTGGTATCAATTTAAGCAACTTTATTGATTTTTTTTATCATGTTTTCGGTTATTTTTTGTTTGAATACTGGAAAACGTTAAAACTGTCATTACAAAAGATACGTTTTTTTCCCAATACACCAAAAGATATTTTGATGGTTAAACAATTATATTTCATATATATCTAGCACCATTATGGAGTATAAGCGACAACAAAACAAAAAAGTAATCTTGATGAAATATGGTAGAGCCAGAATAATGCATTCCACTTTGTCTTTTTATGACCAAGATTTTAATGCCAAAGTCATTTTTAATCATTAATTTGCTTTGCAATTATGCCATATAATCAATATATGGCGAATTCACTGTCAGTTGCGAGAGCGAAAACACAAAAACAGTTTCCCCAGTCTAGACGCTTACTTCTTCATGCTTGGCCGGGTAGAAGGTGTTGGAGATAAAGATCCTCAGTTTCTTCTTCTGCCTCATCGGTCGCTTCAGCGCCTCCTGAATATCGAGTCGTTTGCGCATGATTGTCGAGTCCAACTTCCGCTCGAAGGCGAGCAGGTCCATGTAGGCCTGCGACTCGGGCACAAGGTCACGCACCTGGAGGGGGTTAGGACAAGGTTGAATAAAGGTTAAAGAGTGAATAAATTCTTGAATTTTACAGAGTTACTAATTAATAAAGAACTGGACAGAGGAATGTATATCATTTACTATCATAGGAAGACAGTATGTTATGCATTTATCTATTTTCCATGAAATAATTCTTTATGGGACTCTTTTGTTTTGTTTTTATCATTAATCAAAATGGAACTGGACAGAAGAATATGTATCATTCAGCATCGTAGAAGGACAATATGTTATGCATCTATCTGTTTTCCATGCAACATTTCTAGGAGGGACTATTTGCTTTGTGAAAGATTTAAGGTAAGGTGAAACGTTTTAAGAAATTCAAATTGTTACATATATTTATCATTCATTTGAAATAAATTGTCCACAACAAACTGCATAACGTTTTCCGAATTGAGCTAACATCATTTTGGCCAGGACTGAAATCTCCCTACTCGAGTAATACATCTCCTAATTATGTTTTCTGAAGAAATACTACTCTCCAGAAGGTTCGTGATGATTTCCTTTAGGAGCGGAAGGAATTCTACAGAAACAATCACTATTTTTCTAACTCTATTCGGTAATTAAACTTTTATTTACAAAAGATCCGCTGCGTCTCCATCAAATATTTCTCATTGAAAGAAAATCCATTCCGAGTTGGACTTTGACGTCAGTATTCTATTATTTGCCATGTTCTTAAAAAAGGCATTAGTTGGAGAAGACAATAAGATTAAACCGGTGAATATTCATGAGTAGTTGATTGGATTGAATTAGTAATCCAATTTAGCGACAATATGGGGAATGATTAATTTTGTAACTGGTAATAGCCTAAGAGAAACTAATTCCAAACATGTCAAACTTTTGAGACAAAGAAGTTAAGCCAGTGCGCGGAATAAATTATGGGTTATTATTTTTATCCATCTCGGAGTCCTGGAAAAAGCCAACACGAAGGTCATCCTGTTTACTTACTCTCTGCGGCAGGATCTTGTCGGCGATTTTCTTCTTCTTTTTGCTAGAGACGGAAAGGAAACGAAAAAACATTGTAAATAACTTGGGGGAGAAACCGACAAGTTTAACATTCTAAAAACAAATGGAGGGAATAATGCAAGCCTGTCTAATTTGATTCTTCAATTTGGCGAGTTCTTTTCGAGGAGCAAAATCGAAAAGTGCAATTACTGGATGGGACAATGCGTCGAGTGGAACAACCCTGGCCATTATAAAAGCGCTAATGATGAATGCAATACATCCATTTTCTCGTCCTTTTCGAGAGCCAGACTCCCAGCCTTTTCATATACACGAGTTATTCAGGCGGTGTTTATTCACACTTTTCGTCGGGGGGCAAAGTTATTCAAGGCCATAGAAAGAGAGTCGACATGTGAAAGAGAGGAACAAACTGCCCCCTCGCATGTCGCCACTCCCCTACCACTGCACTGGATACCGTTAGCTCGCGTGCAACAACAGATAAAAACACGAGCGGGTTTTTCACATAGGGCCCAGTCCGGGGCATTATTACAGGAAACTGTAGCGTTTAATAGGATGGAAATATTGTAGAAATCAATGCCCACTGCGTGCTAGACCTGGCAGGAGAGGGGTGAAACGAGTGCGGATTTTATGCCCCAGTTGATCATGGGGGTTCCGAATTAGTAGAAATATGGGAGCGTAATATCATGGACGGAGGCGGGACAGCCGATCTATTGTTCAACCCAGACAGTCAGAACTCGGTGAAAATCCTCTATTCGGTATCCAACGAGCATGCAATCCGACAATGTCAATTTGAATGGAAAGAGAGAGAAGGGGGAAGAGAATGAGACAGGGATGGGGATAATGATGAAAAAAAATGTCTGGGAATAAAAGTACAGAATCTGAACCGATATTCAGTGTTTGGTTGTGAGTTCGTTTTAATATGAAGAATGCCAGACTTAAAGGGCGGATGGTATTTTGTCTTAATGAAACCTTTGTAACAGGCCAGCTCCCCTTCCCTCTCCCTTCTAATCTATAATGTCAATACCGAGCAGGCGCCCGTTTCAATACTGCCGACGCTCCAAGTGAAAACGCCAATATTCAACTCTTAGTCTGGCCAGATATTCAGGAACACGATACTTTAGCTCGTCTAGCTGGCACAAAAAGACTGTAATAATGAGGAACGACAAGCTTTCTCAAAGCTGGAACGATCGCTATTGACTTTTTTTTTTGTGTTTTTACATTTCAATTTCAATATTCAGTACAACAGCAATCCTACTGCCAATGCTTGTTAAACTTGCATGAACGAACATTCCGAAACGAGTCAATACAGAAATAAACTTGGACGATTCACTTGGCAATGCGTTATAAATTTATTTTTAGCGTTAGTATTGCAAAAGGATTTTTTGCGGGAAACAAATTAAATCATTAGAATTGAATTAGCCTGGAATAAACGACATTACGAAGACCAGAGGCCTAGTTGAAACTAGCACATAGTATAACCTTCCTATTTGAAGATATATGAAAGGTCAGTTGATTTTAGTGAGCTTACAAACGTTTCTATAGATCTATGATTACAGCGAAGAGGAAAAAAGATCAACATTTTACATAGAATTTTACATAGAATATCATAGACACTTCTTGGACGCTGATTGAGAGAAAAATATCATCTAGAAGATCTTGAGTTCAAAGATTTATGGATATTTTCTCAAAAGAGAAAACTTGAGCTCAATATGGAACCTATTGAACTAATAAGAATCTCTTTATGTGGCTAGGACCTAAGCAAGCTGGAGAAAAGGCCTGGGGGACGCTCCATAGGGAACCGGTGGTTTATGAGAGACCTTGAAAACTTTTATAGTGAGCGCTACATCTTACTGCAGTTGCCAAGTGTGTTCTCGCTCAGACGCCATTCAAATGAGATTTGTCTACTAGTTTCTACAAAAAAAAGTGATTAAATCAAGCTTTTATAACCATTGATTCATTCCCATAGGGAAATTTGAGCAAGGTTTATTCGTTGTGGTTTTGGCGAAGCAAACCCTATTCCTCGTCTAGCATTTTCTATACTATGGTTTGCCTGGACATTTTGGGGTTATTGGAAACTCAGATAATTTTAAGTCTCATCGTGAGAATATTTTCACAACAAAGTCCAGCCAGCGTATTAAGATTGATTCAATAGGTCGATCTTTAAATAGTTGAAATGATCCTGACTATTCTATTACCGTTCAGGCGAATCGAGCTACCTTTTGTGTGCAGTTCTGTTCGAAATTAAGAAACGAATTAATACCGTTTTATCATTTACTTGCTAAAAAAAAAAAAAATTGACTTATAGTCAAGCGGCGCATACTCGGCCTTTCGGGGTTGGAGGACACCGTGTTGATAAATTCATTAACAACAGAAGCCTATGCAGCGCCTACCTCATCAAATTTAGGCCGTCTTACTTCACCTGTTTGACCAAAAATGTAATGAAAAGTAATTTCATGCCTAATTATTCTCCCCAACCCAGCAGGGTTTATCCAAAATTGCACCTTTCATTTCCGGCATTAGCCGTTGGCAACCTACTTTAATTTCTGATCGTAGCCCAAGAGGCGCGAAAAGTAAAACCGTGGAGGCCGAGCCCATGAATACGCGTATGATTTTCAGGGGCCGGCTTCGATAAACAATACCCAATTTTGCTAATGCAACCTGGCAGGCGGGATTGCGGACACCCTTCTCCCACCTCTTCTGGGAACTTGTCTGATTTCTTTTGCTAGTCGGCGGTGGTGGTGGTGGTGGCGGCGGAGGAGGCGGCAGAACTATGTATGGACTCGCTCTCTGTCAGCGAGACGACACAAATGATGATTTGTGAAAACACAACTTGCAAGGTCAAGGTGGTTTCCATAGCAACGGCAAAAAATTCACACTAGGTTTGCAGACTGCTCCTTTATATCTTTTCCCAACTCTGTTGCTGTAGCGTGCTAAAATAACAAATACTTTAAATCTACAGCATCAATAGAAACTTTTAAGGACATTGGGTCCAATGGTCTTAGCGGACAGATCTCTGGACACTGAGAAGAGGGCACTTAACTCTGGATTTCAACCAGATAAAGAAGACCACAAAAACTATCCCTGAAACTGTCCTAAGGCAATTGTATGAAAGACGGCGATTCCACCAGCCTTTAAAGGAGGGGTGAGACGGGGACATGGGTTGGGATGAGGGTGGTGTGTGGTGGGGTGGGGTGGGTTGAGTGTGTGTAGGAGGTGTGGGGTGTGCACAATGACTGATTGTGAAGGTGTGCTGATAGGACTGAGAGCTTTGTGCCTGTCAGCGCCAATTTAAAGCCCTCCTGATGAGCCTCTGCCTGTTGGTGACGTCAGCAGTGGTAGTGGCTGAACGCGGCGTCCTCTGCTATCGGAGGCCGCGGGGCGTGGGGGGATCAATATGGAGTTCCTCACAGATAACGCTGATATGATGAGACGCCGGATTAAAACATAACCAGGACTCCAGCTGCCTTTGTCCCCGGCTTGATTATCTCAATTAGAGGCTGTCGCTTCATTGGCGCCGCGCCCCACCGGGAACCGGTTCTGACAGGGGAAGTGTTAGGGGAGCGCGCGGTTGACGGGGTGACAGTGAATAGTTTTAGGTTGTTCAGATGACAAGAGTGACAGGCAGGGATAGGTGGGTGATGGTGAATAGTTTTAGGTTGTTCACAGGGTGACAGGCAGGGATAGGGTGATGGTGAAAAGTTTAGGTTGTTCAGACGCAGAGTGACAGGCAGGGATAGGTGGGTGACTGTGAATAGTTTTAGGTTGTTCAGATGACAGGGCGACAGGCAGGGATATGTGGATGACGGTGAATAGTTTTAGGTTATTCAGATGACAAGAGTGACAGGCAGGGATAGGTGGATGACAGTGAATAGTTTTAGGTTGTTCAGATGACAGGGCGACAGGCAGGGATAAGTTGGTGATGGTGAATAGTTTTAGGTTGTTCAGAGGACAGGGGGACAGGCAGGGATAGGTGGATGACGGTGAAGAATTTTAGGTTGTTCAGTTGACAGGTACGATAGGTATGTGAAAGCGAAAAAAGGTGTAGATTACTTGCATAAAATATCCTACAAGAGCAACAAGAGCACAACCGTACATATGGGTCATTGTACCCAGAAATGTACAATTGCAGATTTTCGGGGTTTCTATGGTTCTATGTGGTACTGTATTGCTCCAATGCATCCGATATTAAAGTAAATGGTATCAGTGGATAGAAAACACCACAAGCTTTAAGAATATCATTAGTTTGATCTGTTTCTGATAACTACTAATGATACTATTAGGCATTGAACGTCAAAAAATGGTAAAAATATGTGATTTTCTATAATCATCAGAATTAAAATTAGTAGTATTTAAGATTCTGATGAAAGTTGTTGGATATATTGAATAGTGATCAAAGCTATGACAGTCCTGAGGTATCCATAAAGATATTGGATATTTTAGACAAATATGTTATTTCCCATTGCATAAGAGATATGGCATAGTATTAAAAACAAACGTCCGTGACCTTACTTCAATAGGCTATAATAGGGTGTAAGAAAAGGATGAACATGAAATGTATGGTACCTACATGACGACATAGGGTGAATAGAGAATGCATTAAAAATGTTTTGTCCTTGCCTTACATGCCAATATGTGAGGGTCCATTAATTGATTTTATACTGAGATTGATCACGAACGTTTGCATGACTATTTATCAAGTAGATTCTTAAATACAATAGTATTGTAAACAAGCAGTATGTTGCAAGTATATTAGGATATGTACTAAAAGAAAATCACAACAAATGTTTTTTGTCTTTGAATATTTTGATGTCACATGACATAATAGTTATTTATGCAAACGTTCGTGATCAAAACAAACATCCGTGATCACAACTAAGAACCCTAAAAATACAGAGTAATAGTGTGCTTTATTTCATTTTCTCTGTAATTAGTACTTCAAGATTACTATTAGATCTTCCAAAAATAAGTATGACAGATAAATTATGTTATTCCATTACTGTAAAATTTTGGTCACGAACGTTTGTATCAATTTGTATTATTGGCATAGATAATTTATTAAGATCATTACCATTGATACAATAGCCAACAAGTAATTATGATACACTACTTTTTACAATATGAATAATTTCTTTTGATTATATTTACTCTTATCTTGCGTGCATGTTGATTTTCATTTTGATCACGAACGTTTTTTCAGCTCATTGGCTAAAAAATATAATTTCAGAATTGTAAACAGTTCTGATTTCATTCCAAAAAGATGCACATTTAATAGATCTTTTATCTTATACAAATTTCTACCAAGAAAGAAAATCTTATTTTAAAAAAGTATTTTATTATGGTCACGAATGTTTGTTTTGCATGCTCACATGTAGTTCTTGGTTAGAGGGGCCACTCTCAAATAGAAAATGTAATGTATTGTTATTCACAAGTATTAGCTTAATGTGAAAAAAATAACTTGGAAAATGAATATTGTGATAAACAATAATCATAGACATATTAAAGCAATGGAGCAAACGTTCGTGACCAAAACAAACATTCGTGACCAAAATAAAACCTGTTATAAAGAATCCATTTTCAAACATTTGGCAATTTAAACTATTTATTCATTGTGGATACATCTTTGAATTGTTGTACACGAAGATACAAGAGAAAATACTTTAAAATATACTTTATGTTACACATTTATGATTTATAACCAACGTTCGTGACTAAAACAAACAAACGTTCGTGACAAAAACAAACACTTTGTTATTCTTCAGTTGTTCTAAACAAAATTATCTGATGGTACCAAATGATATTGGAATAAATCAGGGACATGTAGGGTTATCTCATAATTCATAAATGTGTGTGGTTTTGACTATTTTGGTGAAAAGGGACAAACTGAAAAGAGATTTCACATATAAATTGACCTTAATTAATTTTTAGAAAATCACTGAATAAAAAGTGTTGGGTCCTGCAATTTGACATTTCACATGGTTATAGGAAAACATATGAATGATATTAACATAAAAGATAATGGTGGTAGGTTGATTGATAATAGTAAATATGACTCATGTTTCATTTTGGTCACGAACGTTTGTTTATCAATTAAAATATTTTCAGAGATTTGCAAAAACTGAAAACCTTAAGAGAATCCTGGTATAATTAGTTTTTTTATGTACAAAAATACATATTCTTGTGGAAAAAGAAGATGTCTCTCATAAATGTACGAATTTTGGAAATCATGCATCTCAGACCCAATTGTACATTTTCTGGTACAATGACCCATATAAACCAAACTACAAGTCAACACTATTTTATAAATAGAGTGACTGACTGGCCCAATGCACCAAACACAACAGGTTTCCATTTCTGTGTCATTTTATTAGGGCTCAAACTTCCCCAACTCTAGCCACAGATGCCCCGACGTCAACACTAATGCAGTCCATTTCTATGCATTGTCTGTCAGGGAGGGTTTAATAGGACAGAGGACGTGGGGAAAGTCTACCCTGCTCCTGCGGCGGGGCCCATTATAGCCACCACGCGGCCAATATTGTGTAGGCCCTCACACAGAGATGAGAAATTTTCTGCTCCACTAGGTCCATTCCTAGAAGTTTCCAGACCCATTTCTAGGCAGTTCCCGGACCCATTGGAGTGGCCGACCTTTGCATCAAGTCATCAGGTTGTTCTAATTTACACTTCCGTGGGGTACGCGACTGACTGTTTGGGGTAGTGGCTAGGGGCTGGAGACTAGTTGCTTTGGGGCTCGTGGCTATAGGGAAGTGTGGGTCTTTGGAGGGCGATTATCAGGCCAAAGCACTTGGTGAGACATAACATTGGGGTCTTTTAGGGTTTGGTGTTGGGGACAGGAGGAAATAAGAGCTTAAAGGTTTTATATGCTGTTTCTTGCTGACGGCAATACGTACAGCTGCTGAAACTGTTGAGGATTGGAGCATCAGAAATTTGAGTTTTGGGGACATAGAAATTGTCATTATGAGGCCAAAGACTTAGTAGGAATAGTAATACTGGCGATTTAAAGGGGTCAGGGTACTACATACAGCGTCGACTTGCGATTAAGATGTGTGCTTGGGATATTATTTAAGGAATTCAGGCTTAGAGTTGAAGGTTTAGTGATAGTTCCTAGAAGATTCAGGTCTGGGTTGTACAAGTGAAGTTATAGTTGGGGACATGAATCTTTAAGCAGGGTAACAAAGGAATGCAGCTCACGGGCAAGAGGCCTTGTGCTAAGCCTTGGGGATATAGGAGAGAAAACCAGGGCTACAATCAGCAGCCACAGACTACAAACCCAGCACATGTTAACAGCCTCTCGCAGATCTCCCCTGCACCAACCCACTCCCCGACAGCCCCTTAGCTCCGCCCATCGCCCTCCCATCGCCCGATGCACAGCGAAATGGGAACCGGTGAATAGGACACTAATGACTTTTTTAGCCAACACTTGTTCGCTGCCTCCGCAAAACTGACAATTTTCACATGGCGCGCAGCTTCCAATGACAGTCGCGGGGCGTGGTCAGGGGATTCCTTGAACAATGCCGACCGGACGACACCGTTCACTGTCGGTCACCAATAACCTGTCCACTTGACACTGATTACCTTCCTGGAAATAAAAACCACTGAAGAAAAATCCCCTTCTTACCAAAATTTTTTTTTGATGAAAGCCACAACAAAAATCCCCACCACTTTCCTACATTTTTTCTGCATCTGATAGAAGGCACCAGCCTGGATGTTACTGTTAGTGGGATGACTGAATGCCAGGTTAGATATGGAGATTTAACTCAACAGTTTTACTGGCAAGTTGCAAGCTAACCAATCTCACTGAAAAACTTACAAGTAGTCAGAAAGAGATTGGACAATCTTGGTTTTCTTGCCCTTATATGTAAAGATAATGATAATATTGATATAGGGACAAAAAGGCTGCTTTCCTTGATTGGCAAATGGACTTCATACAATTGAGTTCAGTTTTATTTGGCTAGTGACATATAGATACTGTTCCTTAAAACATCTTAAAACTGAAGATTATCTAGTCTTTAAACCTATAATACATAAATGGAGAAGAGGCTATAACAGACTGCTTAAGACTCAAGAATATCCTGTCTCAATTGTTCATCTTTTCTAAATTAAGAGACCAGACTGATAATTCTAAAGAAACACAAAACTCCAGTCTTAACTCCTGGCCACATATCAAGACTATCACAGGTCCAACTCAACACAACCGTTGAGTTGAGTTGAGTCTCTACATGTGACGGGGCCTTGACGCTATCATTTGCAGTTTGCCCTGCACCAGTCAATAACTGATAACACCCGCTCACCCACTGTCACGGGGGTCTAGGCACGTCTATAGTGTGTGCAGCATTTCTACAGGACCACCGTCAGATTGCCTGGTAACCATGGCAACACAAGCAGGATGATTTCACATAAAACTTGTTGGCCGGGAAATAAATTTGAGCCCAATGGCCGACCGCGGACCCATTGAGCGGGGGTGCGGGGTGGGAGCGGGGGGTAGTGCTGGGGTAAGGGGCGGGGGAGGGGAGGGGGGTCGGGGCCGTCCACTGAGACCCAATCACCTGGCCCTATACCACAGCAGGCCAACAGGGCACTGCCACCACGGTCAGCCCTACCAGATAACACCGTATTAGGCCGCTGGGTCTGGGCGCTATAAGCAATGCTGTGTTACCATGCTTCATTCAACCATGCTAGATAATTATCACAAGGTATACACCTGGCCATTATACAAGATTTCATGACCAAGAAACATTCGACAAATCTGCTAGGTTTATAATAGCCTATTCGAATTAAACCCCTTACAGTGTAGCCTCAAAATGTGCACATAATGGCAGTTCCATATAGGGAAGATGCGCATTCTAGGGCTATAGTCTGAAGAGGTATTAGATGTATTTGGACGGGATGACTAAGCCTGGCACCTGAAGATACTGTTACACATGACTGGCATCAAATCACAATTTTTTTTTAGGCATTATGAATAGGTCGCTTATTATAGGAAAGTGGGGAATCTAGAGTTTCAGTTTCTTTAATCCCTTCCAGACTGGAGAAATAATGCGCATTCTGTCTGGTTCAAACTGTCAACATACGGCCCAGTCTGGGAAAGGTATTAGAGTGATCTATTACACTTAAAGATATACAAACAGTACATGCATTAAATGCAATGCATTGCACCATGTGGCATAACAACGCCATTGTGGTATGCCATATGGTGGGGTATACAGTGTCTGTATGCCACAGTAGGCAGAGATCCATGGTATGCGTTATTCAGCCATGGCATATTTCCCTCGGGGCATACGAAAAGCAATATCCCCTCTCTGCGGAGCGTGACCGGTTCTGATAATATGCAGCCCTAAATGGGGTGAAATAAATCAAGAACACACAATTGGAAACCAATTGGTGAGCCAATACCTTCACAATAGTGTCATAGACTCTCATGTTTAGCTACGCACACTAGGCCTTGCTTGCTATAAAATGCGCCATTCTTTGAAATTATTGAATCTCACATTAAGCCTCCCCGACCATCACCTATAGAGCAATACGAAAGTGCTAATTCATTCCATACCAAACCATTCCCCATAGAAAAAAATATCAATGTACTGTAGCATATATCGCGCATTTGCATATTTTTCTACTCAAATAATACCATTGAATGTGACGCACTAAAAACCTCGAACACTGCAGTCACTTCCGTGCTATAGGATTATCCTAGCCATTTCCCAATTTAGACGGCGGTCCATGATAGCGGAACTGTGTAATCAAATGTCTGGCAGTCTAGATTGCGAACTGGGCCGGAGAGGGGCTCAGGGGAGGGGCGATTAGACTCCAGCTGATCACGGCAGACTACCATCAGCACATACATGTATGCAGCAGAGTAGCACGCTACCCATATATAGGGAGTTTGTAGGCTGGTGCATGTTTTCAAAATCCCCCATTTCTAACCCCTTTGGCCAAAGTTTGCCTCACACCTCTCAACAGGTACGGCATGTGTAGACTGAAGGAAGATATGGGAGGCAACTAGTCTAGGGTTCCCATCTCTCCGTTGTGGTAGTTAACCCATTCAGGCATTGTCCAACTAGATGGCCAAACCCCCTAAACAAAAGTCTCACCTGATTATACAGGTCAGACACCCTGCACATAGTCTACTTAGGGGTCCTTCATAGGGGAAAGGGGGGGGGGGGGGGGTAAATTCTAGCTACTTGTAAGTTCATTATTATTTTATCTTTTAGAACAAAAAAAAATCCAAAAGGAATATGTGGTTTATTAATGTAGCTGTTGAGATAAAATAAGAGAACTGTCTGTTTAGACAAAGCTGTCCTTTAGCAAAGAAATGAAGCTATAAAGTGGGTTTTGGGTAGGGTATCAGTGGAGGGAGGGAGGGGGGTCTAGCTTGTCCACCCACTGGCCTGAACCAGGAGACAATGGCGGCCCCCGTGGTACAACTCACTACAGGCCTATAGTGCAGTGTTTACCCTGTACCTCCCCTGCCCACCACTCAATCAGTCACACCGAGCAGTATGTAGACACACAGGGCAGAAGTCTGGATGTTTGCATTCTGACTCCACCTTGTACATATATGGGTCTGAAACAATATCAGCCCAGACGAAGGTACAAAGCACCCAACTCATTATTGTGGGGAGATGGGAGGGTGCCTATATTCTATATCAGGCGACAGCGACATATGGAGATAAACTACTATAGGAAAACATACAGAGGTTGACAGTACAACCCTGAATACGAGGTGGGTGTCGAAAAATTACTGCCCGAGGCCGTTAGGCTGAGGGCAGTAATTTTTCTGACATCCCACCGAGTATTCAGAGTTGTACTGTCAACCGAGGTAAGTTTTCCTTATATTATATACCATATTTTGTAAGTTATAAGCAAAAGAGAAAGGAAATTACCAGTGGAGCAAAGAGGGCAGTATTCCAATGTATTGATTATGCACACACTTTGACTGGTGTCAAGCAGTTTTCCCTAATATTCTTTATTTTCTCTTAAATTAGGATTCTATCACTATCTCCATTTAACTAGACTGCATTATTTACCTGAAATTAAAAAAATAATTATGCAAATCCATTCAGAACTCACAAAATAAGGAGAACAACATTTTACACAGTAAAGCAAGGTGGGCAGTATACACGAATACTGCCCACTGTGCCAATACACCAAAAATATTGAATGGCAGTGTCCAGTTAGTATTCATCATGTATTTTGGCATTGGTATATAATATTTTCTAATACCAATACTTTCTGTTCAGGAAAAATAGAGATAAAATAGTTTGCTTTGTGTAAAGGTTTTAAAATTTTTAACCAGCTGTCCCTCCCCCATCAATTTTATCCAGGTGTTTCATCATAATAATTGGCACTACTTCTCTAAAATAGCTACGTGTCATCTATCTTATCCTGCACCCTGCTATTCATTGGATACTGTTAATCAATTCATCGTTAATTAATTCATATAACCTAAGAACCAATAAATAGAGTTAATCAATTAACAGGTGGTGCTGCTGGGTTGCTGAGTGATTCGGGCGAGCAGGTCCCTCTCGGTATTGGTAGTCTGATCTCACTGTTGCCGTGTTCCTGCCTTGAGTTGCTCAGAGCAGATCCCGACTTTTTGTTGGCTCGGCGCCTGCTGCCGCAAACAACTGGAGGAAAGCCGATATCCGAGGTTAAAGCCCGGGGAAAATGGGTAAGGCGCCGGGGCGGGTTGGGGTGGGGTAGGGGAAGAGGGAGTGGGTTTGGGGTGGGTGAATTTTAATTCGGTTACACCTCGGAATGGGATGCCGGAACAAAAGACGGTTGTTAGTTCTCTGATCAGTATGTCAGAAATAATTAGATTGGTTTATAATGATTTCACAACTTGGCGCATACAAGTGTTTCAGACATACTGATTTACTACTGCTCAACCACTGTTTTCTTACTAATTTACCTCTAAAATGGTACAGCAGGCTAGCACTAATTCTGCACCCATAACATATTGCATTCCAACTGCGTTTTGTTTCGAGATGTAAGGGGCCTTCAATTGTACGCGTTGGATTTGTACAGAAATGTACGCATATTTTTTAAAAGTCCACCCCCATGGTTTGTAGGCACTGAATGGAAAGTCCCTAATCAGCAAAGTTCCCGTGTACGTGCTCATTTGGGATACGGTATCAAGGTTAACCTATAATACCACTGGGACTAGAATCCGTTCCCTTTCTAAAACTGGAGTTCGAACAAACTACGTTAGACAAATGTTATTAGCAAAGCTACCATTTGCACTTCAAAAAATGCAAACATCACATTCAATTTCACAGCCAGTTGAGCACATGACGGCCAGACTTCAGGTATTTTATGTGAGTTGTTCGTCAGAAGGGGTAACGCTACACCATCCCAGTCGTGGGGAAAGGTCAGTCTAAAAGGGGATCATACTGGTTAGTCCAACTGCTTAAGCCCCATACCCACTAGTATGATTGTGAACAGACCGAGCGTTCTTTGCACCCAGTGACTGGGAGATAGCCGACTCAAATATTTGACAGCCGATTGTGTGTGGGCATACCTAACTGATTGAGAATCGGTCGACTCTGCATGAGCACCAATCCATATCAAACATGTTTGACATACGACGACTGTCAGTTGGCCGACTTGGCATAGAAAATAGTACGTTGGCCAACTCAGTTGCCACAGTTGTGGATTATAGCCTTGGCACTCCCACACTCCCGTTTGATAGTCAGAAACCAGGCGACAAATTGTCTGACTTGAAGAGCTAGCCTCAGTGAAGACACTTTAAAACATTACAAATAATATTGATTCCTCGTAGTTGTAGCTATTTCTAGACTATTATTACCATAAAACATCTAATATAAGCCGCGAACTAAATAAGGGTTGAAGACAGAAATGAGAACTAGATCACACCTCAGCTTTTGGGGTGCGGCCACGATTAGGGTTTTCCACACCCTTTGACAAAATGTACTTCTGAAGAAATAGGCAAATGGAAACCTTAAAATACGGGAATGGCTTAAAATAAGGTGTAGCTTAAATGAAGGATTTTACTGTGCTTGTGTGAAGGGCCTCTGCCAGCTGCAGCAGCCCGCCACCATCTGCTGCCATCTGCTGGCAGATCAAGCAGCTGGCCAACAGGATTTGGTAAATGGATTGGCGCGTGTGACTGTTCATAAGGCGGCCAGCTTCTGGTGACCAGCGACAAAGAGGACGGCCACAAAACCCGATCAGCAGCACGCGCTCATCGCCTGTCAGCTCGCGCGCTTCGCTCAGCCTGCAACGCGCTGCTTATCCATCATTTAAGCCCCGGCTCCACTGACCAACTGAACTCAACCCGATTGTTGTTGTAGCTCCTGACGCTGCCAGAGCCTATGCCTGTCGCGTCTTAGCAAAGAAACTCTATCTGACTACAGTCGAATACTCCAATGTCTTGTCTATAACATAATATTCATATAGACTGGTCATAGATACATACCCCAAAGACCCAGCAATCCAGTCGTACATCATCTCAAGATGTACAGCCCAACTGATCGGTCATATGAAGTAGTTATGGCTCCAGCTGTAATCCTGGCAACACTGTAAGACTGAGGCCAAGTAAACTCAACTCTGTCAGCCATTGGAGCCGGGGCTTTACTCATCCTTGTCCTTAACAGTGTGGAAAAAATGCAGAAGATCCTTCATCAAAAAGCCAAAGGTCTTGCATTTTGGGAATCTGGATTCCCAAGACTTGGCGAGACAAAATTTCATGTGTTTTCTTTGTATATTGGTAAATTTCCGAAATTCCCTGTATTTTCCCTGCCATGGACTTTCCTTTTGCCGTATTCCCCGATTTTCCTGAGCAGTGCCTATCCTGACAAATACCTTTATGGTGGATTTTTTGTTGGAGGGGTTCCTGTGCTCCCTCAACTGTTGGAGGCCAAGGGTTGTCATTACTCCTCTAAATGGAACCCTATGGGAGCCTTGATAGGTTTCAGTCTCTCTGCCTCTATGTACACCCACCTATTCCCTATGGTAAACGGTGAAACCCATCGCCTGGGTCCAGTAGTATATAATGAGGATATGTCACATCATCTGCACATCGTCTGTACACATTGCTATACCCCTTATTGGCTCAATATCCAACCTATATACCTATACTATACCCCATTTACTCCCTGACCCGCCCCAAGGCCCTCACCACAATTGGCTCTAAGACCGGCACCCTCCGCCTAGCCGAGACAACCACTTTGCAGAATGGGATGTAGGCCCTGCGCACTCAGCACATAAAGTTAATTTTCTGTCTTTTAAAGACTGAAGAGGAAATGCTCTTTGGGTTGGTCCCCGGGTGTCCCCCACGGGCAAACAGTGTGGCCCCTCCCCGCTGGGGGGCGCCCCCAATACCCCGGGGGAAATAGATTATAAGAAGCAATTGCGTGCTGTCCTAATCCGACCACTGCCATCTAGTGGCTGGGGGCAGAATCAATCTCCTAAGGATCGGAAGAGGAAATCCTGACCCGATAGGACCAACGGGCCCAAAAACTCATCAGCACAGGCAAATATCAACAAGCCTTGATTGCTCCCAACCAGGCCTGAAATGGTCCGACTGGCTGCGACTAATATTGGCGGAGCGGTCTGGTGGGGCCACCTCCCTGATGGAAATACAGAGCAGCGCGCACAATAAGTCAACGTAATGGTCGCCTGTCTAGTATTTTCATCATCACTCGCTGCCTCTGCCTCCTGTATCACACCACCAATATTGTTACATCGTGCTAACTTCACATTGTCCCGGGTTTTGAGCGCCATGGTCTTTTCTAGGGTCTAGATGCAACAATCTGATATGGGTCTTGCTATGAAAGTGAAGGGGAGGAATGGGAGCAGAGGGTAGGGTAGAAGCAATAAAGGCTTCGTGATATCAACCGCAATATGAAGGCAAATTTAGGGTACTTTTTGTCAAATTATGGAATTGAATTTTGAGAAAACACACATTTTGGAGTCATATGAAATCTTAATATCTTGCCCAATCCTAAATTCGAGATGGGATAGAACACGATACAATATTGGGCTCATATAAAGGTCATTTCACTCCGATTTCCATACTGTTCATATTCACAATGGATTCCCTTGGTGGAAAGGGAAATCATCTCGAATCTCGGATTCTAAATCACCCTGAATGATTCCCACATGCAATCGACTCCCACATCTTTCATGATGAACCGCTCGCAGCCGGCCAAAAAGTGGACTAACTGATTGTGACCGTGCATCAGTCCTATGAAGATGGACTGAGATGGCGTATTTAGAAACCGTGTACCTTGAACTGCATTAGGAGAAAGAAACCGGCTGAGAGACTGAGAAAGAAAATATCAATTTGGCACGCAACAGAAATATGATGAGCATTGTTCAGGCACCGATGCATCACTCTAATCACACGTTGTTTCAGCTTCCACGTTTGGAAAGTTTTAATGAGATTCAATGCAGTGGGATAAGATATTAACCATCCACTTTATCAGGGTAAAATGCCTAAATATTTATAATATTTTAAACCTATTTCTGAATAAACGGCAATTGATATCCATACTGTGGCACACGCTTGGACTTTTATAGTTACCAAATGATACGGAATTGGTTAATAAAACTCTTTAACCTTCATTTACTCAACTCTTCGTGTTGGTTTGGATAGTTATTTCAATCTTAAAGAATACCGTATACAGTAAACGTAGTTTTCCCATCCATGCTACCCATTTTATCAAATAATTGATAGATACTTTCCATAACTAGCTTTCGACGTCGTGTCTAATCTTCCGATGATGGTCCTATAATTGGACAAGCATGTAAAAAGATCCTCCCAGTAAAGGGACATGACTTTTCACGATGTAGTTGGAAATAGACTTTGCCCTTCAACTACCTCGGAAGGGTTAAGGTAAGCAGCCATCATCCACCCTCTGCTTGGAGAGCGCTTATCACGAAGAACTATGAATCACGTGACCTTGCTAGCTAGGATCTGTCTTTTTCAGGTGTTTTTTCAGTCAAAGTTTTCTCTGTACGTCTAGACAAATATGAAATACACTTGGGCTGTGGTCACATACAGATTCAGTTCAACTCAACAATTTTGAGGGAAGAACAGCACTTCCCCGCGCACTGTGCTCCAACAAGTTGTCCGATTACCACTGAACTTATCTAAGGTGACAATCTGACGACCTCACAAAGGTTCAAATCAAGCCATGACGTTATAGGAATTGAATACTTATTCAACAGAAGCGAGCGATATCCTTCTTTCGGAAAATTTATGATTTTTGAAAAAATAATGTCCAATTTAATTATTAAAAATTAAGGATATCGAAAATCCCGTCAATAGAACACTATATACGTACCCTATAAAGAATTATCAACTGCTCTTGCATAGTTAATTGTTGCTTGCTGTAAATCTAGTAGCAGCCAATAACCAGATCACCAGTATGGTATCGGGCACTGATATATAACCGTAGGGGTAAAGGGACGACTTCTACCAGGTGATTATCCCAGTGATTTACGACCCGCTGCATGCTAAAGTCAGAAATCTCATGACTAATCTACAGCCTATAGCCTCTCCCAAATCCCATTTTCTTGGCCGTAATGCCGATATGGAACGGTTGTTGGAGTACGGAAAATAAATTTGATTGTGCACGCCAGCTAATCACTTCAGAAAAATGTCTAATCACATGGCGCCTGCAGCCTCCCGGAAGGAGGGTGGAGGAAGGTCGATATCAACTATCGATTAAATGTACCACAGAATAACTACATGCACATAATGGCTAAGCCAAAGGTTCAGTATGTTTTGCTGTATTTTGAATATGTTGAGCCTTATGATTAGATTTAAAGAGGATCTAAATTTTCAGTTTTAGGATTGAATGATATCAAAATTGGGAAGTAGAACCAACTGAAACTGTTATTATGTTTGAAAAAGAGAAAATGTTTTGAATAAATTACCTGGGAGGTGCAATGATATTGGAATATTGTCAGAATTATTAGATAAATGTGTGCACTTATTTGCTAGCTTTACACTTGTCTGTGGGCGTCATCTCTAGGTAATATCAGTTTCCCAGACAAAGACAAGGAGTATTTACAATGTTTCCTCAGGCGCAGCTAGAAGACGGAATCAATATTCTGCGATGACGTAAACGTAAATCTATTTCATTGCACTCAATTCTGTTTACTTAAAGTAGGCTAGTGGTATGGGATTGGCCCTGCATCAATTATCCTTCAAATTAGAGCTGAACGTAAATCTCCTAATCTTCAAATGCGGCCATCCCAGTTCCTCTTCCATCCATATCTAATTTACCGCTGTTTCCAAAGGTTATTGTACGTTACGTAATTACTAATATTAAATTTATGACGCAGTTTTCTAGCTGTAATCAAGAAAATACAAAAATTATAAGTTTATCGATTAACGTTTCGCTGCTAGACATCCCTATTCTAATAGCAGTGTCTGGCCTGGTTGCGCTTAAGGATGGTCATTTTCTTAATGGCCGACGACCAAAAAACGCTTTGGTAGATCAGTTACACTGTTTCGTGAGAAAATGCTCTATACATACTGCTAAATTGCTGCATGACATTTTTGTACCAGCACAACGAAAGCATATTTCATCACACGTTGTACATCACATCAATATTCATCAACTTCATGTTCTTCCAGTTGCAATTGTTTTCAATACAAAGATGATTCAGTGAATTTGTTGTTCATGGCGATCCTTATAGGGGTAACCATCATAGAAGTTGCTCGTTAGTTATTACCATTCTGCTGGGGAAATTTTACACGTGTACACACAAAATGAATATACTGGAGTATGACTGTACATGCTGAACTGCCTTTCAGTTGCTGGCGTTGAAAGAAAGCCTGTAACACCTTCCCAAGGGATCCTACATAATGTGGTTAGGGGAGAATATTGGTAAAATAATAGGCCTGCAAGTAATAAAATCATCATTAAGAATATGAGACGTGCCTCCGTGCCACTGTCTCCCAGCTAAAGCCAATAAAACTTGCAGACACTGTGCCATTATTGTGTAGGCTAATCGAGTTAAGTTTTAAATTATTGGATGGCAGAGTGAAAGATAATAAAATAGACGGTGGCAGCTGCTCGCCCAAACCGATACCTGTTTCAATCAACCGAGCTGCTCCTTCACTGCGGCAAGACGCCATTTTCTGCTGAGATTTGTAAAATTTTAAAATTGAATAATTTATTCAGAACCTCGGTAAGTTATGTTTTCTCTGGAAACCGATGAAGGCCAGCAAAGTATGCGAATACAAAACACTCTGAATGAAAATACAAATTTCATTTGAAATCTAACGAGCCTCAGCCTTTATTCCAACCCATTTCCTTAAACAAGAAAAATCAGTGGAAAAATCACCTGCCTCTGGGTTAGAAACGCCGCCTATTCGATCCCCCCACCAACCTTTTTGTGTATTTAAGATATTTACTAAGAAGCCCCCATAGGTCTGTATGATCGTAAAATAAACTATAGCCTTCCGCAGGTAAACATGAAGGGAATTTAATCCTGCATTTCTACAAGTGTTCCCTGAACAGGTCGGAACCTAAACCAAAGACGTGCAAAAGAAAATCCAACGCCTTGTCCATTACGCCACTTCGTCCCCTCCCCGACCACCGCCAAGATGAGCCCTGATTGCCCTGTGCCTAACACAACCCCTGGTCCTTAATGCCGCCTGCTCCCCACCGCTCATTAATAGGTGCAAAGGGCAAAAAAGGGAATCCACAGAAGCAGTATACAGAAAACCCCCCGCCCCTTTTTTGGTAGACCTCACTTGAAGGTTGCAGCAGCAGCCGCGCATTGCATTGTGGGAGCACCACCTCTATCCCACCGCGGCCACCACTTTTGCCACCACCACTTCCACCACCCACCACCAGCACCTAGTACACAATGCCTTTTTGCCGGGCTGCCAGCTACTAATAGAATACAATGTCATCACCGCCAACAGGCAGCAGCAAGCCAGGGCCGACCAATTTCAGCGGGTGAGGCGGAATGGTCGGTCGGGGGATTCCGTCTTTGTCGCCGCCACCCAGTATTACATTTTCCACTTGGCGGGGTTCTATCTTGGCGTATTGATAAGTGTGTGTGGCGAGAGATAACCCTGATAGGCCGGATCGGAGGGGTTGTGGAGGGGTGGGGGTGGGGGAGGGTTAGGGGCACAATGGCCTCCAAGGAAACGACCTTCAGATTAGAGGTCAAGGGCGGCAGGGTCGGGTCATCGTCGTATCAATAAGAACAATTCCATGCTAACTTACATCTTTTGGCGACAGAATCTCAAACTATGGGTCAGGGTGATAAGGTTCTAGTTTACGACAGATATTATGTCTATTAAATTTGACCTCAACATGTCTCTTATATAATTCACTCAACCACGCATAGCCAGTTTCCTAAATTTTACCTGCAGGTTAGCCTAAAACAGGATGCATGATGGGTAATATTATGTCGACAAATCTCAAGGCTTTTAGCATATGAATTTTCATGAATTGTATCATTATTTGAAGATTAACATTGTGAAAAACTAGCCATCATTACTTTCTAAATAAGTACCCATATCCATGAATATTCCTATTTTGAAAATTCATTCATTGTAGATGGATATAATATTATGACAATTATTTTCTATAGTTTTTTCCAGGGATTTATCGACAAAATCAGTCCAAATGAGTCTACAGGCCCTTAGAATACTGAAAATCAAGTATCCGTGGCAGGGAGAATTAGAAACGGTTTCTAGGCGTAGTGATATGAATTGAGGCAATGAAACAGATCCGAACATTTGGCAACTCGTCTCCCGCTATCCTCCATTCTGTCGCAGTCACCTCAGAGTCAGATGAACGCTAATTGATAGGCACACAAAGCATGCTAACTAAGTTACCCGGTGAATGGGAAATCTGTAGACTGGGTGACGAGGACGGCGGTGATAGAGAGAGGGGTATGATCAGCTTATAGACTGGGCCCCCTCCCTTTACACCCCCCTTTTTTAACGTGTAACAATGTTCCTGACGTTCACACCTCTCCTCGGCCCCCTCTCCAACTCGGGACACGCACACGGACGCACGTCGTCTCTGTCAAATAGTGCACGAGGCAGAAAGATTTAATAACTCCCGGGACAATGGCGCAGACGCCTCTCCAGTTAACTCCCCGTTCTCCCCGCCTACTTTTTGTGTGGCTTGGAGAACCAGGAAGAGAGCTGTAAGAATGAGGCCCTAGATGGTGAGGGTTTGTCCGGCTATTGCTGGATTTGACAAATGGGACTTATTGTACGTGGCTTCATTGGCACTTGACTGGGTGGGTAAGATTATATCTAGATTATTAAGACTTTTTTTGATTAAGGTCCACTCAGAAATATTTCAGCTATATTGAGACCAACTCAGGGTTTTGCGTTGTACAAAGCGCTGATGACGGAATAATATATGGGGGTGAGAACGACAAGGAAAGATGCATGGACACTTCGGAGATTTGAACTTGGGCATGCCACAAGGCCACAACGAAGTCTACATGCTATCCATTGGACAACCCCTCCCCTTACATTATTTCCAGTGCGCTCTCATATCCCTATCCTGAACATTTATGATGATGTCCATTTTGTTTTAAGTCCTGTCTTTGGTTCACATTACAATCATAATGAAATACTTTTATTACGTGCGTTGAACGACTCTTAGCACTTGGGTGAAGCCAATCAAGACCTACGTCATCAAGACTTCAGTGCATCACTCTACTTGAAAACATAATCAGAATACTTGTAGGTTGTATGCAATCATGTTATACATGAACACTTGTAATTACCGGACTTTTAGTGACGCCGCCGAGTATGTTTTATTGAAACCAGCAAAGTAAGTGCGATTAGTATCTGATCTAGATTTCAGATACCTAGATTCTTCACAGTGAACTTGTTCCGGACTGCTGTACAAACACGTTATCTCATACGATTTTTTTTTAAAAATTTTGTTATCATTATGATATATTTGAAGCTATATACGATGACGATTGTTGGAGTTTAACATCCTCTCAGCATTTTTTCAGCTACATCAGAACCACTCACGTTTGTGTACTATACCACTTACCTGTTGGCTGACCAAATCTAGGGGGTTGGAAACGACGACAAAGCAAGGTGGGGTAGCAGGCAAGGCCCAGGCTCAAACCTAGCTGTAGGGTACCAAAGACTGCATTATTATCCATTTTTAGAAAAGCCTCACAACCTTGCCGTATGTAACGTCTAGAGCCCCAACAATGAGGCGCTCATTGGGTGCGGGTGGTTTGCGGGGAGTAGTGAGGGGGTACGGTGAGCTGCTCGCCCGCTGTCAAGTGTCATTACCGCCCCCAGCGCCACCTGAGAGCGCCTCCCGACGCGCCCCGCCAGCTGCCCGGCGTGCTACAAGCAATCAGCGACACGCCTGCCGACACCAGCGACGACCAGACGTCCGTCAGTCCCCGCCGTCACGTCAGTCTGGGGGGTGGGGTGGGGTGTTTATACTGACTTACTTTAGTGTTTATTTGTCTACTGGGGTTATTTTGGGGGGTTGGGGTGGGTTTTGGTATCGGTAGCATGGGTGAGCTGTCAGTGGAATGATTCAAGAAGGAGACGTGTTTTATTCTTTGTGACACAAGTCTCAGTCGTTGATATAGTTGGGGTCATTCAAATGCTAGGCACTGATTTTATGTCAAAGAATAATCCCTGACAAATGGAACAGGTAAAATTTAAGAAACTCAATCCCTATTCAACTGGCCTGAATTCAGAAAGAAGTACCATAGTGCGACTATAAATAAACTTTATCAACGGTATCTTCTTTGAGAACTTATCTCCTAAATATCGTTGTGATAAATCTTTTTTTTCTTGCACATGCATGTTTATGTGCTGTAACACAAAGCAAACAACAAAACTTGTCTCCATCTTTTCCCTACAATACAAAACGACTGCCTCATCCTGCCGCTTCATTGCCGGTCGATTGACAGCATGTCGTGCCCTCAACTCTGAGAACCCAAGCCACACCATTTAAAAGGGACACAAAAACGGTCAGCCCTGGCTATTAAACGGCCCCCACATCTGTCAAAAGTTGACGGCGGGGAGTGGAGGGGATCCCGTCAACACGAGCCCCGCTCTCCCCATCCCTCTCCCCGCGGATTCCCCGAGAACGGCGGGACTGTGATTGACATCACTTGACCCCCTCCTGCCCCGGGCCCTTCGGCGGTCCGCCCAGTGGGTGGGTGTGGGTGGGAGGGAGGGAAGGTCTTTTTTGACATGGTAATCTGTCCCTCTGCGCGCGCCGTGACGTCATTTCTCACGTGACAACCTCACATCCCGTGTTTCCGTTACCTTTGTCTTTTGGCGACACCTTACTGCGTTTGATTCCGCCTGGTTGGTTTCCTTTATTTTTGGGGGAAGAGGTGTTGTGTCATGAAGCCGATATAAATGATTTCGAAAAGCGTTTCCTCATATTTTTTGGCTGCTCTCATTTCAAATGTATTCTGTGCAAACGTTTTATTTTTTGTTTCTTTAAAAAAAAAATTCCCATTCAATATAGCAACGGTATGTGCCTTTATGGACGACGGGCACCTCAGCGGCATATATCTATATAGAGATTGTCTAATGTGATATGCTTGTTAAGTACATGCCTATCCATCCCCACAGAGCTCTTGTCCAGCACACGAGCCTATCGAGTAGGGAACTATGCCCTTGGTATATTTATACATCCCACCTCCGATATTACTTCGGGTCATATAACCGAACGTAACAATACCAATCACAATCGAAACTTGTCCATTTGTTTGGCCAACAGCAAATCGATTCATGCAATTACACATGCATATGATACGCGGACACTGTTCAGATGACCTCACAAAAAGTGTTGATCAACGGCTTTTTTTCCCTGAAAACTATAAATCATGCAATTGTTGAATATATTGAATGGCAAAAGTTAGTTTTGATTCGCACGTCTCCAGCTAAAAGTGATCTACAACTTTTAAAAGTTCCAGGTAGCTGGGATAATTACTCAAGAGTACTCTCATTTTTGAGTTATTATAGTATACTACAATTTCTAGAATGATTGGTACAGCAATAGGGGAACGGGGGTCATTCAGTGGAAGATATATCATGTGGTAGATAATGCACGAGTGAGTTGGGTTACGCGAAATAACCCACGAGGCGATAGCCGAGTGGGTATTTCAAGTAACCCAACTCACGAGGGTATTATCTGACATAAATCACGGGAATTCTATTGTATTTTTGATCATTACTAGTTTGATAGCCATTGAATTACCAAACAGTATGCATGTAAAGAAAGCTAAGAACCTTGTGAAGCTATTCATGTATCAAATATTTGATTTCTAAAAGTATTTAGATTTTTTATGATTTAATGAAAAATAAAAATAATGGAATTGACACACTTTTATTTTTCAGTTAATCACAAAAAATAGAAGCCCTATACAAATGTGATATTTGAGCTATGGATTATCTTAAGAAGATCCCTAGCTACATCTACCCGCTTACTATTTGTGATTTTGATAAATACTGAAAAAATTATGTGCAAAAAAAGTAAAAGATCAATGCATCAGCACAGCCCCTGAGTCCTGTGGAAGGGCACTGTGAACCGTGAGATTATAGGGTTCCGCTCCACTGAACCCAATACTTGATATAACCACGGCCTAGTTTCTTTGTTCTCCCCGTCTACCGTGTTTTATTTGTTTATATTCGGTACTTTTCTATATAGAATTCCAGCCGAAACATACAAGTTATTCATACAGAACATCCAACCTTTTGATGAAATCCCCGTATCCTCCACTGTTAATGCATTCCGGTGATGAAAGTGATCAAAACCAAAATATCCTGAAACCTGGGGGTGATGGGGATATAAGATATCAGTCCTGTGTCGGATATAGAATTTCTTTTAAATGAAAAAAGTGGAGGCACTTTAAGTTTTGGCAGAATTTTCCAAAAGGTTGTACCGATATAACTTCTAACTGTGCACATAAATAACATCTGGGCCCAACCCTGCACATATCTGCCATGCACCAAGCATCCCCTAGCTCCCCCTGGTGGCCGTGATTCGCCTTAATACGGCATCCCGTACATTATGCAGCAGGGCGGGCAGTGGGGGTATGAAAGGGGACACCGGCACGCGCACACCAATCTACCCGGCTGGTTAATAATGCAGCCAATCAATCGATACCCACACTTTGATGACATACAGATGGGCTGGTTATGACCTTATTAGCATGGGACCAGGGTGTCGGGGAGACTGGATCAGTTAGACTGACATCAAATACCGAGCCTGAAAACTCAAGACTTCGGCTTTATTTGGGATTGTCTAAGAATTTATATTGTTTGTTTGTAGGGGTGGTTTAACCCTCAGTCAACTCTTCAGGGTTCTTTCCAGACTGCACAAGGTAATGCTTTTCAGCTTTGGGTGAGTGCACATATGAGGCGATTTTGGAGACACCTGCCACTGGGATCACTACCCTACTCTTTTTGAAGAGTTGCAAGGGATCTTTTACATGCAGTGTCCCATAGATAGGACATCACAAACCTAGCCTTTGATGGCCATGTTGGGGCACAGGGTGTAAGAATTCATATATTAGTTGTCTAAATATATATGATAATAGGCTTGTCACTGCAGTCTGAACAAACTAAGGGCTTGATATATGGCTTATGCTATGAAAATATAAGACAAATGTAAGAGACACACCGAAAAAAATCTTGCGTTTATCCTACAGTTATTATATCAACTGACCTGCAGTTTCAATATGCAAATGCCAACCAGTAGAAGGGTTATCAAAGTTGATCACATTTGGGTAACGTTGGAAGTTCTAAGTATCTCTTGTCCCCTTATGTCAAGGAAAATGACATTGGGATACATAAACAAAATCTGTCTTCTCAGAAAACCGTTTCGTACAAAATTTTGCCTCATACGCCCACGATACATCCCAGGTTATTGGTTAATCAAAAAAACGTGCTATAAATCTATTAGCTGGGTATCTGGAGCACCGATGTAAAGAGAAACGTATCAGACACAGAAACATTGACCTTTATAGTGAAAAGATTAGTACTTATACAACGGCCTCTCTAGAGACTACTTTATCAGCATCTCCAGTAACTTCTTGGGACTGTAGATTCAGCCCACACATATTACACGTAAAATACTACAGTTCATTATATAGACTACCTAGCCAATATCCCACTGCCAGGATATACACGACCTGTAGCCCATTCACCAAGGTGTAGGGTCCTATACAATCTAAATGTCGGTCAGTTCTCTATTAGCTCTTTCGCGGTACTCTCTAACTTATGGACAAGATTCCCAGGAATGAGGATGTTGCCTGCAAAAGCCCACGGACGTTCTTTTGTAACTGACACAAGTGTAATTAATTAGCCTTGTTTTCGGGCATCTAGCCTATTATATTTAATACGGTTTCTACTTCGTTGGAAACGGATTCGTCTATTGAATGAATTTCGCGTTAAGAAACACGAGTATTACCACGATCTCTGACGTGGAGGGTATTTCTTGCACATAATATATATACAGAGATGTAAGTCGGGGTTAATGGAAACATCTGAAATAGCCAATCAGCAATTGCCATTCATTCACTTCCCTGACCTCTTTCAGATTTTTGTATAAATCTGAACTCTGCCTGAAAAAAACATATGACCAGTTTTCCAAAGGTTCATGGACATTTTACAACTGTTAATCTATCATTTGGTGATAACCATGAAGTTCCCTAGTAGTTGATGGCCTTTGGCCACCTTTTGGCCATAATCTTAATTGTTTGGCTATTTCAATAAACAAAGCCAGAAAATCGGAATTCAGACAAAAATCTCAAAACTTATATATAGTTGAATCACAGGGAATATGCACCACATATCATTGTAAGACTCGTGAAGTGTTATGAAACCAAACCAGACAGACTGCGCTAACCATCCCTGGTCAAACTACATTGTTTTTTTCCTCAACCAATGAGAGCAGACTTACCTCTTCATCTGCTGAGCGCTCCTGGGGTCGGCCTGTCGTTTCCGGTCCATGCTGGCCTGCATGGCGGCCATACCGCTGCGGTGCATGCCTGCAAAACGGGGGGAAGAACTGAGTATAAGGACGGTCACAGCTTGGGGTCTCCAACAAGGATAGAGTACTTACTAAACATAGTAGCTGGTAACAAAAACTTATAACTGCACGACTCTTCTTGGCAAGGGATTATGTCCCAGTGACCTCTGGTTTGTAAAGATAAGATAAGATATTAACTGGAAGCTGATGCTTAATGCGGTTTTATCAGGATATGTATGTATTAGCAAATTGATAAGAATCTCAGAATAGTAGACAGTGCAACACTAGAACATATACACCTATATTAAATGGATCCAATTGGGCGAGAACTATTTGCTGTAGCTGTGAGTAAATCTTTCTTTTTTTTCCATTTCATATTTTCACCGACAACAAAAATTGGATAATTGTATACATCATTCAGAAACATTTAAAATTGCTATTAACACAGGCTATATAAAACATGGTTCTCATCAAGCTGTAAGCACATTAAGACTGCAGCAACTAGGACTAAGGAGGGAGAATGAAAAGACATGCCTTCCTCCCTCCTAGAATGAGGAGCACGGACACAGACTAGCGAAATGAAGATGTAATTATAGCACGTGCGTCGCCAAGTCACAGGGACTGCTCAAAATAACAGACTGCTAAAACAACGGCCAGTCTCGACACATCACAATCAGTGGGAAGATCTATGACTTGACTTTACGCCAGGTGCCATTCTGGTAATTCTATTCAAATTGTAACGAATAGAAAAGGCTATGGCCAACATGCAACCATGTTGTCGATAGATCTTATACACGAGTGGGTGTTTTTTCCCCAAATCAAAGCAACTATTTCATATTCACACGTCTACTACTAATCATCAATCATATAAAACTATTCAAAGAATACTGTATAGCATTGGGAAACTGGAATCGTGTATGGACACTGGAGTGCAGATTCATCCCCTGTGTCCCACACAAAGCCAATTTCTGGGCATCTGATATGACACAGCGTACGTTTCCTTGCCACATATATCGCCACCTTTCTGGCAACAATGGAAATAAGCAGAGCCATAAAAAGCCGCCGTCATTGGTTAACTAAATTAACATCCTTCATACTGAGTGGCGTCTTATTGTGCAGGAGGGGACACGGAAACCGTCGGTATTAACTGGGCAAAAGGCAGGCAAATAAAACCTCCGGGGAAAAAAGCTCATTGAGAACAATTCACACGGAGGAGTGGGCAGTGTTTTTGCCCCATCTCGGGCCATGTTTTGCTCCTCCAGTGGCGACATGTTCTTCATCAGCCGACTCCCCGAGTCGTGTTTAAAGTTTAAGTGAAGGCGACCACATCAAATACCTCACAATCCCCAGCTCCACTTTCAGGCTCATTTTTGCCACGTTACAGAAAAAAAAGGCGACTTTTTTTTCAATTTCCCACAAGAATTAAGCGATTTCCATCAGAAAAGGTTACCCAAACACCATCACTTAAAACGACCACTTCACAATCGGCGAATCGGCCCAATTTTCCAATTGTGGCTAACCTGACTGGCGACCAAAATGTCATGGTGACAGAGGAGGGGGCGCGAGGCCTCAACAGGCGCGCGCCTTAAACGAGTGTCGGTCGTTTCAGGTAGTTTGGCCAGGAGCAAAGGTCAGGTGGCAATTGGTTCACAAATTGGGCAGGAGGCCGCCATGCTGCCAAAACCTCTCTTTTAAATGGGCGGCCGGTTAAACGTGAAAAAAAACCAAGGAGGTGGAGCCGAACATCCCACTTGAATGTTTCTTATCCTGCTCCGAGCAATTCCCCCGCATTGAGGCCGTGTTGTGAGCAGTTCCCCTGAGCAGCTCGGCGCGGAGGTTCCCACGCCAAGCAGTCAACCACACAGGTGACTCCCGGACCAAACGGCAGTGGACACTTACTAAATCAGTATGTCCGAAATATTTAAATGAGATATTAAAATGATGCTGATTGTTCACTGATTGTACACCCAACCTCATTTAAATATTTCGGACATACTGATTTACAACTGCTCAACCACTGTATTTCCCCTCATTTCCACTGATTGTAAGCTGAAAAGCTACTGCAAACTCACTGATTCTCCACTCAGTGTACACTGTTTTTCCACTGCTTTTTGCTCCGGGAGCTGTGTCCTGCGCAAATGACTTAACGTACATGTATACATGTATATACATGTTTATAATGTTAGTAACTTTTAAGGAATAAGGTGTATAGAGAATAATACATGTCCTGTATTACTCTTTTCAATCTCAACATGTGGGAGTCAAGAAGTTTGTATTTCTCCCAGGACACTTTTTAGTCACACCTAATTCTATCATCTGAGCCTTCTCTTTCCTACTAGAATGAAGGAAGAACTCCTGTGCTCAGCCTCATGTAACCTATTCTTAGAACTACAACAATGAATTTGTAAAAATATTCCATTGCATTAAATCTAAGGCGGATAACCGATCATCGGGATCCAGCTGATGTTTGATAATATGAAGGATTGTTAGCTGGCTGGCTGGGGGCGAGAGGGGGGTTCAATGTGGACTGTGGTCGTCTAGTCCAAGCCCAGGGAGTGTGGCGCCTGGTGCAGATTGACCGGCCTATCAGGTTCTCCTCGGGGTAATTAGGTGTAAGGACTCACCTGAAGGCCACATTCCATTAGCCGATTTTGACCACCAGTAATTTGTTTTTACAACTTTTCATGAGTAATGTGCCAAAAGGCTATACATCCTACACATCATTTGAAAGAAAATTAAAAACCCTTTCAAATGGTATGCAACATCTTCATGATTAACCAATATTCCCACTGTTGATTTTTGAAATCGAGAGTAAGATCGTCTAGTGGAATACAGCCTTTACCTTCCCCCTCCCCACCCCACACCTCCGTCCCCCACGTTACCCCCGGACCCCTCCACTGTACCGACGGACAGCGCCTGATGAGGGCTGGGCTAAAGTTACATGGCCACTGTCCACTTTAATAAGCAGCAATTACTTGCTGGTTTTCTCTTTTCTCTTCACTCTCCGACGCTTGATAAGGTTCCTGTTCCCCATTTACTATTCATTCTCACTATTGCACAAAAATATTACCATCCAAAGGCAATAAATTGTGTAAAAGTTGCCGCTCTCGGAGCTAAATAGTGTCAGGGACAATATGTGTTGACTTCCGTAATGTATGCTATGCAGTTACTCAACTGAGTTTGAATAACTAGTGACTTTCTGTTTTGTTTAACTTAGTTGCGTGTCTGGAGGAAACTGACTGATTCAAAAGTTTGAGTTATTTGCCAAGATAAGATTTTGAGAATGGCCTAGCAGAAGTATAATCCTCCAAAAGTTTAAACTTTTAGAATACTGCGTAATACCTGGGCTGCTAAAATAAAGAAATACATTCCGGTTTTATCATGGCACCAACCAGGGCAGCAGGGTTTAGTTCAGCGCCGTTATCAGGGAGACTAAACTCCATAAAGCCGTTGTCGGGGTGGGCCGACTGGCTAGTAGTTCAATCTGTTCGTTGTTGGCGGGGGTCTGGGCATGGGGGGGGGGGGGGGGGGGGACCTCCGTACTTCTCAGGCTTCACGTGATTTACCTCACGTGTTCAGCCTCTGACACTATTTACACCACGGCTACCTCAGCTATTTCTGGTAGCCCCGGCTGGAAAATGAATTCCAGAATCTACTGCGATGCAGCAGAATGTCTGGTCATCATTCTCTCCACAAAACTCAACTTATTATTAAGTTTTTATTTCCGTTCTCTGTTTAAACTTTAATTCTCATTTTCCGAACTGATTACAATTTACAGTTTCTAATGTAGTGAGTACGTTTCCCACACATATTCAACCTTTCAATTAACCTATCTTTTCAAATATCTACAAATATTTATGCTCAAAGCAGAAAACTGCGTGGCACGTTGTATATATCACACTGTGGAGTAAACTCCTGCCAATAACCTTTCGACTTCACTAATGCCCTGCTGTGAACAGGGCTGTAAAATGCCACCAGAACAAACTACAGAACGCTTCAACTACAGGCAAGCAGATGGTAAAGTTTACTAGGTAAAAAACGGGCGCCAAATACCTTTCTTCGATTCACCCTTTTTACCCTCAGCTGAACCTTGCAGGAAGAAGATACCGATCATGAGTACAATCACCAACAAAATTGCTATTCAATTAAAGGAGAAATCAACCTATAGTCAATTTTTTACATCTCAATAATTTAGGCCTATAATTATATATCATTCCTTTCATATTATCGCTTTTTTAATAGATGTTAGGTGAGGAAACATGTGAACAGATATTCAACTTGTAAAATTTAGATATGGGTTTTAATTATCCTGATATTTAATTAAATGTTAGCATTTGAGGATTGGTATGAATATAGATAGACGGTTTTGCATTGCCATTAGCTACTTGGCTGGGTGGGAATTATAATAGGAAGAGATCTGGGGAGCAAATGGTGAGCATCTCTGAGCAGCTGTAGCACCCACCTCGCCGGCTCTCCTTGGTTGTTGTGGTGGTAGTTGTGGTGGTGGTGGCGGTGGCAGTGCCACTGCTCGTGCCTTCCTTTGGGTCGGACATGCTGGCGGGTGAGATAAGACGATCTGGGGGCAGATAGTGTTATCAGTGCTCTCAGTCTCTCTATCAACAACTCGCTCCTGGCTGAGAGGTAAGCCACACCACTGGCGCCGCCGCGAGATTTATATAACAAGTTCTGGTTGGCAAATAGGCTGTAATCTTATAAGTTCTGGTGCCACTAATACTGTCAAAGCGCAATAGGTTGCGGGGAGTGGCGTGCAGAGGCGCACAGATATATAACCACGTGTTTATAGAGGTAGAAAGGCTGTTAATACTGCAAAATGTGTCCTAGGATCTCGACCTGCGATACAAGCAGGATCCAGGGGAGAGGAGGTGTAACGATACAACGAGTAAAGTCGATCATCCAACGGCGTTCGATAAGCAATCCGCTGCCTTTACCCCTCTTCAAAAGTATCATAAATAAATTGAAAGGTTCAATCGATAGTTGCTCCGATATTGTCAATAAGACTTGAGAACTATGCCACGAAGAGTACCCTATAGGTAGAGGTATCACAAAGTCACACGCCAATAGTTACCCTTAGTTGTCCTGGAGAGTACCCTTAATTTTCCTAGGAAGTATCACATAGATCTACAAACCAAGTTTTACCCTGAAGAGTTCCAAGTTGCGCCAGAAGTGTAAAGCTCACAGAAAAGTTATTGTTTTACCCTGCTCCAGACTCGAGTATTATTCTCTAGACTAAGTCGGAACCTTTCTGACGTTCAACTTTTCTTATCGGTCTGTACTGTTTTTTAGGTGGGTTATTTCTCCGTTTTCCTTTGACCTCGTTTTTTCCCCAGTTGTTATTTCTGAGTGTACCACTGGGCTGCTACGTGGTATTATTGAGAATGAGGGTATCGCTATTGCACGGCCAAGTTGAGGTAGTGGTTTTTGTTCATACAGAGGTATGCTTAATCCGTCCTGGAGGTGTAGGTCTGGGAGGTATAACGGGGCTAGTAGGTCCGAGGTAGGCCAGGTAGTAGGAAGTGCCACAATCACAGGCCTTCAAAACATTCACCACTAAAAAGTGTAGCTTCGTGTGGCTCTGGCAAGAAAACCCGTTTGAACTGAGAACAAATACCGTGAGAGTAGTGAGGTTAAGTCTGTAGTGTGTTGAGGTTACTTGATTGGTTCACTTGATTGTGAATAGAGGAGGTCTTCCTAGTATGTGTTATTATGCAGGTTAGATTGAGGTTTAATATCATAGGTGTATATAGATCCCTAGGGTTCTTCTGTAGGTAGATGTAGAGGTAAGCTGCCGCAACATCAACAACAACAATATCAACAACAACAAAGTCAGGATGACATCAATCCTGCTATCGATAAGCTATCGCTTCCGATCCTGCCCTGAATTCTTCCGGTCTCAGGGGGTATCACACTTTCCGTTTGATTTATCACAAAATCACCACCCTGATGTTCAAACTGCAGGTTACCATGGCAACAAAGCTGGTGGTACTATTGGTGCCTCGGGGGCGGCAGTAGTAGTATGGAGGATGCTGCAGGGCACTGGGGGCGACGTTAAGTCCAATCTCAATAAGCACGGGTCAGTTCGGATTGCTCCCTTTGCGATAATCCGTGTGTTTGTGTGTCCGAGTTCCGAGTGATAATACCCTATCAGTCCTTTCTCCGCACCCGGAGATTTACCCTGATACCTATTGGTGCTGTTTCCCCCTGACGTCACATGGGGGCGCTGCGGTCTGTCGGCCCCTGGAGGCTGTAGGCCACTACTCCTCTCACATCCCCGGCGACTCCCGCCTACAGGGGTAGTAGTGCTAGCGGCATACACGTCGCCACGACGTCGGCGGGCGGCCACTCGGACGTCCGGTCACCTCGTCCCTGTCAGCTGATCGGCCCGGAGCTGCTCCCGGAGGAGTTACTATGGAGACTGAGCAGATCAAACAAGTCCACCAGGAAATCCGACGTTGCTCGTTTAATCCCTCCAGCTGCGAATTAACGCACAGGATTTAATCCGACTTTTTGATAACGCGTTCTGAAGTTTGTCTGTTTCTTTGGATGGAGGTATGGCCACGTGGATTAAGTCTCGTTCCGGGTCACGTGATGTGTGAAGGAGCAGCTCGGGTCAGGATCGTCTCCCCAGCCTTAGAGCAGGTCGGGAGCTGCTCTCTGTAGTGGCCAGGTGAGCTGGGCAAGTTACTCCACTGTCCGCCTACCAGTGCCGGCCGGCTTCTCTTAATCTCTATCCCTACTCCTAGTCGGTGCACCTCACCTGCTCAGTCCACCCACTGGAGGAAGTACTGTTACCTGGTCCCGTCAGCAGCAGATCATATCCCAGGTAAGTAACTTTTACACCTGGCCGTCCGTCCTCGCCGATCCCTGGTAGTTAACGTGTAGGTGTAACCCGGAGGGGTGAGAGTTGGTGATAAGGTGTGTAAGAGGAGCCGCGGCCAGGCGCCAACTGTCAGTCAGTGAGCTGCTCGCCTATCGCCGCTCATTTGCTCGCAGCGGCTCCCTCCTGGGCAGGGGGCCAGGTGGTGCGGCGGGGAGACCAGAGGGCGGGTGTGTTAGGGGTAGATCTGTGTGTTGTAGGCACCACAGGTAGGAGAGGCGGGCCGTGTGAGGGGAGGAGGGTGCGGGTATGTGTCGGGGAGAGAACGACTCACTCACTCAGTCCCCCAGCAGGAGTCTGTTGCTCGCGAGCTGCTCACCACGTTGGGACCACCACAGGGGCGTGGAATGATGAGTGACTGGCGGCTGGCTCCCTCCCACAGCTGTAGTAGTACTATTGAGGATTCGGGGAGCAGGTCCCGCAAGGCTCCGAATCTCAGCTGCCTCCTCCACCACCTCCTCCCGCCGCCCTCACCGACCGACTGACTGACTGACTGACTGACAGACCACCACCACCGGGAGGCACTGGGTCGTCGGAGGTTGGGGGTTCCGCCGCCGCCACCACTCTGGGGTTTGGGTTGGCGGTGGTGTGTGACTCACTAATAGTGGTGCTGCTGCTAGCAGGCTGATCGGGGCCCTTAGAGCAGGAGGAGGTGGTGGTGGCGGTGGTGCTGAGAGTGGTGCTGATGGGAGCGGGTGGTGGTGGTGGGAGTAAGGGAGGGTGGGGGAGTAAGGGGAGTGCCCTGGAGGAGGAGCGGCGGCAGCAGTGGGATCCCAGACACGATCAGAGGCCAGACAGCGCTGAGGGCGGCCGGAGGGGTACTACTACTCCTCCCACTACTACACGAGCTGTAGGTGGTGCCGCGGTGGTGGTGGTGTAGGTGGTGGTGGTGGTGGCACACAGCTGTGAGCAGCTCACGCGGGGACCCACCTCACCCCAACCACACCCCTCCCCCGCTTACCGCCGCCCGTCAGCACACCTCCCCCGGCCCACTTAACCGCCGGGCGCTGGGGGGAGCAGGAGCACGCCCTCAGGGTTAACTGAGCAGATCCGAGCAGCTCGAACTGCTCGCCGCCAGAGACGTGTGACACGGGGCTGGTGGCAGCGGCTTTAAATACTCGCCGTATCAATGGCTTTAAATAGTCTCTTGGGAGTGGGTAAGATATGATATGGGTGTTTTGATCTGGACAACAGATCGGTATGATTTTTAAGTGAGAAACCCTACAAAACTGTGTGCAATTCTACTGACATACATATAGAAAGGGCAGGGGCTATCAATCAGGAATTATCTGGGATGCGTTTTTGTGGTTTCACAGAGCGGCAATAAGTTAGGAATAATGACAGTGTTTCTTTTATTCATAAGGTTTGTCTTTCATTTCATAGGCGTTATTCTAGGGCTAATTTACATTGGGATGTAGTGATTTAATGCTGAGTTTATTTATGTAAATCTTACAAATGTAATGTTATAATGTAGGTTTCAAAGAAGTCACCCATTAACTCTATTCCGTATACACCAATCGCAGGTCGGCTAGCAGAGGGTTTGTATTAAAAGAACCAATCTGGTGTATGCAGGATTAGAGTGATTTCTGCCAGCGTAGACAATACGGGATCGTGACCTCACTAAACCAGGGTCAGTGTCACCCAGTGACCTAACATGGCCTCGGGGGATGACCTGCAATCAGCACCCCTGACCCCTGACCCAGGCCAGGCACTGACCCAGCTACACACCATGTACAGGGAACGAGGGACCTCCCCCAGTACACAGATCATGAAAGTTTAACCCCCCCCCCTAACAAACACCACCCCTGATCTGCAGGTATAGGTTAGTCTCCCTCACTACATCGGTGAGCACCTCATCCCGTGTCTATTTAATGCAGGCCCCACGCGCCTATCTCCACCAGCTGTGGCAGGGGCGGCATGCGACCGGCTAATCCAATCAAGGCACAATTTGAGGCTCGTGTGAATTTTTCAGCAGCGGTGGGGTCATGGTGGGAGGGAGGAGGGGTCGGTTGTGAGGGGGAGGGGGGTCTGAATCTGCTCAGCCGGCTGCTGCTGTTCACACACGACCTGCAGCGAGCTGCTCGGGAGCTGCTCGCGCCGGGTCCTCTGATGTGGCGCGGTAAAAAGAGCTTCACAGGCCGCCAACTGTTGATGCAGGCGAGCACTGAAGGCAGTTTGCGAGTCTGTTGTTACTTCTAGCTCAGACCAACTCGTCTTCCTTCTTTGAGCAGCTCGAAACCAAAGCAGTCAGTTTTCTGGGGATCTTCTAGGGTGTTCTGAGAACTTCTTCTGTGATGTTCTAAGAACTTCTGGGGGTTCTCTGTAAACTTCTTGGGACTTCTGGGAAGGCATGCTGTCTGCGAGGAGCAAACACTTGAGGTCAGAAGTTAAGGCTGTATAAGGTTTTATATCTTTCCCCCCGTTGAGTTTGTTAAAATGAAGCCAGTTTTTGCACGTCTGTGGTCACTTCTTTTACACGTTTGAGTAGTGCATGCAAATTGTTCTATGCATCAGGCTAAGTAGCAGGTTGCGTTGCAACAAAACGCTAGCGAACCTTTCATCTGCTGGACAGACTACATATGTGTTGCCTAATGGCACAGAGTCATCGCGGATCATCAGATAATCCCAGCGTTAATCCGGACAAATCGGGATGGCTGGTGATCCGTCAGAGAGGGAGAAGGGTGCTGGTAAAAGCGGGCTGGTTCCGGTTTGGCCCGGCAGACGGCGCGGGTGATGTATCGGTGGGAGGTGGGAGAGGTGTGGGGGAGGGGGCGGTGATAATCCCACGTGGGGTTGAGGGGGTGAGGGGTCCTGATCGCCGTTACCGCCCTCTGCAGCCACGCCCCCCGTCAGCGCCCGGCCGGCCCCTGTCACTGATCGCCCTGTCAACGATCACCCCACCTCCTGGTGCCCTAACCCTCAGCCTGTGTTCCCTCCTGCAGCAGGTGCCTCCTGGTTCCAGGGGTGGCTCCTCCAGCGCCTGTACTAGCCCCTTTCCTCCCGCGCCTCCCTTTAAGACCCGGCAGTAGCGCGGCGCTGGCAGCGTGTGGTGGCAGTGTGCGGTGGAGACGAGCCCTCCCCTGACGGCAGTGGTAGCGGCGGGGTTAGTGGTCCGTATCTCCGGGTGTGACTGCCACTGACACCGGCGGGCGGTGGGTGGGGGCGGGGGGCAGGTGGGACCCCCTCCCCTCTCCTCCTGCACCCCTCAGAAGCACCGTCCTCCCTCCGCGGGGGATCCCATCGCTGTTACTTCCTCCCGTGTCCTCCTCCCACCATGCCGTGTTGTTATTGTTGTTGTTCACGTCTGTATAGCGGCGGCTCTCTTCTTCCTCCAGGGTGGGCCAGCCGGCCGGTTGTCAGTGGTCTACCTGATGGTGGGCTGAATTCATTAAGAGCTCCCCCCTGTGTCTGTCTACCTCCTGCTGGCGGTGGTGGTGCGGGCTGGGGGCCCCTATTCACACACACACGGGAGGGGGGAGGGAGCAGGCCGGGCCGTGGGACGTAGCGGTGACAGACTGGCCGGCAGCAGACTGACAGCGCCGCTGACAGACCCCTCGTCGTCACAGCACCTCCACCGCCACCACCGCCACCACCACCTCCCGGGGCCACCACCCTCCGGTCGGCGCGCCGCGGGGGGCGGGAGGCGGTCTGAAGGGGGAGGGGCGTCGGTCTGGAGAAGGGGGGGGGGGGGGGGGGAGGAGAAAGAGAGGGGGGTACGTCACTTGTCTGAGACAGAGCGTCAGGGATCGGGCGGCGGCGCTGATACCGGTGATGGGAGGTGCCGGGTGATGACAACAGGCCCGTCACCAGCGGTACCTTGTGGGCCGAGGAGCAGCTCGGCCCGGGGGAGGGGGGGGGGAGCAGGTGGTTCCCGATGTTTCCGGAAGTACCAGTAGTCGCTGGTTTCCGCCGCCTCCACCTCCACCTTCCAACACCAGCGGCGACATGCTGGTCACCTGGGTGTCGGGCTGTGATCATTCCCCTGCACTACCTGTGACTTCTGATGTGCCTCTTTTCTCCCCGTCCTATTTACCCCATAGCTGACCAATTTCGACCAAAGCCGTGGTAATGACTGGAGTCCACAGATGAGACCAGGGATCTGAATGTGACCACTGAAGGTCTAATATATGAATGAGGTCCCAGGTGTGACAATTTTCCTAAGGTGAGTACCCTAGATATGCCCTCAGCACTCAGGTGTGACTAAAGCCAAGGGGTGTGACAAAGGCCATGGGGTGCTAGCAAGACTATGGCGTGCCATGGGGTGCTATAGGTCTGCTGACCAAGAAAGGACTGAAAAACTTAAACTTAAAATGCGTTATGCCCTATAATAAAAGCTGATTGCAATATCACAATATGTTTCTGTAAATGTCTAATCTATATCAGAGAATTTTTAAACATATTTCCCTTATGACATATTGTCCTGATGGTATATTTTAAGTGCTGATAGTTTTATAATCAGATCCCATTGATTATTTACAAAATAAAGTCACATGAACAAAATCGGCCCTTTCTTGACCAGCGGACCTATACCAAGGTTCAAGATGTTACTTAGGCCTTTGTGTATGACCACTGCCATGGGATGTGGCTGAGGCCATGAGGTGTGGCTGAGGCCATAGGATGTGACTGAGGCCATGGGGTGTGACAGAGGCCATGATGTGCGACTGAGGCCATGATGTGCGACTGAGGCCATGGGTGCTACATAGGCCATGATGTGTGACCAAAGCCATGGGGTGTGACCAAGGCCATGGGGCATGACTAAGGCCACAGGATATGACAGAGGCCATGGGCGTCACAGAGACCATGGGGTGTGACAGGAAATGGGTGTGACCAAGGCCATGGGGTGTGGCCAATACCATGGGGTGTGACCGAGGCCGTGGGGTGTGACCGAGGCCGTGGGTTGTAACCAAGGCTCTGGATGTGACAAAATCCCCGGGTGCTCAGCGGCCACACCATGTTTTACCCTCTCCGGAGATCAATGATCGACCCCTTCTGTCCCTACAGCCCTACTTCCCCCGGCCTGTCCCCAGGCCGCCGGCTGCAGTGTGGCAGATGGCAGGCGGGCAGCTGAGGTCGTGTCCTGCCAATCGATGAACTGGGACCTCTGTCTGCACCAGGGAGAGGAGCATGGGGAGGGGGCTGTGATCAGGAAACAGCGATCAGAAAAGAAAGTGGTCAATCATTTTCGAGGTAGCAGGAGGGACATTTTTGTATACTACTACTTTGAGAACCTACTGCTTTTCGCTCACTTCATTTCACTCCCTCCTCCTACCTACTTCCTTGTGGGTTGGTCCAAAAGTGTGATAAACCAGCAGGGATGTGATAAGGAGGTCACTACTCAATATCCCTGGTCGATGTGCTGAGGCCCGTCGGCAGGGATGGTGTAAGTAGTACATACAGTTGGGGCACTGTGCCAGGCACTCACCAACAGAACACCCACCACAGGCTAACACGTACAAAATGACCTCATTTCCCAGTAAAATACATCTATTTTGAGAATATCATTCTTAGACATAACAATATCTTGAGACTACCTAAATTGTTCACACTCTTCAACAGCTGAGGCCTAGAATGACCAGGAGACTATTTAAATCTCATCATCCTGCGCCTCCTCTCTCCCACCTCCACCCCTAACTGTAATGAAGTGCAGCATTCATAGGCTCCTGTAGCGAACAGCGGGCAGCTACCACAGGGGGCTGTCACTGTCAGCCGTGGTGGGGGGCAGGGGAGGGGCGGTTAGTGGTGGTATTTGTTGGATTGCGGATCTCACTGTGTTATTGTACCACGGTTTGGGCCTCTACTCTCATCTAAATGTTGGTTCCCTGGCCCGCAGTAGGTGGGGCAGTCCTGAGGAGGGCATCAGACCTGGGGCCAGAGGAACCCTGTCCATTTGGCCCTGTACAGACACCTCTCGACACCTCTCTCCCACCTTATCACATGGTACCCACTCCAAGCCTGGCAATGTTCGGCCCACGACTTAAAGTAACTCATGTTCACTCGTCCAACCCATGGTATTTCGAAACCAAGTGGGTATCAAATTTTACATAAATCTCGTCTAAAAGGTTTTTGAAGGACCTTTGATATTCTGCTGGCACACAAGGCAGTTGAAGTTATATAACTGATTTTGATCTTATTCTAGAGGCTGAAATCTTGCCTATTCAAAACATGTACTGTATATTTGGTGTCGCTTGTGGGGACAAGGTGTTCGGAGGGCACAAAACAAGTCCATCCTACAAGGGTCTCTGCATGTTAGATCAATTACCTCTGCGTAAGAATAAAACCAGGGAGAGACTATTTTGCTTACATTATCAAAACATCGATTTCAAAAGAATAAAGCATATATGACCGTTCGTACAAAAGTTCGCCATCTATATGTCAATAGAAACTAGGAATATATTACATGTACATCATACAGAGTAAAGACAATGAATGGTTAGGCAAATTAACAGCCATTCTCGTACCCGTGAGCAGGTAGGGTAACAGCAGTGGTTGTCACCCCCTGTTGGTTCCCCCCATCCAACCACCAACCATCAACCACCAACGACCACAGCAAGCGTCAGCGGTGGTTTTTGAGGCCCTCGGCTTAGCAGGCAGGCATCACCAAACTAACTGAGCAGTTAAAGCTTTAACCCGCAGATCGATACTAAGGCTTGTAACTGGCAGCGACACACACTGCGGCCTACACACACAACTCCCTGTACTCTCCTCCCCTCCTCCATGGTCCCCCATCTCCGGCACCCTGGAGGGGTTCCCACGGTCTGGGAGCGGGAACAGCCGCGGCCCCACGAGCTGCTCAGGGAAGCTCAGTGAGTTGGGGGAGGTATGGTTAAGTTGGGGGCATTCCATAACGTATGTAGGCTTTGTTTGTTGGGGTAGTTTAACGTCCGGCCAACCCTTCAGGATTCTTTCTAGACTGCAAAAGGTAATGCTTTTGAGCTTTAACGCCTGTAGGCACGTTGAAAAGATATCAGACCCCTGCATTGGATTTGAACAGGAAAGTACGCACATTTTCAAAAATTCCAGACCCCCCTCCCCGCCCTTTTGCCCTACCCCTCATGGTGCTTATGGACTTAATGGAAGGCCCCTTGGTATCAGCACGGAGGTTAAGACCAGTGAACTGAGAGGGACGTTTTGGTGTGGCTGTACTCTTTTATATCATGGGTATAGCGATTCTATCAAGGTGATACGAGTCTCTTGCCACATTGTTTTCTGAGGTGCATGAAACCCTTTTATTTTCAAAATATCACATTTGGCGTATTGAAGTAATCAGAATTTAAGGTGTACGTGCGATTTTTGAATGTCTCCAAGAAAAGAGGCAATCCTAACACCACTGACAGTTCACAATGAACAATGACTATTCTGTCAGGTATCAGCTTTTCAGACAGAGTATCCCCCACACGGTGCATTGATACACCTGAGACGGAGATCCCAGTGAGGGCTGATCAATAAAAGCCGACCTGCTCACTGCGTAGGGCATAAGCAGCTCACGGGTGACCTGCCGGGGAAAGAGCCCTGTCTTTAGACAGATCCCGACGATCATGAGCTGGTCAGTGAGTAGGGCATGAGCAGCTGGCATAAGGGAGACAATCCCTGTCTGTAGAGCAACACAGCTGATCCAAACATCTGATCTCCTCAGTGCATAGGGCATGAGCAGTTCATGGCTGACCTTAGAGACACAGAGTGCCCTGTCTGTAGACCACACCTAAACTGCTCCTGAAGGCTGCCCTGCTCATTGCAAGGGTACGAGCAGCTTACAGCTAAACTAAGGGAGACGGAGCCCTGTCTGTAAGCTTAGCTCAACTGTTCCTGGTGGCTGATCCGCTCACTCTGTAGCCTAGGTTATGAGCAGCTCACAGTTGACCTGAGAGACAGTGACTTGTCTGTAGAGCAAAGCTCAGCTTATCCCAATGACTGATCTGCTCTATGCATAGGGCATGAGCAGCCCGTGCCTGTGGAGTATAAAGCCCAGAAGAACAGGCGACCTGCTCCCGGTATTAGGGCATGAGCAGCTCATATGGCTGACCTGATGGGGAAAGAGCCCTGGCTGTAAAGCTCAGCTCACCCCGAGTATTGACATGATCATTGCATAGGGCATGGACAACTCACAGTTGCCCTTAGGGAGACATAGCCCTGTCTGTAGAGCACAGATCGGCTCTTCCTGACGGCCAACTTGCTCACCGCATAGGGCATGAGCAGTTCACAGCTGAACTAAGGGACTAAGCTTCAGCTGATCCCAACGGCTGCTCACCGAGTAGGACATGAGCAGCTCCTAGCTGACCTGAGCAGTAGACCAACCCACAGCTGATTCCACAAGTTGGTTGTATGAACACACACCCTGGGATAAAAGGGTGCACTTTGATTTTCCTGACAGCTGTTCACAGATTGCAACCTAAGATATACGGGGTTTTCTGTGAGAAATTACTGCTAAATATTTACATAATCTCAGGGAATACTGTGCTACCTCGAATCTGAAAGGTACATAAGGTGCAGTAAAACCTGTAACTGTCCCCATACCATACTCTCTCAATGTCTAGGGATCACAGATGACAAACAATGCGACCTTCCTCCAAGGGTAAACTATAAATAGAAATCGCTCACCTGGACTTGGTCAACAATCTATAAAGCTTGACGATGTTTCTGCAAGCCTGGTGCTATCTTAAGCACGTTTATTCAGATATTAATGTTCATGTAAACCGTTTTTTCCATCAGAGAACAGTTCACTCAAGACCCAGACAGACTGGCGCCTCTCCAGACTGAGCAATGCATGCTAAGTTTAGATTTCCTTCTTGCACTAATGATCAATTCATCGAGGCTCTATATTTGAAGGATGGGACTTTTCAGACGAAATGAGAAACGCATCTTGATATTGTATACGCTAAAAAACTGCAGACAGCTCGTCTCATTGTCCAGGGGCTGCCGGCACTTAGTAGCAACGGTATGAGATAAGGTATCAGGAGAACTGGCTGTGCTATATATCATTTAAACATACTGCAGTTTACTTTTATCCATTTAATATGTCTAGTCGAATAAAAAAAAACGGTTACGTCATAAGATCTAGGAGCACAAAAGAAAGAATTATATTAGGAGAAAAATGGGGTTGTGCATTAAAGGATAGCATGTAATAATAGACGTATAGGCCTTGGTAAGTCTAGCAGGATGAGCGACTGAGAGGTCTGCTCGTGGCCGTGCCTGATTGACACACAGCTAGACACACACTTCCCAGCCGAGGACATGTTCGGCCCCTCACCATATCTAGACAAGGTGAAACCATCAATGATTTACCAGCTCTTTGATCAAAGATGACAGGTTGTTTAGAAAAAATCGTATGTTGTATGAAAGCGGTGTAAGGTACAATATACATGTAAGACTAAAAGTGCATGTTTTGCTAGAGCAGCGAATTCTATTCGCCTCTTGGGTGGATCAGGGTTTTCTACCCCTGACCCCATAACACAGATTGATAGGTAGTTTGGGACCTGGGTAGACTTGCCTCGAGCCCGTGCAATCATTTTGTCTTCATAGTAGGGCAGTTCAATGCGTTAACCTATTGTTGTATACAAGTCATATATGTTGTGTACATTTAACCTTTCCCAATGCCTATGTGTTGACCTTTCGAATAGCGATTACATGAATTTCAGAATAGAACCTTCAAGAATATGCCTTAATATGGCGTGGATGTCTGGGGTTCATACGATTGCTATTTGATACATTTACAATACAAATATTTCTAAACATGATCTGGAAACATTCAGAAGTCATAGGAGGCTACAGCTTGCCCCGGAACCTGTATAAATTTTTCAATCCATAGATCGCCCCATGCCTTGTCCTCCACCCACTTCCTCGCCAGAAAACGAGCATAACCAATTTGTCCCGAAGTGAGGGCGCGAGGCAATGACACCTCAGGCGCGGCCCTATATCTGGGTAACGACTTGGGCAGATTAGATGGATGACTGCTATGGTTAGACTCTGACAGTAGCAGGAGTGTGTGGGCCGACGAACCTCTCGGGTGTCACTTAACACACTGATAAATCTGTCGGCTTTTGGTGGACACTTGGGTGTAGGGATTCGTAATGTGCAAGGTAACGCCGGGATGGATCCCTCAGTCAGTTTGTATAGGCTGGTATAGTATTATACTTCTACAACTGATGGACAACTGTCCAAGGGTCAACTCACTTTTTTTTGAGTGATAAGCCTGGGACAACTATACTGATATACGCTCTAGGTTAAAGCTAAAGGACAAACTTGTTCCACAGAACGTACCAACGAGACAAAAATAGTAAGTCGCAGATAAAAATGGCGCAAAGTCAATATCTTTATATTTTTCATGCGTAATATAGTGGCTCTAGAAGTTAGGCTCCTGGTGGGGTGTTTTTCAAAGGATAATTATCCGAGTGATTATCCTAGGCGTATACGACTCTGACATGAGGGCCCCAATCCAAATGTCAATCTAAGGGATCGGATCTTGATTGTTTTGTCCGGAACTAGTTTTGGAAGGTTCTGTGAAAAGATCAATATTTTAGAAATAGTCAATAAAATTTACATATGAATATTTTCAAGGTTCAGTGAACAGCTTTCACGGACACTCCTTATCTATTTGGATCCTCAAAAGATCAAAATGCATTAGGGTAAACTCAATCCGCCTGAACGGTATACTCCCCAGTGACAGCTGTTGAGTGGGCCAGTTCTCCTCCCCCTCCCCCCAGCCCTCCTCCCAGACAGCTGACGTTCAGAGAGGGTTAAGCCTTTCTCCCCTGGAGGAGATCGATCGCCCCCAGAACCATGGAGGCCGACGTGCTTTCTCTCCCTCTTTAAGTCGCCGGGTTTGTTATCGTCACAGATGAGGTCGATACAGCATGAAATACAAATAGGTGGCGGCGCCTTGTCCTGAGAATGGTACGGGGAGGGTGGAGAAAGGTGGGGAGGGTGGGGAGAGTAGGGGAGGGTGGGGGAGGTGGGGAGGGCGGAGGGGGTTGGAGGTGGAGTGGGATGGAGAGAAAAGTGTGGGGAAGGGGAAGAGATGGGAGGTCAATAGAGGACACGAGGAAGTGGATTGAGATGATTTTTTTTTTTAATTTAAAAAAAAAAGTTTTTGTATGTTTGATATGTCGACATTTTGTCAACACATGTTCTTCTTGTCGATAGTGACAATAAGCCCATCCCAGTGTACATGTAAATCAAATTTTACTATGAAATTACATAGCAATTTCTTTCTGATTTAATCCCCAAAGATAGAAGTGCGAAACAAAATGGACCATGGTTGTTTGTTTGACAGATTGCTCCTAAAATTTGTAAAATGCAGCTTTATATATTGGCCTTTTTCCCATAGGAATCAATGTTAAAGCCTGTTAGTCCAACCTTTAATGTCCGACCCTATTTTCCCTAAAATGCAGTATTTTGTTTGGCTGGCAAACCTGCAAATCTGTTAATTAGTAAAATCTAAGAAATCATAATGTTTTATCAGTACTTGGTGAAATAGAAAAACATAATTCTTAGTTATTCCAGTTATCCCAGCTCTAGGAGACAAGGATGGCTTATATCGCAATTTTGTCCGACCCTTGTCCAACCCTGGGATATACCCAATGTGGGATGGGCTTATTGATTCTGATAAGACAAAATATGAATTGATATGATAGAATAATGCGCATCAAAGAGTTAAGCCACGGACTGGAAGGGAGACAGGGAAAAGGAAGGAGGGAAGGGCAACGAAGGCAGGAGGAAAGTGGGGGAAAAGGCACTAGGAGTACAGTCCCTTACTTAGGGTCCCTAATACAGAGGCTGAAACGACAGTGAATGGAATGGGGGGAAATGAACCAGAGGAGACGGTGGAAATATAAGAGAGCAGTTAGCGATAGGAGTATGGAGGGAAGTAGCAGGGGGTCGGGAGTTGTCGGAGGGAGGAGTGTGGGTACTATAGGAGCCACGAGGAAAAGCCCAACAGTCACTGATGTTATTTTAATTGGTAGTAAACCATACATCACTCGACGACCCATTTGGGATAAGGACGGAAGAGCTCCTCTATAAGCTATATCTAAAGACGTGGCGTAAACTATGTAGGTTAGGCTAGTCAAACTCTACTTTTTGTAAAGTCTTCGAAAATTGCGCCTGTTTGTGTTATCAAATGATATCAGAATAATTAATGCAACCGACTGCTGCACAAACCTAGAATAACAAAAGTATAAACCAAAAAAAAAAGTCTCAACTCTTTGTGCGAGTTTTTGGTAGTTATACACAAACTTTTAATTCTCCAAGTATAAACCAGTATTACCAGTTGCCATAGATTATTCCTTTTCTAACTTTTACCTTTAATTACAACGTAGAGCCATATTAATGGTCCCCGAAGTAATTTTACCAGTCAAATCAAACAACTTTTCTCGGGTAAATAATGACACCACGGATGGCAGCTATCCCGATGTGTATTACTCGTCATTTACTGGTGGGATGTAAACTGCCAGAGGACATCTGTCATTTACCCCGGTGACTATAAAAACCGATGTGCGCATGATCAAAGCAGCAATCAACACCTACTGCATTCACTGCATGGACGAGTGAGAATTTCTACGGAGCAACGTTTGTGATCACATTAATCCTCTTGGAGCTAGCAAAGACTACTATCACAAAGCAAAACAGCGGAAGAAAGCAATCAGTAAAAGGCTGGTTAGCAATAACCAACGATTGCAACTATATACTACCAAGGACAATATGCCCAGGGGTGGGTCCAGGAGTTTGAAAAAAGGGGTGGGGGGGGGGGGGGGGGGGCGTGCTATAGCAACACTTTTGCCCGCAACCGCTGGCGCAGGAATTTTCTATTGAAAAACTGGACCAAAATATATAGTGCGCCCCTGACGCCCTCCTCCCTCCCAAATCCACGCAGGATCCAATTTGAGAAAACCAGCCTGCTTGAAGAAGAAAGACCGACAGAAATCACTCAACACGATCCTCGCCCAAAAGAGAGCGTTTCGCTTCTTGTCAGGGCTATCCTATCAGGAAGCCCTTTTACAATACATGTATCTGCAAACAAAGAATAGCCTCGGGGCCTTGGGGCCCATCTACAGGCGGCGGGCGGCGGGCGGAGATCCGGCGGCGCGTGCCGGGCGTTGGGGCGGAGAGCGGCGGCCCGGGGTGTGGCGGGCGGCGCGGCAGGCTGGTAGGGAGGGAGCGGCTGATCACACCGATCAGTGACGGTGCCACCACCAGCGGGGAGGCAGGGGTCGGCGGCCGGGAGACGGACGGACGGACGGAGGCTGCAGGAGGAGGAGGCGGGGGCGGATCATCAGGGCCCGGCGGGCGACACGGGCCGGCGGGCGCGGGGAGGAGGAGGGAGTAGGAGGAGGAGGGACCTGACACAAACCCCCCTCACACCCCTACTTCTACCACCCACCCCTACCTCCGGAGAGGGGGGTGGTACTACTACCACTACTACTCCCATCACTGCCACCTGTAGCTGCTGCTACTGGTTCTACCGACCATCAGGCCCTTACTCAGGTGGGTCAAAGCTACCGTATTCACACCTATAGTGGGTCTTTGTATAGAAATGACAGGAGAGGCCGCTCGTGTTTTACACTTTAGGAGCCCTAGCTATCAGTCCAAAGTCTGTCGCTGCCCTGTCGTGTGAGTGATTGGGTCAATTATGTGACTATAAAAGGAAACCCGCCACACATATAAAACTTCCTATTCGTGCTTTTTTCCCTTGGCGATTGGGGTTGGTGGTTTAGGCTGGTAGTTATATACTTAGTTGTGGTGGGAGGCGAGGAGGAGGAGACGTCAGAGAGGTGTGCGTGTGACAGGGCCACCCCACGATCGGTGCCACTCTAAAGACGTCCCATTGCTCACACAGGCGTAGTGAATAGGCCGATCTTTCCGTTGTATGCTTCCTTTTAAAATGCCTGTTGTTATAAGACTATCGAAACATGAACAGGCATGTAAAAGGCCGAGGATTTAATGTTAACTATTTCTTTGTGTTTATTGGACATGATCGTTAAAACTTGACAAGCGAGCATGCATTGCACATTCCTTCTCTTTATATTTGAAATTCTGTGTTCTATAGGTAAATTTCTAAGTTCTATGGGTTCTGAGTACCAATATGTTCTAATAATTTTTCTCCCCCCGAAAATGTACTATTTAGTCTTGCCAAAATTATGGGTCGACCAAAAAATTACATTTTCACGGGTTGGGCAGGAAAAAAAAAGAAATGTATGCAGGCATTGAGTACCAATATGTACCATATATAGTAGTATATAACGTCTTTACACCATGGTTACTTATAATTTGGAAAGGTAAAAAGTAACGTCTCTCATGTTGAGCCTAATCCAAACATGTGCTAGAAGGGAAAAAGTAGTGGAGGGGGCAAAAGAAAAGTGATATTTCTGCTCTCATAACTCGAGGCGTAGATAGGAATAGATTGCCACATTGTGAGAATATATCACGATTACTTATTTTTTCTTATGCTATCAACGCTTTTTGTATTATATGGTAGGTGCTCTTTCTATATACACATACCTACGGCTTGACAATTAAAGTCATTCTGCGTCCACCTTTGAGTTGCATCCCCGACCCGCAAGTCCATAATGATGGAAATAGTTTCGGGTATTGGGGGGGGGGGGATCTCAATTTCCTTATTTTGCTATCATACAGAAACATAGGAACATATTTGTCTGGCTTAAGCAAAAAGTTAAGCTATTGAGACCCCCATTATAAAAGGAATCACTGAAACCCTAGTCCTTGTTAAGTTTTCTGCGACCCACAATATGAAAGCCAAATATAGGGAGAAAGCCGTATTAATCAGAAGAGCCGGCGGCCTATTGGAGATCTCTGTACTTTTGTCGTGGCGTGTAGTTTAATGAGGTGCTCGCATGTCAATGCAGAGCAGCTCTCTTAGAAAATGGGATTTTGCTGAGTCATTCGCTAAAATTTCACTATTCCGGAACAGTAAACTGGAAAAAAAAGACAGACCACTCTAAAAGTAAGATCTATGGAGCATTGGTTAAGAAAAATAGCCAATCATTTCGATAACAAGAATATTCATAATTAGTTATATCTACGTTTTGATAAAATTCACCAGGGGAACAATAGAACTATGCCTAGTGGATTGCCGTTCATCCGCCCAGTGTCTCTTTTCTTTTACCTAATACAGTGTTCCAGCATGCAACTGTGGTTGTTTGTTGTTGCGAGTCTGTCTTTGATTTCTACCCTTTGTGGTCATGCCAAATATACACAACGACCACCAATAGGTATGTACATTTCACTGCGGTGCACTGCAGCAGACAGAAAAAAAGGTCACTTTCTTACTTACAGTCGTTTTATTATATATCAAATTTATAGTATTTCTCTTGAAATGGACACAAATAAAAACGTCTAAGGGTAAAAATTCTCATACAGAATCATGCATCATCTACCCACAGACTTAGTCCCTCTTCCAAATCCATCAAATCCTTACTCTTGCCCCCTCCCCCTGCCCCCGCCGGGCCCGCCCCGCCCCCACCACCGACTCTATTAACCAGATTGGGTGGCCGCCAACTGCCAACAAAAACAATATTAAAAGTGATCAAGTTTCTCGCCATGTCGCAATACGCAACATCAATTTCAAGTTTCTGTCTTGGCGTAAGCGAGTTGTTCGCCTCTCAGCGACGGCGCATTAATTACCCCAGGCATACTTCTCATCTGCCGGCACTATTTTTCTGAGTTGTTATTAATTTTCCTACGTGGGAAATGGATTGTAATCCAAGTCCGCCCAGGCTGCAGGCTCTATAAGGCGGCCATATCCACAGACCCCAGCGTCGGGAATCCCATGCCTGGTGATGTAGTATTTCCGAATTTCTAACAACTCAGACGTAGTTGCTACCAACATTTTTCATCAAATTATTTAAATATTTCATAAATATTTTCTGGTATTAAAAATAGCAGAAGTGCCGTAGAATTTTCTCCCTACGGAAACATTAGAAATTTTGCAATAATTATTAAATATTTAATAATTTGAATAAGTTTTGGATGGCTGAAATTTTTTTAGATACCAAATCTCGGCATTATCTTGTGGAATATTGCTCTTTCAAAAAATTTGATGGCACAAGTGTCGGGACTGGACCGTTAAGTTAACAAACGGATCAGTATGCTTACTGGACAATAGACCTTGCTATACATGGGCGCGGACTCAATTTGACTTTCAGTCATGAACATAGACCTGCCTGTAGCTAAGGTTCTCTCGGGCCAATATCGAAACTATCCTCCATACAAAATGGAAACAATCCACGAGACTAAGTCGTACACATTTATAACAGTCTCAGTTTAAACAACAGTGATGGAAGAAAATGTAGAATTATTTACAGGTGTTTAGAAGCAGAAAACTGGTGACAAGGGGCTGATCAAATTCTGTTGGTGAGCTTCTTTGCGACTTTAGATTTTAACTGCCATTTCATAAGTTTGTCCACGAAACAACTTGGGAAATAGATCTCAATCAAAAGCAGTGCTACGCTTCCCTATGTATATTCATCATGTTATGAGACCCATGTTACTGAGAGGTGGCCAAGACCCCTACCGACCCCCTCCAGGCCTAACCTGACCACCAGTCTGACCTACTCAGCTCCCATACAGTCCACCCCAGTGTCCTTTTTACTATATAGATTACGGACCAATTGATGTTCAGAGCCGACGTTAATACACCACGCACTGAAAGGTCAAGAAACAAGTTGAAAACCTTGCTGTACAGGCCCAGAACCAGCCCCCGAGGGACCTCTCCCAATCCCATTACTAAAGCAGCGCCCTCCATACATATACCGACACTGGACTTTTTGTCTCATATTTTTAGGCTAACAAAAGTCCCAAGGCCCTATTTGCGAAACTGATTTGACTAAACAGCTGTATTTTAGTGTCTCGTGATAAGCAATTCCAGTTGTCATAAAAACGTATGATGACATTGCAAAATAACCTCACATAGATATAATTAGATGTTAATACCATCTATTATTAAACCTCAATTCTTTTTGACAAGGTACAATCATTAATCACTATAAGACACGTATCACCAGTACTAACACTACACCACATAACTAACACAGACGCCTAAGGTTTGAGTTAAAACCCAATCTGCTCTGAGCAGCATATGAGCTGGTCTTGAGTGGAGCGAGCTGCTCCGAGCAAAACAGCTGTGAGCGGGTCGGGGGGTGAGGGGACTGGAGGGCCGGGGACAGGGATTAGTGGCGGCAGATTGACGGGTTTGGAGTGTGTGGTCGTGTATAGGTCTGGATCCGTCCCAAGTAGGGTATAAATCACTGGCGCCTGGTAGGACGCATCCATACCTCTCAATATGCTCGGCGTATTGCTCGACCGACCTGCTCCCGCCTGCTGCACACATGCGGCTGCCGCACTATTACATTGGTTATACACAAAATGCTTACAGTGCAGCAAGCTTTACTGGGCTGTCCCATACAGATGCCTACCTCAAGTTAATGTAAAAAGGGTAGTTTCCGACATCTGTGGTTGAGAAAAAAACGCATTTTGAAAACCACATTATGTCATCAGGTTTTAGTGAGATCCCCATTCATTTTTGACGATTAACTTGTATCACGTCCTAGACATAAGTGGCTGCTGACTTTGACGGAAGCGGTGTCATCAAACTGTTAATTCTCATACACGGGAATGTATTCTGCCCCATTCTTCACTCATGCGAATCAATTTAAAATCTCTGAATCTTATTAAAACCATTACGCTGGTCTGAGTGCCACATGCACACACAATATGTAATTTTATGTTAACCAGTTAATAATCCCCCTTTTGGGAGATTTATATTCTTAAAATTCTTTGGCCATTTTCCTTGTTTTGTGTGGGAACCCTGTGAATATAAGTATGCCGCAAAAATGATTCAGGCCAAAGCCGATCTGTATCTGTATTCCGGATTGTACATCCTCAGGTAATTACTGTGCCCCCACCTCTGTGGTGGTAGGATTAAACACCTGGGTCACGGGGATTGCTGTTTTCTTCATTGCAGGGCAGGCCAAGTATACATATAAGTGCAGACGTGGGGTGCTAATTAGTTTAATGTGTGCTGTCCGACAGTGTAATAGTATTTCACCTTCCTGGTCTAACAAATGCCTGTGAACCAGAAGCTGGCGGATCTTCGCGCATTACAGTATTTCTATTACCGTACAGACGGCGAGACCGAATGCACATTTCTCAGGGTGAGCATTGGTCTTGTTATTTCAAGTTTGGCTATTTTATACATTTTATACTAGGAAAAGATCGAAGGTGAGGAGTGAAACATGAGATTGAACGAGTTCAAAATATTTTACCAGACATTTAATACTAGCTGTTATTACACCTTAGGTTGATACAAGTTTAGTAGTTAAGAGTTTAACACAAGGCGATACAAACCTGGGTGATAACCAGCCTTGTATCACACTGCAGTGTGATACAGAAACTTTTTATTTTTCTAAAATTCATGAAAAAATGAAATCATTAAAAAATAAAAAATCTAACATATGCATTATCTGTACAACGTTCATAGCTACATTTTACTGCTTACTATTTGTGGATTTGATGGATATCAAAAAAGTTATATGAAAAAAACATAAAAAAATGTGCAGCATCACAGGCCACCATCACTGATTACTGTTCATCCTTCATTGGGAGCTCAGATCTAACAGAAAAAGGTATAATAAATCCATAACCAACCTCGAAGGGAGTACTCGGGCAGTTATCACCCCTTGCCGGGACCCCAATATCAGCCCTCGGCCGGCCCTTCGGGCCCTGGCCTCGGGCTGATATCGGGGTCCCAGCTCAGGGTGATAACCACCCTCGTACTCCCTTCTTGGTTGGTTATATGTATGTCACCCACATTATCATGTGTTGACTATTATAAGAGATTAGGATATCGTTTTGTGCATAGGGGACAGTATCATATATATACCCAAGGCCTTTGTAAACTGTGGATGTAAGATACATGTCACATGCTTTGTCTTTATCTTTGACTGAGTGATAAAACCGGGCTGGGAATCTAACCAGATTTTATTCTACGTTACCAACAAGGATATACATCTCGCCAAAACTGACATACCATGCTTCCTGTATTACACGTCAGTACATGCCCTTATACAGGTGTCTGTATGTTGAGTCCGACCGTGGCGCCCCGCTGCGGGCGGCGGGAGGGTTAGAGGGGTGGATTGGTGTGTGGTGGGGTGGTGGGTGGGCGCCCTGGGGGGGGGGGGGCAGAGTTAGGAGCCTCCAGGGTGCCGCCCGTCACCCCCCTGACCGTCGAGGGACTCCAGAGGGCACCCTCAAGGTCAGATGCCCCCCACCCCCCCTCACCTCGTGTCGGGCCGACCCCCTCAGACTGGTCTGTGGGCCACGTATCAGAGATTGATCCGGACTAATAGATTATTACCGAGGCTTAGCACATGTATACGCTGTATGCAGATTAGAATTCACATAACATTCGTCAACTTTTCTCTGAAAAAGTTTTCTGATACATCCAAGTCCTGGTGTATGCATTTCTGATATTGTACTTAATGAAATGTATGCAGGCATCTTATTTCAAAGGGCGTAAAGGTTTGAAATCAAAGTTGTAGTTGCTTTGGAATTTCGAGCGCATAGGGTTTGTTAGTTTTAGGAACTACAGTAGATGTGCTTAGGGCTTAAAATGAGCCAGGGCTTAAAATGAGCCTGAGGAAAAACTAGCTTTCCATATACTACTAACGACTCAACAGTGTGAGGGTCTTGGGTTTGCCCAAACTGGTACATGTCGATCACGGTACCGTAGACGGTGGGAACTTAATTAGCTCATAACTTTATCTCTAGCGGGGGATCTTTTCAAGTAAGTAAGGGACGAAGAAACCTATATTTCTCCCAATTCATACATGACACCACACGAAATACTAGAAGGCCGTGCGGAACATCCAACCACCCCGGTAATTTTAACTGGCTGCACAAGCAAAGAGTACATGTACCAGTAATTGGTGGATGGCCTTAGCGCTCCACACATACAGGAGTAAAACGCGTTCCCCCATTTTCTCACACAGTCTGCATATACACTGACTACAGCTCTTCCAGTACGCCGACCACGGATTGAGACCCCAGCACCCGCCGGCCCGCTGATTGGTCCATTCACGTCATGTGACCCGACCGTTACATACAAATTCGGCGTCCTGTGGGCAGATAAGTTGACTATTTGTATGTATAGGGCTGCCCGAGGCCGGCCGGCCGGCCCCCGCCAACCAACCCTAATGGGATTGCCCCACCACTGCCCACATACAATCTCAACCATATTCTTTTTTTAAACTTTTCTTTTTTTCCTCAATCGCCCTTTCCCTCACCTTGGATATTATCTGAGTGATTTCGAGGCCTATATTAGCATATCCAGGCATCGCATTTTTTCAAATTTCATGTCAAGGATGTTTGTGATTCCTAGGATCTAGCTCATTTGGGTCGAGTTAGATTTAAAATTTTGGCAAGGTTGATATGAATTCAACATGTATCCAACGCGGGATCAAGGATGAATTTGATGCTGATGCATTATATATGTATTCTTGACACTATCGGAAGAGCTTTTGTATAAGAGAGATAGAATAAAGAATTAAAAAAAAAAAAAAAAAAAAAAAAAGGCCAAAGACATCACTATGGGAGAGTATTTATTCAAATATTTGAGACTGAGATTAGAAGCTGTTTCTGGGATAGCATCAACACATGATGCTATCCCACAAACAGCTGCAAAATCACAAATTAACATTTGAGGCGTGGCACCTGCAGTCTGACTGATGCTAAGTTATAAAGTAGCCGTATGTGACATAGCATATACATCGGACACCAAGCAACTTGAGGTACAACATGCTATCACTCAAAAATATTGAATATTTGGTGGACCACAAATACTGAATATTTGGTAGACCACAAATACTGAATATTTGTGGGATGGCACCCATCTGTGGGATTGTTTGTTTGTTGAGGTAGTTTAATGTCCGGCCAACCACACAGGATTCTTTCCATACTGCACAAGGTGATGCTTTTCAGCTGTGGGTGATCATATCTATGATATGATTTAGGAGAAACCCGCCAGAGTGGCAAGGGGTCTTTTATGTGCAATGTCCCAAAGAAAGGACACCAATCTGTGGGATAACCCCCAACAACAGGGTCCAATGTGCAGACTTGTGAAAACGGAGTATGGGGCCACTTCCTTACCAGACACAGAAAGTCGCGTGCCCTGACAGACCAGTCGCCCTGCTCATGCCCACTTAGCGACAAACAATGACAGACTATGGACGCGACCAACCCAATAAGGTGTGGACGGCTGGGGGCCGGCGCTGATGGAATAAAGCCGGCAATACTACACAGGAACAAGGGGCCTCCCTCTGATAACCAGCGACAAACCAATAAGAATGTAGCGCGTCACGCAGCCTACCAGCGCAATGCCAGTTTCCGCTGGTACCGGTCGGTGGTAAGTATTCCATGCCTGTGTTACCGCTGGTTTAGAGGGGAGTTTGAATAGCAATGGTGGGTTCATTAGCATGTCGTTTGTCCGCATCAGAGGAATGAAAAGCACTGATTCAGAGCAGGATTCTGACAACAGGCCCCTAGAATAGACGAGGTCTCAATGCATCACTGTTATTGACGCTCATTCAAATTGGTGTTGGGGAGTCGGAAAGCACAGGAATAAATGGGAACGCATTGAAGACTTTGTTCCATGAGTGCATGACTCAGAAATATAATGAAAAAAACGTATTAAGAGGGTACCAGATAATACGACATTTTTTAATAGCTCATGAAACCTAAGCTGAATAGGGGGATTGACACTCTCGTGAGAGTGTAAATGAGTAGACAATGCAATTACCCTGCACCCAACCCACCTTTAAGGATTCATATTAGTTCTCATACGAATACCGGGGGATGAAAGAGATCATTTTATTCTAAAAACAAAACTATAAAGGGCGTTACATCTAAAAGGATATCCTCTGACTGACAGAATACCTCATGCCTGATGGGAAAGTAAATGGAAAGAAATCCCAGTTTTGAGTTTGCCATTTATTTGGGAATTTACGGTAGAGATAGAACAATGAGAGGATCCTGGCGGACTTTGAGAGACAGCGAGGGTCCAGGAGAACCAAGAGCCAGAAGGGCGTTGACGAAAAACACACATTAGCAGGCACACATAGATTACGACTGGCCGTTATTCAGCACGCCCTACGTGTTACTGATGATATACGAACTCACCTTGATCGGCTCTCATACATCTTGGGGAGTAATCCCAGTTCATACACATTACCGGTGTGGCATACGGCGTCATAGACCTTGTGCAGATGTGGTCACATGATCAGATCAGTTTTTGGTGATCACCATGTGGTGACCATAACTATGTGGATACATTTATGATTTCTAATTCCTAATGAATGTTGACTTTGTTTACTTCAGTTTGTTTTCAGTAAATGTGGCATAAATATTTGTTCTAAATATTTCAGAACTGTGAAAAATTTTACTTAAAATTTGTCACCAATATTATACTGGAAAGCCTATTTTTGAAGATGTGGCTTCATATATGCACAACGTCTTTGCAGTGGGCTGCTTCTTGGAATAACAGTCTAACAGCGGGCCAGGCTGTGAATGGATAGTGGCTGGGGTGAGTTGGAGTCAGTCGGGGGTTTAACTTGGGTAGTCGGGATGATCCTAACGTAGGGCAGGTCTGAGGCATGCCCCCCCCCCCGCCCCTCAGCCCCCGACGCCTTATCAGGCTGCTACAAGCGGCCTTGTCGACGACCTCTGGGACCCGTCCCCCTAAAGGCCCTATTACACTACACCACTTGAGCTGCGACATTGGTGCAATATGACGATAGTACAGAAAATTCACACACAGGAGCGATATCATTGTTTGAAACAGGCAATTTGGACCATTTTATACATGTGTAACAAATAATTATTTCTCTAATCTATATGACTAGGTCCCCACTCAAATTTCATTTCAAACTCCCACTCTTTTCCCTGAGATTTGTCTGCCCCACAGTAATTTTTCCCTATGTCATTCCCAGCAAGTTGTTCAAATTTAAAAGCCTTCATGTGCAGAAAACATTTGGAAAACCCAACAAGAAGAAGTCAAATCCCTAATATTTTTAGAACCAAGAATTGCAGAACTTGGCCAAATGAAATTCCCTGTTTTCCCAGTGTTTTTGTAAAATTTGAAAATTTCCTGCATGTGTTTTCCATGACAGGGATTTTTCGTTGTTGCCATTTTGCAGTAGGGACCCTGCTTTACCTTTGCAGAAGGGACCCTGATACGACTACTCTGCGACATCGCCATATATCAGCGCAAGTCATATAGTGTAATAGGGCCTTAACAAAGTCGTGTAGTGTAATACCGCCCTCACCCGCCACGCCTGGACCGGCCCTCACAGAGGTAATAACCTCCCAACCCCAGGGGAGTCATTCACTCAGCCATACGATTATCAAACTCTATTTTACTATAAAGCCCTCTCCTCGTGAAATATTGGAAATATTGGCGTCTATTCTTGTTCTACAGAAAACATCCAAACCTCTCCAATTGTGGCTGATAGTATTCATAACTCTTCAGTTAAAAACTACCTTTTCAGTTTTCAGTTAATCGTAAATTCTATTCCACAGACATCTTACATTAAAGACAGAATTTCAAGCCAACCACCAGAAATGTGTTTAGAGAAGAGGAGACAATGTGAAACTCTGTGAAATCTTAATCCAGCTTTCCCCACGGCTGCTATGGACTAAGAGGCATCAAGGCTACCCTGTAATAATCATGGCTATTTGTACAGAAGGAAGTGCTGACAAGAGGTGTGGGGCGCTGACACATCCCGTACGCCCCTCGACCATCGTCCCTGAACACACAAACCCATCTTCCCTATTTACTTCCCAGCGGGGCAAAGATGGCGGGGATACTTCTCAAGAAAGTGGCATCCTTCTTTAAGGGTAACTAGATCGCTATGCCATCACAAAATAGGTTGCGCTGTGGACTGTACCACCATGAGGTTCCACCACATCGTGTGTTCAAATTTTTTAAAACTAAGCTTGTGCAGTTCGAAGAGGGCTCATTTTCACGCGTATGATATACTAATTGAGCCTAACATATCCATAAGAACATTTTGAAATAAATTCCATTCCAATGTTCATTGACTTCATAAACATGTATGAGTGGCATGAACAATGTAGTTCCGGTTCCTCAGATTGGCTAAATTGGGAACTTCATGCGCCGTATTGACTGTAGATTCTGACCATAAATAAGGCACTTTTTACACTGACCAACTCAACTCTACTCGACGATCGAGTTGAGTTGAACTGAGTCCTACAGTGTGACTGGTGGAATCACATATAGACCTACACCTACGACGGGACCGTCGGGTCCTACATGTTGAGAAGTTGAAAATGTAGGGCTTGATCGCTTGGTCTTTGAGGGTGTGCAGTGGATATGTAAGTAGTACCGGTATACCATATAGGCATGAGGCTAGGTCTACGATAGTTGAGTCGTAGCCTGTGGCCAGGTACAGTATCCCCAATAGTTTAGGGGCGGATACAGGATTTTCTAAAGGTGGGGTCAGCATAAAGGCTAAGTACTAAAATGACATGCACTTGTGCTTAGAAGCGCGGCATTTCCCCTCTTTTTGTAGTCTAGGGGTCCACATAAAAAGAGGGGGGGGTCCCCTTGGATCCCATTGGATCCCCTTGGATCCGCCCCTGTCGTGTCCCTCCTGGACCCAACATCATGCAGCTACGTCTGTCGAGTTGAGTTAAGTTGGGCAGTGGGGCCAGGTGTTCAGAGAATGTTATGACAGAGTGCCCCCCCCCCCCCCCCCCCACAGGTCCGAGCGATGGGGGGAACAAACAGTGATCACGGGGCTCCGGACGGGTGGCGCCCTCTCCCGGCGCCCCGCGGGTTCACGCCGAGGTCAGCGCCACTTGAGTCACGTGGTCGACAAAAGATGGCGGGCGCCGCGTGTAATAAGGCAATCAGCGGCAGCGCCTCCTTACAGCGGGCGGCCGTACTAGGCCCGGCCCACCCCCGTCACCCTGATCTGACCCCCTTGGGGGATCATCTCCGTGTGGGGTACGGCTAGGGGAGAGGAGAAGGGGTTTAACTTCGGGATTTTCACCTACTCAGCACCACAGTTTTTTCTGTGACCCAAATTCATGGTGACGAGCTTGGGTAATTTGGTGTTCAATTCAGTATTGACCAAAACCTGTAAATATTTTGCAATAAGCTACAAGCAATTGTTCAATTCAATATAGCAACACAGAGCAGCATCGTCAGCAAATCTAAAAATGTCTATAGAATGCCTTGTGACCATGACTTTTTATGGTAGCAAAAATTGAAGCAATATGTATGAATGTCAAAAGTTTAAATATTTGAATTAATATTACATAGACTTTTACCTGAATATCATTTCTCAAAAGTGACAGAAATCTAAAAATCAGTTTTGCTTTGGCACTTTGCATGGACTGAGGGGAGTGGAGGAGAGTATGTGTTTCTGCCTTTAGTCAGTGCAGTGAGGGGGAATAAGGCTGGGATGAAGGGGGCGGGCCTGATAATTGCTCCTCATATCAGCAAGTGGCCTGATCCAAGTGTCAGGGTGAGTTCATGGTGAGGACACGCCACCCATGAGCTGCTCACAGTCAGACTGCTCACTCAGTGAGTTCCGAGTCCTGGTACTGGCAGATCGGCTACCTTACGCCAAGCGGTGGTGGCCAGTGGTGGACATACTGCTCTATCAAAGACTATACTTCTCACACTGTGCCTCCCTTGTGTCGGTAAAAGTGTAGGGACAGATTGTCTATAGCTTCTCATAGAGTGCCACCCCATACACCTAGACTCTTTCTCTTTAAGGAGAGGAGAAAGGTTTCCCCTCTTCCTCTTTAAGAGCAAAGATTTTCTCTGTTATATCTCACATGAGGCTTAAAAAGTGGTTTTCTTCTTGAGAAATAGAGGTTTAGTATTTATGTATACCACCAGGGGGTGCATGTATATCCTCTTTTTCTTGAAGCGAAATCCCTCACCAAATGAGCCAAACATAAGTATAATAGGGAGTGAAAGGTGTGCTTCAAGAGGATGAGGGGAAACCTTTCTCCTCTCCTTGAAGAGAAAGAGTCTAGGTGTATGGGGTGCAGATTCGATCTCCATTACTGCCCCTGATATGACCCTGGCAGTTAGATAGGCCAACCAATGACCGACAATCGAGTATACCCATGCACGTACATCAAACACAAGTTAATTGTTCTCAAATATGTACTACACTCGCGTGCATATTGCCCACACAAATGAGCTGCTCACGTGCATGATCCCCACACCTACGTCTACCTGCAACATTCGGCTGATTCACTAACTCCCTTCCATCTGCAATGCACTCCCTTCTCCCTTCTCAGACTCCCTTTTCAGACCGAAATGCACAATCTCAGCATTATATACACCTACCCACTGGGTCTTTTTTTAATCAGCAAAGAACAAGACCTCAGACACAATCTTTCACACACAACAATCACCAAAGGTCCCCCCACCATGACCAAGCCACCCATCAGTAGAAGTAATTATTCGCCGTGCCGTGTAGACTGTGTGGGGACCAATCACTTAGAGAAACAGTGGGTAATTGTCCCCTCACTGTTTACCTACGGCGAGGCACTCTGCCACTTCGTCTCTCTCGCCCACGAGAATGGTATTATCCCGGCCCGGAGGGCGCGCTCGGTGCAGAATGTGGTCGGGGGTGAGTAGGGGCGGCGTGCTGAAGGTGTGACCGCCCATCACATTACCACCTCGTGGTCGCCACCACCTCTCGGCGAGCTGTAATTACTTAGTGCCTGTAGGGACGGAGACGAGTACGCCTAAAACCAGGCCTATCGAAGCCTAAAACCCGCCTATTGAAGCCTAAAACCCGGCCCATCAAAGCCTGAAACTCACCAAAAATGAGTAATGGGCAAGGCACATTTTAACTTTTCCTCTGGTTTTGTATCATGAGAAAAATATGTGTTTTGTTGCGGAGATGAGTATGCCCATTGAAGCCTGTAACTGACCATAAGTGATGTTTGGCTGCAAGGCACAACTTTTCCGTTTCCCATTTCATATCATTAGAATTAAAAAATATTTTTTCTAGCGCGACAGAGACACATAAGCATTTAATACGACATATCAAAGCCGGACACTGACTGAAAATGATGTTTGGCTGCGAGGCCTAACTTTTCTCCTTCCCATTTCATATCATTGTTTTCTTAAATCCATTTTAATGTAGTTACTGTGCAGTAAGGTTATTTTGTTAGGTTATGTGACCCCTTTTCTCTTGATTATCTTATCAGGTCAACATGCACTAGACATTTCTTTTTATTCAGGTAATTCACTGTCTGGTTTGGTACGTTTCTTATTATGCCTGGTAATAACAATGTGCAATATGAACTACTCATTTTTCCCCATTTAGTTCTTTGTTTCGATTTTTGTTCTCAGAATCTGTAGCCACTTTTGAATCTATGCCTTCCTGCCTATTATTCCCTTACAGTCAGATGACTAAATGTAGACTAGGAATGACAATTTATCTAAAATCTTATTATGATTGTCATACGGTTTGGCTTGAGACACAGCAAATGCTGTCACAAGCCTGAGAAAATAATTTCCCTGGCAGGTTTCTATTTAATCACACTTTATTTGGCTTCTTGCTTACTTTCCTCCAGAAAGTGTGGCCATATAACAAGATCATATCACCAACTTTGGCGCCGAAGCTCTCCCTCCTACCAAGCCGTCACATTATTCTATCAAAAGTAATTTCCGTAGTTACATGGCTTGTGGAATAGGTAACCGAGACCACAGGTCGGACTTCCTGGAAAAATCATCAGCTAGGTCGGGAATGTCTGGTCAAGTCTCGTCTAGACTTTAATATGTTCTCAAGTTTAGACAAGATGTACTAGAAAATAACCTTAGTTATTTCATTTAGATCCAGAAAACCAGGACATTCGGTCGTCCAAATCGACAGAGCCCACAAAGTCTCGAAGTTGCCTAATTGAATATGGGATAATTGCTTGGTCGTAAAGGTGCACATATTGCAATAAAGCCCTCTCCAGACTGCCATGTCCACTGAGGCACTTGTCATCAAAGGACTGGTGTCTACCATATAAACTTGGCTGCCTTTCTTGTCATAGCTATTGGTTCCGCAGAGCATTAGACCTGGAGACCTTATCATGACACGGCACAGGTGTGAAGGACATATGTTTGTGAAGGTCACAGAGTCATAAGTCAAGGGCACAAAGGTGTCAAGGGCACATAGGTTACTAAGGTAAGAAGGGCACATAGATATGAAGGGCACAGGGGTGTCAAAGGTATATAGGTGTCAAAGGTGCATAGATGTGCATAGGTATCAAGGGCACAGAGATGTCAAGGGTACACAAGTGTAAAGGGCACATGAGTGTAAAAGGCACATAGATGTACATAGGTGTCAAGGGCACATAACTGTCAAGGGCACAGAGGTGTCAAGGGTACATAGGTTTTAATAAGGGCACTGTCAATGGTGCAAATGCGTGCATAGGTATAGGTATAAATGACATAGAGGTTAGGGTACAGAAGTGTGAAGGGCACATAGATGTCAATGGTCCAAGGATGTCAAAAGTACATAGGCGGAAAGGGCACTGAGATGTCCAGGGCACAAAGGTGTGAAGTTACTCCCTTCCCAGACGGGGATGTCGGCCATTGGGGAGCTGCTCATTTTGTCAGCTGCTCACCTGGCAATGTGAGCAGATCGACACTTGCTCGGATTCGCATCTCTTGGCTACCCAATCCCCGAGCTGTCGCCTCTAACCCGGCCACACCGGGTGACATTCAGACACATTCTGGGGCCAGAGGTCGGGCAGGTTTGTTAGTTTACATCCAAACAGGGAATGCATGGCCTCAATGCTTATTATGCATAGAGGGCCATATTCTTTTAATGATAACTATAGCTATATATGTCTATCTCGCTGAAATGCTTTAATCTTTTTAAAGATATTGCGGATTAGGAGAGTGTCTGCTTTTTGTTTATGATATTGACGCGAGAATCCCATATGATGAGTAAATCTCATCACATTCTGCACTGCATAGGAGACTCAAATATGAACTCTTGTTCTTTGGTTTGGTCGGAAAAAAAACCCAGGTTGTAGATAATGTCTTTTCATCCGATTAGGTCTTTTCATATTAAACAGAGCTGCCTATCTGAAATTTGATATTACCAAATGAATTGATAATACAGTAGCCATGTACTCAAGGACAGATTCCTGACTGTTTCCGGCAGTTAAAAACCACTGCCACAAAGGCAACTGGATTTACCGAGGTCGCAATCTCGACACGTTTGTAAGGGGGACAAGTCTAACCGAGTTTTAAGTCGTAGCAGTCTTCATATTTAACACGTCTGTCTGAGAGACATGTGTCAACCGGCGCAGAGTGCCTCTGCTGACCGTCCGTCTATCAGTCCCTACACCCTCAGACCGTTCTCAAGGAAACGGCGGCAGTCAGTCCTCACGTTACCGACGGATCGGAAAACATACAGGGCTTGGCTTTCACTTGCCTTGAAAAGGAGAGGCATGGTATCCATGATCTAATCTATATCAACACGTCTGGCCCGGGTAGATTCTATCACATTGGGTGAGCCTCCTATGTAAGCTGTTTATTTTCCATTTTCAGTCGCGCCGACAAATGTAACAAAACGGGTTGCTGTTTTGACAGGTCCGGTTGACAGGCCATGTGAAGAATTCATAAATCAGGGTCAGAAATTCTCTCATTTCGGTACCATCTGACCATAAAACCTTCTATTTAATCCGCGCTTGTATAAATACATTACTTTAATACACTCTGAAATGGGCCCAATATCCCTTTTCTTAGGTAAACTGGCCGATTTTGCAGAATAGTTTTTCAGTAAAAAAAAAAATTAACAAAACGTCAACAGTTTTGCACTCCATATGAATATTCTTTTCGGCGATTTTAAAAAAGTATCCTTTTTCAAATAATACTCTGCGAAATACAAACATTCCCATTTCCCGTTTGCTAACTCTCACTCTTGCGTTTCCTATCAACAATTCCCCTCCTTTTTGCCACCTAGATGATATTTACATTATATATGACTGTAATAGGATTAGCAACATGTGCCAAATGCAAATGAGTGAATGATTTAGTTAACACGGCGGGACCAGACACCTGCCCGGGCGCCTTCAACATTGTTTAATCTGATATGCCAGCGATCATAACGATCAGCATACATAGGCCTCACAATAATACATTCGTGCCCAGACCTACATAAATGCGCCTAAGTATATACCCCGGATAATGCTATATCCGTCGATACTTATCTGTAGAAAAAACTCTGAAAAAAGGATTATAAATGCGGCCGATACATAAATGCAGGCACTGACTGGACGGTAATTTCAAAGCCTGAATTCGGTCTATTTTTCCTGTGGGCAGGACACAAACTAGATGTCAATGTGTATGATGGGTGGGGGTGTGTGGCTGGGCGCTGGCTATATGTAAGGCCGGGGAGATGGAGGGGACAGGGCTATACATATTGCACATGGTACTGTCGTCCCTCACTGCTCGCCCCGTGTCCGTGCCGCCAGCCGCCGGCCCCGCCGCAGACCGCAAGGTAAATATTGTTTTAGTGCTAATGCTCCAAGGCTTTGTGTTGACAAAACAAAAATTCTGCGCTACCTTGCTCCTTCTCACATAGTTCGAGTGCGCTGAAAAACCGTTAGCATGACCCACTCTTCAAAACTCTCCCCACCTTGTTCAGAGTCAAAGTATGACTCAATTTCCCCGTACAGGCGGTGTTAATTTTCGCCGGCAGAATTGGTGGGGTTCTGACTTTGTAGGCTATAAATCTTCGCGCTCGCCAATATATGTCATCAAGATGGCGAGACTCCTTGGGCATTCTGTCTACTTTGCCCTTAGGACTTTTTTCCCCTATGTCGGGCCACTCGCTATTTTACTACAGCATAACCTTATTTCTCTGCAATGCCACTTACATCTCTACCTTAGCCCGGCTTTTCTCAATGGGTGATGGATCATGGTAGATGGGCCGGAGAGTCCGCAGAAATAAAGTGTCCGTCAAAATAGGCGGGGACAGGAATGCTATCAGGATGGGCATTTTTCTCCTGAAGGAGAGACACAAACAGAAATTCATCAAATCTGGGGCCGTGGCCTGATAGCTTGGCGGCTGCCGCAGACACAGGATATTGCAAACTTAATACTGGTCTGGGGGCGCGCAAGGAAGGTACGGGCGGCGTGAGGTATGCAGGGGAAGTGCACTTTGCAGGGGGAGTGCATTGTATGGGGAATGTACAGGGGAAGTGTACTTTGCAGGGGAAATGTACTTTGCAGAAGTGCACTTTGCAGGGGAAGTGCATTGTATGGGGAATGTACAGGGGAAGGGTACTTTGCAGGGGAACTGTACTTTGCAGGGGAAGTACATTGTACAGGGAATATACAGGGGAAGTGCACTTTGCAGGGGAAGTGTACTTTGCAGAAGTGCACTTTGCAGGGGAAGTGCATTGTACAGGGAATATACAGATAGGAAAGCGCACTTTGCAGGGGAAGTGCATCATAAAGGGAATGTACAGGGGAAGTACACTTTGCAGGAGAAGGGCAGTGTGCAGGAAATATACAGGGAAGAGCACTTTGCAGGGCAATTGTAATTTGAAGGGCAAGTGCCTTATGCATAGTATGCACTATGTACTGGCAGTGGAAATGCAGGTGGAAGACGTTCCTGGCAGATGAAAAAATAATTTTACGGGGAAATACAGGGGAAGAGCCACGTGAATATTCTACAAATCCTTGTAGGTGTACACTTTCGTCAACAAATCTCAAAATATCCTCCCCAACGGTCCGCCTTTAACTTTTAACCCTTTAACTTGGTCCGCCTGTATCCCCGTTACTTGGAGCTCAATGGATCTCAGTGATGTTGTCAGAACATATGGGAGAGGTTGCTCGGGTCACACCTTCTTCACCTATCATTGATAAAGTTACCTCCTGTCTTCTTAAATAAACTGAAATTGGCCATGGTCATAGAGACAAGTTTCAGAACCGCACTCTTAGTTATTTAGACAGAATGAATAACGATAAAAAAAGGTGTATACACAGATCTTTTGGTACATTGTTATTTTGCCTCCATACACCGTGGACGCGTGTATGGTCAATGATCAGGTTGCCTCCCACTCTCAACATTCACAAGAGATTCTGACATTTACCCATGACCCAACACTACATGGCCACATCAGGCTATATAAGTACAAATTTATTTCTCCAGCCTTGAGAATACAATCATCAAACCGTACACTGGCTGGTGATGTCGACTCACCTTTCCGATCGGGAGCCTTCTTCATGGTTGGGTCATAAGTGAGCAGGAGGGTGGACAAAGTTGACGGTTCTACTCCACACTTTACACACCACTTGGCCACGCAGGCCGGGTCTGGGACTGTGGGGAGGTTTGCACTGACGGGCGGTGGGGGGCCGGCCGTGTCAACACGCCTGGTCACTGCCAGACACCACGCACACCAACACCTCCCAGATCTAACCTCCTACCCCCTAGCCCCTCCCTCTGACCAAGTTCGTCTTTACCCACCTCCAAGAGACCCCTCAAATTCCCTCGCCAGGAATGTAAATCAAGGTCAATAAACAAATCTGAAAATGCATGAAGGGAATCGGTTTCATAGAATGTAATAAAACTTCATGTAAGCACTCATTTTCGGAAGTTATCACCAAGTCAAAGAATCTGAAACCAGACTAAAATCTTAAACTTATATCCCTCCCCTCCGTCCCCTCTCGTATGAACTCCCTACCCCCCCCCCCCCTTCCCTTCCCCATCTCACCGCAAACCCCCAGAATTCCCCTTAGGAAAGCGTGTAACGGCCATCGGCCCGTTAAAGTTGTCTTAACCTGCAAACATGGCACGGAGGCGGGACGGCGGGGCTGGGAATTCCAGAGCTTTGCACGTTAATAAATTGAATCACTGATCGCATAGTTTGCTTTGCAACATGATGTGGGAAGGTCTGTGTTTTATATGCTGCTTTTGGGAAAATTTACATTTTGTTGCACTTAATTTCCCTAATAATTTTACCAGGGTTTATTATTGTTTGTTTGAATTCATAAAATGCAAAATTGGAGAGTACAGTTCAGGAGTGCAGGTCCACAAAGTGTGCCGGAAATGGTACTAGAGGGGGGAGTGCTGGGTTGGCATAAGAAGTGGAGTAGGTTTTGGCACCGATACCACCACTTAAAGTGTTACGGCTATATAGACGTGGTGTATCGGAGTTGAAGGGTCCATATGTCACACGTTAAGTGTGCTTAGATTAAGAAGTTCCAATAGTGGTCGGCAAGTCCGCTGATTTGTGGGTGTCAGTTCAGACCACATATAGGACGACTTAAGCTTGGGGATTCAAGTTCAGTTAAATTTCAAGTATTTTTTATTTTTCATTTATTTATTTATTTTATTTTATTTTATTTTATTTATCTATTTTTTACAATTTTAAGGATGAGAACAATTTATTTCTGACGTCTATTGGTCAGAAAACCCTCCGGTAAATAGCAGTTACATGAACCATGCTGATGCAGGTGAGACCTTGGGATTTCACTTTTTTCCAGAAATTAGAACAGTCTCGGTCACCTGTCGACAGAAATAACTTACGTGGCGTTATAATGATTAAATGCAAGCCCTATTTTCCAGTCTGGGAGTTCTTCAATATTCCAAGGTCAATCTAAGTTGGACAAGTGTATGGACTGAACATGACTCGTTATTATCTGTCTACATATCTGACTCAACTTTCAAACTGATCAGTATATTCCAGGGCTCAACAGGCAGCTGAAGGTCAAGTTTTACCTGCCCGACACATACAATCACCTGTTCTTATTTACTGGGAATAGATGATGGTATAATTAAGAAGAAAACTTTACCTGCCCTTTGGGTAGGTTTTACCTGCCCCGGGCGGGCGGGCAATGCTTAAAGTCGAGCCCTGATTTTCCCTAGCTAGCTAGGTGCCATAGTTGAGTCGGTAGCTGGGGCTGCAGTCAGCTCGGCTTGGGTCGGTGTGGATACACATTGTGGTAGGAGCTGTGGGCCGGCTGGTAGGCCGGGGTAATGGGGGCAAGCTGGGTAAACCAGCGCCAGCTCAATTACCAAAGGCCAGCTAAAAAGAGGCATGAAATTACTTCTTTTCTAGCCGACTTCTCCTTGTAAATTCTACCTCTTTTTTTGAAGAAGCTACTCAGATTTGGGGCAGGTTTGGTTTCCAGTCTAATCCTCAAACTTTATTTATTTATTGTGCATCGTGAAAAGCACAATTAATTGTGACGATGTGTTGTTCAATAATAATAATAAAAAAAAATGTATTGTGGTTCTAGGTGATAGAAGTATATCAGTAATGATCTTAAAATTGATCATCCTGTAACACTTAAACAGTATTGCAACTACTATTTTCTTCATACTAACCATTAACTATCTTTATTTCCTCCATCAATACGTTAATCTTTCTATCTTTCAATATCTATTTCAGCGGATTGTTTCGATTTCTACTCATCTCTGAAGCTTTCTTCCTGATAACTTTGAATGTCACAGCCTTTGTCTTTGATTCTGCATCACCTCGGTTGTCAGACTTTTCTATTGTATAAAGCATCATTTATTGTCTGATTCTTCTTCCATGCCGTATGTAGCTGACTAGCTAATGCGGTTCTGTACGTCTAGCAATTTTGTGTTTTATGGTGAAGCAGGTACGGTACATACGTGAACAGTGCAGTCTTTTTCACAGAATTTTGAAGAAGCTACAACTCGGGATCAGTCAAATATCAGATGGTGAATGGGAGAGGATTTTTCAATTCAGTCTGAAACATTGCGGCTAGGGAGATATCTGAGTGGCTTTTAATGACGAATCCATCCGACCTTCCCCTAATCAGTTGTAATACGTTCCGACGTTTCAATCCCTGTCGTTTCTGTTTACCAAGATTTGAGAAGAATTAAGAAAGAGGTTTTAATAACAAGCTATGGACATTTTGCCTCCTCGTAGACCATATTATGAGGAAAAGTGGCGGACGCTCGTCACTCTTCAAGCAGGGCTTTTCCATCTTGAATTTGCTCAATTTGCCTGACAAACATATATCTGCTTGGAGAGTGAGCGGACCGTCCCAGGCGTGCGCAGCGCCAGCGCCATCTGGGTCGCATTAAATACGCATGCGCAGTGAATTCGCGCATGCGCACTCATCACTATTTCCAGCAGTGTCTAGACAGAAAGGTAAATAAAGGGGGGAGGGCTGGTGAAGGGCAAAGTTAGAAGTGCTGTGGGTAATATATGACACCGCACACAGAAAGCAATCCTCTAAATATTGATGCCGCTCACAGGGCCCACAATTCATGCGCCCAAGTCGCGAGTCGAATATGCAAGACAGGAAAAAATAACACAAGTCCATTCTAGAGTGTATTCTGCTAGGCCCCACTAACAGTAACATCTGTTTTCAGAACCAATACATTGAAACTGTTTATTTTAAGAGACAGGGGAAGAGATGTATGTATTGTATGCTAGAAGTTGCCCATATCTCAGACTCATCCCTATTATATAGCAGTAGTACTTGATTCATAGTAAATGAGGCTTAACCTACTAAATCTTGGAGACATGAACATTCGTTTTCCAGTACAAATTGCAAATGAAATCTAATGCCACGAATTCATATATTGCATAGATATTCAGGTACATGGATTATTCTCACAAAGCTGTATAAGAAGTACATAATCAATCAGTATAATGATTGATGCTTTTTGATACTATATTTCTGCAAAATAATGAGCTCAGACCGATGCATATCCGAAATGATTGAAGGATGGGAAGGACCTCACTTAACTTCGTTTTGCAAGCATTAAACCCTCTTGTTACAGACAGTATGTGATCCTCTGCGCGACTAGGAATATTTCTGACTTTGCCAGATGATAGGTGTGGAGGCCTCACTTATAGAATGCTGAGGTTACTTTTAAGTGCTCCAGCTTCCACGAACCGGTATCAACATATTTCGAGATGATAAACTTTTAAAGAAAATGAGAGCAATGCGAGGCCGTTCTTTTTGTGACCAGCCTTCGTTATATAAAGGAGGTCAAATATCGCAACCATTTCTTTGGACAAACAGTGAAAAGTAATTATACGTTAAAACACATTTCTAGGATTTTCTAAGACCTGCCATGGATCTATCATCCATTCATTCGTGACAAATGATTTGGTCGAAACTATCTGGTGATTGTATTTAGATGCAACGGGTGCTATCGATTTCTTTGTGCACAGGAAGATAGTATTTGTCATGCGAGTGACGCTACAGCTCAAATTCCTATTTGTTGTTATTGTGTCTACGCTAAAATGGAGACAATTCCTGCAGAAATCAAATAGGAATACAACTTGTTATTTTCTAAATCGATAGTGCCATGTATTGAATATCCCCCATTAGAGATTAGAAATTCGAGTATTCTGCAAGTATTTACTCAATACACGCGTCCAGACGACAGCTAGATTGTTTCAAACTTTTACATCTTTAAATGTATAAGAAATGTTTTCAACTGATTCTTTGTCTAAAGTTACATTCATTTGACAGAGAAAATCTTGATTTAAACATTTGAGGACTCCTTCCTCTGTGTAAAATGTCAGTCATGAGACAGAATTCAGCAGAATAACTGTGCAGCAAATTAACGCGTGGCAACATAATCTACTGACCTGTCAAGATCTAAATGCCAAAAACGGCCATCTTGAAAAAAGTAAGACAAATAGAGCTTAACTACGTCAGGTTGGTCTACTTCTGTGGACAGGTTTCAAATTAGTTTTAGATCATCTTTAACATCAATCAGTATCTCTTCTACCACACTAAAACCCCACTTTCTGCAATCTGTCCTGAGGCCTGTGAACGATTTTGTTCACATTGCTGTCATGATTAAAGATTCTGGATTTGGTCGGAATTTTCCGCTCTTATTTACCTCCAGTCGCGTGCAGGAATAACACAATCTTTTTTAAATCTCATTATCCTGAAGCGAATGAGAAAATGTGCCTCGGAATAACCAACTCAAATCACCCGGTACATTCAGGCTTTCGGATATTTCAATCAAAACCACAACTTTCTGACCCTAATGCCTTTTTCTTGCGAGACATCTTCAGTTTGTTTTCATTATTTTCTACACACAATCAGGTGCGTTCTGAGGGCCGAGAATTACTCTGAACAAATGACCCATCAATAATTTATCCGAGACCCCCCATATCATCTACATTCCGCCATAAATAATTCAGTCTGCACAAGCAACAGTTCCACCGTTATTCTTCTCTCCCTCATTTATTTTTTTCATCTCCGTTTCTTTCCAACAGAGGGAAGGTGGCGATAATGCAAATGCCGTCTTCGCACGTAAATCAGTCTGCCGCTATTGCGGACTTTTAGGTGTTGAATGAAGACAGGGGGAGGTAGTGAAAGCACAGAATGGGTGAAAATAGGCGGGGAGTGTAAGGGTTATCACCAAGGACCATTTGTGGAGCTTCAAACATTGTATAGTTGGGTAGGCGGGGCATAGTGCACTCTATAATGGGGCAGTATGTTGGGAGAGAATACCCAATAGCCACATGGAGAAACGGGAAGAGGAGATGGGACTGGGTTTGCACTATTTATAAACCCCTATATAAGTTCATCAAACTGGCGAATCCACGGATTCGAATCCGCCAAGAGCCATTTTGATTAGCCAAATTCATGTTTTGAAATATGCATCCTTAAGACTGCAACCAAGTGTTTTGGTGCAGGGAAAGCATTCACCAAAATGTAGATTTTGTTCAAAAATGAACTCAGCATATTCAATTTTGATTCGCCATCGGTATTTTGACCAGTTGATCAGTTATTGTATACTTTATGGTAGGGGAACTGGTGCTGCGCTATGGCACAGCAGTTAGAGGTGGAGAAGGAATAATCTTGGAGGATTTGGGGGAGAATCTGTAAGATTTCAATTACATTTGAGAGGGTTCCAATTAAAGTGACAAAAAAAATATTTACGTTCCCTAATGGAGTAGGCCAAAGAAAATACCATGCACAATCGGAGACCCTACTTAGATTATACCCATTTATTTCCGTAATTAGCATGAGTCGTATGAACAAATATTCAATCAGGGACTCTAACCAGGGATGTAAGTCAGGGTGGACGAAAACATTAGAAATAGCCAATCAGCTTTGCAGCATTTATTTGCGTCCCGAAACCCTTTCAGATTTATATACAAATCTGAACTTTGTCTGGAAAATATCTGACCAGTTTAGTATCATTTCCTTATTTGGCGACTATAGAGTTCCCTGGTCTCAGATAACATTTGACCACAGTTAGGCGATAAATCAAGTAATTTTTAAGTAAGCTTAAAAATCACACAAGTAAATCGGAATTCAGACATCCCTGTATTCCCGATCCCACGAACGCCGTGCCGTACCTGCAGCGCCACCGGGCCGCCCCCGCCCACACTAACCCTACAGTGATAATCCTATTCCCCCTACACAGATCACACCAGATTAGCAGAGTCCGACTGGGCCGCGCAACTCTACAGCAGCTAATGAAGATCTAATTAAAACTGCTAATGAGCAGGCACCAATACAACTAAAAGCACTCGGCCACTGCCAGCGACACGAATCTCTGTCAAATGTTAACGCGAGCATCAAATCACACTGACGCTCAACAAAGATGAGGTTTCGGATGGACTCTCTGTCTGGGGTCTAGCCTCTGGTTCACAGTGTTGTCTACTAAGAATGCTGTATTCAGTGTTAAAAGTCGGGTTTTATCATGTTATCATAGTAATGTTGAAAGCACGCCATTGCTGTCTATCATTGTGAACATGTTCTAGTGTTGTTTTACAATCTATTTATCTAAGTTCATGAATGTATCTAAGAGCTATATATTTACATGTATGAACATGAACATGTACACACTTTTGCTATGATAAAAATTTCAAATCGTTTTCAGTGAGGTTTCATCGGTTACATTACTAAAATGTTCAGAAGTCCCTAGATGATATTATATCAAAGGAGTGATATCCTTGTACAACGTACCAAACCTAATACGAAGTAGGATTTGACTTTGTCCCCATAAATAAAATAACTAGTAGATCCCTTTTATATCTAGCGTTTAAACAAGTGGTCAGCACGTTTGGGAGCTGGAATACAACGTGACTAGACAAAAGTATTAGCTCAGTGAGGCGCAAAACACAGTTATAAGTACACGTAATTATCAGTCACCGGGGAAGCTTCCACGCCAACGCCTTGGGGAGGTTTTATATGTTTAGCAAAAGATAAATCCGTCTCCGCAAGGCTCATTATATTATTGTTCGCGGTAGACCAGGGAAAAATTCTCGACTGGCTAGCTCGTGCTAGGAAAGTGAGTGAAAAGTGTAAGCGTATTAATTGAATTAACATCCGTGGCTGTGGGTGTGATTAGATCGGGGATGAGGTGATTAGTGGTCCCGCTGTCAGCACACACGTCACCGCCGCCATTACGACCATTCACGGCGGGGAGCGGGGGGGGGGGGGGGGGGGGGGGGTAACACCTTGAGCCGTACAATAAAGAATAATTCTTTCTTATCATAGAATAAGATACAGCTGAGCTCAGAATAAAGCAAGGATAAGTTTGGTTTTAGGATATTTCATGGGTGCTTAAATCCCTTTCTTATTACAGATACAGCTGAGGTCGTATTACGTGGAGGATAAGTTTGGTTTTAAGATATTTCATGGGTGCTTGAATACATATTGTGAGAAGTGAGAACCAAGTCCCTGCTGCTACATCGAGTCTGCATATTTCTTGGCCATACTGGGGGAGCTTCTTTCAAGGATGACAGAACCCTAGTCTTTATGCTTTACGTTATAGGTCACATGGTACAAGCATATGTATGCACCCCAAAGTAGCAGCTATGTTTAGTCTGTTTGAGCGATTATCTGTAACCGACAAATACATATCCCTTAACATAGGATGACCCATGGCTCTGGTTCAACAGAGTAGTTTGTTTCATTGTCATGCTCGTTGAGCCTCTATAGACTCAGTTAAAAAGTGTGTTAGTGGAAAAATTCGAGAATGCATGAAATATCCCTGTGGCATAAAATATATATTTCTTATTAATCAAATAATCACAATCCCTGTATAATTTTGTATAATTTCCTGCTGGGCAATCTTATCATCTACTAATCGGAACAAACAGAATCAACGAATTGATGCTAAAAATAGCAGCATATCATGACAATGGGAAGAAACTATAAACGTGCAGGATCACGTTAGCTCACCTGAATCCAAAGCTTAGGTAGAATTAGAAAAACTAATCAATGATCAGACATACACGTAGAATGAACTACACCTAGCTTCGAGACAGAGAACTTCTTTTTTGCACAAAGTTTTATAGATGACAATCATGTAATATTGTTTTATTTAGATTACCTATATTTCTTATAACTGTTTTCGAATAACACAACTTCAATATTCTGAATGGGAGAGTTGGGTATAGGTGTGGGTGTTGGTGGTGGTGGTGTTGGTGGGGGGGGGGCTTATATTAAAAATACCAAAGACACTACCCTGTAACCCCTACGATGGCCTCCCAACGGCCCACCTTGCAGGTCCTCCCTATGGCCACCATCTTAGTGAGATCCACATAAACTCATTTGACATTTCATTTTATGACATCGCATATCTTCAATGTCACGTGACCCGAGAGCTGCTCATCACGTGACTGTCCGAGTTACTCCTCTTCCCTGCGTTCGAGAAACCAGAAGCGGGAGCGAGGCTCCCCCAGCAATCTATAGCACGCCCGGCGGTTGGCATGGCAACCCATGCAATGTGCACAAAGAAGTAATATGCCGAGAGCAGATGCCAGACGGCTGTCTATTGACGAGGAGGTGCTGGGTGTGCCCGATCGATTTCTTCGACTTTAGAGGAACTCTTGCTAATTCTTAAGCTCAACTTTTAGCATGTGTGAGAGCTTTAGGTTTGAAGTGCGATTAGCGGCGAGGAAAGCGTGCTTCTTTTACCTGCGTCATCCAACGACGGCAAGGGGTAAAGTGAAGTCATGTTTTATACGCCTTTAGTATGCTTCCTTCTATTGTACTATCAGCAGGAGTTAGGGGGAAAGGGTCCAAAAACTGGACGCCTGTTTTAGTAAACGATGCTAGGATCGGAAGCAATAGGCAGATGTGGTTTGTTCATAATCATGGAAAGATGGGAATAGCGGAAAGTTCTGCACACACTGCAACATGTGTTGTCACATGGTTGAGTTGCTCGCTATGAGTTAATCAACATGAGTTGGTGAAACAAACTGATGTGACCTCCTCCAGAGGTCATGACCTTGCTCCTCCAGGGGTCATGACCTGCACACTGGAGGAGTTTAGTACACAGTATAGGGTTAGCAGGTAGCGTCAGGAGTAACACGCTGCACGCAGTATGAAGAAAGCGAGCAGCTCAGTCTAGTGTAGCGAGTCAGGGGTGAGCAGCTCAAAGGAGCTGACACCTAGCGGCAAACCAGTTAACTACATGCAGCCAGCCCGGCGTGGCGGCAGCGCTCAGAGAGGCTGGTGTTACCATGGTGACAAGGCTACTTACTTGCTTCTTTGTCTTTGGATTTTGAATGGGCTGATCAACAGAGAAAACAAATACGGGTCAACATGACTGGTATATTGATGGAAATCTAGCATATCTGCTCATTTTACATATAGGTGGAAATCTGGCCTATCTGATTAATTACTTTCAGTAGATGACGAAAAATATGTCGATCCAAGATGTAGCATACATAGAAAATATACTTTAAGACTTTAAGTTAGTACATTAGAAAAAACTTGGACTTTCACTCTCCTAGAACAATTCATTTTACCATATATTTTGGGAAGTTAGTCAACCAAGACTGAGTCACCTTCCAATTAATAGGAACATCTGTGATATTTCATTTCTCTAATATTTTCACCTGTAAACAAATATTGCAATCCTCAGAAATATGAAACTTATCAGGATATAATAGCGACAGAGGCAAGAAAGTCTAGTGAAAGATCGCATTAGTTTAGATATTAACATGTATTGCATTTCATAGGTCTGTTCCTTACAAGTGGCATGTCAGCCACCGTATTATAACAATATGCCATTACCATGAGCAGATATTTTCTTAACGAAGGGGTGCGATATTTTGGATAATTACTACAATAAGTTTTCCCTTCTCATTTCATATCAGACGAACACCCATTGATATGAAAGGGAGTTTCCGAGATTGACATAGTCAAACAAAATCAGCATTTATCGAACTTAAAGTGACGCCTATCGGCAATCCAAGAAAAATGCGTGGCGCCACCTAGTGTTATAACTTAAGGGTACATGAATAAATTTTAAACAGATAAAAATAGAGCTGGGTGTAAAACTCATCTGTCTTATCCAGCTAGAGTATCAAGAAAAGATTATCAAATCAACTTCCGTTAGCAGTTTAGCGCTTGCATAATTTGTTTCCTTTTTTCCATAAGAGAGCAAGATATATTAATTGTAAGATATATACAAAATAACGCAATATCATGTCGACCAAAGCCAACACTTTTTTTTATTAGATCAGCATCAGAATGCAAGTACTATAATTCGCCAAACAAGATGGTGGACAATAAACTCACAAACAGTTGATATATTCAGCTATCTCTCTAAATCAAATATACTTGACTGGATGGAAAACAAATATTCGAGATGCAAGATGCACTGCAGGTCAGGTTACCTGAATGTAGTATGCTCACTAGCATTGGTTATGTTATATCAAGTAAACTCTCACAAGTTACACCTAAAGCCAGTACGGAAGCAAAGCCAAGAACTACAAACAGTTATTCAACGTTTCACCTAAGTATGTAGCTCGATGGATAGGTGATGTATATTTACGATGTTAAATCACCACATGTCTGTGTAAACACACTTTAAAGTACATGGCAGCGTCTAAAGCATTTCAATCATCTAGTCATCCAACGATAAAAATGCAAAAAAAAGTATCTAACAAATCAAGTATATACAATCATGCTTAATCAAAGTTACTAACAAATTCAATAATTTCCACATTGTCGAAAAAGTAAGTCACGATCACGTCATGCCATTCTAGACAAAAAAAAAGAGCAACGTAAGTCAAACTGACAATCGTAGTTTTGCCTTTCATGTATCACAAAGGCAGCGTGAAGTACTTACTTGATACGCTCTTTGCACTCGAGCTTGGCGAACTTGTAGTGGCTAATATGGTTTAGAAGAAAGAGATTGTCAAGCCAGAGAGACCAACCACCAAGAAAAAGATTAGAATGTACCAAGATGAAATAACTTCATTTGAAAAAAAAAAGTTTATCCTTTCCATAGAAAATTTACTATAAAAAATACCACTTAATTATTTAATTTAGGGACTTTACATGGCCTTTCAACCTACGTTTTAATGCAGATCTCATTTGTACCAAACATCGTAGAGATCCTACTTTTTAAAACTGTTGTCTTGAAAACACAAAATAGAATTCTTAAGCTTTCTGAAAGAAAACAGCGCAACTTCTCAGGTTCGAGTGTGGGATGTTTCAATACTAAATGAGATTATGAAGGAAATATTAGAACTGTCAAATATCTTGGTAGAAAAGAGATATAGAACGTAGAATAGCCAAAGAGGTGAAGAGTTCGCAGTTCTGTATTCAAGGCGATATTTTCCAAACACCTTCTAAAAATTTCACAAAATCTTATGAACCCAAAGCTTCTGGCATCACTTGTTACACCAGGTCGGCAGTGTGTGTGATATCTGGAAATACCACCCTGTGTCACTTTTTGTTTTCGCAGAAGACACACTAAACAATTTTGTTCTAAAAAGCGAAGCGTCAAGAATTGAACAGAGAATAGTGTGAGACTTGTGAATAAATAGAAGTGTCTTCTGTATATATACAGGACTGAGGTGTGTTATATTTGGGTAGAAAATAGATCAAACTTCTTACCTGGGTAGACCTGGTGGTGCTGTGGGGGTGGTGGAGGCGGCATCCCGGGCTGGCCCATGCCCATCTGGGGGCGGTGCATGGGGCTGTGCATCTGGCTCATCTGACCCATCTGGGGACCCATCGGGTAGCCTCCCACCGGGCGCTGGGGTGGGCCCTTTAACAAAAACACAAGACATTAGGATTATCGTCCTACTATGTAAATCAATGTGATAACGTATCTATTCACCATTTACCATTTACTTCTTGAAACTTGGAATTTTATCTCAGACGTTATTTCAAACATACCTTGCCATAATAAAGATTATCGTGAAGAAGAACCCAGTAACATAATAATTCGTGACAGAAATACCATTTAATATAGTAAAGGAAATCAAAATTTCCTGTCACGATGTTCGATGTTCAAGTGTAACAGTGTTTAACGTCGGATATTGAAGGATCGTTGGAAAAAACATTTAATGTTATGACATGTCTGCACTCAGAGTCTCCGGATATTCAACAGTTTTGGGGATATACTGCATGACCCTGAGAGAGAACTTATATGTTTGTCCCAAGATACCCTGGAACAAAAGGCAGTAGACACTTCATGAATCAGACTCAGTATGTCCGAAATATTATATGAGCTACTGAAATGCTACTGATTGTACACGGATTGTACACCTGTCTCACTTAAATATTTTGGACATACTGGTTGACCACTGCTCAGACACCGTACTCCCACTGATTTACCACTGAAAAGCTACCGCAAGTCCACACTGATTCTGCGCTCAGTAGACACTGATTTCCCACTGCGTTTTGGACATACAATTATGAAGCGTCGGGAAGCAGGCCTTTTTATAGTTTACTATAAATCTACTGTATGCACATTACTATAATAGATATCCATGTTGCTCAGGCCAGAATTATGGGTCTTGGAAAACAACTAGCTTTGGTATTGTGTGAGGTGCGATTAGGATGCTCTTTAGGAAGTTTGCTAGGTCTGACTGGGATATCTTTCTTTTTTTCATCTGTCGTATAGTATAAAAATTTTTAAGCATTTTTCAGAAATGCTCAGAAAGGGGTTGTTGATTACATATCATATGAATGAATGAATGACCAAAGTACAGTGACTAGAATTTAGATCTAGATCTACAAGTACATGGTATAGATATATCATACAGTTTTAACATGTCACTGGGCCAAACAAAAAATAAATAGTTGTGTTCAGGTAACATAGGTCGAAAGGCCGCTTTTTTATTGGTGCTTTTTTTTTTACTTCCCAAAGAGACCCGGACAGTGTCCAAATAAAAAAAAATAAAAAAATTCCATGTCATCCATGCTTTTTTAGGTCAATTATTTTGGATTCTGAATATATTTTTTTTAATTCCTGAAAAAAAATTTGGGTAGGGCCAAAAAATTAGGTTAGGTCGGGTCACCTGAAAACAACTTTTTTTTACCCTACGTTAGATAAAAGTGGTAACACCATGGAAATGTCTAGCCACAGCTGGTAGCACCATGGAAATAGTTTACTAGGTGGGAGGTTTGTCCACAATTTGACTAGAAAACTGGGTGAGATTCAATTTGTGTTAGACCTACCTCTCTTTCAGTAGACATCTAAATGACCTTTTCTTATTTTGTGTACACTGGTAGTAGGTACCACAGCTGATTTTTTCAAAATGAGTTTAGACTTTATTTGAAAGAAGATAAAATTCAAGTAGATCAAAAGACATACAAAAATAACTAAATGAAGAAAATTGAAGTTTTATTTTTTTTGTGTGAATTTTTTTCTGAATAAAAATAAATACACTCCCAAAAAGTAGGTTTTCTGCTTTGCGCACTTTCACCATAAAGAATAAAAACATGGCACCTATACAGCAAGATAGCCCTTGGGATAAGCTTTCATTTGATACCAAACATGTAAATATTCATTAGGTTTAAGTACCTTTAATTTCCAAAAAAGGGGTAAAAAAGTGGACATTTTGCCCAAAATAAGCATTTTTTGCCTTCCAACCATCCTTTTGCGCATTTTCACCATGATATGAATAGATATTGGAGCCCTTTAACCAAAAAGTTCATACTTTTAGCTTCAATTTGGCACCAAACTTGTCTATGGTTATCAAAAAGAAAGACTTCAATATTGGCATGGAAAAAGAGCTAATCCGTTTTTTTCATTAAATTGCTGATTTTTCCTACCAACTTAAAAAAAACGCATTAAATCAAAATTTAAGTGTTTGGGAATGATTTTTCTAAAATGCAGAGAAACAGAGCTTTAATTTGATACCAACTATGTGTATGTATGTGGCATAAAAGTATCTTAAAATCTAAAAATAGAAGATGGGAAAAAGTTCAGATGTAAACTGGCCTCTATTGTGGTACCTACTGGTATAGCCTGGATTCCGCGCGGACAGCGCGCGGCGTTATCTACCGGAGCGCCCCGCGTCGCTCTGAATCGAGTGAGCCGAGACAGAGTGGCGTTCTCTACCAGAGCACCCCGCGCCCCGCGAGAAATCGAGTGAGCCGGTACAGAATGTCCAAATTAGTGTGCGCTTGCACCCGCACACACCGTTACGACGCGAAAAGGGCGTGCTCTGGAGCGCGCGCACACTGTTGCAACGTTTACTCCATACCTGGGTCACTACGCGTCGTCCGCCGATCAGAAAGCGTTTGGCCCGGGGAACCAGGGCACTACTGGTAGGGTCTTTGAATTTGACCTCCCTTTTCTTTTTATGACTGGTGGATACATTTTTGTGTTTCTTTTTTTCTTTTCTGAACGTGCTCAAGAAAGAGCAGGTTCAGTTAGACAATGTCAATGGGTTCTCACTTGTGAAAAGTGTCTCCATCGTGGGAGCATTGGGATTTCTCTGATTTCTAACATCAACATAAAGTGATCTCTCTAAGTCTTTGATGAGGGTCTGACCATGAAAAATATAATAGAAATTCACCTAAAATCTCGTTAACTTAAAGTTACAAAGTGTAGTCTAAAGATTCTGTTCGAGACTTCCGGTGAAGCCGCATCAAATATCAGGTTGATAAGTACGTTTATTATAAGGCATTTCATTCTCTTGAGTTCAGATCAAGACATTTGGTAAAGACATTTTTTACTTCAGGAAACTGGAAATAAAGGAAACTGGGGAACGTTCTTCCCTACATAATCCTTCAGTTCAGGTCGATTCAAAATTAGGAAATTTTAAAGACCCTGTCCGTGAGGCTCCAACGTTCGCTTTGAACCTGTCCGCCATTGGGCACCAATCTTCCAGACTGTTCAAGTTTTACTCATTCATCATGATTCCCAAGTAATTAAAAAGAAACTGCTTCATCCTTATATAGAAATAAAGAGTAAAACATACATTTAGAGGCGCACAGTTTGGCCTGCAGAATCAAAACACGCCGATTCAACAGGGTACGCTTTGTTCTCGCAGGTGACGCAGTGATGGAGTGACGCCAGTTACAAGCCTTCCTTTGCTGATTGTAGCCGAAATCCACGATGAATCGTCGTCAAATTTGGACACAAGACGCAAAAACATACTTACTGGATAACCCCCCTGTTGATAACGCGAGGTCATCGGTGGTCCCGGAGGAGGATAACGTTGTTGCTGCATGTTTGGAGTCGGGTAGCCGGGCGGTCTGGCGGCCATAGTGAATCTCGTGAACTAACGTTTCGCGCGAGAGCCTGCGCGAGACTTCCGGTGAAGCCGCATCAACATCAGTCGGTGAGATGCAGAAGTATGAGAAATTGGAGAAAATTGGAGAAGGTAAACATCATATTTGTATTTTGACATTTCAGATCGATTCATCATGAGGTTGACACACTTAAGATTCAAGGTGTAGTTATTTGGAGACACAAAACGGCCAGGAACAGCTAGAAACAGTAGTGACATTTAACACTGGCTGACTGACAATCATTCATTGTCATTGTGTTTCACTGTTTGTGAGTGTGGCTGTCTGGCTAGGCCTTGTTGTAATATTTCCTATGGTAAATACAGTCATCTACGGATGATACCAAGAAATTAATTGAAAAAACGGTTTCAAAATATCTCATCAGAAAAGAGGGGTAGAGGCAATTAAAGGTGTGAAGAATCACCAATCCAAATGGCCAAATTGTCACCAATATTTTTAGTTTTAAATAATTAGATCTAAAAGCATAAAAAATAGTGTGGAATCGAGATTTAGATCTAGGTCGATTAGATTCCTAGACTCATACATTATCCATTTGGAACAATATCATGCATCTGCAATACATTTCCTGTTCAGTTCTCTTGTCCTAATAATACATTTAAGATCTGGTGAATTTGATCATTTAAAACAAAGAATAACAATCCCATACACAAAAAAACTGTGAAGATCTGTGAATAGACGTTTGAATTAACGGCAAATATTTGTATTTTCCACCATAAAAATTCAATGTTAATTTTTCAAGTATTCTTAGTCCAAGTTTTATCAAATTTAATGTGACATTAAATCAGTCTGTTTTACTTTAGTTCCAAAATAGAAATCATTAAAGGGACGTTCTCGTCCGTGAGTTCATTGAGATACATCCGCCGACGTAAGCTTAGCAACGACGTCACTGGCGTCGTGTTTTGCCCTTTCAGAACGTAATTACACAACGTGATTGGTCACGTCGTGAATTTGGGGCCGCGGTACGGGGGTTACAACGGAGCAATTTTGGATCCTCTCACGGACGAGAACGTGATTGACGCTGGGGGCGCTGCTGGGCGTTCCCACGCTGCTTTAGACCACTACAATTTACTGGAGATACTTTTGATATCTATATCAAACGATATAAAGCAATGTCTTAAATTATAATTTACTTTTGCAGGTACATATGGTACTGTTTTTAAAGCAAAGAACAGAGAGACTCACGAAATTGTTGCGTTGAAGAGAGTTCGTCTAGATGACGATGATGAGGTGAGTGCGCGAGTATTTTCACCTGTGAACACTACTGAATTGTAAAATAGAAAAAAAGATAGATGTCAGATTTGCAGGAAGCATTCAGCCATCTATATCTAACATTGTTTCACATCTTTTTCCTGAGTATTTTAAGATATAATAACTTTTTTTTACAATACCTAAGTTGCCAGTGATTTTTCCCATTAGTCTAACTGAAGTGTACATTCTTTTGAAGATCTATGACATTGTCTTTGCTATATTAGGGTAGTAAAATGTTTAGAATTAAAGTATTTAACAGTGTATTCTTTTCTTGACGCTTTCAGGGTGTACCGAGCTCAGCCCTCCGTGAAATATGTCTGTTGAAAGAACTAAAACACAAAAATATTGTAAGGTAAGTTTTGATGTAAAAGTGATTTTACGCGTTTTCTTCTATATCGCCAGATATCTTATAACTAGGAAATCAGAATGCAAATTTCATACGAATTCCACCTTGCATTTAGGAGATTAGAACACGATTTTTACATACATTTCGACACAGTTTCTGATAAATTCAGGTAACATATTGTATAATATTATTTTTAAAATTTGCTTTTTCACTTTGGCATACTATAGGTTACATGATGTTCTTCACAGTGAAAAGAAACTGACTCTCGTCTTTGAATACTGTGATCAAGATTTGAAAAAGTACTTTGATAGCTGCAACGGCGAGATAGATCCAGATGTTGTTAAGGTAAACACCTCTAAATTCATCTTCTAAAAAACATTTCATCCTATAAACTAATTACGATATGTACAATAGCTAAGAATGTATTACCAGTTCTTGTTGTTACTTGATTCATTATTTCTCATTTAAAAATTAAACAACAGAATCTCAGGCATCAGCAGCCCCTCCTTGTAGTTCTCGATGCATTAATAATTTTCTTCTGCTGACAAGGTTTTCTTATTTGAAATAAATTTGCTACAATGTTACATGTGATAAAACCCTTCAATTTAAATTTGTTATTCTTATTCTTGTTTTCTTTTCAGTCGTTTATGTACCAGCTGCTGCGGGGGTTGGCATTCTGCCACAGTCACAACGTCCTGCATCGTGACCTCAAGCCGCAGAACCTTCTTATCAACAAGGTAGGCACACATCAATGAATTATTTTGGGATATTAACCGTGACATAAAAAGCCTAAACAAGTTCAATCAACCGAAGTCGTGCTTCTTTTACTTATCGTTTATTTCCTTTATTTTTCTTTTTTTTATATGATTAAAACATGCCCTTTACATTCAAGTTAATTCATTGGCTACGTTTTCATGAAAATATTTTATAATTATGTCATAACTATGTGGACAGTATGAAATAAGACTGTCAATTTTAAAGGGATTTTAAAGGGATATAAAATTCAATGCTATATTTTAAAAGGTACATGTATATTTTTCTGTATGTATCAGAATGGCGAGTTAAAGCTGGCTGACTTCGGGCTGGCGCGTGCCTTCGGCATCCCGGTCCGGTGTTACTCGGCGGAGGTGGTCACTCTGTGGTACCGGCCTCCTGATGTGTTGTTTGGGGCCAAGCTCTACTCCACCTCCATCGACATGTGGTCAGCCGGATGCATCTTTGCCGGTAAGGGCTAGAGTTATGTTTTTTATTGTATTTTCTTCTCTCTCTCTCTCTTTTTTTTTTTTTTTTTAACTTTTTGCTGTCGGGATTGATCCCTGCTTTGATTTCGTTTTACTAATATTTAGTGCTACTTTTATAAATTCACGAAGACACGTTCAAACGAATCTTATGTTTGAAGGCATTTAGAAAGAAACAAATCTTATTTTAAAAGGTTCAACTAATTGTGATACCTGGGAAAGGTATCGTGATGAACACGTACAATATAATTTTATATGTCTCATATGTACAACTACAAGTTCTTTTGTAAGGTATCTATATAGTTTGAAGAACGTGTATTTGAACGTGAAACGACTCTGTTGAAAACAGACAAAATATACATGTCTCCGTAATTTTGCAGAGCTGGCGAACGCGGGCAGGCCGCTGTTCCCCGGCAATGATGTCGATGACCAGTTAAAACGTATCTTCAAACTGCTGGGTACCCCGACCGAGGACACGTGGCCCGGCATGACGCAACTCCCGGACTACAAGGTAACCACCAAACTAAAACAAATATTCCTGAATTGTAGGAAAATGATTGGACCTGTACGAAGATGCTCGTCAATTGATAATCGTCAAACAAATCATGCCTTCAATAATCACGATGCAAAAAGAAAGAAAAAAGTTTAGACATAGATGATTGATAAATTGGTCGTAGGAATTATAGATCAATGTAGTAATAATACCAGTACCTTATTGCGGTGCTATTACCATTCATTAACATTTGAAGATAATACACGAGTATAAATTCTTGATTTTAGACAAGGCAGTTAAGCAAGGTAAGCCAAACAGTATGAAGTGAATTTAGATTAAAGATTTACTCAGGTTCCTGGTCTCTTATCGGCCTGCACATTTAGAAGTTTCTCACTTTTCCTCCGTTTGATCATTGCAGTAGGTCGTTAGAAGCGCACATAGCACTGGGACTATTTACAATTACTTAGATATGTATTTTTCATCTTTCCCTCTAGCCATATCCGATGTACCACGTCACAACTAACTGGCAGCAGGTCGTATCCAAGCTGAACTCCAAAGGTCGTGAACTATTGTTGGTAGGTGTGCCTATTGAATTCTGTTACGATTATTAGTTGAGCCTCACTCTAACAAAAGAGACATATGCATAAAATGACAGACATCCTTACTCAATTGGTAGATATTATTTACGCTTTAGATGGCATCATCCACACCAATAGCGAGCGAAAATAAACAATCTTTATTAATCTAGAATCATATATATGAGATAAACTCACACGAGAAAGGCGTCTGTAGGTAGAACAATAAGTTAACAGCTAAGCTAAAGAAATATGTATAAATACAATCTATGATCAGACTGAGTCATATGGTAAAATATAAAATGATATTTTATATATTACCATATGACTACCATATGACTATTTAATCACGTTAAAGCTAGTTTTCATATTATGAAAATTAGCTTTAAAGCTATTAAAATAACTTTGGTATTGTCTCTATAAGACAATGTGGACCCATCCACTTTGTTTACTAACAATTTGAAAGTACAGAAATCGCTCGTATGGAATTCTGGTATAGTTTAAGTCGGTTTACAGCTTATAATACATTACAACTAGCTTTAAAAGATTCTTTGATTTCCTTCGATATTGGGCCCTACACTTTTTTGCATTCTCTTTATACTATACTATTGCTGTGTTTCAGAACCTGTTGGTGTGTAACCCGAGTAAGCGGCTGTCGGCTGAGGATGGCATGCAGCACGTGTACTTCGCCGACCTCAACCCGGCCGTCAAGCAGGGCTAGGACGGAGCACCCACTCAAACCACTTAACAATTACAGGCACTTAACAGGAGTGCGAGTTTATACTTGGGTAAAATTTTAATCAAAAATGATAATTATTTCTATTATATAAGCGGTTTATCATTTGGAAACGGGAAGGGAACGCAGTGTTCATTATGTAAAAAAAAGATATTTTGACAGCATTATGATTGTAAGTCTCGTTTAATCTATGATTTTTCATGAGATGTTTTACCAATTATAGTCGGGGTATGCTAAGAAGTACATTTTTTGAGACCCATACGTGATTCATCTTTTAATGACCCCGATACAAAATGGTTGGGGAAATCTTCTAAAATTGTTTTATTTGATTGAAAGTATTTATAAACTTTTCCGTTTCATGTTCTGGTTCATTGATCATGTGATCAAACCAAAGTCTGAGTCAAACCTATGGCTAGATGATATTTAGATTTTTAATTCCTATACAAATATATTCATGGACGACTTCCATGGTCATTCATAAGTGATGTCATAATCTAAAGAGCAGCTGGAACATCTGTTAGTTTGTTGCCTGTGTATTGAAAACTTCAAAAATACTTTGTTCATACTGACGCTAAACTGGTATGATAACTACGTGCTTCGTTTATCAGAAAGTGTTAAGATTTTGGGATCTCTCACTTTGTATTTTAGCTTAAAATGAACCCGCCGTGTATCAGCCAAGAATGAAGCGTTTGTTACAATCAGAGAGTTTTCAGTTTGACCTACTCTAAGAAAGGTAATAATTATCCAGTTTTAACTCTCATAAGCGTTTAGTTATCATATTAAGAATGGTCTTAGATTTTTTTGTGGACACATCTGATCCTGTTTATTATCATTCGTCTATCAACACTCTGATCTCAGTAGAACCCTAATATTTGTGAAAAGGTAATTCATGTACGACCAAATGTATTTCACGGTTCACAAAAGGAAAAGCTTGATACGACTTAAGTGCTGTACCGTTAGTTATGAACGTTGAATATCAAGATGACGATGAAATATTTCTATACCAGAAACACCATATGCTATTTGAAACGTACAGACGTGCTTTGACCTAGAAATTATACAACTGTTAACATACATTGAGACTGTACTTTAAAACTTCTGAACAATCCATATTGTTGAAACAGTTTTTCTTAGGCCATAACGCAAGTCTTAAAGGAGACGTTAGTTTATTTATTAGTAGAATGAGGTGCTGTAAATAAGGTCTAGTTTGTAAATGTGGAATTAACTTCGCCATTGATTTTCATAATAAGTGAATCGGATTCCATTGGTGAATGTTTTATGAATAAAGTAGTCATATATACAGTTTACTGCGGTTTATAGTATTCTTATTACAGATATGCAGTTTTTCTTTCTTTTTCCGAATATCCGGATTTTGGACATTGCCATAATGTCAACATTTCAGGATTTTCAACGTTTATAGTGTATTCTCTGTATATATTACTTGAGAATTGTAGACTATATAATACGCATATAAATGGTAAAGCAAACCTAAAAACAAGAAGCAAAATAGCTACAAAGTTCCGCTCATGCATGAGCGATGGTCGCCCCTCAGTAAACTGAAGGCCCTCCTAATACCAGAGGGCTATGTGTAATATGGGCCATAGACCTTTTTCATTAAGAGTGTGGTGCCCCCTGGTGAATTAAATTGAAACATGGTTTTAGGTCTTTTCCTATAGTTAACCTATAAGCATATAGGTAAACTATAGGAAACTGCTGACAACCACCACCACCACTCCTGCTGTCACACACAGCTCAGGGAGGAGTTTAAGAAAGGGCATGCACTGCCAATCACCTAGTACTGAGTGCCCTATCACTCACCTACCTGGGACTGCCCACCTGTAGGTGACAGTAGAGGTGCTAATGTGAAGGGGTAAAGGCTATTTAGCCCAGGCATTGGTTATGTAACCTACTTATAGCTTCTCACACTGCCTGATTCTAACAACAATTGTAGGACAATGCCCTTCAACTGTTGAACATGAGATTGTGTAACCGGTGATTGAGAACAAAGAATTAAATGGTTAAAGATATGACTGATTAAGGGAGTCCCCACCATTAGCTACTATACTATATAGATACAACTAGGGACTCCCAATTAGGTGAATATGCCAAAATGTGCTCTCTAAAGCTCATAAAATTGTGAAAACATCGATTCAGTAAACTTTGAATTAGATCTTTAGTAATTAATTTATACAAGTGTATATCATCCTAAAGCGGAAACAACTGAAAGTAAAATTACATTTCGTTGAAACAAGAAGTAGATTCAAGTAACCAAAGCAGTTTCTGATACTTTATTCAAGCTTTACAGTCACGTACACTGTACACCATGAGAAGTATCGTCAATGCCCTTCACGTGGGGGTGCGATATGCAATCAAGATACGCAACAAACAACAGTTCCCCGTTTGAGCGGCCCTTAAAACACAGATTATAAGTTATACTCTCCAACTCAGCCGGTAGTAATCACAAGAAATCTGCCTCAAGCAAAAAGCTATTATACTATCCGAAATAATATTACATTGAAAGCATATGCTCACTCGCAAAGGAAATTATGGCCTGCGCTATTTACACTTTACACAAAATTGATAATTGATTAACACATGATGCTCATGCACGCAAATACAAGGTGGCATGCAGCTAGTTAGGTGAACGTACAACATACATTTTTAAAGTAATAGATAATATAAATAAGTTTAATATAAGTGAAACAGTTTGTATTAATTTGTCCATAAAGAGGCATGGCCACGCTTAGAGCAATGTAACCCAGTAGTAACAAAGTTAATCAAATCTTACTGCGTTAACCTAGGCTCTAACCCCTATCGGAAAGAAAAACCTTTAACAAAGCACAACCTTTAATGAACAAAAATACTTTCTCCAATCTATTTCCTCAGCAGTTGAGTATAAAGCATATGACAATACACGTCTCTGAGCGTTGATATGTATTTTTTTCTATTTAGTAATTTTAGTAACTTTTGAGCAACTTTATACAATCCGGTGCCCCAATATGTAGTGATTAGCCGAAATAAAATGATAAGCAGAGGTTCAATAAATAACTGGTTTTCATCATCGTACAGAAATATATACACTGCCTTTTTCAATGGCACTGGCAACAAACTATTGTAGATTATATCAGAAATTACATTCTGTAGGTACATGGAAATAATAGGAAAAATATTTGATACACTATAGAAGTGTAGATGGGTTAACACTGCAAAAATATTTTGGCGGTACCTTCAGGTTGTTTAAACAAAAACATTTACGTTAAAAGAACTGTATAGTTTGAGTTCATGTTTGGCACTCTTGTAACCAACTAAGCCATAAAACTAAGCCGTCTGAGGGAACAAGACCTTTGCGTAACATAACCTTCGTCACCAACTAAGGGTACATAGGATAAGGACTGCATGGACATTTTTTAACTTTAAGATCCTTCGTGACTGATTCTTATGAATATATATCACAACCTCCACCCACCCCCACCCCCACCCCCACCCCCTTACACACAACCCATATATCCTTGAGGATCCTGACTAAAAAGACTTCCCAATAAACGATTACTGTCACAAAGTTGCTATGTCTCCTTATGCCTACAACCAGCCATCAGATTATCATATTAAATAGTCAATAACAATCAAAAGTTAACCTGCCATGGCAGATACTCAGCTTGATTCTGAACATCCGAAAACAATCATCTCTTTGTAAGTCAAGAATGTTCCATGTGTGTGCTCTGTTAACAAAGGAACACTTGTCCATCATCTTATTTCTTGATTAGTTTAAACACACTACCAGATGCTAATATCACATTACTAAATATTGTAAATCTGTAATATTGTAAATCTGCGTTTTCAAAGTTCGTCTTTGATATACTCATACAAAGTATTGACTCTTTTGAAAAACTCACCGCTCTCTTTTTTGCTTGAAGAAAGAGCTACAACATTTTGTATTTTTCTGAAATAACGAGTTGTTTTGCTTATGTAAAATGCTACTTTTACTCTTAATATTTACATTAATTGCATTTCATAAACAGAAAATAAATGAACGTTTAACTCTCCTGGCGACAGTTGTAATTTGCAGCAAAGTATAATTATTTCCCCCTACATCATAGCATCAAAAACCACAGCCATTTACATGAAATAAAAATACATGACGAGAAACAAAATTTTGTAAATTGTAATTGTTAATCACACTTAGTGCTTAGAGTAACTCTATGTCCTGGTATATTAAGCTATTTACAATTAAACAACACTATGAGAGGGAAAAGGGTATGGCTTCACCGTAAGGAAGATCTCAGTTGGCACAAGGATGTGTAGATTTATCACCGCCTGTAGGGTCATCTTAGCAGAAAGAAAAAACTCCTTCGTGGCATTACATTGTAATCCAGCACCATGATAGCCGACAAAGTCAAATCAATACAAAACAGGTATTATTTAATGACTAAACATAAATTCTTATGACTAAAGATGGAATTAATTAAATATACTCAGGATTAACGACATATCAAGAAGATGTGCCTCACGTTCAAGATGACTTAGAAAAAATGTCATTATGGTACCAATATTTGTGATCATAAAATATGAAAATTATGTGAGTGAATAAAAACGTTACAGACTATCTCTTCTTCCATCATGATGTTGACTTCAGATAAACTAAATCAATAATTGGATTTCATCTAGCTTTGTTGACAAACGGGCTAAAATGTGAGGTATGCATTTACGATTCGCCGCAAACTTACTGCTACCTATAGAGCAATAACCCTTGTGCTGCAGGAAATATTGAAAAAATACTTTCGGCAAGATAGGATTGAATTTAAGATAATATTACCTTATATTGTTTGACATGAAAATCCCACCTCTCATACTTTAAATGTTATACACATTACACAAAAGTGTGATTAACCGTATGGACATAATCCTGTAAGACGTTGACTGTGATTATTGATAGAATACTCATTCTGAATCTAATAAAACCACTCTCTAATCTGAGTTGGGATACCACTGTGCCAGTCCATTACATCATTGTTGCCAGAGTTTGATTAAGAACACCCGACTTTGGTCTGATTTCTCACATTAACGATCCAATATGAACAACTTGTCGCGTCATGGTGTGACGCCAGAGCCAATGGAGGATCCAGCATTAAAGAAATCTATGGTATGACCTCAGAGGTATGTTGGGTCAGATCCAACTCTTTTGGGGAGAGGGCTTGGGGGAATTGTTGACGACCCTGTGACGTCGTTTTTTGGGTTTGGGGTTGGCGTGAGGCGTCAGAGGCGGTTCTGGTGGAAGATCCAGCGTTTACAGACGTGCTCAAAGGTGTGCTGGACCCACTGCTGCTGGAGTAACTTGTAGCGCTCCTCACTCAGATACAACGGTTTGCCGCGCCTGCAGAGGAGCAAACACCAGGATATTAGTAGGTTTCTTCCCCCACAAATTGAATATATTTGGTTTACAAACCACAGATTGATTGAGAATTTCAGAAAGAGTTTTTACTCAAACACGAGGATAAAAGGCTAGACAAATCTGCACTGTATTGAGGTCATACATTATTACGTATTCCGAGAGAAAAACATTAATGATGTTTACATTACAAATAATTCTATCCCTTGGCTATGAAGAAGGGGGTTATTGAGGATTTTTTACTAGAGTAAATTGAAGTCATTGCACAGAGGAACGACACGATAGACACTGTCCGTAGAATATTTTATTCTTAAAGCAACAAAAGTCGGAAAAGGATTGATAGGATAGAGAGCGGCCTACTTGAGTTCCCTGTCCTCCTCTCCATGCTCGTCCAGGTAGACCGAGCCCCAGAGCGTGGCCCGCCGCCCGCTGATCACCACGATCATCGACGAGTTGACGATCAGGAACATGCCCGTCCCACCGCCACAGTCAATGGCGTGCTGAAACAACCGAGAGGGAAGTGTTACAGGTTGATAAAGTAAAAATGAAATTCAGAATTAGTTTATTTCGGTCGTTTAACATCATTTTGCAGGGAATTAAAGCATATAGTGATGTGTTGTAGGTTGGGTTTGATGTCATATGCATGGCTTCCTTTGTATGAGGATTATTACTTTAGACAACTTTTGCAGCAGAAAGGCAATTGTTAGGAAACAAGGCTGATGTAAAAGACTAGAGAAATAACGTCTTTTCATGAGGAGCCCATACTTTTATATCTATACCAGTGCGACCGTTTTTATGAAAAGTCTGGAGTCGACACATGGATATATATGAGGCAAAATATCACTCGTGAAACATTTATTGGCCTGTATTTATAGCAATAAAACCTAAAAATCTAGAAATCAATATTTACTTGGATATGTATTTCAAAGAGGAAAATATATTTCTTCAACAAAATATATAGATTAAAAGTTCTTTACCTGGACAGCCTCACAGACGCCGTTCTGGCGGCAGCAGGTCTCCTTAAAACAGACCAGTTCGGCGCAGACGAGGCACAGCGCGGGGTCCTTGGGCACCGACGAACAGTTGGGGCACGCCCGCTTACGGTAGTGCTGGAAAATCTCGTCGTACCGGTATGGCAACATGAACAGTCCCGGCTCCATCCACCGATTGGGTGTTAGCAACAGGGTCTGTGATGTGGTGAAAATCAAAAGATTTATTACATTTGAGGTATATTAAAGAGGTACAACATTAAACATTTCTCCGATAACGAAATTAACAGACGTGTTTATATGTTAGTTATAACGTTGGAAGTATTGCACCAAATCCAAAAGGCTGTCGTTTGTTGATAAGTCGGCTCTCTGAAATATCAGATCCAACGTTTCTGACGCAGTAGTTTTTCATCAGTTTTGTATCAGTCATTATCAAAGTTTTTGTGAGAAACCTTCCTTATTTTTATTTTTCCATACTGTTTCACTTCAGATATTGAAAGTGATGCTTACCCGTGCAGTGTTTGAGTGTTTGTTGGCAAACTGAGCAAAGTGTTGAATCCAGGCAGTCACAAGGGGCTGCGGGTGTTCACAGAACCAGTGGACCGCGTCGGCCGAAGACCGCTGACTGGCATCTCCGGGTAGGGCGACAAGGTGGAGGTACTCACTCAGGGAGAAGTACTCTCCTACCGGCTCCTGGAACATAGCAAGCAGGGAAGTTATGTCACTGTTTTCTTTGGTTCAACAAAAAGGAAATGTTATTTTTTGGCAAGCTTTGTGTTTGTGTAAAAAAGAACATGGTAACTAGCATTTGGCCCCATGCATCTTTTGGGTCTTTAAGACGGAAATTCTCTTATATAAGTCAAAATAAAATTGTTTCATTCCGGAATGATTTTTCTTCTTTCGAAAAACAAATCTTTAGGACGCAAGTTCTTCGATATAAATCAAAATTAGATATATTTTTTTCAAAACAGTAATTCTTTAAAATACTCCATTCATATACAAGTACTAAGAGATCTACCATTCATCCTGTTCTCATGTTAAAAGCCTACAAATTAGACACATACATTAAACCTCATGTTCTTATTTGTAGAAACACATTAAGTTAATAACACTTACCGTGTCAGTGGTAGTGTCGTTGGCCGTGTCCGGGTACAGGTGTTGTTGGAGCAGGGAGGCCAGCCTCAGGTAGGGCAGGCACAGCTCCTCCACACTACTCTCCACGCACTGAGGGGACCACACGCTGTGCGTCAGCTGGAAGAAGACAACGTCCCATTATCAGCCAGACTTTATGATTGCTTAGTTTATATCAGGAATGTACGTCAGAATCAGGAAAAACACACTCGCCATGTTCTTTTTATCAGAGTTAGGAAAACGAATTGGAAATAGCAAACCAGCTCAAATTATTCATTTAATTTCCAGATTACCTTCAAATTTTCAATAAAATCTGAATTTATTCTGAGAATTATCGGACCCGTTTTTCAGCAGATTCTGTTCAGTTCAGTTCAGGATTGAACTCGGTTAAACAGATATACCAGAGACACAAATCATGACAACGTGTGGTTAGGATATCTTTTCCTGACATTGGTATATAAAATGAGTACTTACTGCTGGTATGTGTGGGTCGATAGGAGTACCGTCCTCGTAGATACTGCTCTGAGACAGGTGAAGAATGACGTGCGCCAGCAGCCCGCCCATACTCCCGAACCCGGCCTGAGAGTGATAAGAAAAACACTGATCAATATCAGCAACTAAGATTTATACAAATGGTCAGTTGTAAAAGTACACATGACAATTCAAAAGTGATTATATGATAGAGATGGAGAGGAACGCTGATGGATGCTTCCTACACACCTAATCCGTCTACCCAGAAAAAGAAATCTGTAGTAATATGAACTATACGGTGGACAGGGTACTGTTATGTAATGAGCCCAACCATCAGGATATTGTTTAAGATTTAAAGACAGCTGTCCATTAGTTTATATTTCATATATTTATCCCTTTGGGGTAAAACGTATATAGATATATATCGTATGTAGGTAGGTGCCACAAAATTACCAGAAAATTGTTTATTGAATAAAGGTACATAATTGTCTATGTGCGCTTTTTTTAAACCTAGAATAACCTGCCCACGGGCCTACCTGACCCTTCCCCAGGCACCCTACCCAAGCTGCTCACCTCCTTGGCCTTGCTCTTCCAGGCGATGCGCTCCTCGTCACAGAAGCGGCAACTGACGACGCCCAGGGCCTGTACGTACACCATGTTGAAGATGGCCTTCACCAGACACGTGTACGCCTCTGTAGGGGACGGCAAACATGGGGTAGTTAGCACAGGCAGTAACATTATCTCATACATAGACATTATGTAGATGACGTCACATCTCCCAAAATCACCTGGTGATTAATTTACACTTTTTATAATTTACATTTTTGAAGCATTTAGAGTAGTAAAAGTGAAAAATACTTGTATATAAAACAGCATTTAAATTGTCTCGAACTAAACATCCCCGCAATTTCGTACATTTGAAATAACAGTCTTAATCAAGTTTAGAAAGGTCTTTCAATATTCCCCATTTACAATGAATGTCCGCATCTTATGATAATTCTATGAGTGACTTCGTTAGATGCCAATTTATTCTGTAACTGTCACTTGTCACACAACATGGGTCTGCGTAAGACACGGTCTCACCTCTGTCAATGGTGCTGGGCATGGTGAGGACGAGTTGTATAAGCAGGGCGCACGGGTCTTTGAGTAGTAGGGGCACCTCCTCCATGTACACTGCCACACTGTCACTACAAAAAAGGAAAACGAACTTTAGGTTAGTTTTACAATATATTAGCTATTTTCAATCTGATAAGAGGCATAGCCATAATATCATTGTATATGGTAATACACTACCAGGAGACCGATTCTTTGTAGATTTTTAGGGGCGTATATCATAACTTGCCATAACCTCCCAAAACCTGCAATAACCTTCCAAAACCTGCTATGACCTCCCAAAACCTGCCCTTACCTCCCATACACTGCCCTTAAGGCCCATACCCACTAGGCGATTTTACTGGCGACTGCACAAGCTCTAGAGTCCCGGTAAAATTGCTGGGCGATCACAATCGCCAGGTGATTCCCTGTGGGTATGGTGTGCATTCTTGACGATCAGCAACGGACAAAAGGATCGCCGGGAAAATCGCTGGGAAAATCGCTGGGAAATAAATTAAATTTGTCTGATATTCCAGTCGCTCGGCGACGACGACGATGATTTCCCCAGTCGCCTGTCACCAAGCAACAGTAAAGTTGATTAGTGGGAATGGGCTTTAGCTTCCATACCCTGTCGTGACCTCCCAAAACCTGCCACACCCTCCCAAAATCTGCCATGACCTCCCAAAACCTCCCATAATCTCCCAAAACCACCCATAAAATACCATAAGCTGCCATAACCTACCATAATCTCCTAAAACCTCCCATTGCCTCAGAAAACTGTTATAACCTCTGAAAACCTGCCATAACCTCCCAAACCCTTCTATAACCTCCCAAAACCTGCCATAACCTCCCAAATCTCCCAAAACTGCCACTCTCCCAAAACTGCCATAACCTCCCAAAAGAATCCATAACCTACCCATACATCATTACATGTCATAACTTCCCATAACCCTTAATTAGCTTCCAAAACCTCCCATAAGCTGCCATATCCTCCCAAAACTTCCCATTACCTCAGAAAACTGTTATAACCTCAAAAACCTGTTATAACCTCAAAAACCCTGCCATAATCTCCCAAAACCTGCAATAACCTCAAAAAATCTTCCAAAACCTGCCATAATCTCCCAAAATCTCCCAAAACTGCCACTCTCCCAAAACTACCATAACCTCCAAAACTGCCACTCTCCCAAAACTGCCATAACCTCCCAAAAGAATCCATAACCTACCAATACCGATCAAACGAGTAGAAATCTTCTACGTCAAAACGACCGGAAGTTGGGTCTGTAAACGTCGTCATTCTCGTCCGCGCACCCCCCTCGCGCACTTCTAAGCGAGTGAGCGTCACAGAAATTCGGACCCAACTTCCGGTGCCTCCCGAACAGGAGAGTTGAACCCGCATACGGAGTATACATCATTACATGTCATAACTTCCCATAACCCTTCATTAGCTTCCAAAACCTCCCATAAGCTGCCATATCCTCCCAAAACTTCCCATTACCTCGGAAAACTGTTATAACCTCAAAAACCTGTTATAACCTCAAAAACCCTGCCATAATCTCCCAAAACCTGCAATAACCTCCCAAAATCTCCGAAAACCTGCCATAATCTCCCAAAACTGCCACTCTCCCAAAACTACCACAACCTCTAAAAGGAATCCATAACCTACCAAAACCTGTAATACCCTCCCATAACCCTTCATAACCTTCCAAAACCTTCCATTAACTCAGAAAACTGTTATAACCTCCCAAAACCTGTCATAACCTCTCAAAAAATGCCATAACCTCCCAAAACCTGTCATAACCTCCAATAACTCTTTATATCCTCCCAAAACCTCCCATAATATAGCATAAGCTGCCATAACCTCCCAAAACCTTCAATAATCTCAGAAAGCTGTTGTTACCTCTGAAAACCTGTCATAGCATCTTGGAACCTGCCATAACCTCTTGAAAGCTGCAATAACCTCTTGACACCTGCCATTACCTCCAAAAAAACCATAACCTGCCACAACCTGCCATAACCATCTAAAACTTCTCAAAATCTCCCAAAATCTGCCAAAACCTCCCAAACCTGCCATAGCCTTCAAAACCATCCATAACCTCCCAAAATATGTCATAACCTCCCAAAACCCTTCATAACCTCCCAAAACTTGCTAAATGCTGCCGTTACCTTCAAAAACCTACCATTCACTCAGAAAACCAACAATAACCTGCCATTATCTCCCAAAACCTGCTTAAACCTGCTAAAACCTCCCCAAACCTCCCATAAACTCCCCTACTACTTCCCAGTCAAACCCCCATCAGACACCCTGGTCACCCTTCCCCCTCTGTCCCCCCTCAGCCTATAGACTCCACCAACAAGAAACCAGTTAGATTTTAAAAAGACAACAGCCACATCACAGGAGCCAGTTAAAGAAATGGAGCGGTGATCTCTAAAAGAGATCGCCCCCTCAACTACGCATATATTCAGTATTCCTAGGTGACTGTCTACCCTGTCAGTACAATGAAATGAACTAGTAAAATCCATATCTCACCTGGCGCTGTGCTGGGGGTGGATGGGTACGCCGGTCAGGTGGAACCACAGGTCAGTGTACGGCTTGGTCATCAGCACCTTACTGTGCATACTCAGCACCTGGATCAGGGGCACTGCCAGCAAAAAGAACTCTCTTAGTCTATACATATTACCTGAATCAGCGGCACTACAAGCAAAAAACCAACTGTCTATCTAAACACAGAGGTACCACTCCCAATTGATGAAAAAGTAGGAAACACTTTTCCTACTTTTTTTCTATAAGCAACTAGGAGGGAAATAACCTTTAGGAATTGTCATCTGACCTTGAATGTGTATTTGATTAGCTTGAAACTAACACAAATATACTCTAGAAAAGATATTAAAGCAAAGTAGGAAGAATCAGGTGCACAATCCAAAATCTCGAAAAAGTAGGAAATCCTACAAAAATAGGAAAAATGGCATCTCTGTAATAATCAGCACCTGCATCAGAGGCACTGCAAGCAAAAAGAACTCTCTATTTTATACTACAAGCAAAGACTCTCTAACTTAACAAAGTGTCTTTCATCTAAAAAATTGAAAGAATTTCATTTAAACAAATTGTATTTCCTCTCATTTTTCCATACTCTTATTACTGATTGTACTTTTGGAGAGAGAGAAATTCTATGTTATGTTATTTTACTGAAACAATCTAGTTATTCTCTTAACAAATTCCTTATGGTAATTCATTATTGTAAGTTCAGGTAAACTTCGTCCTTTTAAGGAAACTTACCTAGACATGCCCGTTTTTGAGACGGCTTTGTTTGGGATACAATTTTCCCTGTCCGCTGCTCCAGTTCCAACTCCAGGTTAGTTCTAAAATACGTATAAAGAAACGGATTGATTAAACAAGTGCTATTCAATGTGCAATTTATACTATATTCACTACAAACATGGAAACTGGTAGATGGAGTCCAAATATGATTATATAGTTTCTAAGTTTTAAAAACAGATAAGTTACGAAAATATGGCCCCAGCACAATGTGGTTGTGAGTGTGCATACAGACCTGAGGACGGAGCAGACAAACAGCAGCACACTCTCGGGCGAGTGGCTCTTGGAGCACGTCTTGTACTTGGGGTAGGTGGCCGTCGACAGGTTCTCCATCACGTTACCCATAGCGTTACTCAACGTCGACCCCTGCAACCAACAAGTAAATATATGATTTACAAACTGAAGGCATATACCCAGATGTTCTTTTCAGGCTGTATAGAATGCGATAAAACATAAGATTTTATATTTTGCAACATCGATAAATGTTTAGTGACGGCATGCACTGTCTTACTTCATCAAAGCAGGTCAGGACATACTGGCGAGGTTGGATTTATATTCCTTGATTCGCCCATTAATTTGAAAATATGTTGTGACCCCTACTTACAGAAATTATCTCGATTCTAATCTAAAACGCAGTCTTCCCTCTGATTAACATTCCTCAATATTATGTGATACTATATTCATTTACAATGACTACTTGTTTCCCTACATTGGATTTCAATGTCGTACGTTCATGAGTTACAAATGCATATAAGTTGTCTGCATATATCCCTAGTTTAATTAATCCCTGGTTTAAATTGCACGTACCGGTGTGGAGGGTCGCTGCTCCATGGTGTGGCCAATGTGCACGATGAGGTCTCGCTGTGTCTTGGGGAGCGGTTTGACGACAGCGGGGCCCACGTCTGGGGCGATGGGCAGCGCGGTGTTGGCCAGCTGTCGGCACAGCGGGCACCAGTACTCACCCCGACTCACCTGCAGACTCGTCACCTGCTGGGTCTGGACAAACAGCCAAGGAAAATTTGTGTTGAAGTATTGTTAGCATTACCAAGGGAAAATATGTTTAAGCATTGTTAGCATTCTTTCCCCACCCCCTTTTTTTTTTTTAAATCTAAGATTACTTAAAAAAAAACTCCAGGGTTACCTCGATAAAGTCCACGTCTGGAAGTCAGAAACTGAGGTTTATTGGGTAGCTTACATTTCTATCGTACCTAGTTTGTGTCCGGGTATCTACTGGTAGGCCTACTGCTATTCCTTTAACAGAAATCTTACTTTCACTAGAAATTTTCTTATATAAGGATAAAAGCATGAAGATAATAGTTTTCTCGTATGAGTGGCATGAGTGTATGTCATACCAGTGGAATATCGACTCGAGGGTTACAGACCAGCGCAAGTAAAGACAAAGTACATATACATCTCTGACGAGGCTTCTCTTTTCAATATGCATATACATGTATCATGAATTTTAGTGAGACTTAAATAAGCTTTAGCTACCGGCACAGAAATGAAGCACTGAGATGGATTGAATATTTCACTTCATTTTATTCGTAAGATAATTTCAATATAGAATAGTCTTTAGACTGGCAACCCCTAGAAGTGTTGTATGGATTTTAGATTTTGAAATGAAATTTTTTTTTCTTAAAAACAGCCTTACCTTGAGTGAGTCCATGTAGGAGGTGTGACAGTCGAGGTGGACGTAGTGCCCACAGGTCTGGGCGAACACCCCGCCCTGCCAGCCGATGTTCACCGACGCCAGGCACGACGTCTGAGACAATGAAGGGGACGACAATACAAATACATTAAATCAGAATCAATATTGGGCTATATGCTGAAAATCTTAGCATTTTAACATGGACTTTAAATCACAAAAAATCTTGGTAAACCGACAGACCAGGTTCACATCTTACTAAGAGGAATGTGTGTAACAGGACACTAATTTTATCTAACCAGACCAGCTACATCCTATTAACGGCATGTGTACTTAAACGCCAATGGCTCCAAGCAGTCGCTGGGGATAAGTTTAAGGATAGACAACACCTCTTGTAGGCTAATTTGTGGGACTCCCTTTACAAATGCATAAATATTCTTAAGGCCATGGCATGACTGCGTGTCTTATATGATAAAATAGCCATTTGACAAAGCTATATGGCCATAAGGAATGTTACAATATGTATATGCATGCCCGTGGGACTGGCCAGAAAATTCGAAAATGTCATTTTTAACTTTTATTTTTTGAACAAGGATATCTTACTCACTATTGCATGTAAGGACCTAAAATTTTCACAGCATATAGATAACATTTGTCTTGAGGGAAGCGTGTCTCAGATTTTTTATTTAGGTCCCAGTTTTCATTTTATAAAATCTAGAAAATAACGTTGAAAAGAATAACAAAAAGTTACCCGTTTTTTGACATAAAACAAAAACTAGGACCTATATAAAAAAAATCTGAGACATGCTTCCCTCTGAATGATCATTAGGGCCATGTCCAACAATTTCATTAAAATCTATGCAGTGGTTACCGAGATATCCATGTTCAAAAAATAAAAGTGAAAAAAATAGTTTTTTGCAGATTATTCCTCAAATTTTAGGATGCTTATAACAAAATGTGTTCCACAAGAAAGAGAACAAGAGAAAATATACTTTTCAGTCCGCTGGACTGAAAAACCTTGCTTTGGTGGCGAAAAATAATTATCTATAAATTGGGGAGGGAAGGGGGTCAGAGCAGACAGCTCTATTGGAAAAAAAATACCCACTGTCCCACTGGGACAAATATATCCCCACCAACGCCGACTGCCTCCCCCCCCCCCCCCCACTCCTCCCCTCCCCCTCGGCACCCACTGCCACCACCGAGCTCCGTCCGCCCCAAACCTTGACCAACGGTCATTGGGACCTGTGTTCTGTGCAGTCAGGTGTGTCACCAGCACCCACTGCTAGTACCTACGGGGAAGGGAGGAGGGGCGGGGCCCACTCTACCCTCACCTGTCACTCAGGGCCGACCAGAGGAGACTGCCTTGACCAATCAGGGGCAGGGGGAGGGCGAGGTTGGAGGGGTGAGGAGAAGGCTCCAATTAGAACCAATTTCACGCCTCTTGACCATACACAATAGAAAAACATCCGACAGTAAGGCTTATGGGGCGTGCTTCACCAATAACCACTAGATGGCGCCCCAAAAGCAAAAATCTGATCCTTCTTATGATATTTAATATGTTGTTTTAGCCTTCCTTACTGCGCAATCTTCATTGTCACAAATGAAGCCACTCTGAGGTGTTGTCTATCCTTAAAATGAGCTTTTACCACAAGACTACCTTTGAGTATATTTTGGACTTCAAAAGTTGCATCCAACGAGTGAATGAGCAGCGCCCTAGCCCCGTCCTTTAGATCGAGCATACATATTTTGGTCAGTATCTACACAATAAGCCGACTCACCTCTTCACAGTGGCGCATGAGCAGTTTGAAGTGTTTGTCGAAGACCTCGGCACAGTTGTTGCGGGGGTGGCGGACCACAGCGTCCCCTACCGGCAGCTGCATCACGCCGCCCGTGTGTTGGCGCTGGCCCAGCACTGCAGAAGGATAGGGAAGGATTGAGGGGTTTGGTGGAGTGAAGTGGACAACTAGCCTATTACTATGGGCAACAGTACCAAACACTTTCTAAGATATTGTTTTAAGAAACAACACTTCAGCAGTTTGATACTAGCCGGTCTTCCAGTGATTGCCAGTATCAGGCCTTACATTTTTGTATGTAATGTTAATTAAAACTAAACTAACAATAAAATGTAAATAGAACAAATATACAATGTTTGTTTTCAATAGACAGACTTCAATTTTAACCCTGAGGTAAGTTAATTGCAGTTAACGAGGAAGTATGTACAAGGAAATAAAAGGTGAAGAATTATGAGATGGAATGAGATGGAGTATGAATAATCGTGTCTGGGGAAAGGCTGTGACATAATGAAGTGCATTTGGAAAGGTTAGGCCCCGATTTAATCCGTCAAATCTCTTCAATATATATTTTCTAATGGACAGTGCTCGGTAACCAACCAGGCACATGATCACCAAGTAGTTCCACTTGGAAACTTTTGAAGCTGATTAGGCGTTAACTGGCTCCATGTCATAGGAAGACTCTTGTGATACATACGAAGTCTCCACTGGATTCATTCGCTCTATCTTACACAAATGTAGATTTGCTGGTTGTTTTTTTTTATAACTTTGAGACTACATAACTACAACTATAACTCTATAACTGTAACTATTTGAGAGTAAATAATATATCTATGATTCATATATATTTGAAAGTTGCATTATTTCACGACAATATTAACTTGTACATATGTCCTTGTTTCATTCTAATCATGTATTACATATTGTTATCATTTTTCACCAGTGACCTACATGGAAGATTATCATGTATGAATGTGGTTTAATAATAATAATAAAAAGACATGAAGCACCTACCGCTGGTGGGCTGGAGGAGGGTGACGAGGCCGAGCGGGCGGTCCTCGGTAGACGGGGTCGTCTGGTTACAGATACAACAGTCGTACGTCTCCTCCATGGTCAGTGTCATGGGCGGCGGGTCCTCCGACATGGACCGCCGCAGCTCCTCCGCCGCCTCCGATTCTTTCGAATAAGATAAGGAAAGGGTGGAGTGTTACAATGGTATCCCATGCAGTGGTTGATACAGGATTTCCGAAAGGGGGGTCAGCATAATTATAGCGAGTTTTGGTGGAAGAGACTAACTTTTCTGGGCCGCTGGGTACGAGCTATAGGATATCAGTGTAGCACGCCAGGATTTTTCTTGGCCGCTGATGCCCGATGTGTACACTAATAGCCTATGGCTGGTACCCAGTCGCCCAGAAAAGTCGTTCTGCTCCTCACTGGCGCCGGTTCAGGCAGAATCGTCGATTCTGATTTAGCGACTCTTGTAAAAACCACCTTATGGGTATGGGCAGAGACGGCATATTACACTGTATCTGGTAAGGGGCTTTATTTTGCATTCTTCGTTGTGCGAAAGGACAGGATAGTTGGTTTATGTCGCATACATACATTTTTTCATGTTAATCTAACAACTTGTAAAGCTCCAAAATAAAATGTAGGGTGAAAGAGGAGAACATTTCTTTTTATTGTGTACCTAAAACGGGACTAAAACTCATCTATCTTACGCGTTAACTAATAACAACTCACCTCCTGATTCGCCTATAATTTTCTCCATGAATTGTTTTTGTTTAGAGGCAAACTGCTCCATAAGTTTCTTTTGCCGCTCTCGTGCCCGACGTCGTCTGCAAAAAATAATGACAATCAAACTCGTGAATTCCTTTTAACACTTCAAGTTGGATATATTTTGCGTTAATAGTAAACTATTTATATTTATACTACGGATTCTTTTCGAAAACTTAACTGGTACATGATTTCTCCCGGCATTTTCCAATCGAGTACAATTTTGATATGTTTGGGCCTCATTTTCATATAGGTTTTCTGACATTTGGAGAAAACTGCCTAAATCTTTTTTTTTTTTGCTTTTGAACCATTATTAAACAAAGAAAGATATCAAGGAAGAACACTAACCTGTCTTCCAAGTCCGATGTCTCCTTCTTGGCCTGTGCCCCATCCGTGGACGTGTGCGGCTGGCTGGCCCGGTAAATTCGCTCTATGACCTGAGCGCACTCAGATGACCTCTCGTATGCCTGGTCCAAGACCCCACAGATGAAATAGGGCCCGTCACCCACCCGGCAACTCTTAGTGCTTGTATTTTCTAACCCTGACCCTGACGTCGACGCCGCTGATGACGTCGATGGTGACGTAGCCGATGATGACGTAGCCGCTGACGTAGCAGATGACGTTGCACCCGTCCGGTAAGGTGGTGGGACGTAGGCACTCCCCCCTAGTTTCTGATTCAGTTTGATAAGCAGTGAGATCATGTTCTCGTCTACCCGTACGGGGAAGGTTCTCCGCTGCCGGTCGAGGTCGGCCGTCACCCCCTGACTGGTGAACTGACGAGAAGACGTGGAGGATGCGGAGGACGTGGAAGACGAGGAGGTGCTTGTGCCGGTGCTGGTACTTGTACTTGTCCCGGTGCTCGTGCCAACGCTCGAGCTGGGACTCGTGTCCATACCTGTGTCCGTGCCCGCTGAGGCGGTATTCGTGCCAGTGGTCGTTGTCGTTGTGGCCGCCATGGAGATGGTTGGAGGGGCCACCATCAGAGTGGTGTCAGGGCCTTCCGCTCCCGCCAGGGGCACCTGCTCACTCACCTGGGACAAGATCAAATTGATTTGCGTCTACTACAGCGTTTCTTTTTTATTTTAATCAAAAGGCTAAATATATTTGATCAGCTGTGGCAAAGAAATTCAATACCGGGAAGCAACTTTTATTTCTGGCCAAATGGAAGCTGTCATGGGAATTAATTTCAAATGTTCATTTCCCCCCTGAGTTAAATAATCTTACAACTATTTAATTGCATGGAATTATTCTCGCTATTTTATTTGTTTAATCTCTTTGGCTCATGTTATTTTGCAACGAAAATCTCCAATAAATTGTCTGTGGGGTACGAATATGTAACATCAAATTATACATTTTACGACGGCAAACCCTCTCTAGCTGCTTCTTTTGAACTCGATATACATTAGTGTTACCCACGCTTCTTCAGAAATCAAAATAAGACCTAAGCGATACCCTTATAATACCTTATTAGGTACCAAAATACGACCAAAATACGACCAAAATATTTCTTAAGAACCAATTTTGCCTTTTTTAATATCTACACATTGTTTTTATAATGAGAAACAAATGACTGAATGAAAGGTTATATCTAATAATGAATTCAGATTGACCTCAAATATGACCTCCTGTCCCAAAATAAGACCTTTCCAACGTTCATTGCCCATCTAATCCCTAAACACCTGAGGCCTAGCCATACCTGGTTGAGGAGGTCCTGGATGGTGCTGGTGATGATCTCGGCGGCCGATATCTCAGCGGTCTGGGTCTGGGTGGTGGCCGTGGCCGTGGTGGCTGGGGCGGCCGCCGTGATGGCGTGTTGGATGTTGGTACCGCCCCCGAAGGACGCCAGCAGCCCGCCAGACACTGAAACCAAAGCGGAAAAGTGAGTCAACACCCCTAATATTCATAATTAATATCTGATTATGTGTGGAAGAGTTAGGCTCAGACGTGGCTTTTTTTCACCTAAATTTACCAGAATTTAAGGGGAAAAGATTTTACCATAATATCTGATTATGTATTGGTACTATCTAACTTGATTTATAATGCGTGTAATGCCATATATCGAATAGGTAGTCTTTTGCCTACATGATGTAAAACATCTCATGAATTGTTACATTCGATACTACTGAAGAATTTTCGTTTATTTCTCTGAACAGGTAATCAGTGATTGACCTTCTTATAATCAAACAAATGTCTGTTAGTAATTAAGTTAATTATGTGCTATCTGCATGGAAGTTATCAATTCTCGATCATTATTTTCCTAAAAGCCCGATGTTTTTGAAAACGCGTCAGACAGCCGGAGAAGTCCAACAATGTCCGACACATTGACCTAAAACGGCGGACATAATGTACGGGAAAAAAGTAGGAAAAATATGGTTAAAAAAATTATATCCGTCAGGAAATACGAAAATGTCTTTAAAAAAAAATTCACACAAAGTAAATAAATGTTTAGACTACTAGTATTTCACGAACCCGAAAGTGTACTGGGTACTGGGGAGAAGAAGTTGATGAGGCTGGGCGGCTCGATGAGGGAGAGGCTGGAGGAGCCGGCAGCGGGCGGGGACTGCGGCACCACCTCCTCCACGGTGACCATCAGCTCACCCACCGTGTGGCGCAGGTTGGCCAGGATGTTTGACGTAGGGAACCACTCGCTGAAATGTTTGTCACGCGGCCGCGGGGGGATCTGAATCTCCTGAAAGTCAAAGTTTTATTTAGATTTAAACATTATTTTCTCATGGATGTTTGTGTTTGAAACGTCCAATATGGAGGGTCAGTTTTAGTTTTTACGCAGTTACATTAACATCCTCAAAGTTTAAGAAACTGCAGTGTAGAACATCTAACTCAACGACGACTTGTTGTAGACTTTGAAATTTATTGTAGACATTCAAAGGTGGTTCAATTCGACCACCTTTGAATGTCTACAATAAATTTCAAAGTCTACAACAAGTCGTCGTTGAGTTAGATGTTCTACACTGCAGTTTATTATTTCATCATTTTAACATCCTGCATCCTTTGGATCCTTTACGACGACCACGCGCTAGGACAGGCAGTTTACAGTCTACCCTCCACAACCAGTCAAAGTTTAAGAGTAATGTTCTGTCAATAAGGCTTGTTTTCTTTCTTTCTGTCTTAGCCAAATGTTTGTTCAAGGATGTTAGAACTGTAACATATGTTACAACGCTGTTAGTGTTATAACAATTAACACTATCTGACCATTAATACAGGGAATCGGTCTCGTTCTCAATAATTTCTTCCAATCTGAAAGCGTGCAAGAAAACACACACAAAAAAGAAAAATCGTTCTAAAAACGTCCAAAGTCCATTATATTTAGAATGAGAAATTATCTCAAAACTTGTAAAGACAAAATTATCAGTGTGGTACATACCTGCCAACCTAGTTTGGCTCTTTACCTAATTTATACATATTCATGCTATTGCTGTAAGGCCGTTTCCTTTCCCATACAGTTTCTATCATTCCTTAAGTACCAATTGACTGAGGTGACTTACGCTATTAGTGGAGGAAGGTGAGGGGATGGAGAGTGCCATCTCCAGTAGAAACACGCTGAAGTAGAGAACAGCGTCAGGGAGGTTCTGCTCGTGTACGCCCTGAAATGTCAATGAGAATAAAGTGTGTGTGCTATACTGAGGGAGTCGCGCAATATCGATGGCTGTCCTCAGGTCAGATTGTCTGGAGCCAAGCAAGGCTTGTTCGATTACAGAGATCTTCGTGACATCGCAAAAGCTTGAAGTTACGTGCTTGTAAGTCATGTCCTACACAACTATGCATTCTACAATAAGAAGCCTCAGTAAATGTTGGATATCAGGGTAAGACCTTTAAAACAAAATTTAAATAGATTTGAAGTGATCAGACGTATATCATCTGGTAATTACCTTATAGAGGAGTGTAAAGATGAGCCCGTGCATTGTCCGGCAGTGCAGGAGCCTCCGCACACCGGCGTAACTTGGGTGGATCTCCCCGGGTAGCCTGAACGGGGGCCAAGGTCCCGTCTTACCAGAGTACAGGCCTGCATTACGCATACTGAAAGAGCCAACATGTAATTTGTTATTTATCATATGACGCTTATCTTGTAGAAACAATCACAAAAAACATTGAGACGGTATACACTTTTTGATGTCTTAGTATTTTCCTTTCAAACTGCAGTAAATAAACAGGGAATTTCACACATGTCTTTTATAGAGGGAAACCCTTGGTTGAGCTGGAGTATAACTTACTAAGTAGCATATCTGTCCATGGACTGTTGGAAGTCTTTGCGGTGCATAGCACGTAGCAGCACGTATAGTGGGTCATAGTGGTTCTCCCAGATGTAACCTGCAACGTACACACAAACAGTCAGCGACCTTCATCCAAACTATCAAATCTTGTATATCTTTCTCAAGGCACAAGTGATGTAAAATATTCAATTCCTTTCTTCATGGAGAATATCAATTGAAATGATTTTTCTAGAGCAAAATAAAACAGCAATGGTAAATGCTTCAATACAAATAAACTACAGAAAACATCAGGAAATCTCGAACTTTTAAGTGTTGTGTGTCTTACCTTTCGGTATGTACATGCCCTGCTGCATTGTGCCTCCTGCCTCAAAGTTGGGTGCGCGGTAATCGGAGATGTCCTTGAGGGTGGGCTCGAAGTCCTTGGCGTGCCCGGTCAGGCCGCACTTCTCGGGCATCAGGTCCATGAGCTGGGAGTGGGTGCGGTCCGACATACAGAGTAAGGTGAGCATCTCCAGCCGAGTCAGGTCACTCTCGCTCATACCTGCAACCAGGGGAGCAGCTCAACGTGAGAAATTACTCAGTTATAGCCTAAATGTGAGACTTTATTTCAAAAACTTTATTTTGGTCTGAACCACAAATCATTCACACGGAGAGGTAAGTAAAGTTTAAAGAGTAGATTGCGACACCATACGTGGTTGACGTATAAAATACCTGCATTTTGCCTCGTACCTAAAAAGATTATTCCTAGCAAAATACCCAGTTGGTATACAATTGTCTTATCTCCCTATTTTTGTCTCATATATTTTGGGGACACTGAAACTCTACTAAGTGCATCCGCAAAGCCCGGTATATGCTTATGCACTAAGTACACTTGAAATAGAGCTTGCACCATCCACGCAGCCCACGCGGCCTCCAACATAATTCTGTTGCGGCCGTGACCTGACTGAAACACATGCACTGCAGCACTATTACCTAAAAGGATTATTCCTAGCAAAAAATCCAGTTGGTATACAATTGTCTTATCTTCCTATTTCTGTCTCTTCAAAATAGACAATTTTCCTCAGGAAAATTTTCAAGCCAAGGATATTGCTGAAAATATTACTGAAAACGTATAGTTGTTTAAAGCAACAGGGCTCAGTGGTTGGAGTGCTATGCTTATCCAGTAACCATGGGCTCGAAAATAAAACAGGATATTTAAAGTAAGATCCGGTATTTTAAAGTATAATTTGTCTCTATTCGTCAATCTACCCACCTAGTCTGGTGCTGATACTAAGCAGCATGGTGAGCAGGCTGAGGGCGCCCTCCAACATGGGCATCTCGTGTTCTGTCTGAACCAGCCGCTTCTGGTTCCGCTTCTCGACCGGCACGAAGGTCAGCATGTCACGCACGTGGAACCGCTCCAGCACCGTCTTGGTGAAGTAGTCAGGGTCCAGGTTAGCAGCACACACCTTTTGGGGAATGAGAAGGAGCGACAATATAACTTATAAAGTCTATTACAAATAGGAATAGTATGGACAAAAGAGTCAGTTATAACTTTACAAGAATTGGCCTAAGAAGCGATGTTTTTTTTAAAAAAGTATTCCAATATTCTACACTGATTTGTAAAATATTTCAAGACTACGATATGTTCTGACTGCAAACACAATTTAGAATAGCATCTACAATGTACCGGTATTAGTTATGTTTTGTTTCAACCCCCTTTCCAGTCAGGTGTGAATTTCAGCAACTTTCTAAAGCTACACTACTAAATACTTCTAAAGAACTAATGTGGAGACAAGAAATCATATACAGCAATTATGATACCAATATTTTCCCTATGTAATTGTCGTTAAATCCTTGGATCATTAGATCACCCACCTGCAGTAAGTAGAGGTCAGCGTCCACCATGGAGTTACAGAAGTGACACTGAATGTACGTCATCGCTTGGCCCTTTATCTGCAGGCCGTTTCGCACCCACATGCCGCAGAAAATCTCCTGGAAAACCACCTACAGAAAAGGAAAGACATTGTAAATATTATTGTCGTGCATAATTTTAGGTTGAGCACATTAAAATGGTACTTTACAACCACACATACATGTTGATTTATAACTGATATCAATAGAAACAAGCTGATAACCCAAGGCAAGGTGTCAATGAGATCGTCAAATGTATCTTCAATAAATGGGGACGTTTATACACTAATTAAGGGTTTTCTTGAAACAAGTGAAAACATTGGATTCTGGCAAATGTCCACAAAGTTTAGAATTATTCGAGAAAACTAGACCGGCGGTCCCCAATCCATAAAGACTTGAAACACTTTGCCATAATGTAATCCTACAAACAGGCTTTGTATTGGAGGTCAGCCCCTCTACTTTCAGCCTTACCTGTAGTTGGAGGGGGTGGATCATGAGCATCTGGAGGTAGTTGTGTGAGGGGAGCAGCTCGGCCAGGTCCAGTCCCTGTACCCGCACGGCCTGACTGAGGAACACGGCCAGGTACCGATGCAACGGCAGGTGGAACGAGATCTGCAGCGGGTTTGGCTATAGAGGAAAGAAACACTATGTGTTATACCGACATGTTATCACTATGAAGTGATGTTATCTGCAGATGTGTTTACAAAAAAAAATATTTCAGTTAGCTATAGGTAAAACTATGATTGTTTTACTACGGTTCAAAATGCTATCCCTCGCACAATAAAGATGGCAGTTTGCAGACATTTTATACAAGACTGTTCTTTTGAGAGAACAAAAGTAGGTTTATTTTTACTATTTGATAATTTGGAGAGTGACACACAGAATTCAGCCATGTATTGAAAAACTACCTATACAATATGGAAAGTAACTTTCCCCTCGACTGCATTTATCTTAGTTTTAATCAACTCTTATCTGAGTTCTATACCAACATGCACATGATGACATAGCTTTTAAACGGGAGACAAGTACAGGATACATTATCATTTGTGTTTAAGAAAACACATAACTTACTATAGAACCGGGGCTGACGTTGACAGCGACAAACCAGTCCTGGAGGGCGGCAGTAGACGCTTTGATGACAGCCCGCGTGTACTCTTCTGAACCCTGCAGGGGAAACAACAGATTATAAAACCCCTTTAAAACCATTTCAATCTTATGTATTAGTCAATAAAACAGACTCTTTGGAGTTTGTCACAATTTACTTCCCGTATTTCACTCTTAATATTAAGAGGTGGTATCTTAAACGGGATTAATGTAAACTATAAGAACCTTAATTTCCTCTTGACTGCTCAGGATAGTTATTTGAATTTGAACATTTCTTAACATAAGTTGCTTGTGGTTCCAACAATTGGGAAAACCGAAGCCCAGTGCAAGAATCAGTAAAAACCTCGCCGGGCAGATACTGACCTGTCCGTTGCAGTGGACGAGCAGGCTCCACATCGGGGAGGAGCAGATCTCCAGCTCGGCTGAGAAGGCGGCGTAATACGTGTCGGGCTCGTACTCCACGTGCTGCACCATCTGACGCAGGTTCAGGTTCATCCCTGGGCAAAGGGAGGATCATTTGAAGTTTTCAAAAACAAAATTGAGCAACAGTTTTGTAACAATTAATCCTAGTCAAATTCTAATTTTTTTTTTTTTTTTTTTTTTTTTTTTTATTCGATTCCTGTGATAATACAAGTTCTTCCATCGAAACAAAGTTCATATTCCAACTATATTTATACAATTATTACATATAATAATTAAACAATATCATGTCAAGTTCTTACAGTACCATAATACATTCAGTGCATAATTTTACTAACCATAGTACAAGCTTTCTGGTCAAAGACCAACATACATCTTTTACCATGTTTAACATACAGTATTTTCATATATGAATTTTTTTAGGTCATAACAGACCACAACAAGAATGTTTCAGCTATGCAATTGCATGCTTTTTACCAGATTCTTAAACTTCAGTTTATCAGAGATATTCTGGATATCACAATGTAATAAGTTGCACTCGTTTATCCCTCTAACATATGGGCTTTTCTGTACCTTTGTTAACCTTGTAAAATCATGTTTCATTTTTACCTTGGTTGTACTACGTAATTTCTTATTATGTTTAGGCATATAGATATTCATTGCCACCTTGCTTTGGTTATACATGATTTTTAGCAGACTCCTACGCCTACGAGATCGTAGATCCTCCAATTTATACCGAGCATAAAGTATTTCCATTGGAAGATTATTCAGTCGAATGTTGTTAAACTCAATTATCCTAACGGCTCGCCGATGGAGACTCTCAACCTTTTTAATTTTATTACAATTTCCAGAATCAATCAAAAAATCACCATAGTCAAAATGACACATTATCATTGTCTTGTATAATCGTAAAGCTGTATTTTCAGTAATAAACCTTCTAATCTTAGAAAAAACATACAGTCTGCTTTGCACCTTTTTTAGGACATGGTCAACATGACTATTCATGTCCAACTTGTCGTCAAGATATATGCCAAGGTATTCGTATATATGCACCTGAGCTAGGTTAACCTCACCTATTTTGATACATCCAATATTTCCCAGCGTTTTTTTAGTATGATTTACCACCATGTACTTAGTTTTGTCCTCGTTTATAGTTAATTTATTTAATTTACACCACTTTACAATAATATCCAACTTTGACTGAGCATCCAACATGGATAAATAGGCAGATGTTCCGCTACCAATTAATAAAGTGTCGTCTGCATACATCACACAGGACTTATTGTTAGTCAACCTAAAAATATCGTTTACATAGATAATGAAAATTAGCGGCCCAAGGATAGATCCTTGGGCGGTACCGTAAGTCAATGGTAATTTATTAGATACATTACTCTCAATATTGGTGCATTGCTTCCTGCACTTTACATACGATGTCATAAATTCTAAGGCATTTTGATTAAACCCATATAGTTTCAATTTTTTCAATAGTATATCTTGATCAATAGAATCGAATGCACGAGAAAAATCAATAAAAATACAGGTACTAAACAGACGATCGTTCCAATTACTATATAAACCCTTTAATAAATCAAAAACCGCCAAAGAGGTACTCTTACCAGGTCTGAATCCGAATTGATTTTCTGCCAATAGTTGGTTACTCTCAAAGTAACTTAATATTTGCTTGTGCATTAAACGTTCAAGAATTTTTCCGGGCAGGCAAATCTGCGCAATCGGTCTCCAATCCTTAGGGTTACTACTTTTATATCTAGTTTTAGGAATAGGGGTAACAAATCCTACACACCAATCAGTTGGGAACTTACATACATTAATACATCTATTGTAAAGGTAAGTTAGCGCACTAATACAAACCAAAAATGCGTCCTTCAATAGCCTAGAACTAATAGTTCCACACGCCGATGACTTTGATATTTGAATATTTTTTACCAGTTCAAGCACCTGGCCCTCGGTCACACTTTCAAAACCGAATGTTGTATCAACACCAAACGTTTCAGTACTCCTTACATTAACAAATTTTTCGGCCAGCAATGGTCCAGCGTTCACATAATAATTGTTCATATAATCTGCTAGCTTTTGACCCTTCAATAGCTCACCGTCCACAGTTAACTCAGTCAGACTGCCAGTAGCTGATTTCTTCCCTAGTCCAGAAAAATTATTTACTTCTCTCCAAAATTTTCGGGGATTACCATCACACTGATCTAATTTGTTCTTTACATAATCCTCCTTAGCATTAAGCAACAGCCGTTTCAACTCGTTTTTAGCCTTTTTAAATTTAGCCCAATCAAGTGGGTCACCAGAGACACGCGCCGTTCTAAATAATACATCTTTCTGATGTATCTCCTCTATAATCTCCCTCGTAAACCAAGTGGGACAACTGTCCCTCACTTTAATATTAATAATAGGACAATGCTGATTAGCAGAGCACAGAATTATGTACATAATAATATACCATAAATCATTTACAGATTTATCAGTATCATCCCAAAAGTCATTCCAATAAACACTCTCTAATATAGACGTCTGAAAACTCACTTTATCATAAAACCTATAGCTCCTCCCCTTAGTATATGAATATTGTTTCGTTGTACGGGGTTTCTTTTTGACTAAGAAGATCGGGAAATGATCACTGATGGACATATCTAAACGTCCACTTTGTGATATAAATTCACAATTAGTAAAAATTAAGTCTATTCTACTCTTTGAAGTGTAAGTTACACGGGTGTTGACATTGATAATCTGTTTTAAGTAATATTCTTTTTCAAAATCCTTTAGTAGATCAAAATATTGAGTATGTCTCTTATTGTAATCTATATTAAAGTCTCCTACTATAATAATTTCAGATCCATTATAATCTATGGTGTCCATTGAGTCTCTCAACTCTTGAATTCCCTCATTTATATTCCCTGATGGAGGTCTATAAATACAGCAAATATATTTGGATTTTAAATTTTTGCCACCAATAACTATCCATAACTGTTCTAAAACAGGTGAGACTTTACAGAAGTCATGAAGTACCGAAAGTCCAGGTAAATATTTGTTTTTAACATAAATGACTATTCCCCCACCTTTTTTATCCCCTGGGTTATTGCATCGATCGATCCTGAATATAGAGAAACCTGGAATTGAGATCATTGAGTCAGTAACTGAATAATTTAACCATGTTTCACATAGGCAAACAACATCGTACATATGAAACTGAAATTTAACCTCCTCAAAATGTAACCAGAGGCTTCGCACGTTGAGCATTACAACTTTGAATCCCTTATACATGAGTACGCTTATGTAGTAAATTCAACAATATCAAACCACACCAAATACAAAATATCAGAATATATACAGTGTCAGTAGCTGCTTTATACCAAGGAGCTAGGGACCCAAGAGGTGTTCAAATATAATACAAGCTGACCTCTTGACACAACCTTTGTGAAGATATTCTCCTTTTAATCTTCAGATTTACATTGGAAAAGTTCTAGAAAAATATAGAAAATAGAAAAACAGTACCGGGTAAACAGAGGTGATTAGGAACCTACGCACACAAATAATCCCCTCCTGATACATTTAGATATATTTACCTGCGCTCAATCTCCTCAACGAAGAAATCCCTAAGCTTCATTAACAGGTTACCGAGATGGTTGTGACCCTCCCATTCCCCTTCTACCGAGGCAATAGATCCAAGTCTACAACCCGTTCCCCAAAAATCATCTAAAGTACCTTCGTACAGATTGTGAGGTCTGGTATTGATTAGCTTGAAATACAACTCGCGGTTTTGCCGGAACTTACAGTAGAGTAATTCTTCCATAACAAAGATTTTTATGCGATTCCATTCCTCCCCAGTCTCTACCATTTTACCTATGCGCTTGGCCTCCGCAGGCGAATCCGCTTCCATGATCAGTCTATACTCCTTCTCAGCTTTGTTTGTCTTGGCCTTAATGGCCTGGTAGCCTTGCTCCACCGACCTGTATACAATACCTCTGTGTTCAAGCTTACATTTAAAAAAATTACTAAGAAAACAGGCAGACGAGAAGAACACAAGACCCTTTCCTATTTTTTGCATACCATCCCCGATCATGACTATTTCCTTTGCTTGTCTACGAGATTTCTCATGAAGGGATAGCCTGCGGAGATTTAACGTTGGCAATTCCCCCCCAGCCAATGGTTGTTTGTTCTTGAGAAACTCATCCGGAATATTACTAGTAGTGGCCAGATTGTACTCAACACCGTCAATTTGTATCATTCCTGGTTTTGATCTTACATCACATCCACGCTTTTTCGCAATTTCAAAAGCCTGTCTCAAGATTGCTCGATTCTTCCTTACCTCCTTAGTCTCCTCCCCGCTAACCTTCAGATCTTTGAACACCGTGGAATATCTGAGTCTAGATTTAAAATGGTAAATCTGGTCTCGGATAATACTACTTTTTAATACTATCTTTACTGGTCGCGGACTAGATTTATGTGGGTTGTATGCACCCATACGGTATACGCTCTCTATGACATTACAGTAATTATGATTCCACTCAACGCCATAAGTTGTAATTTGAATTAATTTGATAACCTAGATAACAAAGTACGATATTATGAGTTCGGTTACTAATAATAGTTTTCCTATCAAAGACAAGACTGAGGGATCTAGCAAATGTTTGCAGTAATAGAAATCGTAGGCAGCCGAGACCTTTCATTCCCTAGTCATTTTTTAATGGCATTAGAACTTTGTTAAGAATTTTTATAAACAAAAATATTACGGGTAGGCCTCGCCTTAATCTCATTCTCCTCATTATTACTAAGATGTATTTTTTCTTCTAACAATCATTATATATTTATTTGGCTCTTAACGCATTAGTTTCTAATAAACACTCATTGTTCTTTCTTTATATAAACCCTAGCCCCGTGGGTCATTTACCTTGAAAGTATCCGACCAGGCCGAACCAGAAGTCGAGCAGGGTTTCGTTCTTGAGGAAGGCCTGGGCTACAGGTTTGTGGGAGAGGACGTTGATGAGGTCGGACACGATGGGCCAGTAGCAGTGTTCGCGGAGCGTGTCCTTCTCACAGTCCACCACCATGTGGAAGTTATCCCGCGGGTCTACAGTTAAGTAATATTTAAGGTGTTGTTTTTTTAATTTAGGGTTGCATCCCGCGAGTGAGCGAGTAGCGCCCTAACATCGTCTTTTAGATGGAAATTTAACGTTAAGTTAGATCATTACCATCACAATTTCATCTAGATTTTAAGAAATATTTTTGTCTTTTTAGGGTGGAAGAGCTTCTTAGGACAATCTCTTTTATAAAAGATTAATATATTCAAACGAGAAAGGATATGTATTTTCCATCCAAAACTCATTTTTGAGCAGTTAAACAAATAGGTATACGCGAATTAAGGGAAATTGACAGACTATCTAGAGTAGGGTAGAAAAACTTTCGAGGCAGGACACTTACCGTTGAGGCCTGAGTCGATCAGGATGCAGCGCATCATGTGGTCGAGGGAGGCGAGCATGATGTGGAGCAGGTGGTATTCACGTACCATCTTGGTAGCGAGCCGCTCGGGACTGAGAAGCTGAACACTCACATGCACCACACGGTTAGAGATGGTCTGCCGGTCGATGGAGTTGACAAGCGCCACTGACACCCGACTGTAGTGCTTGATAAAGGCACACGTGAATGCCTCCTATAGGGAGATTGAAATATGTTAAACGGAGATTTCAGACTGGAATATTATCATAAGACATATGATAGGATATTTTGTATGTCATAACTATTGATTGAACCACTGATGGCGGTAGCATCCTCAGGGAGAACAAGACGCGTTTTACATAGATATAATAATTTGATGCTTGTAAATTTAATAGCGATAATGTTTTTCTATTGTACTCAATCGAAAATAAAGTTTTTCACACCAAACCAGACTCTTTATTAGAGAGCTATTAAGTAATCCTTTGTATTTAAGTATTCTTTCAAAAGAGTGGCTGCTATATCTATACTGCTAGTGCTTTTGAAAACGCCATTTCTACCGAGCATGTCGTTCGTTTTAATCAGGATGTCCTATACATTGTTCTAAAACGTTGGAAATACTGTCTGGCAAAAATATGAAAATAATAGTGTTTAAAATGTCTTGACAATGTATAGAAAGATATCCAACAAAAGATCGCGAACGTCGTATATGTCCAACATTCCAAGTTTTTCACATACACTGCTGTACTGAATTTCATTTGTCTATGTTGCTTCATGCCTTGATTATTGTGATAAAGAACCATGACTAACTTTGTATTGCTCATCGGGTAGAATACTCAGCAGCAGAGTTACGATTTTCTGGGGGAACTCAAACTTGACAGTCCAGAAAACGAGTTCTTCTAGAAGCGTCTGGTGGTTGAGGGGTGTGTTAATCCCCTCTATTTCTGTCCGAAGGAAATGTACATTTTCTTCATGACATTTATGGAAACTAAACATTAATAGGATCTAATCTGTTTTGTTCACAATAATTATAATACTATAGATTTATAATGACATAATATGTTAATTCTCATAATATTACCTTACTTGTAGTACGTCTAAAAAAAAACATTCCTTTCACAATTTGGATCTTCATATTTAGTTTATGATATAAAAGAGATTCATGTCAAGCTGACATTCTTCTGTAGGGAAAACTGGACAGCTCTCACTATAAAGATTTACCTAAGAACTCGTCGGGGACGGGAGGTGACTTGAGCGAGTCGAGCGCTGCCTGGTAGTTGGTCTGGTTCATCTGCTGGTACTCGTCACCAGGTCGCGCTAAAAGTAAGAAATATTCAGCATTGAATTTTTTGTTTTTTTCATTTGTTTTATTTTTTACTTGTGCACTTCTTCGCCACGTCTCACAAATGTTCAGCATTTCATATCATCTTTAGAAGGAATGGTAATCTGGAAGCAAAACCTTCTGAATTTGACCAATATTTCACTGACCTGTGGTTAGTTCCTTGTACAGCTGCTGGTTGGAGACAACACGTGTGAAGATTGCTCGCATGGCGGCACCCATGTCGCTCAGCGTGTGAAGGAAGGCCACGTATTCTTCAGCATCATTCATTGCAACCAGAAATGTGTCCAACATATCTGCAATTGAAAATAATAATGAGATTTGATGCTTTAGGAAGAACTACAATTTCAATATGGAACATGATTCTTGCCAAAGAAGCATCTATTCCTAGTGAACGGATATATACCAATAAATACTAACTCCCTCAAAAAGACAACTTAAATGCAAAGTGACGATTCTTTTAGAATATATATCTAAATCAGAACAGCGTAAAAATTGTTAAATTAGTCGCAAAGTATCATTTTAGTTAATAGAATTCCTCATCAACATTATTCTAGAAATGACCCCTTCTTGCCTTAAATGAATCCACTTTTGGTCTAAAACCAATGTAAGTGACAGGTCATCCTGTTGAGGTTTCTGTACTACTCTGAATATCAGTCTGGCCTTACCTGGCCTGCTGTTGTCCCTGAGGTGTTGCACGAGTCTGAAGACCAGTTTGGGCATGATGATCTCGGCCACGGTCAGCAGGTCGGGCGGGCAGGTCGGCAGCTGGTGGGTGTGCTCCGGACCGTGACGTGGGCAGAATCTACAAGGGGACAGAACCATTTCAGATGCAATGGTTTCAGGGTCTGACAAGAAACACTGGGATGTGGTACCCAGCAAAGAAAAAAAGTGACTGCCCAATCACTACATAGGCAATATTTCATTAATAAATCATTGATAAACAGCTTTTCAGAAAAGATTTTACTGACGTAAACATAAATTCTCAAATATAAACAAAAAGTAAGTATAACTCCTTACTGCCAAAAACTGCCTCAGAGAATTGTTGAGGTAACATTTTTTAAAGTTTTATTAGGTTCTGCCCAAATTTTATGACCGTTGAAGTTATTTACTCCAACTATACAAAATAACTGTCTCTATCCTTACCCTTCAGGCTTCATAACATTGATGTCTCCACAGTCGCAGGCACCTCCTGCCTGGCTGCGGAACATGTTGAAGTCATGCCCCGTGTGGTCACCGGCCTGGAAGCAGTCGGCGCACAGCGACATACAGGGGGAGATGCCACATGTCCGACATCGATAAGCAACAAAGTTAGCTGTCCACACCAGGCCACATGTCACGGCATTGTTGTATTTTCTCACTGAAATATATGACATATTATCCATGGTTTATTTGGTATCTTCACGTATGCAAATGATTTTCCAGATCATGACAACAAAGCAGTGATCAAAGTTGATGACCATAATTACAATAGTGGGATAAGATACATCAATTGGATATCTGGTTGGATAGCATAGGAGGAACAAAGAAAAGGAACCAATCCCAGCTAATTTGGGACTATACACATGCTGGGGAAGCCACCCTCCATCTTTATAGTGAAAAGCACTCCCCCATCCCCCTTCCTTTTTTATTTATGATACCGTGAAAATCACTTCTCTCACACGCCGCTTTCAGGGAAATGACGGGTTGGTTATTTTGGGCTTCAGCATTGATGGGGCACTGGATTGGGGGTCGGTGGGGGGGGTCGTCTTGATGTCCGTCGCATGTCGCTACGGCCAAAAAAAGTTTATGTTTCATGCCTCCAAAAATGATGGGGTTGGTAGGTCTGACAGGATTTTTTTTTTTTTTAAATATCTTTTTTGATTTTTATGATTGGCCAAGATTGTCCCAATGTACCTTATGATTTTTACCATCTGTAAACAGTTTTTTTTTTTTTTTTTTTAATTTTTTATTTAGCCAAAATCCTGTTTACACAAGTTCTTCCTTTCAGCTTTTACATCACCAAAATCAATATTCCTATCAAATACATTTCACATGTCTTATCAATACAGTATTTAGTTATATACAATAATGTCAATTTATCAATCTCCATAAGTCTGTACATCAACTTCTATTTTAAAATCCACACCAATTCACATTAGTCCATACCAACATGTTTTAAATTAGAATAATTCCTTTACCTTTTGCATAAACTTGACAATATCTGTTTCCTTTTGTAGGCTTTCATCAAGATCATCCCATAAACAAATCCCTCTATAATAGGGGGATTTTTGTACTTTTGATTGTACCGTAAATTTTCGTTTAATTTTACCTTATTTTTACTTCTTAAGTTTATGCTTGGCCGGTAGTTATCCAAATGTTCAGTTTGCTGACAGTATCTATGTATATGTTTCAATAAAGACCTTTTCCTCCGAATCCTAATTGATTCAATGTTATACTTCTTACGTAATATTCCAATATCTTTTCTTGCCGACAAGTCAAAACAATATTCAATGCGCCTGATAGCCCTTTCTTCTAATTTCTGGACCTTCTCTATTAAATACATATCCGCTGACTCTACAACAAAGTCAATGTATTCTAAGTGAGGTCGTATCATAACCTTGTAAATCTTTCCAGCGGTTCTTTCATCAATATATCTCCTAATTTTACATAAAATACCCAATTTTGAATTAGCTTGTTTATACATTGCATCAACATGTTGATTCATGTCCAATTTATCATTTAATTTCATACCAAGATATTCATAACTATGTACCTGTTGTATTACAGTCGTGTCAATTCGCATATCCACACCCTCTTTTCGATCCTTAGAACCAATTAACATATATTTAGTTTTTGAATTATTAATAGATAACTTATTTGCAAAGCACCAATTAAAGATTTTATCAAGTAGCAGCTGCATTTTTAACTGTGCATCAAAAGTCGATTCCCCAGTCAGGGATAGACCTTAGCTTTTTTTTGCACTAGCCCACCGGGCTAGCTGTTTAGGATTTGCACTAGCCCGACTGAGTTTGCACTAGTACCCCCTGAAAGAGGAAATTCTGCTAAATTGATAAGATATTAAATGGAATAGATTGAATACAATGAGCATGGGCGATTAATGGAAAATGAGTATTTCTCTAAGGATTTTTATTTATAACATACATTTGGAATTTTAATCAACCCTCTAGAGTAGGTTTTTAGTATAACAAGATCAAAGGATCGATTCTCTAAGTTTTAGTGAAGGTTACTATCAAAAGCATTTGATAGAGATAGGTCGGCCCATTTTATTCTTTACCGAATAATAATATTAATGATATATTTTGGTAGGTCTAAACTAGCACTATAGTGACAATCTGAAAAAATTAACTTACAAGCTTAGACACTGACAGCAGCATAAAAACTTATTGACAGTCTGACGCTTATATTTCAGCACTGAGATGGTAATGATTCAGACACTGACAGTGACTTTGGCCTAGATATCTATTAAAATTTGAAATCAGATATTTTGATGGTAGGTCCGAAAAAATGGCACTATATATAGCGTCAAATGCATAAACCACTTAATCTTTGAATCATTTAAATCTTCGAAACTTGTTCTGAAAATATTTGAATTGCAAACATGCCCAGCCCTAGGCCTAAAATTATCAAACCATACGATAATTATGTAGATACCTGCTGAAGGGTCTGAGAATATATTTTTATATAATGGTTTGCATTTCGATAGGCTGGACATGGCCAAAATATTATCTTTTGGAGAACAAGTGAAATTGTTTGACAGCTGTGACAGTCAGTGTCAGTTTGTTTTCTATCTTTCAATGGTCTGAAAATATTCAAATTGCAAATGTGAGTATTTAGTATAATAATACAATAAAAGAGTGAGTATTTACTATAATAATAGTTTCAGTCATGGGGCTTCTTATCTATTACATCTCTAACAACAGATGAAATATGCATTATGTGTACAGACGATGATCAGCTTTATTACTAATCTTACTACTATATATGTTGATTTACTCTAATCTACAGTCTGTCCGTCAAATTTAATGGCTCTGCCATATCTCTAAAGGATGTGTAAGATAGTTGGCAGAACAATGAATAGAATCCGAACCCATCTATTGAAGGTCTTGATCACAGCTTTTTATGAGTGCGTCATAGCCACTAAGATTTAATGGCCCTAGGCCCCTAAATTTGACATGGTGACATGGCTGTTTCTTACATTTGACAGGGCAAGAGGGCCGTTTTCTAAAAATTCAGCATGTAACGATGGGACCCCTCAATCAAGGGCCCCAAGATTTACAGTGTCTTAAAAGAGAGGCCCAGAGTATGCACGTGGTGGGTGAAAACGAGGCTTATCTATAGACCTTGTGTAGATATTATCATGTTATCACTTTTTGGTGATCACCACGTGGTGATCATAACCACGTGGCTATGCAATGAATTTAAAATTTATTAATTCCAAAAGATGAGGATTGTCGATAATGATTAAACTAGTTTGAGCCTTAAACTAGTTTAAGGAAAATCTACTATGAATATTTTTTAAAGTATTTTAGCATTTGAAATAACAATGATAACTATTTGATCACCAGTATGGCGGCCACGCCCAGGCTAGGAAAATTTATGTGTCCGTGTGTCTTCAATGACCAAATAGTGGCAGCTTCTGCCATAAGTCGCACGGGAGCTTGGAGTCGATGGCCGCTTCCCACAGTCGCATGGGGAGTGGTGGAGGCATGGTAGGGGGGGCGGGGGGTGGTGGTCAGAGCCGGTGGGGGGGAGGGGGGGAAGGTGTTGGGAGAAATCACACTAGCCCGTCGGGCTAGCACTTCATGGAATGCACTAGCCCGACGTGAATTGCACTAGTGTCGGTACTACCGGGCTAGTGCTAAGATCGACCACTGCCAGTAGTGAGAAGAAGTGTGTCGTCAGCATAGACATACATCTCCTCATTATTCTTTACTTCTTGAAACATATCATTGATATAAAGGATAAAAATTAAAGGTCCCAGGATCGAACCCTGAGCAGCCCCGTATGTTAAAGATTCCACCTTTGATGCATGTCCATTCACAATGGTTTTCTGCCCCCTATGTTCTAGATAATTTCCAAAAAATGACAATACAGTTTCATCAAAACCATAGCATTTAAACTTCTGCATAATTATCCTATGGTCAATAGTCTCGAACGCGCGAGCAAAATCTATAAATGTGCAACACGATATGTTGTGATTATTCCACTTATCATACAGTGATTTTAATACATCAAAAACAGCGATTGAGGTGCTCATACCTTGCCGAAACCCATATTGTTGTGGGTTCAAAATATTGTTTTCATAGAGATATGCAGTAATTTGCTGATGTATGATCTTCTCTAACAATTTACTAGGTAATGCAATTTGACTTATAGGACGCCAGTCTTTAGGATTTTTACTATCCTTAGTGGTTTTGGGAATTGGGGTAACCAGTGTTGCCAACCGTCCGTAAAAATTACGGAAACCTCCGTAATTTCACCAGTGAAAATTGGCAAGTCCGTAATCCGTATTTTTGGTGACAGGTCCGTAATTTTGGTCTTAACTGCTGAAAACCTCTGTAATTTTAGAGAAAAATATCAAAAACCTCCGTAATTTCCATAAAACCTGTCCATTCATACATAGAAAATACTATTTTTTTCTGGGCAAAATACCTCCCGAACCCCTAAATATTGCCAATTTTAATCACATATTCAAATGTCCGTAATTTTACCTCTTAGATAGTTGGCAACACTGGGTAACCCAGCCTATTCCCCACCCCTTTGGAAATTTCCCCGTTTCAAGGCATTTATTATATAGATGGGTCAATTCAATTGTTAAACATTCCATCGCGTCCTTTAGAATTCGTGAATTCAGTCCCTCTACTGCACTGGATTTGGTGATACTAATCTCTTTTACAACTGCTTTTACTCTCTCTTCAGAGACCCATTCAAAATGGAAAATACAGTCATGATCCAATTTCCAATGCTCTTTAACATTCCATGCAGTGTAATACACATTTTGATATTGTAGAAGCCATTCAATGTTCATTTGCTAAATTTTGTTTGATTTTAATGGTTGTCCCAAACATTTTCTCTGAAAAATTTGTGGGTTAGGACTAAAATATAGGGTCGGTCAGGAGACCTGAACACAACTTCTTTTTTTTCGCCTAAGCTATATAGACTATTGGCCTTGTCACCGTGTAGATTTGAGGGGTCTAGCCTAGACCAATATTTATTCCCATGTGGAATAATTTATGACAGTTAGAAGATTTTATAATCTTTTCTGGATAATATTACATCCCTTTGAACGGTTAATATCATTAGCAGGGGCTTGTCTTAGGCCTAAAAAAAATGGTTGTGTTCAGATAACCCGACCTCCTCTAATATTTTGGTCCTACCCTACCTTTCTTTTGATAATTTTTTTCCAAAAAACTAATGAAAATTGATCAAACTGACTAAAATGAAAGGAAATTGCATATATTTGATCAGCTGATCTCTAATAGATGCTGAAAGTTGCTCCCAGTGATGTTTTTGCATGTTTTCTGAATTATCAAGCACGCTTGAGTCTATTTGTGACAATAAAAAAAAATCTTAAAATTTTTTAATCGACCTACCTACTCTAATTTTCCAACCTATGTTACCTGAACACAACTTCTTTTTTTTTTGCCTTATTTTGAAACTAACAACAGGAACATCTGCTGATCTAATGATATTTGGCATACTTTTTTTTCCCCAAAGGAAAATATCAAGGTCCATCATAACTTGTTATTATGATCGTCCTTTTTAAGGCCGTACATTTGATAAAATCAATTCTTTTAAGACCATTGAAACTAGCTTATCATTATTTACTTCTATGACCTATCATTCACTGTAGCAGAATATTAAACATTAAAATGATTAGGCCTAATAATTTTTATTATGAAAATTGGCTATGTCCTTTTAAAACATACAAATACAATGGCCAGTGCTGTGATTAATGACGCAATGTTATTTTCTGGCCACAATTATTTGATAAGATATAATCTAGATTGATATATAGATTTATAAGAAACATCAATGGCCAGGCTTTGGGCCCTGAGGCTGATGTCCTGAGGTGATAATCTATGACACTGTCAGCAATCACTGACACCAAATAACAGTAAGACTTCTAGAGCTGCAACGCAATGACAACAATAATGTAACTATGTCACAAACCTTCTTTTGAAAACTCATCAAAAGTGACTCCTCCTGCAACGATCCAACGACACCAATCCAATGTCTCAAAGTCATCAATTGGCTTTTTAGGATCCAGAAGATAATCAATAAAATCATTGAGTTGTTGATGGACATTCTGGCGAGAACCCTCATCCTTGAAATACTTTGCCAACGTTCGCTTTCCTCTCTTCATAAGCATATGCATCGCCATTTTGAGAGAGTTTAAGTGATGACATGCATCACAGAGTAGAACATATGCACAGTCCTTGATCTAAATTGTGTTGATTTCCACATCCATCCTTTACTGACAGATATTTATCTAGCCTTTCTGAAAGTTTTCAGTGCTCCAGCAAGAAATAAACACCAGAGTTCTATCTGTCACTCTGTAGTCTGCAGGTTGGTGAAATGCAGAAAAACGCACGTCAAGTTGAGGGCGAAAAAAACATGACAACAACTGTTGGGATTGAAAACAAGATAGGTGCATGTAATAAAAACCAAAAATTCATTAGATTTAATTTTCTATGAATAAAAATCATTTTATATATTTCTTTTGCATAAATTTGAGGATTATTCATAAATATCTTTTCCTTATAACTTCAGAAATATTGTATTTTTCTCCTCCTGCAGGTTAACCTTCGACTGCGGGAAATGCAAAACATTGGAAAATGGCGCGCTGATCAGCACTGTAAGTTCGTCTCAAAAGTTACTTTATTCGTGAATACTTTAACATTACACATAGAACATACGAGTGTGTGTTAACGAAAGAAGAAACAGATAGACCTCCAGCATGTTAGTTCGTGATATTAGCTTTTAAAACGTCAGCGGGTAAGGTTAAGTCCGGTCCGAGCCGCCTTCTCATATTTACGTAACTTGATTTGTGAGGTAAATATCAGAAAGTATTCCTGAGGCTGAGGCTGAATGCTGAAGCAAATTAGTAAGTCCCCTGATGATCTAACAATTGGAAAGTCGACAACCAGTTGATTTGTTTCGCCTCTGTACTGTACGTGCAATGTTCGTGCTGGACGACCAGGATCCCAGTCTGAGAAAGTCAAGAGAGGCTGATGTCAGACTCAGTCATTAGGCCAAAAAAAAAAAAATAGTTGTGTTCAGGTAACATATGTCGAAAAAAAAATAGGGTAGGTAGTCGACATCTTTTTTTCTTTTTTTTTCTTTTTTTGTTTATTTACCAAAGAGACCCAGCCAGTGTTTAAAATAAAAAAATATTTCAAAGAGATCTATTCTATCCCCTAATACTAATAGCCTAAAAACATTTTTAGCATCTAAAATGCATACCCTGAGCATCTGTATGTTGTTGTATGGTTTTCCATGCATTTTTAGGTCCATTCTTTTGGATTTTGAAAAAAAATAATTACAAATTTCCTATAAAAAATAAAGGTTAGGGTAGGGCCAAAAAATTAGGGAAGGTAGGGTGACATGAACACAACAATTTTTTTTTTGGCCTTAGCCTGATAATGTCATGTGATACGGCCTAAAATTGTTGTGTTTGTGTAACTCGACCTACCCTAATATTTTTCCCTACCCTTAGTTCTTTCTGATTTTTTTTTTCTTTTCAAAAAAACGTAAAGATTTAACAAAAAATTACAGGATATCATATGGCATATATTTGATCAACAGATTTTGGTCTGGTTTCAGAGATTTCAAGAATGCCTGAGTATTTGTGACATTTTGTAAGTGATAGTTTAAAAATTCTATGTCAGTCCGTGGGGATATGGACCTGTCTGGTGGTCCTGGACCTTCCTGATTTATTTATTTTTTTAGCCATAGAAAAATGTGTTGGTGTGGTTTCAGAATTTTCAAGAATGCCTTAAACAAGTCTATTTGTGTAAGTGACCCTATTCTATTGGATCAGGGTACCAACCACACAGGAAAAAACAGGGAAAATGGCAAAAAAAATCCCTGACAGGGAAAACACAGGAAATTTGGAAATTTTGCCGAAACACAGGGAATTTCATTTGGCCAGGTTCTAAAATTCTTGATTCTCAATATATTAAGGATTCAACTTTTTGTTGTTGGGTTGTCCAAATTTTTTCTGCATGCAGAGGCTTTTCATTTTGAATGATGTGTTGGATATCATATGACACAGGGAAAAAGAATTGCAGCGTGACAGGGAAATCTCAGGGAAAACACAGGGAATTTGAAAATGGAGTTTCGGTTGGTACCCTGTTGGATGTATCTTCCACAATTTTATTAAAAATTAAAATAGCATGGGGACCATAAAATAGCACCGAGATGTTCGGGGCATGTATTTTAGATCCTAAAAATGTTTTTAGATGATATTTGGATTTTCTTTTTTTGATTCCCAACACAGCCCGGGTCTCTTTGGTAAGTTATTAGTAAGTAACAAAAAATAGGTCAATAGGTCTTAATTTATCCAAATACTGGTCTTAATTCGGTCTTAAAAAGGTCTTAAATTGATTTTCAAAAATGCGTGGGAACCCTGATGTGGTCAGTGGTCGACAGTCAAAGGTATGGGACTGCGCGGGCTCCTCCCCCCTCCCCCCGCCCCACCTTCCACTTCCCACATACACAGTCAACACGCTGCTGATAAGTCCAGATCCTTGACCACCTGAGTACTGATGATTGGGAGGCGGGCCTTAGGCCGCCGACCTTCTCTAGACTCTTTCTACACCAGGTTGTCTCAATGCATTTCAATGGGGGTCAAAACAGTTGTTACAATTTTGTGACAAATTTTTCGTTCCACTTCACGGGAAGAATTTGAACTCATACATTCAACAGGCTCGGGCTTGTCTGAAACCACTTCCTCTAAAAAGTGTCAAGGAGTGTAAGGGATGTGTTCACACTTTTGCAGTGTCAATGGTATGGGCCATTACATAAGTGTCTCACAGGGGGTCCCCCCCCACCTTGCCTGTAACCCTGGAGCTGCCACTAAACTTTCACCTCCTTAAGTTGACCCAATGACCTAGATAATATAGTATTATATGTGTGTGTATATGTATGTATGTGTGTATGTATGTATGTATGTATGTTGTATGTATGTATGTATGTATACATGTATGTATGTATACATGATAACTTGTGGATGAAAAGAATCATTTAGGAAGTTTTATGTCCCTCTTTAGGGGGAGTAGGGGGCCGGGAAGAGGACAGGGGGACGGCCCTGGTCTCCCCGTGCGTTGCTCTGTGGTGCTGACGGCATTAGGAGGGGTAGGGGGCCGGGGAGGGCTCAGGGGGACGGCCCTGGTCTCCCCGTGCGTTGCTCTGTGGTGCTGACGGCATTAGGAGGGGTAGGGGGCCGGGGAGGGCTCAGGGGGACGGCCCTGGTCTCCCCGTGCGTTGCTCTGTGGTGCTGACGGCATTAGGAGGGGTAGGGGGCCGGGGAGGGCTCAGGGGAATGGCCCTGGTCTCCCCGTGTGTTGCTCTGTGGTGCTGACGGCATAAGGAGGGGTAGGGGGCCGGGGAGGGCTCAGGGGAATGGCCCTGGTCTCCCCGTGCGTTTCTGTGTGGTGCTGACGGGGTTAGGAGGGGTAGGGGGCCGGGGAGGGCTCAGGGGAATGGCCCTGGTCTCCCCGTGCGTTGCTCTGTGGTGCTGACGGCATTAGGAGGGGTAGGGGGCCGGGGAGGGCTCAGGGGAATGGCCCTGGTCTCCCCGTGCTTTGCTCTGTGATGCTGACGGGGTTAGGGGGAGTAGGGGGCCGTGGAAGAAAAGAACCTTTTGAGAGGGTTTTCATGCCGATTTGAGCACTTTGAAAAATTTCCAAATTTGAAACATTTATGACTCCCAGTATGAGTCAACTATGGTTCAAAACTGACTCTAAGGTTGTAGCCCCGAGTGAGAATGACCATTGTAAACTAGTCAGGAAACTGTGAGACTAATAAAACATTTTCTAGAAATTTAGACAGATTTTTAACTTAATTCTTACAGTGAAAACCCCAACCAATGGATTTTGCTAAAAACTTGCATAAATGATATCTAGGCCTATCTCATGCCAAAAATGTCCCCTATTTAATGGAAATCATTTTACATATTTCCCGGCCTCCAGCCATTCCCCTCAGCTTCCCCTATTTGATGGAGTTAAGGTTGTTGGGGCATTCTGACGGGAATGCAATTACCTGATGACTTGTGGAAGAAAAGAACCTTCTAGTAGGGTTTTCATGCCGATTTGAGCACTTTGAAAACTTTTCAAATTTAAAACATTTATGACTCCCAGTAGGAGTCAACTATGGGTCAAATGTGACTCTTAGGTTGTAGCCCCGAGTGAGAAGGACAATTCTATACATGTCAGAAAATTCTGTGATGATTACAACATTATCTAGAAATTTAGAAAGATTTTTCACCTTATTTTTATACTGAAAGACTCAACCAATGGATTTTGCTAAAATCTTTCAGAAATGATAATAAGGCCCATCTTATGCCAAAAATGTCCCCTAATTGATGGAAATCCTTTTACATATTTCCCAGCCTTTACTCCATGTCCCTGACCATCCCTCTATGAATAGCCACCTCTAGCCTCCTGATATTCTCAGGTTGCAAAGAGCTGATGACTTGTGGAAGAAAAGAACCTTTTGATAGGGTTTCCATGCCGATTTGAGCACTTTGAAAAAAATCCAAATTTAAAACATTTATGACTCCCAGTAGGAGTCAACTATGGGTCAAATGTGACTCTTAGGTTGTAGCCCCGAGTGAGAAGGACAATTCTATACATGCCAGAAAATTCTGTGATGATTACAAAATTATCTAGAAATTTAGAAAGATTTTTCACCTTATTTTTATACTGAAAGACTCAACCAATGGATTTTGCTAAAAACTTGCATAAATGATATCTAGGCCTATCTCATGCCAACAATATTGTCGGATATATGGGCAGCAAATTTTCTCAGGGACAACTCATGGGTTAAGGATGGGTGCAGGTGGCCAGCCTAATACATCATAGTGGGATTGGATGTGTCCTTCTGGTAGGCCTGAGCCTCAAATCAAGATAGAAACAATACAGGAGGGGGGACGGTTGGTAACCAACCACCACTATAATGTAATGGGCCAGGTACCTGCACCTATCCTTGGTCCCTGAGGTGGGCCCCTGATAATTCAATGCCTGTAAATTCAACAACATTTTTGGCATGAGATAGGCCTAATTATTATTCCTGGAAGGTTTTAGCAAAATCTACTGGTTGAGTTTTCCTGTGTGAAAAAAACAGTAAAAATCGTTGTGATTTTCTAGATAATGTTGTAATCGTCACAGAATTTTCTGACATGTATAGAATTGTCCTTCTCACTCGGGGCTACAACCTAAGAGTCACATTTGACCCATAGTTGACTCCTACTGGGAGTCATAAATGTTTTAAATTTGGATTTTTTTCAAAGTGCTCAAATCGGCATGAAAACCCTATCAAAAGGTTCTTTTCTTCCACAAGTCATCAGCTCTTTGCAACCTGAGAATATCAGGAGGCTAGAGGTGGCTATTCATAGAGGGATGGTCAGGGACATGGAGTAAAGGCTGGGAAATATGTAAAAGGATTTCCATCAATTAGGGGACATTTTTGGCATAAGATGGGCCTAATTATCATTTCTGAAAGATTTTAGCAAAATCCATTGGTTGAGTCTTTCAGTATAAAAATAAGGTGAAAAATCTTTCTAAATTTCTAGATAATGTTGTAATCATCACAGAATTTTCTGACATGTATAGAATTGTCCTTCTCACTCGGGGCTACAACCTAAGAGTCACATTTGACCCATAGTTGACTCCTACTGGGAGTCATAAATGTTTTAAATTTGGATTTTTTTCAAAGTGCTCAAATCGGCATGAAAACCCTATCAAAAGGTTCTTTTCTTCCACAAGTCATCAGCTCTTTGCAACCTGAGAATATCAGGAGGCTAGAGGTGGCTATTCATAGAGGGATGGTCAGGGACATGGAGTAAAGGCTGGGAAATATGTAAAAGGATTTCCATCAATTAGGGGACATTTTTGGCATAAGATGGGCCTAATTATCATTTCTGAAAGATTTTAGCAAAATCCATTGGTTGAGTCTTTCAGTATAAAAATAAGGTGAAAAATCTTTCTAAATTTCTAGATAATGTTGTAATCATCACAGAATTTTCTGACATGTATAGAATTGTCCTTCTCACTCGGGGCTACAACCTAAGAGTCACATTTGACCCATAGTTGACTCCTACTGGGAGTCATAAATGTTTTAAATTTGGATTTTTTTCAAAGTGCTCAAATCGGCATGAAAACCCTATCAAAAGGTTCTTTTCTTCCACAAGTCATCAGCCCCTGTGCGTTACTCTAGATCTGTGGGACTGACGGGATTAGGATGGGTAGGGGGCCGGGAAGAGGTCAGGGGGATAGCCCTGCAGGTCTCCCCGTGGGTTGCTCTGCAGTCTAGGCCTTTACCAACACCTCTGGTCAGACATAGAAAGGGCTGGGAAATAACTAAAATGAGACAACCAAACATAGTGCTAATTATAGATGTCCCCAGCTGGGCGGGGGTGGGTGGGAAGGGGACCCCCTGTGAGACACTTATGTAATGGGCCATACCATTGACACTGCAAAAGTGTGAACACATCCCTTACACTCCTTGACACTTTTTAGAGGAAGTGGTTTCAGACAAGCCCGAGCCTGTTGAATGTATGAGTTCAAATTCTTCCCGTGCTTTTCTCAGTAATGCCAGCATTATAATCTTCAAACTATATGTATTTCTCTACTTCTGTTTCTAGTATATGGTGGTTTGGTTCCAAAATTCTGAAATATTTGGTTGTTTTCTTGTAATTTGGGAGACAATCCATAAGTTTTTTGTTACAAAATTGAAATAGGAATTTCCTATAGTAAAGAAAGTAGGTCATCACTCTCCAGACACAGCAAATCTCTTTTCCCATAGGGATACATGGAGATTGACAAAGAAGGTTTCAGTGTCAAATTCCTCACACTCTCCAGGCACATGTTTAGTACTAAAATGGTAACTTGTTATAGGCCTGACAGGAGTTTGTCCCTGGGTGCGGCCATATTGAAAAAGGGAGGGTTCTGATTGGCTGAAAAGTCGCGCTTGACCCCCGACAGGTAGTGGCGCCAAAGGACCACACATGCGCAAACATAACTCCCAACTACCCTATAATGATTGCACAATCCACCCCCCGCCTCCTTCGGTACGGCAGTACCCGAAAATCTAGTTATTTTTCGGAACCAAAGTCCAGAGGGCTGAAAGTGAAAAATATATTTTCTCTTGTCTTTTTAATTTTTGACGAATATAGACCTTTTTCATTAGGTTGTGGCAGCCCCTGGTGAATTAAACAGAAACAGTGATTTAGGTCTTTTCCCATAGTTAACATATATGTAGTGAAGCATATACTAGGTTAACTATAGGAAAATACCTAAATCACTGTTTCTGTTTAATGCGCCAGAAGGCGTCACACTCTTAATGAAAAAGGTCTATAGTCTGTAGTTAGAGTGTTTCTTTTACATGTATTCTTTTTAACTGGCACAGTGAATCATTCATAATTCACAGGTCTTCCATTAATGTCCTGGTGGATTTGTGGTTCAATGAAGTGCAGGTGTTATCCAAACGTCTACTATTCGTTTCTGCTGCATTTGTGTCTTTTTTCAATATATTGTATAGATAATTTATAAGGGTTTTCTATTCATATTTCAGTTCACGATGTATACTGTTTTAATAACTTTGAACATCTTCATTTTCTCACTTCCAGGTGGATGATCTATGAGACGGCGCAAATATGAGTCAGCGAAGGAGAAGTGCCCGCAAGATAGAGGAGACGATAGGGCTTATGCAGAAGAACTTTGAATGTGCAATTTGGTAAGTTTCAAATATTATATCTTGTATAGAGAATGTTCAGAAAATAGGATTTATCGATCTAATTAATTTCATCTAATTATGTCTCACGATGATTAAGATTTGTGTCATTAAAAAAAATTTCTTCTTTTCTTTATATAGCCTGGAACTGATGAAAAATCCAGTCACGACAAAATGTGACCATATATTTTGCAGGTAAGTATTTCTAATTTCTAATTGGGGCTCTGATATCTAGTACAACTCATACTCAAATAAACGTTGTACACCTTTACTGATCGCTTCATGTTTTCCTTGAACCTCAAAAGTTGTTACAACTAAGAAACTAAACCCAAATTCATTAGGCCACCCAAAAAAGTGTTTCCTGTCCAGACAGTCGGGAGGTCAGAATTTGTTTCTTTTTTCTTTTTGATAAGACAATAACTAAAACTTTTGTTGGAAAAATATCGGAAAATCTGAAAAGGAAAAAAAGGTCTCTAGTCGGCTCTAAAAAAGCCAGTCGGGCACTGGACAGGAAACAAACTTTTTTTAAAGGGTGGCCTTAAGAAAGGCCTCCAATTTCATAGTCGAATTAAGTTTCTTGAATTTGTAGTGCTTGATCATTGATAAATTGCATTTCTATCACTGTTCAGGCACTGTCTTCTTGAGACGATTGGCCGTAAGAAAGATGCCCCGTGTCCTCTCTGTAAGGTGCCCTTCACTAGAAGGTGAGTACAAGAATATTGAATCTTGTATCATGTATACGAAACTAGTTCAATACGAATTTATGTTGCTGATCTTCGAAATGATTGCTTAGTTTTGTACTCTTGATTTAATGCTAGTGTGGAGCAAAAAATACTGACAGAAGACTGAGGCACTCTACTTAATTAACCTGAAAATAATTGGAAACTATAACCAGAAAATTACTTACAATGTGTAAGGAAACTTTTATAACCTAATAACTGACTATATACACACAGTTTGAAGTTCCTTCACGACATATAAACTTTTAGTCACTGGCACGCTTTTCTTAAAAACTCGTCCTTAAAGGTTTTTGTGAGCCCTTAATTATAGTTTTTAGTATTGTAGCTTATGGGAAGCGCTCACTCAATCAGTCATGTCTTTTGTAGGTATTTGGGCTTTGATCTGATTGCCCGGTTACACAATCTTACATACAAGTAGCTACAGGCCTTTGTCCACCGGCATGCATTTGTAAGCAAGGACAATTAGTGTGCATCAAGTGTAATTGAGTGGGCAGGCCTCTCCCCTGCACCGTCCCCCACCCCCACTCCTTGAACTGAGTTCAAGGAGTGGGGGTGGGGGAGGGTGCAGTTTGAGAAGCCAGAAGTGGGTTACATAACCAGTACTCCACATTAGGACCTCACCTGTCACCTGCAGGTGGGCAGGTCTAAGTGGATTGGTGCAGGTGCCCCTTTCCTAAGCCCCTCCCTGAGTTGTGTGTGACAGCAGGATAGGTGGTGGTGATCACTACTCATAGTCCATATGTCCATTGTTATGTTAAGGGCGAACATCGATCGTTCCAACGATCGGAACTTTGATAGTCATTTGCTTCTTGTTCTCTGCTTCCCTGGGTGGTGTAGGAGCCTGCAGCCCCTGTTACACTGGAACCAGATGGTGGGTGCTGTGGCCAATCTCATCAACGCATTCCAAAAGGACACTGGAGCCATGTGTGAGTTATTAGAACTTCAGCTGTTGAATCAAAAACGATTAGGGTGAAAAGTTACTCAGAGTTCGCAATATCTTTTCAGATATGGCATTGGTTAAATTTTAAAACTATACAACGTATTAAATACATCTTAAGCGCAATATTACCAAAAAATTACAAAAAAAACGCCGTTGTTGGTGGGGGGGGGGGGGGGGGAGCTCTATGGTGTAATACGTCTATTCGTCTCAGTAATTTTCCCTACGCCAGATGCATCAATTTAAAAAAAATACGGACCTCGCCCGTTTGGTCAGGGAAGGTGACTTATTGACGCAATAAGATTATGTCCGAGAACCATTATTACCCAACGTTTGCTGGCGAAATTATTAGTGTCACTTTGATAAAAGTTGATAAATGTTTTCTGAAACCACAACTATGAATTTGAATGTACTGCCAGTAGGAATCTTTTTAAAACCTTTAGTCAACTTTAAAAAAACTTATTTGAACATAACATTTTCTGGTTCAGTCTCTCCCTCCCGTCGCCATATGCCTGGGACCCCGTCTAGGAGCTCTCAACCAAAACCCTCGACGTCCACGGAACAAGCTGAAGAGGTTCCAAGTCAGGCACAGGTACGTCAACAAATAATCTAGGCTTGCCTTTAGCTTACTTAAAAAGAATTGGTTGCCTCATATGCGCCTGTTTAAATTACAATATTTCCTCATGTGGTTCCTTCTTAAGTGCTTATTATGGGCTTGTTCTGAACTATTCGTAACCATCTTCGATTGTTTTCAATTTCCAGATAGTAGTTTACGTTATTAGAGCACTCTGGTAAAAAAAAAAACTTTGTTTTTCTCTTTTCCCCAGAATGATCGATCAAATGTACCAAGTGGTATAAGGCGCATCCAAGCCGAAGAACCAACATTGATTGAAGGTAGATATTTAATTTTCTAAATGTCATCTTAGAATTGTGACCTGTGTTTCCTACAGGTTATTTGGGGTGGAAGTAGATTTAACATAGTATTTTAGAATTAAGATTGAAAAAGGAGCTCCGAATATACTAAGTGATGATGTTTTGAACATTCACTTTCCATCTTTAAGAAAGGACATTCAAAAAGAAAAAAATGCATTGTAAAGATTAACATCAGTCTACTTTTGAATTTGATGAAACATTGAGAAAAACTCAGTATAGTCGGGTCTCTTTGCTTCTCTCAGAAATGTCTTAAATCAGTTTCAGATGATTCAGCAACTGATTCCCACTACAGTCAACGCAACGAGAAGACTGCCAGGTAAGGAATTGATTTAATTATGATTTACTTTGTAATTCTCTAAGAGAACAGTTAAAAATAATATCACATTTAACAATTATTCTTCATTATGATGTATGATATTTATGTGTGAGACGTGGCTAGGTTTGTATTTTTGATTAACTGATAAATGTACGTTATTTACGAAATGTATATCTAAAAAGAGTGGATAGAAGTGTTGCACTCAATTAAATTACTGGTCTTTTTCCTTTCAGAAACATTTCAAAGAAAGCCATTGACATTCAGAAGAAACAAGAGATTGCACAGAATCATAGAAGTGAGATAGAAATAGTCGAAACTCGACCACCCTCATTAAAAGATCACGAAAACAGACCTTCAACAAGTGCAAATGATCAGCTCTTACAGTACATTGCTGAAGGACCGTTAGAACTTCTGAATACACTAGAAAAATCTAAATTCCGGACAAAGCGGAAGGGAAAGGGGCAATCCAAGCAAGTAAAAAAGGGGCAGAATGTTCCCTCACAAAACAAGACATATCAATCTGAGTCCCTTGAAAAGGAAACGTCAAGGAGGAATCATTTAAGAAGAACTAGAAGTAACAAACCAGAACTCCAGCCTTCTGCCCAGCCTATTGAGATTGATTTAGTAGAAGACGAACACGTTCCCCTTTCTGTTCCAAACGAAAATCCGTTGGCTGAAGTTGGAGAAAACAACGACCATAAAGCAGAGAAAGAAAAGAACCATCATTCAAAGGAACACAACGATCGCCATAACCACCAAGCCACCACGTCAAAAGTAAAACCATCAAGTGTCAAAGAGAAAAACAGTCCTAGCACTACGGAAAGCGACGTATTAGGAACCAATTTGTCGGTCCGGGAAAATCTCATGATACAACCAGAAACTCGAGAGAAAATCCAAAAGTGGTTTCAAGAACAGCGTACCCCACAATCGATCGACCTAACTGCCACCGCCTCCTGTAGCAAGTCGATCGATGAGGCAGTGGGCGAGGATGCCTTCAAGGAAGACGGCTTCACTCAAAGTCCTGAAACTTCCCAACTGTGTGGGGAGAGAAGCGCGGTCATCGAGCTGGAGAGTGAACCGGAAAGTTTCTACACCGAGGATACTCTTGATGAGGGAGTCGAAGGAGGAGTTGTGGTTGAGGAGATTGTCAAAATAGTGGATGGTGTCAAGTTAGTACAAAGAGTACGCCGCGCTAAAGGCAACCAACCTGCCAACACCGAGAGAAACGTAGAAAACGTGCCTGCTAAAAGCAGATCAAAGCCGCGAAAAAGGCCCAAGAAGAAAAGTGAGACTTGTATTCCAACGGACGTTGATAATGTTGGACCAACATTACACGAGTTTGAACCGGTTTTGTTTGATTTGAGTCAAAGACCAGCAACGAGTAGGAAAGAAGGTCCTCTCAATGAAGGGCAACAAGAAGTCGAGCCTGAACTCCAGCCAGTGCTTTTTGAGCCTGAGACCTCAATGATGAAGCCCGTCACTAGAACCTATGGGAGGAGCATAACCCCATCTAAGATCAGGAAGTCAGTTCAGGAAAACTCTTTTGCCATGGTAAAAACACCCACAAAACAACCGTCAAAATTCTTTGCGTCTCGCGGGGTGAAAACCCCAGTCAGGCGCAAGGTTGATACAGTAGAATTTGGAGCAGCAAGTCCTGAAGACCCATATGCTTTCCGTATCAGTCAAAGAACGCCAGAAAAAAAGAATAAATCACGACGAGGCAGGAGTAAAAAGGGAAAGAATCGGCCTGAACTTGAAATTATATCTGTAAGAGAGAATGACGAGGAGGGCGAGAGGAATATAGAAGAAGTGGGAAATAAAGATGTAACTGTAACTAAAAAAGCCGAGGGTGCGGTAAGCCAAGAAGAGATTGAATCTATCAATGAGATGCTGTCGATGGCAGAGGACCACGAGCTGTTGTTCAGTCAGCAGGTTAGAGACATGGCAGAACAGGAACGGGAGAACCAACTACAGCGAGCTCTTGTAGAAAAGCAAAATCACAAAGAACAGGAAACTTATGTTGAACCTGAGGTACTCATGGAAGAGACCGATGTTGATGTTCAAATAATTGAAGAGAGGACCGATGCAAGGAACACCAATAGCACTAGGAGACAAGGTAAACGCCCAAAAACAAAACAAGACCGGCAAAAACGTGGTAAGAAAACATCTAAAGCAGGTACGTCCAGTGAACGCGAACCTAGCATCCAGTCCAATCCAGATCCCATAAATGATACATCAGAAACAGCAGAAGAGAAAAAGAGGAAAAGTTTGGAGGTTAAGTTGCCAGCAGATGCAAAATCAGGTGAAATTAAGGAATTACGAGAAACAAGTGATCAACAAATTAACAATCAAGAAAAATCTGATGATGCCCCAAAGACACAAGAAGGTGCACATGAATCTGAATTAGTACAAGACAATGATGTTAGCGAAGAACCAGTACCTCAGAAGACTGCACAACTAGATAATCCACAAAAGGAACATGAACCTAAAGACGTAGATAACACTGAGCCTAATGACATAGAAATGCAGCAGGTAGAAAATGTTGAGTCTCAGGCTGGCGAGGCGGAGGATGTGACAACCATACCTGACAGTGAGAACACTCAGGTCTCTAAACCCAAGTCAAGAAAGCGAACCCGAACCGCCACACTCATACCACCTGAGACAACAACCACCAGACGCACACGCTCCAAGGGTCCAACCGCTTCACCAAACTGGTCCGGAGTGAAGGAGATGGTCAGAGACCTTGTACCACAGACAAAGCACCTAAAGCTGCAGAGAGTTACACCAGAGAAAAGGGAAAGTAGGAGGTCCAGGAGAAACAAAGGTCAGCAGCATCAAGAGAAAGAAATGATTGATCTTACTCAAGAAGCAGAGGTTGTCATCTGTGATAAAGACACAGAAGAATCCATGCAAGGTACAACTATCTTGAAGTTACTGCTTGTTTATGTATATTAACAAAGGTCGAGTTTACATGGCGCAAATATATCGGCTTGGTTTTTATCAATAATTTAATTTTCAATTCAATTTGACTAAGTTCAGTTACCTCAGCAAAACGATACCGATTTGCTTGCCATGTAAACGGGACTATGGTAGTTTAGCAACTACTGAAATGTTATTTCAGTTTTAACACATTTTTTCCACCACACCTTTGATATAGCACACATTCCTTACTTGGCACCAACCCCACAGTAATGTGTTTTTGCTCTTTTTCTTTTATCTATATCTCTCTTCTCATGTTCGAGTTTTTTTTGACAATGCCCGAATGTATGGGTTAGTTACTCAAAGTTATAAAGTTATAGTTAAAAACCTAAGCATTTAAGAAATGAAACGGCACTTATATATTTAATCACAAAACTTATTACATGGTGTATAAATGTGTCCCGTTCAGTAAAGCATTAATATTAGAGTATTTGTTAGAATGGTAGTAATTGCAGTAAAAGTTAAAACAAGTAAGCAACAGAGATTAATTTCGTAGAAACCTTGTTTAGTATCTCACTATGTTCACCTTTATTTTCAGAACCATGCCAGGAGCTTTGCTACGAAGAAGGTGCAGAAAATACTGAAATTGCAGTTGTTGACCAACAAGTACCTGACACTTCTATACCGGCCGAGGTTGTAAGGCCTGAGAAACAGGACGTCGAGAAAACGCACAAAGAAGACGATCCCCCAAATGACGAATACAAAGTAAATCAGTTAGTGGAAGATCAGGAAATTCTCATATCGGATAATAACGGTACATATGCAGATGAGGTGTGTCTATTGGAGACGGTCGAAGACCCCAGAGAAGAGACTAAGAATATTGAAGATGACGTCCCAATGGAAGAGACTCAGCCTTTCACACGTTTCCCATCTAACGAGACCAGCGCCTTCGACCAACACTACCAACAGTCTCTCAGTGGAAATACCAAATCCCAGCGAAAAACTTTCTCACTGAGTGCTCGCAGTCCGCTCGATGCGAAGAAAAAAGGTGGTCACCGGGGAGCGGCAGAGGACGGAGAGGAGCAGATTCTAGAGGCTGTAGAGCAGGTGCTAAACAGCGATTCTCTGAAGGACGACCTTGTGGAAATGGAGGTGTTGGGAAATAATGATGAACCTGAAGTACAAGGTTTAGATGAAGAAAAAGAGCCAGGTATGGTCGAGGGAACCGATGAAGTGAATCTTGGAAAAAGTCAGCGTGATAGTCCTAGTGCCTCCAGAATAAATGAAGAAAACCTTGAAACTCAAAATTCCCTGTTTAATGATTCCGAGGATAGAAATAGCAAAGAACAAGGAGAGAGCAACGACAAAGACGTTGAAGTTAACCAAAAGAAATCCCCGAGAGAAAAGAAACAAAAACTGGCGAAAAGACGGGAAAACAAACGTGAAGAAAAAAGTGAATCGCCCAACATTCAAGTAGGAGCAAAAAAAGTAGACTCTCAGAGGATTACAGACCAAGATGTAATCCCTGATTCCATAGAAAATGATAAGCCAATCGGTGGTGTTCGAAAATCCAGAAGAAGAGCCGTTGAATGTTTAGAAGAACGTTTTGAAGAAACAGAAACCCCCATTATTGTCCAAGAAGATTGTGAGGTAGTAGAGATAAATGATGTAGGAGAACCCAACGGCGTTGGACAAAGTGGCGAGGCCAGGGAAATAAACACAGTTCCAAACAGTGTCCAGGAAACTTGTGAGGAGGAAGTAGTTGCACAACCTAACAGTGTTCAAGAACCTTGTGATGGAATGGAAATTGACAAAACCCACAACATTGCTCAAGAAAATGATGATGTAAGGGAAATAGAGACAGTACCCAATAGTGTTCAAGAAAATCATGTTATCAGGGAAACGGAGCCATTATCCAACGGTGTTCAAGAAAACGATGTAACTGAAATGGAGACAGTACCCAATAGTGTTCAAGTAAATGACGGTATCATGGAAATGGAAGCAGTAACCAACGAGGTTCAAGAAAATTGTAATGTCAGAGAAGTAGATACAATACAAATCAGTGACCAAGATAATTATGGTGTCAAGGAAATAGATCTATTACCTAGCATTGTTCAAGATGGTGGTGAAATGACTGAGGAGCCGATCATAGTTCAAGATGATGGGGATGTTGAAGAGACGGAAGGTGTCCGCTTACTTGATAGTGCCCAAATTAGTCCTAGCATTCCAGAAACGCATAAAATACCCCTGCCCACCAGTCTCGAAGGAAAGAACCAACAAAACGAAATGGAAGTAGAACTTATTGCGGAGAGTGTCAAGTCTAAAAGCAAAGTGGGAGAAAATGTGAAAAATCCTAAAGTTTTGAAAGAGTCTCAGTCCTGCGATTCTACACAGAGCGAATCTTTGATTAAAAAGAAAGTGCACACAACGAATTCCCAGAAGGCCGACACCTTAGAAAATAAAAGTGATACAAGCAACGTTTGTAGTGTCCAAGTTCTAACCAAAACACAGGATCTTTTCTCAGACATTCAGCCAACAGCTTCAGATAAGTCCAACACTAAGGAAAGCAAAGGGTGTTCAATTGAAGATCATGTAGACGAAATTAATACAATAACAGAAGAACCAGAGTCAAATAGCCGGAGTCAGAGGGCGCTTAGGAGGACGCGTTCCCAGAGGCGGGTAGATTCAAATGAAAAACCTACCAATAAGGAAAAACCAGTGCAAGGTGGTAGCCAAAAGGGTAAAAAGCGGAGCATGCCAAATGGCGTTCGGCCAAAGACAAATTCTTCAGATGATAGCTCAGATGAAGAAGTGCGTGTTACACCTAAGAGCGGCAGGCGAGCAGTGCGTGGTCTCGCTAATCGCCGCACACCTCAGATGGTGGCGCAACTTGCTGAAATCTTAAACAAGGGAAGTGGGACACCACAGACTAACAAAACATCGCCAGTAGCCAACGGTGTGGAAATTCAGGAATTAGAAAAAGTGGACTCTGCAACCCCTAATGTGAAATTATCCAAGTCCCCTTCTGCTTCAAAACATGGCATTTCCAAAATTCTGATTAGTGACACTCCAGATCACAAGGCTGCACCACATAGTAAAAAACTTGGACAAACAGCTACTGTCGAAAAGAATATTAACAAATCCCCATTGTTTAGGGTTGAAGAAACTCCAGCAGGAGGGTCAAGGTTCACACCTTCTAAGAAGTTCCGTTATGAAACCCCGATATCTGTGAGTCCTGTCCTACCTAATGACATCGTGGTCGCAGAAACTCCTGCCTTCGACAAATCAATCGATGAGACCGAACCCCAAAACAGCGAAAGTATCCTTTTACCTCCAACACCACAGGTTGAGCGCAGCAGTAAGAGGAAAAGGAAAAAAATGGTCCTAAAGAAGAGGACTAAACCTGTAGCTGTGAAAAATCCACAACCCGATTTCAGCGATTGTGACGACGAGGCATCCCTGCATGATGTCGATAATGAAAATGTGTTGGGTGTGAAAGTAAAGGCGGAGAAGCCATCATCTGTGGTTTCTGTAGAAGATGTTGATGATCAGATACTAAAGGCCAGGGTTAAAGAGGAGCGGCCCTCGTCACCCATGGCTTACATTGACGAGGAGGGGCGCTACGTCGTCAAAGCACTCGCCACCTCGGTTGAACATCCAGTTGAAGTAGAAGATCGGGACGTCAATTCAGACAGGGAGAGGGATAAGATATTACAAAATATTGAGGAGGAGCTAAACGCTCTCGAAGAACATGGTGAGTCCTGAGAATATAGTGGTAGATGATTAAAGGAGTCCTGGTATTTATTTCCCTGAGGTTTACGTGTGCATTTTTGACACACTTCATGTTAGAGTTCGAGTATTCATTTCTTTATATACTTCCATCATTGCTAAGAAGGGAATTTTCAGTGGAATGAAACAAGTTATAAATGGCTCGTACTAAATCTCAAAGCAATGATTAAATCATAACATTTCCAGCCGATTTGGTGCAGTCACTCGGTTATCATACAGTTTTTTTTTTATTAAGAAAATAATCATGCAGATCGCGAGGTCACATTCTATTCGATTTTTGTTGCATTGGTACATATAAGTATTGATCATATAGGTGTTAAGTTACCAATGCAACTAAGGTATAGGTCCGTTTTTGAAGTGGGTCTATTGTTGTGGACCAGTGGACCGTGTAATTGTTTAATTGGTGTGCCCTCTCTGACCCCCAGTGGTGGTCAGACTGTGGGGCCTCCACTCAGTGTCTTCTCATTGGTCACTGTTGGTAGAGGTAGGAGGGACAAGTATCAGTGATTGACAGTGTCCGTCCTATATATAGAGTGGGGGGGGGGGTCCCAGTAGTGTCCATTGGGCAGTGCAGCTGTCCCGGGCAGCTGTACACTCATTGGTCAACCTGATTGACCAATAGGACTCCCTCCTATACCACCGTCCATGCGCCCAAGCAACCATGACCAGGCAGGCCTTCTTATTATAGTACCTCAGCTGACGACATTAACCCCCCACCATCCCCCCTCCCCCTCCGTCGCTGGCACCGCCTGCCCACTGTAGGGGTATAGACCCCTAAAATCGACAGGGAGACAGAGGCATTTCTTAAATTCGACAGGGCGACAGGGCCCTTTTCTTAAAGGGTCCCTTGCACATAAATTCACAAATTCCTATTTTTTGTGTAACTGAGTTGACGCAAGTATTCTAAAGATATTAAAACTAAGAAATGGACAAAATACAAGTTAATTAGTATATCATTAGGGAAAGAAAAATAGTTTGCTGACTTTCCTAAATTCTTGGCTCTTCAGTACTCACCGTGTGACATCATAATGATGGAAATTCCCCAAAGAAATATTTTAGGATTTCCATATTAATGGGTGATTGTAGAAAAGTCAATTTTACACTCAATGACAGCTTGTATATGGCCAAATATGCTCATAAAGTTTTTAGAAACATACTCTTCACTATATATATTATAAAATTGGGGATTCCCTTTGGTGAATAAATGGAATTCCCGCTTTACTCACCGTGTGACGTCATAAATATGGGGATTTCCCTTAAAAAAAACCAATAAAATGCAAGTTTTTCAATGTGCCATAACTGTGTGTAAACTGGGAATTTTCTTTAGATTTTTCTCACATTAGTTGTTCCATATGTGAACGTCATGCTGCACTGATTCTTTTGACAAAATACATATCCTGTAGTTATGTGCAAGGTTACCTTTAAATTCGACAGGGGACAGGGGCCTTAAAAAGATAGTGACATGGGACAGGACCATTTCTTAAATTCGACAGGGGACATGGGTCTAAACTGAGATATAGGCCCCCCCCCCCCCCATCCACCCCCCCACTGTTCTAACCACCCCCATCCCCCCGAAGCTGCCACGGCCACGGCCTGCCTAACCCCCCCACCACCACCACCTGCCTCGTCACGGACCGCTACTGGGCCGGTGGGGGGGGGGGGGGAACCGGCCAGGGCAGTATGCGAGGTAGGGTAGGGGGAGGAGAGGTGGGGGTGGGGGGTGACCAGCTGGGGCGGTATGCGAGGCGGGGTAGGGGGTACACTGGTTCCCCGTGGTAATTGGCAGCGAAGGGGCGGGGACCAGCCTAGGTAGGGGGAGGTGGGGGGGGGGGGGGGTGACCGGCTGGGGCCAACTTTTATGTAATGACTGGTGGGCGGTTAGCTAAAGTATGCATCCTCGGAATCTACGCCGTCCAGGAGGTGTTAACTCATTAATATGCATGAGGCGTGTTTCTTTAAGCCCCGCCCCCTACCTAAGGGGGGAGGGGGTGGGCACGGATGGTGTTTAGGTTAGCCTACCCACAGGAGGTGGGGGTGGGGAGAGTGTCGCACACTGAGACTACAATCAACCACCAATGCAACATCGGCCAGTTTCTGGCCGACAATCTTCAGATTTCTAGTTAAACAATTTTAAAAATTGGCTTTGCAACATGGAGGGTTGGTTTACAAAGTTTCATACTTTTCATTAAAAAAAAGTATGTTTTAGTTCTTATATCTCACTAAAACAGTCAGTGTAGATCTTATAAAAGTAGAGGGAGAGGACTATTGTTCCAGAAAGGCTGTTATAAATGAGAAGAATACCTAACGAATTGCTAACTTTAAGGCCATACCTAAATGATTGCAAACAAGAGTCAGATATGAGAACCTGCTTTGTATAGAAGGTTGCGATAAAATGTTTACTTCAGCTAGAAAATGAAGTTTATTGATCAGTTCTGTTTTTGTGTTTTTAGAGCGGTAAAATTAACGTTATGAAATCGCTTTATTTCTCTTTAAAAACGAGTTATCCATGAAAATCATGTACCATAAATCAGATGTTCATCATGAAATATTTTGATATCTTGTAGAAGCTGAAAAAGTTGTTGTAAAAGATGAAGAAGTAAGCGCTGACCCTGAGGAGGAAGACGATGACGACGATATGATTTTGCCGTCGCTCGAACCACCATCACGAAAACCACAAAGGACTGCAAGTGTGCCACAGTCTGTGATAGAATTGAAGGAGTCGGAGGATGAGTTAATGGTAGGACATTTATGAATGAGTTTCTAATATTAAATAAAAAGATTCAACTTTTACCTCCAAGTTGATGCAGATAACATTAAGTTATTTCTCTTACATTGATATAGAGTCTTACATCTTTTAGGTTAGAAAAAAAATCCGCATAGGGCCTACCGTTAATTACACACGCATATTTTAAAAGATTCAGACCCCTGCACGTGGACTGAAGTACGCATTAGATTTGTAGAGGAACATGCGCACATCTTCAAAAAGAATCAGACCCCCCTTGTTGCCTATGTAATTATGGAAGGCCCTTGTTTATCTGTATTTAAAAAAGTGGAAATGCGTTTAATTGTTTGCTCAATATCTGAGACTTAAAGTATCCATAGAGTTCATGAGTTACAAAGAAGAGTTTTTTATTGTGTCATACCGAAAAAAATGAAAATAAGGTGCCATTTGAACGCTTTGTTCAGGAGGAAGTAATCCGGCCCAGGAGAAAGTCCCAGCGGTATGTGATCGAGGACGATGTGAGCGTAGACGAGGCAGAGATTGAGACCGGCCCGGACAGTACTCCGAGCCGGCACCACCTCAGCACCACCTGCTCCAGCGCCTTCTCCAGTCAGAGCGACCACGGGGGAACTGACGTATGTACTAGGTCAACCAACTTGGGTAATCCTTAAATAATAGTTCAGGCTTTGATAATTGGATTTCAAATATGATAAATTTGATGTCTGATTTCAGGGTGGCCACGCAAATCTTAAAAGGTCTTAAATTTAATTTCTCATTTCAAGGCCTTAAAAGGGTCTTAAATCTCACATGTTTCTTGCAGGAGGTCTTAAAAAGGTTTTGAATCTTAATAGAAAATGAAAATCAAATGATGAGAGGTGGTAAATTACCACGTTTTGTGGAGCGTTGCCAACCATCTGTAAAAATTATGGAAACTCCGTATTTTCATTGGTAAAAAGAATATCCGTACTGATTGCAGATGAAAGTGATTTGGAAACTTGTAATTGGTATTTTAAGACTGCTTTTACCTTCTCCTTCACAGCAAAGGGAACACCTCGAGGAGGACTGTGAAAAACTCCAATACGAAATTGCCCAGATTGAGGCACAGCTGGCGGGGAAGTCCTCAAAACCCGAGATAGACCAGCCCGAAGAAGAAGACACCACTTTGACCAAGGACGTAGAGACTATCCGAGAACATGGAGACACACACGACACAGACGATGAGACCTGTGATGTGAGTCGAGCAGATCAGCAGCAGGAGGCTCCTTCCAAATCTGTAGACTTATCAGGAAAATCGGAATGCGTTATCCCAGAATCCCTACCCGGGCCCGACACGGCTGACTATGGCCAGAAGCTGGAGTCGCTGAACCCGACTGAAGAAACATGCGACCTGCCTGTAAATGGGGTCGAAGAGAACATTGATAATGATGTGAATGATGAGGAAGAGGAGAGAAAAAATGTAATACCCTCACAAAAATCTGTGATAAGCCAATCTCAGCATTCGTCTAAATCACTCAAGTCGCCGGCCAAGGAGGAAGTTGACCGATTGGTCTCGAGTCCCCCTCCCCCTACACCTCCATCCCCCACCACACTGCAGGCCCATATGAAGCAGGTCAGTAAGCAGCAAACAGACAAAGACAGTCCCACAACCTTCTTAGACAAGTACAAGAAGAACCACAAACCCTCTCCTAATGCGACAGATAAACGCACTAACCGAAAGCGGAAGCTCGATATGGATGTTGATGAGAAGCCGAGTAAGCTCATGAAGAAGGAACCTTTGGATGTTGGGGTTTCTAGACTGACTGCTGAAAATCAATCCCCTACTTTGGTAAAAGTTAAAACAGAGGAAGATGAAAATGGACCTATGCCAGTTTCCCCCTCCCCGGCTGCTGCGGCTAAGCGTAAGCCACAGGCATCGCCATTGCAGGCAAAGATGTCTCCAAATGTATCTTCGAGTGAAAGCTACATGTCTACACAGATTGAATTCCCCTCTCGGCCTAACTGGTGCTTTGTCGTCTCTGGAGTGAAGAAAGTGAAGTTAAAAGTAAGTAATGGATCAAATATTTCAGAAACTTCCTATATCTGTTAAAGCATTACCGTCTGTAACCAACTATATTTGATATTGAAATATGCCAATTGTAATGCAAAAACTATTGCGTGTCTAAATTACTTCAGAACAATGATATTAATAATGCCCCTCCCGTTGATTCATATACTCGAACTATGGAAAGATTACAACAACAAAAACTCGTTTTTTTTTGTTGTTTTTTATGTCTGTATGCAAACTGGTAGTTGATGAATGCAAACGGTAAATGGTATCTGATGAATGCAAACGGTAAATGGTAGAGTAAAGTACACGTATCATGTAATGGAAATTTGACAACGATATCTCCCTATGATAGTCATAATCCCCCTTTCCTGTCTTGTAGTCCCGTATCCAGAAGTTCCAGATGCTGGTGGGTGCCCGGGATGGGCAGCGCATCACGCCCAGCGTCACACACCTTATAGTGGCACCAGGTAAAGAACAGATTGGTAACATCTAAATTAAAAAGTGCCACTCCAAAAGTTCATGCTCTTACAGAATCCCTTTAAGATTAAATTAAAAAATAGCTAGTGTTGAACTAAATTTAGCTAGATTGTAGTTTGTTTTGCCTCCAAAGTAGTTCCTGTAGCTCTTTTATATTTTGCTATTTTGATTATATTTGTTCTAATAGCAGTTTTGGATTGAATTTAAACCCTCATTTCTGTTCAATTACTGAACTTTTATTAAAAGAAAAATAATAAGATCAAATTAAGGGGAAAAGATAGATCTTAGTAGGCAGTACTAAAAAAAACTGTTAATAAAGAGACCTTTAGTTGGTTTAGATATAATCTGATCGAAACTGTTGTTATGCAGCCGACGGCACCAAGGACCACCTGGTGTGTCAGCGCACCCTGAAGTACTTCCAGGCCATCGCGGCCAGAAAGTGGGTGGTCAGCTCCAAGTGGGTGACCGACTCGATGGCCACGGGCCAGCTGCTCCCCGAGGTAGGTTTACATGGTGTGGGGTGAATTTGAAAACCCTCAGGGTTCTGTGGTAACTCCGTCTTTGTCCAGTCGAAAACGTTGATAAGTATTCCCCTACGGAGTCTGAAGTTGTTCCAAAGCTCTGAAACCAGCGTAAAATCGTGTAGGTCTGTAGGCGGCAGTGCTGGGAATCAGTGGGGGGGGGGGGGGGGAGACACTGCGTGTCGTTTCCAACTCAAATCTGCTTGAAGATTGTAGGATTTTCAATAGTGTTTCTATGGGGAATCAAAAGATTCTGGTAGAACCAAAACATGGTTAGCGAGAAGTCTTATAAATTCTAATATCTTGACCTTGTTAGACTCTTACTAAAAATTATGGTTAATGAAATATTTGGAGGGGAAAAAAACATTTATTTAAGAAGCGTCTGTAATGAAGTTATAAAAATAGTAATCCCATCTCATTTCTCTCCATCTCGGGAAAACCTTTATTTTGCTCCCAGTAGCTTTGTGAACTGGTAAATAGCACTTTATCAACGCCTATGGGTGTGGCTTGGAAGAAGTGAGTGAGCAACTAAGTTGAAATCAGGTTGCCTGTAGTTTTATTGTGCAACGGGGCGTTTAAATGGTGCGACCAAAGAACTCTCTGTAAAACAAAATACCCGAGAAAGAATGTGCTAACATTTTTGTTGCGTTGGTGTACATACAACTATAGATGGTCTAGGTATTAGTGACCAACGCAACCAAGGTATAGGTCCGTTTTTGAAGTGGGTCTATTGTTGTGGACCAGTGGACCGTGTAATTGGTGTGCCCTCTCTGACCCCCAGTGGTGGTCAGACTGTGGGGCCTCCACTCAGTGTCTTCTCATTGGTCACTGGTGGTAGAGGTAGGAGGGACAAGTATCAGTGATTGACACCCAGTGTGTGTGGGTCCTATATATAGAGGTATGTCAATAGGGTTAGTTGAGTGGACGGGCTGGATCACCCCCCCCACCTCTCCTCCTCCTCCCCATACCCGGCCTGGCACACCGCCCAGCCGGCCTGGCACACCGCCCTGGCCGGTCCTCCCCTCTACTCCTCCTCCCCCTACCCGGCCTAGACTGGGCGGCGCTAGACTAGAGTGTCCGTGTCAGACTGTGGGGCCTCCACTCAGTGTCTTCTCATTGGTCACTGGTGGTAGAGGTAGGAGGGACAAGTATCAGTGATTGACACCCAGTGTCCGTGGGTCCTATATATAGAGGTATGTCAATGGGGTTAGTTGAGTGGACGGGCTGGATCAACCCCCCCCCCCCCCCCCCCCCCCCCAACCTCTCCTCCTCCTCCCCCTACCCGGCCTGGCACACTGCCCCGGCCGGTCCCCCCCCCCCCCCCTCCCACCTCTCCTCCTCCCCCTACCCGGCCTGGCACACTGCCCCGGCCGGTCCCCCCCCCCCCCCCCCCCCCCCCCCCCCCCCACACCTCTCCTCCCCCTACCTGGCCTAGACTGGACGCCGCTCTCATCCGCTGTGGGGCCTCGCACAGCCCCCCGCCCCCAGCGACACTCATTGGTCAACCTGACATGCCAGGGCGGTGTGCGAGGTGTGTAGGGGGAGGAGAAGAAGAGGTGGGGGGGGGGGTTCTGGCCGACAATCTTCAGATTCCTAGTGTTAGTGTAGGTAAACCACTGCGGAGGCGGAGGTTATGGTATATGACCTCCGAGGCGTCAGCCGAGGAGGTTACATACCATAATCTCCACCTCCAAGGCGGTTTACAAGCTTATACTACTTCATATAACTACAAGATACTCTTTTTTCTAAAGAATATTGTAGAAATAGACGTATTAATGCAGGATATATTTGAGGAGAACCCATAATATGGATCTTATGGGAAGGATTTACTTTTATTATTTATTAAATAATTAAAAAAACTTCCAGAAATCAAATGTGATACATGGATCAACTCCACAAGGTCCTCCACATTTTACTTGGTTACTGTTTGGTGATATGGATGAATATTAAAAAAGTTATGAACAAAATGTACAGTATCACCTCCCCAGTGAGAGTGTGGTATGTATTTATTTTTGCCATTACTGATTTGTCGTAAATTGATAATTGGACATATAGGTTAATGTTGTTGGAGAAAATTCTCACCTAACCTGTGGAGGTTTACTGCCTAACCAGCGGAGGTTTACTGCCTAACCTGCGGAGGTTTATCAAATAAACCTCCTCTGGAGGTTAACCTGAAGGGAAAACTGTAGGTTATGCTCAGAAACCTACAGTGAGAATAATAGACAAAAGCCCCATGAGCAGTATAACATTTAAAAAACCACCAACGCAACATCGGCCAGTTTCTGGCCGACAATCTTCAGATTTCTAGTTAATTCTTTCTTCAAACTTCCAGGATGACTACGAGATTCACGGTGACACTTCAGACGAGGTGATCCATCACGGCCCGCGCCGGTCGCGGGAAGAAGGCGGCACGCTCTTCTCCAAGTACGAGATGTACTGTATGGGCGAGTTCAACAACGTATCCAGAGGCGAGTAGCACCATCAGTCAAATAATTTTATTTGTTGATAGTGTCCCACTTTTTGTGTCTCCCAAACAGGACGCCTTTTGGGGTGAAAAAGATTTAAAACACAATTGACCCAAATGTCACTGTGTCGTTCATAGTATCTAAATAACTCGGCAAAACCAGATAGGATGAACGTTATAAAGGACAATTTATTTTATCCTAAACTAGTAACAATTCTCTTGAAAAAAATCAGTCAATGCAGAACATTTGTTTATCCTGGACTAGTTTAAGAAAACAGAACATTTAGTTTTATGAACACTGATTTGATGTAATGACTTATAAGCGACTTTATAAATGACTTTTTTTCACGTCGATGCCTTGGTTACCCTACAAACTGATTCTAAAGTTTCATTAATGCTTTCATTACCTGTACAGACGACCTGCGGAACCTGGTGGAGCTGTGTGGGGGTAGCACGGTGCAGGACCCGGCCCTCTTCTCCTTTGAGCCCCACCAAAAACAGCTGATCATCGTTGAACCTGGCGGCCACATCAATCTGCCCGTCTTAAGAAGTATGTGTCTTTTCCACGGTTTGACAAATCGTTTTTGAAAAGTGTTTGTCTGCCAAGCAACCAGCTGGCTTTACTTGGTAGCCTGGTTCCATACTGTGGTAGCCCAAAATAAAGCTATTATATTATAAAATAACTTAAAAATCTTAGGTCGGATTTACATGTAAAGAAATGAGTTCTTGGATATGAAGCCACATCAAAATATTTAAAACAAGCATAAGCCCCTTTCTGGTTTTCCATGGTATGAACATATTTTCTTTGAGTAGTATCTGGTTATTGCATAGTTGATAGATCATGAGAACAATTTTGTAAGTTTCTGCTCTGCAAATAGATAATTCAATCTTCATGAATTTTTCTTTGCTACTTCTTCATTAAAATTGAAACGTGAAATACTGCAAATATGAACTATTTGCAGAGCTGTACCAGCAGTACGCCGTGCACATCGTGGGTAAGGACTGGATCCTCGACTCCATCGGACAGTACAAACAGCAGCGACTTACTGACTACATCATCAGTCTAACCGGGGACACCCAGACTCCTTACTGAACACATGTACACATCGTGGGTAAGGACTGGATCCTGTACTCTGTCAGTCAGTACAAATAGCAGCAGTTCAACAACTATATTATCAGTCTCATTTGCGACACGCAGACTCCATACTGAACACATATAGTGGGTATGGAATGGATCCTGTACTTGATCAGCCAGTGCAAGAAGCAGCCACTCCCCGAATATATCATCGGTGACACACAAACTCCCTACTGAACACATGTACACATCATGGGTAAAGACTCGACCCTAGACTCGATTGGTCACCAGCGACAAACAGACTCAATACTAAGCATGTGTTGAGAATGTGTCCGTTTTACTTGCCTGTTTTTGATACCGTTGTAGAAAGTCCCATCATGACTAATGATGGGGATATTGTTTTATGTTTTAGCTGATATATGGTATATGTAAATAAATGATTATCCAAGAAAATGTTGTATAAGGAAATTTTAAAGTTTGTGCCTTGTAGAAAACAGACCTTGATAGTGCCTTTTCTCTATTATATTCTCGGGTCTGTTAAATTTCTTTGGTATAAATGTGCTTCAACAGCGACATGGGGAAAAGGAGGTGTAACATCGATTATTGTTGAAGAAAAGTATATATGTATAGATTCAAAGAATGTTTGTGATCAGTATGTTAAAAAACATTTTGTTTGATGAATCGATGTATTTTGAAATTCTAATTTTATGTATTTGTGTATCCTTTCAATATAAATCTTCTGTATATATTCCAGTTCAAAGAAACAAATGCCTTTTAGGTAATATTGTTTCATTAAATTTGTGTTTAAAAAACAAACATAAATGACCGTATCCCCGAGAAGTATTCAACATGTACTCTGATTTGATCTTCATCTGTGATTTAGTCTTTCCGGCATAATGTTGCCTTTTTATGGAATTGTTAGCCTATGATTATTCCCATGTTGCGAGATACCTCGAGGTATTATGGTGCCAATTAATAAACCTGCCAATATCATGTTTCTTTGAGAGTACTTAAATCAATTGTTTTATTTCATCCATTTATCTCTGGTAATGATAGCACTACAGCCATTGTCCTTTTTTTTTGCACAATTTATTAGACCAAAGTGGTTTCCATAGTCGTGTGCAGTAGGAAATAGTTCGCTATCCATCAGGCCGCATGGCAAGAAAAATAATTGAGACAGATTATGTACATCTTGCAGTTTCAGTGAACATATCAAATATGAATATAGTTCTTTAAAGTACGTTATCCAATACTTATCATTTTGATAACAAGAACAATGCTAAGACTCTTATAGAGCCTAATAAGCTCTATGGAGGAAAGATAGATAGAAATACGTATATCCACTAACAACATTCAGTTGATAAAGAATGTATACTTTAACAATTCAGTTGAAAAAATTAATTAACTCAAACTGAATTAGACAAAATATAAAGTATACTAAAAATGAATTCACCAATCCACCTGCTTAATAATTTCAAACTCTTCAAAGATTAATCTCTTCCTATTGGTCTTAATCACATACAGTCATGCAACATTACATAGCATCGGAGGTAGGGCCCCGTCTGACTACAATGAAGTCAAAGAAAACTGTTTTTTCCTATAATACATTTTTTACGTTTTCCCTATAAACATGATAGCACCATCTGTTAAAGAATGGAATTATGCTCTCCTAATCTTGGGTCCCATAAACATTACAAAGAAAATATCACAGCTTTGACGTTGTAAGCCAACTGAATTCCTGCAAATAAAAACAGAAAATATTCTTGAATAATTCAGTTGACTATCGAAACAAAAACATTCTCAATTAACATTTATACCCCCCTTAACAATACACCTTCCTCAATTTATAGCAGATTTAAACCATTCCACTTTCTGTAGGAATATTAAGCTTCCTCATGGTTCATAATCTTAAACAATTCAAATTTAATTCCCGAAACATGATTAATTATTAGGGCCTTCCATTAAATACGTACATATTTTTCCCTAAATTTTGACCTTCACCCCCGTGGTGAAAAGTATGCATTATACAGGGACATACCCATATTTCCGAGAATGTCAAATCTCCCCATCCATTGATTTCGGATTTAATAGAATTTTATTTTTAATATTTTTACTTGGATAATTCCACAATCTCATGAAATTCTGCCTACCTGCGTTTTTCGGGCAGCACTGGGATTGATCATGGTGTTGATGAGGCAGGGTTTGTCCGCCCTCAGGCACTCGGACAGGGTCTGCCGGAGCTGCTCCGGGCGGTCGACGAAGTGCCCACGACCACCGAAGGCTGCCATCACCTGCTCGTAGCGGGCCTCGGGCAGCAGGCCTGTAGGCAGCACCCTAAACAGGGATAAACGGTATAGATGTAGAGAACCAAGACATAGTGTTCTTTAACTATAAGAATGGTAAGGAAATAAAATGACCACGCAACAAATCTACATTGCCAAAAGCGACTTTAGAAATGTATTACAACAATCACATTTTCATTTATAGAAACTGTCCTCGGAGTTTCTTGGAATAATTTCCTAAATATCATATTTACCTAATATCAAGTAAAAGTAAAACGAGAAGATCAGAACTCCTCAGAGTTTGAGTTTGTGGCCATAATGATTCCAATTTAAAAAATAAATCTGCAGATGTGGAGCAGTAATTGTAAGACGTTTAGGACACCTCTTACAGGCTAAGACTAAAAGAACAATCGACTTACTCGAGGCTTGGGTCTTCGGCTGCTTTAAACGATTCGGCTTCTACTCCAGTAGAGATGCCGTTGTTGTTAATCACAACTATGACCACGGGTAGGTTATACCTATAAAATAAGTATATAAAGATCCAATGTAATGTATATACGATATTTAATATACAACTTTCAAAGAGTGTTTTCAAGACCCAGATACTCTTACTTAAGATTAAGAGGGAGAGATGGGAAGAAGGTCTGATGAAATGTACGATCGCATAACCACACAGAGGGATACATAGGTGCCATGTTTTCGATTTCCTACTTTTTTATTTTGAACTACACAACCAATTTTACCCACATTCCTTTCAAATCTGTTTTATAATATTTTGTTTTATTTTTTTGCTTATCTTAGTTCGAATTAAATGTCAGAACTATTTTCATAGAGGTTATTTCCGTCCTAGTTGCTTCCAGAAAAAAATTTAGGTAAAGAATTCCTTCCTTCCCTTATTTTTCATCGGGAGTGGCATCTCTGGGGATTGGTCTGTATTGCACGTATACAAATAGTCTGATTGTTTAAAAAAAAAAAAAGAACCTGCTCCTTACCTGCAGATGGTCTCGACCTCCATGCCGGAGAAGCCGAAGGCGCTGTCCCCGATGACACAGACGACCTTCTTGTTGGGGGCGTGGTCACGGCACCACAGGGCCGCCGCCAGCGTGAAGCCCATGCCCACCCCCATCGTGCCGAACGTCCCCGCGTCCAGTCTGAAAAGAAAGTGAAACAAAAATTGTGAATCAAAAAGAAGTGGTTGGATATTCCTCTATTGAATGCTATAAGATAGAAATTTAGGTAAGCGATGGGTTATATACCCGTAGTACCTTTTCCCTCTGAATTCACCAGTCTAAGATCCAAAAACTGCGGCGGTATTCACAGTAGTTTCTCACACTCATAGTTTGGGATATAGTCTTATAAAATATGCTTGCCTAACTCTAGAATATTTGAATTGTTATTTCTTAAAATCCTGTTCTTTATCTTTTAGGAGAAATTTAAATTCTATTCAATCTAGATTCACAAAATAATTTCATTATTCACATTCCTATAAACAAGCTGACCTCTAAGATCTCGATTCGGGTTTTCATGGAATCAAGGATTAAAAGCGCACCTGTGTCTGGGTAGGAAGTTGGGCAGCATGGTGCGGCCGATGTCCATTGTGTTGGACCCCTCGTTGACAATGATGCAGTCCCGGGGTAACTGGTTCTTAACCTACACACACATTGTGAGACCAAAAAAAAAGAAGTTAAATCGACAATTTCATGACAAAGAGGCTCCCATGTATTACGATGATAAAAGTTACTCGTATTTTAAACAAAGAAACAATGAGTTATCTATTATTTTAGACTGCTGCTTTCAACAAACGTTAGTAGATGGTTTTTTTTTACACGGAATCGTTTGCCTACATGTTCATTGAGGAGGTTATCTCTCTGGGCGCTTAATAAAAAATATGGAAAGTAATAATTCAAGTGTATTCCACTTTGTCACTATATATTATTTTACTTACATTGGTAATACGACAAAAGATTAGGCGGGAGGGGACCATAAAGTAGAGGTATTTAATTAAGATTTTCTCTCGTCCACTTACCTCATTGAGGGCGCAGTAGTAGTTCATCGGAAGGGAAGTGTCGGCAATCATACTCTGCAAAGAAAAGATAAATGTTTCAGTCATGACATGATCACTGATATCATTGGATGACGCTCTTAAAAAGAAAAACATGGTCGTTATCCATCCTGCATTTCATCAATTTATAGCAAGTTTGACTGGGTAAATTCTAATGATCTATAAGTTATATTTGACATTTCCTCAGTTTGGTTTCGAGAATTTTGTTCAAACATTTCTTTTAGACTGTGATTACAAAGTGAGACCAAAAGAATTCACCTTGGAGCTGACATCATTTTGTTGTATTTTTTGATTGAGCGTGTCCCACCAAGGGGAGTTAGCGGGGTGTTGGGGCGGCCCGGGGCGGCCGTCCAACTCGGTCCACAACTGCAAAGATACAGAATCTCTAATAACTTCTGTAATTTGATATTGTGGCAGTTTCACTACCCGACAGTTATTAATACCTACCCATTTGCGTGATCCAATAGATGCTCTTGAAAGTCGTTATACTTCTAATTAGTAATATCAAAATGTATTGCTATTGAGTTGATCGTATCTCCTTTGTATTAGGTGTGTTGCATCAACTCACATACAAACTGATGTAGGAGTATGTGCTCATGTGATTTAGACATATTACATGTTTTGCCATGTATTGCTCAGAAATAGTGTGCAATAAATCTATATTATGATTTGGTATCAGATGATGAGTTCAATAGCACTTTTTTTTTTAGGAAACTCGAAGATCTATTTTATCCTCTAGCTTGAATAATCAGTATTACATTCCAGTATTAGTCCAGTTTTACTAGATGGTACCATTGTCCAACTGAAAGTCCATGAAGTAAAATTGACAATAACATTTTCAACATAAAAAGAGAAACAAACAAGAAAAATTGAATTTGAGAAATGGCTAACAAACGCTAACCTGCTTAACAACACTGTCGATGTCTCCATGTAGTGAAATGGCATCGGGGGCGTTGTTTCCCAACTCCTCTGGATGAATATCTACCTGGAATAAAGAGATCATATTTAAATGTGAAGGACTATAATATCAGTATATTTTTTTACCTTTTCCTCCTCAATTACATCCAGTGAATAATTGCACAGAAAAAATAAAAGGTTTTAACTATCTTCAACGGCCCCTCATGGATTCCATCAAAATTTAATGAATAAATTGTTTAATTGGTTTTAATGACAAAAACAACGTCACAAAATATCTATAGCCCTGTTTGTCCATGTTACACAACGCTAGATCTACACAAATGTACTATTGCTACACACAGAGACCAACATTATTTTATCAGGAACTGTAAATCACATTTACAACAGTGCTCGGTCCTTATGACAACAGTTTTAAGATAATAAAAGTAAAATGGGGCTCGTATATAGATATCATTATCTTTATATTATACATGTACACGTATATAGAACCTTAAAATGGGAAACAATGTTATCAAATATCCGGGCCCTACTTGGATGATTTTCACGGCACGGTCGAATCGGGGAGGCGCGCCAAAATGTAGGATCCAGTTGAGACGTGCACCCAGCAGTAGAATGACATCGGCCTGCTGGAGTGCTCTGTTGGAGGAGATCGAGTCAATAAATCCACAAAAATAATTATAAACTTAAATCCTAAGTATCGGCAACCCAATACTATGAACCATATGAAAGACAAATATTATGGAATTTTCTAATATTTTCTAAAGATTAATATAGATCTATTGTTATATACCATTTTTGGAAATACAAGGTATACGTGGCTATGTATTGGGATCAAATCGATGCTACCGCGAAGTGCCGAAGTGGAAAAAAAATTATATATCACTATTGGTTTATCCAATAAGCCAAAGTTGTTAATACATGTTTTGTTGTCTTAGGGTTCTTCCTAACAGAGGTTTGCACGACCATGACAAAGTTCGCGTATTTTGATTTAGACTTTGCATATTTGTCATTTCAATGCACACGAACCTTATCTAATCAAGTTTAAAAAAACTATTTGCATTCAAAAAGTTATCAATGTCCCTAGTCTTAATTCGCACATTTAAAAACTTTTTTTTTCAAATTCGTACGCGTTTGCACATTTGTTAGAATATATTACCTGGACCTGGCGGCGGCCACACAGAGCGGGTGGTCGTCGGGCACCACGCCCTTCCCCATGGGGGACGGCAGGAAGGGGAGGCCGTGCCCCGTCACCAGCCCCGCTACGGAGGCCTCCGCACGGCCGTACGCCGCACCTGAAAAGTACAATTAACGGGGATTCGTATATTTGTTTGCCAAATCTAATCTACAGTAGCATATAATCACGGCTAAAGAAATGAGCACCTGGAAGAACGTGCAAGAACAGGAAGATTCAATAAACAATTTCTTTAAAAAGATATTCTTGATTCTGTTATCATTTATCAAAAGTGTTAAGAGTGGTAGAGCCTTCAAAGTACATCCATGTGTCATTATATCTAAAGGGCATACCTACACGGCTGACGCGTCTCCACAATAAGGCTAACCCCAACTCAACTCAATAGTAGGGTTGATACTCATAGTGTAGCCGGCCCTTATATCCAAGCTTTAATATTACTTAATTGTTTTCTTTATACAAAGCTTGCGAGTTCAATAGAAAAAGGAGGGTATCAGATTTATGTTCAAGTCTTAAGTAATTCAAACCAATGACAACTAAAATGGTAGCTTTCTGTTGGACGCGGTGGCAAACTTCATCTTCAAAGCTGAACCCACCTTTTCCAACGATAACCAGGGGTCTTTTGGCTCCTATCAGTGCATCAGCTGCGGCTCTGACTTTGACTGGGTCGGCGAGTGTCCTTGGCGGGGGTGGGGTGATCGGAAGGCGCAGAACCTGGTCGGGGTCTGTCGTACCCTGAATCATGTCGGCCGGGAAGTCCAGGTAGGCCGCCCCGGGCCGCCCATACGTACACATACGGAATGCCTGGTGAGAACAATAATGATTTGTTATTACATTGACTTTTGCGTATTTAGTGTTTGAGAATCATCCAAAAAGATATATGTACAACCGTGAATAAAGTTATACCAGAGTTGAGAGGTCAACACGACATTTACCAACATTTTTGTATAATCCCCTTATCATTTTGGACATATCATCTTACGATATACCAAATTAAAACAAATATATCTCTACAACATTTTGGGATATAATCTATGAAAGGTGCCTGGCCTGCCAGACTATTTCAAGGATTGTCCCCTTTAAGTTTGCTCTGTTAATGTTATCCTTACTTCTATGATGTGTGTCTTCTAGATATATACTGGCCGAACGAACGGAACCTACAAGGAAGAGTGATGGTGTGGTGCTCTGTATTTATTCAGCCATACAGACTCCCATTTTTCTTTTTCTTTTACGAAATTCTTATGATCATATCTATGAGAGTAGAAGCGATGAAAGAATGAGGTGGTCTAACTCCAGAACTTGGGACGGCCACATGCAAAGTGAAGACACTGATCGCTAGACCATACCACACCATACTGGGGCACTGGAAGATTTGAGGAGTGCCCCGTGGCACTCCTCAAATAGTAATATTCCAAAAAGTATGGTGTTTTTTTTTCGCCAAATCTTAAGCCGATATTCCAAATGTCGATTTTGAAAATCTGCAGTTTTAATTAAGGCAAAACATATAAGATTTTGTGTTTGTAATTCAAAATTCTGGAAAACAGGAAGTGTGCCCCCTTTCTATTAGGGTCCCCCTTCCTCTTTTCTTAGAGCAGACCCGCAACTTTTGGCAAATAAAAGCGTAACCGAATGACACGTACCTTTTCCACGTAGAAGGGTATGCGGGCGATGGAGCTGGGGCGGGCCGAGTACTTACAGAAGGGCCGTGCACTCTCCACCTGAGGCCACTCCTGGAAGCCGCCCATCCCCTCCTGACCCGCGAAGCTGGACCCACCGATGACGATGAGGGGCCTAAGGAAACCCAAATGTTCATTAAATTAGTTAAGGGGCCGTGCCGTCCATTTTTACTACGCATTTTAGCCCGAATTATAACCTGACAGACGAACCCATTAGGTCTTTACAGGGACATACGCTAATTTCAATTAATTTTCGTGTTCATGTTTACTTATCTTTATATTACTTTATGTTGCATTTATATTAAAAATAAAATAGTGTAAATGAATGTAAATGAAAGATTTTATTACTATATATATGAGATTATATTCGTTAGCATACCAGGCATTTTCCTGTGAGTTTGCCATTCCTCCTATCGTGTGGAGAACGCCTGGTCCAGAAACACTAAGACAAACCCCTGGCCTGCGTTAAAATGATAAAATAAGTATTTTAATTATTGATTAACTTAAACGGCAACGTCTCTCAAACGTTCCCATTTATCAACCGGAAATTGATGCGAATTTTTGTTCTTCGATAGAGTTAGAAACATGATATTGAAACAAACAATGGTTAAATGAGGTAATATGTACATTTTATAATTCAATAAAACTTTATTTTACATCTGAAAAGAAGAGAACTGTTTACCTTCCCGTCATATAGCCTATAGCTGATGCTGCATAAGCCGCCTGTAAGATAAAGAAACAAACTTGCTATTTACTTAATGTTCATTGCATATATTAGGTCAATACATTTAAAAAAAAAAAAGAACATTAATGCTGTTATCTCAAGCATTTGATTTTTATTTAATTTAGATGTATTTTTTATCTCTATCCATATAATTTGAATGAAGCTAGTTTAATAACCCCGGGAACAAGAAGACCGTTGTTTCAAGAATTGCCTACCGCTTGTTCATTTCGCATCCCAATGTACTTGATGCCTTCTGCCTGGACCGCCATGGCTATCTCAATCACCGGGAAACCGACGATACCGAACAGGTACTCGACTCCCTGAAATAAAACAATACAATACACATGGAAAAGAGATGACAATAACGTCGGACATAGATCTAATGTCCGACGTTTAAGGGTAAAACGTCGGACATTGCCAGAAAATTGTCAGACATGTCCTGCTGTCCGGTGGTTTTTGGCATACACTCCCCCTGATGGAGGATAATTTGGGTTTAGTCAATAGATTCACAATAAATTGGAGGTCAGGTTTTACACTTTTCCTTCCTTTAGGTTACACTTCTGCCCTTCTCGTGGTTCAGTTGCCGTTACTAGTAATAGCGGTACTCATATCATGACAATACACTCTCCGTCTATAGGAGGGCCAAATAGCTACTCAAGGTGAAGAGAGACCAGTGCTTTTAGATGTTGACTCTATGAGTTTATTTGGCCAAACGACAAACATATGCTGTGACGCAGCTACTTATATAGGGAAGCATGGTGTGGCATGCAAGGGCACACTGGAGCATGCTGGGGCACACTGGAGCACATCATGGCAGGCAAGGGCATGCTGAAGCCCATCAGGGCACACAAGGGCACGCTGGAGCACGATGCATGGCAGAGCACGCTGAGGCACATTTGGGCATACCAGGGCAAGCTGGGGCACATTAGGGCACAGTGCAGCGCAGTGCACACTGGAGCATGCTGAGGCACATTTGGGAATACCAAGGCCCACTGAGACGCATTTGGGTATGCCTGGACATGCTGGGGCACATTAGGGCATGCAAGGGCACGCTGGAGCAGGCTGATGCACCTTTGGGCATGTCAAGGCATACTGAGGCATATTTGGGCATGCCAAGGCATGCTGGAGCACAGTGCATGGTGGAGCACGTTGAGGCACATTAGGGCCACCATGGCTCACAAGGACACATTAAGGCACACGAGGGCATGCTGGAGAACAGTGCATGCCAGACCACTCTGAGGTACATTTGGGTACACCAGGGCACACTGAGGCACATTTTGGCATGCCAAGGCATGCTGGAGCATGATGCATGGGAGAGCACGTTAAGGCACATTATAGCATGCCATGGCTCACAGGGACCTATCAAGGCACACTAGGACATTGGAGACCCCCCATCAAGGGCCCCACACCAGGGCACACTGAGGCACATTTGTGCACACCTGAGCATGCTGGAGCACGGTGTATGGCGGAGCATACAGAGTCACATTTGGGCACTCCAGGGCACACTGGGGTACATTAGGGCACACTAGAGCACGGCACAAACTGGAGCACACTGAGGCATATTTAGCCACACCAGGGCACACTTTGGCACATTAAGGCACACAAGGGTATGCTGGAGCAGGGTGCATGTCAAACCATGCCTAGGCACATTTGGGCAGATAATCCCGACCTACCCACCCTAATTTTTTGGGGGCATGAAACCTCAACTTACAAACAGTGAGGGGCAACAGACTACAGTACACTAACTAGTCCATGCATTAATGTGGAAAATTTATGTACATGATGGAACCAGGATTTGCTGTTTCTCATTGACAGGGATGGATTTAGAGGGGGGCGCCTGAGGCATGCACCTTCCCCAACTTTTTGCCGAATTTAGATTTTTTTAATGTAAAATTTTGGCCAAGGGATGGGGTGCCTCAAATATTTATATAAGGGCGCCCCCCCCCCTATTTTTTGTTTAAATTTCTGGATCCATCCCTGGTTGCCACTGGTCAAAATGCCACGCCCTCCTCCAAGTTATCTCACTAAGCCTAAGGCTAAGGCTCTAGCTTGATCCAAATAATTTGTGTGTGGCATAAAAGCTAAATTAGAAAAAGAAGTGGTAAAAAACGGAGAGGGGGATTGGTGCAGAGTACATTCTCAACTCTTTCAGTTAAGCTGTCATTTAGTTTTTGCTTATCCAACGGTTTCCACTAAAAATTCGTAAAATTCCACTTTCCAATTCCAGTGCTGGGACTTGACTTGAGTTGGGTGTTGTTCTTACCTGCGCTTTCAAGCTTTCGGCGATGACTGTAGCTCCATCCATCTTGTTCTGTCTCAATGTCTACGTCCACACTGGACTCTGGATCATCCGAAGCAGTCTATCCAACCGGGTGCTTGAACTTTGGTCCTGCAAAATCAGTCAAACAGTAATCGCACCAAAGATCAGTCACCCGCATGTCAACATGCCATCCGCCATTTTGACGGCACATCACGTGATCAATTGCGTTTTGTGCCTCTTCTGTCCCTCTTGGAAGAGTTCCATCAATCTCACACTCTTCAAGCAGAGAAGCGCTTCGAACTGTTTTCTGCTTGGTGAGTGAGTATATTCCCGCCAGAAATTCAAAGCATTGCATGGTAATGCGAGAATACATAATAATTGAATGAATAACTTTTGAATCGAATGTGTAAGTCATGTAGGCGAAGATAGCCTGGATCTATAAATTGGATATGGCAGTTTACAAAAAGAAACAGTGTAAAACAGACAAAATGAGGTATGGCCATAGGCCTATTCTAATTCTTGAGGGGTCTCAATGAATTTTCTTTCTCAAAACATATGTATAACTGCCTAAGTCGTATGCCGTTGTTTTCCCTTGTCACCTTTGAGAAATGTCCCATGGAATGGATCGGGGTGGGTGGTGGGGTCCCCCCCCCCCCCCCCCCCCACCGTCTTTAAATTTCTGTATCCGCCCCTGCATGAAATGAGCATAGGCCCTATTCAAATTTCCTCGCTGTAACAATGTTCATATTCTTACCACTTGTTCTATAGGCAATATAAATTGAGGATTGATTTCCCAGGTTTAAATCAAGGAATGTCCGTGTTCACGTCGATTTTAGGGGTCTGGATCCTAATCTCCTATAGATTCACCACTTAGTGAAACCATGTACTGTAAAACAAAACTATGTGCCCTAATTAAAACAAAAGGCCTACTAATCTGACCCCCTTATTTCTGTATTTTATTTGTTTGTTCACAAAAAGTCTCAAAACTGGAGGTATCATTTTTTCGGCTTTTAGATTGGTCGCATGTCGAATTTAAGAAATTAGCCATGTCATGCCGTTTAATATATTTTCGTCATGGCACTAAACCTGATGTCACATGTTAAATCTTAGGAAGGGCCATGTCGCCCTATAGATTTTAGTGGCCGTAACCCAATTTAGATATCTGTCTCAGATTTATAGAAATCAAAATGCTGAAATTGAAGGTTAAATAACAACATACAAATATCTTTTTCCCAAACACACCATTTATGAATCATTCAAAAATGCAGGTAGCTCCTTAAAATCGATATCGTAACGTAAGCACTCGTATGGCCTTAATTAACGAGATATAAGTAACCCTCACTTTTATTCTCTAGATCTTTAGATATAGAGAAATAAATAAAATGACAAAAAAAAAACGAGTCAAAGTAAAAATTAGCAATGATGTTTGATGAGCTGAATCACAATATAACTTTTTAACATCCATAAATACTTAGTAAGGTAAAAATAATCTATTTCTACATACAGGGTACATACTTGATACAACCCTCTTTTGATATTTCTATAAAATGTCTATAAATTTCTATCATTATTTTGTAAATTTTTATGTCAATACATATATATCTCCTGTGTCCCCCACATCGTACCAAACTGAGAAAATGAATAAAAATTATCAACGAATATAGACCCATAATTCAACATTTGACTTATTCTTCATTGAAAAATTCATTATTAGGGGCCATCCGTAAATGACGTCATGCTATTTTTGACCTTTTTTTGACCCCCTCCCCCCCCTTGTCATGTAGTGTGCCCGTCTGGAAATGATATAATTTCAAGTGGACACCCCCCCCCCCCCCAAAAAAAAAAAAAAAAAACACAGGAAAAGTATTTAAAAAAGAATGATTTTTGTTTGCCTTGAAACATGACTGTTCCTTAGAAAAATCTTTGATTTTAACCGAAAATAAAAATATTCAGCCTTCAATATGCCAACTGAACCTAAAATTGTCTCTGAAATTCTTGAATTGAAATTATGACAACAATTCTCCCTACCACGGATAGCTGATTCACAGTATTTCAAGCACCTGCAGGTTAATTTGTACTGATTATGTCGACAAAACCCCTAGAAATACTATAGAAAATAATCAAATAATTGTTATAAATCCATCTGTGATGAGTGAATTTTCAAGCAACTTTCAATATTAAATGTATTTAGACACAAGTTTTAAAAAATAATATTGTAAATTTTTCATCATGTTTTAATCATAAGTAATCATAAGATTTATGAAAATCTCTATGCTACACTCAAAGGATCAAAAGTAGAAACTGTAGATATCCCCGGCTGATACACCTATATAATATGGTTCTATGAGTATCTGAAAAAAATAAAATTGGAGACCATCCCTGAAGAAACTATAAAATAAAAGACAACATTAATTTTGGATTGTATAAAATGTAGGTTTATTACTATTACTGTGAAATAAGAATGATGTTGTGTAGAATGTAATGACATTATTATATCATCATTGACTGTCAAAATTATCAAACAAAGCATTAAAGGTTTTAATCGAAAATAATATCGTTTACTATGGACCTTGAGTCTACATAAAACATTTTTGGGGAGATTTTTATAGGTAATACCGGTACCTTTAATTCATTTTCACTTTAAGCATGCACGATGTTAGACTTACTTAATGCGAAATATTAGCCTGATATGCACGATTATAAAACAATCATATTTCGTATTTACATGAATATTTACATGAAAAAAAACCATAGAAGTGTAGAAAGATTTTATCTAGTTCTATGGAAAAAAGAAAAAAAACAAATTTGCTTCAAAATGGGAGGGGGGGGGGGGGGGTGGGGGGGGGGGGGGAGGGGGTGGCATCCCAATGTCAAAAAGAAAAAGAAAATTGTATGGACCAACAAACCTTGATTCAAATAATTGTTTGAAAATTAGCTTGCACTCAGTCTAGGCACAGACCCTCCCCTCCCCTCCGAATTACACCCTCCCCCCCCCCCCCCCCCCCCCCCCCCCCAAGAAAAAAAAAAAAAAAAAAAAAAAAATCCGCTACCGGTAAATGTAGAATTTTGCAAAACTTGATAAGATATCCTAAATCCATCCCCCCCACCCCCCGCCCCTCCATCCCCAATACAACGACAACATCAATCACTGAATCAGTCGGACTCGGACCGCGGGCCGCAGGAGCGCGCCAAACGATGGCCGTTGCATCGGGTAGGGGTAACGTTTTTAACCGGAAGTTCATCACGTTACTATTTTCATCGACGCGTTTTAGCAGAAGGCGGCAGCGTGAGCGTTTTTGACGTCAATTGTGAGTCACTAATTCACTAAACTTCAAAATCTTCAAATCTATCTTGTTTGTTCTTGCCAAATGTACAAAGAAGAAGTTTCTGTCCGCCAAGAGAAAGTATAGGCGAATGGTTATACTTCGTAAAATGCTTAAAATAAATGACAAATTGAATCGCGCCCACGTGTCCTATCTACACGCCAGGCAACGAGCTGGTCAGATCTTGCTAATTCAGGACACCGATTTTAAATTATTTGCACTTTGATAATGCTAATTACTCAAACATTTAACTTTGAAAGCTGTTAAAGGTGATCGCTTTTATTAGACGAGACATTTGGCGAGATGTAAGAAAGGAAGAGGTAAAAAAAGGTGTCCATTTCAAGGCATCTCTGGGTCACTCGTGTTCATACGAGTCATTCATCTTTTCCCAGCCTCGACATCAGGCTCAAAGTAAATTCACTACTCCCTCCACAAGTTTATGATTTGTGAATGAACCACACGTTGGTATGCCACTGTTTGTGTTGTCAGCGCAAAGGAGTGTTCTTTTTCAATGTTTTTGCAGTTTTTAGGGAGTTGCGGTGTGGAGTTACGTCTGGGCTTTGGCTAGACTGAGTCCCCCCCGACGTGGGTTGGTGTCTCCCCAGCTCTCCTCACCCCGGACCCCGTCAACTTGACCCCGCCACGACCCGGAGAAAAGGGGAACATTCCTACGCCGCAGCCACATCACAAGCCTTTCACACCCCGCCCACAGAAAATAATCCACAAATTGTGTCCATTTATTCCATGTACAAATTAAAGTACCCCCTTTAATTTTGTAGATTCGTTAATAAATTGAGATAAGGGACTGACAGGAAGATGTACAGGGCGTATCTTGGGAATTTGGATCATCGAGTAGCCGAGGAAACGCTACTCAGTTTGTTCCGAGAGCACGGCTTGAGTCCCACCAGCATACAGGTCAGGAGGGGCTTCGCTTTCGTCGACTGTCCAGACCAACAGACTCTCGACCGAACCATAGACAAATTAAACGGTAAGATAGTTCCACCCTTGCCTTGCTCGGCCAATAACATCGATATGTCAGTGTGTTTTTCATTAGAACCCTCTGAAGTATGGTGCTACAATGGCATGCCCAGATTTTCAAAATGGCCGGCCGGCCTCGTAGGCACGCCGGCCATCATAAGTTGTATTTTTTGACGTCCACAAGGGCCGCACGGGTACGTGCTTCTGACATGTTAATGCAAGCATATGGGACACTCGGAAATCAACTGTCGGAGAACGTGGAATCGTGCACTTGCATGGTGTATTTCATTTGGTAGAAACGTGGCGGGCACGCTGCCAGAAATGTAGGACATGCATGATCTGATTGAAAACGTGGAAATTGTGGCCTCGTGACGGTCGACAACCAGTCCTGACCAACATGAGGATGCAACCAGCCACGGGAAATGCACAAAATCGGCGATTTCCACCGAAAATAAACCCCCCCTGACTGAAAATTCGATTCGTAATGTTGACTATGAGACCGGATTGTTGCCATTTTGACAAATGGAGGGGTTTCAGCGTGGCTTTACAGCTGTTCTACATTCGCCTAACAGAGGTGCCGTATCTCGTCCGCGAGAATTGCCGAGATGGGTTGGTTCCGGTGCATTTTTTTCTATCATTTAAGTCATTTTCAAACTGTCATAATTCAGCTTATTTTCAGAACCATTATTTCTTCTTTGAATATAATAAAATAGATCAGGTCTATTTGCTGTTTCAGCCGTTTGGTGTCTAAATCTTCACTATTTCATGCCAAAACAAGTACCTACTTTACATTAGATATATAATAACCCCATCCAGCGAAGCCAGACTGATAATATCTGTCAAAAAGCAATAATTTAGAAAATAAAGACTTTATTAAATATAATTTTAGCCACATTGATAGCAGACATCATCCTCGTAACAAATTGTATTTTTTCAGATTTTTTGATCTAGTATTAAAAAAGTTATGAATTTTTAAAGTTTGACCTACTTTTCTCGGAACCTCCCTCGCGCAATGCATTATGGGCTACCTCTGTTAGGCGAATGCATAGGTGATGCCGGTCGGCCCTGTGTTCAGTGATGGGCGTTCGCCATTACTACCACGGCCCCCACCGTCTCTGACATGGTAGCATTTAGAATACTGAAAGACTGGGGTTCACATGTCAGTGACAAACCACATAGAGTACAAACTGCCACTCCCCTCAGACTGTAAATATAAAGAGTTGTTGTGGTCTAGATATTTCACCTTTTTTTTAAGTGTACGTGTATGCGATACACCCACTCACAGCCTAAACGTCAGTGGAAGATTGAAAATGTTGGCTTACTTTTGAGTTGCAATGAAACTAATATAGATTTGAATATACCACGCTCATTCATGTTAATGATCTAAAGAAAACAACTATAAACAGTAGATCTTACTAATTGTCTAGAATGTCAAATAGACAACTGTCATAACTTGTCAATATTGAAATAATTAAATTATTTTTTGGTTTTGTTTCATTAGGCTACAACTTCATGGGTTCCGTAATGCAGGTCGAACCATCTACCATGTCCAAGCGCCGGTAAGAATTTGATTTGATTTGTATTTTTATAAACGTAGAGAAGTTTGTTCTTTTATTGTTCTGGTGATTTAGACAGCTTACACTTGCTTGTAAGTATCGATAAACAAAAGGAAACAAAATCATGATTTCACATTTGCAGATCACATACTATAGCATTGTAGGCTAGCATGACCACCATAATATATCATAGTTGCTTGGATGCATACTGTGGAAATAATCGCACAGGATCCTAAATTAATTAACAGTAAGATGAGTAGGACAAACAAGTTAAGTGATAAAGAAACTTAGAAACAACCAAACATCCCTCGTGGAAACGGTATATAGTTAAACATTGAAGATTCAAAGAGCCTTTTTTTGCTAACACAAGTCCTGCAACAGGAATGTGTAAAGCGCCGGCTGCACACAAAGAAATCAAGATGTAGATAATGTAACCCCAAAACTCATTAAAGTTGGAAAGTTTGTGCTTGTTTAAAGGTCGCCCCCAGTGGAGGATCACTTGCTTAGTGATCAGGCGCATAACTCTGTCATCAGTGACTCAGACCGCCCGAGAAGGTACTCTGCTTATGCTCGCGTACTTTCCTTTCGCTCGACACTTTGAATTCTGCATCTCTCAGGTGTGGCTAAACTACCAGTGTTCTACTGGTAAACGCCTCTTTGTGCTGCATGCACATTCTACTTGGGGTGTGGGTGCATGCTCTAGTCTTTTCCTCCCTGACCCATAAAGCTTTTCTGAAAAAAGGAAAACAAAAAACAAATAATTGATCCTGGGAAGGCAATTACCTGTAATAGTCAATGAATCACAACAACAACAAAGTACTATATAATTGAAAAAATTGACATAATATCCTTTAAAAGTTCTACTATAGATATAACTTTTAAATATAGTTTCTAATACGCATAGGACGCCCTCTGATCTAATCAGAAGCAAAATATCTCAAATTTCTCAGTAGTCTCATCTAAGGAAATGATCAGTAGTCAGGTTTTACACCAAACTGCATCCTACAGGAAATATGACAAGAAATAACCCCATGCAATCTTTTAGTAATTAACAATTATGATGTGCATGCTTGTTTGCAAAGAAGCATATCGAGACAGGTTTGATATGAACTTAAACATTAACTCGGGTGGAAATATATTCTTCAAATAACTTTAGTCATGGTTTAATGTAGTACTAAATGCATGTTAAAGTTTCAATTTATTTTCCTATTCTGAGTTGATTGTTCTTGGTGATTGAAACGTCCGAGATTATATTACTCACGTAAGTCCCAAAAAGTTTATAGAGGTTTTACAAGAAGTGTATTGGAAGAAATGTCAGTATCTTCTTGAGGAAAAGGAGGTCAGGATCATGTCATAAATTTAGAACAACCCTTCTTTTACCCATCCACTGAGTGTATAGATGTTAGGTTTTGTCTCTCAACAATTCTTCCTGTTTTATTTATAAAAAGACTGGTATGTATTACCAGAACCAAAAATAAATTCAGAAACAAAATAGGCTCAGTACTCTGGTGGCCACAGGAAATAGGTCGTGCCCTATTTCCCTTAGGGGTGGCGAGTGGACCCCTTTAAAAGTACATCTCGATGATAATCCTGACCTGTAAATAGATAATCAGGGGTACCCCGTCGATCAAGTTAATTCAGATGAACTAAGTGGTAGAAAAAATGTCAAAAAATGTTTATTATAAATCTTCCCAAAATCCAAAAAAAAAGTTATCAAAACTGAAGACAAAAAATGCAATATTACATATTCTTATCCTATCTCCTTTACTATAATCTGTGTAGTGACATAAAAACTAAAACTTAGTAAAAGCAAATAAAACGTAGCAGGTCAAAGTCATTTCAGTTGTAAGCGTACAGAAAATGGAGAATATTGTAGAAAAGGCGAACTAAACAGTTGCTCCCGGTTGATTCTCTGTGCTCAGAGACGAGTGACTCTATGTAGCTGTGTCTAGGGTGATTGACCCGGATGCTGTGGTTGTTGTAGTGACCACATGGACCCGTCCATGCTGGGGGCAGAGCCGAGGTACGTACTACACGCACAGTGTCCATTCACGCTTTGTCCTTTACGTTCGGCTGCTTGTCCCAAACTAACTACAGCGTAATACCCTTTACAGACTGGCCCCAGAAATGCGCATCATGCGTTCTTTAAACTGTCATTATTACCGCATTTGGGGGCCAGTCTTGTAAGGGTTATAGACGTCTTTGCAAGCGGATCCCGAATTTGTGAGTGAATGTGGCTCATAAATGGACTGAATTGAATTGAGCCTAGGATGAAATTGGAAACGTGCTGCTTTTCTCTCCAACTTGTTTTGATTATTTGTTTTGTCAACACAAGCCTATTGCACGATTGGTCCCTGCAGTGCAGCTCCTTGATAAAAAAAATATACAGACAGGGTGCCCACGCAAGTCTTAAAAGTCTTAAAACGGTCTTAAATTGATTTTTTCAAATTTAAGGCCTTAAAAAGGTCTTAAGTTTCATGTTTTTCATAAAGTAGGTCTTAAAAAGGTCTTAAATTGGATCTGATTTGAAACTGAAAATCAAATGACCGATTCAGCAAAATGACACTTTTTTGCCAAGCGTTTACACATCAAACCTTGTCCAGAGATATTTTACTTTACATCTGACAGTTAGGTCTTACATTTCTCAAACTTTGGTCTTAAATAGGTCTTAAAAAGGTCTTAAATTGATTTTTTAAAAAGCGTGGGCACCCTGTACAGACCTTTTTTCCAGTGTGCGGAATACGTTACTTGACAATTTACACCATAATAGGTAATAGTTTTTAAAATGTTGGTTGAATGCCTTATAATATTTCACAAGAACTCCCTGTAGAATTGATAATTGGAAGGAGACCAAGGCGAGTTCCAATCACTGGTAGAAGTACATGCATTTATTTGTTGCTGAAGTGCTAAAATGAAGCTTTATATTCAGATAAGCTATTTTTTCCGTTTACACTAGGATTTCTAGATATTTTGCGAGGCTGAACTAGAACCTTTTTTTTCAAGTCTCTAATTTAGTAAGGTCATAAATTTTCCCCCATTTCCATCAACCAAATACTGTTTTTAACATGTCAGAAGTTGCATTAAAGATAATACTACTTTATGAACGTATATCTAGTTTTAGTCGGGATAAAGATTCTCCTTCAGCGGCCATTGAATTGGTCTTATTTCTACATCGCAGAGTCCAAACGTTGGAGAGTGAAGTTTTTTGTACCGGTAGTAGTGACAAAACAGTCAAACAGTGGCACAAAAGACACTAAATGATAGGAAAGTGTTGCTAGATAGATTATATAAGATATTTTAATGACGATCACTTTTTTCTTTGAATATGTAAGTGTTCTTGGAAGTAGATAAACGGTTACCGTTTCCATTGACCATATATTGCAATCAATTTCTCAAAAGCTTTTAACAATTGTGTGAAGTTGCTGGCGCAGAACGTCATCCACTTATTTTTCATATTTTTTTTACAAAGAGGATCAAGTTTTATGAGCGATGTGATGGATGGTAACAGGCATCTTATGACACTGAGCATTACGAAATTGGTATTAACCTTTAGGCAGGGCGTCAAGTTCTTCCTATTTAATATTTTGTCCGTCTTTTAAATTCTTATCTTTTGGCGGAAAAATAAGGAAAATCGCATAGAAGTTGACACCCTGTGAATAAGGTACAATTGTTGATTGAGTATGTTTTAATAACATATAAATACAGTTTCACAATAACTTGAAATGCAGTGGCTATTTACAGTAATACCTTTCTTCAGTCGGGTTGAGACTGAGGAACCAGAGTGATTGTTGAGGACTGAGGCGGCCTGAACGCCAGGCAGAATATTTGCAACCCCTTCGCTTTCTGTGTTATACTCTTACTTTTGCATGGTAAATTTTCTAAATGTTTTGCATGCTTTTTGTGTAGCCTCTTCTTAAGTTTTCAATTTGAACCTACATGTTTTGGTAGTGACGTTATTTTTTATTTACGGAGACTTTTTCATTGTGTATGGTTTGTAGGCGCAGCAACAGAATCACTATCCGGAATGTGGCCTCACATGTTGCCAAGGACGACATAGAGCGCCTAGTTGCCACCTTTGGGTCCGTCCAGAAGTGTGATATAGGTAGGATGAAAACATTGCCATGGAAACCACAAAACATCGGAAGCCACCTTTCTTGTGCACCAGAAACCTCACCCTGAAATTCATATTTCGATTTAATAAGAAAGCACAGATAACTATATCGGAAAGGAAAAGGGAAAAACAACATCTGGAAATAATTCATTCTTTAAATTTCATATCTGCATCCAAAATTTAGTTAAGGGTAAACTTTCATTGGGGTTACAAAAAAACATGGAAATGATAATGAGAATTATGAGAGCAGGATAAGAAACTGAGATTTGCTTGGCGGCTTTGTTTATCAGAGCTAAAGCTGTGGTAAACTTTGTGTTTTCAGTGGGCAGTAATATGGATACCTCAGTCAATGTGGCCTATGAAACTCCAGAACAAGCACAAGAGTAAGTACCCACAGAGAGGTGGAGGAAGCTGACTAGGGTCCACTAAAAGTCTTCCCTGCACAGTTTCACGTTCCTCTAGCTATTAAGACTAGGGTGCTTAAGAAATCAGGTGTTTCGGGGTTATAAAACACCGTCCTCATATTACTTTTACAATGCCTTGACGACTTGATAATCATGATTTGATTTGGATGATAGGTTTAAGAATCGGTGGTGAAGGGACCTATTCTTGTCTGCGATTTTTGTCTAGATATGCTACTTCATTTCTCCCTATGTGTAGTGTACCTTGCTTTTCACGTAGTTAGATCATAGATGGTATATAGTTGACATAGTGCTCTTGTAGATGTGCCGTAATGTGTATGCTTCCCCCGTAGTAATGATTTGAGACGTTATGGAAAGGTCCAAGAAACTGCATCACAATAGTTATGGTTATACTACCTGGCCTGTAGCCTGCTTGTCCATAATCTAAATCCAGGTACTGGTGCTGTATCACAGAAAGTTTTTTGAAAAAGAAAAAATGCTCATTTAGTATCGTAAAACCTTTGATTTGCGGTTTAAAGAAGGGTTTATAGTCTCGGAAGTGAGAGCCAGTCAAAACATATCTTTGGAGTTGTAGCCTAACTTAAACACTTTGCCTTTTCTCAAGAAATGGCAAAAGAGGCTTTATAGGGTATGACTTAAATTAGGGGTTTTACAAGTTCGTAAACAGCAGAGAACCCGATCGTTCGTAAGATGACTCTATAATAACCACAAACACGTTGTTGTTCGCCAGAACAGTGTCACCCTACACCGTACCATTAAGACAGCATAATGAGGGGAGTGGGCGTGAGAATCCGGAATACTGAGAAGCGGGACAAACGTACACCTGTTAAATGAATCATATAAGGCAGGGCTTGACAAATCTCTGACAAAAAGTTAACATTTGGAAAGAAAAAGAAGTCTCATAAATGACTGAAATATATGGTTGCCCGTCCGGCAGCCACTTTATGGTTGTCCCAGGGTCCAGTATCTTTTTTAATGTCAGTGTAACTCAAAAATTCGGCATAATTTGGTATTTACAATTGATTGAAAACAATATTTTGGTTGGGCGAGACCAGAAGCAAATATTTTATAAATACATTGTCCGACGTGATAAGTCTAATAACTTACTTATTTTGTCAAATCAAATAATACCATGTTTTACGTTTTTGAATACGTCATCCAGCAACATAAAATGAAATACTACTTTGGGCCTTCATATTAAGTACGTACTCATCAAGAGAGGGACATTTTTGAAAATGTGCGTACATTCTATTCTAATACAAGTCCAATGCGTACTTCAGCCCAAGGGGGTGCGTACGTACTTATTGGAAGGCCACTTTCCCTGTTTTGAAAAGGATTGCATGATAAATATTTCAAGCTTCCATCACAAATGACAGAATATCACATCAAAGAAATTTGGTAATTATCAATCTGTCATTTCTGAATGGCAGATCTAGTACCTTCTCATGGAATACCGGATTCTTATGACAATTAGTAGGACAATTTCAGCCTCCTGGCATTCTGACCAGCAGTAACATAAATGCACAAGTGTGAAACGATGGTAAAAGACGATACCAGTAGTCGTAAAGCCGGCTGAGTGAGAACGCAGGATGCCACCACTGCTCAGGGCAATAATGCAGTGACTCGGTAATGACGTCACGTGTGACGTCATGCAGTTGGTGTCAGGTGTGGGGGTTCCCCCTAAAGATTGGCAATTCCGCGAAGTATGACGGACGCTCCTCAGTCTTAAAGACGTTATTTTTGACACGTTCTTCTGAAAAACAAGAGCAACACAACAGAATACTCCATTCACTTTAAACACAATATTATAAGGTGTTACTGAGGTAGTTGTGGAAACTAACTTTTCAGGCTGTTGGCCATCAGGCCATCATGTTTAAAACAGAAAATTTGTCGGCCATCCGGGCCGGTTTTAATGTATTTTCCCTGAAAATTTTGGACCCTGACATGAAATTCTCTGCCATTGGTTGAAGGGCAGTCGTTAGTTTCGAACACTGCTGAGGACCAAAACTTAACGTTGTATAAATCAACCTGACTACAACACAGCTTTCTAATGTGTAATATCAAAACTTCAGGGTTTTCAAAACAAGAGGTGTAGCTATTGCAGGTGTCTTTTCTATCCTACAGATGATTTATTTGCTATCCCAGCCAAAGCCGTATGGAAATACAAGTACACATATTGATATAAAGCAATTGAGATGTCCTGAAGAATATCCAAAATGATTTGAATTGATTCACTGTATACCACGAAGAGGCGAGAGCAGTAGTGTATATGATTGATTCTTTATCTAGTAGCATGTACATATTGGAGAGAAAGGGCTTTCCTTGTGGATAGAGGGTGTTCCCTAGAACTCAGTAAAACGTGATATGACGAGATAATCATATCCACAGAAAACGTACCGTGCAGATTGCAAAAGTGGTCAGAATTGAACGTCCAATTAGAAATATCCCAATTATAATTGTGGGCGTGGTGTAATGAGACGACTCGATAGGTGGACATCAAACATTTGACAGGTAAAACGAGACGACAAAGCTCAGGTAGCAGCACGCTGATATGATAGTTGTCAGGTTGACAGTTAGTATTAATTGATTTCGATTCACATGGCCCAAGATCTTGCATGGGTGCCCACTAAGTTATAAGGACAAGGGGTTCTGCCCATGATAGTGTGCATTAGACTTCATTAAGTAGAGCAATAAGGAAATCTGCTTAAATGAATTAAACACAAATAAACATCTCATTAAAACAGTTAAGGTGCGAATATTATTATATTCTAGTTGTAAAGCCAATTTTAATTTCGTAAATAAATGTATGTCAGTCGATAAGGTACAATAGATATCTTGGTCGCATGCGCCTTAGTCTCATTTTCTAAGCATTGGCAAAAGATAATTGTTCAGGTTGCATTGTTCACGAATTTTGAAAAGATATTGGTATAAAGCTTTCTTCAGGTATATTTCATAACCATTTGCTGTTGATGCCCCTTGCAAGTTGCACGTTTACATTATCTCTGTAACTGAGAGGTTTAATAGGCGGGAGTGGTTAGATAAGTTGAAGCTAAGCAACAGGAGAGACTGCCTGTTCTGTATGGTCATATTTCGATAAAATGGATCGTAAAATGACTCCTTTTGTGGCAGATGTGAATTTCGGTTTAATTGTTATTGGCCATCAGTGTACACTGCTGGGGATGATTTCGATAAGACAGATATAAGCGCGCATTGAATCAGGGTTGCCAGTTTTGAGGGAATTTCAGGTTTTCACCTTCATTCTGTTAATCTATTAATGTTTACCATCTAATAAGATAACAAAGCCTGTATTCCACTAGACTATTAGCAGGGATTTTCCTTTAACATACATTTAACAGTACCGGGTATTAGTAAAAAAATCCTGTTTGGCTAGTGCAATTTATCAGAAACTAGCCGGGTGGACCAGTGAAAAGCAATGGGGGTATTGTGCAAAGATATACCACTAGCCCCATAGACTATTGGACAAAATAGTTAAGGATCACCCCTGACTATTTTGGCTGCCAGTTAGTAACCAAGAATAAGATCATGCATCCTACAGATCATTTGAAAGACACCATTACATTGTAGTTAACCCATTTCCCTACTGTCGGTGTTTGAAATCGCTTATAAAATTGGTCAGTGAAATACAGGCTCAAGTATTACATATGCAAGAATATATTTGATATTTTTGGAATAAAGTTGAGGTTTTTATCTCGGGCCTTGTTGGCATCCCTGCTGGACGGTTTGTTCAGTGGAGATGTGTGTGCATATTTGAGGAGACTGTCAATCCTTGTTTACGATTGAAACATACGAATGAATGAATCATGATAATTTCTTTTAATTTCCAGTGCTGTTGACCAGCTTAACAACTACGAATATCAAGGATCAGTATTAAAAGTAAGTGTTGCTTTCATTTTCCCAAGCGTTTGCATCCCGCCTATATTTAATTCAGGCAACGTTCATTTTCATTGTGAAATGTACTTTCACTTTGCGGCACAACTATTTGTGTAACTCGGTATGCATTTTGACTTGTCGCATAGATAAAACGTGTTTTAGCATCGTTTTACAATGCATCACTTTCACCGTTGCGTGTCTTGGGTAAAGCTGTTAAACAATTTGTCAGCCGTTATCATTTAATTCAGGAAACGCGTGACCAAATAATTTAATCCAACCTGATGTCCCATATAAATAATAGCAAAGGGTGGTTATGATAATCCTCACTTTTGTCGGGGCTGGGTTATTAGGACTCGAGAATGCGGGTATGCCCCTGTCAAGTATAGGGGAGGAGGAGAGGTGTAATGTAGGAGAGGCAAATAGGGCAAGCCTAAAAGGTCACTGCATCAAATTTAAGGGCTTGTGATAGCCATTCGGCCTGCGGGGGTAGCCTAGAAATAGGATTTGATAGGGAAACGCCCGTCATAAAATAAAACCATGTGTAAAAGAAACAGATATTTAAACTTTTGATAATAGAACTTACCAAAACAGATGATTTTGCTTTGCCCTGTCACTCAAGTTTTATACAAAAGAGATCTGAATTAGTTTGAAATAATTTACTCGGCTTGTGAATTGGATATTTTCAAAGTTTAAGTCCTCAAGTTTAAAGTGTACAGGGCAGACAGGAAGATCCCTGTCCGGGAAAACACAGGGTATTTAAAAGCTTTACCAAAACACAGGGAAAACAGTGAATTCCATTTTCCAAGGTTCTGCAATTCCTGAGTGATTCTCAAAATATTAGGGATTTTCTTGGGTTGTCCAAATTCATCTGAACATGAATACTTTGAAAGGTGAACAACTTGCTGGAACTGGAAGTGACACAGGGAAAAATGCTGTGGCACAGGAAAATCTGTGGGAAAACACGAGGAATTTGAAAATGAAATTTGGGTGGGGATCATGTGTATTGGACTTCATACCTGTTAATATGGTATAACAAAGCGTGGATGTATACCTGTCTTGTGCTTTCCGCTTTTGAAGGCGTTGTAAATAGAGTCGTCTTAAATTGAAACGGTATTAATTTCTGTAAATTAAACCTGCTAAATTAACCTACGCTCATATCTTTTTTTCTAGAAATAATCAAAAACTTCGAATTGATTTCTTTTTTTTTGTAAATCAGAATCATAACACGATAGGTTATTATTAAAGGTTGTGCGTTGGATGACGATAACGTAACGTTATATAAGATGGTTGCAACACGACTTTCCGTAGACTTCAATATTACCTATTTAATTTAAAAATATTGAATCTTCAAGCTTTCAAAATACGTTTAAAGAATTCTCCTAGCCTGAATGTTGTATAAATATACTAAATATGAAACAAAAAATCATCGAGGCTTTCTCATCCCCTGATGGTACCGCCAGGGATGTGTAAGTTTCCTAATTTTTGTTGGATTTCAGATTTTTCTCCCCAGCACCTCAAAAAGTCTGTTTCAAAATTTGATATTCAAAACACATTTCAGATCATATTGGGACACATTCAGATTTTCCCAATGCTATTTCCGAGTTTTTTCACTGTCCCCAACTTACGCGAACATGCTTTTAGGCCTTATACCTGTTTAAAAAAGAAGGAAATACCTATTATCCAATATTGTCGGATGGTCCAAGTGATACTTGTGTCCGAGTATGTGCTAACCCGCCTCTCTGCTGCAGGTTGACTTCATGAACAATGGACGCCCCAACAGGAACCGGCCGGCCAGCTCAGGGACAGGCAACAACCGCGGCACGGGTTACCCTCTCAGGTACGTGGTCACGGATAGGAGGCAGTTTTACCAACTCCTATCGCAATACGTTAACGAAATGCATGTTTTCGTGGATAGCTGGAGAACTATCTATAGGTGATAAAGCCATTTCAATAATACATTTGTATTATCCCAGCACCCATTTTACATCATTTAATCATAACATAATCATGTCATGACAGCTGAGATAAAAGAAAGTTAACGTTACGTTACGTGCAGGGGTTGCTAAAACACCCAAATATGATAAGAAGTTATAGCGGTACAGAAATACTTTTGAATGCATTATTTTATTAAATATGGGGGGAAATTAGTTACCTCAAGCCTTGGAGTATCTGAAATCCCCTAGTAATAGGCAACTCCAGCGTATCACATAACATCAACTTTACATATCTCTTACCTCAGTAATCTGAATTTAAGAAATGTTTTGTCGTAGATGTACTACTGTGGTCATGTCATCAATGAATGTGGGATTGGATAACGGGAATTGGGCGCAGTTAGTCTTAAGTATGATTTGAAGGTTTTGGGATACGTTAACATATGGAGATGTCGAGGATACCTGTATTAATTTAACTGTCACTGTGAACTCATTTTGAGGGTAGTCAACAAAGGGTTTTAGACTGCTGTCTTTAACTACACATAAACCATTTACTGTAAGAACTAGAAAGAATTGGGCCATACTGAGTGTAAATGGCGAGTAACTATCTGGGTCGGACGTATAGTATTTGTTGTCAAAGTTGGGGAGTACTTGACGGAGGGGTCGTCATGAGGGCCGGCCGGCCGGGGTCGGGGTCGGCGGATGGGGGCCTCTGGGTCAGGTCCGGTCAGGGAGGGAGTGGTAGGGTGTAGTTAAGCCTGTATCCCACTAGGCGATGTTGACAGGGTCCCCTCTGCACAAGGGGAACAGGGATAAAAGAAAAAAAATCCCTCCACAACCAAACTATAAATGGGTAAATTTAGCATGGGACAGGAAAACACAGGGAATTTAATCGCGAAATTTGAGTGAGGACCTTGTGATGAGTACCGGGAATTTGTCGATCTCGTGAGTATGGCAAGTACCCATTCATGTTACATATCATTTGAAAGATAATTTCAAAACCTTTCTAATGATATGTAACATGTATAAAAATTGCCGATTTCGTGCTGGTGATTTCAAAAATCGCGAGCAAAATTGGATAGTGGAAAACTGCCTTAACTCGAAGGGCGGGCGGGGGCAGTGACAGAACGGCCGTTCTGTTGGCAGTACTCGCCGGCCCGCCGCATGACCGAGTATCACCCACCCCGCTCCCCCCGAGCCAATATCCAATCAATACAGCCGAGTATTGATCCCCGCTACCAGGGCCTAGATTCAGACCGCCCGCCGGTCGCTGTTAGCCCGGCCCGCCCGGCGGTGGTGGCCGTCGGGCGGCCGGGCGGGGCGGCCCGGGGAAGGTGATTAGCGCGGCCCGGGCTCCTGCTGCCGGCCGGCCCGGGAGGTGGTGGACTGGTAGTGGGGGGAGGGAGGGAAGGGTGGCGTCATCGCGGCTTAGCAACCTGCAGGCCCCGCCGTGTGGGTTACGTAACGCCCAGACGACCCCCACTCCCATGCCCGCTGCTGCTGCTACCAGGTCCAGCGTTTTACTACGCCCGTGCCTCCTCCCGGCCCCCGGGAACATCCCCTCCCCCGCCCCTCCCCATTCCCCTCCCCATTCCCTACGCCTCCCCTACCCCTACCCCTACCCCTAGGTGCCCCTCACCCACCCCAAACCTCATTTCCTCCCGGCCCCTGAGCACATCCCCTGCTCACACACGCCCCTTCCCCTCCAGAACCCCTCGTTCCCCGTCCCTCCCTCCAATCTTCCCGGCCCGGCACCCTTCTCCCCTTCCCCTCCTCTCCCCCTCCCTTCCCCTCCCTTCCCCCTCTTCCCCCCTCTTCCCCCCTCTTCCCCTTCTCTTCCCCTCCTCTTCCCCTCCCTTCCCCTCCCTTCCCCTTCTCTTCCCCTCCTCTTCCCCTCCCTTCCCCTCTTTTCCCCTACCTTCCCATCTTTTCCCCTCCCTTCCCCTCTTTTCTCCTCCCTTCCCCTTCCCTCCCTTCCCTTCCTCCCTTCCCCTTCCATCCCTTCCTCCCGCCCCTCCTCGCCCTTCCCCTCCGTCTCTGACCCATCACCTCCTCCCCTCCCGCTCGCCGCCACATGGCTGGGTGGCTGGTGAAGGGGGCGTGTCTCTGACGTCACTCGTCGACGTCATCGCCTCCATTTTGCTCGGCTTTTAGTTCAGACTTAACCAACCAGGGGGCGACATGTTCTTTATGGGACGTCTGTGCCTAGTGTACTGGGGTCAGTATGTAGAACGATGCTATGTTGCTTCTTAGACGTGAAAGATAGAACGATATAAATAAATTCTAGGTATAGCTGAACTAATATGTCTTGATAGAAGTATAGATACATTTGAGATTTTTTTACTTGTATTTTTTTTGTGTGTGTTCATATCAGTAAAGGTCCCATAAGTGTATATGGGGATGTGTTTCAATATTTTTTCTTTTTTGTTTACAGAATCTTGGTACCGAGCGACTTTGTTGGTGCCATCATCGGTCGTAAGGGACAGACAATCCGCAACATAACCACACAATCACGAGCCAGGTGGGTGCTGCATGCCGGTCGCCTCCGCGCAGCTTCTGCTTCTGTACAGCCTGTCTATAATGTTGGTCACTGATGTAATTTGAGATGATATTGAGTTCTTATTCAACAATAAACACTGTAAATGGTTTCAGATTTCTAAATTGGTAAACAAAAATTTCATTGAATTTGGTTACGTAAAAAGGGAAATTGTATACAGTAATTTTTGGATGACTGAATATTGATAAATAGGGTTGGTAACAAATAGAATTTTGAGAGAAGTGTATTTTTGATTGGGCGGACCCAGACATTGTGTTTGGTTCTTGCAGGGTTGATGTTCATGGCAAAGAAAACTCAGGTCTACTAGAAAAGGTAGGTGGCCAATTTGCGCATCTTCTTTACCCCTAAAGTGGTAAGACATTACCATAAGAGCTTTGTGTGTGCTTTGTGCTTCTGAATTCCTGAGGAAAAAAATGGCAGCATTGTGAAAACTTGAGCCACCGATTCCCATGTGGCGTGCAACACTATTAGTTTCGACCTCCGATTCGGTGCAATATAACCAGAAAGCATATTAAGCTTTTGCCAAAAAATAATCCAAACAGAATGCTGCCATGTTTTGATTTTCTTTCTTGACTTGTTTCAAGTTCAAAGTAATTATTCCCTTGGTGCTTGTGCAGTTGCTAGGCTTTGTTGTTGCCAGATGCGGTAACCATGGTGTTGATCTTGGTAACCATGGCAACGTCGGCGACGACCATGGCAACTGGCATGGTGTGACCATGGTAACAGGCTTGGTGGCTGTGCACCTACCGGGGAAACGTTCACTTAAAAAACTTACTAACAGCTAACTGATTCATTCATGGCAGGACTGGCATAGTGACACATACAAATTGTTGATCACCAAACTTTTTTTGTGTTGATTGATTTGTTATACAATAATCATAACGATAATAAGTGACATACATATAAGAATCCATAAGTAAACTATTCGTTCACTAACTCGTATTCCTAGATGTACACATGTTTTTACCTCTTAATAACGTGTTTTTTTAAAGATAATTTTCAATATTGTTTTGCATTATGATATGATACGTTATTTGTAATTTTATAATATATATACATCTATTTGTATATATATCTGAGTATTTCTCTGTGTATACAAGTAATGCAGTAATGACTGTCATACATATGTATCTACATATTTTCTGAATGACTTGTAGATGGTGTACTTTTCTCTATCGGTTATGATCTCTTGCCTCTGGTGTGTCCAATGTGTGTGTCACTGACTGTGGTTGGTGCTGCCCCAAATGAATTGTTGGTTTTGTACTTACCACTTTGGCCCTTTTGCTCTGGCGTGTTTTCCCGGTTGGCCTCTGGCGGACTGCGTTGGTGCCTTCTCTGTCGAACGGTTGTCGTTTTTGCACACCGGCTTGTTGACAGTGAGAGCACCTCGCAGACCCCTGGGGCCCCGGGAGGACACGCCCCTTTCTGTGTTTGAGGAGAACAGTCTCTATAGTAGCTTGATATTCTGAAGGACGTGTCGTTACAGGTCATTTCTATCTATGGCCCGCCCGAAAATTGCACCAATGCCTGCAAAGAGATCCTTAAAGTGATGCAACAAGAGGCCACAGCAACCAACAGGGGGTAAGCGATATGAGAACTGCCCGTGACATGGCTGTGACAATAGTTCAACGGCAATGCATCCTGATGATTCTCAATATTGTAAGGTGTATGTCAACTTTGTGAAATACCTGCCTGTAAAACTTTTTGGTTGATTTTTTTTTTAAGAACTTAATAAAAGTATCATTTTGAGACAATTGATGCATGTCCTGATAATAGGATTATCGTCACACAATTGCCGAACTAAATGTAAGGTTTCAAGGATTTATTGGTCGCCTGGGAGATTTTTTAAAATCTTTTTTTTTTTTGCAAGAGAATCAAGAAATTGAATGTCGAGCTCTTCGAATAATCATTATCGTTGGCTCATAATCAACGTTGTTATATTAAGATTGAAAGGAATGCGGAAAACGTTGATACTAAATACGTTTGATGTTCTGATGGTTTCCATTTTAATGGAAAAAGTAGGAAAATGTAGTTCTTGGTGATTACGATGAAAAATGAAAAATTAAAGCCGTCGTTTCAAAGCTTATTGTTAGGTATTTGAGGATCTCGGGGCGGGAAGAAATATCTTGAATATAAGTAAACGACTACTTTTCAACAGACCGTAGTTAACATACAGAATCGGGCATGTTTGACGTGTTCACATGAACAAAGTTATGGTTTTATGATGAGTCTAATCTTTGAGACATCCGAGAACACTCATAAGACAACAGACACTCTGAAAACCTAAACTATTATGATCTAGTCAGAGCACCCAATATGTTGACATCGATGGTTTGGTTCTGGTCCGTGTACATTCTGTATCAGAAAAAAAGATTGATAGACAAATCGTTATGGTGACTGCATCACAGGGAGGAGGAAGCAAACGGCAATAAACATGGCAGAATATGATGGTTTATATGAGAATAAAGTTAATGCTCTTGCTGTGAAGAGAATACATTATGATGTAGGTCTGCGACTTTATATTGATGACGATCATAGGGAGATATTGACTCGCGTCAACGATAATGATGAATTAAGGTAAATAATTTTAGCAGAGAAACTGATGTCATCACACGTCAGCTTGGCATTGACATGGGACAAAATCATATCGAATGATTCAAAGATAAAACAAATTTAGGACTAGATTGATTCCAACGACGTTAACTGCTGTACTTGATTGAGAATTTGTTTTCTGTCCTAATAACTTTGTAGCCATTGTGTAATTTCAATCCGGATTATGATAATGTCCTTAGTATAATGGAAAACGGGAGTTTTTCTGAGGGAGACAGCAAAGGTTTTGTGATGAATCTAATCTTTGAGACATCTGAGAATACTTTTAAGTGTCTGAAGACTTTTGATTATCTGAAAACCTTTGTAGCTCATGAAAGTTAGCGTCAGAATAGCTTTTTGGATCGTTAACATTTTGTAGGTAACCACTGTGGTGCATTTCAATAAACGGAAAGTGTCTGCCTACAGTTTCCCCCCTGCTCTAACTGATAATGCAAGTTAGCCCAAAACATTAGGTAACCTAGTATATAAAAATGAGTAAGTAAAACGTTTAGATCTAGGGAAGAGCGCAAGCAATGTAGTCTATATTGAAATGAAAGGTAGATATTGCCTGAGAAATCGGCAAAGGTTTTGTGATGATTCTAATCTTTGAGACATCCGAGAACACTTAGTAAAGTGTTTGAAGACATCAAATTATCTGAAAAACCTTGAAAATCCTACCACTCCTTCAGTTAAAATGGTAAACAGGAGGTGCAGGCATTCTTTTACTCGACATACATTTATGCCTGTTGTTCAAAATATTTCAGGGAAATCACACTGAAAATGTTGGCTGATGACCGGTACTGTGGTCGCATCATTGGAAAGGACGGTAAAGTTATTAAGAAGGTGCGAGAAGACACGGACACAAGAATCACTGTCTCCAAGTAAGTTGGCTCCTACATCAACAACTTGCTGTTTTTGACAAGGTTAAATAAAACATGAAAAGCTGTTCTTTACAACTAATGATAATTGTGCATATTTCTTAAGTAAAACCAACGAATTACAGAATTACCCAAGTACTAATGCAACGTTAAATGTTCACCTTACGTTTTATCCTACGTCGCTGAATTTATGGTATTTGAATGAAATGTTAAGTTCACTACTGTCACTTCTCTTCAAAATGTGTGTTGGCAAGTCCACTAAATCTATCATTTTTGCATGATTGCTTATAGGGTGTTGGGTAGTTTCTGTTCATGAACCCATTTCAAATATCATTCAAGTTCGACTCCCGTACAAGGTAGTCTTTTCCGCATGGATTGAAAGCCTCTTTGAAATTGACAATTATAATCTATAGTAAACTATATCTGGAAAATTAAACTTGAATGTATTTGGAGTGAGTTCTTTTCTTTTACATTGGAAGAGCCTCATCTGTAAGCAAGAGTAGAAAATTGAAATTAATTTCGAAATATTGTTTTAAAAAAAAGGAAACTCCTTACAAACAAATTAAGTTATTTCGAACTTTATTCCTTCTTAAGACAGTAATGCATGTATTTTTCTTGGGGCTTTAACAGTGTAAAATGTGGGCAGAGTATCGTTGACTTTGCCTAGATAATCAGTGTCTGTCTTGCATGTCATAGAAACCAACTTGCACGTTACTTTACACAAACTAAGAGGTATGAAGGACTCTACGTCCACACTGCCTCTCACCACACTCCCTATAATAGACGGTGACTGGTGCCAATAGTTTTTTGGTAATGCGCAACTCGCGCCAAGCTAGTAGTAACCCAGTCACAACACGACACCACATCCTTCTCGTAGAACTAGTGGTCATAGCCTCAATGTAATAGGGGAACACCATTGTTAACAGACTCTTGGCCTGAGTAGAAGATTCCTTTTACTCTGAACCTGCATGGATATAGGGATGGATTCTGGTCACATGGTCAACAAGTAATGTTCATTCTTAAATCAAAAAATTATTGAAAGCAGTACATAAATGAAAAAAAGAAATCAAATACAACCCACACATCACAAGACAATTCATTTACACCTGGGACTTTAAGTGAGAAAACCCACTTGAAAATCATTCTTCAAAACATTTACTAGATAAAGGCAATAATGCACAAAATTTCATTAGCCCTGAACTGAAGACTACACTTCATGGTAAAACATGCAAGTTGGTAGCTGTTGCTTTTTTAATCTTTGGCGGTAACGTGATGATGTGTTCTGGTTTGCACATCGTCTCAGTGTGCTCTGGCTTCTTTGCTGTTTTTTGTGTAGGACTTTTCGCTTGCCACTGACTGGATAAAGCAGTTTTTTAATCCCATTTCATCATGTGTTATGTCACTACTACAACATGTTGCAACATGCGTACAGCAGCGCGCTGTTCATCATGAGGACCCGAGAACCTGTTTTTTCATGGGCGAACACTTCCCGAACACGATACATTTGACCAGAACCTGGTGGGTAGAAGCGTAGAGCCCTTCTCTATCTCTGTTTTCTGTTTTGTGCATTCTTTTGTAGAAATTATTCGTTTGCTTACCATAGCGTTCAGGAAATGCCGGCCATGTTCCCAGACAGAGTGATAACTATAAAGGGCTCCATTGACAACATGTCTTCTGCTGAAGCTGCTATCACCGCCAAACTCAGGGAATGTCATGAAAAGGAGATGCTGCCTATGGTGAGTCATCTTGGGTGTGAAAGTTATGCTTCGTTTTAGTGACTTTGATTCAATGTCACTGGTAATCATGTTCAAAAGCAGTAATGTTTATGATAACGAGGTGGAGATAATACCTTGGTTTGAATATCATTGGATAAATTACATCTACAGTCTATGTGAAAATCATTTTGAAACGTCGGACATCATGTCCGAGGTTTTTCAGCTTCCTGTCGGACATTTAGCTTCATTGTCAGACAAATTCATGAAGGTGACCTACTGGTTTTTGTTTTTTTATAAGAACAGGGTTATAAAAGTCACAGCCCGGCGCAGGTCTTTATTTGTTTGTTGTAGGATAAGCTTTAGAATGATATATTGGCCATTTTTGTAGGTGAAATATTACCGGAGATATAGCAATTTATACTAAAAAATATCACTTAAAAATTATTCCAATCTGTCCTGAAATTGTGCCGGACAAAATGTCCGACGTCTTAGGCACAAACGTCGGACATGCTGGGTAAAACGTCGGACATGTCCGGCATTTTCGGACTTTTCACAAACACTGCATCTAGTACGAGGATATCACATGTTCTTTGAATAGCCTGTAATGATGTTCCATCTTTCGGGACTGATTTCTCTGATGAAACATTTACCCAACGTGTTCTGAACAGGCAGTATCTAAATTGCGTTTTTAAAAAAAAGTTTGGATGAAGGTTGGAATCCTTGGTATTTTGTTAGGCAGCATGCCACTTTTCGAGGTACAATTCAGGCTACTCGGAAATATGGGGGGAACCGCTTGTATGTGCTGCACCAACTAGGGCAATAGGGAGAACCGAGGGCTGCTAGGGCCAATGTGCAGTTGTAGAGTGATATTCTAACACTTTTTTTCTATTTGCTACAATGTAAGATTTACATAAAAATAAAGGACATACATCTTAAATATTTTCTGAAGTTATGGGGACACATTGTGCAGTCGTGAATTAAATTCATATGTTAACGTCAAGGCTGTAATGATGTTCCATCTTTCGGGGCTGATTTTTTTGATGCAGGAAATTTCTAGCTGAACAGCCAATTTATAGTAAAATAATATTAGAATCTTGTAATTTTCATGGATTCGATGAAAAAATCAGAAAAGATGCTATCAAGGGGTTTCTGATAACTTATATGCATTAAGAAGTTTTCCTTGCCTATAATTGTGGTGTTGGCTAAATTGCTGTGGTTGCTGTAAACATGAATCGGTTAAAAGATGCATTTTCAAGATGATGCATATTGTCTAAGTAACTCTGATCCTGTCCTTAACCCAGCAGAGATAGTATGGGAATTACACCAGTCTAATAAAAAGAATTTCTGTTGAAATGAAATTGATGAAATGCTGTTATGATGTTCCATCTTTCGGGACTGATATCTGTGATGAATCATTTTACCCAACGTGTTCTGAACAGCAATTAGTTTCCAGAATGTAGATATGCTCCCACTTTGGGTTGCTCATGTAAGATTGGTCTGTACAAGCGCCAGCAGCATGTGTGAAATAAGATAGAAAGGGGAACTAGTATTATACAATAATTTGTATGTGGTAGACCGTTGTAGTGTAGGACGAATTTTGAGTAGTTATCTTAGATGCTTAGATTTTAAATATGAGGGAACAGTAGAACATTCACAAGCAACCAGTGTCACATGAAGTGTTACACAGAGGCTGTAATGATGTTCCATCTTTCGGGACTGAGTCACTAATGCTGATACATTCTCACTGAACAGCCATGAATAAAGTAACTAATATGATTTGTTATTTAATTGTAAATAATCTCCAGATGAATATCTTTTAAGGGGGAATGCTTTGATAATAGTGTGGGGTACTGTTGTAGAGTAGGTAAAATGGTTGCCTTATTTCCTGAGATTTGATAATAGGGTATGAGCATGCACAATCAACCATTGTCACAATAAGTGTTTAATTGAGGCTGTAATGATGTTCCATCTTTCGGGACTGAGTCACTAATACTGATTTATTCTCACTGAACAGCCATGAATTTATTTGATAATTAAGTGAGTGTTACATTTTCATTTCAATGAAATGATCTCAAAAGAAAACTTTTTCAGGGGGACTAGAATTTTTTTTTTTTTTTAAATAGTGGTTGACTTTTGTAGTGTTAGTGATATAGTTGTATACATTTTTTAGTTTTGAATTAAATGGGAGTAAAAGAACAAGCATAAACTACTGGTGTCACATGAACTGTTACTTTGACGCTGTAATGATGTTCCATCTTTCGGGACTGAGTCACTTATGCTGATACATTCTCACTGAACAGCCATAAATAAAGTAACTGATTTTTAAATATTTGTTCCAATGAAAAATATCAATACAGAAATAATTTTTCAGAGGAATAGAATTATTTTTCTTGTGGTAGATTGTTATACTGTAGGTTAACTAGTTGTATGAATTACTGAGATTTGAAATGAGAAGGAGTAATAGAATATGCAGGAGCAAACTGTGTCATTTGAAGTGACAATTGAAGTTACATTGAGGCTGTAATGATGTTCCATCTTTCGGGACTGAGTCACTAATGCTGATACATTCTCCCTGAACAGCCATAGATAAAGTACAAATATTAGAATTGTTATTTAATTGCAAATAGTCCTAAGACAGAAATATCTTTTAAAGAGTAATGCTTTTATAATAGTGTGGGGTACTGTTGTAGTTTAGGTAAAATAGTTGTCTTGATTTTTAAGAGTTAAAATGTGAGGGAATAGAAGAAGAAGATGCAGAAGTAACTATTGACACATGAAGTATTATGTCAAGGCTGTAATGATGTTCCATCTTTCGGGACTGAGTCCATAATGCTGATACATTCTCCCTGAACAGCCATAGATAAAGTAAAAATATTAGAATTGTTATTCAATTGTAACTGTTCTAAGACAAAAATATCTTTGAAAGAGTAATGCCTCTACAGTAGTGTGGGGTACTGTTGTAGTGTAGGTAAAATAGTTGTCTTAGTTGTTCAGAGTTAGAATGTGTGGGAATAGAAGAAGAAGCAACTATCAACACATGTACTATCATGTCAAGGCTGTAATGATGTTCCATCTTTCGGGACTGAGTCACTTATGCTGATACATTCTCCCTGAACAGCCATAAATAAAGTAACTGATTTTTAAATATTTGTTTTAATGAAGTAATATAAATACAGAAATAAGTTTTCAGGGAATAGAATTGTTTCTTGTGGTAGATTGATGTACTGTAGGTTACCTAGTTGTATTACTGAGATTTAAAATGAGAGGAGTGATAGATCATGCAGAAACAAACAGTGTCATTTGAAGTGTTACTTTCAGGCTGTAATGATGTTCCATCTTTCGGGACTGAGTCACTAATGCTGATACATTCTCCCTGAACAGCTATAAATATAGTAAAAATATTAGAATTGTTATTTAATTGTAAATAATCCCAAGACAGAAATATATCGACTAAAGCTTTTATAATAGTGTGGGGTACTGTTATAGTGTAACTAAAATAATTGTCTTAATTGTTTAGAGTTATAACGTGAGGGAATAGAAAAAGAAAATGCAGAAGCAACAATTGACACATGAATAATTATGTCAAGGCTGTAATGATGTTCCATCTTTCGGGACTGAGTCACTTATGCTGATACATTCTCCCTGAACAGCCATAAATAAAGTAACTGATTTTTAAATATTTGTTTTAATGAAGTAATACAAATACAGAAATAATTTTTCAGGGGAACAGAATTATTTTTCTTGTGGTAGATTGTTGAACTGTAGGTTAACCAGTTGTATTAATAACAGATTTAAAATGAGAGAGAGTAATAGACCATGCAGAAACTGTCATTTGAAGTGTAACATTGAGGCTGTAATGATGTTCCATCTTTCGGGACTGAGTCACTAATGCTGATACATTCTCCCTGAACAGCCTTGAATTAACTAACAGCTTGGTATCACCATTCTATAAAGAAATGAAACAAGTGAATCTTATTTTTGCACCACTCATCCATTTCTCTCTCTTCCCTTTTCAGCCAGGGATGATGATGAATCCAGGTTTCCAAGGCTTGCCTATGATGGCTGGTGGGGTATACGGCGTGCGGCCTCCTTATAACATGATGGTAAGTAACAACAGTTAACGCAGCACCTGCTACCTTTCTTGGTCGTTTGAGCAACTGCATGGTTTCACACTTCCCTGCAAGTCTGGATATCCTGGAAAACTGAACCTTGTGGAAATTTACTCCAGAAATTGACCAATGTTTGCATTTTCGAGTTATCAGGTTTAAGGAGCAATCTGAAATATGAGGGAATGGGAGAACATGCAGAAGCAATTTGTGTCACACGAAGCTGCATTAAGGCTGTAATGATGTTCCATCTTTCGGGACTGAGTCACTAATGCTGATACATTCTCACTGAACAGCCATGAATACAGTAACTGATTCTAAATTATTATTTGATTGTAAACAATTTCAAGACAGAATGGTTTGTAGGCAGACTGGTATAATAATTTCTTGTAGTAGTCTATTGTAGTGTTGAATAAGTAAGTTTTCCTAAAGCTGAGATTTGAATTAAGAGGGAATGATGGAACGTACAAAGTAATACAGGGTGAATATTCAAATTCAAGGCTACAATGATGTTCCATCTTTTGGGGCTGATTTTCGATGCACAATTTCTCACTGAATAGCAAAGGCATACAAAATATACTCGCTTAATCGCAACAGGACATGTTGATGAGATTCAGCCGTCCTTGATAAAATTATAATTGTATTTCAACATACCATGTAATTCCAAAGTCTTACGGGAAACTATTGATGCAATGACAATTTCTGCTTGGTCAAGCAGTTCCTCTCTAAACTGAAAGTATTAAGAACTTAGCCTAATAGGTACTAAACATCTCTGAATTCCGAGTATTCATTTACTATTATGAAAGATAATTCATTCATAGACGAGGCTCCAGTGAGCAGTGCTACCCTATTTAAAAAATAAATACATTCTACTTTTATGGTTAGGAGCTCTTTAAAAAAGTATTAATTTAAAAAAAAAACGCTTTTCATGTGAGAGATGTTATGATGTTCCATCTTTCGGGACTGAAGTCTTTGATGAACTTTACCCAACGTGTACTGGACATCTCTTTTAAGTCTCACAGATTTTGTCTGATAGAACAAATCAGAAGGCTATAGAGATATTTGTCTAAACTATTTGCAGAAAAATTGTAGTTATTAACATGAAGGTTTAAAAAAAAATTCATTTTAGTGATTAACAATATTATATTGTTTTTTTTTGTGTTTATATTTATAAGTGCTTATATAAGGTTACAATTAAGATTACATTTGTACTAAACCTTGTCAATACGATATATTGTGATAGCTCTATCTATATTGACCTATATCTGTATATACTTAGCTAGGTTTATCTTATCTTTCTATCTATTGGGACGGATTTTCCTGTTGGTTTAAGAATGTAAAGGTTTTATGATGATTCTAATCTTTGAGACATCCGAGAACACTTAAAAGAGTGTTTGAAGACATTTGATTATCTGAAAACCTTTAAAAGTTATAATCGTGAAGTACTTCAAAAACTGTATGAGCGCAGCTTGTTCCATAACTTTACCGTTAATCTTCAAGTTTACATAATGCTAATAAAAAGTGTAAATTGGAGAAAAGCACATCTTGGAAAGCGCATTAAAATATGAGTTGTCCAAATACAAAAAATAAATATAACAAAAACGTGTACCGTTATTAGTGTGCAGTTATCTAGGCAACTCAAATATTATAGGTATGCTCTCATATAGAATATTTTGTGCTCCTGTTTTGGCACCCTGTAACCCTAAATGTATGGATTCCTTGCAGCAACAGCAGCAACAACAGGGTTACTACCCCGGAATGGGCTATGGTGGCCCTATGCAGCAACAGCACAACCAGCAACCGCAGCAAGGCATGCCCCCCCAGATGACCAACATGTCGACAACAAACGAAATGTGCCACATAAGCGTGCCCAACTCCTCGGTGGGTGCTATCATCGGAACCAAGGGAATCAACATCAAACAAATCATCCGCGACTCAAATGCACATGTCACAGTACGTATTACTTTTATTTTAGTGAAAGAAATGTTCATGCCATTCATGAAGAGACAGGGTTGCGAAATATAAAGTGGGAAAAGCTCGATAATGTATCTCGAAAATTGTAATCGGTCAGGGACAAGTCATGTGTATCAAAACGCATGTGGAAACCCAGAGAGAAGAGAAATTGAATTAAGTGAAAGCATAAGATGAACTTAAGTAAACTACCCCAACAAACAAACTAAAGTTTGTCACGACAGCGAGATATCCATTTACCTTCATTTAATGTGAAGTTTCTAAGAGGTTTTATGATCAATGAAATACTATTTTCACAATGAGGGGATCAATGGAATTATCTGTTTTGCTGGCCAGCACAATTTGTTCATATTGCATACGCTAGTGGGCTTAAATAGTTAATATCCACGGAGCCACAGAAGTTCTTGATCTGTTCATTTAGTTCAGAGATGTCATGATGTATCATCTTTCGGGACTGAAAGTCTATGATGAACTTTACCCAACGTGTACTGAACATCTCTAATGCCAGATATCAAAGTTCTCAAAATTAAATTTTATTGACGTCAGCCACCTTGGCTGAAATTCATGAAAAAATGTCGGTTCTGATAGAGAGTTGTATGACAAAAAACTTGAAAATATGACCATTACATTAAAAGGCGTACTCAGAAACAGGGCAATCAGATAAATGTTAAGTGAAGTACATTAAATATGGAATAGGAAAAAATTGCAGACTTTCCCCCCGCAAAGCTGTAGACGGATTTATTACATTCTTACGAATATGGTGGTTAGATAAAAAAAAAATCAACGTATGATAGACTTGAAATACATACTGTTATGATTAATTTATGTGATAGATGTCATGATGCATCATCTTTCGGGACTGAAAGTCTATGATGAACTTTACCCAACGTGTACTGAACATCTCAAGTAATATCAGTGTTGTGTCAAGAACAGTGGATAACCAAAAAGAAGCACAAATTTGTTTACCAGGGTTCCCACAGAGACAGAATAATGATAATAAAAATTCCAAACGAAGAGTTCTGCATTTTCCTACTCAAATTTATACCAGTTGAGAAAGTTAACTTTTTCGAACAAATTCCAATAGCATAGTCATTTTAATATTAGGAAAATAGGACCGTACTAAAGTTTTTTAATGTTTAGTTAAAAGAATAATTTGAATATAAACTTGTACTTCTATTTTTACAAAAATGTTAGTAAGTAGTTAGTGTTAGATATTTTCAAACATCTGTCTTAAACAGTTGAGAGATGTTATGATGTTCCATCTTTCGGGACTGAAAGTCTTTGATGAACTTTACCCAACGTGTACTGAACATCTCGCAAGTGATACAAGAGTCAGTTTCAGAATATCCCAAATACTACATATTCATAAACGTTTTAATTTTTGTGTGTTGTTTTTTTCCTAGATTGAACCCAAAAAGGACGACGACCCTAACCCGGCAGCAGAACGTATAGTCACAATCAAAGGCACACCCGACGCTCAGTGGCGGGTGAGTGAAAATCTGAAAGGAAAAAATGGGGGGAAGAGGAGATTCTCTGGAACAATCTGCAAATATTTTCTTACTCCAAGTTTATTTATACATTGTCTGATGTACTACAAAGCATACATTGTCTAATATACTAGAAAAAGATGATTCAATGAAAGTTAGAATGTTGCTTGCCTCTGATACTACAAAGTATACATTGTCTAATATACTACAAAAGATGATTTAATGAAAGTTCAACTGTAATAATATCACTTGTCTGATGTTCAGTATTTTTGCGTAACTTACTTTATGGAATTGACGTTGCAAGAATATGCTTTACCAATATATCACAGTTGAAATCTATATTGTTTCTATTACTAATATAAGGGTTGCTGTTTCCATGAGGTGTTAATGCAATGTTGTGTTTCAGGCTTGCTACTTCGTATTTGACAAGCTGAAACAGGAAGGATTTTCAGGGGATGATCACGTACGTTTGGGTACCGCGCTCAAAGTGCCTCGCTCGATGGTGGGCCGACTAATTGGCAAAAATGGCAGAAATGTAAGTTGTAGACCGCACCAACTGCGTACATTGATGGTGTCTTTTTCTCCCCCTTTTTCAGGCAAGCTACTTCATTTTTGAGAAACTGAAGCAAGAAGGTTATGCAGGGAATGATGATGTGCGCCTCTGTACTGCCATCAAGGTGCAAAAACACTTGGTCGGCCGTGTCATTGGCAAGGGCGGCAAAAATGTAAGTGGCCCTGACTCTGACCACATGTTGCTGCTTGCAAGGGTCTTCTTGTTGCGTAGTCTTTGCTTCTCTGCTCTTCGTTCTCTCTCACTCCATCCTGTTTTTTTTCCTCGCATCATTGGCACTTTCGCAAGAACAAGAAAGACGCCAACACATTTGTCATTAAAGCTGCCATTGTATATCATTTTACATTGCAAGTCACCTTTTTCTACATATTTACGTTTGGCACCTTTTGAAATGTGTTTGGTCTTGATTCTGTTTATTGTCAACTGATTGTGATGATGTACTGACAGAGTAGTACAAGGGTTAGGGGTGGGGAGAGAAGAGAAAACAGAGAGGAAAGTGAACAAGAGAAAACATAGAGGAAAGTGAACAAGCAGGGCTTAATTGCTAGGCCTACCTGACCTTAAACATGGAACTTGAAGTGTCAGACATCGAACTTGAAGTGTCATAAGCGTCAGTGATACATTCATAGTCATCTCCATTAAGCTTCATTAGCCTGCTCGCTTGGTGCATAGACGGGGATGCAAGTTTTCTGATTTTCTGTTAGTGGCAATGCAACTAAATTGCAGTAAACGTTATACAAAAAGCTGTACAATTTTGCAGATATGATCACGTTGTCAGAAAGAAATAGTGGCTAGATGGCTAGAGAACCTGGTTAAACTGCTCATAATAAGCTCAGATATTTTTCCGATGAAGTCGAGATTTATAAACAGAGTCCAGAACTCAAGAGACGGCACTTTTCCGTCTAAGTACGGATTTCCATTTTTTTTTTTTTTTTAAGGACAAATTTTCAGGAGAAAAAGATTTTTGTATTTGACTTCAGGCAACAAAAAGTAGATACATACGTGACCATACGATTTTGTCAATATCACAACTTTAATACTGAAGTAAATACTATATTGCTTTTTCCTTCTTATAATATAAGGAAACTTATTTTCACTGCCTTCCGTATTATTTACCTTTGATGAGTGGCATCTCTCAGAAATGAATAAATAGTGAAACCCTATAGGTTATAATTCTCTAATTGGTGTGCTCTGGGGGAAGCAGTTGTGGCCTCATAAGAATTCAAATTTATTCAGATACTGTGACTTGCATCCGTGCATAGAGACGGGATGGTAGGGTTTGACTACAACTTTTCTAATCACTAAAATCCTTGTTGAGACATAGTAATGACCTTCAAGTTCGACAACCTATTGATGTAGCTTTTTTCGCTTGATCTATACTGAAAATAAACAGGGAACCCAAGTGGTGGTCAGAATGGTGATAAGTCCCGCCCTGAATAGCGTGCTCGTCAACAGTTGTTTGGGATAAGGTTGGGTTACGGTAGGCCTATCTGTGGACTGCTTAGGCTGATGTTGAGGGTTTACCAATAGAAACTTCTCGTGTCAATGCAAAGGGCTAATGGTTAATATTGCTCGTATATCTCGAAGATCAGAACCTAATCAAGTCAGAATCAAGCATTGCAGTAAATGCAGCATGACTGTCGCCCTCTGACAGTTGGAGGGGGTTGGCCAGCTTTACTCTAGTCATCTAAAGAGGGGGTTAAATGAGGTACTCTGGAAATTGTTTGCCAGCCACTGACCTGTAGCCAGGTGTATCGCCTGAACCTGCAGGGATCTGGTACTTGGCGTACATCGTATACAAGTTTAACTGGTCAGCAACATGGACCCTCTCTGGGTGCCTCATTTTAGAGGGATGCTACAATTTAGTGGGGTCTGTTAAGGTCATTTTTTTGAGAAATCGTTACGCGGCGGATAAAAGCACCAAATTTGGTATGAGGCACCTCTGAGGCATAACTATCAAATCTGGAAGGGGAGCCACGTTGAAATATCAATAGGACAGATGTGGGGGCCCAAAAACCAATATGGCCGACTTTTACTATAAAAATTCTTATATCTCAGCTTCTAAAAAGACTAAAGAGACATGGTTGGTGTCAAAATTGAGGGATTATGGGTCAGGGAATTCAATTATTTATATTTCAAGTCAATACGGAAATCCAAAATCCAAGATGGCTGCCCAATTTTGAGAAATATTATGATTTTTAGCTACTAAGGCATAAGGCCAGGGGAAATGGTTCCAATATCAGTTGTTAATAGCCAAAGGGCTCAATATATTTGATATTCATCCAATACAATACCATAAATTTCAAAATGGCTGAATTCATTAGCATGATACCTTTGATAATGACCGCTGGATTCCAAAATAATTCAAAAGAAAGGATATAGACTTTACTCTTTTGCCACAAGATTTCTTGATTTCATTAGGTATGATGATCCCCTGGGACCCCTTCATTGAATTTAAAAGGGGAGCCACCTTGAAATATCAATATAACCCAGACGGGGGCCAAAAATCCAATATGGCCGACTTTTATTGAAAAAATCTTATATCTCAGCTTCTGAAATGCCTAGAAACACATTGCTATTGTCCAAATTGGTAGATTATAGGACAGGGAATTCAATTATTTACCTTTTGAATCTATACAATAGGTCTAAACGAAGCTAGCCAAAAGTTTTGGTTAAATACCTTAAATTTCAAATGCTAAAAACATACAAAATTTGTCAAAATTTCTTTTGGTATTTCAAGATGGCTCCCCTTCTAGATTCAATAGTTATGCCTCAGAGGTGCCTCATACAAAATTTGGTGCTTTTATCCGCCGCGTAACGAAAATGTTGTTAACAGACCCCACTAATTGTATAATATGTACCACTGCGACCATATATGATTTGATAAAGCCTGTGCTGCCCTCCTGATTTGCTTTGACGTGTTGTCGGTGTGCGTCAAGGGGCGCTCGCGGGCGGTGTGCTTTGTGTGGTGTTTGTGTTGGCTGTACTCTGCATGGGGGCCATGTCAGGGGTTCCTACCTACTCCTTTGGGCATTTTAAATAAAGGTCTTTTATGGAAATGCATATATTTTAAATCCTCCTTAAATGTCAAGATGATTTTTATGCGTTTCTGGTTTAGAAAGGGCTGTTCTAGAATACAGAAAAAAAAGAAGTAAGAATTAGTTCTAATGGACCTAATCATGATGCTAATTTTTTTTGGGATGTTAAGTTCTACAAAATGGAAACAAAAAAATGCTTTGTGAAAATTTTAAAGCCTGTGAAACCGTGAAATACATTTTCGAATATTATTCAGACCATTTAAACTAATATGACCCTGATTACCCTGATCATTAAAAACACATGTCCCGTACTTTGTTTGAGTCTGCCTGTGACGTGTGGTGCCAGTCCTCCCCTCACTCTTCGGCTGGGACCGGCCGTACTTCTGTCCATCCCTGAACGTTAACTTTTGTCCTTGTCAGGTACGCGACGTCCAGAGGATGACAGGAGCGATCATTAAGCTGCCCGAGGACCCCTCCAGCCAGGGAGACGAGACAATTGTAGAAATCTTTGGTAACTTCATGGCAACACAGGTAAGTTGACGGTTACTGAAGGAAGCGTAGGGAACCTCCAATTAAGTATGTACGCGAATTTAAAAAAAAAAAAAAAAATTACAGGACCCCCCCCCCCTCCCTCTTCAGCTTAAATAAATGAGTGATTGTCAAGAATACATTACCCTAAAATGGAGTTGGACGAGGTTTATATTGTAAAACAAATAAATTGTTAATACACTTTTGCAATGATGTATGTTTCTGATTGGGCCTTAATTTCTTTCCTTCTAACCTCATATATTGTATAGTTTGAAATTTAATTGAAATGGAAATGAATTAAAGATAATAAGAAAAGAATAAGTAATACAATATGATATCTAATACTCTGAATCTGAATGTAGCACTAAAAATACCAGAAGTTATCTACTTTAATTCTGAATGATCACTAATAGCCTTCTCTCTATTTCCTTGCAGAGTGCACACAGCCGAGTCAGAGCATTAGTGAACAACTGCCAACAGGGACTTCCGTCTCCGCCGGTTGGCCCCGGCCAGCCCCGGCATGGTGGGCCCAGGGCAGGCCGAGGCCCCGGCGGACCAGGCGCCCCGAACAACTACGGACCAAACTAACCCCAAACAGAGAAATACAACCTCATCATACCTCGGGAATAAAAAACACAAAAGTACATAAAAGAAGTACACATACCAAAGACGACAACATGGAAATGAAAACTGGACACTTTTTTGGTGATGAAAAGAAATTGACTTCAAACTGAAAAATTAGCGAGAAAACATGGAACATCAGCAGCAGAAAGAACAAATTTATTATGTGTCTGGTGTGATGCATGCATGAAAGACTGCATGTTTATAGTGTGTGTAAGGGGCGTGCTGGTTTAGCCCAGCACCCCCACAACCCAAGTATTTGGACGAGAAAAGCTGAGATATACAGTTGTTCGATGTTAAGTTAGGTGGCATGATAAATCCTATTTCGTTCCAGCTCTCCAATTGACTATTGCGGACCGTTCTGGCCTTATGGCTCCAGTGTATAGAGTAGGAGCCAGGCGGACGTTCCAGACTTTCCTGTGAATCGGCATCAAAATCTATTGCGGATCTCGTGTACATTATGGTACAGAGGATCGTGTTCAGGGAAGGAAGGGTTATGAAAACCAAGTTGTTTTGAATGTCAACCACAAGTTACCTCCAAGGGTTGCTGCTAAGGGCAATGTGTCAAAAAGAGTCCGGAGGGTTTGTAGAAACTTTATATTTATAAAATGAGAAAAGGCAATTATTGAGTTTGATAAACTTTTAGATAGACCATTGTTGATGTTGGGATTTATCAAGGTCTTTTTTGTAAGAAAGTATAAAAGTTTATTTTTGATACTTGTTGAAAGAACTTTTTGTTAGTATTTTTATGAATGCGGGAAGCGGCGTTATATATAATAATAGCAAAAACCCTGCAAAAAAAAAAAAGATTAAAAAAAAAATGTTGTTACTGGTGAGACAGACACAAGGATTACTGCCCAACTATCTCCATCCATTGTTTGTCTGCTCCTATAACTGAATATAGGATGATAATGATGAAAAATCGCTCGACCATCTTCACCAATGACCACCACCACAGACCACCACCACCACTACTACCACCACCACCACCACTCTACAACAAGACGACTCCCAAGCAGTCAAGTCAGCCGCTCTTATTCGCATTTTAACAAAAGTTGAACGACGATAATGATGACAATGACGACGCTTCTCAAGAACAGCCCCTTGTTCTTCGCATACCTCCCAACGGCAGTAGCAAGTTTTACAAACGTGGAAACTGAAAAAATAATGACAATTTGACACGCAGAGAAAAAATGTTCATTTTCTCTACTTCTCGCCCGGCCCAGGTCCACTTTGTGGAGATGAAATATACCACGGTCCATTCACTCTGAGAGCATGTTCACCTCACCCCTCACCCACGCCTAGTCGGACAACGGCAGCATTTCTTGGCTCTTACCACTGTGACACAAAACAGGAGAAAAAACAACGGGTGTTCGTTGGTTACAAGGTCTTTGATGATTTATTCCCTGTGTAGTTTCAGGATAACGAGAGAAGGTCAGCTTTTTCCTATTTCCCCGACCGGCAGTGAAAGCGGCAGTGTTTGCTCGCTCGTGCTGGCATGGTATTTTTTACGCGTTGACACACTTTCCCAATGAAATTACTGAATTAATTTACTCATCGGTCTTCTCTCGCACCAATTCTGGTCACTGACCCTGTTTCCCATACTCTCACTGAAGGCACTGTCTTAAAAAAAAGTGGACTAGGGCCTGTGACAGCCGTATATTTTTTCTCGCTGAAGAGAATTGCTTCCTTTGAGAAACTCAACAAAAAACAAACTTGGATGTGTAAAGATGCTTTGCTTTCAGACCGGGAGAGAGACCCTTTTTCCGTTCCGGTAGTCATGGTAACCAACATATTTTGATGCCTTTTTACACGCCGAACAATACATAACGCCTATGTATATCCAAAGAGTCAACAGTCAAAGAAGGAGAGGTGGAATCTGTTTCCATAAGCCACAAACAACTGACTGATATGAGATACTAGTGTGCCGCGCCCTATGCCAATGCGTCGGAAAGAATTTCCTTTGTCTTTTTCTGTGTCTTTACTTCTGTTTTGTTTCTGGCTTGACACGGTCGGCTTGATGATTGAACCCCCCAGCTTTTTTGTTGTTTCAACTTTCCCCAAGAAGCGCTCCGGTAGGATGGTGCGCGCGACAAAAGTATTACCTTGGCAAGTTGCGACTAGTAGCGGGGTCAAGCCAGATACCCGCCCAGTGGTGTACAGTGCAGCTTGATACGTTGAAATGTTAATACGGGTGATGTTCCGGCCTATTGGCAATAGGGAGCGGTACACGTTTGATTGAAAAAAACAAACCTTTTTTTTTTAGATGAATGTAGTTTTCTGTATGATTTTGGGTTAATCATGAGAATGTATTACCACTCATTGGCTTTTTTATTTCTGCAGGTGATTGCAAAGATATTCCGTGATGGGTAAAAACAAAAATAGGGAAAAAAATACAAAAAAAAAAAGATTTACGTGACATGAAGAGTTAATGACTCGCCTCTGTCTTTTGTCTTGGAATGTGATTACTGTTTGGTGCTACTGACATGAAGTAAGCAGCGACAGCCATGTAACACTACTACACTACATACATCAATTCTAGAGTTCAGAGCATCGTATTGAAGTCAGGCTCATTGGTCTACTGCAAAATCTCCCGGTTTAACAGGAAGCACGTGTAAACGCGGTGCATCGAAAACCCTTAACAGTTCGCTAGTCTGGGGGACTGCCTTCTGGAGTATTAGACTTGATCAGGTTAACCCATCTCACGTTATGAGATACACTGAGCTTAATCCCCCCTGAATGTGGTGCCTTGTAATTGAGAAAAAAAAAATATCACAAGTATTCCGAAAAACTTAATCGCTCAGGACTGGCAAGGGCTTGGATGCACTCAGCGTATAGCATAGAGAAAATTTTGTTGATTGCGAGCTTGTAAACTGTATTGAATGTATCAAACCGGGCCACAGTTATACTTGTACCATACACTTTGGTGGGGCATCCCACGTCCGACCGTACATTATCTCTCCCGAACCCAGCCCAGAAAGCAGGCATCTTCTTCGTCGTTTTACGTCACCCGCTGCGCCTACCGATCTGTTTTGGTTGGCGTAGGAAGACGCGTAAAATTTCCCTCCCAAAAATAACTTAGTGTAAAGTGTGGGATTGTCCACATTCCCCAGAACCACTACAGTTACCCATCACCACCCATCCTTAGCCCTCTGCCCCTCCCCGCCCGAGCGACCGGCAGCAGGCATGTCTCGGTTGGCATACCCACTTCTCCCACAAACCAGTTACACCCCAAATAAACTCGTCACTTGGGAGGTGGGATCAGGAGGGAAAGTCCACCCTTTCCCTCTCGACCACCTCCAGCCCAAACTGACAGCCTTGTACCTACAGTCGTGTTGGACTGCAATATTCAGTGTAAAGGTACCTGCGTTGAAACGCGACAACTTGTCGTTTGTTGTTTTCACCGAGCGGTTGGAGCGCGGGGTGCTGGCCGTGGTCTGGGGGCCCAGTCTATTCCCGGGCCTTGCGGTGTTGCCTCTGTACTGAACCTTAACCGGCCCCTTCGTGGCAGCTGTATGGGCCTCCTCACGAGCCATCACACCCCGCTCCGACCTGCTCTCTGACCCGCCCTCCTCACCGCCTGATCAACTGACCGTTACTGTTAGATCCTGTACATAACGTACTTAATGAACTCATCCGATCAGCCGGCGCACAGCCATCCACCCAGAACCCAACCCTTAACCAGGTTGGGTCATCCAGTTAACATTACCTTACTATTACCCAAATATAAATGAACAATAGTCAAATGGTTATTGATAATAATAGAACTGACAATATTTGATACACAGTTGATGATACCTCGCTAGCTCAGGATTGTTGTTTGTTGACCATACATGTTAAGCCATGATGATAATAATAGCAGCCCATTGAACGACTACGACGACTAAGACAAAAAGAGAAGGACGACTAAGCCTTAATAGCCCGTCACTCCAATAATGAACCTCTGAACTAATGACAACAGTAGTTGACTCTCTGAAGACGGCTCCCTGCGCTCTCCGGAGCAGCGGGGAGACCGCGACCGTGAGATTTGACAGCAGGTGTACCTGACAGACAAAAAAAACACATTACAAAAGGTGTGCAGAACACTACAAGACAAAGGATGCAGAGTCCCTGCAGACTCTCCTCATGATGATTAAATGTTTGGTGTACTACTACTATTATACTACTACTACTACTACTCTATTACCACTGTGTAGCTATCATGGTGATCTAGATAGGTCCACTTCAGGTGAAGGCGCACACCCAAAACAATGTTTGAAACCCCTGTCTAGACATGTACATTTGGGTCGAGTGTCTAAGGTGTTCGTAGTGGCGGCCTGGGGTGTGGGACAGTTTGACGGGCTGAGCACCCGCCAAACACCTGTAACCCGCTCTCCCAGGTGCCCAACACCATAGACACGAGCCTACACTACCTCATTAGAATGAAGTTTAGTGTTTAGTTTTAAGACAAGGCATAATAACCACTTACTACTGTAACAGATAAGCTTTTCAATTTGACGCTACTTTTATTTTCGTTTCATCAGGGGTGTGGAACTTCAGTTACTTCATAATGATTGTTAGACATAGAATATGGTTGTATTTGTTATTTTCAGTGTGTTAATCTGAGAATAGACATGGTACATTGTACATTTGTTTTTCGTTCTCGCTAGGAATTACTGTTCCTCAATTTGTTGTATACCAGTACTAATCTTAACTGATAAGATGGCACAAAACACTGGGCCACTCTCTTTGAATAAGCTGGAATAAGTGTAGACAATCAAGACGAACGTAGTCCCCACGCACAAATTGTTAGGGGTCCTTGATGTCCATGCTTCAGGCTTCTTGTGTTGGTGTAAAGCACAAATTTCCTTGTCGATGACGATACTATAGAGATTCAGGGTACTGATCGGTTAGGCCGTAAAAGGCCATTCACACGCCTCTACTCTTAAAGCGCCTCGTGGGACCTTGCGTACCACGAGCGCTCTGCCTCGAGAGACCGGTTTTAGGAGAAAACCAAATAACATGTTGTGTTTGATCAACCCACACGGTAGTCCACACCCCTGGGTGAGTTTTGAGGTGACCGGTTAGAATCCGAATGTTGTATACTATAGAGTAAAAATACAAGGCTTGGCACTTTGTTGTGTGAAGGGGTTAACCCCCCTCCCCCCATGTAGTCTCCGATAACGACGGTAATGCCACATTGTTAACCAAACTCCGATTCCTATATTACACAAGTAGATGTGCAGGTGTCAGTCGTAGCTCTAAAACCCCCAAGAAAAACCTACTAGTAGATATATCAATGGTACTCGTGTTAATTTCCTTGAATCACGTTGGACAGTGATGACGATGATGATGAAACGATGATGATTACCCCCACAATGCTCCTCTTTCATGTCGAGTCGCCTTGACCGTGTTCTGTCCTTAAACAGTTTGCAGTTTCAAGTATTTGCATGATGTAAAAAAAATATTGACGGCTAGTAACTGTTCACCCCCTCTTTACAAGATAGCAGAAGAAAAAAAAACTAAGTGGTAGATAACAGGAGAGACAGCACTACTGCGTCAGCCTCAGTAACCAAGGAGAATATTACCATGGCCAAGCCGTTGTCATGACAACCCACATACCAACTTGAACATCCTCACCTCCCTGTCATAGCAGGATGTAAATACTGTACATGCGACAGGCAGGCAAATAGCGTTGGTCGGGCGGGCGGACCATTCGAAGGATGCGATATTCAGTTATATTCTGTTCATCTCCTTTTCTACCATGGAATAAATTATTCTAGTTAAAAAAATGCTTGCGTGTTTCCTGTTCTTTCCATTTGCTCGACCACACTCAAATTAAAGATAACTACACTCTTTCTTGAAAAAGTTTTTTAGATAATCAAAAAAATTGGGCATCAACATAATTAAGGATAGAAAACTTTAAGGGCCAATTCAGTAAAGTGTGAGCTATTCGATTCCATTTAACACATTAGATATAAACCAGATTGTTGTTGTGTCAACCTACATAATGTTATTCTCACGTAGAGATGTAGATAATTGTAAATAAAAACGTATTTGTTCGATTTGTTTCCAACATCACTGAGGGATGGGCAGGTAGGGCGGGAAACCAAAATAGTATTATAAATGTATGTAAACAGCATAGAAATCACTGATAGTCGGTATGAGCCAATCCTTCATCAAGGATGTACTGATATATATTTTTTTTTTTTTCGAAATTTTAGAACATTATTTTATGCTCAATAATTCATCTCGAATAATTGTATACAATAGATGGCGCGGACTTATTTTTTTTTAGCTCTCAATTATTTTTCAAATTTCAAAAATTCAACCCTTATGCACAATAGAGGATGTCAGTGGCTCTGAATATTTTGTCGACTAGAAAAAAAAAGAAAATAGAAAACATCCTAAATAGAATAAGACGGTTATTGAACAAGAGATTGCCTGTACTTATTTTCAATAATTTCTGAAGATCTAAAATATATTATACAATATTTTCAGGGTGGTAATCTGTCATACTCAAAGTCAGAAATTAATTAGCAAAGACCTCTCCTTATTTCACATAGATACGCACCCTCCACACTGATAAATGCTATGATCTTAAAAAAAGAAAAATAGGACTCCAATACACTTTATCACTGACTTTTTTCGGTCCTGTCACTGTGGTCGGTTGGGTTGAAATGTATATCTGGGAGAAAATAGGGAGTGCTGTTGGGAGGGGGACATATGAGTTGTCATCATGTACCTATGCGTTCTGAGAAGAGTTAAGGTAGGGGTCCAACCCATCCCCTTTTTTGGTGGTCCCGACGTATCCGCAAAGCAGGGGAACCTGACCATCTGGGCTACTCGTGGGTCTTGAGGCCGTGGGGAGGGACACCGGAGCGGACACCAAATGGGTCAATCCCTCGTATGGGACTTGTTGAGAGGAGGGTGGAGAGGATTTTGTCTTTGATTTAGAAGTCAGGGGATAGCGCGGACGCAGTCCCCCCCTAACAAAAATTGCGCACCCGAGTCATCCACATTTGGGATGATCGCAAGGGTCAACCCAACCGTAGTGCAATGGAGGGGCCTCGCCCTGGGGGAACCGCCTTCACGATCACGGTCTCCCCTGTGCCAGGTAAGTATGAGTAGGTGTCGGTTGTCTGCCCTAGCCTTGACATTCGACCGTGTACAAAAGAGGTGTCCATGCTAGGTCATAGGGTATCAGAACAAACCTATACTCAATATAATCATTTAATCACGTATTACTAGTATTTAGTATATTAATTCAAACATGACCAAATATAAATTAATCTCCTTACGAATATATTTGCTTTGCGATTAGGGAAATAATGACAACGTTGTTGGAAAACACACACAATTTGCAGCGCAGCGCCACCTCGCGGAAAATTACACTCCTATACCTCCCTGGTGGAGCCACCTAGTGGAACCCTACGGTACTATACACTTATGTAACGTGCCTTATGATCATTTTATAATTTGGCTGTTTCAGATTTTATGTTTTTATTATTAATTTTTTGTTTCTACATAACAAACTATTTTTGTTTTTACATAACTCAAACCTTAAACTTTTGGTCATTGATCACTCTGCCACTTCGACCAACTCGCTACGAGAGTGATCTCTGCTCTGCAGCCGCCACCTGGTCCGGCCCCAGCAGCCTCGACTGCACTCGTAAATATAAAATCATTGGACAACTTTTAAGCCATAGTGTGTAGTAATCTAATATTGTCAGTATATAGATAGTGCCCTACATGACCTACATGGCAGAGTCAGTTCTCATTGATTATCATTTCTGTCATGGGGGCGATCCTACGCAGAGTGGAATGAGGTTAAGTGCCGCGCAGAGTGTAACGCGCTGTATGGAGGGCAAACAGAAACCTTTCAGGGTATTGTGGAACATGGGAAACGAAGGGAGTGCAGACCAAACCCCTCCACTACTCTGTGACGAACCACCTTCCATGCCAAAACTGATGACAATCTGCGGTGAATTACCCTCCGCGCCAGAAATGATAGTCCGTGATATGTGACTCTGCTATATAGGACGCTAACTATACACCGGCATTATAGTATTACTACACCCTGAGGGCTAAAAACAGTGCAGCATTTTTCGCTTGTCACATACACCTTCCCGGGGACAGGCAAGTGGCAGCTACAGTGCAGAGATCACTCTCGTACCGAGGTGTCAATGCGGCAGAGTGAACTGATGACTGTGAGAACGGACTCTACTATGCAGGAATGAGTTCATTAACTTTATACTTGCATTATAAGATTACTATGCACTGTGGGGTCGAGCTCGGCGAGGTGGCAGAGTGACCCCTCCACTACTGATGGCTATCAGGCCAGAGCCGTCGCCCACTGATGATTATCAGGTCAGGGTCTTCAGGTAACACTTTATAGCATCCTTACGCTAACATCCTCAGCTCATACTGCAGACCAGATTACATAACATACCCATTAGGGTGGCTTTATCCATTTGGCAATTACTTCTAAGTGGAGGGAAATGTAGAGTAATGTGTCTTCTGTATTCTTTATGTTTTCCCTCCAAACACCGCTGAATCAGCTTTCTGGCGAAATTATTTTTGAATAATTCCATGATCACAAATAACTTGATTGACAGCAGATATGATCGATAGCAAGTAACCATCAGAAAACAGGCTTTAGGACATTCATATAGGAATCAATTAATTTTGACTTCGTTGTAATGTATTTAAATGTGAAACATTTTATTGGTACATCAGAATAACAACAAGATACAATTCAATGATGAAGGCACAGCAGAAGTTATAGGATTTTGTAGATTCCCTTTTACACATTGCGTATGGGACAAAAGACTGTCCGAGTATACATCTGTACACGTATATACAAAGTTATTTGTTCCTACAGAACTTGCGCGTGAAAGGTTGACTGGACAGATTTTAGTAAATCCACGGACTCTCAGTGGCATTTAATATCACCTGAAATTCCGCTCGTCTGGTAAGGTTTCGTACACTTTTTTTTATTTGAAATATAAATGCCTTCTACATCGGCTCATCCACCTATCTTTCATTTCATTAGAAGAAGAACAAAGACTTAGCTCCGTTTTGTCTACAATGCATAAACAATTATTCTGAGATACAACATTCTTTGTAAAAAATAATGAGGCACAGTAACATACTTTGTAAACTTAATGATGAACACTTAATGAGATGTCACGTTGATAATGTACCAACTATTCTACACGGATATATATATACAAATCATAGTATTGCTTGAAAAATAAATAAATAATGATTATACGTCTGACTGTTAAGTCCCCACACCACCCACAAATAAATAGCATACATCCTGTTACATTGTACTCTGTGCGTTCCTTTTTCTGCAGACTTGTTAAAACAATAATCAACGCTGTAGTATGAACCCACTATGTTTTATAACACATATGTTGGGGAACAAAAGGCGTACACGCAAACAATTCCATCTTACATCAGGTAACCTCACTCTATCTTCACCATGCACTCCCTCTACATTAAAAGAATATTTGGAATTATATTATAATGCTTCGGCTTTTCATTAATTAGGAAATATCCAACTTGCATAACAAATCAACCCACTAAAACATTTACACAACAAGCGTACAGTTAATATAAAGGATTCTATTCCCTACCCAAAACAAATGACACTCCGAGAAGTTAAGTAACAAAACGCAATCACAAGATCTGTTAACATAACTGATTATCCAATAAACCCACCGACAACCAATCAGTATTGAAATTTCACATTTGTAATCGGGTTTGAAAGGGAACCTTTAAATCTGCATTAACTCCGACACGCTTTCAACTTAATAATTCTAATGAAAAGGAATATCTTGAACCTTAAAAAAAGATATTGAATGGGGAAAAAAAATGTTATTCCATAAAATTATTATCTCTGATTTAACAGAATTTTGATGGATATTTCACAAAAAGAATATAATTCTTTACCTGAAAATCTAAAGCGTACAACATAATATAAAATTCATACATTAAAGCATTTACACATCACAGCTGTAGCAGACGATATGTTGGCCATGACAATTAATCCATTTTACAAAGTTTTCATTATTTGGTGATGGATCATGCATCGTTCCCACGGAATACTCTTATAGCATGTACATTATATGAATACTTCTATTTTATGTTGCCACAATATTAAGTTTTATAAACTCTGTGATAATAATATCCAGCCCAAAATTTATTACTGAGACAACTATTCGTAAATTTACACGAGAGCATAGGGCCAGCTTAGGACACGTTTTGCAAATCTTGTGTATTTTTGACAAAAGTGACATTACATGTACAACACCTTCGAGAAAAACAGGGTGCACATTGGCTTTCGTATAGCACTTATTTCATAGCACCGTCGGTATGACCTGAAACAGCTTACCCTCTGATAGTCGTACAACAGAATAAAATCAACCTGACTGATTTCTTTAAAGAAATGAATATGACCAATGGGAAAAAGTTATGACTTATTCATAATAGTGCTAGTATGTTTTTTTTTCACAGACCTATTATGTAGTTACTTATTCTAGGGCTTTCTTAAGAAAATTATTTCCTTTTCTAGTAGCTGGGTAGGCTGGTCAGATATAGTAGTGCGGTCGTGGCCTCGTTCGTAGTCTGTATGTAGGCAGTCTGTGGTAGTTGGCGTACGGTCCCCTCACCACCCTCATCGTACTGCCCCTCCATCGCCCCGCCCCCTGCGGTATCCACTGCGGTCGTCGCTATTGTCTCAGCTGTCGCTATGGTCTCCTCCTCCTGGGCTGCAGTGCCCTGGAACTCCTGGATGATATGGGCTGTCTCCTCTACACCCTCCGCTGCTGAGAGAACAGCCACAGTGGTACCGGCCCCATCAGCCCCGAGCGTCTCCATGGCCAGCGACAGGGTACGCATACCCTGCGTGTTGTGAGTCCGGAGGTGGCGCTGGAGCGCATACTTGGTGTTGAAGCGCTTGTCGCAGGAGGAGCATGAGTGCGCTCGGGGGTTTTGGTGGATAGTTTGTACGTGCTTTCGCTGTACGGAGCGTGTCTTGAAGGCGGCCCCACAGATCTCACAGAGGTAAGAGCGCTCGTCGGTGTGGATGGTCCGGTGCTCCATTAAGTGTGCCTGCAAGACAGTATAGGATTGAATATTTTAAAATGATATTATTTCACTAACGTCATTGGGTCAACAGGCTGTATGAAAAGAATATAGGAGGGACTGATATTAGATAATAGAATTAATATATTGACAAATAACATACAAATCAAGAATGAAAATGGAACTTCATGAACCGCATTCTTAAATATGTTTTGTTACTTTTTAAATCATTTTACAACATTTCGGACTATTTCTTAAGAAGTAACAGACGTTTTGAATATGACGGTGTGCATAGAACTTTTCTTTCATGAATTATTTAGTAAATGATGAAATGCATCGTCAGTTCACCGTAAAATGAATCGATGTTTCTTTTTAATCCATCCTTGGCTGAACACGAATCATTTGATTTTACTTTCTCCATCAAATAGAAATATACCAACATCGTGAGTGCTTTGATTTCCATTTCAATGATTTGTAGTTATTCCTTTGATCTGCCAACATTGATGACAGTTGGATAAAACCGTTTTATAAGTTCGACTCTATTTCTTTACTTAGCTTATGTGAACCCATTTGACATATACAAATCAAAAACCAAAAAGAAATAGTGAAGTGAGTAAATCAGACACGTACGTGTGACCTGAAGCCCTTGAGGCAGTCCTGACAGGTGTAGCGGCACGGCCGGCTCAGCTTGTCCTGGTGGACCAGTTTGTGCTGCCGGAGGGCATCGGGCCGCTTAAAAGCCTTCCCGCAGAGGTCACAAAGGTAGGGTCTGCGGTCAGTGTGGACGTTGGTGGCATGTCGCGAGTAGTGCTCCTTACGCTGGGTCTTATAGGGACCTACAAAGGCAGAAGGATATAAAGATTGATTATCAATTTTCATTTTTTGTTTGTGTATATTAAATCTTTCATTTGATGTAAAAACTAATTTGAAGAGGCAATTTAACTCCAAAATGCACTGGACCAAATAACAGTAAATTTATTCTCCAGGAGAAATGTTGAAACACTGGGAATATAATGACAATGGTAATGAATTTATTTATAAGGCAAGAATCATGTCAAAATCCCAGTGTTTACAAAATAATGTAAAAATGCTTTTACATTTGAGGTTTAGCTTGACTTGCTAAATGTTCTCTTAGTTACTTATTTGAGACAAGTAATTCTGTTCCACAATTATGCCACTTTTAACAGACATTTACGGTAAGTTGTGTAAAATTATGAAACCCACGAGGCTACGTCTCGTTCCCTTTATGCTATGACAAAAAGTGAATTTGTTTGTTTGTTGGTTGGATTAGTTTAATGTCCGGCCAACCGGTTAGCGTTCTTTTACCAGACTTCACAAGGTAAAGCTTTGCAGCTAGTTTTACACCACAGGGGCAGTGACCGAATCTATGAAATGAGGTGTCTATTTGTAGCAGTGGGACCCAAAAAGTTATATGTAATTCCTACTGACAATAAGCGTATATAGAATAAACAGCATAGCCACCTACATAATGGACACTGGTAGGAGGAGGAGGTCTGGCCGGTCGGGTCGCCGCAGAGACTGGAGTGGCAGCGGAGGTGGCGGTAATACTGGTGGGACTTGAGGGTCTTGTACTCACACATCTGACACTCGTACACCTGGCGGGGCGGATAGGGATAATAGGATTGTAAATACCAGTATATAAACCGAGTTTAAGAAACAACACAGATTTTTACAAATTACGAGTAGACCATACATTTTCCTACATATATTTTTCAGTTTTCTTTATTTGCTGGTTATTTGAAATCTTCCATTTGTGGAATTACATTGCATATTCTTGATTCAGAAGAACTGGAAATACATTTATCACTTACAATCCGTCGTATTTTGAGCAGTATTTTCGAAAAGGTGCAGCGCAGTATTGTCCCCATTGGAGTAGTGAGTATTAATATTTATATCAATTATGCATTATAGCAATAATATCATTCAGCGGACATAGTTTGTTTTGTATCTTATAAATTATGTTGGACTGAAAAAATGTACATAATACTTTAAAAATCACAATATGTTGGGCATAAAAAAATATGGATAAAAATTGAGCGAAAAGTTTTCACCTGGACGTCGGACTCTACAGGCCCGGTGACGTGCTTGATACGATGGTGTCGGCTGAGCCGCTTCATGTCGTCCGTCTTGTAGTTACACACCTTACAGTTGTACACCTGGGCCGAGTGGGAGAGCTGGTGCCGCCTCAGGTGCGACAGGCGGATGGTGGTGAAGCTGCACTGAGAGCACGGCAAAACTGGCAGCCCCTTCTTGGAGTGCACCAGCAGGTGCTTCAGGTAGTGGCTCTTACGCTTCGACTTGAAGGAGCACATGCTGCAGTGGAACTTGAACGGGGCGAGCGACTCGTAGTCCTTCTTGTGGCGCCGCCGGCCGAACAGCGGTTTGAGGGAGGTAAATGACCCACCTGTGTTTGAGCGTAGTTCTAGGGTTCGAGAAAGGGATAAAAAAAAAAGCCGTCAGCAAATACGGTGATTTTTTTTTATTTATCTTTTTCATTTTAGGCATTCAAGCTGTAACATCAACATAGTTCTTGCTACGAATTCCATCCATATAAGCAGGGATGTAAGTTGGAGACATTGAAAAAAGTCGGAAATAGCAGTAAGAAAATCTGATTGTACATTTAAATGTTGTGAAATGTGTTCTAAACACAACATTTTCAAACTTATAGTTTGTGCTGGAAAAAAAAAAAATCGGAAATCCGACAAAAATCGGAAAACGTACTTCCCTGAATAAGGTAAAATTAGTTTGTATTGTCAGACACTGATAAAAAAAAAAGAAGAAGAAGAAGAAAGTTCTGCGGTTTTGGAGTTAAACTAGGGAATATAAACCAGTGTCTGCAGAACCTATCTTTTGTTTTGGGGAAAAGAGCGACCAGAAAGCACTACTTCAGATAAATTTGTTGTATAGTTGTTAATTATTACTGGATCTTACGTTAAAAGGAACACTAAAGATGGTAGAGGGAAAATTAAAACGTATACTTTTTCGATTGGACAGTTTATGTATATTTCTATTCAAAGTCATTAAGTACGTACCTTTTTTGACAATCCCACTTGTCTCGCGTTCCTGTGTGTTTTCTTTTTCTGATAGCCCGTTAGTATCTGGTCCGTCTGGGTCGCTGTGACTACTGTCCTCCTCCAGGCTCGCCTCCTTTGTCGTTGAATCTAAATGCCCCTCCTGCGGATCTTCTACTGGTTCTTTTTCATTTGGATTACCTGAAGCTAGTAATAAACTATACCTTTCTTCTGGGTCTAGTGTTTCAGATTTTACTTCAGTTTCTCCCTGGACTAGCGCCTCTTCCAGGGAAACTGCCTGCAATGCGATACCACCTGGGTGCGTGCCTTCACTCTCCAACTTTTTCAAATCGGCCTTGGGGATATCCATTATTTCCACCTGAGATTCCTGAGTTTTGCTTGCCTCCCTGGCTTTGGGGTTTTTAGGCGGACGTCCTCGCTTCTTTTTACCTGTCACTGGAGGTGTCCGGATTGGCACACTCACCTCAAATGATTCTACACTCATATTGTCCTCCTTCTCCATTGGATGCTCCAGGTTCTTGCGCTTGATCTGTCGACCAGAGCGAGAAAACTGGGGCTGGAGGATGTCACATAGCACGGCTTTATCCTTCATTACGCCTTTGGTTCCGCCAGCAGTAACCGCTTGCTGACCGAGCTGGCTTGTTGACGCGGACTGTTGGCTGGAGCCCGATGTTGAGACGAGCTGGCTGAGGTTATCGTGCAGACACAGTACTTTGTGGAGGTCGCCACACACGCTGAGACTGGCAGTGTCCTGCTCCTGCTGCAGCGTCATGTCATGTTGTGTGACAAACTGGTGCAGGAAGGTGGATGAACAGCCGGGGATCGTCTCCATCAGGCGGCTGGCTAAGTTGGCTTGGACGCTCGTAAAAATCTGGCGGTCAGAAAGTCATATGATTTATTAATTTTTTTTATGGCGAAAAACATTCATACTTAATGATTTCTCTTGTATGTCTGATTGGAGAGTAAAAATGATATTTCACAAATAGGCAACATAGAACCAAATGTGTTGAAATTAAAGTGGTTAACTAGTAACATTTGATAATAAGTTTGGTTGCCTGAGTTATACTTATTATACAGCCAGTACGTTTGGTTTGGTTGGATCGGAATATGCAGTCATGGAATGGGGAATTCAAGCATGACTTATCTGTGATAATTTGTAACCCATGCCACATTTATTACACGTTTTGATGTTTAAGTGAAAGAAAATCTAAATAGATTGCTTAAAAAAACAGACAAATCTAAAAGATATTACTCTAATAAAATCTGATGGTGTAAAATTCCGTATGAAAGTAAAGTGAAAACAAAAAAGCGGTGTGTAGTTGATATAACCTACCGGTTGTTCTGTTTTTGTATTGTTTTTTCTGGCATCACAACGACATACTACAAGTGGAACAGGCGCACTGGGCCTATCTGTTATGACTTGTTGGGAGTTGGTCAGACTTGCCAGTTCCTTCTGACTGACCTTGGCTATTTGCACTGACTCTGAGTGAGTATCTGGTTGACTTAATGTAAATGTCACCCTATTATCAGTTGTTGTGGGCGTGGCCTCTGATTCGGCCTGACCTCCCGTTTGTTTTTCACTGGGTGCAGTGACAAAAACCTGAGATTCTTTATGATCTGCAACAGACACTTCAGAGGCACCGCTAACTTCAGAGAAGATGATCTGTGCATGTTGTTTATCATGCTCACTGGAGGGAATCGTTGTCTCAGCGGGCACGCCTCCACCAGGTTGTTGAATGATGATTGTCCCTCCGGCATCACTAATGTACTGTGAAGCAGGGACTGCAACAGTGACGATATTTGACTGGTTGAGGCTGACTTCTTGCTGGGTAGTGAAGGGCCCGGCGAGGGTGGAGAGGTCTGAAGGGGTGTCTACGGTGACGTAGATGTGACGGTAGCCGCTCTGTTCGAGACCAGCGGGAAGCTGAGTGTACACCGTCCTTATAGTGTTACCGCTCTGAGAGCCCACGTTCTCCGCCTCCACTGCACCTAGCTCACCCAGGTCAGTCCTGAAAAAGACAAACAAAATATCGAACATGTATTAAAAGTTATATTAAAGGAGTGTATCTTTACAGTGTTCAAGTTAATGTTGGTCGGAAAGGTTTGGCTACCAGGTGCACATTTTTGTAGAACTATGCACAGGGCGGGTACAGACATCTAAATGCTGTGCCAAATATTAAAATAACCATACATCTTTTTCTGTGTTTCTATAGGGGTTAAATCTATATTTTGAAAACTGGTTATTTTTTCCTCAATTAGACTTAGTCAATATCCTGAAACACTTGTGCATGAAATAGATCTATGCACACGCCCAAATAGGCCAAAGGTCCCTACAAGTTACAACCCCTCACCCCTATCTAAAATCTTGGATTTCAAAAAAAAAAAAAAAAAAAAAAATTAAATTCCAGAAAAAATGTTAGGGTAGGACCAAAAATTTAGGGTAGGTCGGGTAACCTGAACACAACAATTTTCTTTAGGCCCTATCGACTACAGTCACTCATTCAACCATGCCCAACCATGAACGGTGTAGAAATCCGTGAGAAGTGGGATTTTGTCAACCGTCAGACTTAGCTAGCCTAACGAAGTAACGTCACCCGTCAGTAACGATGTGTTACTGTACACTTTTGCCAAGTTTTGAGGCAGACTAACATTAGCTTGAACTGAAAATGACATAAATACTTACAAGAGGAACGACTCATGGGTCCCTCGATCCATTCTGTATCAATGTTAGGCTTTTTAAAATGAAATCTTCATGGATAATTGTCCTTTTCTGCCTTACAATTTTAACAACACTGACAAATTGTTTGGAAACGGAAGCTGGGGTGAAGTATCACAGCACTGATGTTTTGACATGACCGAGAAAAGAACTAAATGTGACTCTACTATGTTATTACAACACTGTTTACTAAATTCAGTATCATAATCTAATATATGCTTTTATGAAATAAATAGATAATCGTAAAAGCATACATGAAACGTAATAAATCTATTTTTGAAAATTATATTAGACTATCTAGTGTTCGGAGACCTGAAACTGTTATGTTATTTTCCCTCGCTAGATGGCAGCACGATAACGTGTAGTTGTACATGATGCCACTACACATAATTTTGGCGCTCCGGTTCCACATAGGGCCTGTGCTGGTGGCAGGCAAGTCTTTCCCACCACTGACCAATATTATCAATGAAATCTTTTAATCCTTTTCTGAATTGGATTTTGAGAAAGAAAATGGCGTAAGATATTTGATTTTCATTAACTAATGTTGTACGTAAAAGGCCCTAGGCCTATTTTGATGACAAAGATTTATTCCACTTGGCCTATGCAACCAATTATCACATAATTTCGAAAATGTATCTTTTTTCTTTAATTCTGGTTATCTTGATTACTATAGAAGGTTACAAATACTAGACCATTCTTTTGAAAAATTGCCATTTTAAAGTAGGCCTATTTATGATATCATAATGTTCTTGAATTTATGACAACTGCAGTCCTTTTCCAGACCGCCAATGCAAATATTGTACATATAGGCCTATGTAACATAAATAGCTTTCTTCATCCTACTTTCATTTTTTTATTGAATTCTTTCAATTTTCTTTGTCCTTTCTGTTCCATAGGGGGCAGGAAATAATAACAAAAATGATTTCTACCCAACCATTAACAAACACGTGATTTTTCACCTCTAAATGTGCAGAGGCAAGGGTTTGATTGATACAATAAGATAATCTGAAATTTCTAAGTGTGATATTATTGATTGGGGTGAGTAACCAAAGGATGTATAATTATTATGTTAATAGCATGTTAATACACAACCTTTGGTTATTCACCCAACAAATATGATATCTTGATATAATTTGATATATTTCAAAAATGAAATTGATTAAGTCTATTCTAACAATAGAGGATATTCGTAATAAATTATATTCAAGTGATGTCATGTCAATAACTATTTATTTTTGCAATTATGGTAGACGAAACATGGCATGAAAGTGTAGTATCTATTCTGACCACTGCATAATCAGTGCTGCCACCTATTATCTGATATAACATAAACATATGCCCTGCCATCTGTTATCAATAAATAGTACCATCACCACCATGACAAAGCATGATTCCAGTCCTGATCTTTCTCATCAATAAGACCCAATTACTTAGCAACCATCGCGCATCTAAATTATTACAATGGCGACAAGGATAATGGAATGATCAAAGACTCTGTAGGTACCTGCCCAGCCGTACAATAAGGCTCCTTTCTACCAAAACTAGTGGCCCAAAGTCTGACTGATTGAAAATTGGTGAAAGGAAGGGGACCAAACCATAGGAAAAGCTATTGGTACCAGTCTGTGAAGTGGAATCTGTATAAACTGTTGAGTGCTATCGCGTGGAAATAAAGTGCTGCTGTGTGTGAATAAAGCATAAGCACTGTGACTATCTGTTGAACACTATTTATCAAGTATAGTGACCTGAGTAACCCCTCACAATGGCAGAAGGCCTATCCCTGTCACAATTCCCTGCATTTGACACCACCACAGACCCAACCAGCATCGGGCCCCGATGGAAAAAATGGATGATCCGGTTCGAAAATCGTGTTGTAGCTATGGATCTGCAGAATCCAGGGAGGAAATTAGCCCTGTTATTGGACTATGCTGGGGAGGGGGTGCACGATGACTATCTCACCTTAACCATACCACCCGCTGTCGCTGGTGATAACCCCCCACCCGGTGACGATATCTACACGCGTTCCATCACAGCCCTTAATAACCATTACGCGCCGCAGGTCCAGAAGGAATATGAGATCTTCAATTTCCGGATGGCCGCGCAGGAGACGACCGAAACGCTCGACCAATACGTGACAAGACTGCGAAAATTAGGGGCAACGTGTGACTTCCCGAACCTCGACGCAGAAATAAAATCTCAAGTAATTCAGAAATGCCGCTCAACCAAACTTCGCACCAAAGGGCTTGCCGACCTCACAATGACATTAGACGCACTCATCAAAATGGGAAACGCGATGGATCGTGCGATGGAATATGCGAAGGGCATCGAAGGTAAAACAGAGACAACCGTGAACAAAGTGACCACCAGAGGGCGTAATAACTACAACCAGAGGGGCAACTACCGAGGACGCTCCCGTGGACACCAAAACAACCAACCTAGCCAACCGGCCAACAACAGATCAGACGACCCCAACAAGACCTGCGGACACTGTGGGAAACCCTATCCCCACGAAGGAGGTCGTGAGAACTGCCCTGCATACAACTCAACATGCCACAACTGTGGGACCGTAGGACACTTCGCCCGGCTGTGTCGTAAAGGCCAGGCTCAACTGAGCAACCGTGGCCAGAGTCGTGGTCGAGGACGTGGCCGAGGGTATGGCCAGGGACGTGGCCACAGCAACAACCGAGGTGGACGTTCCGGCAACCAGGTACATAATCTCGAGGCTTCAGGCGTTGACCAGGGAGATGACTACAGTTATCAGGAGGATGACTACCTATACACGATCGACTCAGACAACCGTCCAACCGCAAAGCCGATGTTCTTGGTACATCTCAACGGAGTTCCAACACGTATGCTTGGTGACTCCGGTGCCTCAGTTAATGTGATCGATGAGCCAACGCTCCACAAAATGAAGCCCCTGCCATGCCTACAAAAATCTGACATGAACCTTTTCCCCCATGGACCAAAGGAAAAACCAATACCGCTCCTGGGAATGTTCAAGGGCACTTTCACTACCGAAACCGATACCGTTTTGGCGAAAGTATACGTGGCTCGGGGGAGTCATGGTGTACTTATGGGACATGATACTGCTGACAAACTGAATCTTATCAAAATCAACAGAGAGGCTGTGGTAGCCAGCATCGTCACTGACCCCACAACAAAGTCTATCGTGGAAGAATTTGAAGATCGATTCAAAGGACTAGGAAAGGTCAAAGGAGTACAGGTTCAACTCCACTTGGATCCTAACGTGACACCAGTTATCCAGCCACATCGCAGAATTCCCTTCCACCTTCGCCAGAAAGTGAAAGAAGAGCTAGAGCACCTTGAAGAAATGGACGTGATCGAAAGAGTGACCGAGCCAACTTCCTGGGTATCTCCACTGGTTGTCGCGCCTAAACCAAAAAACCCAAATGCTGTGCGTCTATGTGTCGACATGAGACGTGCAAATGAAGCAGTCAAAAGAGAACGTCACGTCATGCCAACGGTGGATGATATCATAAGTGATCTAAATGGAGCTACCGTCTTCTCTAAGCTGGATCTCAACCAGGGGTATCACCAGCTCGAGCTCACACCTGAGTCAAGAGATGTGACCACATTCTCAACTCAAGACGGACTCTGGAGGTACAAACGACTCAACTTTGGCATATCAGCCGCATCAGAAGTATTTCAGCACACCATTGCGAGAGCTCTGACCGGAATCCCCGGAGTGAAAAATATGAGTGACGATATCATCATATTTGGGCGGACCAAAGAAGAACATGACACCAACCTGAGAAATGTGCTCACCCGTCTGAGAGACCAGAACATCACCTTAAGGCGTGAGAAGTGTGAGTTCAACTGCACCGAGCTGAAGTTTTATGGTTTTGTCTTCAGCGATAAAGGAATGACCGCAGACCCAGAGAAGATAACGGCGATCAACCACCTGGAAAAACCTACAACCGTCCCAGAGCTGAAGAGCTTCTTGGGAATGACCAACTACTGCTCGCGCTTCATCAAGAACTATTCTGACGTGACGGAACCTCTCCGTCAACTCACCCATGAGAACACGCCGTGGTCATGGGGCAGAGCACAAGATGAGGCGTTTAACCAGGTCAATAACATGCTCACTGAACATCCAACTCTGGCCTACTTCGATCCAAAGAAGAAAACATGTATTGCCGTCGACGCCAGTCCTACCGGACTTGGAGGAATCCTCACCCAGGAGGACAGTCAAGGTAACCGACAGATCGTGGCCTATGCAAGCAAAGCTTTGAGTGACGTGGAGAGACGATACAGCCAGACCGAACGTGAAGCACTGGCGATCATCTGGGCATGTGAGCACTACAATCTGTACATATACGGCCAACCAGTGACTGTACTCACCGACCACAAACCACTTCTTGGGATGTTTAACAAACCTGGGTCAAAGCTATCAGCAAGAGTAGAGCGATGGGCAATACGACTTCAGCCATATGATGTAACGCTGGAGTACAGAAAAGGATCTGACAACCCCGCCGACTATATGTCGCGACATCCTGAGAAATCAACTCGACCAACTGCAAGGGCAACCAAGGTCGCAGAGGAATACATACACTTTCTGTCACAGGAGTCCAGACCCCTTGCGCTAACTGAAGAGGATCTGATCAATGCCACCCAGAATGACAAGACCTTGCAAGCTGTGACTAATGCCCTGATCACTGGGAACTGGCGTGCTCCCGAGGTCGCACCATACCTCAATGTGAAATCAGAACTATCGATGACAAAAACTGGACTGATCCTACGAGGAACCAGAATGTGTATAGCATCTAGCCTCCAGGACCAGGCTGTTGAGCTTGCCCATTTGGGGCATCAGGGAATCACCAAGACAAAAGCCCTTATCCGAGAGAAAGTTTGGTTTCCAAACATAGACAAACTTGTAGAAGAAAAAGTGAAACGCTGTATGCCGTGCCAGGTATCGTCTACCCACACCATCAGAGAACCACTTCAGATGACAAACATCACCAGACCGTGGGAGGAAGTCAGTGTCGACTTCGCTGATGTTGGAAATGGATACCACATCATGGTACTCGTAGACGACTTCACCAGATATCCAGAGGTGGAAGTATTATCGTCCCTCACGGCAAGAGCTGTTATTCCGAAATTAGAGGGAATCTTTGCTAGATGGGGAATACCGCTTGTAGTCAAATCAGACAACGGACCGCCATTCCAGGGCAAAGAATTCGCCGATTATGCTAAAGCGTGTGGATTTAAACATCGCCGTGTTACACCCCTTTGGCCAGAGGCAAACGGAGAAGCTGAACGGTTCGTCAAAACAATCAAGAAACCGATTCAGGCTGCCAAAATGGAACACAAAAACTGGCAATATGAGATGAACATCTTCCTCAGGAACTATAGGGCAACTCCACATGCGTCTACAAAGGTACCACCGGCAACTGCGATGATAGGACGACCCATAAGAACCGGCCTGCCACAAACATCAGCAGGCAAACCTTCACCTATCGACAAGCAAGTCAAGCAAAATGACGCTAAATCAAAACAGACAATGAAGGATTATGCGGACAAGAACCGACACACTAAACAGCGAGACATCAAAATAGGAGACAAAGTGATTATTCTCCAGAAAGACGGAAAGAAGCGATTCAACCCGGAGATCTACACAGTGGTGAAAGTCGCAGGATCACAAATTCAGGCCCGGAGAGGAGAACGTGTTGTGACCAGGAATTCCTCCTTCTTTAAGATCGTTAATGACATTCAACAACAGGAAAGGAAGGAGAACATGGAGGATGAATACGACATAGACATTGACATCAACGGGAACAACAACATACCTGTTGACCAAAATGGTCGAGCAGGACAAAACAACCAGCCTCACTACCAACCCCAGCCGCGGGCCAGCAGCTTCAGGCTGAACGCCCTGTGAGGAACAGACGTCCTCCGAGATACCTGAACGACTATGTGAGAGAGTAAAAGTGAACCACCGTTTAAAAAGGGCACAATAACCCCTTGTGGTACACTAACTAGACCAAGAGATCTAGTGTTTAGAGTCTAAGACATGTTCAATACTTTCATGTTTTCATATCCAAGTTACTTGTTCAAAGACTTAAGTATATTCCGAGCTTAACACCAAAGATAACGTGTCATATAGAAAGTAACTCGTTATAAAAAGTAAAGGCACCAAAGACACTGACGATGAATCTTGAGAGACTCATGACGAAGATGTTAAAATGAAAAGACACTGGTTTAAAATTTGATTTGTCTATTTGTCTAACATACTTATTTTACAGTAGACATCAAATCTAAGGAGAAGAGGGAATGTAGTATCTATTCTGACCACTGCATAATCAGTGCTGCCACCTATTATCTGATATAACATAAACATATGCCCTGCCATCTGTTATCAATAAATAGTACCATCACCACCATGACAAAGCATGATTCCAGTCCTGATCTTTCTCATCAATAAGACCCAATTACTTAGCAACCATCGCGCATCTAAATTATTACAGAAAGTAGCATTATTATTGATGCGCAAATTCTTTAAAAATATAAAGTCACTAGCCATTCAGAGAAAGGAGTCAGATTCGGTACAGTTACATGTATTATATTTATCCAGATTCCTCCACAGATAATGACTATCAAACTTTCAGAATCGGTTTAGATTTAGCAAAGACCTACTTCTTAATGAAGAGGGCCTATCACTTTAAAACTTCTTTATTAACATTTATTTTGCCACTTCTCACCGTTTCATTGTCACAACTTGATGAAAACTAAGTAAAATCTTCCCTTTAGGGATATTTTTATGTCATAACCATATTCTACAATTGACATTAATTACTATTTTGCACATTTGGAAAAATGATATACTATTTTGTTCCATTTACCATAGGCTTTATTTTCTAAATATTAATTTGTGAGAAAATCAATATTCAACCCTTTTTTGCTTGATTTTCTGAACAATTGATAAAAACCTCTCAATTTTCTTAAAATATTTAGGTAATGTGACCTGAAGATTATAATTTCTCAATTCTAATATCAAGTTTAGAATCCTGATATTATAAGCTTTCCATCAATATACGACATATTGTAATTTTCTATGGGATATAGGCTATCACAAGCCATACTAATTCATTTGTCAAGATAAAACATGAGAAAAATGGCTACCCAGCGGACTGAGATCGATTTATTTAAAGGTTATAGACTATTTAAGAAGTTTTTGATAATCAATTTATGGTTATTATAAGTAAACTCAAAATTACAAGTCGGATTTCATTTTTTCTCTATTATTATTAATTTTATCAGATTTTGCATTGGGAATAGGCCTAGAGCTATCTGGTTTTATAGGAAGACAGACAATTTATTTTTGCTTTTGCCCCATTGACAGCGAGTCCGGTCACTCAACTATTCATACTCACAGTAAACACATTTTAGAAAGTCTTGATTGATTCAATAACTCGAAGGCTTTTGGTACATAAAGTCATGTCCTATCTATTAATTTATTACAATCACTTGGCTTTATATTTGTTTTGATAAATATCTTTCCCTGCTGAAGCCAGTTGAAGAATATACAGTATTTGGCAGTTGAAAAGAAAATACAGTAGAAAGTGGGCCAGAAGTGCAGGTGCGGGGAAATTGAAATTCCAGCGCCCAGCACCTAATACATATTTTAAAGTTACCCACAAGTAATCCGCAAGGTCTGTTCCTCATTTTCACGGTACACATTGGCGCCCCAGTCCAGTTTTCAGACGGGACTAATTTGTTTTGCAGGGTGTAAGCGGGCTGCGTAAAGTTGCGTCTAATTGGACGAGGGCACGTGCTCGGAGAGGATGTCGGGAAGGGCGCGGTCTTAGATCTTAGCGGGGGAGTGGTCAGACTCGTGTACACGGCGAGGTGAGGGCTGGAGGGACTGGCAGGGGAGAAAGGGGAAATGTTACATATTGTAATTGGTTCTTGATGTGCCCGGCTGTGACGTGTAACCCTGGAATTCCTCACATTCAATTCCTTACTTCCTGTCAGGGTTCCCTTCTCATCTACACCAAGGCACCTGTACATGTATAAGCCTTATAGAAGGGGGGGGGGGGGGGCAGCCCCATTTTTCCAGAATTTTACAATATATTTGGCCAAAAAATAAGGGGGGCACGCACCCCCGCGCCACCCCTATAGACCCACAACTGGCATATACCATATGAACCATATGATATTCATAGTGTATACTCACACGGTATTTTTCTCTTTAAAAAAAAAGATGAGCAGAGCTGATTTTATGCATCTATAATGCAGTACATGTATATATAGAAACATGTACTATGCATTGGATTTAATGCCGTAAAAAACTAAGGAAAAGTATTTGAAAACTATACACACAACTCCCAGTAAATTCATTAATTCCCCTAGAATTTAAAACTGTGTTATTTTGTGCCAATTAAGTTTTAAGAGACTTGCAGTGAATTTCTAAAATCACCTCTAAAAACAATTAGACTATAAAAGCCTCCCTCAGTCATCATCAGCACATCTCATGGGTCCATATATGTAATCCCCGCCTCGCTTTGATCAGCGGCCCCGACCGGAAGTGAGGGGTGAGACGGGAAATAACGACCCAAACCTGGGGAGACAGGTGCCGAAAACAGCCGATGTTCGCCGAGGGTGGGCGAGGGCTGACGTGTCGTCACCGACAGGGTGACACAGCCCAGGCGCGGCCAGCAGATCTGACTTCACACAGGGTTAGTAAGGCATAGAGATAATTCTAGCTCTTAAGTTTGTGCTGTAAACAAGTTGGTTGTATTCATGAGCATTAAATGAAGGGAACTAAGAATACACGTTATTCTAATGAAGTTTTATTTCGATTGAATTGTTTATAGTTGACCACAGGTAGCCTATATAACATTGAAAGATTAACAGGGTTGTAAGCTAACAAAATAGCTATCTTTATGGACAATCAATAAAAGAGGTCATGAGTGAAGCTGACATTGCTTCTCATGCATAGGAAATTGTCTATAACACTGCAGTTGTGATTTTCTCAATTGGATTTCTCTGATTCATCATGTTAAAGGTTACACTATTAAGCATTGTCTTTGGATAGCCTATAATCTGCATTGATGTATTACATTACATTTGCAATAATAGGTTTGGCATATAGACAAAGGCCCATTGTAATTTACCGCGCTTATGTATATATATGCAGTAATCAGCATCTATGGTGGAATGAGCCACACAAATAAAAGGTAATTTTCATTGAACTCAACATATACGCAGGAGCCCCAGGGCAGGAACATTCAAACTTTATAGGGATGAGACTCCAAGGTTAACAGCTGCACTCATTATCTCCATCAAATCTATAAGATTCTCGTTTTCACATGATCTTTTCTCAGAAGTTCACAGAACACTATCCATCTATCAGTAGGTTGTCGTGGAACCCGTCGTCGTCCCTTCGTCCCGAAACTAGACCTCACTGTCTTGGGCTTCTCCCGAGCCTCACTCTGGTGCAGGTGCATGCCGGGACCCACGTGATGACAGCATCCGCCACCAGGTGTCGCGTCGGACTCCATCGTACACTCTCCAACCACAATTTTACTTGTTAGACGATGCTCTATCATTTCTTCTTGAACTTCTTTTAATCAGAGGCAGAACCAGGATTTCTAAAAGGAGGGGGTCAGCATATAGGCTATAAGTACTGAGGATACATGGATTGCGCACATGCAGGCATGCAAAATTTTCCCTTTTCCCCTAGTTTAGAGGTCCACCAAAAGGAGGGGGTCAGGACCCGCTGGACCCCCCCTCTGGATCCGCCCCTGCGGGATCATTCGAGTTCCCGGCAGTATAGTTATTTGAATGGTATAGACACAAAAAAGTCAATTCTGACATGAATTGGTCGGGGAGGAATAGACGTATGATGATGAAAGGTAGGATGTGTGACATCAATAAAGAACCACAGAGCCTCTATGCCCAAATGAGGAAAGAGAACAGGATAAATCAACTTCCATAATTCCTCTACTTTCCGCCCCTCAAGTTGCTTGTAAAACATTGATTTAAAACATAGCCTCGGTAATCCATGTAGTCCCTTACCGGGACCCACGGGCATGAACCCTCCAGATGGCACCAGGGTTCCTGATTAGAACTATAAGAATAGAAAGGGTAGCACACTCGCCATTTTGTTTTTAACTGGTGCCTGTCAAAACCTATAAGCTGATGACCAGCAGACTGATAGAATTCACACAAGACCACAGTAAATGACCCAGTTTTATTTATAATTTGAATAGGAAAAACATATCTAACTTATCATATTTGTCTGATTTGTATTAAAATGAATCATGATTATTACAGTTTGTTTTGTATTATTGTGTGGCCTATTTTACAGGTAAATATAGCTGTATGTATAGTTTCCCCCTTCAGTGCCCCTTTACTGGTCAGAATGCAACTCATTGACTGGGTTGGTTTGTTATTTATAGTGCTAAAAGGGTTTCCCCAAAGTTGTTAAAACATTCTGTAAAGTGATCACAGGTAACAAGTTAGAAGCTATATGCTCATACCATTCATGAACACCCTCCTTTACTATGAGACAAACTAGCCTACTGCTTAGAGCTTAGAGCTTCAAATCTGAAAGTTGGTGGTTCAAGTCCCACCAATGGCTAGTCAAGCACTTTTTCTTTTACAAATAAACCCATATTAGGAATTGTTGCAAAATATAAAACAGAACTTTGAAATCATATAGATCTATGCAAGTGGCAAGTATTTATCCACAAGTTATATTGTATTTATCACACAAATGTCATTTTCAGTTTACAGTATAGTAAAATATAAAAAGGTTTCATCCTGATTTGAACTCTTAACCTTTATATTTGCAGATGATCTCTCTAACCATTAGGCCATATGTATCTACCTTCCTACCTTCTTTAGAGTAACATTTATTCATACATATATAATGAATTATGTCAAAGTGCAAGTAGTAGTATTTTATGCTATTTATGTAACAGTACCCTTCTTACAAAATAAAGCTATAATTTATATGTGTAAGTATCCCAGGGTAATTCATATATGTATGTTTCTCAGGGTATGAATATATGTAATATAAATGGTTAAAATGATAGAAATTGAAAAAAAACTATTGATGAACATGTGGTATTTGAACCTCCAACCTCCTGATTTGAAGTCCTGCACCTTAGCCACTAGGCCACTGGTTACTGTGATGTCAGAGGCACAAATGCCTGGCTTGTATGAGAGTACAGTTTTATGTAAACCAGGAAGTCTTTTGTTCAGAGCCCCCATATGGGGGCCTCTTGTATAACTAACATTGTGATGTCACACGGGATTCCCCTACCCTACCATGTCCTAATTAACCTGTTTGAAGGAAATAGTAATGCATATTATATAAAAACTAAAAAACTATGGTCAAATAAAGGTTTTAACATGCATAGGAGTTATAATTACAATTGTCCATTGCCTATAATTACCAATTGGCATATATGCACATTGCCCTATGTGGTTGGTCATGTGACCTCCATTCATAAAGTCCTTTCCAAATAAGGGCATTGCCATATATGGTATGCTGCTATGCTGGGTGGGGTTGCATTTTTTTTCAATAAATTTGTCAATTGCCATTTATTGAGCATAAGTATCAATAAAACACGACAGCCAATTGTTTTTATCATTTGTCTGAAATACAAACCATTGTTTTTTTCACAAAAAAACATAAAAGTTTAGGCATAAATCCAAAATATATGTCTGTGCAAACTGCAGGGTACAGTTTTAGGTTCTTATCCTGTTAGTATTATAAGTAACTGTGAGACAGGGTAGCACCATCTAGAGAGTTCATGCCCGTGCCGGGACCATACCCCTCCCACATCTCCTTAGCATAAATGTATTTGGGGATCCATGCATTGAATCACACATTTCAAGTCATTGATGGCTTCAGACTGTAAGAAACGATACACGATTGCTCCTATACAGTTTGCCGAGAAAAAAAACTTGACATAAATGTCAGCCTGCAGATATATACATATACAGAATCGCGCCTGGAGCATATGGTTATAGAGTCAGGTGTTAGAGCCATTCACATATAGGTAAGCATTGTATAATGCTATTTATATGATACCTATATGTTATTATTGTGTCATCATATGGCATCAACATAGAATAGGAAGAGATGGGGATACATGCATTGCTGGAATCTTCCAGGGAATCGGGAATTATCTTCACAATGCATCACAATTTGCCATACAATTGTATGTGGAATCCCCCTCATCCAATAACAACAGGTATTACAATATGCAACTTGAGGTGCGACATTGGCGCGATATGATGCCATCGCAGATAATTCGCTTACAGTATCAATATATATTTGCTACTTTTCACTTGACAATTAAGAGGGTTTGGTGTGAATCTCCCGGACGAATCTATGTGAATTGTCTGCAATATCGTCATATCGTACCATTATGACATAGCGCAATACGTCCTGAACAGTACGGTGTGCCCGTGATGGCGCTATCAGTGACCCCGGGCCCGGGACCCAGGACGGAGACCCAGGAGGCACTTCTCACCACGGGCGACTCACCACACGCAAAGTCCCATCCAACTGGGAGGGAAAATAAAAAGGGACGGACTGCAGTCTTGGTGGTGGCTGGGGGTGGTGGTGGTGGTGGGGGTAGGGCGGGGGGTAGGGGTTGGGCTTTTGAATGTAACTTTCGCGTATACATTATTTACCTAGTTGCGCATGCATAGATTTAAATTCACCTTCAGGTAATAATAATTTATTTATTTCTGCAACCACGAGCCTAATGTTCGTGTTACAAGCATTTTCTCGGATATGTTATAATTCATTAATACGCGAAAATATGAATATTGCGAAGATGAAAACGCATTCCCTTGGGATGGGGATCTAGGGGTAGGGGTTTAGGGGGTGGGGTGTGCAGGGTTTTCATTGTGGCAGGTGTTTGAATGAACACAAGCTTATCACCGTCCGTGTCACGTGACCTCTCCAGCGTCCTCCTGTGTCCTCCTCCAGTGTCCCGGTTCCCACGGTCCTGCGCGCGCACCTGCTACCCAACCACAACAAACTACTGAGTCACTCTCCACCTCCCTGTACTCACTCTCCACCACAAACATGGTCATGTCTCCGGTGGTTTGTGGTTTCTTGGTCATGGTTTTTGTGACACTCAGAGACATATCTGCTGCAATATTGGAAATTCCGTTCTTTAGTTACTTTACTTTTGGTTAAAGGTATACCAATAGATATCCATATATATCTGCAATCATATATATCTGCATTCATTGTTATTCATTAGCAAGAAAGTTGTCTTTATCTCTTATCGTTTTATTTCAAATATGTTGGCCTTTTAGACATAAGGGAATACTATCTGTCCAGCTTCCAAGGCAGTGGTTCATACTTCCCATATCGCCTCGGGTGTATTGACTTAAACTACCATCAACCTCAATTTCAAGTTTCAAATAACGCGTGTTACACCTCTTATTGCACCAGTTGTGTGTCGTGACGTCACAGACTGGCATAACGCACACTAGAGACAGCTGGGAATCTTATCTAACGACCGCATACCAAGCGACCCTAATCGGAGGGCTATGGCCCCATACGACCACATGATTGTAGCCTCCTACATGCTATTATCCCCCATCCTTTGGGATGCAATATTTCTTAACCTTTATAATCCCATTCAAATAAATCACCAAGAAAAAAAAACATGCGTTTTTTGGAACATTCTTTCGCTATACTTTTCATACGATGATAGGATAGTATCTATACATCTTTAAACTGGAGCTTATAAGGCTACATAGGCCCTATCATCTCCCGCATCCCATTATCTCCTATTTCCTTGGGGTGCAGTAACCTTACCTTCATCACCCCCTTCAAATAAATCATTGAGAAAAAAAAGACCTGCGTTTTTTTCAAGCCCATTGCTTTTTTATAACTTGCATGATAATCACATTTATAAAGGAGATAAGTAATTGCCAATACATCTATAAAAGTAGACTAATCGTGAAAGTATTCAGTAGAATTATACATGTACAAAAACTGCTCCCCTGTGCCTGCACGAGGAGAGGGTTGTGACGTCGCCCCTGTCACGGTCATCAAAGGTTGTCACGCTCTGTGGGGACCTCATATTACGTACCAGGGACCGACCGGTGTCTCAGGGCGGCGCGCCGACACAAGATTTATCAAAATATCCCGTTCGATTTTATTATCGTGAGAACGCCGATCATCTGTATCACTAAGATCATGACTCGCGATCCCAGGGGGCTGGAGGGACGGGAAAACAGGCACGACAAAAGGAGGCTGGCATTTCGTTGTGCTTTCCACCCAGCTCCAGTTATTTATTTACGTGGACGCCGGAAGTGTTTGCGCAGCCGCAGGGCGGTCGTTGACAAGGGTCTGAGTGGTTCAGCGTAACCCGGTATTGGGATGACAGGTTGTTACCCACCGATACCTGATATTCCTGTCCGAGCTTCTTAACCACTGACACAGGTCATACTTTAATTAGATTAACGTTAAAATCCGTTAAAGTTCTTACTTTCACTGAGCATTAAGATTTGATGTTTCCTTTCATTCTGACGACTGCCAAATTCAGAAGTCAGGAAAGGAAAGGAGACGTTTCTGTAGGCCTAAATGGAAAGGAACAACCCGCGACTGTTAATCCACCTTTAACGTTCGGCCCCTATAAGGCTTACTTATTGTACCCAAATAATGTACAAATGAGGGAATGGGGGCGGGGGGTGCGCCCTCTATCTTTTGTAAACAGTCCCTCCCACACCTTTATTTTTCCGTTTTAAATCTCTGAATCCGCCCTTGTGTAAATTCTTATTTGTGACCCATGAAGCATAATACGGTATGTTCAGTGGTCACGTTTGGTATGAAGAAAGTTGATAGAGAAGTATAGGCCCAAATCACACTTGACATAACTTGCAATAAAGCCAAATTGATGTCCCTATATTTGTGTACATCTATTTACATAGGAAAAAGATACACCACTCGGGTGATGCATGCGAGGAAAATGACTAAATTTTCTTTACATGTAGGCCTACGTCTGATTCACATTCCCATCAAAAAGTAAAAATCAGATACATTTCAAATACACGTGCATGTAGTTCTTCATAGCACACATTCCACATTACTTGACAATAAAAAAACAAACCATAGAGAATAAAAACCAGGGAACAAAACTTGTGCTTGGTAAATTTTTTCTGAGTTCCTACAATCTATATTGATTATAATTATGTGCTATGATGTGTTATGATGTCTATGCTTCCAATCGGTGATGTAATATTGTTGATTACTGTATTGTTAATTCTACTTTTGTACATTTTTCATAATATATGCCCATCAATGTAATAATCTGAAAACCAGGAGCAACCCTGAAGCTTATTGCAAATAAAGCCTTAAACAAATGCGCACATGGTAAATGCCTTGAAGCTCTATGCTGACACCTGGGTATTGTTTACGTACAGGGCACGTGCACGGTGCCAAGGGCAGCGCGTGCAGCGTGTATTTAGGTGTCTTGACCACTCAAGGTGCCTGCCCTTGACCACTTGATAGCCGTCTGACCAGCCCCTAAACCCTCCATCACCGGCTGGAGGCGGTCAAGTGGCTTCAAGTACCGACCTCTCGGCCCCTCCCACCACGGCCCTAAAGTGTGCAGCCACTTGGCGCGAGCATTTGGTGCACGCGCACTGGGTGCAGGGGCAGCCAGTGACCGATCCAGGGTGAGCAAAAGGGGTCCCACGTGTTCAGACTGAAGGATGATGCCTTTGATTAACCTACTATTATTGATTTATACAAATCTGATGTTCCATTATTTCCACTTTTCCTTTATATGGGACTGGGGGATTTTGTCTTCCCTCCTTATAATAGAAAACTGACTCTGGATCTTGGGTTCATCATGTGTGTCCTTTCAAAGGTTTAAATACGTTATAATTCAAAGTAAGGCCTTGGTATAATGGTTAATACTGTTTGCTTGAATACATCCTTGTATAAAGTAATTTGTTATAACCAATTAAGTAAATGCTAACATTGTTATGATTAACGTCCGGGGCGTTCAAAAATTACACTGGATCTCTATGCGGTGGGGAGGGTCTCTTTTTGTCAATCAATTGAACCCTCTCTTTGATCTGAGTACAGCAACATGTCATTACATAGACTCCCGGAATTTGCCAACACTTCCCTCTCTCCTTATTGAAGATCTAGGCCCTGGAGATTGTCTCACGACTCGGCCCTGACCCAGTACCGCCGCCCCAGCCGCCCGCCAACGCAGTCTTTGATGCCGGGCCCGTTCTCAGGTCAGCGGTCGGCCTCCGCGGTCTCCCCCAGCTCCCTTTGTGGTCCTTTCATCTCCCACCCGAATCCTCAACTCTCCCCCACTCGGACAAAAATAGCGAGGCGGACAGTGTCAGGCGGTGGTGGTCGCCGTGGACGTCGCGCGGTAACCCTAGCCGGCCGGATCCGGATGACTTTGACCTCTGACCTCGGGCTGCGTCTCCGTGACCCTATTTTACCCCGCCTTATACCGAGCTGCTCACACCCTGCTCACAGGTGGCGCTCCTGTCTACACCACACTACCTGGTTTATTATGTTTTTTTACCTTTATACATGGAGAACATCATAACTTAATTCATACATGTATAAATATGCCCGCTTGGCAAAGAGACATCTGTTGCAGTCACTTTTGGGGCTCTTGATGGAGGGGGGGGGGGGGGGGGGGGTCCCCAATGTCGCATGTCGAATTTAAGCCATGTCCCACGTCACTATAGTGACTAATACGGCCATGTTGCCATGTCGAATTTAGGGGTTTAGGGCCATACTTTTGTCGTGGGCTAATGTATTGCACTCAGGGGCCTTCGTTATTCATGCTTCATGCAATTGTGTTATATTATCATGGATGATCCCTTGGTAGTAGGACGGGGAAAAAAGAGCTAAATGCCAAATGGAAATCACTGTTAATGGACTCTGCAAGAAAGATACATCTACGGCCCCCCGACTAATCTTAGGTGTTGGTTAGATCCTCCTCTATGGAATTAGGATCAAGCGTCTTAGCGTTATTGGAATCCTCTAATCAAAATAGTAAACACTCTGGATTGTTTACAATGCACAACAAACAATGTGTTTTATACAATACTTATCAAAACCATTTTTAAGCAATAATTGAAACATTATGTTGATTGTAAGGAATCACATGCCCTGCATGAGGAGGAGGGGTTGGGGCCGATGGGGACGTCTCGCCTCAACATGACCATGGATAAGAGTACAGATACTTTGACAAGAAGTAGAAAACCAACTAGGAAGTCTGAATTGAAAGGGCATTAGAGATCAGACGTTGAGCATGATTCCACTCCCTTGACTCCAGCACCTGACGTCACAGATCACATGACGCCTCCGAGGGACCCGTATTAGCCGGTCACGTGATCAAAGCCGTCCGTCGGCAGGGGGCGCGTCGAGCATGCGCACTGAGAGCATCTGTGACCTCTGGAGGTCAGGTCGTAATGGCGACCCATAAAGATCACTGAAATTTACCAATCCAGGTTATGTTGAAGTGAATACATAGTGACTGGTGATAAATCTTCTATAGGGCAGGGGGTAAATGTGGAATAGTGCACAAGAAATTTGTTTGATTTACATGAGTACAAATCAGAAAGATTTGAATCGAAGTGTCTAAAGTGAGATTCAGGGAATAGGAGGAAATATCACAAAATATTTTAGATTTCTTTTTGCATTCTGTTGATGAGGCACATACATATAACTACATGCATTCTAATCTTTGAAAAAACGTCGTGATGTATTCTAGGGTCCTTTTCATTGGACCCTAGGAAGGTCCAGGAAGCGTTCCAAGCGTTCCGCCAGAGGGACGGAATACAAGGAAGAGGCGCCCCAGGAAAGGACTTTTTTTTAAAAAATTGTTTTTATTTCTTTTGTGAAAACTAATGAAAGTACTCTCTGGGGTCTCAGTTTCTATTGAGTATTGCTGCAGTTATCAAATCAGAGCATACTAACAGAAAAGTGTTAGAGTGTTTATATAAATGGCATAAATACATTCATTTTTGTATTGGTTTACCAGGTACTCCTTTTGCATTATTATGCACCTTCATCTTCCGAAATTGGAATTCCATTGAAGACTGTTTCACAGCATTTAGATTGACTCTCTACAAAGTAAAAACATCCCATAAATCCCCAATTATAAATTCCACACTTACTACCAACGTCCATGATTATACATGTTATCTATGTATGGCGACAATATTTTCTTTTTGTTGGCCTAAAAAGAGGTTCCCAACCATAAATGACATTATAAATCAGCGAAGAAAAAGAAAGCCACTAACTTCATTAGCCAAGAGTGCCGCACATGGAAAATACGCCCTCCGGCGGTTTTCAAACATGCGCAGACAGGATGCGCAGCGGCAGAAGACGCTCCCGAGTCATTCTTCAAACACATGAGCAGGTTACAAACCAGCAGGTAAGCACGCAACCTGTGTTTGGAGAGTGGAGCGGACCACTTACCCCCTGCACTGACCCTCACCGCCGACACACTAGGCCCCAAGTGCGCGCGCAACAGGAAGTGGCGGGGCCCCTACTCCTTCTTCCCAGGAAGCGCCAACTTTTAATGCTGCCAGGAATGCTCTTCCAAAAGTCTTTTTGTGTTCAATTTTGTAGGACGTCTGTTTTAAATGAGAAAGGTCATGATGTCAAAACATACATGTATAGAGGGGAATCATAGCAATATTTCCTGAGAATACAATTTTATAGTATGCACTACACATTGCTTGTATGGCAGATGGGTCATAATGTAAAGGTTTACAATAGCGACGGGGATTATGGCTGTACACATATAATATTATGACAGTAACTAATGATGTATACGTAAGGAAAGTAACACACCTAAAACTTTCACCTACCTAACAGCATTTCATGGCAATATTACGAAACATTAAATTAACCACAATAATTATATGCTTTTAGTTTTGTGACTAACAGTGTTTTCTACGCATATGCGCAACTATATAGTTGGTCGTCAATATACAAAACGAAACCCTACATGTTTCTAGAAATATTGGGGGATTTTCAACCGTCAAAAAACAGGAGACGAGTCGACCGGAAGTGCCTGGACGGGGACGGCACACGCCCCCTGGTGGCAGTCAGCCGGGCGCGGCGGGCCGTGGAGGTGCCGTACTGGTCTGGGGTGGTGTGGGGAGGGGTGAAGATGGGGTTGGGGCGGGGTTGGGGTGGGATATGGGAGGAGGGAGAAACCGCCAAAATCTGCCCAGCCCCCGGGCGCTTTTTGCACGCGGGAGGGGGTATGGGAAGGTGGGAAGGCGGGAAGGTGGGGAGGTGGGGAGGTGGGGAGGTGGGGAGGTGGGGAGGTGGGGAGGTGGGGAGGTGGGGAGGTGGGGAGGTGGGGAGGTGGGGAGGTGGGATTGTGAGGAGGTGGGATGTTGGGTTGGGGGCGGCGACAGGTGCCCGGACAGGGAGGCGCCACCTCCGTCAACCCTGGAGCAAAGGCGGTGGGCAGATGATGACCTGGAGGAAGGGCAAGGGCAGATACGACAGAGGACGACGGTCCTCAGACAACGGTCTAATTTTACTGACTCTAACATTGTGCAAGTATGAGGGCAGTAAGTCATGTGTAACATTACTGTTGTATGCAGAATAAGAGTAGAAGTATACTAGATTTGATTTAGAGTACTGATGAGATTCATACACAAGTCCATATTTGGTCAAAAGTCGTGTTATAACACATAATTATAAGTTCATGTAATCAAACCAGCAAATTGTAAATCTGGCCTGCAGCTACTCACTGTAGCTGAAGGGCTGTATGAAAAAAGTAAAATTGATAAACAACAGTAAGTCGAGGACTGGAATATATTGATTACACTCAAAGAGTCCTCATACACATGGATTACATCTTATATCCATACAATACAGACTTTTTTTAAAAAACAAATCATCCATGCATGGACGTTGGAGGTTGCATGGACAATAACGTTGTCGATATGTGGATATGTCTTCCCATTACGTTTCTGCCACCTGCACTATTCGGCCAGCAATTAACAACTCGTCTTATGTTTCTTTTCTTGTTACATGGATGTAGTTTGAGTTTTGCTTAGATACCATATATTATATCTTACATAAGGCGTTGTACATAATCAAAGCACATATTGTCAGTATACTTTGCAGTTTCAGTTTGTTGAACTTGCAATTATATGGGAAAAGGCATACCATCTATAGACCATCGAATGCACCAATCTCTTTTCAAGTATGGGCCCAGCGGTTTAAAGTTGCATTCTGAGCTAATTTGACAAAACCTCTTTTATATTTTATTATTGTAGCTCATAGTGACTGAATAGTCTGGAGACCAAACTAGACTTATTTGTGTGGTAAATTTTGGTTTTTACATTAGATATTGATTATTTCTTCATCGGAGTGGAAAATTCTCCAGCTGAAGAGTATTCTAAGTGGTGATCTCAAATTTTTCACATTTAAGATTAAACTAAAATTAATTTGACAATTGCTGACAACAGCAGACAGGTAAAGCTGCCAGAAGATTACCCTTTTGTGGTTTGGTCTTGCTCAGAAGAGGTAAAATCTGAAGAATCAGTCTGAAAGTTTGAAATGCTGAAGGAGTTTTTGTCTGGAGACAGAAACTCCCTCTGGCATCTTTAAACACGATTATTACCTAATTAAGAATTAATTGAAGCTTATATCAAGTTTGATATAGGTCTTACTGGCTGAGATGTATTTGATCCTACTAAAATTGGAAAAAAATATTTTTCAAACTAAATTAGCTCAGAATGCAACTTTAAGTCAGTACCACCATGAAGAGTAAATAAAACCCTCAATGGTACGTCAGACTAGTCCTGTCCCAGCCTTCCCCGTTATCTTGTCCTGTCGCCCCTCAGACGTCCTCACCAGCCATCTGCCACCGACAGTGGCGCCCTCTGGGTGACGTGCTGCCCCCTATTGTCATCACTACGAACCAGGTCCAGACAGCGTCTTCCGTCAGTGCATGGACATTCCCGTGACCGTCCGTCATTGACGTCACCTTGGCCCATAAGGGATGATATACTATAGGTGTAAAGAATGGGACATGGAGATTCATTGATATATTTCAAGACTGTCCAAATGCAATGCACAGTACAGTGGGAAAATTGTTAATAGTACAGACGTACACACTCAATATGTATGAAGGGAAAATGGAATGCAATGCGCAGTACAGTGGGAAAAATTGTTAATATAGTACAGAAGTTTAGACTCAATAGGTGTATGAAGGGAGATTGGAATGCAATGCGCAGGACAGTGATAAAAGGACCTAGTGTTAAGAGACGTCCAAACTCAGACACAACGTCCAATATCACCCTTCATGTATGAAAGGTGATTGGACAAGACTATTCTACTCCAAGGCATTCTACTTTGATTTGCAAATATCTGAAAATTGCAATTTTTATCTATTGTGATAACTATGTGGCGAATCGGTTTAATTACCTGAGGATTTATATGAAGTGGGAACGCAGTCAGCTACAAATGAGTAACATCTAGGCTGCAGCTGGTTAACATACAGAAGGATTTCAAGCACCACCCAATGAATCCATTGATCTACTTTTCAACGTGGTACAAGAAAACACGGGCACTTTCTGTGCCGACCGTAAACGCTTTCTCTTTTTCTGTCTGCAACAGGTGACTAAGTTTGTGATGAAAAATGGGAGAAAACAAGTGGCGAGCGTTGGTTTGTCTAACCCGGGGTCGGAGTTTTACGGCGTCCAGGAGTGATTCTCACTGAGGGGTGAACGCTTCAAATGGAACTGTTGAAACAGAGACACGTTACCATGGAAACCTGATCATTCTTCTCGGTGTGTGGCATGGGCCCTCCAGCTTCCCCTGTCAACGGGTCGCGGCCATCGGGGCCGTGGGAGGGGGTGGGGGTGAGGAGGGTGGTTAGGGTGTACGTAACGTTGGTTTAGGTCTTCTTAGTTACAGTCTACAGACCCTTCTGTGTGTCAAGTGAAAAACACCAGAAGTCCATACAGTACCAGTGGGGATTGGAACGATTTGATTTTGTTTCAACCACAGAATTAGCATTCCAAGTGATGCTAGTTTTGAGCAATTCACCCCCTGTTACAATAGAAAGAATAAACTTGATTGTTGATCATATCTATTGAAAGAAAGTTTAAGTAGAATCCACATCGGATTTTTCTCTTTTCAAAAACCTGATTCAAACACCTTGTCAGAATTACGCCAAATTCCTTCTGTAAGCTCATTGAACTATCAAGGACTATCCAATATTTATAAAGTAGAAATAACTTAATTGGCATTCATCTCCGGCGTCAATAAATAGGAGAATATCCTAACTGAAGTAACTGGTCAGGGATTCCGTATCTCGGGTAGCTTGTTAACCCAGGAAAAGCCTGATGTAGCAATGTGCCAGTAAGGTGTGGGTGCCTGGTCTTGGCAGTGGAGGGTAATGTTGTCACAACTGTTTTCACTCGGCTCAGATGAGGCCAAATCAAAACACAGCGAAGTTTACTGATAAACCAATCAAGGACGTTTAAGGTCATACAATACTCTGACTTCCGATGGTTTCTGCTACCTGATTGGATATTCGCAAACAATGATCCACATATAAAAAAAAAATTCTTGTGCGAGAAATTAAGCATGTTATTTCTTATCTAGGATGATATTGTAGAACCCATACTCAAAATTGTTGTATTTTTAAAGAATTGAAAATAAGAGTTCATTTTATCTATAAAAAAGTGATTAAGGTTACTTGAGATATAAAGTAGGCTTTATGCCTCATTGTTTTTGAAAGCATAAAATGTAAAGGTTTATGAAAAATGTTTTGTGCGTTATTTTTCTCTATATTTGCAAATTGCACAAGTGCAAGTCGTTTCCCTTTTCAAAATGCTATATCCGGTCGTCGTCATCCTTCAAATGAATGTACTCCTTAATTGTATAGGCCTAGATGCGATCCGTAGAACTCAATACAGACTCATCTCCTTACGTCTACATATGAAGTGCATAAAAGATCTAATGTAGTGGTAATGTAGATAGCAGATATTGTAATCATATTTGTTAACACGTTGAGGACAAAATTTGTTTGTGAGAGAATTTCATATATATATATATAATATTTCATAATATATATATAATATTATAGATATATATATATATATAATATCATTTGTGACCAGATCTCCTCGAGTAGATCCCGAGAACGAGGTATCCGTCCACTTCGTCTGTGATAGTACACCATTTCCTTTCGTTCCCCATGCATCCTTTCACAGATTGAACCTGGTTGCCCAACCCTGCTCTCATTTCCTCGAGCAGCTCATGTTATCTCGGTGTCATAATTAGAGGTGAGCAGCTCGGGTTCAGAGGTCAACCCCTTTCTTGGCCCCGATCCAGGTCACCATGGAGACGAATCTGGATTGCGTTTATGAGCAGACTGTTCTAATCAGGTGCCCGGTCATGGAAGTTTACCTTGCGGGGGTGGGGCGGGGGCTGGAGGAGGGGTGGGGGCGGCAGACCAGAGCAGACCAGAGGGGGGTTGCTTTGTCAGGTGCACCTCTTCTGCCCAGAACCAACAGCACCAGGCCGCATGCGCAGTCAGCTGTGAGCATGCGCAGTCGGCACATGCGGCGATAATGCCCCGGCGTCCCTTGTTTGCTTTTACCGGACTTTTTACTGACAGTAATGATATTTAATTTGAAAATAACCTGTCTCAAACTTCTTGTCGTTGAACCAGTCAGAGCGCTAGTCAGGTATTATCAGATACTAACTAACATGGGTATGTATTTTTGTGAAGAACAGCATCTATAGGTCCTAGCTGCTTTCTGAAGTTAGAAGTTAGAGTATTTTCTTTCCCATGTAGGCTACGATTTTAAAGTCTGTAATCGAAGTCAGCAGCTGCCATGTGGAATAGCCCACTTTGGATGCCGACTAAACTTAAGAAATATTTAAAAGTCATGAGCCAACACGATTCTTTTTACAGATCTGTCACTTCATCTTATCATTAGCCCTCGTGGTATGGTTGAGATTAGTCGATGGCCTAAATCAAAGTGAACCTTGTGGGGAGGGAGTGGTCGGGGCCCTGAGTATAATGACGCTGCCTAGGGTGAGGGGACCCTATTAATATTATTACAGCAACACGTACATCACGTGGGGGTGTGCAGATGGTGGCCACGTGAATAGCAAATAGTCTGCCCAAGTAATGTACGTGTCTGCAGACTCACCATGTGTATAGTCCTTGCTGCACCTGTATTCTACGACTAATGGCCAAGTGCCAAAAGCCAATAGAGCCTATTACTCTACACCCCTCCCAACCATGGATTGCATTTTCCCCTGTTCTTCACCTGCAGACTAGAAAAGATCAAGGGACGTCGTTATGTTATATGTGTGATAACAGGTATGACTATATAATTGTGGAGTTGTTGGTGCTGCCACCTGGATCTAGTGGTGGCCAGGTCACAGAGTATAGGTACCAGTCAGTTCCCCTGCAGGCACCAGACCACGCACACACATCACACATTCGAGCTACACTAGTATTGTGAATTTTTTTGGTAATAAATGGGCGGACACAACACCGTCGTTGAGTAGCAGTTGTGTCTCTTCTCTTTATGTAGCGACTATGATTATGACTATGATTGCGTGAATGTAATCTTACTACATATGTATAGCGGGTATAGGGGCCCAATTCAGTCAAACAGATGAACCGGGACTAGGTGTGAAGCCCGTTCAATTCAGAAATATTCTCATTAATACCAAGGGGAGAAATTAAAGATAATATCTATTTACACATGGCGGTGAAGTAACAGTAATCTGAAATTCCGCATCAAGTGATTAGAAGTTTCTCCTACAAAATGCGCAAAACTATGATAGCACGAAAACAACTATTACCTGGTACTAGGCGCGCAATAATATAGCAACGCAAAAATATAGACGTTTACAGTATGTTTTACAAATGCACGTGCATTTATTAAGGTACGTGCATGTCCCCGGTAGTTTCGGTTTTTGACTCTCTCCCATGCTGTAGCAAAGCTTCCCATATGCATATGAACATTTTAGTAGACAAGCGTGTAGATCAAACACGTTTAAACCCTTTCTCAGGAAGCAGAATAATACTGTCTTGTCACAAGTTTGTAATTAGTATTAACTTTGATCACTTTTATATTGCAATAATCTGGAAGATCATGTGTACACGTGAAGATGCTAAAGAAAACGTGCATTTTGTATGCCAATCCTGATGCCAAAGTATGCATAACTCTGCATACACACATTTACATTCACATACACATGACCATGAACACACATATCTGCATATGAGTTCAATAGTGCCCTATGATAAGGGCAAACACACACACTTATACATTTGTATTGAATAGTGCCCTGCAATATTGACAAATATTTCAATGACATATTGCTATACCTAAGCGTCATCTCCTTCATCTGCATTTCTTATTACATTATATACTATTATTTCGAAAGAAAGACAAGGTGCTGCCGAAATCTTGAAGAGTAGGTAAAAGAAATTGTCATAGAAGAATCCTGTCTCAGTACTCACTGTACAAAACGACCTACGCCCAAAACTACCGGGTATCCGCTTGGAGAGTACACCCCTAAGGGAGCAGCTCGAGTGGCGTGCAGCTCCTCAGACAGTGTGGGTGATTGACAGGTGGGCGTGGTCAACTCCTACTGTGTCACCGCCCCAGCAATGATAATACACTGGTTTTACTGGTTCCTCAACCTGTGAATAGGCTAATGAATTGTGGTGTTTGATATTACTTGGCATTGAAAAACGGTATTTATTACAATTATCATGTACGGGGCGTTGAATCACCGTCAAACATTTAGGATGTAGGATATTTAGTGTACATTATGCACTGATTACTGTATATTCCAGTCAACAGAGACAATGGAAGGAAACCACTAGAAATCTTGACCTCATTCTTAACAGCAATACGATGCGCGACGGATGGCTTATTCTTTTGTTTTTACAAGATGAATGAGCAATGGTGCCACATAATGCCACAAAGCGCATGGAAAGATCTATATTTTTCTTTTTTTTTCTGTTCCTGACACGTGAAATAATGATGCATGCCGGGGATGCATGACTCTTAGTTTACCAATAAAAGTACTGCTAGGACACACAGATTTCAAGACTCGGTATGCCCTGTCATATATATGTCCATGGGCAATTGCATCCAAAAAGTAAAAAAAAGATATTTGCTTGACATTTTACTTAATTTACCTGTATTTATAAAAGGAATTAATGTTGCTAATAAAGCTGCTGACATTCCAAGGCGACAAATGTGTACCAATTTCCGTCTCGGGGGCAGGGTATGAGTGACGTTTGTTTGTTGTGGCAGTTTATTAGTCAGGGTGCAGAGTGTAAAGATAGCCCGTAACCATGACAACTCTAACTCAAACTGTCACTATGGAAACCAGGTTTTCCGCCTGCCGCCCTGAGCCGGATGCTGCAGTCAGAGTTGTGGGAAACCGCCCGGGTCCCTCTGAAGAAACGGCGGCAAATCTCCCCGGCCCTTATCCCCTCGGCCAATCAAAGGGGTGTGATTATAAAACAAACTCTCCCTAATCCTATCCACCCTACCCTGATTAACCCACCCCTCTGCCACCCCGGAAGGCGGAGCTAATCACACAAGCCCCGCCCTTTGAGGGGTGATTGGCAGGTCTCGTGGCGGCTGGGGGGGGGGGGGGGGCTGCTCCAGGGTGGGGGGGGGGGGGGGTACAAGACGTGTGGACTCCCGGAGGTCGGCGGCACAAGTGTGTGAGACCCTGGAGGGAGTAGGAGGACAGATCCTTGACCGTGGATGTTCGCACTTTGTACGGCCGAAGGGCGACCGTCACCAGGCATCCTGTTTGTTGGTGTTACTTCTACACAAACCTCGACTTTGACATTCTCACACGGGACTATTACCACAGCCACAGGGATAGCATTTTTAAGTCCAGCGCGGCAACCATCAAAGACGGTTCAGTTTGACTTTTTAAAAGCTTTTTCTGGTGTTTTGGGCGTCCTTTCCCCTGCCCCAGCCAAAGTTTGAGCGGTGGCGGGGGAGTATTTCTCAAGTATTTAAATACTTTTAGGACTCTCCCCCTTCTTGTTGCGGCGGATGTTGACACGCGGGCGTCCCGGTAGACGTCGCCACCAGCTGCTACTCTCGTCACGCCAGGTCACGTGACGAAGACGAGACTTTGGAGGAAACCTCCTGCGCTCCTGGTACCGCCCCTCCCACTGTTCTCTGACCGTCAGCTGACGTGAGAGGGGATCTACTCCGGGGAGCAACTACTCTCCGGGAGCAACTCAGTCGTCACTGTGGATCTGGGATAGGATTCCCGTGAGCAGCTCAGTGTGTTCTCACCAACTTAAATAAGAGAGTGGGAGTAGAACCTGTGACCGTGGAGGCGTATACGAAGCCTCTGTCAGTCCGTGGTTGAAGGTAGGAGCAGGTGCGACCAGCTCAGTCACTGAAAGACCCAAGTTGTAGGATTACAGAGGGTCGCTATTTCTCCCACCGCGCAACATATACAGAGAATGGTACCAGAACAATCCACCTTGAGCATCAAACGCGAATCGACCGACTCTTCAGGCCTCAGCGGGGGTGGCGGCGGAGGAGGAGGCGGGGTAGGGGGATCCGGAGTAGTAGGGGACACTAGTGGCAGCTACCACCTCCTAGGTCTGAACAACAACCAGCACAGCCTACCCCACACCTACACCACCAAGACGAGCGGGTCTCCCCCGAGCAGCTCGCCGTACGAGTACCTGTCGGCCCAGCCCCTGTACCACCACCAGACGAGCGGCTCTTCCCCCACCCAGCCCAGCAGTATGGCCCTCACCCTCCAGCCCCAGGCCGGTATGACCACGACGACGACGACGACGACGTTGGGCGACGCATCGAGCCTGTCGGGCGGGGAGGACAGCAGTGGTGACCCCTACCGGGACGCTGGAGGGGCGTCTACCACCGACCTGGCCGGGGGAGAGCGACTACAACGGAAACGACCCTACAGGTTGGTGTTGGGACTTCTTGTGCCTTTTCTCGTTCTTTTTTGTTTCATAATATCAATCAATAGATCTTGGCTAATATTCAGGTCAGTTTGAACAAAACCTCTATTTCTTACGCGATTTTTTATCATTCATCTATTTATTTACCGACATATTTACCGGAGGGGGGTAGCTAGCACAGTCTCAAATGTAATTCCTATCGTAGAGGAAAATGCTGTTTAATTCTAAAGATTGAAAGTGGATACTGTCCACTAAATCAGAAAGGCACGTTATAGTTACTGAGGCTTACGACGTCCTGTAGTGATGTCAACAGTTTATGACATCAATTGATATTTTATGGTCGTTAGACCCGGCGTGTTAATAATCTAGTTAGGGTTGTTATTTAGTCACTGACACGATCACGTACAGTTCAATAAGATTAGATTTATTGACCCCATTTTCGCACTTCAATAAATTTGACACGTGCTGGTGGTGTGTTATATATAAGTCAGATGTCACTGGTAATAGACCTTTCATTGCTTATTGAATTTTACTCTACCAATTATAAGAAACTTTTGTAAATGACTAGCATGGAGAGTAAAATCTTATTTTGCTCTCCATGGTACTAGGAAGTAGCTAAAATGCTGAATTCTGTCTTTTAAGTTTTCATTTCTCTTTATCCAAAAATAACCATCTAAATCTAAACAAAGGGGAATAACATATTTTTGATGCCGCGATGTACTATCCACACAACTACAAGATGTCTTTAAGTCCTAAACGCGTCCAACTGCCAAACAATTTTTCAAACGACCAATTTTTCTCTCCATCCCCTACAGTAAAACGCGGACCGACTCAAGCGGCTCGGACTCCTCCGGGGGCCCGGGGACGGCCACCTCCACGCCCGGCAGCACCAACGGCGGCGGGCCGGTGGCCAAGAAGTACCGGGGCGGCGGGAAGGGCGGCGCCAAGGGCGGCGCGGGGGGCGGGGGCGTAGGGGGCGATCCTCCGGGGCCGGGACAGACCTATGAAGACTTGCAGAACCAGCGAGTGCTCGCCAACGTGCGCGAGCGCCAGCGCACCCAGTCTTTGAACGAGGCCTTCTCCCAGCTGCGGAAGATCATCCCCACGCTGCCGTCGGACAAACTCAGCAAGATCCAGACGCTGAAGCTGGCCACGCGCTACATCGACTTCCTCTACCAGGTGCTTCGGTCGGACGATGTGGAGGGCAGCAAACAGATGCTGCCCGTGGCCAGCTGCTCCTACGTGGCCCATGAGAGGCTCAGCTACGCCTTCTCCGTGTGGCGCATGGAGGGCGCCTGGTCCACGTCCATGAACGGCCACTGACGGCCGGCGGGGGACCAGGGGGGTCAGCGGCTCGAATACGTACTTTGAACACTGCAGGTAAGGAGAAGTTTTACTTATATAGATATATGTTTGTATGTTATTGTTAACTTTTCATGGCATTTCAAGTCCAAATTATTGGTTTATTTTGCGGTTAACGTAATATAGGGCAAAATGATACCATTCAAAAGACTGAATGTGTGCTACGGATATGTGTGAAAAATGAAAGCTTCCGCAAACACAAAAGCACCACATCATACAATACACGTACGCACATCTTTTTTTTATCACACGTTCATATAATTCTCACATCTTCACATCGTTCCTTTAATTACACTTACACACAAAATTCATTATTTCTCACACACAAATAACTAATATAGATAAATGCATATAATATACATAACATTCCATTAAATGAGACAAAAACAAGGCTTTTTAATGCTGTAAGCCCGGCCATATCCCACCTTTTCTGGGCAGTGGTACATACCCTGGAAGGGGTAGGAATGTGACAGGTGAGAGGTGTAGGTGATGAGATGCTGGGAGGAGAAGGGTATGACGTCAGTGCAAACCTGTCATAGAACCACGAGAGAGGGGCGAACAGGTGAGGTGTAGGACCTTATCATACCTGGGGTTGGCGCCCGGAAAGGTGTGCTAAAGACGTCTACTTAACCTTCAACACACACGAGCAATTTTTACACTGGCCAGTGGAATGGCCATATCACTGACATATTAGATCCAAGGGGTAGTTTTCAATAATAATATTGTTATAATTCCAAAGTATAACCCTGCATTCGTGAGTAAGGACAAGGCAACCCCATAAAGTGATGCGGTCTCAAATCAGTTCTGAATTGCTTATTTATGAGAGGTGTGCAGTTGTGAAACGGGAATCCCCTGACTAGATAATGGAGGGAGATAGCCGGAGTAACGACCTAGGTGCGGAATTCCAGACTCGTCAACCCCCGGACAAGGAGCAGCTCAATATCCCAGCTCACTCAAAAGTTAATTAATTCTGGTAATGGCTTCTTAATAACTCTAGTCCTAATCGTACAAAAGTTGCCATTCAAACTTCTCACTTACTCGGAATATCACGACTGCATTCTCCAATCGTGTATACCAAGAGCCGCTCAGAGGGTTCACCCTCACCCTCACTGGGCCGACTGAGAAGGGGATACTGTCATATCTATTATTGGTATATCAGTAAGAGAGAATCTTATCTTATCTCGGGCACTGGTCACTCGATCTCCTTGGTAGAGCTGCCTACCTTGGTACCCCGCCGTCTTCACCTACAAAACTACAACCCGACCTGCTTACGGACGGAAATCTAAAACCCGGCCCTCCCGGAATACGGAGGTTTGTTCAGTAGGTCAATATTGTATATTTATTGAAATGCGGCATAAAGATAGGCATTGTTTTTCGTGCTAGGCAAATCCCAGAAAATAACATAACATTTGTATTTTCACATAGGAAAAAATATGTTAGTCGCATCTTGTGTTCAATCTGATTCGAAGGAGAATAGCAATTTGACTTCTCTTTCATAGCGAAAATGGCTTTTACATGAAGCCGGGTTATCATTTAAAGATTCCTGTGCCGAATTCTCTGCCAAGCGTTTCATTAAAATTTAGTCGTTCAGCCAAGCATATAGAACTGAAATAGGCTATTTAGTGTTGAAGAAGATTGTAATCAATAAACAGATTATAATCTAAAGGTACGTGCTCTCTGGGGCCCCAAAAGAAAACCGATATAACGGCCGACGTGCCTGAACAGGGAGGTGGGTCCTGCTCCGGCGAAGGCCGAGTGTGGGCGAGCAGTAGGTGAGCAGGAGATGAGCAGATACCGGAGCCCGAGTTATCTGGTCGCCCTGACCCGGGTCGGGTAGGCTTTCCCCGGGCTGAGAGGGGCGGCGGCGGGCTGAAGAGGCTCCGACTCTGCTACTCCGAGCAGTTCCGAGCAAGTCCAAATAGCAGCGAGCAGCTCAGAAACTGTTATTAATGTAAAAGGAATAAATTAGCATAATGACCTAACATACAATAACGTCGATTATATTTTTTTCCTGAAATTTATTACAAATAGAATTAAGTAGATTAGAAAATATAGATCATAGAACAGACACAACAGAGTAATAATCGTTCACTTAGTGCTAAAAGGTTGTAACCAACAACAACCTTTTTGCACTGAGCGGACGATAATTGATGAATGTGTTGTCAATGAAAAGTCATAGGAAAAAATGGCCCTTTTCCCGAAAGAACTAAAAAAGAAAAAAAAGAAAAAAAAGAAGCAAGTTATAGTTCCGTAAACCGCTGGATACTCGACGCTACTTGACTGAAACAAAGACTCTGAGGACCCCAATATAGATAAATAAGGGAAGTAGCACATCTGTAACTATAGAAGCTATCTACTCGTATAGGAGTTATATTTCAAGGCCGCGGGAATTCTCCGGGACCAGAGGCCTTTGTAGCGGTCTCACATTTTGACATCCGTTTTCTCGCGGACATTCTGTCTGTTTATGTACACAGGCCGGGAGCGTTGACAGCACACCGCTGTCGTCACGCTAGTACCACCAGTCTTAAAGCCCGAGCTGTGAAACTGTGGGCTTCCCACACAGTGTGATACAGATTCTGGGACTACGAGGTTCTCTCCTTGTGACTGCACAGTAACTATGTACTGTTAGGGTTCTGTCACAGTGACTGTGCACTGCTTATGTATTTTCACTGTGCATGGTGATTGTGTACTGTGTCTGTACTGTCACTGTGCACAGTGACTGTGTGCTGTTTGTGTATTATCACTGTGCATGGTCACTGTGTATTGTTTCTGCACTGTCACTGGGGTCTGTCCACTGTTTGTGTGCTGTCATTGGGCACAGGGTCACAGTCACTGTGCACACTTTGTGTATTATCACTGTGCACAGTCACTGTGTACTGTTTCTGTACTGTCACTGGGTACAGTGAATGTGCATTGTTTGTGTGCTGTCACTGTGCACAGTGTTTGTGTACCATCACTGTGCACAGTGATTTACACTGACTGATTAAATACTGTCACAGTGACTGTGTACTATTACTCCGCGGGAGATGCAAGGACTTAGGAAGGCAGCTGACCCAGCTGGACTTCGAGGGGGTGATTTTATATAAGGGCGCTTGTATGAGTAAAATCTCCAAGGCTGCCCTTGGTTTTTAGGATTATTACATTACATTGTGAGCGGCCAAAGAAAATGTCACATTTGGGTTCTATCTCATGGGAGGTATTTTACCCACTGTATTTCCGCGTGCAGTTCTATGCTCACACCACCCTTGATCTGGCCACAGGAGGAGTTTTGTGCCCCCTGCACAATTTGTGACCACCAAGCTGAGTCGTATGCAAGGTGGTCAAGGTCACTTGTCTCGGAGGCAATGTCAACCTGTCAACCCATGAGTGACTTAACAGTTGTACACGTATCGGGGTTGATTCGGCGATAACCCGGAGATACCTCCTGTGAGCACCCCGGGGCCATGGCCTACTTAAAAACTGGTAAGATATGATGCCACCATAATGTATGAGCATTGTCTCTCCATTTGTCAAAGTCAATGTTACATTCGCAAAAGCTCAGTCACTGAACAAAAATTATCAAATGGCAACTTGCAGATGTGACCAGATTACGTAAACAGATATTACGTACTATATCCAAAATTAAATCTGTACACAAGTTTTTGAAAATCTTAGAAAACCACAGCCTGACGTCAAACAATGCCGATGACGTCATCAGCTGATTCCTCGCGAGCAGCTCGTCCCTAGCTGGTACCGGCGTGCGACAGTGATGGCCCATAGAGACAGGCGGTTGACAGCCCGATTGTGACCGCGTTGAAATGACTTGTAAAACAAGGTCCTTGAGCCTCTGATTTATGTCCGCCACAATAGGAGCAGCTCAGCAACGACCTATGAGCTGCTCGCCCTGACATACTCCCCCGGCTACCCCTGAGAGGTTCCCAGATCGGCCCAAACAAAACAGAGCCTAAAAACCGGGTTCCTCTGTGCCACTACACAAAGGGACATGTACCAACAAACCATAACTCACAGCATAGGAACTCAGCTGCAGTGTTTTGGCCTCGGCAAGTTTTGTTTTGTTTTGACGAAGGAAATGCCTTGTGTGCATCTCCAGCTGCGAAGGGTTTTTATACCTTGTGAATAGTAAAAGAAAAATACTGGAATATACACTTTTATGTGTGTTTTTACTGATAATACAAATACAGAATAATGAGGCAATGCTGTACAATCCCAGTTGAAATTCTCATAAATCATAATCACAAGATGGAGGGTAAACATAAACCTGTGTATCTTACATCATGCAACATTAACCTATAATCCCTGTACCGTAACCGTATATTATACAGTTTAAAGGGGAGTGCTGGTCCATATTACCAAGTCCGAAGGCTGCAGTAACAGAGAGTTGTTTTGTTTCCTGTGAGATTGACACCTAGCTTGTGGTTAGGGGTGTGGACTTAGATGAGTAGTATGTTGTTAGCTCGAAGTTCCCAAATGACAACCATCGGGGACCTTATCAAACCAAGCAGCCTGCACTTACCGCACGTTTATTAACATAACACGGGCGTAACCAACATGCAGAACATCTCTGTTTTCATCAGAGGTCCGAAAAGGTTTCTGGAGATGGAACCAACCGGCGATATTTTTGGCCTGGTTGACAATCACGACGTGTGCCTCAATACAAGAACGTATAGCTTTAGGAGAGAATATCTAGGGTCACCGAACATATTAGTATTATGAAATAGTATGATGTGGTCTGTGGTGCCTTTCACCACAATGTAACCTGGTGACAAGCCTTGTTGGAAAAATTAAAGAATGCTTTTTGTCTTCATATATTACATCCAGATCAATGGGTAAGGCAAAACGCGTGCAGAATTGTAAAACCAAGGAGTCTGCTTGTAGACTCCTTGGTAAAACTAAATATTTCCAAAACGATTTCAATTAGATGTACTTTTGAACTTGAGTGAGATGCAAAAAGGACATGCATTTGAACATGCAATGAGATGTGCTGGACTTCTAGACTCACATTTTATCATGTCATTCTATGTCTATAAAGCAAACAGACGTGGCAGCATGCCTTGTACTGTGTAAATGCAGCCTGTTTGGGGGAGATGGGACAGGGTACAGCGGGGTTGGTGGGCCTGAGCAGGAAGGTGGGGGTTGGCTCCAGGGCCAGGAGGAGGAGGAAGGGGTGACACAGTTGGCGTGTGAGGGTTTCACGTGGTGCCAGACGCCCCGCTCAGACCCAACATCTGTGGCCGATTGTCAATTGTGAAAACACCGTCTGTTGTCCCTCACAGACCACAGCCCCAGCTTCCTCCTCCTCCCTGCTTGGGGAAGGGGGCACTGAGACGTTCAGGGTAACTACCCACTGCCAAACTATCACCCCTACCTTTTGTGACTGACCACTCCTGAATTTTGATTGACTACCCCCTATATTGAGGGTATGCAGATCACCGCCCCCCCCCCCCAATATGACTGAAATAGACAAAAAATATATAGACTCCCTATGACAAATTGTTACAATATTTCCGATATGTCCCTAATGAAATAAAGTAAGAAGAAGACTAGATTTCATGTTATTGCTCTTATAATGTTCTACAGAAGTATTTCACTGCCTCCAAGGGACTGACCACCCCTCATTTGTTTTTACTTCTACTGCGTCCGTTTCGTGGGGCTGTTCGGCAGTGGGTACCTTTTAAGATCCAAGTCCCCCCCCCCCCCCCCCACCCGGCCCCTCTTCCAGTCCTTCCCTGGGTCCTCCTCCTCCCACCAGCGACAACACCACCACCATGGCATCACCACCACCAGCACCCGCCCCTGCTTCTCCAGATCAAACCCAGTACCCCAGAACAGATCCGCGGTGGCTTCAACTTCTCTGAGAAAGTCCACGCAGTTTTATCACCGCTGATAATGATCGCTGGTGTACAAGCCGGGAAGGGAAAGACGATCTCTGGGAGGAAATGACCACCAATCGCTGTATTTAAAACCTTTTTCTGTTTTGACATTTTAGTCGGATAAAAAAGAGGAAAGATGTGAAGACTCGTGACATAGGAAGCTCCCAGCGGAGTAGTAATGAAAAAGGTTGAGCTTCAAAGATTAGGCACCAGGGCCGTTTGGTTTATTGGTTTAGAGCGGGGCGACTCTGGCAAATGAAGGTCTTTTGCGACTTTTCCCAGGCGTTTTTTTAGGCGACGCTAACAAGAACAGGGACATAGCGAGGGCCGAGATGTCCCAGCTCTTCTCAGAAAACTTGGTGGTGACTCTTCTGTTGTTGTTTTTCAACCTGGGCATTGCCAACCTTTGATGTCGGACTTTTACGTCAGACCCTGCTGTGATACGTCAAGGACAATATATGGTATAAGATTCAACGCATTTACTGCTGAGAAAGAGAAGAGTGAGAATGTGTGTGTTTCTTAATCACATCAGCTGTCCTCTAAGTAATCAAGATCTACCAATGTTTATATGTTGGGTCGAGTAAGCCTATATGTTTGATTTCTGAAAGATTTAAAGTCCACTCCTTGATTGTGACTTTAGCATGAATGAGTATTCCCTTTTAAAACCAAAAGGACACACAAAAAAGTTCGCCAGATGTTTTCCTGTGTACGCTTGGAACCCAGAATCCCTATGGGGAGCATTTACTAGGTCCTGCTGCTGCTCTGCCCCTACACACTTCCCTGCTTACCAACATCTAGTGTCCCTACAGAGGCAGCACAATGAAGGGGTCGGAGAGGGTTCTCCAAGAGGGAGGGGTCCAGGTAACAAGGGTGGAAATGAAACTACAAACGCCCAGATTACATGAAGCGGCTTGCAGTTTGAGGCCAAAATGAGGTAGTACAACCCGGCCTTTCCATGAAGAGAAACAAGCAAAACAATGATTGAAAAAACACACACAACGTGTTTAGCTTATAGATGGTCTCCTGCGCAAAATGAGAATATTTAGAGTCTTGAAATTACATTTGAATATGGTGAGGCAAATTTTGCTCAACCCTTCATGGTTCAACCACCTCCTGCGGGAGGCCGTCGAATCGTTGACTAATAGTCCTTCTACTTGCTGGATCCTCGAAGGGCGTGTTCTTGTCAAACCAGGGCGGTCACAAGGACACTGATTGTCCATTGTTTGGCGGACCGTATTAGATGAAGGCGGGGCCACCTTGGATAACCACCCCTCTCAATGTGCCTGCTTTGTTCTGATGTGGTGTCCTTGTGATGGGGTAGGGATGAAACAGAAGACGGCGGGAGGAGAGATCGATGGGAGGGGAGAGGGCTAAACACAGGAGGAGTCCCCCGAGGAGTCCCCAGCAGTGGTCCATCGCATAATGAAGGCGAGAGTTTTGATGACGTCCCTGTTATAAGGAGGTCCCTGTTCAAGTGTTATGATGGGTGACCATGAGTCCTGCTGTTGAAATGTGGCCTTTGGCTGCTCTTCTGGGCTGTTTTTGGTTCTGTAAACATTTTTAAGTACTACATATATTTATATTTAAAATTACTGCATATTTTCAGCTCAGAAGCGACATTATGAATGGACGCTTTTTGAATCTGAATTTTTTGCACAACGAGAGAGCTATCCTCAGCAAGTCCTTGGTACATGGGGAGGGAAAGAACAAAAGAATTTAGCAAGTTCTAAAACCCGTAGTAGGCCCGGCTCCGTAGAAGAACAGCGAGGCCCGTTCTGCGACGGGCCAGGGCTGAGAGGGTGACGGGGTCAGGGGCGGGGGCAGGCCGACGGCCGCAGGGGGGGCTGTTTACACCACCTCCGGGCAGCCCCGGGAGGGAGTCGGCCGGGGGATGAGAGCCCAGGAGGAGGCCCCCGGGGGTGGAGTGGGCTCCGGGCCGCGCCCTAATGTGTTCTGCCGACCGCACAGACACTGGAACCACGGGGGACGGGGGAGGAGGGGGGTAGTATAAAGAAAGAACGGTTAGAGGGTGATAAAAGGAAGCATGAGTAAAAAGACAAAAAGGGAGGAGAACAGGGAGGCTTCTTAGGTGAAGGAGGTTGCAAAAATATTGGTTGAAAATGTGGAGGTTCTGGAGTAAACATGTACATGCCTATAGTCGATGGCAGTTCTTAAGCTTGTTTGATAAGAAAAACATTCATAAAAGTATTCTGTACACTTTTTGAAAGAGAAAAAAATCGTCAACACAGCCATCCGCATGAGTAGCTCACATGATGAGCACCACTTCAAAGTAGCATAACCGCTGATGCACATTTGAGACTACTTCTAGCGTTGAGCATGGAGAGTAAAATACAATATTTTACTCTCCATGAGTTGAGCAGCTCCCACATCGTTGCTAACAGTGGATAATGCCCCCCGTGTCAGCTGACCTTGTGGACCGGTCACCTGACCTTGATGGCCCCCGGCCCTTTGACCACGGCACAGTGGACACACCGCGACAATCCGTTAGCCACGACGGGGTAGGGTGACCGGGGGTAAGGGCCCGGAGGGGGTGGTGGTCAGCCACTCACTGGTCCCACAGTGACAGCCAATGACTGCGACAGTATCAGAGGGGACAAGAGACACTTGTATCCAGGCTAAAGGAAGTGACGTCATGGTGTTGTTCCGGACGGCCAAAGAGGCTGACTAATCGTCGCTTTTGGCAAGTTTTGCCCATTCCTTCCTACTTCCGGTGCTATGCCTAGAGGGGCCTCAGCGTGGTCGTGATCTCAAAAATCAAATGTACTTACCAAGGGACCCTATAGATACCCTATATTACCGAAATTAAGTGTGCATGCATGTCTATATTTCTCTATTGTATTTTGAATTTAGTATATTTTGAAAGCTGGGTGTACACCCATGTTTTATTTACCTATGGTAGCAAATACAAGAATAAAATGAACAACAAAGGGCTGAATAAATGCTATATGGCTGCAATGAGCAAATAAACCTTCCTTTCATCACTGCTATTTATAATGATTAATTGTCCAATGTGGGATAATGGGGTATATGAAATATTATGATATGAGTCCTGCCAGACTGGAAGGTTTGAGACGGTGACTTTTAGCCCCGGATCTGAGTGTTTTAGCGAGTCACAAATACGACCTCGAACAATTTGATCTCAAGGTTCAACAGATGCAGGTCCACATCGATGACATGAGGCACAACTTGTACACAATCCATAATGTATTTGTGTTGTACCCTCTGCTGGTAGTTCATGGCCTTTATATTGCGTTCTCTGACGGTTTTCTCTGTTGTCTGCCCACGATGATAGATTCGTCTATTGACACATACAATGTGTATCAACAATAATAACGTGTTCTGTGAAACACTTCATATCGAATGAAATATGTCAAACAGTGAAACACTTCATATCGAATGAAATATGTCAAACAGTCAATGCAAGCCTCTGACTAACACTTCCACATTACAAAACAGAAAGACAAAATGAGCTGTTTCTTGCTGACCTATAGATTGGAAAGAAGAGGTCAGTTGTCACCCCCCCTCCCCACAACTGCCTCTAATCCTCCTCCCCCACCACCCCGTAGACCCTTGCCCCAGCTGTCCCATGTCGGCGCCGACCAGGCCCAGGGTGTGTAGGGGTGAGGTGGGGAGGTACGCCTCCAGGAGGTGGGCAGCAACTAACACCACCAACCAACAGGTTCACCACATTCCTCGGCATGGCGGCCGCTGATGAGAAAACCATAGCTCACACAGTAAACAGGTTTGTCTTTGGTGCATGGCCGGCCACTGGGCCTCCTCGCCCTGCTCACCAGGTCCTCGCCTCTTCCCTGCTTCACCAGAGCTGCTCTAGGCAGAGCTGAGCAGTTTCTCAGAGTGCATAGGGACAGGCGGGTCAATATATTATAGGCCAACATGTATATTAGACACAAAGACATGCTTGTCAGAGTGCCGCACAAGTTCGGATTTTCGCACTTTTGAGAAATTTCAGGTGATTTTGAAATCTTTTAAATACAGGAAGAAAGTAATTTTTCTATGGACAGAGGGGTTGACATGGTCTCCGTTAGTGGTAAGGGGAAAAGAACTTTTGATTAGGCAATTTCCCTAATGGTTTAATGGGAAATATTTACCATTAGAAAACTGTTTAACATAAAAGCATGAAGCCTATTCAATTCTCAACAAAATAGTTAAAAACCTTTTTTATGCAGTTTTTCCCCCTCACAGATGGACCAAATGAACCATAACAACTTCCCCAGAATTCGCCTTTGCTTGTAGGAGTGCACCATACCTTATACGTGAATTCATTAAATGCTCCATTTGATACCCGGACCAGTCAAGTTGTGTGGCGCCTGTGGAGACTCATTCCCCTAAGAACAATGCCGTAAACCAATAAGACGTTGAGCGTCCACGTGTCTGGGCATAGGCCCACGTCGTTTACAATCACACAAATCCAACTTGATTAATCCAGAGAAAGACCATTTGACCTGCAACAATAACAAAGAGCTGCGGTGAACTGCTCAACTAACAAAACAACCAGAAAAACTTTGATGGTCAGGTTCAAAAAGCAGGTGGGAGGTTTGATGTTGAAGCCATTGTTTGCATGTAATGGGGCGGTGGGTCTCGACTTGGGAGACGCTGGCCATTTCTCATCAAATCGAGGCTGTCGTCACTCTGTCGAGGCTGTCCGGACGCCACGCATGCGCCGAACTGCTTAGAGGGGCCCGGAAGATGTATATCATATCTGACATTGTAAACTGCTAAATGAATTGCGAAACATTTGTTTTTTTCTGTGGAAATAGTTTTAACCTAGCCATTTCAAAAGGGATATTATTTTTACGTAAAATAATGTCAAAAATATTGAATTTCAAAATTGCAAATCCACTAGATTCTAGAATAGCAGCTCATGTCTGTAACCTTATAGATGAATAATGTCTGTAACCTTATAGATGAATAGATGAACTGAGTGAACTAGTTGGTCTTAAAGGAATGGTCATTTCCAGGGAAATTATGAGTAATAGTGCAAATGTTTGTATTTGGTGAAACCGTTTAATTCATGAATGAATGTGTCCCACGTCATTCTAGCCCTAGTTCTGGGAATGGGAGCAAGTATCAAGCATACAACACGTATCTAGTTACCGTCAGCTCTGATCCGAGACAGCCTACAGCCCCCACTACAGCCCCGAACAGCCCCAAACAGCCCCAAACAGCCTGAAGTGGCAGAGTGTGGCGGGGACATGGTGCAGGCGGCCATAGCTCGGGGCACACTTACAACATGGGACAACACCTCCGACAAATTTGTCAACATCCCCCCTAAATCCTCCGATGACAAGGAACATTGCAGTCGTTAGGTCTGGGAATGGGATTAATTTTGTTTGAAATTCCGCCTCCAGAATCTGTTTAGGCGAGTCGTGCCGGCAGATATATAGATGGTTTCATTTATCAAGTTCAGTTTTTCAGCTGGTTAACCAACTGCCACTTCTTCTTGTGGCAAGTAGTTTATTTCGGAAAGGGTCCTGGGGTCAGACGTCATTTAAAAATAAATGACCGAGGAAGATACGAAACTAAAAAGAAGAAAATGGGCATGGCTCTGTAGGAAGCCAGACCGGAAGTACTGAGTAGTTTTGGGAAAGAGGGAAAAAAGTGATTAAGCGACTGGTTTAAAGGATATTGCCAAGATGGCAAAAGAAAATGGGCGTGGTTCCTAAGAAGAGAGTGGGCAGGGTTTGTTTCTTAGTATATGTAGTATGTGTATACAGGTTTTCTTAGTATGTGAATGTGGTATGTGTACAGAGTTTGCTTAGTAGTATGGTTACAGAGACATACGCGAATTCCTGGGTCGGAATACAAAATCAAGAAATAGAAAAGAAACTTCATATAGCATATTAGGGAATGTCCTTCCATGTTACATTACTTGGGAACTGAAATCTACCAGTATAATCTACACATTAAGAAGAACATAATGATATAATATTATACTAGCATCTTTTTCCGATCAATTCACTTGGATTTCATGACATCTGTCCCAGCTTATCAGCATGTTTATGTTCATCATATAGACTGAACTACTATGCCAAAGTATATATGTCCAGATATGATATTGAAGGATATATAGTTGAGGATTTCTATTACCATTTCCTCAACCTTATTACACTTATCCATCAAAAACAGACATTTATGTCTCTAGCTATGCCTTGCAGGACGGTCCTGGACCTATGTTATCTGAGTCACAATCACGGTTATGTCGTCTCATGACTCACGCCAAAAGCATGATCCATAAAACATATCAAAGCTTGACTTTATAGGGTCAGGAGGCAAATACACTAAGTAGCGATCATTGACAGTTCCCCTTTTTGTATGGAGAACGTGTAGCTGCGAGAATCCACACATAATAACCCCAAGGCACCTGCATGCCAGGCGTGGTTAGCCGGGATTTACCTGATGGTTGTAGCACTGAAATAGACCCAGGGGTTAAGTTATGCCGCAACACCTGTCCACCTTATCGGGGCGACATTTTGAGGGCGTATAAAACTAATACACAGTTGATGAGAGGGGTTGGTGAGGGCAGGTGTTGTATGTCTCACCTGTATGTCACCGACAGACACTGGTAACATCAAAGCTGACACAAAACACACAAACATCGCTTTTTCTATCACTGTTTTTGTTTCTTACACATTGTTGGGTTTATATCATACCAAATGCCATGTCGTATCTACAGCTTACCCTTTTAAGTTCAACATGTTCGCATTATAGTACAAAATGCAATTATAGTCTTCCTTTAGCATTGTATGTGCCATTTCAACCTAAAATATACCATGTTTATTGTTTGTTTATTAAATGTATCACATTAGAGCAACTTGAAATGGTTACATACGGATACATATGCCCATAAACCTCTGTAAATTTCACGGTGCCATGTTTCTTACCTGTATTTTTCCGACTGCCCTCGGTGCATGGTACGGGCTGGGGACCGGGGCACCCAGTGTAAGTGTAATGTTAATCAGGTGAACAGCGGCGTCACAGCCCCGACCAACATACCTTCAGATCTCAGCCCCTCTAATCTCCTCCTCCCTCCGAGATACCGCTCTACCTCTTTATCACCACACACACCTGGGCGCATACATACACCATACGCCCCGCCGCTGTTTCTTATCGCCCGCCACTTATTTCCTCGTTTGTACCTGTCTTTTAGGCGCTGGAGGAGTCTGGAGTCGGCGACCCGGGGGTCGGAGCCCGAGCATACCGGCGGCGGCCTGAGCCGGCGGGGAGGCCGGGGAGGCGGGCGGGGACGGCCCTCCTCCTTCTGTACCTACCTGGACGGCCTACCTGCCGGCGTCGGCCGGAGGAGAGGGGCGGAACTCCCGGGCTGGGGGTAGGCAGGAAGGCGGGGAAGCACTGCTGGAGGAGGCGGCCGACAAGTCAACGAGGACCGAGGTGCTCCGAGCTGCTCAGAATTACTCTGAGCTGTTCTGCAGAGGACTGACTACCGTCTACTGCTCTGCCCGAGATTCGCCCACTTCTGATTCTACTAATTGCATCCCCAGGAAAACCAACACTGCGGCGGCATATACGTATAGATTATACCTTATTTATTTGCCTAATTCCCGGGATAGCTCAGCCAGACTTCAGGTTCAACTTAAACCGTGTAACAGAGACAACGTGAACTGCATTGAGATATCTAATGAGATCCCAAAGTCTCTGTTGTTGCTGTGGGTTCGAGCCAGGTTGTTATGAACTTATAGACCAAGGCTTATAAACTCAACCAAGTCTGAGGAGGAGGAGAAGGCTGAAGTCGCCGACACTGGTAGTATGTGAACCGAGCCGAAGTGTTTTCTATATAAAAAATGTTTGCTGTATATATTGTTATGAACTCACACAGGAGAGACAATGACTCATCCGAAATAGGATCCTTGTAAAAAGAAAAGAATTGCTCACAGAGGATATGCATTGTAATCCCTACAGACTGTTGAAGTTGTATTATTCTTGTAAATGCATTCATGTATTTGTATATGTTTTTGTACATGTATGAGAAGGTGCGAGAGGATAAAATCTTACAGTGAACTGTAATATGAGAATATATGTGTTTGAGTGAACTGTCTGAAAGGATTATATTATAAAATAGCTTTTTGAAAATAAATGAGTAAATTGGATCCTTGGTCCCATTGTTATTATGAATCTCTGGTAAATTAGTTCTATCATAATTGAGTGTATGAATAGTTAATGTCATAAGTACTGAGAGCAGGAAAAGATAATTCCGATATAATAGTATATATATATATATATATAATATATATATATATATCTGATACAATTTCTAATAATGTACAGAATACTTCATAGAGTGATAACACTTTCCTTCAGAAAGTCAAACTAATACACATTTTGGCATTATTTTGGTTCCATTCCGCAAGGGAAGAGAGGAAAGGGTTAGAGTGCAACAATATTATATTATTTTAAGGTTTACATCAATAGACTACCTCAGTGTCCCTGGTGGCCTCAGAGATCCCCTTTATACCCGGGCACCCCGCGCCCCTCACGGCTGACCGCTCTCCTGGCGTCCATTGAGGCCGACATCGAGGCCGAGCTACTTCTAACGCCCCCTGGTGAGGCGCAGGGCAAGCAGCGGCTGACCCCTGACCCTGGGCATTACTTCCAGCACGTCGACCGCTCAGCCTCCCAGACCTGGGCCCCGCCACCCCCCGCCCCCGCCCCTGACCACTGCACTGCCAACGTGCGTCGTGGTGGTTTTGGACTTTACTTACAAAAGAATTTTTTTATGCAAAATCAATTAAGTATTCCGGTACAGTATACGTAAAACATGTCAGTCTTTCAAAAGGATTTAAAACAAAAAATATTCTTCTCCAGTCCTTTAATCTTGATTTATAGACTTTCAGTCATAGAAAACGGGTTTTCGGGCACAGAACACCAGTCGACTGGACTTAGAAAACCTCATGTATCTCATGTTTTGAGGTCATATGAAAACACTATGTAGCATTTCCAATACATGTAGCAAAACGATGAGGGAAACCTGTCACTAGCATGGTTCTCAAAAGTCTGAAGTGATCGTGGATACCATGGCTGTGATCGAAAACAGCGCCCTCTGACGACGTCATGATAAACCACGACGTCATGACGAGTTATGACATGGTCCTCCTGTCGCGCCTGACCCTCACCCCCCGACGACCTTCACCTTGGGCCGGCCTCGACCCGTCTGCGCGTGCTCATTGATGACAGCCCGGCCAGAAAGCGTGGGATTGTGGGTATTTTCAAAGTTGTACGCATCGCAGGGGGGCTTGAGCTGACCCAGTTTCTAAACTCAGTGGGAATGGAAATGCCAGGTTGGTTTCCCCGTCAAATCAGTCCAAAGAGGACAAAAAGTGCAAGTATCTGTGCTTGTACTCGGGTTGGAGAGTGTACTGTAAGTTTACAACCTGGGCGAGGAAAAGAAAGCATAACAGGTCGACCCATCTGACAGTACTACGCCTCTTTGATGTCATCCCATGTAGGATCATACCTCTATCAGGCGCTGAGACCTTTCTATCGTCTACATTTCTGGTATTGTTTATAGGTATATTTTACAAGCAATTAACGCTAACCGACCGCGGCTGGCACGGGGTGGTGAAGGGGCCCATTTGAAAGCAATAGTCAACTCGCCGAATGAATTAACATTAATGAAAGCCATGTTGGGGGATGCCATAATTAATCTGTGAGGTCTGGGCGCTCGGTCAGGTCCGTTAATCTCCGCTGGCACCTACACCGACCTGAGGCCCCAGTAATGGGGTGCAGGTGCGCACTCTTTGCTCTACCTCTGACTCTACCTGAGCCGAGAAAAACCCGCGCCGACTGTACCAGGTTCCGTAATACACGGGGAATGAGTGAGCACCGGGTGTGACTGAAATATATGGACAAAATACCACCGATCACATGATGAATGAGCAGAAGGAAAGGACCACTTCCTGAATAGATTGATTAGGCTATAGCTTAATTAGATGGTACACGTGTAAGAGTGAGCAGAACAAAGAAGGGATAGGGTGTAAACGTATAAATAGTAATATGCTGCTTCAGATGTGTAATTGCCCAGTTATAAAAGTTGAATTTTGCTAAGATAATTTTGCAGCTGGGTCTTTTAGATACATTTGAATGCATTTTACACATGTTCAGATTCACTATAATTTGTAATCAGTAAGAAAATGTTAAGTATTCAAAGTGTGTCGCGCTGATTCCCTGGTGCTATTATCAGTGTGGCTGGCGAGAAACTACCAAGAACCTCATCACCTCACTGTATTTTTCTTGTGCTATTCCTCAATCATCCTGTAATTAACTCATTTGTGCACATCGGGCTATATTCATCAGTTCTCATGAAATAAAATGGGAATAATAGCATTTTTAAATGAGTCGTGTTAATTCAGTAGTGTAATTTTGAAAATGAGCGATGTCCAGGATCTATCTGGCGATCTATTCCAAATCTATTCAAAGTTGAATACTCTGTTTTCAAACATTGAACGAAAGATGGCCCTGCTGCACAGAATTGGAACCTAGTACATGTAAACATAAGCTCTCTTCACTCTGGTTCGGCGTTAGCGTGTATTTTCTTTCAAGAAAATGTAAAAATCCACACACATCGTCAAATGTTAATTCCTCCGACTACAAGATTCTTCTTGCATGGAGCATGCTCGCTTTCAATAACCGTTGAATAAATTAGAGAAGGAAACAGTAAATTTCAGAAATATAGGTGCCGGCAAGTATTAACTACATAAGGCCTAGGTACAGACACTTCCCATGTTCAAGGCCCCTTTTCCCTCTCCCAGAGCACGTTTCTGTCTGCACCTTCTACAGAAGTTTATTTTCTTGGAGTTCCTAAAAGAAAAAAGCAGCGACTTCCGGCGGAACTATTAGGCTGTAAACTGATACCCGATACACCGGCCGACGCTTGCGCCACCTATGGGCGGCCACGTGGGGGACTGGAGGGGTCCGGACAGACCCGGGAGGACCACAAATCATCCCTGGCCGGGAGGGGGGCTCGTTTGGGTCCTGAGTCTTTTCTACCTTTAGTTTGGGGATATGAGGGTCACTGCGTTGAGGGGCATTTTAAGTACGTAGACACATTTTCAAAATACACGTATTCCCCATGGCTCTTGAGGTATAGATTTGTACAAGGAGAACCCATGCCACTAGTACATGGAATTTGAAATAGGAACTTAACATGTAAAAGTCTGTGTCAGCAATGTATTGGTGGTAGTGTTCTACAATGAGAAGAAATAATAATCTCTTCTAAGCTGAATAAATTTAGGAGTCTTGCTAGAAGGCACACAGTGATCTTTTTCGAGGAGGAATATACCCTGTAATCATAGGGCAGTGTAGAGAGTATCAGTCTGCAATAGACCCAAAAGACTCGTCCAAGTTCACCCTATAATCAGCAACCAATCAGCTCTTGATGCTTTACTATTATACATTTTATGTATAATGACATTATGGCTAGCCAACAGATGGACACCACACACACTTCCTGGATCCGCCCTGCATGGTGATGGACCTCTTCAATGGTGCATGATCATGAGGTGACAACTTCAATGATATAACCGCATAATATATATCATTAAGTCTGCAAAACAAAAAGTATGTTATGTATACCATTACTGTGAGTTAGATCTAGTAGACAAAGTACAGCTTTGCTTCTTCCACCTAAACACGGACAAAACAACGATAACTCGTGGTGATTCAGGAAACACCTGTCCCCACTCCATCTGCAGGGTCCTTGGTTTTGCTTTACTCAGATTTATCTGCGGTGTCAGGATCGGTTCGTCAGGCTTTCTAAGCTAATTAATCTCACTTGAACGGTCTTCCAGCATACCCGGACACTATACTATCTCGTCTCATCTTCGGAAATCACCAACCGCCTTCGATGTACTCTCCTATACCTTAGTCACCAGTACACTCATGCATCCATCGTTGAGTGGGATAATCCTAATTGGAAATAATTGTATCTATTTGAACTTATTTTACTTTTCTCTTATTTCAGGAAATGTAATAATTCTACAATGGCGGGGCGGCTTTAGGAATTCAGCTTCCCAAATCTTGTGCCAAACATAAAGTTATCTATGCAAATTCGAGCTGGGAATTGTTATCGGCCCTTCCCATTGTTTAATGAACATTTCTGGATGCGCCCTTTTAATCAAAATACGCCATCTTCTATTCTAGTCCGATGGGAGAGACGTCAAGTCCTCCTGGGGGTTGTGTTGGGGGAGCCCCGCAAAAGGTGGGATGGGGGTCATCCCAACAAATTTGAATATCATATAGGCCTATAAAAGTTAAAGTACATCATTTACCTTTTACAAAACCTGTTAACCACATCCGACAAACCTGCGGAACCGTCTCAGATGTCTGCAATTGGAAAATGGTATTTCATTCCAAAAATGGTGCTGGGTATTGATACCCCCTTCAAACAATCCAAAACATTGGCTTTCAATCATAATTATCAGAATACATCAAGTTCTTAGAAACAGGGATCCCTGTCTCAAATGTCAATAAAACACTGAAGGTCCCCTCCGTGGTCGTCATTACGACATACCACCCAGGCCCCGGCCCCTATACCCCCTATACCCCACAGGTGTACCCCTCCTCCACCCCTACGGCTATGTTTACACACCCTGGAGGACGACGGGCCGGGAGCCAGGGGGCGCCACCACCATGGACAGCGTCTCAGGTCATACATCACCGTCAAGTGGCCCTGACAACCCTCCCCCTCCTGGCCCGGACAACCCTCCCCCTCCTGGCCCTGACAACCCTCCCCCTCCTGGCCCTGACAACCCTCCCCGTCCTGGCCCTGACAACCCTCCCCCTCCTGGCCCGGACAACCCTCCCCCTCCTGGCCCGGACAACCCTCCCCCTCCTGGCCCTGACAACCCTCCCCCTCCTGGCCCTGACAACCCTCCCCCTCCTGGCCCAGACAACCCTCCCCCTCCTGGCCCGGACAACCCTCCCCCTCCTGGTCCTGACAACCCTCCCCCTCCTGGCCCTGACAACCCTCCCCCTCCTGGTCCTGACAACCCTCCCCCTCCTGGCCCTGACAACCCTCCCCCTCCTGGCCCTGACAACCCTCCCCCTCCTGGCCCGGACAACCCTCCCCCTCCTGGCCCTGACAACCCTCCCCCTCCTGGCCCGGACAACCCTCCCCCTCCTGGCCCTGACAACCCTCCCCCTCCTGGCCCGGACAACCCTCCCCCTCCTGGTCCTGACAACCCTCCCCCTCCTGGCCCGGACAACCCTCCCCCTCCTGGCCCTGACAACCCTCCCCCTCCTGGCCCGGACAACCCTCTACCTCCTGGCCCTCTACTGCTATAGGGGTCTAGACCATCCCTGTCTATGCCTCACGCTGGCCTCCCCAAGACTAATGCCCAGCTTCCTCTTTCCTCTACTTTCTCCAGGTCTAGGCCTATACATACTGCTAAGTGCTTGGTGTTTGTTACCTGTGGGGATGTATGTGGGGGGTTGGTGAGGTGGGGTTGGGGGTTTGTTTGAGGGGGGGGGGGGGCGTAGACTACTAGATGTACGATGAATTATAACTCTGTTCTTATTCGTTGTTACGTTTGGCTGACCAATTACCAATTATTTTTATCTGAACACAAATACTTTATAAGGTCCGACGAAAAATTGTGGGCATGGTATAACATAGAATTTGGCTAATATGAATATGACTATTGTTTGCAAATACATCATTGTTATTGCAGGTACTACACCCAGTATGCAAACAAAGCTTCAGGCACGGTGAAAATGTCTCCATGTCCCTCTTAAATCATTGGGTTGTATTGGGGGGGGGGGGGGGTTCTTATGCTACATGGTGGATTTAAGGACTTCCCATGTCGTCTCTTTGCCTTTAGAAGATGTCTACCACTGACATTGTTACACTTACCGCCAGATTTGGGGGGGGGGGGGCGATTTAGGGTCGCCCCCCCCCCTCATTTTCTTTTGTGAGCAGCGCTCCTTTTATTACTAAAATAGTCCTATTTTTGACAAAATATTGGTTTTTGCAAAGTAAAACTCTCAGAAATTCGAAATTAGTATGCCCACCCTTCCAATTGTGAAAATCTCCGGATCACCCTCTGTCGGTAATCAAAGGCCATGTCCATTGTTGATTTTCAGAAATATCAATGTTCACCCTATCGTTCTTAAGGGTATACACCTATAATGATACCCACCCCCCACACCCACCCCCACCACACACACACACACACACACACACACACACACACACACACACACACACACACACACACCTATAGCCATAATGTGGAACCTCCAGGCTGAGTGGAGCTGGTTGGGGGGGGAATCTTTCTGTTACCTGCAAATTTCACTCAATGCCCATATGGCCTTGTAGATGTTAAGAAAATGTAATGTCCATGTCCCCTGTCATTGTCGCTATTATAAAGAAAGGCCCAATATATCCCATATCAAATTTAAGAAATGCCTTTGTCGCCATGTCGATTTTCAGGTTCTATCTCCACAATGATACCCCCACTCCACAACACCCCCACCACCACCTCTAACCGTGTGTGGGCCCTCCAGCCCCCTCCAGGGTCCCGGGTCAGGCTCCTCCAGGTGGCCTCCTAATGGCCGACCTCATTGGTCCTCCGCTGGTCCCCTCAGGGATGGCCTCATCACTCATAAACACACCGGGAACATCCAAGTAAAACTTAAGGCCGTATTCCACATACCGATTTTGATGCTGCCGATTTTGTGTTTGCTTGATTTTCTCAAAGACTATGGCATGACACCCTGCATACTATATACCATTTGAAAGAGAATTTCAAGTCATTTCTAGTGATATATAACATGTTGGTATTAGACCTTTATTTTTACTACCGATTTTTAAAATCGGCAGGAAAATCGGTATGTGGAATACAGGCTTTACACTTTCTATAGTCAACTTGGGCTAATGGTGTAAACCTATTTGAATACTGCCAATGTGTTATTTGCGAAAAGGTATGTATTGCATGCTTTATTTTTAATGGACATTTTGCACTTTCAGAAAATTTCAGGTCAGGCATTATACATGCATGTAAAGCAACCTTACATATATTGCACTTATTCTATGGAACAATGAAATAAATGTAGGGGCCAAAGAAGAAGAAACCATTTAAGGAATTCATAATGATTTTAACTGGCATTGCAATCTGTTAACAGTGCCTTTCTCTAATCCACAGATGAGACCCTAAAAAGTCCCTAGAGTCTTCTCGATCTACTCAAAGTGGATCTCTCTGGCCCAGCGCTAACAGAGTCTGGAGGAAATGTTCCGTCGATGCCGTCCCGGAGAACAGCTGCACCACACACGACGCTCAACACCGGGACGGGTCGGAATAACACAAGTAATAACTTCCATCCACACCTCTTGTGTGTCCCGACAGTTCTCCCCAGTGCAAAAAGACAAGTTCTGGGCGCTGCCCGGAATTTTATTTATTGTTGTCTTCCCATGGCAGCCTGCTGAAAACTGAACATCTAGCTTCTGTGGGTTCTGTTTTTCAGTGACTCCGCACTGGTATTTCTTCATCTCTTGGAGGACAATGTGTGATTTATGAAAGATGCCCTAGATTGTTTAGGTGTACTTTAGGTTCAAACCGATAGATTTGGTTTGGCACCATATTTACATTGTTAACTCATTCTTTAGGTGCACTTTAGGTTTGAATCGCTTGGTTTGACCTGGCACTATATTTTTCATAAGCTGATTTGCCTCATTGACGTTTACTTTGATTCTTAATTACTTTTTAATTGACAATGTGAGATTTATGATATAAGTCCTAGATTGTTTAGGTGACTTGCGTTAATGTCAATTCAAAAGCTTTCGCTATAATTTTGTTGATTCCAATTCCAAGACAAGTAGTGGCATAAATACTATAGATTGGCCTAGATTGTCCGACTAGATGCATCTGGATTTATCAACAGAAGATAGTCACTATTCATACATGAACGAACCCTTCAGACAAGTGTGATATGATGCTTTGGGTCTCTGCTGGTGCTCATTGTATTAATTACATTGATTATTCAATTTAATGCAATGGGATGTCTATCGGGGTGTCAACAAGGACATTTGAGTACTGGGTATAATTTACCATATCTCCCGCTTTCATTCATGACATAACCGACGTCATCTTCCTCACATATACCTGACGTCACTCTGACGTTGTGTGACGTCATTGTAGTTCCGGCAGGCCCACTTGTTGTGGCGGAGGGGGCGGTAGTATGGTAGTAATGCAGGGGAGTAATGCGGCTTGGGGCGGGGGGAATGCCAGAGCCGACATGCCTGCGCATTGAGTAACCCCCACCCCAGATATGATCTACTATCTCCGTATCGGTGGTATAGGCACCCGATAGCCTATATCCCACGCTCTGACCTGCTCCTCTGAGTCTCTTGCTTGAGTCTTCGGCCTGAGTGTCATGTAGAAAGTTCTGTGATGATAGGCCTACAGTTTATTCCTGTCAGACAAGAGACATGGAAATAAACACTTACTTATTACAGAGAAACAGGTTATATGTATCAATTGAGTTTTATTGATTTTGAAGTATTAATAAACCTCAATAACATGATGAGCATATAGACATGCATCAATCGGAGGAGTGGGGGGGGGGGGGGGGGGGGTGGCAGGAAGGAAGGGGAGGGCGGGATACGATTCCTATATATATATATATATGCACACGGTGGTATAAGCATATATATATATATATATATATATATATATATATATACACGTTTCGAAGCTATTCGCGTTTGGAAAAAAGACAAATAACAGTGTTTCCAGGACATGGGAAGGAAGGCGCTCTTCGGAAAGATACAGGAGAGGAAGCCAAGATACCACATCGGAGCATCCTGCATCATACGGGCTCACAGGGTTCTGTTCCTCTCTCCTGGTCTCTATAGCCTGGACCAGAGTGGTAGCGGTGGTAGTGCAACTTTGACTCATAAAGAGGCGATTCCCCACGGACTGGAAACGTCGTGTCTCATTGACGTCAATTGGTATTTTCACTGCCAATATAAGGCACAAAAAGAGTCACAAAGATACATCTTTGGTAAATACTACAAGAAGAAAATAACAATATCACAATATTTAGCAGCCCCAGGTCACAAGTGGATGCCATAGACATAGCCCATAACAAAGCGCACATACCTAAACATTGAAGAACAGATACATCACACAATGTCCCCAGGCATGTAAGGGACCCCGAGGCAGCCACTATTATTGGCCCCATGAGGGTTTCTATCTAAACACCCACTGTATCTTGTGTCCATCTCAATGTTTTCTCATTCTATGATCCCGCGCATTGAGCATAATTGTAATAACTACTGCATTCCAGACACTCTTGTTGCAATCGCTGGCATTCTGCTACATCAGCCAATGGATCAGAGCGCTTGGCCTGAATATTTATTATCTAAACATCTTTTTCAGCCAAAATGGTTATAAACATTTATAACCAAAAAGAAAGATCATTCTAGGAATTAGAAAGTGAAACAGCTGCATTGATTAAAGGCATCTGAGTAAAAACAAGTAAAGTAAGAATAATATAGCAGGGAGGAATCCAAATGGACAGATACTTTTTTTTCCGCGTTTTATTCTATATCAATAAATAACGTACGCTGGCAGTAAAGCTAGGGCAGAACATTCACGTCAGTTTCAGGAACAGACTTCATCGATTCGAGGTATAGTATTCACCCGCCCCCTTACAATAGACTCTTGTAGACTACTTGGCATCCTCCCGGCTCGGTCAGGGGCCCTCCTCCCGCTGCGCTGACCCAGATAATCGGGCCTTGATCCTTGGGAGTCGGGATCCGACCGAGGGATCAAAGGGTGGGCCTCCTGGTGGGACGTGGGGCATGTCCGACTCCACGGTTAGGGGTTGGGTTGGGAGGGAGTGGGGAGTGGGGGGTGGGGGGTCACTTAAAGGTATACCAAGCCGGGAAACAAAGGTACCAAGCCAAGGTTGTGACATTGCAGAATGTCCTAGAACGTCACTGAACGTTATTAGAATGTCGCAGAACATCACCATCACGTCGCTCCTTTGCTGGGGCACTATCATCAGTAGACCTGTGTAGAGCAAGTTATTTGCGGTTATTTTTGCGTTCATCAGACTATCTCTGTGTTATTTGCAGCATATAGAAGATCATTTGACAAATATTTTTGAGTGCACCGAGGTGCACCGGGGTCTTGAGAGTCTCAGGAGTATTGTCCTCTTGGTAATATAACCAACGAGTATAGACAGAAGCTTCTGTCTATACTCGTTGGTATAACCAAGAGTCTGTAAGGATTGATATTGGCATGGTACTATTGTTCTCAACAGTACCCCCTCCCCGCCCACTACACCAGACAATTCTCAAGCGTCCAGGGATATGAAGCTGAATAAAAGGAGGGCTGTAACAATAGGTCTGTGTGTGGGGACCCGGGAGTGCGGATCCTATACACGGAGATAGTGATTTGTTTGTGATCAGGGGTTCACCCTTAACCCACACTCCGTTATCGGGAAGGTGTCCCCTGTCATACGTATACCCTATAACATTTGAGACGAGTGGAAGAATAAGCAAGATCAAGAATTTCCAAAAGAGGTCATCCAGGGGCCTATCCATAGACAATTGATAAAGCCAAACAAAGTGCATAAATTTCAGGGGATTCCTAGAAAAACTATGGGATTCAAGCTGACAATTCTGGTCATTTTGATGTTTATAGTTAGGAGTAGACCTCAACTTGTCAAAATCTGGGGGGTTTCAGACCCCCATCCCCCTCCCTCTGTACGGCACTGATAAGGGGGTGGGTGAGGAGCAAGTGTGGTGTGATCAAGAAGAATATTACATGTACTGGGGTTTGCATCATTCTTACTATGATGGTATTATGATGATTGAGACCATACCACCCATACCATAAGTCATAATTTTCATGAATTAAATTCTTGTTTAGACCCTTATAAATAGTGCAGCTTTACAAACTGTATGATGAACATGTACTCACTTTGTAGCTTTCTCGATATGTCAGTATCAGATGGAAGATGGAATGATCAATGTATGAATATACATCTGCCTTATGTTGCTGCATGATGTTAATAGTTAACTATGTATTATTATGGTGCACTCTAATTCTTGCTGCTGGGAGTGTGGGGTATTACATCTGTTAACCGACACTGTTGGTTCATTTGATTAACAAAAAATAATAAAAGTAATTAGATGCAATCACCCAGGGTAGGAAAGACCCATGATTACACATAATTTGGGTAGGTGATGGCCGATATACTGACCTCCACTTCCATACGTGTCAGAACTCTTGACCTTTACCAGGGTCTATTAAGGCTGACCTGTAGCATATGGTCAGAGTTAACTTTAATATTCTTGACCTCTATCAATTCAATTAACTGCTACAGCTACTGTGGAACAACCCTCCGGGTCCATATGTACCCAATAAGAGACGCACGCCCGAGGAAGCATGTCAATTAACGATTTTGTCTTTATCATTTTTCAATTCAAACTTAAGTATCATAATTATTGTGTTTATAAGCTTGATATCTACAGAACAATTGGAAACTGAAATCAAAATTTTTACTACTTTCCGATCCCGGTTAAATGACTGGGAAAGATTTTATTTGAGACAATATATGGTTGTGGATGACTAATTTGATATGCTCATGAAATTCATGAGTGCTACTGCAAGTGAACCTTCAGAAAGTTGATAGTGAAAATATTCTTTTTTTCTGTCAACCTCCATACGTTTCACAGTTCAAACGCCACGTCAATGTATATTTTGATGTCATTTAACAAATATAATCATGAAAGTAAGAATAATGACTTTTGCACATGTTCATAAAGTAAACATGTGTATGCATATATATATATATATATATATATATATATATATATATATATATCACATGACTGTACTAAGTCTTAAAACCAAGGGCAATCTTGACGATTATTCCGAATATAAAACGTTAAAAAAGAAATATCATCACAATAGGCCTATTGCTTATCTTTTGTATTTTGACAATCAAATGTGAGTAAACACGTTCGTATTTTCCTTGCCTTTAACACACCCCACATTTGTATATTTGCGTCCATGTTTTCCAAACAAAACGCGTCGTCTGATCATATCAGACAAAAAGGTCTTTACCTGGGTGGTCGGACGTAGTCCCAAGGAGCAGGGCGCATGCGCGAGGGGCACTTTGCGGCTGCGCAGAGGACCGGAACACCGGATAGCCTGGACTGGCACCCGGCGGTGACAACGTGTCATAACAACATCATAACAGGAGGGACACCGATACGCTGAGAACAAGCGACCGCCTCGGTGGTCGTCTGCTCCGGGACCACCAGGGAAACAATGACGTCACAGAGACAAGGGAAATAATAGAGAAGGACGTGGCCTTATACAAGTAGACCTACATGGGTAAACATAAGCCCACGTTATTTAGAATTGCCTAGGTGCCATTTTCTTTTGTCTCTAGTCTGGGCCACTATTTCCTTTGGTCCTTTTGGAACACAGCCTATTTCCATATTTATGTAAACTGGTCCAACCATCAGTCATTATATTAATTGCTGGAAACAGCATAATTCTGAAGAAAGACACAGAGTAGCCAGTGATATTTCTTTGTGAGAAAGTAAGCATGAAACCTATGAGATGGAAAGAATGCTTCGTTTTATTTTAAAATCTCATTATTGTAGGTTCACATCACATCCAAACGCACGTATTTCACGCGGCAAAACCACTTGCGACATGAGTAACCCATATGGTAGTTCTTAAGAGAGCTTTTTGCAAATTTCCTATATGAATAAATTATTTAGAAAAACGCTCTCTAATTCTATTATCTTTGATATATGTAAAACAAAATTGAAGGAAGCTTTCGCTGTAAGTACGACCACACTGACGTAACTTTCCCGACGTACCTGTATTGTTAAAGTTACATAAACCATAATATCGGGAGGGGGAGGGGGAAGGTTCTATGGATCCATTGCTAATCCATGTAGTTCACAGCCCTCATTTTATGTCTTCCAAGTTTACATAGATCTATATTCAGTTAACTATTGTTTTAGTGTTGAAGAGTTGTATTTCATAAGAAAATGAACATGAGTGAATTATGACTAAAGTGCCGTGGAAAATGCTGCCCTTTAAATCAGTGGGGGATTAAACATGACGCAGTAACCTTTTCAGCCCCTCCTTCTGTAATCTGACCCGACGTTTTTGTATATCATACGTCGGAGGGAATCCTTCGAGGAACATGAGGTGCGTGAACAATGTACACGTTTCTGAACCTGGACAGATTCCCTCCTGTCAAAAACGGAGGTCTGGTGATCGTGAGGCACGCTGGTAATCCAGGCTATGGGATTGAAGGCGTTAATGCAGGGATCTAGCGGGTGTTAGGGGCTGGGGCTGAGTAAACGGTTAGATCCCTGCATGGATTAAGGATTGGGTCAGGATTGAAGGTTAACGCTGATGGGCAAGGCATATGCGAACTATCTTCAATGCTTTTCATATAGAAGGAAACGTCTATTGCAATCAATGCAGTTCCAAAAGCACATAATGAATTTGATTGAAACTGAATGATCAATGCTTCACAAGGCGTTTGCATTCATTTGCAATCCCCATTGAGATCTATTTAACTGAATTTTGAATTTGAAAATGAGGGAATGAAAGCAATACTAGGAAGGACATCGCCACGAATGAAAATAAAACCCTCAGTTGTCGTTCTCAACGCCTAAAATGTATTGTCCGTGACACGTACTCTGTGAAGTATAGTTGCATTGCAGTTCGTACGTCCATTTGCTGGATATCCGGAAATTCACAGTTCTGAGAGGATGTTGCCTTGCCTACCCCCATCCGTGAATCAATAACGTCACAATAACCCCTGCCCCTGCCATTCCCCTATACTTCTCAGCACCTTTTCACTGAAATGACGTCATCGATGGCGGAGACGATACTGAACCGGAAGTTCAGTACCAAATCCAAGATCCGCGGTCTGATTCCCCCTCCCTCCTCCCGGCAGACCTTTAATGAGTCTCCCTAATCACGTGACCGATCAAGCTGACCACGTGACAGCCCCCAGGCCCCCTGGCGGTCAAACCTGGCGACCGCAGAGTCGCACCTCGCCGTCACTTCCGGCGTCGACCGTCGCCTGGCCGTCAGAAAAGTCATCATGGCCGACGTTAAGTTGACAAAGCGCAGGCGCAGAACAGGTGTTGCAACAATCACCCCGGCACTCCAGATGGGTATGTCGGCCAAGCACACCATTCGAGACTTTTTATGCCCTTTTGTGGAAAAAAGAGAGAAAAGAACGTGAACAAAAGGTGGTTAGCTCTTTTACTTTTATAGCTTGCGTCCAAGCAATCGGGTTGTGTTTGCGTGTGTGCATGTCTCTATGTATCACTCATTCTGTGTGCCCGGCTGTGTCTTTGTGCATGTGCCTGTGTGTATCTATGTGTCTTTGTGTATGTGTCTGTGTGCTTATGAGTGAACGGAGATGGGGGCAGGCGTGGGCAGAAATCCAGGGAGAATGTTTGGATGTTTATGTGAGCTTAAATCCTTAAATCCTTAATGCCTGCACCGGCACAGATTACGATGGACCCAGATGGTCAGTTGCGTGTAGACAAACCTTTGTTTAGAAATGTGTAATTTCTTAAAAGAACTTGACTGAGGAACATTTAAACTAGGGAGACATATATAGTAGAGGCGGGTCCGAGGCGGGAGTCTGCACCCAAAAGGCGCTACACTGATCTAATAACGTACAACTATCTCAATATAAGTATGGTCAATGGCCGTATGACTATCTGTCTCGACAATGTTGAAAAAGTAACAAGGTAGAATAGCTATGCACCCTTCCAGTCGAAGCGAAGGGGATTTGAAGGATCGCCGAATCACAACTATATAATTAAGCTTCATATATGCTATATTGTGACTCCTATATATATTCAGTTTAATAAGAGCAGGGTAGTGGCCCGGAGATTCTTATCTCTCTTCTCTACAATTTATGGGATCACATAAAACCAAGTGGTAATCTAAAGATTACCAGAATGATCTAGACGTTTAGTATCTAATAAGAAACGGAAAAAGTCTTTCTCTTCGGAGTTGAATCATCTTCATAATATCTGCTGTTCTTGCATTTGTAAATATGCCTCCTATGATCAAGTATTGACATTTACAACCTTCGCAAGGGTCATATTAGACACAGGAATCCGGGAAAATAACAGTTCCCGCCAGCAACCGGACCCTTTTCATCACATTCCAGGGTGTTATGCTTGTAAGTCTCTCCGACCAGATGACTAACCTCGGCCAAACGACATGTTATTATGCTTGGCGTCTATGACTGGCAGTGGGCGCTGAATATCCCGTTTGGGACAACAAAGTCGCCACGATTCCCTCCGACAGTTTGCTCTCAAGTGTTGCTTTCGCTCTGGTGATACACAGGATAGACTGGATATTCCGCCTTATCTTGAATATAATATATCTTAGTATCTTTGATATTGCGGTATGTGACTCAGCGTAATATGCAATGTGTTTACGCGACTGGTTTGGATACTATCTGATGAATATCATTTATAGGTGCATGTATATGCAATTATGCATACTTAATTATCACTTTATATTGTTCAATGCCTGACAATGAACTCTAGAATTTATTTCAGATTAGAACTTTTTCTTTAATCTAACTTCCCTATACTTCGTCTAATAGTCTTAGGGAAATATATATACCTAAATGAATAATTATACTGAAAGGGGTTTCCTAACTACTTTTCAGTTTAATTCCAAGCTGAGCGTATTCGCATTTTCAGGTCCGAAACTATAATGCAATGATCGCAGTTTCCCTTAAAATATAAGGTCCTCTTACCCTACTCTTGTTGCTCAAACCTTCTTCCCTCCGGTGGCGTGTATATGCAAAGGTTGCGCAATAAGAACCGTCGGAAGTGGGCGACCAAAAACATGTTTAGAGAAATAGAAAATACGTTGAGAAAAAGGTAGTGCCACGCATATGATCACACTCAAGGCCTGCTGTATGTGTGGGGTCCCCCAGTTTGAGCCAGCTTACACGCACTACATCTTGAACGACATCTCCCCGGCCAGGGGCCCATTTAAACCACGTTCACACCGGGTGTGTGGCCCGCGGCAATTCTTTCAAATCTCAAACACTTTTTTTGTCATTTTTCTTTCAAAATTGCATCCCGCGGAGTCTTCCCAAACCGGTGCTAAGTGTGGGAAATAAATCAGATGGGTTCCTTGTATTCCGGGGGGTTACTTGCTCTCAAAACAATGCAAACAAAAAAGTGGAACTCAAAGGTAAGAGAGGATGTGGGCTATGTATAACTCCCTAAACCTGTTAATGTTAAACTGAAATACCAAATTAATCGTAACTTTTAGGAAAGAAGAAAACATTTTGGATCGACTCTGAAAGAAAAAATAATAGCTCTCTGACGTTGACGAAGGTGTATGCCGACCCTAATGTATCTGTATACTTCATTGTAAAAGATTTGTCATATATTATGGTGACCGAAATGTTTATTAGCCATTTGAATCTGCCATGGGAAACTTCCCATAAGAAGGATGATTAGCTAAGCTGTATCGATCCGCCAATCCAAAGGTCCTAGGCTCGATTCCCAGCCTGCACCAGGAGTGGTCTTTGGGCCCAGGTCTTTGGGTGGTCCACAACTTAGGAAAGTCCGCGGTTGTACAGGGTTTTCTGTCCCCATATCTCAAAAGACCCCAGATTCCTTCTCGGATTAATAAGAGCAAGGCGCGGGAGAGGGGGGGGGGGGCAGAATTTCTGATCCCTCATCTAAACAATAGATGGGGAGTTTTATACTATCCTAGGAGAATATGGTGGACCAGTTGACTCGGTAAAAGGTATGAATAAGCTAATTCTGAGCAAGCGTGAACATAACTGGGTAGCATGTACCTGACAAATCTTAAAATAACAATTATTTTATGTGAGGTTGAGACTCACCGAAACAGAATATTATATGATAACATTACTTTTGAGTGAAGTTGAAAAATTGTTAATACAGAACGTGATAATAACGTTATGTGGTAGTGAAAGATCGTAACTAGAATGTTATGATAACGTCAGAGTGAAACATTGTAATGTAAGATACTGGAGATGTTATTCAATACTGCCATCAAAATAACATAACTAACGTAACATAACTAACTAGAACGTTACTGCAACATTATGATAAACGTTTATATTATTTCTGAACTTATAAAATGACGTTACATGTTTGCCTGGGGAAGGCTATATGGGATTGAGTAACCCCCCTCCCCCTCCATGGCCGTACCTGTACAGGCCCCTGTCCCGGAGAAGACCCACTCCGGCCTGCGGTAGGTGGACATGCTCCAGGAGTGTGAAACATCGCAGACAAATTTATCTCACCTCAGGAGGGGGAGCAGCGGGCAAGGGAAACGTAGCCGGCACCTGCTGGGGGTACCTGCCGCCGCCCACGTGGGCGCTACGTACCCACACGTACCCCCTTACGTGCCCCCCACGTGCAAAGGTCGTAACACATCCTTCGCCGTCAGGGACACGGCCCCTATTAGCCCCATGGCCCCTTTAATTGCTTCCCTGCAGACCAAATTTTGGTTGGAGCTATTTGACAGAATTATATCATAATGTAGGATGTAATGGCTTGTATGATTTGTGTTTCCTGTTTGAGAATGAAATAGCTGGAAACTGCCAACTCTAGCTGGTGGACATAGTGTTTTTTGATCTCCTTTATTTCGGACTTTTATTATGAATACATATTTTTAAGGAGCAATTCAAATTTTAGAAAATACATTCTCAATCCTGAAATAAGAGAATCGCCCATCTTAGACATTAGTTCAACCTGTCTTATAGATTAGACAAACGGTTTTCATGAAGGTAAAAAATTGTAATCAATAAATGCAGTTCCAGACTTGTTACTATCCCTGCAGCATACATTTGAACTTCTGTAAGAAGACGGGTCAAAAAGAAAAAAAGAGGGTGGGGGCCAGAATCGCAAAATCGATTATCCACACCTGACTAATATCCACCTGATGAGAGTGGTCATGTATGTTCCCCGGGGAATATGGCAGGTAAATATATCAGTCGGTGTCCGGGGTGGTTTTCTCGTTGCCCTCAGGTCACATGCCTACCCTGCACGCCTACCCGCTCCAGAGGGACGGTTAGTGCAGATCTACATCCAGTCGGGGTCAGAACCCTGACCCTAATCTACTGGGAACAACCTTATACATATTTCTGGGGTACAGAAGTTCGGGAAGTTCGCTATCATCTAGGTCCCCATCAATGTTGGGATGCATGGTTGGCTTGAGACCCAGTGATCGAGATAACCTTAGGGGCCTTCTCTCCTAATTGTTCTAATTTTATAGGTCTAAATTGAAAACTAGTTTGTTAATGAACCAGACATAATTATGGGAAGCCCACTAGCCAATCTTCCCATGGCATTGTACAATCAATATAGTACTGATGTTGTTATAGATGTTTTTTTAACTTCCCAAAGCAATGCTCGTCTACAGGTAGGCATACCCAAACTTTTGGTCACCGTGGTGTTACTTAAACTTACGTCAAAACTGTCTTGGGTTTAACCTTTCTCTGAGCAAAGAGACTCCTTGCCCTGAGGTGTGTTCAAACTCTGTTCAACAGTTTTGAGCTTAAAATTAATTAGTGTAAATGGTTTTTAATACATTACAGATTGTATTTTAACATAATAATGATAGAATTAATAGTATGGATAGCAGTAGCTCGGTTGAAAGAGTCTGCTTTTGTAGGTCTTGACAAAAAGGATCCCCTTCCTTCATGGAACACAGGAGCACATACACATGTTAACTATAATCTAAAAGTTTCTACCGTGTAACCAAAATAGCCTCTCATTAGCCAAGAAACCTTTTTCAAAAATAAAATTAGCGATCTGACTTGTGAAAAACTCCCGCGCCATGTCCCGATTCTCATGCACAGAAACAGAGCCCTGTTTTACTGACACAGACCAGACGGAGTGGCAGACCCTTGGGGGGAACTGCTGGGATCACACCTCCCGGCCTAAGGCCACATGGACACTTGACCTTTTACAAGACGGTTTTGATTTGATTCCCAGATTTGTGGATTTTCATCTCCCTCCTGGCTGACGTCTCGGATGTCGTCATCAGCTACAAACAACTACAAACTTGCTCCTGGGTGTTGTTTGGTATTGTGGCTGGTTATTTATCAAGTTTTAGAAACCAATCTTTAGCTATTAAGGACAATTCTGGAAGAATACGTACATGTAATAAATTATGTGTTGATTAATAAAGGAAAAAAAGACTATGAAAACTGAAAAGTAGTAAGTAATGTTTTTGTCCCTATTACGATAATCACGAGGGGTTATTTGACGCAAGCACTTACTGAAACCGAGGCTATTATGTTATCTCTTGCAATACTGTTAGCTAATAATTAATCATGTTTATGTATTTTGAAAATGGGAATGGAACGACAACACAAACAATCGATGGTTTGTTTGTCAAACTTAATAAACTTAATATATTGATAATAGGTATTGTCTTCCCCATGAAAGTTGTATGCAACCCCATTGAAGTATGGCACGAGTATGATCTCAGGGTGTGCAGAGGCGAACCGTCTGTTACCCGCATTAAATGACTCTGACTTTTAAAGCCTGGCCGGTTCCCCTCTACCACCCGCATCCACATCGGTTCCCTATGCCTCTGTATTTTTGGCGCCCACAATAAAAAGCCAAAGGCGACAGAAATTGAAAAATACATTTCATCTCTGTCTGTTGGAAGGGGTGCGTAGATTTTAAAAAGATGAAAGGCGTGGTCGTGGAGCGGGGCACGCCCAGGCCGAGGGCCCCAGGTGTACCGACAGGTGCGGGAATGGGCCCCAGCGGGCCGGCCGGGGTACCTGCTCCGATGGTTTGTGGTGGTGGTGGTGGGGGGGGGGGGGGGGCACTCTGAGTTTAATATGTACCTGTAAGAAAAGCAAATATATATATATATATTTACCCAATGCATACAAATTTGGTTCAACTCCAGGATCCTCCATGTATCTTGTCGGTCAAACGTCAATTTTACCTAGCCCACATCAATGGATTTATTACGAAAGGCGCCAAGATGACGCTCAACTTTCTTTGAAGGTTTTGAAATCTATTTTTCTGTGTGTGAAAAATGTGAACCTACGTAATCCCTTCCAGGAAACAGCAAAGCCCAATATGCGTTTGGGAGTGGTCAATTTGGTGCAAAGAGTGAGTAACAGCCCCCTCCCTAACTCAACCCCAGAACCCCCCCCCCCCCCCGCCGCCCCCCCGCCCCCCCGCCCCAACCCCCCTTTTCTCCCTCCTTCCCTTTGGGCCGATGGATCCCGCAGGTGCAGGCACAGCGCCCCCTTTAGCCGGCGTCCCTACGCCAACAGCCGCAATTATCGCCCAGGAGCACGTGCTCAACACCGGAGAAATATTGTTGGTTCATGGACGTGACTTCTGTAGGCGACTACCAAATAACTCTCGGACACTCTGGAGTGACTCCAAAGCAACACAAAGAGAGAAAATAATGAGAAAAGAGCTCACAAGGCTTGTTTGATATGGACTTTAGGCATATTACCAGAGGACGGTTTCATGTTTAATACTTTGAAGTCTTTTTTCCATTCTTTGTAGAGGATAGTCCCCACGGGGGGGGGGGGGGGGGGGGGGGGGCTACTGACTATTTTAAGGTTACCAGCCAGTGCCAAACTACCGCCCCTGCTTTTCATGACTGGCTGCTTCTGAATTTTAGTTGACCGCCCCTTAGTTCTTTAGGGTGGGATAAAGAACCGTAGCAACAATGTTAAATTCCAAGTTATTGTCCCTATATTGTTCTAAGGATGCAGTTCACCACCCCCTTTTTTACCTAAAAGGTTCAATTTTGATGTGCACCGCCCCTGATTCACAAGTCTGTTTGGTGGTGGGTACCTTTACAAGCCCCCCCCCCCCCCGGGAGTTAAGTACACTACTCCTGCCCATTTCGAAAAGGGACAGCATGATAATAATTATATCTATGATAACAATATAGCATTACAAAAAGGGAAATTATATGGGATGCAAACCGCAAGCAAAACAGGTACGTCCACCTGTATACTATATTAGTCCTTGTGCCATTTTCAATACCAATTTCTGCAGCCTATCGGTGTAGCATTCTGTGCATGGGTAGGCGGGGAGCTCATCACTTCCAATGGGCATTGCCTGGGTATTTGCCTGGCTAATCACTAATTAGCCCGTCCCCTATTCCCCGCAGACCCCTGATCAGGCACGGCCCTCCCTGCACACCTCCCCCGAACCACGCCCGGAATGTGACACCTTGCCCGCCAGCTTTCCTCATCTCTCGCCAGGGGGCGTGGTGGTCGCGCATGCGCGGTCCGTCCTAATCCGGCGCAGGTTCCGGTGAGGACGACCAGAGGCGTGCCAGATGGGGGCCACGCGCCCCGCCACAATTACTTAAAACAAATAAGTTTTTAATCACCCTCCCACGTGTTGTGTGTGCAGGAAGGTAAACGGGAGGAGTAAAGAAATGTTTCCTGCAGGATCTTGATTCTACCAGGACGACTTGTAAATAACAGTGGCGAATTGAGGTCTCTGTAAACAAAGGGCGCGGGTTTTTAATTTCAATCTCTACAAGAGTCCAGGGCCGATGGTTGCATGAAAAAACTGCACATTTTATCAGGATCCAGAATATCAAAAGACGCACGCCCCCTTCCCCTAAAAATTTGCTTCTGTCTATAGCATCCACTTTGGGCTATCACCAGACTAGGCTTGATGCACTTCCAGAACAAACCGAATATATTCCGTCAATCAGCACGCTATATAAACTTCATTAAAACTATAGAGATTGGTATTCTCTGAAACATATATGAATAGACATATGAAATATTTACATATTATGGGAAACACAATAACTATACTCAGCAATTTTCTTGAAGGATGTCAACCGTCAAAATTGTCATTTCCACCTTTGCTGCATGGTTAGAGCCGGCGCAGCATCTCCTCCTTGAGTGGCTCTGTACGGAGAGTGTTAATGTGAAAAATATGTGTTTACTCTCCGTGCACAGGAGGGTCTTGATTTTGTTCAGTGATTGTGAAATCGCGATACAGCGATACTGCCCGCGGTTATTGCCTACTGGAAAAACTGAATTAAAAAACTTCACACTAGAGTGAGGCTATGTTAAGGGCGTGATGTCCTTATTGCATTAGTATCTCAGCATTTATGTGAATTTCCTATCATAAAAATGTTGATGGTAATTTAGAATAATTGTGTTTGAGTTTAGGATATGAAATTACTGTTCCCGGAAGGAGTCAGAGTGATATATGATAATCGCGTTCTCTCTTTTTATTGAATTTAATAGGTGCCAGTGACGCCATGCTGTCACCAATGTAACACCGGTCAGTGTCAACGTCTCACCTTACCACTGGAATAGGCGTGGTTGTCAGGGGACATAGGTGTGGTTGTCAGGGAGATTAGTGCTGTTGTCAGGGAGAAGGCTTCAGGGCCAGTGTCATTAAGTGAGGGGCTCAGTGCCCCTAGCTCCATTATCATTAGCTCTGTCTGGTCCTATATTATCGCTCATCCCGCCCTATCCATTCAGCCGTATCCCGTGGTGCCTCCTTCCGGCGCATGCGCACTGACATCTGGTGGTGACAAAGATAGTGATCGGGACGCCCACTTCAATGATAGCAGGAGGCCGCAGATGTCCAATAATTTGGGGCACTTGAATTTGACCTCATACCCTTTCCAATTCAATTCAATTCAATCCAACTTTATTCATTACTATATGTGACAATCTCTGGGATTTCCAGCCTTATGGAAATACATATTCATGGCTCTAGGGCCTTTATTTAGCTTAGAAATCATAAAAATAAGAAAAATAAGCTAAATTTATGCTATAAGCGAAATTTTCCAAAGTTTTCATTAATGGTGAAAAAATTTGAATTTTTTCACATTCTGTTGCCATGGTAACCGGAATGTTGATAGAAGGCCAAACCTGCCGATAGTACTGCTATGCAAATGAGGGTTTCCATGGTAACCATGGAACAAAAGTAAGTTTCCAAAAATTGAAATTCTGAATGAAGGGACTGCTTGGCTATATTTTGCAAAAATTCGAGTATGAATATCTTGAAGAGAAAGGAAATGGCAGTAATTGTATTTGGGACTTCATTTTTTGGCTGGGATTGTCTATGTTATATCTTAACATATACCGCTGACTGGTCCACTCTACCATATTTAGCATACCTGACCTTTGTGTCTTCAAATTTCAATAACTTTTTTCCTAATAAAAATATTTACATAATTCTTTCAGTATCATATTCCCCAAGACATCTTCTTTATTCAATATTCCAGGCCATAAGACTGCTTTTCGCAGAGGATTATTTTTTCTGCTTACCTCTACCAAATAGCTAGTTGTTGGTTTTTATTTCGTAATAGCCATCAGGGTTGCCCCCGGTTTCCTGATTATTACATTAATGAATTCATGGAATAAGTTAAATGAATAAATTTGGAGAGGTTCACACGTACAGTTATATAATACGGATAATGTGAGATATCAACATGGGGAAGAGTCCAGCAAAAGTAGACCCCTTCGTCTGCTTGGCCTATGTTTGCTTATGCTCGAGACCATACGCTAACTCTTAAATTATGAAAGTGTGGTTGAACAGTTTGCGTATATATCTATAATTATAGTTACGATTAAAGGATCTATAAAGTGTATCAGACTAATTAATTAAATTACATTACTAGTGTCTATGCTTCTACAAATCTCGCTGTAATTTACGTACAATAAAAGGCAACATCAATGCCCATGTACTCACAGTGCTCAACCTATACGGAATCCGTCTGTTGCCCGCATTAAATGTGGGTGCGCCTATCCAGTCTGCCTGGAAGACTTTTAAGCAATCATAAGCGCTTTATTTCATTTCATTGTTATTTTAGCAACATTTAGTAACTCCCAATAATATGTCTTGTTATTTTTTTACTTACTAGTTAGCCATTTGCTTGAGACTGTAATTGCTAAAATTAAGAGTTCATATGCCTTTTTTTCAGTAGAACGCGTAAATATGTGGACGCCGATGCGTATCAGTAATTATCCAGGGGAAAAGGCAGATTGTGGACGTCCTCTGGAGCGAGCCGACACGCATGAACTGGTCGATAATTGACGAAGTGACCCACCATGGGCGATAAACGGGGCATTGATGATAGTACCGCCACACCTGACCCTCCGGCCGCCCGTCCCCCGGCCGGCCCGGGCTTTGAACACCCCCGCTGCCGGCCACCCCCGGCCGGGTGCCCGGTACCCCTCACTGTTTGCCCGGGACCCCTCCCCGGGCACCCGGGACCCCCGGCCGGGCGCCGCCGTGTCTGATCGCGCCGCTCCCGCCCGTACTGACGCACTGACCGCCACCTCCAGTGCGGCAATAGGTGGATTCAGGGGGCAGGCGTGCGCGCCCTTCCCCTTCCCCTGAAAATGTGCCTTTTTAACGTTAAATCCACCTCTCAATACTTTTAGTGGAAAAAACATCCGAGAGCGACCCCCCCCCCTTTTTTTTTTTCTTCTTCAAGGATCCACCAGTACGGCCTGGAAATGAGTGACGTTTCTCTACTTTTATAATGTGCATACATCATATGTTTCTCTAGTACACCCTCCCGCCCTCTTTTAATATTCATAGTACAAATCTGATTTAAACAGGTGTAGGATAACTCGTAAGGATAGAACCATTACATTTGACTAGTTTCTCTATTTCATTTCTTTGTGACACAAATATATAATATACGTCTTGTCATGAAATCCCATTATGTAACACAATTGTTGAATCCACTAACTCCCTTTCTTGTGGCACATTCCCCGTAGGGTTTCCTGTCTTAGTATTGTCTTCCGTCAGCCCCTGTCCCCGGCCCTGTCCACTGAAACAGAAAGGGGTAGATCTATGGGGTATATGTATATGTGTATGCCCTACCCTATGTCCCATTCCCCCGGGCCCATTCCCCACCCGAGTCAAAATGCGAGTGTCGCGGATAGCCCCTGGCTGTATGGAATATCATCAGATTATACCAGCAGGCAAATACGGTATTTAATTCCATTCATATTCGGTGATTATTTACTTGGCAACATTGCTCAAATAAGGCTGACACAACACTCATAGACATAAGGCCCAGAATATTCTTTAAATTCTCTAACCGGTACAAAATTGTCGCCGGAGTAATTTTTCTATTTTTGATAATCTTGATATGATTATGTTTAATTATACTTTCATTCGATAATCTTTCAACAAAATCAGATAGAAACTCCCTCCAGAGCGGACCACGACTCGGGCTAAGGGCGCGGGGGCGGGCGACGCGCGCAAAACGACACCCAGGGGCGACGCATCGGCAACCGCCCCAGCAACCGGCTCTAGCCTCTGAATGAGAAAAATGGAGGGGAAGGTGAGAATCAATGGGATTAAGTTGCGCTTCCAAGTTTAATTTACTTTTTGGGAGACAAATAAAGACATATTGCACACATAGCAGCAATGCAATACAAGCAGTTCTTAGATAAATGTTTCAGGTTAGGTATAATGGTTCTACACTGCAAAGGTAGAACAGAATATACATGTACTAAGTACTGTAACTATTTCTTAATCACTGTAATAACCATGAAATAAAGGGACATATTGAAGTTTATCACGTATAAAAACATTCAAAAACAGATAGGCCTAAACCACATTTGCAACGGTTTTTTTTTCAATGGTACAAATGTACAAACTTAAATCTGATATACGATTTTTCTATTGCTCTCATATTCATTGTGCTGCTACTTTATTACTCATGGAGACGTTATGTATGTCAACGCACCTTCGAGATGTGAACAATGCAAAAGTGTACAGGAGCTGATTCAGATATTTTCAAAAGAGGGCCGCCCTAATGTATTGTTTTTGCGCCCCCTGTAGGGGCATCAGTTTTAAGCCTAAGTCCTTAAAAAAATTAATTATGTATTTGGTCAAAAAATGAAGGAGGGAGGGGACGTCTCCCGGGGGACGTCTCATGTGTCTCCTCGAAATCCTTCTCTGCACAATGTAAGATGGGGCATCGTGGTTTCTCAAGTTTTGGACAATAGGAGAGAATGGATGGGCCTAAAACGTAGGCGGGTGCTGGGGCGGAGAGCGTCTCTCAGTTCGTTAGCAAAGGGCGGGCGTCTCGTTTAGTAATTAAGTCATTAAGATCAGAGATAAGGCCTCATCAGGCTGGTCATAATTAACAGTGTGTAAACAAACAATAAGCCGTCCCTCCTCTGGGAGGCTCTGTCACCCCGCCCCCGCCCGACGCGCGTGTCAAACCTCGCGCCCCGCGAGAGGCGGCGTTACCACGGGATGTGACGTCACGGCAACCATGACAACGGATGGGGCTGATGGGTAAATAATGGGGGAGGCCTGTCAACAGGGTAATTAGCAGATCAGGGTCTTTGGCACTGTTGGACGGAATATGAGAATGCCGGGAGTGCGTTTGGCCCGGGTTGGAACAAAAACAAACAAGCACACCAGCTGTAGGGTAAACAGTTGCCGCATATCTAAATGCTCCCGATTTCAACCTGACTACCTGTCAAAACAAATTAATGACAATGCTTGCCATTTTTCGGAGTTCAGTATCAATATCAGGGATAAGAGCTAGAAAATAAATATACGGGAAAATAGATATAAACAAGGTGCTAGGTTAACCGGGAAAGGTGGGTTTTAAGTTGGACCGATAAGAATAAAACTATGCCAGCGATTCCTGACTCACGAAAATATGATGGATCTTTCAGGAAATTGGACTCGCGCATGAGGTCCAGGAGTTTGGAATGATGCATCAGCCTAGCAAAATTAAAGCATGCAATTAAATCTGCCCTTCCGACGTGTGAATATGTCTGTTGTCAAAGTGTGTGTCTGTAAACATGAAATGCTACTCACAAGAAACGAGAACGGTTTGGGAGAAAACTTGGTGCGGGTAGAAAAAAAATTAAAAGTTAAAAAAGAGTTTACTCCAGTAGTTAACTTGGCCTTGGCCCTTTCCTCCTGGCCCTGACTTTACCATCAAAGACCGCCGCGCCACCTAGTGGTACACCCTGGTGTCACAAGATATCCCCGCGCTAATCGTCACCGACAGCAGACGACTTTCGCGACTTCTAAATTTCGTCTTTTCCCGCGCAAAATCCTCCCAAATATCATACCACTCATTACAGATTTTCCCCAGGAGAATGTAATTTTATTTGATCCACGAAATAGACCTTATCGACAATGGAACAGCGGGAGTTTATTCATGTAAGCAGGGTGCAGGGGCAAAAATAAGTTTCCTTTGAACAAAAATCAAAATGGCCGACGCCGACCCGTACCAAGCGTCGCCGTCGCCATCTTCACGGCTGTCATCTTCGGCCGACTGCTTGTTTAATTTCATTTTTCATCGCGCTTATTAATTTTGAGACAGGCTAGCACCTGCTGGGCCGCCGACGGAGCATAAAGGGGCCGTCCATCAAGGGCTGGGGGGAACGGGGGGAGGGGGTCACATGACCGGGGTACGGAAGATGGATGACTGAGGCATGATGGGAGCGGGGTGTAGGCCACTTCACAGAGTAAGGAGAGAGGGGGTGGGGAGTCTCTCGTGTTATAGCTATTATTACATGGAAAATAGAGTTAGCTATGCCAATGAGCATTTTTAACAAGAAAGTTCCCCCCGTCGTGTAGATCTAATTAAGCCCTTGGAAGATTTGTTGGGAGTTGTTTATTGTTTCTTCGTATGTTCACCTAGTTGGCAATAGGTGGGGGATACAGTTCTTTGATGTGGAAAGTTGTTTTCAAGATATCTAGATGTCTAGCTTATGAACATCTAGTGCCAACTTACTTTTAAGCCCCGGTTTTGAAGGCTCTATCCTCAGGCTTGCATTGGTGTATGCTGCATTGAAAATTATGATATTGTTAAACAAATAGTAATATGAATATTAAAATAAATGACGCTATTCTATTCATGTATTAGGAAGAGCGCGCGCATCCCTGGGCGCATCCCCTGTTATTCAGAATTGTACTTTAAAAAAAGTATAATTTTGACCAAGATCCGCCCCTGGATAGCAAGCAATTTGATTCACGGTAAAGGGTTAGGACTTAGATATGGAATATGTTTCTTTTTTGCAGGGCTTTTTTGCAGGGCTTTTTTTTTTCCCGTATTCTTAATTTTCTTATGAATTGCTCCATAAACAATGGCCGACGGTGACCTATATACAAAACAATTTGGGATTAACCTCACGTTGACTACTGATGATTGCACTCTGCAAATGGCACATTTCGAAACATCAATATCCATGGCTGACATGGTTGTAGGCCTATAGGCATAGATCGTCATTGTGAGATGTCTAGCCAAATATTCACACAATGCTTTAGGTCTACATTCACAATTAGGCCTATCTAATAGTCTATCTATGATATTAATGATATTTGTTATTGACTACTGAACGTCTATAAAGGCAAATGTTTCATTTCCATATGTACACAACTAGGCCTACTTCAATAAAACACTCCATTGCAAGTTGCATGCAATACGAGCTCCAGAAGCAAAACCTATTGTCTATTTACCAGCAGTTAGCAATAACATAATGTAGCAACGGCCCATCCATTTCCAGCTCATTGGCCTGTGTATCAGAATTTCACCAGCCTTACAGGTCTGTAACTTCTTGTCATTCTCTTCTGACTATTGGTTAATGTTTAATGTCCAGTTACCACCCCGGAGGACCTTAATAGCCACCACAGGGTGAGAAATCCCCACCCCGACCCCCAAGCCAATTCTCAGGTCCTGAGGTGGGTGGAGAGTTCACAGGGCCGGAATTCCTGCACAGCGCCAAAAGGTGAAAGATGCTGGGAGGTGCTCTTATTATCGCCATGGCTGAGCTCCACCCTACAGGATATCTAACATGTTACAAATGCCTGTAACCCTCAGATCTGCCCCTCCCTCCATCCCCTCCTCCCTCCTCCCCCGATCATGGCCGCCGGCGCGCCCCTCCGCTGATGGGGTCAGAGGTCAGGTCGTCGTTAAGGTCACAGGTCAAGAGGCGACACCACGCGGTACTTGCGCGCACTAGGTACGAACGCCACCGCAAGGATTGAGGGCGACCAAAGAGAGAGGCTTTCGGGAAGGGAGCTTGCCACCCGAGCCATCAACACTTCATCAACCCCCGGCGAGGAGTGACGGGCAGACATTATGCTCACTTTACTCATCGACCGTGGAGGCACCCCGGAGCACCCCGGAGCAGCTCGGAGCAGCTCGGAGCTGCTAGGAGCTGCTCGGGAAAGGCGTAATGTGCGCCCTTTCCGACAGAGGGCACCTGGAGGGGAGAGCTTTATTGTAGCTCTCCGATAAAGAAGGGAGGGAAATAAGTCGTCAATGACAAAAATTGCAGTATGCATAGTACCTTCTATAAATACATGGTACAGGCCAAGAGGGCACAAGGCAATTGTTAGGCCTATTGCCATGGATTGCTATACCGTCAAGGGCTTTAGGGCGAGACGTAGGCGCATAAAAAATGGGCCAATAGGCCAAACAATTGCTTAGTGCCCCGTGGTCTGTTCTTGATTTATTCTATATCAATTACACAGAAAATGTTGAAATTTTGCTGAATATACAAAAGTTGTCATAAGCATTCATAGACATAAGCATTATTGCCCTGCGGGGAATAACATTTTTTTTTTCACCGGTTTCTGAGAGGGAAGGACAATGGTGAAGGTAGGCTATACCTCCTAGGGGTGGATCTTGATATAGAATAAATATTTGGGAGATGGACCTATGGTTTGAAAATTGGGAAAGGATAGGTAAAGCGTGCAGGTAACTTTTAGGCCTATATGTTGTTCCTACAGGTCTCTTACTAAGATATAGGCTATGTCCATGGCGACAAATTTATACCTTGCGGCCCTTTTTCAGCACTGATTTCCAGATTCGGCTGCCGATCAGCTGCTGGGTAAGAAAACGACCGGGAAAACGATCATTACCCTTACAAACCGTAATGTGAATGTAGGTGGGGGTAACCTGCAATGCCAATGCAATCGAAAAAAATCAAGCCAAATCTAGGTCCCAAAAGGAAAAAAACACTAGCCCTGTCTTTGTTATGCTTTCCGTCGGATGTTATGATGGTGATGGTTCGCACACGGTTAATAAAATACAACCGTTTTTTTTTAAACTAAATTGTTTATTTTACATTCAAAAGTTTACAGCTCTGGTTCCCTCCGCAGCTCTTTCAATATTGCCTTCTCCTTATACTACGCTGTGACCTGGTACATATCATCACACATATTTCGAATCAGTTGATATAGGTCTAATCATGTGACCATTATAAAATGCCTTTAATACTCCCTTCCGAACTTTTTCATATGTCTGCGCGGTGCCTTTGTGGTCGGTATTGTAAATGAAAAGAAATTAGGCCTATCAGCGTCCATTGGGCAAACTAACCCTTCCTGACATGCCGCGTCACCCCGCTCCTTAAAGCACGGATTATCGCCCACTAAAGGGCCCAAAAACAGCCGGAATGCCGCCCTAAACGGCTCTAATGACCACGTTTAATTACCCCTGGCGGCCCCGATTGTCTTAGCCGGCGGTCCTTTATTGACTCCCCGTTGTCGGCTCGCCCGCCGAGATTGGGTTAAAGGCTCTCTAATCAATATCAATATTTGCAATGTTCAAAGCAAATGTCAGGAATATGCCTGGCGAGTGTGATTTAGCCTTGGGCCAGTGAAACTTATTCCAAGGGCGGCCCAGAAGGTTTTCAAAGTGAAGCAAGTAACAAGCACCCACTGCGTCCTTGCCATTTATTTCAGTGTTTTTATCGAGTCTTATTGAGATTTATGGTCCGTTTCTCTGATGCATACGAAGTCGTGCAGAGGATGTTGATTTCTTTGCCCGATAGTAAAAGGGAAAAAAGAAAAAAAGGAAAGGCACAGAGATTGGTGTTTGATAGGACTGAGGCAAACCTCAAATTATCGAGAAAGGAAAACATTGCACGACTGTGGTCTCTAAGTGACCATTAGGTTTAATTCTTTACGTGCCGGATGAAGATATACCAGCCGGTTATATTCGGGCCCTATGAGAAAGTCTCCATGTGTAGTTTTTTTCCTATGATTATTTACTTGAATGATTTGAATATGTCAAATTTCCCTAATAATAAGCGCAAATTTCGTGGAGCAATGTTTCCTCCCCAACCCCTCTAGACGCATCATCTCTTTTAATAGTAAAATGTAATTGTCGTCTAAAGTTCTCAAGAGGTACGTCTTACAGCAGGAAGTTACAATGTTTAGGCATAGTGTACATTGACAATTTACCCTAATTACATTAAGAAAACAACGCAGTATCATTTTAAGTTAAATTCTATTCTTTCAAAATACATATCGTCATGGAACACACTTTATAATGGTCTATGTGTGTCTAAATGTGTCAATGAGTCTATAATCGATGAACGCCCGCATGACGTGGATGTTTGCCCAAGGAAGCCTCATCCAAATGTCAAAGACGTTCCAAAGAAGATCAAAGCCTAATCCGGGGATCTGCGGCGGATTCTGCTGATTGCCATTCACACCTACGGAAGCCCACACATCTGAGAGGAATTGTTGTTTCGCTGGCGTGGTTTCAGAACCAGATTAACCTAACAGATTAGCTCCATCCACGTTATAAACTGACATACCGGAAGAAGAAAGGGCAAATAACTCGACCGGCAACGTGATCGAAAAGCTGTTTCCGGTTTAAAGCTCTCTTGCGCACCCTTCCTCCAAACACGCACCAAATCCCATCAAGGGATCTCCGCCCTTCTTCCAAGGGAAGGATTTTCCTCCCCATCCACTACATAATGTTCATAATGTTAATTGTTGTTATCTTTGATTACCTGTGATAACGAAAACAATCAAGGCTAGTACTAGTGCTGACTACCACATTATCACATTTTTCCACACACAAAACAAAAAATCAGTAAGGCCTAATTTAGTGCACCTCCAATGGTACATAAGCAAATGGATCATGCACTGTTACGTGTTTGCATATAGTTACAAATCTAAGCAGATGCATATCAGTTATTGATAAACATAAAGATTATGAATGGAATATTTAGATTTATTGATATGTGTCTATTTTGCATGGAAATGACGCAATATGGACCAACTTCTGCATTTAGAAAAACAATGATCCCAGGGCTTTATTTAGTTATTTCCCGATGATTTTCTTTGCTCGATATTTAACCGAAAACCTTACACCCGGCCTTACAATCAAAATGGTCCGTATAAGCCTCATTGTAATACATAAACATTAGCTCCAGTTATTACCTTTCTTTGTTGTCTCTCCAGCTTGGTAAGAATAAATCCTCGTTGTTGACAAAGATTGCTTTATAAACAAAGAACTCATGTACAAGCACACCCACAGTTATGTCTACATACCTTCACACCTTCAAAGCGTTGGGGGTACTATACATGCGTAAAGACGGTATTACATCTTCTTACCGTAAGAAGATGGAATAGCCATTTAGCGCTATCCTTATAATGAGTACAAAACACTGCTATAACCTGCATGGGACGGAGGGGAGAGGGGAGGGGGGAGTGTGGTCGTAGGGTCATCACCACTGGTACAAGACCTAGGCATCTGAACCTCCTCCAGTGCCTGGTACCCAGGGTGTAAACACACTACTGAGGGTACTACCCCTAGAGGGGAGAGATCCCTCGGACCACCCCACACGTCGTCGCAAACCAAGGAGTCTACTGTAGATTCCTTGGGCAAATGGAGGGAATCCAGTAAGATCGAGGTCTATTGAGTAGCTTTCATTTATTTAAATTATAGACATTGTATGCTTTTGATGAAATCATTGTCCGATGATAAATGGCAAATGTACACAGCAATGTTTTATAACATAACTGCTATAGAAATTATACTGTATATCTGCACATAAGCGTGCAATCAATAAAAATATCTTAAAAATCATCTCTCATCTATATCATATATGCAAAAAGTACATGCCTCGACCATCATTTACTCGTAAAACAGGCAAAATTGTCACGTGGTTCCAACCAGACACCATTATCATTATGTATCAAAATGGCTTTTGGAAAAACTTTATTGATCTTTTTTCGTCACAAAATCACCTGACAAGTAAAGGGGTGCAGCCTTCAAATAAAAGCACTAGATCCAATGCATCCAGTCTTTCCAATGAGTCTGCAGGAGACTCTTTCTATATCATATGAATTATGTGCAGATGTCACACACATGCTTCATTTACCGGTAATTGAAAATAACATAGATAACTCTGAAAATAAAGTCATCAAGGGCGCGTTTTAGAATTCAATCAACATGCATATCAAAATGTATGTTACAGGCTCACTGAGTCACTGTGAACACATAGACGATATGGTTTTAAGGGGTAGATAATGAACATGAGGAGTCAATCCAACAGACCTCTCCCATGTGTATGTAACTTTGGTTATACCTGATGGTATCCAGATGACCACGACTAACTGCCCTAATCTACAACATGTGAACTGTCGGATATAAGTTCATTTCTTCAGGATCTATCATTTATCACCGTTGGGCAATATCTGTTTGAATACACTGTATTCATTTTGTAGTATTTAGGATCCTATTAATAACAAGAGTATAACAAGTCACGTTTTAAATCATATTTCTTTCTTTAGATCTAAATATAAATGTCAAATTCTCGACAGGACCAGTGTCTGCCCTTATACACACAGTAACTGCACGTATATCAAATTCTGATTTATTTTGTAAAAAAAAATATTGCCAACCTCACGCTATTGCATGTTATTCAAATTGATCTTGAATAGCGAAATAATTAAACTTTACTACAATCCATTAAAATCATAGGAAGGTCGTTGCCATAATCAGTGTCATGGTCCATATCATTTACCAAAGTTACAAAAAGGATTTATAGGTGTATGGACAATAATTATAGATATTTGTTCACTGGGATATGGGATTTATTCTCTTTTGAATCCTCTGCTGAATCCCTGGGCAAGACTTTCTTGATGATGTATTTCAACCATTCCGGACCTACAGAAGGCCTGTTAACTTTGGACACCCACAAACCGGGATAGTGTAAGAGGTTTCTCTTTCTTCAATAATGTTACCTTATGAACCTATTATAAGATATAATCAGATTATACAAATCACCAAAAAGGATTCATTGGCAAAGATCGAACTCATTGGAAACCAAAGTGGCGAAAACAAACTATTTATATCGGGACTGTCCCGGGAAAATAGGGACGCTTGGCAGCCCTGTTTTACTAAAGCAAAGAAGTGTAGGAGACTCTTATAGTTCTCTGACTAAAGTATTTTGACAGTGGTCATCCCGGTAAGACCTGCCTGGTCAGACGCAGGCACACCTCTCTGGACGTGTGCTGGCCACGTGTGCACGTGTTGAGGGCTCCTGACGTCTTATTTGTGGGTGTATATTTGTCTGCGCCATGTTTACTGCCCGCCCCTCACACCCCAGGTCTATCACCCTCCTCACCCCACACAGTCATCGGGGTGTGGGCGAGGAGAGGGTGTGTGGGGTAAAGAAAATGAGAAATGAGAAAATAAAGACTTGGCAATAATTGCGTTTACTTCATATGGTCAATGTATGTTTCATTTATTTTGTTTAACATTTTACATGCGGTATATACAAGTTAATCATGGGAAATAGTCCAACAAGAAAGGTAAGTAACGGTAAATGATAAGGTTTTTTTTAAAGAAAATATTATATTGCAATAAATTGGAACGAAAAGATGTAAGACCAGTATCACTGCCAATTTGTGCGATGTTTTGAAGGGAAACATTTTTTTCCGAGAGCGAATTCAGGGGTTATTGGCGGGCCCCCGGCCCTCCTTCTGCACATTTGTGCGTTTTCAATGTTAATTTTGCCCAGAGTATTAAAAAGAAACCACTGCTTTCTAAAGACAGTGATCCAGGACAAAACGCCAACCGATTCTCTTCTTAGTTATAAAAAGCTTATGCTTTAATTTCTGTCTGCGATAAGAATCTTAAAAATCGTGGGTCACCCCTTAATGTACTTTATGATCATTGACAAGGACCTCTTTTAGATACCGATATTGTCATTGTCATAGACTGAAATTTGGATAAAATAAGCCATATTGTAACGTTTTAATGTGATCCTGAATATATTTTTCACATTTATATGTGTAATAACTCTAAAACCCAAGGGAAACCTTGATGGTTATTACTAATAAAAACCTTTAAGGAAAAACAAAAAACAAACAGACAAACGTGTGCAGAGAAACCAACCTCAAGCTACCCATCAGCTTCCATGCCTTTTCAGCTGACCACACGCACCGGCTCTGACCTGCCACCTGGCGAGCAACTCTCACATCCGGGAACTTTTAACGTCCGCAGCGCCCTCTGAAGGTTTTTGTGGACACTTCCTCCAGGCCTGGTTTACCTGTTTATTTACCTTATCTACTGCTGATGGCTTCTCCCGGTGGGCCCCAAATGGAGGTAATAATATTTGCCAACTTTCTCGCGACTTCTCGGACATGGACACGTGATAGGGGGAGTGTCCCCGTCACAATAAACAGGTCACGTGACCTCGGTAATTTCACAACTGACCATTGCCACCAGCTGGGTGAAGTACATTTCCTTGTACAGAATAGGAAGAAAGAATTTCATTGTTGCCTGGGATAAGATGGAATTGTCTTTTGTTTTACGCTCCGAAGGAACATTATTTGAGCACATTTACGAATAAAAGATCCCCTTCCAAATTAGTTAATCTAATTTGATGTCAAACTTGTTATATAACATATGATATAACGAGATCAACTGTTGATCAAATCTATTTGAAATTTGGAAGTTTGACAAAATTGATATATATAAAAAAAGAAATAGTAAATTGTATATGCATAGAATAGCAAAAACAATTGTATTCACAAACTATATGCTCTTGAAAAAGTCTCTCTTCAACACTCTATGTATTTATATATCTTTCAGCTGTTCATGGTAACCAGGGGCGGATCCAGGAGCGACGACCAAAGAAATTTCATGCATCGAAACGTGTCCACAAGATGCTCCAGAAAACCAATACACATCTGAAAAATGATGCGTGAAAATGCAAAAAAGATGCATGATGGATTCGTGGGGGAAAATGTCCATCTAAAAAATTGTTTAAAGTATAAATATTTATGAAAAATAGTTCAGTATAGCCATTAGAAACAAACTGCAATTTAATCAGAGTGTTTCTAACCAAAAAAAAAATGTCATGAATCTAAACTTTTGTGTTATTTCATGCATCCAAATTTTGGAATCGTGGGCATAAGATTCGTAAAATGTCTTTGGTCGACACCCCAGGAATTTGACCAAAAAAAGGGAAGGGTGTGTGCGTGTGCGCTATACCACATTCGGGAGTCTATGTTTGCGCATGTGTACTCCAGTCCTTTGGCGCCATTTCCTGTGGGTGGAAAAGTGCGACTTTTCACCCAATCAGGACTCCCCGTTGTTCAATATGGCGGCGTCCACTGGGCTTCTCCCCAACGCGGTTATACCACAAAATGTTGCCATGCGCCATCCAGGCACAATAATTTTACATTGAAAAATATAATATCTGCCCCCCCCCCCCCCTCCAAAAAAAAGAAATAGGGGGGGGGGGGTGTAATTCTGTTGACCATTAAATGTTGACAGTAAACAAAGTGGTACAAACGTCCCACGTTAAGTCGTCAAATGGTGACGTCCTCAGGCCGCCAGCTGGTTACATAGTTTAGGAGAATTTACGGTTCCACGTTGGTCAGGGCCAAATGGGTCCCACTGACAAATCACGTGACCACACTAATCTGCCCGTTAGGTTGCAATTGGCCATGATTAGTGCCACGTGCTTAAAACTCTGAGTGTCCCATATGGGAGCATTGGATAATTAGGGACCAACAGAATTTCAGCAAAAAAGGTTTGGTTTAATTTGGCTTCTAACAAATTTGCATATCTGTACATGTTCATTTATCCTGAATTGCAGGATCTTTATGTCGATGCTTATCTTACTGTTTACCATTCACATGTTATCGTGCTTTCAAGGACATGGACATATTGCTCGAATTCCCTTATAGAAGCTGGCAATCAGAAAGATAAGATCGCTATTTAAAATTAAAGTCTCATTAACACAGGAACGGATTTAGAGACGGGGTGGGGGCGCATGTTATGCCGCTCCCCTTTCCTGGCCAAAAATTGGTTATTTTAATGCAAAATTAAAGCCTTCAGAGGTGGCTCAGAAAATATTTCATAAGCCCCACCCCCTTCTGAAAATGTCCGGACCTGCCTCTGAAAATATTTGGTCTATTTCTATCGATTTACCACTGTAATTTAAGAGAGAAAGAAAGTAGCCTGAGATATAGAAATCGCACAGACAGTTTACTGTGATAAAAACGTCCTAATGCATGACCATCACTTAACCAACTTTAAGTTCCCACAAGTCCCCACTCACCGGAAGTGTCGTCTCGCCGGACGCCACGCGCCACACGTGACTCGAACACCACCGACGGCAGCGCCACCTCGTGTTTGTTTACAGAACCTGTGACCTTCTAATGTCCTTCTGTTTTATCTCTGACTGAGGGTTGGACTTGAGAGCTGGAGGCGCTGGGTGTACCCCCTCTAAAATAGAGTTATTAGATAAAGCCTATAATTTTAGCGATTGATTATATTGTGACGTTCTCTGGTAAGTCGGGGTTGCCGATTCTTACAACAGAGGAACGTGGGGGTTGTTCGGGTCTCGGGGCGGACGGGGAATCCGGGCCAAGAACCGAGATGTGTTTCTAGAGTCGTGCCTCGCGCACGAGGGGGGGCTGAGCGAATCGATCGGGAATCGGCACTCGATGTCGACGGAGGACTGCGGGGGAGGGAAATTATGGTAGGGGTACGGGTCGGCCGGGGGGCGGTCCACCCCTGAGTTCCGGTCCGCGGGGGCGACGGGCCGACGGTCGCCTATTGTTTGGTAGCGTGGGGCCGAGCATGCCGCGCCCTCGTCCCCGCGGACTTCGCTCCCTCGTTCCGCTCCCCATGTCTTCGTACCATACTACGCCTCGGTTTCCGGTACTACTTCGGGCCTTCGTGCCCTACTCCGTTCCCTCGTTCCTCGTTCTTCGGGCCATCGGGCCCCTTACCCTATGTTTCTACTACCTATCTCGAACTTCGACTGTTTTGTCCTAACTTCGGCTTAATTACTCTGATCGGCTCATCTTTAGCGGTTGTTTCAGGAAAGAGGACACGTCTGGACACCAGGAGAACTGTTAAAGAACTCTGTTTATTCGGGCCTCACCGCCCCTTTATATACTAGAGAGGTCAGCCCTGATTGGCTGCCTTCGGTCACGTGACCTACAACTGACGTCACTTCCGGTTTATATATTCCGTTTCCGGTTTACATTTCACTTCCGGTTTACATATTTCCGGGTTTCGTTCCATTACGTTTTCGTTATTCGTTCTTTACATATTCGTTATTCGTTCTTTACATATTCGTTCTTTACATCTATTTCGTTCTTCGTTCTTTACATATTCGTTCTTTACATCTATTTCTATTATTACCTTATTTCTATTATTTTAACCTCTATGTATTTTGGCTGAATAGCCGTTCATCACAATATCAATAAAATTCATTAATGTTTGGCCTAACATCGGGCACATTATCCGTATTACAATTAAATTATTTATTTATACATGCCATACTGAATTCACCGCTGCCCCTCACATTACCCTCACTAGCTTGACGTATGCGTTGGGCTTATAAATGATCGTTTGCATTTCCGCATACATGTGACCCCCCCCCCCCCCTCTCTTTATGCATGCCTTACAAAAGACGATTTACAGATATCAAAGGTGAACATGATTCCAGCGCCGTATGTCCTCACGCTTCAAGTTGAACCACAATGAAAAAAGCCTCACCTAGGTACTCCATCGCAATTGAATGTTAAATTATGTACATATGTCCTTACAGTCTCATTATTTGTAGATGATTCAGAACATGAGCAGGAAATTGGCCTTCCATTGATTACGTACCCGTCAAGGGTGGTTGGGTCAAACCCACCGACGACTGGGTTGGGTCCAGGAGGGTGTGTGTGTTGTGGGGGGGGGGGGGGATCATGGGGAGTGCCCTCCCCCCTCTCTCTTGGTCAAATATTACATTTCTTACACGCACACACCTTTCTTTAATTCCTTGATCCGCCCCTGATATCCGTACATGGGGGCTGGGGTTTGGGCCATCAAAAACGGAAACATTTGCCAGAAATATATTTATATGATTATTTCAGTCATTTACCGCAATATTTGTATTTGTCTTTTTGTATAAAGAAAGAAAGGCGTGGCAGAATATATGTGTACAGTGTAAAGTATTAATGTAAGACCCCAAAGTTGGGGGTTTACCGTTGGCTGCGCACATGCGATGTATGCAGGTAGGTACTTATTGTTGTGTGTGGCCGAGAACCACAAGCGACAAAAATAACAGATAATATACACACGTGCCTATCTCCTGTCCCGCTCGCATATTGCCTGCAGATGGAATCGTTTTTATCTACAAATGGTTCCCGGGAATCTGACAGAGGCGCTCTCTGTTCTTAGAAGTGCTTGGGGCAACTCTAGAAATGCAAGATTGAGCAGACTTGAGAGTCTGTCTGTCCTAACACAATGATGATATTCATTGAAAAATACAAATGCGAATACCAAGAGAAACTAAAGGCTAAAGGGCTTTTTATATACAGGCAAAATAAAAAAAATACAAACAATCTACCAAAACTTAAAAGAGAAATCACTCAAAATCATTGATAACATTAACAATAAATAAGGCATAACCTCGCACCTATAATTTTTATAATAAAATTTCGTTCTAAATCTTAGTCCGAGTTTTTTTTTACACACATACACACATACACACGTGCTTAATCATCTAAATTATGTAATAGTAAAATACTAACCTACACATTTCAGATGTATAGCTATATTTACCTTTGTATAACGCAAAATGTTGATATTTGTAGCTCACATAACCCACAGGTATTGTTTTATGATAGATGTCATAAGGGTCTCTTTGTCAATAATAGGAAAATATTAGGAGCATAAACCAAGTCATTAAGTCAAGTCAAAAACGAAACGTTTTCATATAGTTTTGACCAAAGGTATTGTGAGAACGAACTCAGAGTAAAGAATACATCAAAATATTGGTGAATGAGATGGTGTGAGAAGAACACTACAGTATCGAATAAGAGTGGAGAGATTTTTGTACAAATGTAATAATTGCGTTGTACACATTTTTTTCTAATTCCATTTTCTTTCATTTGTCTTGTGTCAAATGGTTATGGTAATTAGCGAAGATCACAACTCTACTGACATCTAGTGGGAACGTTTGTCATTGAATTCGAGGAAACCTCGTCAACAGGGGACACTATACTGTTCCATCTGGAGCTACAGTGGATTAACTAAATATCAACATTTTTATTGTTTATTTTGTTATTTTATTGTAACTGCTATATTTTTTAGCATACAGTATCTAAGGAGACATTATATAAGAAAATGCTTTTTTCAGTGGCAACCAGGCAATTCGATTCGATTTCATTTTACTAAGAGAACCTGTTTGTAGGTTCAATTCTAGGTTATTGTGATGAATTGTCCATTCATCTTTTGTGGTACAAAAAGTAAAGCTAGAAATTTGGTAAAATGGACTGAAATCTGTAGTTGGGTACGAAAAGCCCAAAAAACGGTAGTGACCGGAAATGATGTCACAGGAATCACATGATCTAAGTGACCAATCAGAGTTGACCTGTAACATATAAAAAGGGGCGGTATGGCCCGAAATAAAAAGTTCCTAATTGGTACTCCTTGTGTTCACATGCCTCTTCTTTGAGATGACCTGCCTTTCAGTTAGCTCAAGCCCGAGATCTCCACGGGTAGAAGTAAATAGTCAAGTAAAACCCAAGTAGGGATCGATAGCCTGAAAGCTCGAAATAGCCCAAGACCCCACTTTGGCCCGAAAGACTGGCCTGGTACTGCACTACCACCCTTTAATTGCAAGCGACGACCCGACTTACTAGACGGAAGGATCAGCTGGTGGTCAGCCTGAACGCCAGAGACTGGCCCGAGCCCAAGACCGTCCACCCGACAGGCAGTCCCCTCACTCTTTTTCTCCATCCGGGCATAGAGACCGGACCCCCTACCAACTCGGACATGCCCTCCCCATTGCCTCCAACCGCATAGAACAAACCCTGGCCTCCTTCAAAAGCTCGACCCAACGAACCGTCCATTCACCCTCGTGCGCGAGGCACGACTCTCAATCTTGCAAACCGGTGTCCTGCCCAAATTCCGAACCGGCCCGAGACCGAGAAACCTGAAACTTGGGGATATGACCAGATTGTGAACATCTATATATTGATCAAAATGAACTGAGTGAGTCAAAATTGTTCAGGAGTTATAATGGGTTAATATTGGTTCAAAAAGAATAAATAATTTCATGTAATTTTGTCCCGACATGTGGCCGTGCAGCCAAATCAAGGTCAAACTAAACCATAATTTCACTGGCCTAAGTGAAATTTAAAGCAGCCCCTTTAATAGAGTTTTAGAAATTAGGGGATAAATAGTTAAGTATATTTCAAAGAAAGTATTAGGCATTGTTGCAATCATAATATGGACCTTATGATCTAAATAATACAATGGACACTATTGGGGCACTAGATTACACAATGAACATGTGTATGATATGAAATAGATTGTACATATGTGTTTGAAATATAATGCAAACTGTTACTGTGTCTTCAATGTTCATTTTCTAAAAATAAATTAATACTTACATTGTATTGATGCATATGGAAATGACATATTTAATCCAATGGAAAAACTATAAATGCGGGGAATTAGACTAATAAAAAAATAAATAAAAAAAGATGTTTGAAAATTTGTCACAGTGAGGGTTTCTCTCAGGTTAGACACATTGTTATGCACAACACTTGCAATGCATGAAAATAATAGTTTTCAGAACTATACATTTGGTTTGGGTAGGTGAAATAGACAACAATTAGTCAGATTGAATAAGATAAGATAAAACTCTTCTTATTGATGAAATATGCATTATTGTATTATTTTGACATAACTACTTATTTCAGTTTGATATATTTAGCCAATTTTTATTTGATCAACTTCCACTTTTGTATTTCGTCTTTGTTAGACCATTTCTTACCCTAAGAGGCACCTGTATACCTGGATTAGCATGCAGCCTTATGAAACGTTCTGTTAACAGAAATATTAAAAGCCGAAGTATGAAACAACCCGCACTTCTAGGTATTAATGCATTCATCATTCAGCTAACACATAGGGCATTCCTCTGTGAAATTGAACAAAACAATGCATCTATTGTCTTCATAAGACGTCTTATATTCTAATTCCCTATCTTAACCCCTTATTGAGCCATTATGTATGTCATTATGTTTGAAGTAAAAGAGAAGACAACATAAAGGGTAAGTTTCTCAGTGGTATGTGGGTTCATTTTCAGATAGTGAAATGTGGACAATATACATCATTTAATGTTACTGACTTGCAGCGCTCTTCCGCAACAGGTCGCTGTGTCTACCCAGCGTACAAAGATACGTTTTGTGGACGTCTATAGCTTAGGATCAAGGGTGTGAAACACATATATTAAACACGAGCACCACTCATGATTTTCTGGACCTCATTTCTGGTGTTTCCAACGAATTTTTGACACGAGTTTCTGCATGTAAAACTCATGATTTTACATTTTCTGGATAAAATAATTATTGGGGACCCCTCACACACTTTAACTGCACTCTACCACTGAGCTATTGAGGATTAGGATACTGTGTGAGGAAAGGTACATTGGTATCTAAGGAAAATCTAGCAATTGAACATTTTTTAAATGCATTATATTTAGTTTATCATTTCAAATGATACATATAGCTAATTATATTTTACAGAAATCTATTCCACCAGTTTAGACCGGGAATTACATGTATAAAACAAAGAGACACTTTTAACGTTACTTTGACATGTTACTGTATTAGTCTCTAATAGATCTTGATAATAATTTCAAAAATATCCACGAAGTGGACTTATCAAAAGACTTTTTATTAATCTACACTGTGGATATCCACCTTTAGAATTCTACACTAATCCACCATCTACCATCAACACTGTTGATTCTTGACTATATAAACTGAATTCACACTGTAGCCTCTAGATCCTGAAGAAGACTCTGACCAGTCGAAACAAGTCATGTTGATCAAGCCACTTTATTATTCATCTTAATAAATCTCTAACAACATCTGTCCACCAGTCAGTCATCGAGTTGGATATATTATCACCACTTTGATGTATAAAAATTGGTTCAAACTTATGTTTTTCTCAGGGTTATTATGTAGACTGACCCTTAATAACTAAGGTGAAACTCATGCAGAAACTGTGTGAAATAAATGGCATTCTCTGAGTTTTCACATGTCTAGAACTGGTGTCCCTGGATGAGGCTTTACTCAGAACCTTCACAGGGTCTCACACTACACCAGTATTTCATCATAATGAATCTAATCATGAGCATAGACACATACAATCACATACTACATTTGAAAAAATGGGCAAGGCTAGAAATTCTGTGAATGCATTAAATAGGAAGAGTCGTAATGAACATGTAAAAACATGTCTTCATAACTGCTAACGAAATCCAAAAAAATTCTGGCAACTAACAAATAGTTTGCTTAAGGGAGACAAGGCTTAACATAATCATGTAGAATTTAAGGACCCTATTACTGGTGAATGCATACCATCAGACGATACTTGTGACTTTTTGAATAATTACTTTACCTGGCCACTACCTGTGATTTTCTGAATGATTACTTTATACATATTGGGTCAAAAGATTCAATGCTGAGTAACTTGGTGTCATTGCCACTAGATGGTAACTATGGTCAACTTGACTTAGAAGAGGTTGAACAGGAGGAGGTAATTGATGTTATCAAGGAAATAGATGTTTCCAAAGATAGCTGTATAGATAAGATTAGTTCTAAAATTCTCAAGGATGTAATGATGTGTAAGCCAAGACATGTACATCACATGTTTGTAACTTCCCTTGAAACATAAAATTTCCACGTAATTGGGCCACTGGAGTCGTTAATCTTATCCCAAAGTCAGGTGATCTGTTTAAACCCTCAAATCGGCGCCCAATAACCCAAACCCCCTCACCGGCTAAACTGCTTGAGAAGATCGTTTATAAACGGTTTTTGAAACATGTTTTAGAAAATGATTTTATTCATTTGAGACAGTATGGTTTTCTTCCAAACCGGTCAACACATGGAGCTTTTTTCAATATTATGAAAGATGTTAATATAGCATATAATTCAAACAAATACACAGGGTTATTATACCTAGATGAACAGAAAGCAATCCCCTATTACTAGAAAAAATGAAAAAAATTGGATATTCCTTGAAAACATTGTTATGGTTTGCAAGTTATTTAAATAAAACACAATCACTGGTATAATGGAAGGCAGTCACATCCTAGCAAAGTTATATCCAGAATAGATCAAGGAAGCATTCTCGGACAAACCTTGTTTATATTCTATATTATGATGTTATTCACAGAATTGGCAATGTTAATATAAGTATGTATGCTGACGACTGTGTGCTTTATACTTCAGGGTACAGTTGGAACCTGGTTAGTGAATATCTGCAAGATGATCTTAACAATTTTGTTTCCTGGGATGAAGATAAGGCACTATTTCTCAATGTGAACAAGACAAAAGCATGATTATAGCATGTAGGGCAAAGCGGAGCAAGCTGGATGCCACTCCTTCTTTTCATGCGGGCAACAACAATATACAGTTTGTTCAGCACTATTTATACCTATGCATTACTATAGATCATGACTTATAAGTATGTCATACTTTTAATAATGTAAAACGTATAGTAACTAATAAGGTATTTCAGTTGTCCAAAATTAGAAAATCAATTGATTGTTTAACCAGCATAGCAATTTACAAACAAACTATTCTACCGTATTTTGATTACTGTGGATTTATATTGATGTCATGTACACTTGAACAGAAAAGAGAGCTTCAGATACTACAAAATAATGCAGCCAGGACCTGTTTTCGTGTCTCTCCCCGTGACCATGTCACTGTTGAATATCTACATTCTAAACAAAAATTGAGTATTTTAGAACAGAGAAGGCATAAACAACTTCTTCGTCTGATGTTCTTACACAGTGTTAAAGATGATGTGCTGATTGTTCCAGTAAAAGAAACTAGATCAGCTAATAAGGAACAGTTCATTGTCCCAGCAAAAATGAACACAAAGTTCCAGTATAGTGCATTTTATAAAGGGACAATCATTTGGGATGAATTATGCCGTGATGTACAATTTGCAACCTGTGTCAATGAATTTATGAATCTGATCAAAGACAGATACTGTATCAATCTACTTTATTAGGTCCAATATATATTGTATTGATCTTGATGTACATACTTATAATTTACACCTGAAATGATTGTCTACCACACTTTATCATTGTAATATCACCAAAAACCAGGGGCAACCCTGAAGTGATTTACATAATAAACAATTAAAAAAAAAAGCAACATTAAATTAACACGTGTCAAAACTAGTGTGATATACACAGTTTACATGGGGATTATCACTACACCAGAATGTCACAAGAATTTCACCACTAAGCAATAATATCAATATAGCCATAATAACATGTATATAGATATAGCATAATGGAATCAACCACATGTCATAATAAGATATTGATGTAGAAAGAGAAATCAACAGGTGCATTACTACATGAATACTAATGGTATAACTTGATAATGTGCAAACATTACTTGTAGATCCCAAAAATACCAGTATTACCCCAGTGTAACACGTCACAAACTGGGTGATACACGTGTCCTCTTTGCTGGGTAAGGCTAGGTGTATGGTGACCCCCATAACCTTCCAATGTAATCTATCGTATATTGGTCTCTTTTAATTGTTAATGAATCAGTTGATTAATCATATTCTTTCCATTTTGAATAAACTATTGGATTATTGGGGCATTTGGGGGACACATAAACACATAAACATACACAAAGACGCAGGACACACACACACACACACACACCAGACACGCACACACACACGCACACACACACACACACACACACACACACACACACACACACACACACACACACTCACTCACTCACTACCACACACACAGACTCATCACCAGTGGTATATAAGTGTCACCATTCCCGTTGCGTGCCATTTGCAAGCAAGCATAGGAAAAGACACTTACTAAGCTGCTCCAGCCATATAGGTCATACAATAGAATATGCATATATGTTACTGGTCTTTACTTTCACTTGTGGCATTTGGGATTATATATGTTCCCTTCATGTCATACATCTCTTCGATCGCATATGAAGGCAATATGCAAGATTTCTATTCAAAGAGGAATGTTGCCGCTGGAGAACTTTATGACATTCAATTGCCAACTCTAACATGTGGCAAATATACATGGAAAGACAGAGAAATTTTAGAAAATGGGTTTGGAGAGCCGCTCAACCCACAGTTGGTCGACTTGATACATTGTCATTGGATCAAACTGGGCGCAAGTAGACCTCTAAATCTAAAAGAGCCTTGGAAAATACACTTTTCTCAATATAATCAGTCACGGATACTTGATGAGTTTATGGAGGCAAAGAGAAGTAAGTAATGTATTTCCAAAACGTTTTGTATTTTATTTTCAAAAGTACAAATAAGTCTAAAATTTGTGAAACAACATAAATAGTTCATATAACAAAGAGAGGTAAATTATTTCCAAAAAAAACTACATCCTTATTCAATATAGCCATAGGTGGTGTCCTGGATAAAATTGCAGCCAATTGAATGCTATAAAATGTTTGTTGTTGTCTTGAGAAGTCTACAAAGACAGCATTTTTATGTCTGTTTGGACAAGAATACTGTATTTTGTTAATTAAATTCAGTCACCACTCATTCATATACTGGATGCTGGAAATTGAAATAGAAATCACTTTCCCTCTTAAAGGAAAATGCATCTATCAATTGAGGATAGACAGGCGATCTCCGGACCATACACTTCATTCAAAGATATACACTTACTATGTCACTTGAAAGGGCACAATTACTTTCATTTTTTGAGCATAGTAGTAATCTCCGAACATTACTACTAAACGTTCATTTCAACATGACTGATTAAGTTAAACATAGTCTTTAATCCGTTATCAACACCGATTATACTGACGTCCTTTACATGTAGGCACTCTATAAATTTTTTTTATTTAATCATGTAACAACCCTGAACAAAAGGGTGATGTCATCAATATGACAAATTTGAATCAATATTAATGAAGGTATGAAAATTAAAGAAATAAAATCCGGTAATGTAATTTTACAGGAAAAAGTCATTGAAGTATTTCTCCATGTTGAGAAAGATAGTAGCAATTATATCAGTCAAATATGCCATTTTTCTAAAATGAAAATCTTGATCTCCATGGCAACAGAATAGGGAGAAATGCTCAATTTGTTGATTTTGGTTAATATGGCAATTTTTAAGAATATCTAATTCAATAGCCTAAAAGAAACACATATAAAAAATCATGTGAAAACTATAATTAAATAAAGTAAACATAGTCTAATTTGATCAGATAGAACCAAAGATATGACATTTCAAAATGTCAAAAATTTAACAAAGTTTGAACAGAATGTAATACATTATGACATAACAACTCTGTATGTAATAGCTCTTGGATTTTACAAGGTATTCGACGTTTTTTCATAATGATTTAGTAAACGATCATAACTTAGACTGTTTGAGGAATACGCATAAGTACTTCAGGTTCAGAAAGCTTATCTCATGACAAAGAGCTCACACTTGACCCAAACACTTTCTTATAATTCAGCTTCTAGATCTCAAAACAACTGTGCCTCATGTTTTCTTTTAAAAATGTACATCTCAGATTATATCTTACGCCAAAAAAGGGTAGTTTTCATCCTGTTGTATTTTTTGTATTTAATGATATGACATGTTTGACCTAAGTGTGTATCCTTATGAAACCCATAGGTTACATAGGTACATCGATATTTATCAAAACATATTATTCGCTATGAGTCAGTTTCTTGCTTTTCTCAAACTAATTGATTCGCATTTATTTTAGGACCTGTATCGGTACTTAAGGGTGTTAAGCATGTTTTAAATGGCTAAAAAATATTGTTAAAAAATAATTATTAACATTTAGGCCTAAAATTAGAGAAGCATATAAAGACTTTAATTTCCAGGTTTTTCCAAATTTCCAAATTTGTGTAAAGGCTTCTTAAGAAGAACCGTTAATTTCAATGGGGAACAATGTGTACATAATTAAAAGTTAATCTGGAAGCCTAAGTCCTATTCACTGCAGCCGCAGGATAAGGATTGATAGTTTCCCCCCTGTACTATGTCCGTCTATTATTTAAAGAACCCATATTAAAAGTAACCTAACCATTCTGAAACCTAATAGCCAAGTATTTTTAAATGAAGGTGCGCCTATTTTCAGATGGCTTCTACATTGAGTGCGGCGCGGGGAACGGAGAAGAGCTGTCCAATACTCTCTTTTTTGAACGGAATCGGAATTGGACTGGGCTGCTCGTGGAACCTAACCCAACACTCTTCCATGAAATGATGCAGAAGAATCGAAAATCGTATATGATAAATGCTTGCTTAAACACAAAACAAACCACAGGACGATATGAGTTTGATCCCATACCACTTCTTGGTGGGTTATTACATGAGATGAAGGAGTCACACATCAGAGTTATCAACAGTCAATATGCAAACATACTAGTGCAATGTTTTTCATTTCATTCTATTATGAAGGCCTTGGGTAGAACTCATGTTGATGTTTTTTCACTGGATGTGGAAGGAGCTGAAGTGGGTATTCTTGAAACAATTCCTTTTAATCAAATAACCATTGACATATTTCTGATTGAATTTATGGAAAAAGGTTCCAAAAGAGATACGTTGGCTAAGCTCAACAAGTTGAAGATAACCCTAGAGGCAAAAGGATATAGACTTGTAGGAATGCTTAAGATAGACCTCTTATTTGTGAGAAAAGATAAGATCAACAAACTTTCCCTCAAAACCTGGAGAGGGAAGTTTGAAGCTGCAACAGATATCTAAATAATTTACTGTATCAATTACTCAACTCTGCTTTTCTGCTGAAGTTAAATCTCAATGACTTAAAGATGAAACTCGAACTACCTCTGCTATTCGGTTTAAGTTGGTCAGTGTGGCTAGGCCCATGAATAACAAGCCTTAGTCAAAGTTCCAACGTCCTTGAATAGTTTAATGACAGGAGCCAAGGTGACGACCAAAGAAATTTCACGCATCTCTTTTGTCCCATTAGAGTTCCCCCCTCCCCTTACAACCCCTCTATTCCATGGGTGGCTTGCTAGACTGGGGATGGCCGAGTCACACTGCTTTAGGGGGAGTTGGTGTTAAGCCACACCCCTTTTGGTAGTGATTGACAGCCATCCTAGCTGGGAGTCTAGACTCCCACTCTGATTGGTTAACATTAGCCAATTATAATGGTTGAGCCCCTCCCTGGAATCCTGGGAAGATACAGACCCCTGCCTCGGCCAATCAGATTCCTCCTTCATAATCTGGAGGGGGATCCAAACTCCTCCAGGAGCTCTCCCTAGGGGAGCCAGATTTGGAACATTTGACTGACTGTGCAAAACACTGCCCAGCTAGTCTTCCCCAAATCCACCACCATCTCACCATATATCTACATCTGTACCTGATTATTCATTGTAAGTAGCTTTTGTCACTGGTCATTTTGAATTGTCATTTGTCTGTACTTCTGTCATGTCTTTTGGTCAATACATTTTGTCAACTTGAATCATGTTGTTGTGTCATCTATTCACGAATCATCGGTCGAACCTACATGCAGAGTCCCACTCCTGTTTCAGTATAGGTATTTATATGAAATACTTCATTATATCTATTAGAATCAAATTGCAATTTCATTCGACTGTTTTTAACACTGCGAAAAAAGTCATGCATCTAAAATGTGGCGTTTTTTCACAAACCCAAATTTTGGAATTGAGGATTTGTGAAATTTTTTGGTTGTCATACCAGGAAGGCGGACCATAAAAAAAATCACATATCTCATTTCTTATCCACACATCCAAAAAGGCTCCAGAAAACTTTCACGCATCCAAAAATAAATGCGTGAACATGTTTAAAGAATCATGATTGTGAAATTTCCTTATAATTGACATCTATAAAATTTGTAAATAACTATATATGCTAGTTGATTATATCTATTAGAAGATTATTTCAATATAATGAAAGGGTCTTAAATGGAATAAAGATCACAAATTCTTCACATATCTGAAATTGTGTAGTTCTGATACTTCAAAATGCCAGGAGACAAGAGTGGATGCTAAGGAGGAACTGGGGTGATGACCAAAGAAATTTCACGCATCTCCACACATCCACAAACTGCTGCAGAAAATGATCACCCATCTAAAAAATGATGTGTGAATGTGTAAAGAAGATGCATGACGTATTTGTGAAGGAAAATGTCCATATATATATGTATAAAGTATGAATATTTATATAAAATACTTCTTTACGTCTATTAGAAACAAATTGCAATTTAATTAGAGAGGTTTTAACCCAAAATAAATGTAACAAAGCTAAATTTTGGTGTTTTTTTTATAAATCCAAATTTTAGAAGCATGGGCATAAGATTTGTGAATTTTTTTGGTTGCCGTACCTGGTAACTTCCAGCAGTGCAGTGAAAGTGTTACCAGTGTCAGCACTCTGCCCCTTTCGGCCTTCTCATACCTCTGACCCTCCTCTCATACCCCTGTTAGCTCTTTCATTCCCCTGCCTTGTCATATCTCATTTGCCTCCTCATGCCGCATACTCCTATTTCCACTTCCACATCCCTGCCAGACCTCTCATTTCTCCAATTGCCCTTCTTTTACCCCTACCCCCTCTCATAGTATGTTGAGTCTAAAAGTGTGCACGATTTTCTAAACCCATGTCAATCGCTGTTTGTACATGAACATGAAAAGAATTTGTTATTTTAGGAAATGTGTGTCATATTGTATATACAGGTGCTTGGTTTCATTACTTGAATGTATATATTATATTGAAGTAGGAGAAACAACAAGGGGGGATTGTCATTCTTGCCGAATCAGGATACTATTGATAAGTTGGCTTTTTATTAAACATTGATAATTAAACAAATGATAAATAAATGATAAACAAATAAAGAAAAAAATTGACAAAGATGAAGGGAAGCACCGGCACACAATGGCGGCTAGGAAACATGTGAGCCCGCCAAAACTAATATGTAGGAAGCATGTGACTTAATTAATATTCATGAGATGCAGGTGTTCCCCGTAATATATACCTATATATTTATATAATTATATTTGTCATAAAAGGACATCAGGGTAAAACATATTTGAACCATTAAAATTGTGATTTTCCTGCTATGAACTATTTAGCAAACATGAATAAGAGTAAAATCGAAATACAGCCTGTGCTTAGCCTTTAAAGCTTCTCCTTGTGATGGTGAATTCTTTTTCAGATGAAATGAAGGTTGTCATAATGATGGATTAGCATGGATTTAAAATGCAAAAAAGAAACACTTGAATGAACTTGAACCAGATGCATCCCCCCACCCAAAAGGGGTTATTGCAGACTATTGGTGTTTTAACCTTTCCGAACGCCCCCAACACACGCGAACGTCGACGGAAAATGCGGCCGATAATGTTGGTCTTTTGACAGTGTTCCTGTAAAGATAGAAGCTCGCCACTCCTCACACAGGTAGATATGGACCTAAAGAACAATCGCTGAAATTCCCAGGTTCCAACCAATTTTCTTTCTCACATTTTTGAACACTTTTGTAAAGCACGTTTTGAGCGATAATACGGAAATTCCAGCACACGGCGGGAACAGAAGCTGAAGTTGCACCACAGGTTTGGGGGCGTTTGGAAAACAACTTTATGGAAACCTATGGAGACCTATTGAAAAACACTTGGTAGTGTGGACTCTTGTCTGCACCCACTCTACTCTATATATATGGCATCCACCAAAATACAGAATATGGCGCTAGAGTAGAGACGTGTGGGTGAGCGCTCCGTGGGGGACATGATGAATATGATAGTATAAGGCAAACTGTCTGTGTCTTATAAGGACGAATGGTCTTTTGAACTGTCAAGGATTACGGTGACCAATCATTTGACTTTAAAAAATTGAATCTACGGGATAAAACAGCGTACGAGAGAAGGAAGTCGCGACAACATGGTGTTACCGTATGAATTATCGAAGCCCCCGGATGAAAGCACCGCTGGTGTTGGTAAACAAAGCTCGTTCCGCCTTGTTACCATTGGACATTGTATACCTGTACAGCCACGATACACAGGTAAATTTCTGAGAAACCGGAAGAAGTTATCTACACGATTGTATTCTGCACCAAGTGTTGATGAACTTTGTACTGAAAATTACCTTTCAACTGGGAAAGTAAGCAGAAAAAGGGGTAGAATTCAGACCACCGTCACGCCTCAGAAGTTGCCTAACAGGTCACGGACCAGAAGTGCCACAACAAGTATTTATAAAACGCCCTCGCCAATCCCCACCGGTAAACGACATTGCATTAGGCCAACCGTAAAAGAACCACAACGAGCAACCCTGAAGTCGATACAGTTAAATATAAACGATATGCGGCACGAAAATCAGGCCGAAATAGCCGGTCTCAAGGAAATGGTCAATGACATGCAGCTGGATACGATATTTACTGGTGCGAATATGCTGACGAAAGACGACCTCAAACAGATCGAAGAAAGCTATGGGAAATTAGCTGAGAAGATTGATTCCCAGGTGGATAGTGTAGCTGAAGCGCTCGGAAAGTATGATTCTAAACTACAGGCCTACGACAGTAACCTATATGAAAGCTTGCATATAGGTAAGAAGAACGAAGGGGAAATTAATACTATCCTGTATGAGCTCGAGGAGGTTTCACAAATTACAGATGACATACAAGCAGCGGCTGCAATCTCAGATGAGAGGGTAAACCGTATTGAAGAAAAGGTGGGTGACAACTACAAGCTCCTGTGTGAGAGGATTGAGCAACTCGAATGCACGGTGAAACGTCAAGCGTCCGATCTGGATGAGTGTAAGGCACGGTTGGAGGAGAAGATGAGCAACCCGACCCCCTCTACACAACCAATGTCAAGTGTCACAAACTCTAGCTATAAATCCTTACGGCAAGACATCCAAACAGATGACGAAAACCCAATGAACATTATAATCGAAGGGATGTGTGAGATGCCAGGTGAAAACCTATACGAGAGAGTAGTCTGTCTGGGTCGAGACATTGGTCTGATGTTAAATGAGTCAATGTTCAATGCTATTTTCAGGTTAGGTAGAGTAGGAAAGAGAGACTGGCCGAGACCTGTAAAGGTGGAATTTGTTTCCAAACATGTTCGAAACATGCTTATCAGCAAGGCTCCTCAGTTGATGTATACTCAGAACTATTACAGGGTCCAGATGAAACCAGATGAGAGCATGCAAAAACGCATCGGAAAATCAAAGTTGAGATATGCAGTTCGGAAGGCCAGAGAACTACGTATGGCAGTAATTGCGGGTGTTGACAGCGTGACCATTGAAAACACCAAGTACTCCTGGAAGGATGTAGAACAATTACCCATAGTTTTGCAACGGGAATCACCATCCCAAAGTGCCCCGAATGAAAATACGGACTGGTATAAAGGCGAGCTAACCATCCCGAAAAGTGTTGTTAGTGATAAGGTTGTACCTGACTCATCTCAAACTGAAAATGAGTCGCACGATGTTGATAGTGGCTCTGTAAGTGTGAACAAAGAGGTTCCTACCAATGTCATTGTAAATGAGAAGGAAAAAACGGGATCTGATGGTACTAAACAGAAACAAGGAAGTCCTAAATGTTCTGAACGTAGGTCTGTCGAGAGGGATCTTTCCTTCTTGAGAGAAACGTGTATGGATATCTCGGACAGGGGAATCGGATTCTTCTCGCCTGGTTCTGAGTTGAGCAATTTTTATTTGACAACATTAATTTTCGATGGAGTCATGTATAAATCAGCAGAGCACGCCTACCAGGGTGAACGTGCCAGGTTCGCTAAGAGACCCGAAATCTTCAATGCTATTATGTTAACACCACATGCGGCGGTTGCAAAATCCATTGGGAAAAGGTTGGGGTATGTAGAAGGATGGGACAAAATAAAAGAGGATAAGATGAGGGCTATACTGAGGTGTAAATTTACACAAAATGAACAGCTTCGGTCGTACCTTATTAAGACGTCCCCCTACGTGCTTATTGAGACAACTAAAGATGAATTTTGGGCTGCTGGATGCAACCTGAAAAGTCCCCAATTTAAAAACGGGACTTGGAACGGGAGAAATGTGTTGGGAAATATGTTGGTGAACCTGAGGGAGGATTTAATGAGGGAAAACGCTTGTGCCCAACTGAAAGAAAAATAAATTTGTAGCCCTGGCCTATTTGTAGTCTGTGGATTGAAGGGCTATAATATCCCTCATTACTATGATCTCGATCTGTACTGGCCTCCTGACCCATTGTGTGTATAGGCTAAGGAAATAGACTGTTTGTTATTGTTCGTGATGATCAGTGGACCATGAGCTTCATCTCAGGTATATTAAGGCACTATATAAATATCCCCACGGAGCCGTATGACAACTTATGTGTGTATAAGCAGACGTTTAGGGAGTGGAACATAGATCTAGTGTGATTCAATCGTAAGTGCGGATCACATCTCTATCAATCCTGCCGAAAATTATAGGCACAGATTGAATGCACGAAATGTTGGGTCTCGAACCCCCTGCACTGTATCATCATCCCTCATCAAATAGGTCTTTTTGGTTTGTTTATTATGGTTATATGTATGATACCGTCTATATATTTAGTTTTTACCTCGTATGTAAATGGATTTAAAGATAAAAGGATTTAGTGTAGTTCATTTAAATATCCGTAGTTTACTCAATAATGTAACAGAAATTATTAATTACTTTGATAAATACAGTTTGATATGTTTGACTGAGACTTGGTTGCATCCAAATTTGTCCACAACACTAATAGATATTCCAGGATATAAGATTTTCAGACAAGATCGAGGTTCAAATGTACAGCTGGGAGGAAAAAGAGGAGGAGGGATTTTGATATATGTCTCTGATGTACTGGCTAGTTATGCCAATATAGTTGAGGATACGTCTAGTGTTACAGAATCAATTGAACAATTATGGTTAAAAATTGATAAGCCAAATACTAGGAAACAACTTGTTGGTGTTGTATATAGGCCGCCTAGCGCAAACATAGATGCTGGTATGGAAATGTTATCGGGTTCTTTGTCTTATATCAATAGTGAAATTGTAAGTAATTTTGAATTGACTATATGTGGTGATTTTAATATTGATTTCTCTAAAACTCGAACGGCTGGGTATAAAATTTTGAAAGAATTAATGAACGAATATAGTTTACATCAAATAATTAAGGGTTACACTAGAATAACACATCGAAGTCGATCTCTTATTGATTTAATTTTTACAAATATGGATTACATCGATGATTCTGGAATTCTGGATATTCCAATTTCGGATCACTTGCCTATTTTTGTAGTTAGGAAAAAATCAAAAACATCACGAGTTCATGAATATATCATGGGTCGATCTTATAAAAATTATATTAAAGAGGTTTTACAAAACAATATTGTTGATGATCCAGCATGGGAACAATTTTGGGATGCCTATAAACACCCAAATGAATTATGGGAACTTTATCGTACGATTATAAAACGACATATTGATCACCACTGTCCAATGAAAAAAATGTTTGTATATAAAGTACGACCATTGTGGCTCACTACTGAGGTGTTGGAAAATATCAAACATCGAGATTTATTATATAAAAGATCAGTAAAATCAAAAATTGAAGAGGACATACAGGCATACAAATTACAAAAAAAGTTTGTTACTAAATTGATTCGGAATACTAAAAGGGATGTTGTTACCACGTTGTTAGATCAAAATAAGAATGACCCGAAGAGGTTTTGGAGATTATTACCCCGGCTAACTGGTTACAATTCAAAAAAGGGAAATGGCGTACCGCGTATTGTAAAAGACCTCAATACTGGTTTTCAAATTACTGATGAACGAGTTATATGTGAGATGTTTAACACTCACTACAGTGAAATAGGATACAAGCTAAGTGCCCAAAATAATGTCGTATGGGAAAAGAGTAAATTATTTTGTAAACTACAAGATATGGAGTTGAATTTTAAATTCGACCCGATCAAAGTGTCCATTGTTGATCGAATTGTTAAAGATTTAAATATTAGTAAACCGTCAGGAATAAATGGTATATCTACCAAAATTTTCAAAGATTGTGCAGAGGTACTTGTAGATAAATTAACCTTCTTGTTTAATCAGTCTCTTTTCTATGGGGAAGTACCACATGAATGGGTGGAAGGGGTAATAACTCCAATACCTAAAGGAGGTGATCTGTGTGATATCAATAACTGGCGTCCTATTACAATAACACCGATTATTTGTAAATTGATTGAAAAATGTATTCACGAACAGATTATGCGGCACTTTAATTTGAATAACTTGTTAGACTCAAGGCAGCATGGTTTCAGACCAGGACATAGTACTGCGGATGCGATTTTTACCTATTTGTATGAATTATATGACAACATTAATAACAGGAAAGTAACAAGTTCTATATATGTCGATTATTCTAAAGCTTTCGACTCTTTGGATTTAAAAATTTTGTTAAATAAGTTGAAACTATATGGTTTTGATAAGATGTCGTTAAAATGGTGCGCCAATTATATGCAAAATCGTAAAATCAGTACGAAGTTGGGGAAAATTATATCAGAACCCCTCGATATCAATTATGGTATTGGGCAGGGTACATGTCTAGGTCCGTTATTTTTTATCATATATGTAAATGACCTTTTCTATGAGTTTGAAAATCTTGACACTACTATTATTATGTATGCGGACGATACAGTGATGTTTAGTTCGGGACAAACACCTGAGTGTGCAATGGACAAAAGTAATATTGCTTATAGTGCATTAAAACATTGGTGTTTACAAAATAGATTGACTATAAATGTTAAAAAAACAAAACATATGCTTTTTGATTGTAAGAAACGGTCTGTCCTGAATATGGAAGTGAATAGTGAATTGGACACTGTAGATATGTATACATATTTGGGGGTAGATATTGATAATGAATTGAGGTTTGAAAAATTTGTAAACAGTATGTGGAAGAAGGTGAACCAACGATTATACAATTTTTAAAAAATCCGAAAATATATTTCTGAAGAAATTGCTATAAGATTATATAAACAGAATATACAACCATTGTTTGAGTATGCAAGTTTTATTATTGATAGTGCTGTTAAATCTGACATACAGAAATTGGATAAATTACAGGAAAGATGTTTGAGAGCTATTCGTTATGACTGTGGAGGAAAGTATAATGTTCCTGAGCTGTTGAATATGTATAATATTCAAACCTTGGAGAAGCGGCGGCAATCCCAATTGTTGATGATGATGTATAACAATCGTTATAATGAGTGTTACTTGGAATGTGATACTAGTTTCAGTAAAGTTACTACTAGAAGTTCTGGTAAAATTAAATTTGTAAAGAAATTTACAAACTTAACAAGGGTACTAAATAGTAGTTACTATAGAGGAGTTGATCTGTGGGATAAGTTATCTCCAGATGAGCAAAGATTGGATAAAAAAACAATGTTTAAATCTTGTATTGAAAGAAAATTGTATATATGATATTCATTCCTCTACCTGAGACCTAATCGTTTTTCATCTCATTATTTCATATGTGTGTTATTTCACAAACGTCCAAGGAAGAACTTATGTATGTAAGATTGGATTAAATAAAAAAACAAACAAAAAAAACAAAAAAAACAAGTATATAAGCAGGGTAAGCACTGCATCCAAACATCCAAACATATGCACAAAAAATTATTGTTGTTTTTAGAAGCACACTGTGCATTTCATGAAAGGTCATATTTGATAGTTTTGTATAGATAACACTTTAAATTATTCATTTAAAATCGTTTTCTGTATCAAACTTGTTATTTTGAACCTGGTCCTGATTTTAAGTTTGAGTGAATTTATAAAGAAAAATTCTTATCTTACATTTTATGTAATAAAGGTACAGTATGACTTTAAAAACCAAGCTGCACCTAACTTCTGCATATCATGGTCATTTTCCATTGAGGGTATTAGCATGGACTGGGGTCCCTGCTTTGTTGGTTTCAGTATTAACTCATTAAGGAGTGGTCGTATTTGAAGGTCACAAGTGGCTTCCCCAGGCCAAAAATAAATAATGCTGGCAATGACAAACTCTTTCAGGATTTGAACCCACGGCCTTTGGGTTTGGAGGTGGGGGTCCTTACCCATACATTGTAAAGCCACATAGTGGATGAGAGTGGAACTAAGTAAAGGGGTCATGACCCAATTTGCTGGTTCCTACAGTCCTCTAATAAGCAGTTTAACAAAACAGCAACCATATGGACAGGCGGTTAGCAGCCTATTTTGCTGGTTCTTTGTATGACTTGAAATAAGTTCAGTGCTACATGCTGAACTGCTATGGCAAAAGGACATCATTTAAGAAGTAGTATTTAATCATCCATTACTTCCATGGAGGAAAAATTGAGGAGGCTATTCTAAAATTACAATATTACAACCGTTGTGTCTTCTTTGCCAGAGTAACCTTGACTAGTGAAAATACAAATGAACAGTGTGTTGAGCTTTGTTGTTATCCTCCTCAATTATCCTTCCTTTTGTTATTGTCCTTATATTTTTCCCTCCTATATTTGTCCCTTCTACTTGTACTGCACTGTAACATTACTAAGGAACGCTCTCATGGGTCTAATATCTTACAATGCAGAAGGCATCTACATACAGGATAAGATACTGGTGACCTATTGAATATGTTCTTTCCCAAGCAAAAATATGATGTTATAATAACGTTGCAGCAAAGTTCTGTTTAGTTCTTATTACATTATTTTGATGGCACCCAAAAATGTCTTTCAAACCTAACGTTGTGATGTTGCACTGTAACGTTCTTGTGACATTCTTGTAACATTCTTTCCCATCACAATAATGTTATTATAATATTCTTTATTAGTTAGGTCTCAACTTCACTAAAATATAATGTTATTGTAACATTCTTTTTTAACAAGTCATGACCATACCTTTAAAAAATTTATTGTTATGTGAAATTGGGCAGGTTTCAGACTAACCAAAATAGTATAGTCACAAAACGTTCTTGTTATGTAGCTGCTTGCCTGGGTTATACCCAAGACATCATAATTATTGTTATGGGAAATGGGGTTTGAGTTTCTGTTTCCCTTTTGAGGTCGGCCTCTAGCTGCAGACCAACCGTTCCCTGTGGTGCGAAAGAATGGAGTAGACAGGCACAAGCAGTTGCTTGAACTCCGGGCTGGGTTGTAGGGCTGCAAATCAGGCACAGAAGACCCAACGAGGGACCCTGTGTCTCAGAGCCGTGCCTCGCACACGAGGGCGGACAGAACTCAGGATAGTGTGAGGATAGGCCTAGCACGGGCTCTCCATTTCTATAATAAAGTAGACTGGGGTTGAATGCAGGGCCATGCTCAGACACAACGAAGGGAAGCGACATTGGGTTTTGTACGATCATGCGGTTGACTTCTAGTGGCACTGCTTTGGAGGGTGACTAACAGGCTGTCGCCAAAAACAAAGGGTTGGTAGTGTGCTGGCTGGGTGCCCATGATATTTTTCCCTGTGATCACCCCTTTCATGTTCTCGTTCTCGTGCCCCGAGTCTCCCAGTCTCGTACCTCTGTTGCCCAACTTCTCCTAAATCTGAAAGCCCTAACTTGGTCTTAATTCTGCCATGCATGTCTCTTGAACCACAATCCTTGATCTCTTAAACAAAGGCTGTTTGTAACCAGAAGAAAGAGGTGTGAATACAGTGAGTACCATAAAGGGACTGTTTATTTTGTGCAATTTTGCACTTTATATAGGTACATTTTGATACATTCTCTTTTGATCATTGATTGATTCAGACACTTGGCTTTTTGTGCCATCACTTCTGGTGTACATGTTATTTTGTGCATAGACCCAATTACCTAAACTCTCATGTCAACATGACAACATATGCAAACATGCCATTTACTTTTACGACAAGACATTAAACTCGTCGTTCTGCTATTTTTTCAATTATTCATGAATTCTTCTTTTGTCTAAACACTCATGCCAATACATGAATACATATTCATCACAATATAATTTGCTGTGTTTGTTAATGTTCATAACTATTGTGACACTCCTCGGGGTTCACAAGCTCCATGACCAAGAGACTTTCGGGCCGCTTCGATCTGAAGCCGAAGATAGAGTCTGAACAAGAGACCAGTTTGGAACGATCTGAGTCATGCCTCGCACACGAGGGTGAATAAACGGGACGGTGGGGGTGCAATCCTTGTGGGTCGGGCCAGGAGGGGTTCTTGGATCCGGCCTGTGTCGGGCATGTAGCTGTCGTATCAGTTAGCTGGCCTATATGGGGAGTCAGGTCATCACTCACCTTTTAAGAGATTGGTAGCCTGTGACCGAATGGGTCGCGCCCTCGCGCCGGTAGCGCTGGACCAACTGCTCACTATTTCGGGTCAGTCTTTCAGGCTCGGGTCGCTTCTCTGGTTGTTTTCGGGCTTTCGGGCCATCTTCGGGTGTCGAATTACTATCGTAGTTAATCTCTCAATTAGGCTCTTTTCACCAAGTTCTGCTTATTCGTCAACTGTTACTACTGCATGTCTTTAGTTCAGGACAGCTAGAAGATCGGACAACATAAAGAAGAGACATGTGAACACAGTGAGTACCAAGAAGGGACTGTTTATTTTGGGCCAAAGTGCCCCCTTTTATAGTCTACAAGTCAATGCTGATTGGTCAATCTCAACCATATGACCATTCTGACATCACATCCGGTTACCCCGGTTTTTCTGTCTTTTGTACCCGATTCCAAGTTTCATATTTCATTCCTTTTAAGAAGATGAATGGACAATTCATCACACTATCATAATCTCAGAGACATACTCCCACAAAAGAGATGTCACAAATAAGCTGTGAGCTGTTAGTTAGTTTGACAGGTCAGAGAAGGGAAATGGAGAACTACAATATCTGGCTATATTAGAGAATCTTATCTCAAAATAAAGAGAGATCCCTGTCAATGTTTATGCTCTTAACTTAAATGAATTATTATCAAGAACTAGAAAGTGAACCATCATTAAGCATAATCAGTTGAATGTTGCTAGAAATTGTTTGCTTATCTGTAGATTTGTAAGCATGAAAATCTATTATGATTTTGAATTTCACATATCCTCTTTCAAACCATATTTGATACTGAACTCTTTATAGTGGGGTCTGTTAACAACATTTTCACCAAATTTTGCATGAGGCACCTCTGAGGCATAACTATTAAAGCTAGAAGGGGAGCCACCTTGAAATACGAAAATGAAATTTTGACAAGTTTTGTATGTTTTTAGCAGTTGAAGCATACTGTATTTGACCAAAAAGATTGGCCATCTTGGGTTAGGTCTCTTGTATAGATTCAAAAGGTAAATAATTTAATTCCCTAACCTATAATCTGCCAATTTTGACACTAACAATGTGTTTCTAAGCATTTCAGAAGCTGAGATATCAGGTTATTTTACTGAAAATAAAGTAGACATTTTGGATTTTTGGCCCCCATCAGGGTTGCATAGATATTTCAGGGTGGCTCCCTTTTTAAATCCAATTAGGGGATCATCATACCAAATGAAATTAAGAAATCTTGTGGTGAAAGGGTAAAGTCAATATCCCTTTCTTTTGAATTATTTCAATCCAGCGGTCATTGTCAGAGGTATCATGCTAATAAAGTCAGCCATTTTGAAATTTATGGTATTGTATTGGATGAATATTATATTTATTGAGCCCTCTAGGCTGTAAACAACTGATATTGAAACCATTTCCCCTGGCCTTATATCTTAGAGGCTAAAAATTTCCCATAGACTATATATGCACTCATGGACAACAATTGTTCCATTTCATTTGCATCATGCGCTATGGTGCAGTATGTTGAATTTTGAAGGCACTTAATATAGGCAGCTCCCATGGCCACCATGTACCACTTTATAGGATTCGACTTTGCCAGATGTAACACAATTTGATGATCACAAGATAACTTTCTCCACGAACAAGCAATTATCTTTCTATTTACATTCTTATTTGCATAATTCTTACTGTAACCATGTATCCTGGTATTTTGCCTTTAAGTAAAATAAATATCTCACAGGGAAAACTCTGTATGTATTTTAACATCAAATACGAACCAGAGCTCTCATATCTTAGATAAAAATCTAAGGTTACCAATGATCTAAAGTATAATTTAATGCCTGTAATACATGAACGCATTAATTGGGCCCTTAAAATTGGCGATGCTGCATGTCAAGGGCAGGATCCAAAGGTTCCTGGCAACTCCCCGCCCCTCCTTTTAGTGGACCCCTAAACTAATAAGAGCAGAAAATGCCATTTGTGAGAAAATGCACGCCAGTTTAGTACTTGGTGTATTTGCTTACCCCTCCTTTTGGAAATCATGTATCTACCCCTGCATCTGATTAATAATTTCATCTATTTTCTAACTGAATCAAAAGACCGGTGTATTGGAAACGTCCTAGACCACAACACATCTTCGTTTAAAATGCCTAGAAATAGAGGGAAGGTTGATATTTTGTCCAACCACAAATTTTTAGGCGTTTCTTGTAGCATAGATGTTGCTCTTTCAGAAAAACAAAAGGTATTGGAAAAATATTTGAGAAGTTGGGAGAAATGGTTGTTTTCAATTGCAACTACAGCAAGAGTTAAGCTATTCTGAAATGGTTATCGACACGATGGGGTTCAAGAGGATCTGCAAAATCAATGTTCTTCTGGTTTGATTACGGTTAGAGTCATGGATCCAGTGGGCAAGGTCCAGGGGTTCCTGAAAAACTTTTGGTGGACCCCTAAACTACAAAAGAGTAAAAAAAGTGGCACATGTGTTCGTACTTAAGTAGATGAACCACAAGACGAGTTTTCCCGGAATGACAAAAAAAGGAGCAGCAAACCGATTTCAGGACTGACAATTTTTTGTCCGTCCACTATTGGTAGGGTTACTAAGAGATGTCAGTCTTGAATTTGGTCCAGAATCGGTTTTCTACCCATGATCCATGGTGAACCTTCAAACTGATCATTCCGGACTACAAATGATAGAAAAGCAATGAAAAATATTGGTTGTGCAAATATTTGTACATTTCATGTATACATGTTCACTACAACTAGAAATATAGAAATATATTCAGTGTGTACAAATAAAAATGAGTGAAAACAGTAAATACACATTGGAAAGCATAAAAAAAAACCATCACATTAAAGCACATTTATTGAAATATGTCAAAATGAAGTTTGCATTTAAACTGACCTTAAAATGAGTGAAGTAACAGTGAATAACATTTTAAAAATCGGTCTAGAATCAGTCCAAAAATGTGTAACATGCTTAATAATTGGCTGGCATTCGTCCGACCAACAGCTAATCCTCCTTTATTTAATAAAGTACTTAGGGTCGGAGGCCCCCGTCCTAATTGGGCTCATGAAGGAGGGGCGGGGGTCCCGCCGTTTTTGGACTGGCAATGACCTGAATTTGAAATCGGTCTAATATCAGTCCTGTTTCGTCATCTTGTGGATCATCAGCTTGAGTTTATATGCTTACCCCTCCCTTGAAGTGGGGTCTGTTAACAAAATCTACGTTACAGAGCGGATAAAAGCACCAAATTTGGTACAGGTTATTTCTTAGTGAAATCGTTACACGGCAGATAAAAGCATCAAATTTGATATGAGACACCGCTGAGGCATACCTATCAAATCTGGAAAGGGAGCCACCTTGAAATAACAATAGGACGGATGTGGGGGCCAAAAAAACAAAATGGCCAACTTTTGCTATACACAATCTTATATCTCAGCTTCTAAAACACTAAAGAGACATGGTTGGTGTCAAAATTGAGAGATTATGGGTCAGGGAATTCAATTATTTACATTTGAAGTCAATGCGGAAATCAAAATTCCAAAATGGCTGATTGAGAAATAACATGATTTTCAGCTGCTAAAGTATCTAGACAAGTAAAAATGGTTCTAATATCACTTGTTTATAACCTAGAGGCTCAATAGATATAATATTCATCCAATACAATACCACAGATTTCAAAATGGCTGAATTTATTAGCATGATACCTTCGAAAATAACCGCTTAATTCCAAAATAATTCAAAAGAAAGGATATAGACTTTACTCTTTCGCCACAAGATTTCTTGATTTCATTTGGTATGATGATCCCCTTGGACCCCTTCATTGAATATAAAAGGGGAGCCACCTGGGAATATCAACATAACCTTGCGGGGGGCCAAAAATCCAAAATGGCAGACTTTCAATGAAATAATCTTATATCTCAGCTTCTAAAATGCCTAGAAACACATTGTTAGTCTCAAAATTGGGAGATTAAGGGACAGGGAATCCAATTATTTGCCTTTGGAATCTATGCAAGAGACCTAATCTGAGATAGCCCATAAATTTAGTTAAATACCTCAAATTTCAAATGCTAAAGAAATAAGAAATTTGTCAGGATTTGATTTGATATTTCAAGGTGGCTCCCCTTCCAGATTTGATTGTTATGCCTCAGAGGTGCCTCATACCAAATTTGGTGTTTTTATCCGCTCTGTTACCAGAATTATGTTAACGGACCCCACTAGATCTATATCGGCCGCAAGTACTTTTGTTATGTGGAATACAGCTTTTGTTTGTAAACCTCTATAACAGGTAGTACTGTCTGAAATAATAAGGAGTTTTATATTGTATGACCTTGAGGTGGAACCGCCAAGATGCTTTAACAATATTAATGATTAATGATTACGCAGTAATTATGAAAGCATTTCAATTGATATCATGGTCATTGTTCTCACTGAATACTGGAATATTCATAATTATGCCATAGAGATATTATCACATTTCTTATACAAAGTGCCTGCATGGCACTAGCAAGGCCATTGAGCTAAATTCATCGATTTTTGTGTATGAAATAGATACATTGAAAAAGAGTACACTTAGCCTATACGTGTCCAATTCGACACAACGTCTCGAATCGGTACACTGTCCAACAAAAGATATACTCTCTCACGTGCGATACAATTCAAGATGATCTAATTTTGAACCGACGTAACATATGGCCAATGCAGTGGAAACATCCCCGCCCCATTCCCAATCTCTTTTTTTAATTAACGCTTGAAAAACACCACCAAAAGTATGTATAGATATTTTTATATTTTAACAGATTTTGTATTCAGAATTCCATTTTGAAAGATGTTGGAATGGCCTTTATGCCCTGTGTATGATATGAAGAAAAGAAGTGATAACACTATTCATGTTTTTTTTTGTTCTGAATATCACTATTTATACTGCACAATGTCACCAAAATGATTATGATAAATCAGAGATCGAACTCAACGGAAACAAATACGACCAAATTTATTTGTCCTGTCTGACCTGTCCACTTTGCCAGCTAACCCACCTCTTATTTCTATGAGATCAACATTTTTAGAGGAATGTTCATCATACTTGATTCACAGTAATTTTCATAGCACTATTACCCAAAGCTAAACTTTATAAGCTTTTACTTTCAATATGTTAAATATGTAGCTGTAGGACTGGAAAGCAAAAATGGCATTTTCCCATAGGGAATAGTGTTAAAGCCCTTCAGCTTTGCTCACAATGTCCAACCCTAAAACCACAAAAACATACCTTATTTTGGTTGACCTTAAATGGAGGTAATTACCTAATTGAGAGAAAATAATATTTCATCCTCATTTATCAACACCTTATTGACTTAGAAAACACAAGTACTAACTCAGTCACTCAGATTTGTGTCAGTGCCTGACTTTGCAAAAACTGCAATTATGTCCAACCTCTGTATCATGCCAGCAATACATCCCAAAGTGGATAGGTCTATTGTATGATAGATGCCACGCAATTACAAAAATGAACAAACTCTAAATAGTTTTTTTTCAATAACAATTCATCATTAAAAGGAAATACAAGATACACAATAGCTCGAGATATACATTTTATCAATATGAATGTCTTACAATGAATATATCTAAAAATGTGATCCTAGATACCCGAATCTTTATTGTAAATGACAAATCATAAGTACATGTAGCATATTGAAAATATGCAATGTGGTCATACTTACATTTCCTGTAAAAAGTTCCCCAGAAAACCTAATTAATGCTAAAATCCAAATACCAAATTCATTTTCGTGCTAAGTGAGCGCAAGTTTACCAATGGCTATCTTGGGTGATTGGCCATACCTTATGGCGTGGCCAATTATTCTGTATTCTTTGTACATGGTACCAACTAATGTTGTGTTAAAAGTAATAAACCATTCCGACTGAACCTTTTGGTTTTATGCTTGACTTTGTTGGTGTGGCAGCATTGCAAAATACAATTGCCACTCCTATAACAGGTATCATGATACAATTAAAATGTCATTATCTCTATTTTGGTGTCCATGGAGCTTCCACTGAATATAATAAACTAACGTGAAATGTCTTACGCACACAAGATCTGCATCTGTATCTGTATCCATTACCTGTTTCCCCAGAAAAACAGAAGTAACAAAAAAACAAAATACCCTCAGGTAATACAAAAAAGGGGGGGAGGGGGGGGAGGTTAGATAACAATAAACATTGTGTGCTTTGAAAAATCATTTGATTTGCATTAAGGCCATCTTTAATGTGGATAAAGGAGAAACGTTTTGTCAACATAGGCCTACTGTCCATTATTTCTACATTTCATGAGAGTTGTGCTTAACAACCTTAGCACTAGGTGGCAGCACAGGGCACCCTCTGTGAACCAAGTGGCATTGGGAAGCTACTTGGTAACATGGGCAGATTAAGAGGGGGGCGCATGGAGCCTTATGAAAGACAGGAGATCAAAGTATAAAACTGTTAGACACTTCGAATCAGGAGGCTGTATGATCGAAGATGGAGGTTTTAAAGTATAATTTAGCATCTAGCTCATACCATGTCAAGCAACAGTGGTAGACCTTTTTTAAAACCTTTTATTTCTAATAACCTCATATTACGCCATTCTTTGGTATGCAATAGACGTCGATGTTACCCATAGTTCTCAGGTTATTCAATTAGTTAGCAAACAATTATGAATACGAATTTTATCATGATTATTACATAAAGGATTATTCATGAACATGAACTATAGAGGTTAATTATCTTGTTATTTGTAGTGTGCTTTAGTAGTTGTAATTAAGTCGTACATAATAACTAGCTCCATACGCAGTCTCCTTCCTGTCGACTGCTGTCATAGTTCAATATCATGTAAGACATGAACACTCGCGTGAAAGGATATTGTTGTTTATTATCCAGTGTATAGTCGCTCTGTGACAAGAACTCGATTGACCATGATCAGTCCCGAGGTAGGAATCCCCTCAAACACATTCAGCCAACGCTCCCGCGCTCTTACACGATTTCTATACCTCAATCCAGAACCAAGACTGCAGGTTAAAGGTCCAACCTTCCCTGGATGTTACTCACACAGTGGACTGGACTGGCCACCCGCGTCAGTACAAACAGTAAGGTTATTTATCATGTGTCAACCTATCATTTTGATGACGAAGCAGGTAGAGAGCAGGGGCGGATACAGGATTTCGAAAAGGGGGGGTCCATATATAGGGCAAGTTTGAGTGCCCACCAAAAGGGATCCGCCCCTGGAGAGTATCAACAGCATCGGGTAAATGTCATACACAGTATGAACTCGAAAGCACTCGCCGGGATTAACATATAGTTCATATACACGTCACTCTAAATAACTGAACACTTCTTTACTAAAGATATAAATTAATAAGATTAAATTGAGACGGTAGGTCCCACATAGAGAAGTTTTCCTTTTGTGCGACTTTGAGAAGAATGCCCAATGCATTATTTTTAGAGTTTTCTATTTTTCTCAAATGCAAATTTATTCGAGTTAAAGAGAGGAGCCAGTGAAATTTTGATTGTTTTAAATTGTCTTATCATATTGTAGATATGATGCTCAAGCATGCATATCTAACATAATTATCACTATAAAGTGATCCCTCAAAATAGGAAATTGTGTCTATATTCAGGACACACATTGAATCCTCTGGACATCAGGACGTCTGTGTGTGACGTCACACAAAATGACAGTTAAATTTAAATTTCAAAATTATAAATTCCATAACTTTTAATATTTCTTTATATTTTTCTCATAAATCATTTACTTTTGTGATTTTAAACACAACTAGACTTACGAAGATCAGTTAGGATGATTAAATATTGTAATTTTTTCAGTTTTATAATTTTTATCTCTTCTGAGTGTGACGTCACACACAGACAAATGCACTGTGCAAGCTGTACCAGGTGCAAGCAGGCAAATTTATTTTCATTTAGAAAAATGTTTATAAAACAAAAACTACTAGAAATAGAACCATACAACTTGGCATGATTTTTCCCTGTATGGTGGGGATCATGACAGTATACTTTTTGACTGGCACTGGCTCCTCCCTTTAAGACAAATCCAGTGTAGTCTGAATGTTGTAGGCATCTGTTTATGGATAAAAATTCCTGTATGAATATGTCTGTACTTTGGAGAGTAGAAATCTTATTCACGACAATTTTACTTGTTATAATAATGGTATTCTCAGAATGTATTATGCCTATCATAGATTACTTTGACAATGCAAGGATGGTAATGCTATCTTTCTATTGCCCGCATTAAATCTGGGTGTAGCTCATACAAGTTACAACTATAGAAAATATAGAAATATTAGCTACATATCTGTTGAAAATAAATAAATTCTCAAGAAAACCTAAGGAATAGCAGGTATTTACAGAAACTGGCCGAAATATTAGTCTAAGAGATGAGGCACTTTTATTTATGTTACCGAGGCTGAAAGGTTTGAAGGTAGCTGGGGAGGAAATACTCTGATTAACCTTTTGCTAAGAAAATGCTACTTTTTATTGGAAAACGGTTTTTCTCACCCAAAACCCAGAGGCTTTGGCAACCAAGAAATGAATTTTTGAATTCTATGGAAAATTTGGGTTAGGAAACCACCTTCAAACCTTTTGGCCTCAATCACATAAACAAAAGTGCCGCATCTCTTGGACTAAATACTCAATGCTAGATTCCATTGTGTCAAACCAGCACTTATTTTGTAGGACGCATCTTGATGTGGACTAGTCTGCAGGTAAATTACAGTATATAGGCTATCCATGGTGAAGAGAATTCATAACGGCTGTAGTAACTGGTAGTTTTCCATTTAGTTTAACGTTTCTTAGCCTATCAATTAAGCAAGTGAGGCATTGATTTAGTAAAATACCGTTATTACCTCACAGCATTTTCTAATGAATTTGGAAGCTTACCAACTGAAAAGTGTGCAGGGTAATAAAAGGTGACGCATGAAAACATTATAATACTTTTTTAAATTTACAAGAATCAAAGATTCATTAAAAAGCGTAACAATCATACAAAATGATAAGTTTAGCTAGTTTCTATGGATATAGGAATTCTGTCAAAGGAAAAGAAAGTAATGTCCCAGTTAGTCTAAGATTTTATGTTTCACTTTAACATAGTGCGAGGGTATGATGAATCCATAACCAACCAGGGAGAAGCTCATTGGAAGGTCCTTGGCACATTTCTTTGCAGTTTATATTTGCCAAATATCCGTGCGAGTGGTTATCAGCTTTTTCCCATAGTATGGCGACCTGGAATAGGCCTGAACAAAGCGATATAGGGCAGTCGGGAGTTTATGTCTGCGCATGCCTAGTCCTTTGGCGCCACTACCAGTCGGGGGTCAAGCGCACCTCCCAGCCAATGAGGAGTGCCCCATTGTACCACGTGACACAACATGGCCGCGCCCATGGACAAACTCCCGTCAGGCCTATAGCCCAGTTGGGAGTTAAGGTCTGCGCATGCGTGGTCCTTTGGCGCCACTACCTTTCGGGGGTCAAGCGCGACTTTTCACCCAATCAGGACCCTCTCTTGTCAAATATGGCCGCGCCCAGTGCGAATCTCCCGTGTACCCTATAGACATGGGTTCATATGGGCCCAGAATTAAATGGTTGGGGACAAGTGGTCTATAGACCTTGTGCAGGTGACGTCACAACGTACTGAGACTGTTTGGACGCCATATTGGTGATCAATTTAAAATCCTTAATATCCATTGTTCAAAAATATGTAGGATGTATATTTATGCTAAACTCATCTTAGATTATCTAATCCTGTCAAAATCTATCATTTTCTTATCTGGAAATAAAAAACTCTAGATTTTTCTGATCACCATGTGGTAGTGATGAATACATGGTGATCACCAAAAAGTGATCATGTGACCACATCTGCACAAGGTCTATTGGAAGCTTTACTGCGCAGTTTCATGAACAATGACACAGTCATTACTTTTGTATGAGTTTGTACCTTTCCTTCGGGAAAACTACGTCATATTGATATGCAAAATGTACAGTTTTTTCAATTTCATGACTGTAAAGCAGCTAGATAATAATACCCTGTAACACTAACGTCCTATTCTAAGAAATACACCTGAGAATGGGACACCGGCTTTATTTTTGTCCACGTGTTTTGTCATGTTTCTTTAAATTCTAGCCCGGTTATTTATAAAGTATACAGGTAGACGTATGGTGAATTAAATCCTAGAGGCGCAGGCTATTTTATAAAAGATGGAGGGCTAGGCACTAAGCTTCCGTTTTTGCATATTCGTGGAATAGCGATTTGTATGGACTAAGTATAGCCACTGCCGGCGCACGTCTCCGAAGAAAACAACTTTGGTGGAAAAGTAAAGACGCTATAGGCATAGGTAGTATGACGCCTGAATTGGTGAATTATACTGGGTCCACATGATACATTGAGTACGTATCGCTGATTTGAAACGAAAGGTCATTTGATTTGCAGACTATGTATACTTGCTTTACATTGTGAAACGCTGCAAAGAAATTAATCGACCGTAAGAACAGAAACAAATTAATTCCTGATTGCAAAGAATGCCTCATGTATCAATGAATCAAATACAATGTGGGATTCGGGACAAATTTTATATCATAGAATATATGCATAGGCCATAGCAGTTGTACTTTCCCTCTGGTTGATAAAAAAAATTGAAGTTAATAAAATAAAACATTGAGGCACGATGCCTTTGCCCATGTAAAACGATGCTGGTCCAAATCCCCATGTCATATACTACTTGCATTTATTTTTTTAATATTTTATTTAACCTGGGGAAATACAATTTGGCCATGGGCCATTTTTTGTTGTAACCCAGATGGGTATCTCGATTATATATATTATGCTATGAAATTTAAAGATATATTCACTGTGATCATCATACCACGAATAGTAAATCAGAAATTCTTATAGCTATGGTAAATAGAATTGCATAGGGGTTTTAGAATTAGAGATACATCATCTGCAAAACGTTGATAGGGACACTTCGTTATAATCATGCTATTTGGCATAACATTGGGACACATATCATGCTGATGCCCATGTTTTATTACCTTTACATCTGAAATGCTTAAATCTTACATCCCATATGTCTCAATGTCCCTGATGACTAACCGGCTACTGTGATGCAGCAAATTTATCTACATGTGACGTCCCATTTCTCTCTAGATGCCCCTGATTACTTACTGGCTTCCCTGATGCAGTATATTTGTTTAGATATGACACCACATGTCTTGATGTCCCTGAACAGAAACTGGCTGCCTTGATGCAGTATAATTATATTCTTACACCTAATTTGCGATGGACATCCATGATCATTTACTTTTCTCCTTGATGCAAAACATTTTGTTGACACTTGATGCTTCATTTATCTGGTTATTCACTGGCGCCCTAGATGCAATACACTGCAAATTATATAGTACATTTGATTACGCGTGACGCCCCATGTTTGATCACTTACTGGCTGCCTCAATACAATAGATTTGTCTACCGATGACCCACTGCATTAGTGTAAAACATTTGTTTACACGTGACGCCCCGTGTCTTAATGTCACTGACCTTCTCATTTTCTATTCACCTGAAGCATACACTGAGACTTTGTGGTCCTTATTTGAGTAAACAACAGTATTTTTATTTATTACAGCTTACATTAACATAGTCACACTATTCAGCTCTTTTCAAAATAGGCAATATGGAATTAGGGTAATGGTTTGTAAAATTACATTTTGCTTGTGATGCTTGCGAGTTACATGTTTGTAAGTGATGGCTTAAGGCAGTAGGATACATTAAGGACATGTTGGGTTAAATTTATACTCCTCCTTTTATTTTTCCTATGAATAATGTAAGTTAGTAGGGAAGACAAGAATTATCCTCTTAGGGCTCCTACAATAGGGACGTCTTCTGGACCAAAATAAATGAGCAGGGGGAATGGAGAATCGGAGGGCTCATCTGGTCCACTCTAATAAAGTAATATTCTTCTTTGTTTTTCCTTATAGCAATGTGAGAGTAGAACCTCCAGTGCAACACTCCCCAACCCCGATCCAAAACAAAAGTGGTGTATCCATAGGAGGAGGGTACTTGGTGTCTGGAACCTCTTTCAACTCCTAACTAATGTCCTAATCATTATCAAGTTGGCTAAAGGGCTGGCTTCACTACTCAACCGTTAAGATCAGTTGAGGTCACCCAGGGCTAGAGTGGAGCCGGTGGAAGTCTGCCCAAGACTGGAATCTTGAGACCAATAAGCTTATCCTACGTTGGGTATATCCCATGGTTGGAAAATTACCTTGTAAGTCATCCCTGTTTCCTAGAGTTGGGTTACTAAAATAAGCAAGAATTATATTTTTCTATGTCTCCAATTACTAATTAAACATTATGACTTCTTTGCTTTTACCAATTGGCATACTTTGCAGGTTTGCTAGACTATCAAAATTATGTATTTCAGAGCAAAATAGGGTTGGTCATTATACGTTCGGCTACCAGGTTTTATCATTGGCTCCTATGGGAAAAAGGCCAATATGCAAAGCCACATTTTTAGGAGCAATGTCTCAACCGAATTGCTTTGGTTAATTTTGTATAATGCAGCTGGCTTCAAGGAATAAGCATGAATGCAATTTTGAAAATATTTTATGATGAACTATAAACCATTGGTGTAAACTGGGATAGGCTTATTAGATGGGTCTCAGGGGCAAACCTCAAATGTCGTATAGTGTAGCCGGCCCTTTAATGTTGTAACATGGAAACCCTCCAATGTACCACAACAGCTTTGATTTGAAAACTAGGTCCACTAGTAAAACAACCACCACTCATTTAAACAATTCCCATCTCACTACATCACTACATACCTACTTGTTTTTGCTCATTTCATTTCATGCTTATTTTCAATGATTTCTGTATCTGTTTCTGAGCCATTCCCTTATCGCGAGATCTCCATCCGCTGCCCCCCCCCCCCCCCCCCCCGCGCGCACCTTTCCTTCTACCACTCCTCCTAGTCCTACTCCGGCATTTACCATCGGCTTTTTGACATCACTTCCGGGTTTCCATGGCAACGGGAAGAGATCAGACCTCATGACCCTCGTTAATTAGATTAAACTTTCTCGTGGCGCAGAGAGCGTGTGTCTTGGCCACTGCCACTCTCTGTGTGTGTGAGTGAGTGTTGGGTGCGTTTGGCTCGGGTCTCTGTGCGTTGGCCATCAGGGAAAAACGCTGCCGAGTGGTAGGTTATTCATAGTAACCGAAGGCCTTAATATAGCAACAAGTCCTCTGCGAGAGGCGGCCTCAAATAGGTAAACAAGTCGTGCGGCGTCTATAAATAGCCTCCCCGGGCTATATTTAAATGTCCCCTTATCGGCAGGCTGCGCGCGCAGACAAAGGACCCTAGGGCATGCTGGGTAGGACGGACGAGGTGGCGGCAGCTTGTTATCTGGGCGGGCGGGAGTCTGTCAAGCCCGACCCACCGTTTCACAAAGAAAGTCTGTACATCAGAAGCCATTTTGGGTGAGAATTCAACCCCATATCCCAGCATACTTTGAGGCAGCATGTTTATGGCAGTTATGACCATAAACCAACCAGCATACAGGCAACAATCCACAATCAAAGGGATTAACCAACCTATAAGCAGAGGGCCAATAAAAAAAAGTTCTTAAGAGATTTGAGCTGCTCATACAGAGCCATGATCACCTGTGAGTGTACAGACCCATTATGGAAGGGCACATCAGGGTCAGAACGGACTAGAGGTTCAGCGGGAGTGGTTGAGTGGAGGAGGGGTGGGGGGATTTGGACAGGTAGCATCCTGTGAGATATAAACCAATGTGGGCAAACTCCTAGTGGGTTGTTTACGGCACTATCCAATCTACTTAATAAGAAAAGTTTCTTTTTGTTCTCTTCAATTTCCTGAATGATTGATGTGTTCTGGGAATTATGACTGAAATATCTTGAACATTCTATGAACGCTTAGGATATGCTACATTGTGTAGATTCCATAAATTTTACAATGGCCGTTTTCACCAAAAAGAGACTAGAGGCAAGTGGTTTTTGAATTATATTTTACTTACTCACATATCTCCCACATGGCGACAAAATGAAGCAATGATGTATCTCCTTCCATTACCACCTTCATTAGTTTTAGTAGGCCTAATCCTGTCAGGTAAATGTTCATTCCTAGCTCTTGTCCAGACGGAAGCTGCCTCTTTGACTGTCCAAGTACCTGTGCAGAAGCGTTGAATTACGGTTGAGAGTCCGTTTGTGTGTGTGTGTGTGTGTGTGTGTGTGTGTGTGTGTGTGTGTGTGCAAGGGTGTATCTGTGGTGTGATGGCTGTGTGACTATGGCTGTGCGTGTGCGTGCGCGTGTTTAGGGATTGACCATGCTTTGTTTGCATGCACATTCCCATTCACCTCCTACTCTCTCCCCTACTCCCTTTCACCTCCACCCTCTCCTCTCTCTGCCACCAAAACCTCCCTACTTCCCACACCACGTCCCTTTCTCTCCTCCTACTCCCCTCAATCTCCGCCTCCCTCTAGCCCTCTCCCCTTTCCTCCATTGGCCGTATGGTGATTACCCCCACTCGACTTCAGAGCACCGCATCTGTAGTACTGTCAGAGATATTCTTGGTCTGTCATCTTATTTGAAGAAAGCAAAAGGGAAATCGGGGTAATCTAAGTGTCCATGATCCGGAAAAAAAATCGTGGGAGAAGTCACTTCCCAACCCCTTCCCCTTTTGAAGTTGTGTTCCTATACTCACTTACAAGTGAGAGAACTATTTCTAAAATTTGTAAAATATCACAATATCAATTATCTGCACCTGTCTGATCAGTTACTGCCTCAATTCAATTTGTTTACATTTTGCACCCCATCCCAATGTCCCCGATCACCATCTGCATTAATGTAAAACCTTTGTTTACATGTGACGCCCAATGTCTCAATGTCACTGATTACTTACTGACTCTCTTGGTGCAGTTCTGCAAAATATAACCCTCTCATTTTTTATTCACCTGAAGTATACACTGAGACTTTGTGGTCCTTATTTGAGTAAACAACAGTATCTTTACTTCTTACAACTAACATTAACATAGTCACACTATGCAGCACTTTTCGAAATAGGCAATATAGAGCAAGATTCTGTTTAAATCCCTTGGCAATTGGGAAGCCAGCTATAAGCTCTGTGAAGCAAATGCAAAGATAACAGCTACGTACCGGTAACCCGACCTTCTACAAAACTATTCCCCACTTTGACACTTTTTTGGTGAAAGAAGTACACTAAGCAACGGCCATTGTGCTATTAAGTTGGTTTGAAAACGTTTCGCTATGGTTTCCAAATCCATACCATATTGTTGACCATAATGTGTTTTGCAAGGTGTTATTTGAACACAACAATTGGATGTGACGGACATACATGCAGTTGATCATCCACGCTCTGTCGCCAGAGCATATAAGTAGTATAAGAAAAATGTACTTTACACATGGCGATAACTGCAGCGCGGTTTTTCTGCCGAATACTATTGAGCCTGTGTTCTAGGCAGTTCAGAGTATACCTTTAATTGTGTGATATCTAAAGTTTCATAAGGCATACTACCAGAATCCAAAATCTCCTAAATAAACAAATGGTTCCCAAAGGAATGACATCGGTCCGTCGGTATATGAATATGTGTCAGCGTGGAAAGTATACACTAGCTCTTCTACGAAATACAACAAGAATAGTGCAGACTTCTGACACCAACGAGTACAGACAGAAGCAATACACTTTCCTATGCTCGTTTATACTCGTTGGTTAAATATTAGACGCAAATAGCAGGTCCAGGTGAACCTGGATAGTGGAGGGAGTATTTTGCCATCATTAGGTTTAATATGACCTTGAGGCAGAACTCCTGTAAAACTATCTCCTTGGAAATGTGAGCTGGCGTATAATCCAATTGTTATCGGATGCTGATGGAAAAAGTAGTTATTTAACCACGGCAAAAGTATGTACGTAGAGAAAAGAAGCCAAATAAAAACTAGGATATCCAGGGCCCCTATGATTGCTTGGAGACCACTCAACTGGATATCAAAGGTCAATGCTAATCATGTTCCCAGCCATGTGAACAATCAGTATCTTTATAGAAGCACGATGACCTTTCAGGTTATATATACACCGTAACGTTGCTGATTTAAAACTACAGTAAGTGTAGGAGAATTGTGATCATACCGGCGAAAAAGCAGGCATGCATGTAAAGTTATAGCCTTTGGATTCATATGGAATGCAGTCTAGCTCATGTAGAATAAAAGAACACATACAATAAAACAACAGCAGTGTCCATAAGTTACATGCAACGCCTGGATGGTCGTGGCTGGCTGACATTTATGAAAAAGTCGGCCTTAATTGAAAAGGTAATATCTATAGAAGATTTCCTGTATGGCAGTATTGCGTCGATTCATAACGGTGTTTCTGTTAGTCTTTTTGTCTAGATAAATACACATGAGCATGTATTGTAGTATCCAATGAGAAATGAAAGTATCATCGGGCGATAGATACTGTCACATAGAAAAAAAAACCACTTCTATCGATATATTGCATGTAGCGCAGTAAATAAGATGTATATTATAACAAAAAGTGTAGTACTTAGCATCCACATCCTCGTTATCTCAATGACAGAAAAGCATGTAAAAACAGCTTTAAAAATAAAGCTTCGAATTCTATATAAAATGTTAGCTAAATTGATCATACACAACACAGTTTTCCGTTCAGAAAATATAGCCAGGGGATATATGTATTTCATTAAAAAGTCTTCGTTTGAAAAGGCTCTATATTTCTTGCAGAGGTCCACATCCCCTAAAAAGTAAAATAAAACCAAAGAGTTATTTGTACTCCCACTCTCTGCAGTGTCTCAGATCTGTTCACTAATTGGTGGTGGTGGTGGTGGTGGTGGTGGTGGTGGGGGTGGGGGTGGGGGTGCTGAACATGCTCCAGCGGTACTCTGTTAAGGTTACAGTGGACAGGGATGGGGACAGACGGGGGAGGGGGAGGGTATCTCCAATCTTTTTTTCAATTCGAGGACCGGCTGAGTTTTGGTTCCAGCAGCTGACACAAAGACCGAGTGGGCATGCGCGCGCAGGCTTGGTTCCAAGCTGAGCCGGGTGGTGGCGCTAAACGCTCCTGGAAATGTCAGGCGTTAAATATAGCGTCGTCACAGCGTTGCGAGTGGTCGAGTTGTGGCTATATTTGGACAGGCGTCGCTCGGCGGTGAGTGTCCTGTTGGCGGTATCTATGTTATAAGCGGCGGTTGGTGCCTGCTCGTTAACGTGAAATGCTAAGGATCTGGGAGCAAACTCTGTTTTACCTGTTGAAAAGGGGACAAGGTGGTAATTGGTTTAGTATTCAAAGTAGGAGCGGTAATGATAATAGGTATAGATACAGTTGTTTAGTGACGCTACATGTCATTATTTACACATGCGTACTTGAAATTGATGGTCACTGGATACTAAAAAGAAAGAAGATAAATTTAAACATTTTGCCTTTTCTATGTTACTATTATCATTCGACAGAGCCAGAGACGCCATCGGACACTAACCATAAAATAGACACTTGTGTGTCATTTCTTTTATTTGAAAGGCAAATTGTGGATACCTATGAATAGACCACGTATTGCATTGTTATCTATTACTCCATTTCTAGCTTTCTTTATTTTGAGAGAAAGTCCCCCTCCCTTTGTATACTTATCCACTGTTTGCAGAGTCAATTTCATAGTTTTTTCGCTAAATGAATTCTCGTAAGTATTATAGTAAGAAGAACTGTGGGTGGCGTGCAATCGTGTTGTACAGCCCATAGGGGATTATCATGAACAAAAGGCAAAGCCCAAGGTTTGTACGATCCCCATGGGTTGTACAGCCACCAAGGACGACCCCAAAAGTCCTTCTTTCTTTTATCACACAATGAATAATCCAAATAATTTATCTTGAAAATAATGAAAACAAGGAACGGTACATATGGCCTCTCAATATACACCACCCCCTGTATGTACCACTCGTTGACAGTGCGGGTGATAAAAGTACAAAAAGACGGTTCTTATATTTTCATTTATTTTATGGGTAAGACCTACTCCTAATTCCTCAACATGGACCTCAAGATATGTCTTTGAATAAATATTCCTTAAGATATCAATTGCAACCTTGAAAATGCATGTGGGGAAAGGTATTATGTATAGTTTGGGTCAAAACCTTCAGTCCTTTAGTCAATTGTTTTTTGGCAAATTCATCAATCGAATGGTGGCATCCAAAACGGTAGTTTGTTATGAAAGGTAAAGATTTGCAAAAATATTGGCATATTGTTGCCATGGTGGCAAATTGTTGCCATGGTAGCCTGGATGATGATGGAACGTCAAAATGTACACGCACTGGACTTGGGAACTACATTTACAAACATTCTAAAATTAGAAAAACAGAAAAGACTTTCAAGCTACATTGTAATAGGGCTTAGAGCTATCTTGATAAGAACAAAAACAAGGGCATTCTTATTAAGTTTAGGGTTTATGCTCTTAACATTTTACTCTATATTTGGCCCTTTGTAACAACCTTGTCGGTATCATTTGAGGCCACTTGAAATGGTTCTTTGAACAATTTATGGGGTCAGACCCTGTCTCATTCAGAAACCCATGCCTCAGCATTTACTTGGAATATTCAAGAGATTTTCTCAGTGTAATAAAGGTTGAGACGACTTCTATTTTTGTTATCTATGTCATCAAGCCCCAAAATCACATAGCAGATTACTGTCTTAATTAAACTGATTCCCGGAATAAACCTTCGAATGTTTGATCTTGGAAAAACTCAAAACCTTAAATTCATAGTGAAAGACAGTGCAGCTATTTGAAAAGCCTAGTAAGGAAGAATATTTTAAGCAACCTTTAGAGCACTAATTCCATTCTCTGTTTGTAATTGTTGCCAAATGCATTAAAGGGAACAAACCAAAATAAAACCAAAACAAATATAATTGCCAAAATTGTCAAAACTCAGATACATATAGAAATATGTTAGATGAGTCTAGTAAAGCCCCATACACACTAGGTGATTTTACCGGCGACTGGTGGCAGGTGACTGGGAGAATCGGCCGATTCTTCTGGTAGAGTCAGCCGATTTTAGCACTGATTCAGATCAAACAAGCACATTTCAATACTATACTTACAGGTGATCATAAGAATCGGCCAATTCTCCCAGTCGCCCATCACTGGTCGCTGGTAAAATCACCTAGTGGGAATGGGGCTTTAAGATCAGTGGTAAAGTGTTAGCTGTGAAAACTAGCTCAAACCAAAGTAGAATTCCACAAGAGATGGTAAAATTTCCATTTTGTTTGTAAACAAACCCCATTTTTGCAGATCCACATTAATTGAGTTTAGAAAGAAAAACATATTTGTAATGATTTCCTATCATATTTCTTGGCTTAGATTCAAATATGGGCAAGAAATAGACTTATGGAATGGATTTGCATGGTTATTTCAGTTTGGAAAATTTCATTGAATCTATTGGGTTTGGCTCCCTTTAATTACTTGGTTCCAGGACAGCACTTCAGGTAAGAGAATACATACAGCTGTCAAGGCACCAACCCAAGGCAGCAACACCTCAGTGACATGCTCTATAAAAGCTCTAAAAAAAACCTGTTTCTATTATTAAGTGGCCTATTTCTGATGTTTTAACCTAGGTAGTGACCTAGAATAGTTCTTTGTGACTGATAAGTCAGTTTGATCTTTTATGGTCAATAAAAGCTATATATACCTACAGCTGTATATGACATTATAGATATAATTTCCATTTTTATATGCCACGAATAGAGTATTTGAAACGGAATATTGATAGTGGGACCAAATTCTCATTGTCGTCGATTAAAAAAAATTAATCCATCCCATCTGATTTCCATAGGCATATTACATTTTGGGAACATTCCGCCATGAAGGGACACACCTGCACTTTGCGTTTGTTCTCTGTACTCTTTGCGACTTTTACTGCTGATTTCCTTAAAGGAAACTAAAAGCAGTTTATGATCACAATTTTTCAAACTGATGTAAATAATTATGTTAATACATTACATGAGCCTAACTCGTTCATATTATAAAGTATAAACCATACAAACTGGTATAACAGTACTAAACACTTTGTTTTTGCTCAATTCAATTAATCTGGCCCGGCAAAATTTCATTTGTTTAAAAACAAATGGTACACTGTAAAAATGACGTTTAGAATTTAAACATGTTAAGGGGCTAAACATGTTTAGAATCTAAACACAAGAAGTCTCATGTATTTAAAAGCTAAACACTTGTAATTGCTAAACATGTATGGATTAGATTTGTTTAGCATATAAACACATGAAATTGCAGGTGTTTAAAACCTAAACACTCTCTACTTCTAAACATGTATTGGATTTACCATGTGTGTAGTTAAACTGTACTCCACAAGGCGACACTGTATGCCAATGCTCTGAGATTTCTTCTAAATGTTGATATAAATTCATTATAAAAAAAGAGAATCTTCTAGGTACTGAAGAGTGTTTAAGAAATGTATATGTAATACTTTAGAAGTATTTTGAGTTTAAGGAAAATTATCTTGTTCAATGTTTTGAAGATGTACTTTGTTAAGACACCTTTTCCATATGCAGACAGACATAGGGACTAGGGTATGGGTCTAAAGGTTCTGGGACCCAATAGAGGTAGCTAAGCCCTAACTCAGTTCAGAGGTCAATTGTGCATTTTTCCATGCATAATAGAAAAAGAGGTTTAACTCTAGGGTTGAATTTTACCTCTTTGTTGATCAATTGAGATCAAGAGACATGTTTTCCTCTCTGAATTGTAGGTACATAACATTCCAGAATAATGTCAGTGAAACTTACCAAAGAAATTAGTTTTATTGACTTACATGCCATGTAGTCTAAATACTTTGAAGCTAAAAATTATCTGCTAAACATCAAATAAATCCTAAGCATTTAGACTACAAACACATTTAAGACCTAAACACTTCAAGGTAAACACCTAAACACTCCAAGGTAAACACCTAAACATCACACATTTCTAAACACTTAACCCTAAACACCAATAATTTAAACATGTTTAGGGAAATGAAGTGTTCCAAAACTGGATTCGCGAAGTGTTTAGGAAAGTGTTTAGGTTCTAAACACTTGTTTTAACAGTGTAATACCCATGTATTACCACCTGTTTTGGAATGCTTCTAAGGTTAGGCCAAAAAAAGCTGATAAAAGTTAGACTTTTGGAGCATAATTATTTCTGCAGTTATCCTAGTATCCAAATGTTGTAAATCATATTTGTTCTGGGCGGGTGATCCACAGGGGTAGAGGGGATGTTCGTAAAATACACCGTTATTCAGATTGAAAAGAACTTTTTTACAACCCCCGACTCTTTAAACAGAAAGATTTAAAGTGGTCTCCTAAAGTATTGACTAAAACAAACCAATCAAACATAGAATTGCCACGAGAAGGGGGGGCAGGCAAGGGTTATCCCCTTACCCCTTACCAGGATAAATAAAATAATTCAAAATGAAATTGGCCTCTTTATTTCAAAGAGAACGGAGGCTTTCCGCCATTAGAATTCGAATCTGTCTTGATCTAAAAGTGATATCCGGGTGCCTTACACTTTAAATGTTATCCTCCTCCACTGAGAAATTGACAGCAGGTATACCTATTGAGATTTAGATCGTAATATAAGGTATTTCAAATTTATTTTCTATCATGAATTACGTCGAATACAATCTTGTGAAGGCTGATTTCACGGCAGGTTATGTGTGAAAACCTGACATGTAACACGAAAGTATGACATTTAAAATGGAAAAATATATGTACGTCTTTTCTGAATGTACATTTTATCTAAGAACCATAATCAGTAGGATCTGTGATTTTCGATCGATGCAGGATGGGATATTCAGCGACCAATCTAAACGAGATCAAGGCCTCACGGTCCAGCTGGAGAGAAATTTTGCGTAAGTACTACATGGAAGGCCCCATGTCAGAACAAAGTAAATGTTTGCTTCATTTTATTTTGATCAGTGTAGACATTCCATTTCAGTAAACAATACTTTCAGCAGGAGTTAAAGAAAAACCGGACTTCGTCAACAAGGCTGTCAATTGCAACTTCTAAGGTTTTGAGGCAATAGAGTAACGTCTTGTGATTTTTGGACACTTTTGTTTGGTCCCTTTCAGTGCCTTCAAATGGGTTCCTCCGTGGCCCTGGTGGGAATCTTATGAACTAACGTATACCTTTTCACTCGACGAGTCATCACACGTAAACGTTTCTCTCAATCCAAATTTTAAATGAAAAATAGCGAGAACGTGCGTAATGGGCAAGCTTAAAACAGGGATAATTCCAAATGTAACCAATCGTACAGTTTTCTTTTTTATTCGAAGCCTAAAAACAATAGTGGCTACAAAGAAAAAAAATAACACATAAGAAGGACTTGTTTGGCTATAATTAAAGTACCCCAGCAGTTATGCAAAACCAATGCAACAAAACAAACGACACGTACTTGGCATAGCTCCGTGTTCTTTTTCTCCTTATTATCATGCATATGACCCCTAACCTCAAAATAATTATCTCAAAACAATTCAAGCTCGAGGAGCAGTATAGTCGTAAGTGTATTTTTTTTAAATACAGGAACAGACTCAGACCGAGCATATAAACTTGCCTGCATGCATGACGTATGATAGACTGTTGATATGAGCACATTGAACATCAAACAATCATAAACCCATGGTGGTATATCAATTGGTCACCGGACCAATAAACGACCTGAAAGAGGGGGGGGGGGGGGGGGGCACGGCAGATGGGGGGGGGGGGGGGCGCACATCCACGCCCCCTTTACACAAAATCTTTACCACTATAGAGGCTATTCAGATCTCGCCGTTAATTCATTTAGCCAGATACCACCGAGAACATATCAATTGTTGTCACTAATGAAATATAGCAGGAATCGATTAGTCTGAAAATGTTCTCACTCGGATAAATTCTACCGGAGCCTCCTCCGTTAACGTGAAGCACAAGTCATCTCATTTATGCTGGACTGAACTACCCGAGTTTCCAGTCCGAGTAATAAGAAATTATTATAGATTATAGACGTATGATATGCCAATAGAAAGGAACTGAAAATTTCTTTTAAATGAAATATAGGATTCATTGTAAATTTTCCGGTGGTATAAGGCGTCTTGATGATGATGGACGTGAATGAAGTGATATTACAAATTGATATTCTTCGAATATTGAAAATGTATTCCCTCTTTCTTCCTCTCTCTATATTATATATATATATATATACATACATATATATAGTGCCAATATTAATTAAGATCACAAAATAAATAATAATTGGAATTACTCAAAGCGCCCATATTAATTTATAATCAATTCAATTTGGTTCCCGAATGATATCAGCCTTAAATTCAATCATCTTTGCTTAGATAGTCCGTCTTGAATGGGGAAATTATAGTTCGTGATCTAGGATTAATTAATTAAACCTTGATTACGTTCTCAGTGAAGTTGAGCACACCTACATCACCAGAAAGTATTTGTTTGGACAATATGCTGTAATTAGGACACCTACACGGAGTGGATCATCGGTTTTTACGGCTGGGGTATGTACGCATGTAGGCCAGAAGTGTAGCCAAAATAAGCATACAATGTTCTAAACGAGTAACACTGCCGACCGCTTGTGCGTAGTAACAGCCCACAATAAACATAACAGCGTGATGAGGAGCGAACCGCGGAAATGGCCGACACCGCTCTTGGTTTCAGTTTATCCTATTAAAAATCGGGGAAGAAGACTCAAAATGCAATGACAAGACATCAGGTGAAACTGTGCGAGCAGCTCGCTAATATGGGGCCCGGGAGCGGGTCGCTCGTTACGGTGTTTTACCTCCCACTGTCGCCGCCGCCGTCTATAGCGAGCAGCACTTGTGCTATAAATAACCGGGCAAGGCTCGGCGGGTAGTAGGAGATATATTTAGAACTAGGCCATTCTTAGGGCAGCACTGGGAGCTAAATCCACCTACATACACGCGCGGCGGGCGCCACAACGCGCTGAGCAGATTGCGTTACTGGCGATGATGAGTGTTGTTGACTGCTGTTCTACTGGCGAGCAGCTCCTCTGATGCTCGGCCTGCTCCCTGCTCAGCTGTAGCAGAGAAGAGGAGGTACACCAGGTACCAGTGGTAGGTGAGCTGCTCAGTTTGCTCCTCCTCTGCAGAGTGAGTGGCTCAGGTGAAAGCCTCTCAAGTCTCCCGCCACCACCCCGGCCGTGCGTGTAGTCGCACGTGCTACCCCCCGCCGTTACACATCATATACACTCACACACACACGCACGCTCTCGTGCGCGCGTGCACGGCCAGCCCACCTGGCGTGCATCGTCGTCACGCCGCGACGCTCACAGCGCGACGTCGGGGAAGCCAGAGCACGACGTTGAGGGCCCCCAGCGTCCGGTCGTGTGGTCACTTCCCGCCAGGTGCGCTCTACCCGCCCGTGACCGCCGTGATCACTCAGGCCGCCCAGGTAAGTCGACGGGGGTCCAGGGGCCGGATCGACCGGGGGGGGGGGGGGCAGAGGGGGCAGAGGGGGCATAGATTGGTTAGTTGCCATTCAAATTAAAATAGTGATAACGATTAAGACTTACAACTTTGAGAATGTATCAATATTATTATGTTTGTGGTCGGTGCCAGATGTTTACAAGTTCCAAAACATTTGAGACTAAACTGTTTACATATAAAATATAGAATATACGTGCATGTATGTTGAAATATATGCATCAATCATAAATTATTATATGATTAATGTTTTTTAACTGATTGGAATCATCAAATGATCGGAACCAAATTTATTGTTTTCAATGTACATGTACAGACTTCTCCCTTTTGTATAAACATGGTCAATATTTATCTTTAAAATTATAAAAGGATGTATAAAACTCTTATTTGGAGGGAATCTTATTCCACATTTTTCTCCTAGCTTTTTTAAAAAGCCAGCTGTGTTTCTCAGCGTCGTCAATCCTTGGCATGTTGAGAAGTTAAGGAAAATAATTGTGGGTGGTTGAGTACATACTGTCATCACCATTATGTACCTGGCAGGTATATCTATGATGGACAACTAAGTGCTTGTACATATTGACACATATAAAGACTGTTAGATCAGCTTTGGTCCCTCTTTTTGGAGTATGCTTGATTTCATAGCCAGGATCCGGGTCTGTCCGTAGTACCAGGCGCGGATTGGGAAGGGGGGGGGGGGGAGCTACCGAGTGCATGCCCCCCTCCCCTATTTTGGCCAAAATTTTAGTATTATTTTTATAATGTAAAATTCCTGTGTCCGGGAGGCGCGGTTAAAAATGTCGCTACAGCACCCCTCCTTCTTCAAATTCCTGCATCGGCCACTGAGTACACTACTTCAACCACGCCGCCTCTATATCAACAGTCCTGTACACCACATATTACTATAATACTTCAAACTTTACCCTGGCCTATATACTAGTTAACCCTTCTTGCGCGCCCACCCCACCCCTCCCACTCGCAGCCCAACACAAACTCGTTGCTCTCCGTCTTCTCGCAGAGAGCAACAAAAAGTTGGCGGGCGAGCAGCTCGTGGGGGTAGAGGTATAGGAGCGAGCCGCTCACACTATCTGGGCTCCGGCAGGGGCCAGATCGGCACCAACTCTCAACGTAAGAGTCATTCTTATCACCTTCCCGAGTCCTTCTCCCCCGGCTAAAAAGTGAGCCCCCTTCTTTAGAAGAACACGTCCGGTACAGCTGGTGCAGGGCGTCAGAGTTGAAGTTTCCCGGGAGTTGTTGTCTTGGTGATGGGGCACGTGCGCCGCCCGTGACGTGTTGTTACATCATGTTGTTACGTCATGGACAATCACAGTGTTTAATAGGGAGAGTCGAGTGACAATAGGGAGTTCAGTGGAGGATCCAAAGGGAGGCAAAAGGTGCAATCTCCCCTCTTGACTCAAGACTAAAAGGTTTATGTGTTAATCTGGAGTTGTTATGGAGTCCTGAGCAGGGCTTGCCCCCATTTGGCATTGACTATAACTATGGATCCTCCACTGTTCTAGCAGGAATAGGGATAGGAATAGGGATAGTGATATGAATTTCAGGGGCGGATCCAGAGATTTTAAAAAAGGGGAGGGGGAGCCCTAATGTAAAAAATTCCGAAGGCCCCTCCGGAGCCGAGAATTTTGAATAAAAAAGATTGAATTGGGGAAAAAATGGAGGGATGCCACCTGATGTTTAGCTACGTCTAATTATCCATATACGTTAATTATCTATCTATATATAGGGACACATTTCCTTTTCATAAATATACTATCCTTGTGATGTACCGCCACTTGGGTGTCACTCTACTCTCTGGTTTGTCTTTTTCATTTCTTTCTTCTGTTTTTAGTTCTTTATCACTCAGTCAGACATTCTTTCGCATTGCCTTTTTGCCGAACCTCACTCTATAATATATGTATATTCAGCTTAATCGCTATAACGCCTTTTCTACAACATATGTCCGTCATCTCACTTAAAGATATTCAGATTATAAGATCGGCTTCTGATTTTCCTTTGTTCTAATCTAATTTGCTTCTGCCAAGTGTCAATCAAGGTCTTCGGCATATTTTCCCTAATCACTCTTGGCTATAAATATGTTCTCTGTTAGTATGTAGTCTATTGTTATAACCCTACTAATATCAATAAGGCATTGCTTCTAATAGTAACCAAGTTCCACCTGTTCAATTGTGGACATTATTGAATACAGTGAGTGAGTTATAACTAGTATGGCATGTCGAATGAGAAACTGGTATGTCATATCATAAAGTGTAACGAATAAGGGGGAATGCTGGAATCCAGCCAAACCTGTTCACACAGGAGCCATTGAACAGATAATTACGATGTCCGTGCAGTAGCTGCAATGCAGTTGTAATATCTGTGCAGTAGCCAATATACATAACTACACCGAAGCAGTCCCCACTAAGAGCCATCCATGATAGAATTAATTAATTATTTGATAAGGAATAATGAAAGGGAAGGTGCCAATCTTTGGAATCAAGTGCCAAAAGGAATTTGTACCTGATTAAAGTTTAGGGTCCAGCATCCTATCAATAACAACGACAGGAAACAGAGATAGAATCTAAAGAAGCGGCAGGGCAATGGGCTTACGGACCTATGTCCACTCCTGCTGAGAGGCTATCGTGATTCTGACACTCTCAACCTTTGCTCCGACCTTGAGTCGTGCTAGGTGATTGATTATAATTAACACCTCTATTTTATACTTGCAGGCCCCGATGGCAGTAGCGACACGCCGCGCGGACCTGTAGCAGTGTCACCCCATACCTCCACCCCAGGTACACGGACTATAGACCCTCCCAGCGAATAGCAGGCCTCACAATGTTTCCCGACGTGAAATGACACCCACTCAGGGTTAACCGACCTTTACAAACAAACACCCAGCGTTCCCTTTGACAACTACAAAGGGAAATCGAAACTACCCGTTCACAGGATACAGCATCACGGACTAACTGAATGAGTTTCGGGAGTACGTCCTCAAGACACGTCCGGATGCCAACCGGAATAGAAGGTAGGTCGCAACCTGTATTTTTACTATTTACATAATGGGGCCTTCCATTTAGTACGTACGCAAATTTTCCTTAATTTTAGACCCCCCACCCCCCTCCCCTTCAGCTAAAGTACGCATTGAATTTATACAGGAACGTACGCAAATTTTCAAAAATTTCAGACCCCCACCCCCACCCCCCATTGCTGCGTACGTACTTAATGGAAGGCCCCTTACACACTTACACGGTTCCACCACTTGCGAGCACACAGAGGCCACTCTTGAGAGAATGAATTTACTCGCGAAAATGACGTCATATGCCCATATAAGGGAAACCGTGTAAGTGTGTATAATATAGGGACTCATTGGGATCGCACGGATCTGGAGTTTCTAACCAATGCAATCAGTCCCACTCTTGCCCCCCCCCCCCCCCCCCCCGTCGAGTGGGGCTGACCACAACAACCCATTCCCAACTGGGGCAAACCCATCTCAAGTTTTGGGACACAAAAAATATACAGCGAGCCTACATAAGCGACACCCACCTGTGTATTAAGAACTGTTTTTAATACCATGGACACTTATTTTGATGATAACCGGTATACCTGTTGCTGTTATAATGAAAAGGGGCCGTCCATAAATGATGTCACACACTAGGGGGTGGGTGGGTAACTTGAAAAGTGTGACGCTGCCTGAACACATGCAGTCCTTATTTTCATGTTTAAGACAGAAAATTTAGTGTGACAGGGTGGTGGGTTGGTCCTATAAGTACCATGAAAAAGCGTGTCACCATTTATGAATGGCCCCAAACCAGCCATGTTTAATTAGATGTTTGTTATTGTTTGTGGAAGTGTTTTGGGGGTATTAGAAGCTAGCTCCTTGTGACTGAAGGCCAAAGCGGAAACCCTAGCTGAGCGCCCAATCCTCGTCATTAATTGTTTCGCCATTATATATCTAGGCATTCAGACTACCTCGTAGACACAGACTATGTATACAAAAGAGATTTAGAAATACTTCTCTAGTTGATATAAGGAAAATTATCCTTTACAGACTAGGCCCAAAATGCGGTCATAATGACAGTTCAAAACAGGCATATTGCGCATTTTTGGGGCCAGTCTGTAAAGGGTAAACGTTTGTAGTTGGTTTGGAAGTGGACCTCTTTGTTCAGTGAACTATGATCGTGAGCTTAACGGTCCACCGAGAAGTACTCGTCATTTAATTCAAATCATTTGTGAAAGAATGACGCTTTAATGCATAATTATTTCTCATGTAGACGATACTATACTAGTTAAAATGCCCTATATTGAGTGGGGAAATCATGACTTGTGTATACAAAAATAGAAGATACCTTTTGATTTCAACCATAATTTGTGACAAAGTAAAGTATCTGAATAATTCTATCATAATTGGCATCAAATCAAATTACTCAGGATTGCGCAGATATAATGTAATTATTATTGATGACGTCAGTTTCAAAATGTTTCAGTGGCAATGTTTTGGGAAAACATAATTTCAACTAATAAAAACGTTCAGTCAGAAAAGAAAAGAAATCAATAGAAACTGTGTGAGATACTTGGTCATTACCATCCCTATATAAAAATTGCACTGCTTCCACTCTTTACCCAAACCTCACCCATTCAATGTGAACTACCATTGGACAGAGAGTGAGCCAGAGCCAGAGCTAGAATGCCAGTTGAGATAAATGCTGGTATATCATCTCATATAATGTTAATATGAAATACAAGGCAGAACACAAGCAGCCAGCGAAATGACCTTCCACACCCATACAGGAGCCCTTCCACACCCTTATCAGTGGTGGCCTAAGGTCTGTTAAGATCATTTTTGAGTGAAATCATTACATGGTGGATAAAAGCATCAAATTTGGTATGAGACACCTCTGAGGCATAACTATCAAATCTGGAAGGGGAGCCACCATGAAAAATTGATGGGATGGACATTGGGGCCAGAAAAAACCAATATGGCTGACTTTTGCTACAAAAAATCTTATATCTCAGCTTCTAAAATGACTAAAGAGACATGGTTGGTGTCAAAATTGGGAGATTATGGGTCAGGGAATTCAATTATTTACATTTGAAGACAATGCAGAAATCTAAAATCCAAGATGGCTGACCCATATTAGGAAATAACATGATATTCAGCTGTTTCAGTATCTAGACAAGTGGAAATGGTTCCAATATCAGTTGTTTATAACCTAGAGGGCTCAATAGATATAATATTTATCCAATACAATACCACAGATTTCAAAATGGCTGAATTTATTAGCATGATACCTTTGACAATGACTGCTGGATTCCAAAATAGTTCAAAAGAAAGGATATAGACTTTACTCTTTCGCCACAAGATTTCTTGATTTCATTTGGTATGATGATCCCCTAGGACCCCTTCATTGAATCTAAAAGGGGAGCCACCTTGAAATATCAACATAGCCCATATGGGGGCCAAAAATCCAATATGGCCGACTTTTATTGAAATAATCTTATATCTCAGCTTCTGAAATGCCTAGAAACACATTGTTAGTGTCAACATTGGTAGATTATAGGACAGGGTATTCAATTATATGCCTTTGGAATCTATGCAAGAGATATAATCCAATATAGCCAAAAGATTTGGTTAAATACCTTAAATTTCAAATGCTAAAAACACACAGAATTTGTCAAAATTTCATTTTGGTATTTCAAGGTGGCTCCCTTTCTAGATTTAATAGTTTTGCCTCATGCAAAATTTGGTGCTTTTATCCACTCCGTAACAAAATTGTTGTTAACAGACCCCACTAATAGGTAGGGGGCTGAACTTGAGCTTTTGGAGCGGGGAGTGAGGTTTTAATCTCTCTAAAGTTCCCAATATGCCTAACCTAGCTACAGCAACCAACTCAGATGTCAGCTTGAGCTCATTCAAATAAACCTGGTAGCCCCTCTGATTTGCTTGGACCCCTCAGATTTGCCAGGAACCCCTCAAAACTTCTATGAACCCCCTCAGAGCTGGGGCCAAGTCCAGCCTGACGTCCCCCATCCAGTGCAAACCGCAGCCGGCGTGGGAGAGTATGTAAACTACGTTACCAATACTCACCTACACCGAGGGGCGATATATAAAGTCGACGTTTTGGAAGCCAAGAAAAACAAATAGTCTCTTTTTCAAAGTACTTCAGTATCCGCTGGTGACCCTTCGGGTACCGACCACAGGAGACGTATAGGTTCAGGAGCCGGCCTGTCGGGAACAGGCGCAGGATTCAGGATGTAGGGGGCGCTGCAAACTCTCCAGGTCGAGGCAGCAGTGATATACCCTCAAACCAGGTTCTACAGTCAACTTTTTGGGCTTGAGTCTCAAAGAGGCAAACGTTAAAAGCTATCCCAAAACTTTACACTTTCCTTTGCTACCAATATGGCAATGCGTTCGGCATAACATAAACTGAAGTAAAATAACATTTTGTTTGGGAGTTTGTTTCAACCCCTAGAACAACATTTCTAATATTCAAACTTTTTAATTCTATATTTAGTAAACACTAATTTACGCTTAGTTATACATATTCAAGTATTAGCCATTTCATCCTTAATAACATAAACAACTTCTTCCTTCTTTAGGCGTATTTAGAGGGGGTTGGGACGTTCTTTTTTCTTATAATGGTTTGACATTTTTTTAGGAACACTTTTAACAATGGCGCTGTCACATCTTAAAAGTCGCTGCATTTGGAAAGTCGCCGATGGGCAATAATAGGGCTACAATGGGCAGTGCACATGCCTGTGCAAATAGTTCTTACTCTCATAGCATGTTTTGTCAATAAATACTTTAAAAGTATTAATGGGTATGGCAAACTAAATATTATATCCCTCTCATCTTTTACCTATCTGATTCATACCTAAAAGGCTAACTCGTCCACTTTCCAAAGTTTGTGGAAAAGGTCCCTGTCGATATCATACTTCCTGTGTATCACATATTGTAACCCATAAGCGACTTCTCATATGCAGATGCGACAGTGCCTTTATCCTTCCCAGAACCAAAGCTCCGACACTAAAGTTTGTCTAAAAATGTTTCTGATTGGATTGTGATAAAGTTGTCATGTATGCGTCATCTTAACCAATTCAATAATCATATTATGAGATGTCTATATACTTCTGTCATGTAGCCAGACACATAAGGCCTAGTAATGTACACTTGATGGTACTGTAATTACACACATTCTTTCTGCAGTTCTTTTTTCAACTATATTCAGCCTGACATTTGCACGTATGTATATGTCCGCTTCACTTTCAGAATAGATATAGGTGATAATACAGATCTACTTGCTTTTCCCTGGAGATATATAAACATACATGCACGCGCAAATTAAGATGAACTTAAACTCAGGAGCAGTTGCAAAACACTAGCACATGAGTGCGCCTGGAGTGTGAGAGGCGGTTCGGCGAAGGGGTGTGAGGGAACATTCCTCAGCATCCCCCCACACTTTACCCCCAAAACATATATCCACCTACAAGTACACGGGCCCGGCCTTCTTACTCCGACCGGCACAAAAACTACCCCGGGTGCCAGGAGGGGGGCTGGGGAGATTAGCCGGTCGCTTAATGTTCAGTCTTAATGTAAACTATCAGCTTAGTTTGAATCTTACTGGAACCATGTAGTTAATTGGAATTATTATACGAATATTTCAAACGTGCCAGTAGTATATCTTCCTCTGATATGGGTGTTTGAAATAACTTTTTACCATGAAAAACTAAAGAGCTGATAAGTATACAACACATGTATACACACAAACATACTCACGTACATGCGTGCGCGCTCCTGTCGATGCGATATATCACCTTCTTTGTAATTTTGTGTGTTTTTTTTATTTATGTTTATTTGTTTATTTCAAAAGACTTCGAAAAAAAAACATAAGCAGAGATGAGATACTATAATAGTAGTTGTCCCTGCTGTTGTCATGCGTATATGACGTCATTTCTCTTACCATGCCTTTTTGCAAATGCCATAACCTGTTCCAATGTCAGCACAGAATTATTAGCAGACCCTGAAAAGTTGGACAATTTTCAAACGTTTAGAATGAAGGAACTTGGCTATCCGCGATGGGGAGAAATGCTATTGGACGCTGGATGGACTATCGTTATGATACGCCAGCTCCGCATCCTGCCCTTGGCATGTTATTGCATACCCAAAGATTTCCGAAAATATCACGCGTTCACAAAGGGTAACAGAATGTATTCTCAAAGACATCGGAAAACTAAGATGAAATGTGGCGCGTCTTTACATATCCATAGACTTTAGGTAATACCATGCGTTCATAATAGTCAAGGATCACCTAGCTATAACAAGGCCCGCTTAGTATCCAAAAACCATCGAAATGATTCGTGATACAGGCCTATGACGCACAATGAAATTAAGGTACAGTAGTGGTCTCCTTATAATAAACAAAAATCATCCTCCCTTAGATGTTCTATTTTGCTTTAATCTTTAGTCCACTGATCAGAAATTGAACGTCACTGTATTCTTCTTGTGTTGCCGCGCCTTACTTGACCAAAGAACCATGAACATGTAGAATAGCTTTAGTTTGCGAACATTGCTAGGAAACACTAACTGGATACATCTTATCGGCTTACGGATTGGATGAAGCGCCATTAGGTAATCGAAATTCTGTGCTGGTGCATCAAAACGTTATGGAAACAATATGGGTTGACTTAACTGTATTTTACCGAAAATATATATACAGTAAAGTGTCGGGAATTTATTTTAAAATCTATCTGCGTAATCTTAAAGAAATATTGCTCACTTGAATTTTGTGCTGACTGGCATTCACATGCAGAGTGGAATTAACACGAACTCGCTGACAGTGAGAGTTAAGCCCCATCCTGGACGCCCCCAGTCCACGCCTTCTTCATTGATAAACCTTTGTCGCCCACCCTTCAGCTTAGAATACACAGCTAGATTTCTTTTATCTCTCCCCCTCACCTCCCACTCAGGGATACAAAGAGATGCACACAGGTGGCACAGGAGTTTTTGTGAAATCGAAGTTCTCGGTTCATTCTTATATGTCACTTGTGTATTATTTGCAGGAGACTACGTTCTGGTCAGACAACAACTTAAGAATAAGTACTGATTACTTGCTGAACCTTTCTTGAACTTTCTGAACTAGCTTGATATTGTAAATGCCTGGTTCGATGTTTTCATATGCCCAAGAAATTTGGTGTATCGACAGGATTTAGTGGTGCCTTGAGCTTATTCATGGGACTCGAGAGTTTTTCATGTATGGGGGTCAGGGAGGTATTCACCATAGAGTCCGTACTAAGAAACTTAAGGCTGTGCGTCGTGTCGATATCTAGTCTATATATATCTTCATGCTTTAACCATTACATACTAATGATTATTTGAGAGGCTTTGGTTGCCTTGTGGCTACCCTCTAGGAACCTTCCCAAACTCCCCAAGTTTGGTCTGGGTTGCCCTTGGGTTGACAGGTGCTAGAGTCACCTTAGAATCTCCATATACAGGTCAGGACTTGTCCTCAAGTGCTCATGATAGCCATATTAGTCTACTTCTCAAGCATAAGACAACAATGGATCAGATGTTCAAAGTTGAGCACCTCTAAAGACACTGGTTTATTTCTGGGTAAAGGTCCACCTTTCACAGGCCAAAGGTACATGCTGACTGGCTACAACATAATTGTGTGACATATATCCTTACAAATCCCATCTTTACCCCATAAACCCTGAGTTTCATGTTATCCCAACTTTTTTCATAAATTTATGGTATCTGAAATTTCGAGTTACTCGAAGTATTTCATATGACTACATAATTTGGGTATTTTGGTAAACTTTTCCTAATAATCATTACAATATTGAAGGCCTGTATAATACGTAAGGTTCTTATATTCAAAGATATCTGCCAAAACCCGATTCTTAGTATTTGTTAAAAGGGGAAAGTCCATTGTGCAATTGTGGATCGAATCTTAACTTTGGATCTTGGTTGACTAAAAGTAGAATATTCTAATGAGATAAGTAATTTTCTATATATCTGTTTTTATTAGAATTTTGATTCTGAAACATATCCCAGAGATGTAGCAAACTACATGTTCAATTTAGAATCGCCTAGAACCAACTAAATTGCAATTAATCATTTGACCTAGATATTTCTTTGTAATGTATGATGTAAGCCCTTTTTCATCTTTATAGCCGTTTTCCCCTATGAAGAACAATGTATGTTATTATTATCACGCCTTTTTTTAGATGACACTATAAAGTGCATACTGTGCAAAACACCTTGCCATAGCGCGGCGGTGCTGATTTCTCAGTGAACCTATATATAGCTTACCTTTTCCATCTTTGGCATCTCCTTAACAGTGCCTCCTGCTTCTTAAGGCCGAGGAAGGCAACTGTAAGGGAGTTTGGTGGGTGGGGTGGGATAAATATAGGGTGTGGATGAGAACCGCCCTTGAGGTTTCTATAAATAGTGGCAATGCTGTCTCATCTTTGTCTCCTATTCATGTCTTGCATATGGCGGCTACACGGTGCATCACGGTCAAGGGTAGAAATTACCAGCTCAGATCTATTCCTGCCCAATGACAAGGCACAGATCGATACACCTTCTATATATGCCTCGGGTTAACTAGCCCAGGAAGCAAGATGGATCACGCTTTAGTCAGGTAGATAGCGAGGGTTAAAAATAGTAACTAATTTTAGGCAATTTCTGATACTGAAAACGTTTTTTCTATGTCAGCACTTTGTATATTTATGGGAGTAAATGTATATCGAATTCAAGAATTTTTATTTTTAAAAATCGATACACACAAGCTTATATCCAGAAGGGTAAGGGACAAATAGCTGTTTTTCTACTGTAAAGTGTTAGGAGTGAGTGTTAATCTTTTCTTCTATTTCAACATATTGCTTTAGTGCTCAAAGTTACTTTTTGATATTTTTGCACAACCCGAATACAAAATTGTATTCAGTTGGGCTTTGCGCAATCATACACATTTAACGAGAAAGAGGGAAAGAATGTGTCAATGTATAACGTGTACTTCGTTTAGTAACCGTGTAAAGGTTTGGTCTTTTCTAGAATGAAAAATAAAGTAATTTCCACGGAAATAATATACAGTGAACCATCAATTCTCACTGGGTTTTCTTTCCATATATTGGATAACATAGATTGGTTCTTTAGGTCCATGTTAGTAATTATGGAAAGAACTTCTATATTTATACATAGAACATACATAAGTGACAACAGATGAGGAAATTGTGTAAATAGAAGTAATTTCGGCAGCCACACGAGAGACGAGAACATTACATTCACGGCGTCCTTAATCTAAAGTTCATCCGTAGATACAGGTACCTCAGAAATTTCTATCAAATTAGAAAAAACAAACTTACCAGCCATTTTATGGTCGCGCCCACAAAAAGGGAATAAGCAAGGCTCTCCGGAAACTATGATAAAAGCTCATACTATTTCTAACTTTTCATTTCCTCCGGTGTCTCGGTGCCTTGTGACGCGCACCCTTGGTGGTCATAGAATGTTCTCCGTACACTTCTTTTCTAATGTGAAAGAAGTAGGACTCTGGGGAAACGACAAAGGTCTCAGGTTTCTCGGTAGGTACTGTAGCCATCGGAAGTACAGACATATACCTTTAACCACACGGGAAGAGACAGCTTTCTTTTTCACTTGAAATCTAAAATTTCTTAATATTCACAAACATTGGGTACGTGTCCAAGATCTAGACGGCATCTTTATGAAACCTATAATTATCAACACGATATCTTGTTCGTAAGTTATTTATGAGACACACTAGAATAAGGGCCTTTTATTATACGAAAAGTAGGCATAAACATTGGTTTGTACGTATCTCCATATTTTACAGTGTAATAATAGACATGCAGCACTCACGCAAAGTTATCTTTAGGACTTTGACACTCATAACAGATTATACTATTTTCCTCTTGGTCAAGGTATATGGATATTATTGCCGATTGTTTTCATAATTAGCGTCACATATCGAAACATATAACAGAGTATGAGGCTATCGCATTTTCTAATATATTCTGACTATATTGTGTTGTCTTGAGGAATACATAACTCGCTTAATAATTTTCCGGTTTTGACATGCTAGGTGTCATTTGAAGGCTAAAGACGCGTTCAACGAGATTGACATTTTCCTATGGACATAATTATAGGTACAACGAGAAAAATAATTATGCGACATTAACTTGCCTTACGACGGTATGCTCAGTAGAGTCCTCTATTAAGAATGTTCAGCCATTCCCTCTCAAACAATTCTTCTCATGTCTTTGTTGAAAGAAATGAGAAGCCTGTTCAGTCGAGGATGTGAAGTCGCAGAAAGTTCTGATGATGTCGCAGAGTGCCAAAGAACGTCATTATAGCTTTTCAGAAATGTGCATCTAACCATTACGTCGCTCCTTGGTTGGACATTGCAAGGGAGGGACAGGGGAGGGGTTTGATGGTATAATTATATGCTGCTTATCTAAAAAGAAAGTTTCTTACTAACTTAAGGATAGACTACTGTGGTTGGAGGAAGATTTGGTAAAAGTGTGATATCTCAGAGACTCACAACTTATACTGTTTCTGCCTCTTTCTTATATATCGTATCTCATTTAAAGGCTTGTATTTTTCTCTCTCTGGTGAAAAGAAAATACGATTCAATCCGATTTGAATTTCAGAAAAATGGTTTCAAAACTATTTTTTCACGTTTTGTTTTGTTGCAAAAGATTTTTCCCTTATTACTAGATACAAATTAATGAAAAATTAACCACGTGTTAATAACAACCCCCCCCCCTAAATCCGTCCCTGTTCATACCATATAGTATTAAAGCTTCCCGTCAAGAGGATGAGCTGTAATTATCCCCCTACCTGCTCTGCCCGCCCGTACTCCCGGACACAGGTGCCATATTGGCTTTTACCGTTGCCAAGGTAACCACTAACCGTTGCCTGTAGCTACCATGCCGAGGAACCCCTGCCACCGCTGGTTCTGGGCAGGGCGGAGTAGGCGTGCCTGGAGCGGGGGTAGGACTCACGGCAACCAGCGTAACACCTCTTCACGGCATTCTTGTGATCCTCCGTAGGGGGGGGGGGGGGGGGTTCTGGATGGGTGGTTAGTGAGGGTGCATGGGTGGTAAGTTGGGGTAAATTGGCGCATCCTTGGCTTTTGTCTGGGTGGAGATCGGGGTTGGGAGGGCAATGACCTGGTGCTAAATTGCATGTAGAAATAATTACTAGGTCTATGACTTGCAAACTATGTCCAGGGACAGATACAGGATTTTCCGTACGACTGGGGGTCAGCATATGGGCCAAGTGCTAAAATGGTAGGCATTCCCTCGCACGTGTACAGTACTTTCCCTTCTTTTTGTAATAAATGATCCCACCAAAAAGTAGGGGGGGGGGCTGGATCCGCCTCTGGTGCCATTAAAGCAACGTATTACTACTTGTCGGTGACCATTGCATGTTCAAAGGTAGATGTCATGCTTGGCAGGATACAATTATAATCTCATGCGTGTATGGTTTAGGAGGATTTGGAATAAAACAATGATGATCTTTTTCTAAATGCCATAGGTATTCTCGGTTGTCACTATAAGAATCTAACAATGATAAAACCTACTCTATACTCCAGGTCACCTGGCGTTTATTTCGATAGAAAACAGCATTTTATCGACGTAGGTCTTACATGTGATCAGTCCTGGAAGCTAATTTCCATTGGTAGATGGTGTTTTAGTGCACTATGCATTCCCTCAGACGCACGTGCGTGTTGCACTGCAAATTCCTTGGTCTATGTACACACTTTAGTAAGAGTATTATAGTATTTGGGATCATTTGTACATAACATGACAGAAAAAGGGTTGGGGGATTGACCGCAAAAGGGTATGATGTGGATAGTGATGCAGTGGAAAGCCCTCTCCCATGTGTTGGGAAATTTCATGTTGCTGCAAAACTACTTCGTGGCAATCATAATTAGGGATTTCTTCCCAGGCACCAATCTTCCTTTCACAATCCACCGACGGAAGTCACGACAGCGCATGCACCTTAAAGGGTGTATATATAGAGTAAAAGGACTACCCGTATGTCGGGTATGATCAATAAGATGGAGGTGAACGTCCGCAGATAACGGTCAAAACCCCTCTCTGCTGAAGACTGGTATATAGGTGGTGCTGTTTAAGATGATGTTACAATACAACTTTACCTAATAAATATACAATTATATATATATATATATATGTGTGTGTGTGTGTGTGTGTGTGTGTGTGTTCAGATGTTATTGCAATAAGCCAAATGTACCTATTGTACTAATGGCTTAGTACTTTTAATACATTGTTATGATATATAATCCAACACGGATCAGGCTTAGCAAGTCTACTTCTAGTCTACTCTTAGAGGAGACATTTTACGCTCCTAGCGCCACCTGTTAACCAGTATAAAAGGCGTTGCAAGGTAGGGAGCGAGCAGTTAGTGAGCAGTTAGTGAGTTAGTTGGTTAGAAGAAACATGTCTAACCAAGGAGTTATACCTGGAGTAAATACATCGACTCCGTGTAACAGACTGGAGTTTACCATTATCCACTACCTCGGACATAGGATTGTGTTAGAGCTGAATACCAGAATGGTCTAGAAGGTGTTGGAGCAACTCGTGTTCTAAATGTGGTTGATTGCTTATAGGAGACGGGAGGTGGACTGATGAAGACTTATACATGGTGGCTTTGACTCGGGATGAGATGTTTATTGAATAAAAACCCTTTCATATTACGAAGCTCCCTCATCGTTCATTTCTTTTGAACTATTGGGAAGTGAATGGACAAACTTTAAACGCAGTCTGAATTACTCAGACATTCTGGAAAGCAACTCATGAAGACTTGGATATACACGAATCTTACGCAGTCTTAAATCAAACATTAACAATAGTCCACTATTATGGATCGTTGACAATAATTCGGTGGAACAATTTAGGAGAAAATCCTTCATCTTATAACTAGTGGTTTCATTGCATATTTATATATTCGATGTAGGGTTACAATTAAGGTATCACGCATCAGGCAATCAGTCACCATCTTGTCAGACGGTATATCAAACTGTCATTGGTTGCACTATGCTGCTGTGAGGGTGAAGAGACATTTTACAGTAAATATGGTTGTTGTATACATGAGCTAACAGTGGAGACGTCATTGACAAAAGAATAACACAATAAGGTAAGGTCTAAATACTGAAAGGATACCTCGGGAATCATATTATATAGCCTTCAGCAACAAAGGATAGTTACTAGGGGCTGGTGCAGAATTTCGAAAAGGAGGTACTCAAGATATAGGCTAGGTGCTGAAACGTTGTGCATGCGCACGACCGCCTTTAGTTGGCATTTTGGTCTGTTTTTGTAGTCCAAGTACCCACCAAAGGGAGGGACCCCCCTACCCTACCCCTCTATCCGAATCCGCTACTGCTGACTGGAATTCCCGGAGGGGGGGGGCGACTTGTATTCATTTATGCCAGGATTTGTGTACCCAAATTTGAAGGAAATGGGTCCTTTTTCAGCCTAAAGTGAATGGAATGAATGGATAACTTCTCATTCAAAGTGGGTGTCGAATAAGGGAGGCCATTCAATATGGGTAGATATTCAAATTATGACCCATTCAATATGGGTGCAATTTCACACCTTACCACTATGTTCACTATAGGAAGCACCTGCAGAAGAGCAGCAATTGTGCTTGGTAGTGAGTCTTAGCCATTCAATATGGGTAGATATTCCAATCATGATAACCAATCCATTCACTATGGGTGATTAAGGTTTTTCATACATTCAATATGGGTTTATTTTACAAATGTCGAGGACATTCAAAATGGGTCTCTTTCTGAAATCCAGTACATACATCAGGGCTAAAAGGAATTGAGTCGCCTCCCTGGGCTGGAGTTATACCCTTAATAGAATGCTGGTGAGTCTGGTTGCATGGGTGTACAAACAAGGGTAGACATTACGACAGAAGCACTGTATGTGTAAGTTATATTACTTAAAGCCAGGGGTATAATCGGTGAGATGGTCATAATTTGATATGATGTAATCTGCGCTCTGATGAGTGCGCCAAACTTGTGACGTGACCAATAACGTCGCATTCTTACGTCGCAAAACACGTCGTCGTCCACGACGTTTTTAGGCTAAGGGGTGGAGCCCTTAACCTTCGCAACTCACGGACCATACCCTAGGCGGCTTAGTTTACATTTACAAACAAAAATTGAGAGGTCCTTGATTGGTGCACTTCCTGGCATATTTGTTTTCACATTTGTCACTTGCGATTGCCTGCTCCGATTTCTTTTCCTTTGATCTCGACAGCAATTTCTGTTATGAACTTAACATACATATGTGGTACAAAGGTATTACAAATTACAGCTTATTAGCCGCGATATGTTGAATATGTAATTTCAAATGAATCACGATTGTAACATGAGCGAATCATGATTGAATATAAAGTTCAGTGATTTTGGTGTAAACAGTTTCATTTATAATCAATCAAGATGTTGCAGAGATGTTTAGGGAATGGTGGGCATGAATTGTAATCTCAAGAGAATCATGAGTGAAACATGAGTGCACCATGAGTGAATCGCATTTAAATCGTGAGTAAAATACTCGCAGCGTCAGACCGAACCTATTTTAGATGTACATTTCAATAGGTACCAAATTGTTATTACTCATTGTGGGCGCAGATTTATGATAAACAAAACCTGAGATATGTAATATTCTTTGCAGCTCATATTTCTTTAATCACTCACTCTCGCCCACTAATGCTTTCTGCATGGTCACCGCACACTTAGCCACCTACGCTTTTCGATACCTGGAATCCTTTACAACTTCCATGAAATCAACGTCCAACTAATTACTGTCTGGTTCGGCAACAATGCCTTCATTTAATATCATGTTGGAGAGGAACTTAGAAAATGTATCATAACTTGAGGGTCGAACTTTAGAGTTGGTAATTTAGGGACATTCCCCTTGATATTGTGACGTTCCTCGGTAGTTCGGGTTTCCGGTTTCTACGGCCGAGGGACCTGGGGGTTATTTCGGTTCTCAGCTGGGCATGGAGGCCGAGCAAGAAGCCGAGATGTGAGATCAAGAGTCATGCCTCGCGCACGAGGGGGGCTGAGTGGGTCGGTCAGGGGATCGGTATTCGTTGAAGGGGGGAGGGTGTGTTGGTCAGGTCGGGCCGAGGGGTTGCAGTTTCGTCTACGTCTCTCTTAGGCCAGCTAGGGAGGCTCTACTCCCTCGTCCCCTGGCCGGAAGTCTCGGGCCAACGGTCGCCTATGTTTTGGTAGCGTGGGGCCAAGCTGGTTGCGCCTTGATACCTCCGGTCATGGGACCGCCGTTTGTTATTTCAGGCTTCTTCACCTGGCCGGTCTTCCTTCCTCAGGCCGTCGGTTGGGTAGTTTCGGGCCTTCGGGCCATGATTTCCGGTCCTTCGGGCCTTCGGACCCCGTTCTATTTTAAGCCTAAGTTTCCTAGAACTTTACTAATATTACTTCTACTTTCTATTTATCTAGTACATATTAGATCATCTTATCGACTGGAACCCTGTTAAGGAGCTGCTAGAGGAAGAAGACACGTGTGAACACCAGGAGTACTACAAAGGAACTCGGGCCTCACCGCCCCTTTTATACCTTAGCGGTCAACTCTGATTGACTATTTCATGTCACGTGGTCATAGTGACGTCACGCAGTCATACTGACGTCATTTTCGGTTTACATTATTTCTCGGGTTTCGTTCCCATTACACAGTAAACTTAAATCTACCACATCATTTTACATTCACATTCTCGCTTTGACACCTGATGAATAGACATTCATCACAATATTCTATTTCATTCATGTATACCTACATGTATATACGTGACAATGTTATTTAGGCCTATTCAACTTAATCTGCGCAAAAATGAAATACTGCACACATAGAATTTGATCTGCCTTACTTCTTGTTGAACCATAATGAAACTAATTATTGTGGTATTCGTAATGTCAACAAATATTTTAGAAATAGTAATATATATAATGGCTCATTATTTGAATATTGTTCGATGTAATATATGTGTCACCGCAGCAGTTTTGCAAATGACAATTACAAAATTTGGCAGCAAAAGTCGTGTTCTCATGTATATCTCAAATGACAAAGTAGGCAGAACATTTTCATAGATAACTTCCTTTCAGTTTACTTATTAGTATTTAAGAAACCATAATACACATTATACTTTATTATTTTACCATTGTTTGATGTGTGAATAGCAGTTTTGCAAGTTACAATTACAAAGTTGTGTTCTGATGTATATCTCAAGTGACAAAACAGGAAGAACATTTTTATAGATAATTTCCTTTCAGTTTATTGTTACATTTTACATTTCAAAGTATTCGGCCTAATTCCAAAATTCTTTAATTTTCACACTTAACCTTGCCAACCTGCTCACCAACGTCTCTCAGTTTTCACCCATTTGATTTGGGAGTCAAACCATTCTGGATGTTCGCCTACAATATCTCAAGTTGCACTTATGAGACACCGTCCTTTTAAAAAGACACCTCAGGACCCGGAGAAAATGAGATGTCACAAGGAAAAAGGCGGCGCTTTGTTTTCCCGTTCATCCCCATTTAGAAAGATCCCGCTTTGAGAGCGGAGGTCGACGATGGGATGGTATCCAGGCACCGACCCGACCTTGGCAAAGTTGCCATTTTGGGTTCTGGCTGTATGCTGCCAGGGGAGTCTGCACCGGAATAACCTGCAGTGGATTGCCTTACTAAATAAGGTATTTCTCGGAGGCAGGCAGCGTCCATTCTCCAGCCAGAGACATCCATCAAAGAGTTCACCTGCTTGGAGAGTGATCAGCGGACACCTGGCGACCGCTAGATGAACTTCGATCTGGATCTGGTTCCCGGTGGGAGTGAGCAGTAAGGGCCCTGACAGGTCTGTGACGGGCGATGTCCTATCTCCGGAGGGAGTTGACTGAAAGAGGTCCCTGACATGCACCTGTCGCCATGGCTACGGCCCACTCCTCATCTGGTCAGGCCTTTTTTTTTTTATCAGATTCACAACCAGGATGTCCACATTTAGCTCAGGCCTTCACTCATGACAGTCTCATGGCAGCAATGTGCATGGTCAATCATATGGTGCTCAGGAAATTTGAAAGTTTGTTATCTAGGCATTTGCCTGTAGTCTTAAGGCCACAAGTACAAGGTCTACGGCCCTCCATCAAACCCAACAGCGCATTGAGAGTAAGCTTTAGCAAGACTTTTGCTTTAATTGAAAGAGGACAGGGAATGATGGCAACAATTTAACTGTAGGTCAGCTGTACTGGATAAAACCAGTGCAGCTGAATGAAAAATGATTTGTTCCCTTTAGTTTCGTACCTTTCTTTCAGAATCATTTTTAGGCACCCAAGTCTAGTGTGTAACTTGCACTACGTAAGGACTAAGTCTATCAATATAGAAATGCTGAATTTATTGCAGGAAAGAAAATAAGTGATTACAGTAATATTTACAAACAAATTACACCTGAGTTACAGTACACCGAATAACATTGGTTTCGGTGGAATAACCCTCATTCTTTCCAGATACGGCAGAAATAAGGTGATATAATCAATGCTCGGAGTACCTAAAGGTGACCGATAATCGATACATAGGTGTGACACCTTTAGTGTATGGGTGTTTTACCTGGATTACGTACCCAGGTAGGAGGAAGCACCCAGATAGAATGACAACTTTACTGTTCCTTAACAAGAATACTTTACTGTGCCTTAAAAAGTTATGAAGGTAAATTCGCTGAACCTATCGAACCTGTACTATCGGAATACAGGTACACCTGTACCTGATTGCAAGGCCAGCTACCTTGTATAAAACCCAATAAACTTTGTACTTAAGAGCGTTCATGCTATATGATAGGACCTAAGAGAACCTTTGCCCTACATCAAAGCCGGCATCAAAGCCTTATTCCATGTACTGAAAGTAAGCGCTGCGCAAATTGAGTGGCAGGTAACATTCCATGGTGACCATGATAGAATATCCAATAACGAGAGTATTCATTTTCGGTACACTTTCGGGGCTCTTTTGTTGGGAAAGTGTATAAAAATATACTGGAAATGAGAACCATCGATTTTAAGTGGTAAAATCGGCTACCAGCACAAAACCGAGGGGAACGTTTTAACAACATGTTTATAAATTCTTCTGTTGATACCCACTGCAAATCGGCAGCGCGCTTTTGGTTTGTAGAATACAGCTTTAAGTCTGCAACAAAATATGTAATTTCTACATTATATGCTAATACACCTATGCCTTGCATTTTGTTTTGAGATTTGTATTATTTTCTTCACTTATTCACTTATTGTAAAAAGATTTATGCATATACATACTTATGTAGAGTAATGTTAAGTAATTAAAATGAGTAAGATGAGCATTGTATTCCATGCCGTATAAACTATCAAATAATCACATCCATGGATATAACCAATATGCACTATCCTGAATAAATTCCCTTTAATCACAAACTAATATAAAATAACTACAAAATATACATTATGTTACAATAAGATTAAGAATTTTCAAATTTCAAAATGTACGGAATGATGTCTTGCTTGGTGGTGATTTCAAATAGGAATGGTATTCCTGCCCGGAGAAACAGGTAGCTAAGAAATACCTGCCTGCAATAGAACCGACGAGAATTAATTAACTGGGTAGAGTTCCTTCGAACACCAATTCCAATCTAAAGGCCGAGTCTTTCAAATAAACCTGCCAGTGCCGACCGGTTTCTGCAGGATCAAGTTCTCAAACTTCCAGTTTGAAAAATATCTAAATTTAGCAATAATCTTAGGTTTTTAAGGATTTAATTTGGCTCCGGTTGATTCAGACCACCCGGCTCATGAACCGGGTCATTTATTCTGACATTTCTTTTGTGAGAAATTCTATACTTAACCCATTGAAAATAGAATCATGTTTTACTCGAATATTTGATAATATCACCAGCAAGGTCTTTTACCAAATAGCCCGTAATAGCGCGCAGCATGAACTGCCACCTGGTGAATGATTTGAGAACGACACTTTCTCTTAGTAGTGTAGAAAAATGGGAGTTACACAAAGGTAAACATTATACAACTAAACTTTAAAAAGCAATTGTGTTAAATGATTTAACTGTTCTCTTAATATATAAATACATGTAAGAGCAGAAATTATATCCTGAAGACTTAAGTCTTGGAACAAGTGACAGGATTTAGCCCTATCGGCCCTAAATGTAAACAGGTTGCAAATTATTGCAATTCACATTTTACTGTGATTATCTGAGCAAGCCACGACTCCACCAATAATTTTGAAATAGTATTAGTATAAAACTAATGAAGCTGATTGGGAATCAAAAGGACATCGTTACATATCAATGTTTATGTAAATTGGGAAGGGTTTTAAGGAGAAAATGTCTGTTCACGTCCTCAAAGAGTAGTTAAAAATAAACAGGTGAATGTAATATATCAGGTGGAAATAGTGTGCACTTCTGAGAATCCCCACAAAGAGGCACACTAGGGGAAGCCGTGCAGTAAGCGTTCGTGTATACTAACCAAATAGTATTTTTCTTGGATATCATATTAGATAAACAGAAAGACGTTTTCGGTCTTGCGATATGGTATTTTTTTCTTTTTGCTTGTTAATGATTTCATTTCTTAATTAACATCAAGATTTTCCTTTTTCCAGGGTTATCACACAAGATATTATATGTGTAAGGAATGGAAGTTTTATACAAAGATAAACTCAAATGAGACTGAACATTGACATAGCATTTGATAGATCAAATTCAAATAATTCAAATTAATCACACTTCGATTTTGTATAAATTCAAATGAAAAAGGTCATAACAAAGGGTCAATTCTTGGACATCCCTCAAAATAAACAGAAAGATATTTATGGTCATGCGATATGGTAATTATTATGGACAGTAAACCTCAATAAACTTTTGACAGATTGTGTAATCGGTAATCGAGGAAGAGCAATTGCTCTCAGACACATGTAAATCACACATTGTCTTTAAGGGTCTTGGTTTTGGAATTTAGGTCCTGGATTCATGATTTATTAAATATGTCTTACGGTGAAACTGTCAGATAAGGATATGATTACAGATAGTTTCACCTTTCAATGTACAAACCCTTATTATACATACAATAACCAGACTTGGCACAGCAATCCTCAGCCCATGGCACGAACGTCAAAGTATCAAGGTAGCGTTACGGCATCACCAATTAACCTACTTGCCAGTAGCCTATACAATGTGAAGTCCTTTTAGGCTTCTTGGGTGTTGGGTGTGTTACAAAGTCCAAAGGTTAGCGACAGCCACAGATAAAGGGGCGCTCAAAATAGCCACATTCAACATATCTGCTGACTTAGCACTTAATTATGAGATGTATAGCAGAGGGGTAGGGGGCAGAGGGCAGAGAGAGGAACAATATCATATATATGCCTACAGGTTGAGGTAGGTTTTTCTTCATAATTATAATACATCAGATCGTGTTTTTTGTTTCAAATAAATCCATTTCCTGAGATAATCAATAGATGTTTTGTAATTGCAATCCCACACACATTGTACATTTTACATTCATTAGAAAGTTCAAGATCACTTTTTAATTAACAATTCTGGCCATAAGAAATTTCATGCTTTAACTTTGTGGCCATAATTTGGTAAAATATAACTGGATGAGTTATCTGTTCTCTCTTCAAGGGTCCGTGCGTAATATATCTACCAAGATGCTTACAAATATGGGGAACATCCATACATGTGAACCTTCCAAAGATCATACTAATGGTTGTTAGATATAAGCTTTATATTGATACATATGCCAAGATTATTTCTACATTCCTTACAAATATTACAATTACTATTCAAATCATTAGAATGAATTAACATAAAACAATTCCTATTTTGATTTATTTCACATCTTTTCTTCTCAAAAAATATCTATTGACTGAAAGTTTTACAAGGAAATGTGTTAGAACATAATATTGACCAAAGTAAAGTAATATTTCTCGAAACAGCCTATTTCTTTATGATGGGTAACACTGTTCGTCCCCCTAGAAGCTGATACCCAAACCACTCTTTGGTTTTACCTGATAAGGCGGGGTCTTATATTATTGGTGGACCAGAAGGAAGCTGTAGATGCTCCAGTGTAAACTTACACCAGTACACAACATTCAGCGCCTGGCCTCCATCGACAGGTTTCACAATTTGTAAGGCGAGAGGGGATAAAACTCTGATATCAGCACAAAGCGAGGAAAGGCGGAAGTTATCTAAGTAAACAGGAAGTTTTCCACGATTGTACTAGAAAACAGACATAAGGAATATTGCCAAAACAGGAAAAACGTACATTCCTACGTGTCGCATTCGGCCTGTATACATCAGTTCTAATCATCTTAGTGATACAAATAGTCTGAGTAAAACAAAATAAGTTAGTTTAATATTGAAAATGTGAATTATGTATTAAGAATATCTATTATCAAACTTGTGGGGTACGTGATTTATATACCCAGAGCATAGCAGCTTTCAGGTGTGTGTGCCTTTTGAAGCCACATACGATCTATTACTGGCAGAAATTTAAAAACTGTCAATAGTTACTTTAAGATTACACCATTAAACGTTCTTTTGCCTTTCTTAATCACGTTAGATGTATAGTTTGATTATATTCGACGATTAAGGGTTTGGTAAATATCATAGTCATACCGTCCATGTGTTCACAAGTATTCAAAAAGTCGGCATATATATACATCGACCTAAATATATATTTTAAAACGTCCAAGGTCAACTCTGACGTTGCTGTACAATGATATACATCCCTTTTAGATATATATCTATTTACAGTCTAGAAATACTTGATGCCACAATAACAAGTGTCAAATATAGCTTCCTATATGTCGATACTTTCTATATACGGCTTCAGGAAGTGCCAGTACTAATAACAGTAAGTTGGGTGGGGACCTGTGAGGGGTGGAGGATCGATGACTCTGACATTGGTTACGTTTGTATACGATGTGGGGGCGGAGGGGGCGATTATCAAACCATGATCTCTTCACGTCCACGGGTAATAAACCCATCCTTAAGGTATGGGTGCAGGTATAAAGGGACGTACATGGCCCTGAGAGTCATGGGGATGTGATGGGTATAAAGGTAAGATGTAGCAGGTCCCCAATACATAGTCATATAACTGTGATTATGTTTCTCCTCATCTCGAGAGGATCCATGCAAATACTCACCACACCAAGTATTATAAACTATCGACATGTTCTAATTATGATTGGAGGAATGAGTTTATTTGAGTGCATGGAGTAAGGGTAAGGAATAGAATGAATAGTGAAATAATCATGAAAGATGTTGCGATTTTAATTCTTTTCCCTAAACCCCCTTATAACAGAACTATGAGGCTCATATTTTTTCTCACTTTTCCATTCCACACACCCTGTTGTGAAATTCATATAAGGCACACAAGATACACACTTTAATGCCACGTTAATTGATAAATTTCTACCTAATGGCAAATGGAAAAGTTGTATCATGTAATTGTTAGCAATACAAGCGTGTTTTGAAAAACTTTAAACTTGTATGATATAGCATCTAAACCATGTACTTCACTTTGAAAAGATAAAGCTATAACTATAATTAGTTAAAGATAAACAGCATTCCCTTCTCATTCAAAATTAAGATTCATAACTATATGATAAGTATCCACAAATCATTTTGAATCTTGATTTGATAATGCCTCGCACTACAGTGAATTACTGCTCCTCCGTCGTGATAGTAAAAGTTATTTTCTAATTACGTAAAAAATTGATCATTGTCTAAGATGATTAGTGTGTGAGATGAGGCGTATGGTGTTTTCCATAAAACTCCCCAAAATACTGACAATAACTCAAATGAATATGACAAATTGTTTTGTTATAAGGGGGTTTATGGAAAAGAATTAAAATCGCAACGTCTTTAATGATTATTTCACTATTCCTTCTATTCCTTACCCTTTCTCCATGCACTCAAATAAACTCATTCCTCCAATCATAATTAGAACATGTCGATACAAGTAGCATGTCCCTGTAATTGATCTACCATGGTAGCTGAATCCGTACCTTTGATGTGTGTACCTGGACGTATTTAGTAAGTGCAGCTCGGGCACCTGGTACAGGTACAGCCCCGGCCTTGGGAAGTAGTATATCAAAGTGGGGGTCATTGCATACACGACATTGGTGGCAAAGTTTACTTATGATAACAACGTTTTTATTTAGCGGAAAGCAATTATACTACTATGCGACCTTGGACTAGTGGAGAAGTGGCAAATTGTTCTGACTGTTTACTAGATAATTGCCAATGCTATTGTTATCTCAGGTGCAGTTCCAGGTTCTTGAAAAGTGAGAGTGGGGTACTCAGATATTGAATAATTGTTTTCATAAACATGGCGTTTCTCTTTTTGTGGAATTGGTGTCCGCAAAAAGAGGAAAGAATCGCTAAGATGTAACACTTACAAAATGGCACTTGACACATATTTCCCGTCCCCTGTTAAGCATCACCGAGGATTTTCTTTAATTAATTCTGCCACATTTTGCACCTAGTTACCCCCCCCCCCGCCGCCCCTCCAATCACAGGTGTTAAATCATTACCAGATGGCCCCTGGGGGTGTTTCACCTTTGTACACTCCTCCATAGACCGTAGTTCCATCCAAGCCGTTAGACACTCAAACTATTAGGTGAGAGCAAATCTGGGCCAGAAAGGACTAACTCCCCACTTTGCAAGCCCTTTGAAATTTTATAGCTTAAATCAAGGTCTTAGGTTTAATGTTTCATCTTATTACATGGAGGTTTTCTGGTATATAGTAGAGATGTGGGAGGTTTCAGTCTTCATTCTACTAACTTAAGGGTGTTCCCTGATGGTGCTATCGAGTTTAAGCGGGATTGAATAGAGCAAAATCACTTAAAGGGAACCAAAAGTATTTTATGGTCAAGATTTGTAGCCACGGCCGGATCCAGGAATTGAAGAAAGGAGAGGCGCCTATATCCCAGCGACCCTTATTTACATTAAAAAATATTAATATTTGACCCCCCAAAAAAGAGGGGGGGGGGGCACACACTCCATGCGCCCCCCCCCCCCCCCCACGCTCCCTGGATATACTCACAATACATTCCCTTTATATCTTATATAAGAAGGAATTCTTTACTACTCTTATAAGTCTTTATACAGAGTGTTCCATGACGATGAACCCCTTCAGAATGGACAAACAGTATAATGTGTTCAACTTCACCAGCCAGAGGTGTGATGTTATAATAACGTTGCAGCAATGTTCTGTATTGGTTCTTGCTGCATTATTTTGATGGCTCCCAATAACTTTGTTGCAAAGTACTGCTGTGATGTTGCACTGCAATGGCATTATAACATTTGGTTATGTTTTTCAGCCTAAACAGAATGTTCTTATAATATTTTGTTTTGGTTTCTTCCTAACCTCACCAAAAAATAATGTTATAATAACATTCTAATTTGGTGAGGTTTCAACCTCACCATCAATAATGTAATTGTTACGTGCCATCTTAGTAAGTACAAACTGACTTAAAAAGTATGGTTGCAGGACGTTTCTGTTACATTGCAAGCTGGCTGGAATCTTCCCTAGACCAGTGAGGTATATGTTGTTGTGTTTTTTAAGTTTCTTGATCCGCCCCTGTTAAACGGGAAGCTCATCCCCATAGGTGTAGCGATAAGGTCATTCTTGGAAAGCCACAACTGACTTTGCTTAATTCAGGATTGCCTTTTCCCAAAGCGCTGTGTTTATGCCCCTCAGCATCTTTATCTGAGCTCGTCTTAAGAGCCATAATTGGTTTGGAATTTAACAAGTCACCGGGGTATCTATAAACATATCAGCAAGTCCCTGAGGTATAAACGTACCAGCCAGAATTCATCAGTTTCCTCCCCCACATAGCCACTGGCAAAATAAGTATATTCTTTGGGATTCGGTATGCTTCATTTCAGAACTATCACAAAAATTACTTATGGTAACATTTCAAAAGAACAGAAGCTTTGATATAATTAGGATTCAAGGTTGAACAAGAGATTTTTATATTAACTGTTTCACTTATTTTGGCATGTTATTTTGATGAGACAAACTAAAGGTGAAAAGTGTGATGAACGTCAAAACAACTCGAGCGCGCAGTAGTTTGATAGAGATCTGGTGTTACTGTATCAAAGTTTAGACGACAAAGGGTACTTCCTTGTGGGCGGCATTGTGATATTTAACGATTTATTGAGCTTTCAGAAGTGACGCCTACTGCTCGAGTTTTTCTTATCATTGGGATTGATTTACATTGTATGCGGGGGTGCCGCACCCACACGGCAAGCGCGCAATATCCCTGATCTGTGGAGAGTGTTCAGGAGACTCGAAATGTATGAAAGACAACTAAAGGGTGCAAGTTTCATTTTATATCAAGGAAAAAGAAATATGAGATAGCGATGAAGCTCTTGGACAACTTGTCTGTTTTGATGTAGTTTCAGTGTATTGTGCTTATTGGGAATTCAGTGGGAGGCTTGTTTCATAATCAGTGGTTATATCAAAACAATTGCCAGAAAACGTTCCGGTCATTAGTACATATTATTTGCTTTTATTTAGTGACATTATTGTTCTAAGAGTTAGATAATATTATGTAAATCTTAGGGTGTGGGATGCAACATTTTTTATTATTTTACCATACTCATCATCTTCATATTATTTTTGGTACCTATAGGTCATAGAAATAATGACTTATATATATATATATATATACATGTATATATATATATATATATATATATATAAAGTTTACATAGAGTGATTGCATTCAAGGTTACCTCTTCCGACGACCAAAGGGGTCCACAGAACTTTTGGCAGCATCCATAAACACTGGCACCATCAAAGGTCGGCAGAACCTGGAGGTGTTTAATATGATACGTTTGACAAACTTCCTCTCATTTCGATCTATATTCTACTCGCGAGGGCGAATATGGCCTATATGGTGCACTTGAGGTTGTTGCCCTCTAGGAAAAAAAGGAAATATGGATCCGGCCAGAGTGATACCAAATGAAGGTTCAGGGGTATTTTTTAAAGTAACAAAATGGGAGGCTTGACTTACTTCAGAGCCTATAGCGCCTACAGAAAAGAATACAACTGCTTTAAGTAAAAGAAAAGTCTTTATTTCTATAATACAGTGTGATGAATTTATAGGAATCAATTCAGGATTTTAGTAGGAGTTTTTAAGTACCGAATTGTAAATGATAAGTCAAATAGGCATTGTTACAAGAAGTAAGGACAAAATAGAATGTTAACATAAAAATGTAATCACGAAGTGCACAAAAATATATTGTATGAAAACATGAGGTGTATGAAATTACACTCTATGAGTAGCCCTTATTGTACGAGATGTACATGAGTCGAAATATACGAAAGCTGAAATGTACAAAAAGTAAGTGACCGGAAATAACCTTGGCAAAAGGTCAAAGTGACCACGTGATGTTGATTAGCCAACGAGAGGCCAGTTGTGGCTATATAAAGAGTGTTGTCTCAGTAGAATAAACAGTTCCATCTTGGTACTCACTGTGTTCGCACCTCCTTTCTTCCTGGGAATGGACCACAAGATGATTTAGAAGACTACAACAGCTAATAGAGGTCTGAGAAGCAGCATTAGACCCAAGTTTAGCGAGGGTTTAGAGAGGGAAGTTGGATTGGGGCAGTAACACGGGACGAATGAACATACAAACACATGAGAACATGAGAATGGGAATGAACAGACCGAGGGTACAAAATCGAGACAGGGCCAGCATAAGAGAATAGACCATGGGCGACTGGCCAGCACACTACCACCCCTTTATTTTTGGCATCACCCCCATCTTACGTCTAGGATGGTTGGCCCGACACGAGACCCCAATCCCAGACACAGTTCGAACAGTAACACAAGCCCTTGCCGTCCTACCCTTTTAGTAACGAGTCCCCACCGGCATCCACTCGCCGAAATCCATGAGTCTTATCCTGACCGCCATCTGCCCCCATGCATGGACGTCTCTGAGAACCTATGACCACTCGCTCGCATCGTCCCCTTGCAGCTTCGCAGTGGACGAGAACGAGCATTCATGCTTCTCGTCCCGCTCGTGCTCTCCTGATACCAAGGGTGACCGGGCTGAGAATAGTTGAGAGTCCGAATACAAAAGGGGAACCGTGAAAAGAGGATTTCACTCCCCGTTCTTCCCCAGAACATCACATTAGTAAGAACAAGGATTTTTGGTTAATAAGGAAGGCGCTTTCCTAATATAAGAAAGAAATATTTGCGATTAGGTAAGGTTAAAATGTGGGATTATTCGTCATTGATTGTCTCCAGGGGGTTATTCGAAAAAGATCAAGTATGAAGAGCTCAGTTTCTTTGTAGTTATTGAAGTTAAAAGTCTTTGGTTAAACAATTTGGAAGCCGTGGTGTGGATCAATCTAGGGGCCTTCCCTTTAGTATGTATACATGTACATTTCTCAAAAGAAAATCACAATCACCCACTCTCCTCGGGCTGAAGTACGCATTTTGTTTGAACACGAACATGCATACAATCTTTAAAATATAGCCCCCCCCCCCCCCTACCATTAGACTGAATTCAGTATGCATTTGTTTTTGAGGGGAACGTGAGCTTTTTTTCTTCTTCTTAAGAAAAAATCATCCCCCACCCCCTTGGTCCCTACATACTTAATGGAATGCCCCCAGGCCCCCTAGCCTGAAGTTTGTGAACAGACAGGTGAGGTGGTGCTACCTGTCAGAGGTGACTCCCCCACAGACAGGAATCAATACCATACATACATACATACATACATACATACATACAGCCCCAGTACTTTACAAGAAGTAAAGCCTTATTCCGCTAGGCGATTCTGACTGCCGGTAACTTGGTAAGTTATAACATACCCGTATATGGAAAAGGCCATGCATCCTACACATGGCGTGGAAGACAATTTAAAACTCTTTCTAATGATATATAATATGCCTATGATAAACCCATATTTCCACTTCCGATTTTTCTGATGGGAGTAAAATCGCCCAGTGGAATACAGCCTTAAGAGGTGAAGACAAACTTCGCTAATCTTATTGGATGTATACGGAAGTGCAACTAGAGGAGGTTTGCTTAGTCAAATTGATGTGTAAGGAATCAAGTAAAGTCTTATTTCGGAATATAAAAGAGACTCCCCATTTTGTATGATATTCTTACATTTGTTTATCAGATATTTGCTTTATAATGACTGATAACCATTTGACCATGTTTATCTTTTTATGTAATCAAGAACGGGAGATTTGACATGGGTTTTATTGATAATATTTAGTTGTCTCCTGGTAATTCAAAAAACGCCTTATATAGACTTTGCTTATTTTTTATTGCTTATTGTGTGGTTGGATAATCATCAACTAAATGACAACTGAAAAATGTGTCTTCTATTTTGAATAATATTTTTGGAAATCAATCATTCGAGAACTCTTTCATTAGTAAAATTGAAATTGCTATCCATTTGCAGTGGCGGATCCAGGATTTAGAAAGGAGTGGGGGGGGGGGGCATTGGAAACAATTTTCTTTAATTCGTTTTTGGCCGAATGTTACATTAAAAAGTCTAAATTTGGCACAAGAAAGGGGGAGCCTCTAAATCCGCCACTGACCTGATGCACAGATCTTTAACATAATTATATACACCTTGGTGTATTCCGAGACCAGGTACGAAATATCTCGAATCATGGCTTGAACTTGCTCTGTCTCTACAACAACAGTTTGTCAACAACATTTGGAACTTCATAATTTCTGTTACTATATGAGTCAGTGTAACCGTGCAATAAATCCTCGGTATTCCTTCTCAATAAATACCAACTTTCTCCTTGGGAACGCCCTGTGTCTATTTCAAACCACTCGGTGATATTTTGAAATTTATTTTAATCGAGTTTCATGATAACATAAATACAAAGTCGTCAACTCGCCTGATGTACAAAATTAAACATTTGACCGCTTAACATTTACACTCAACATTCTCAACCGGTTGGTGTGTGAGTTTCTAAATGTTAACAAATCTTTTGCTGGTAAAAATTGTAGCTTTCCCTCGTTTCTTTTACAGTCCAATTTACATTTTTTGAAACCTTTCGAAGAAGGCGTGAACGTTTGTCTCCAAATTAATTGAATCACGTTCTGTTTGATCACCATTTGCACACATCCTCTTTCCCTTTTCATTGAACCAGCAAAAATTATCTAAAAACAATAATATCATTTCCTCTTCTTTGCTACTGAGGGAAAAGTGTTCCGAGAACTGGGTAACCAATGATGATATTTATTGCAAAGTCTAATCAATTAAGATTAACATAATAAAAGATTAAACAAAAAAGTGAATGTTATCATCTAATTCATTGAACTATCGCATCCTTGTTATGTTGGTATAATTTACCTATTAAACCTGTATTTTTGTTTGTTCTTCCTTATATGATGAACTTTCACGATTAGAGTTGTTTTGTAAAGTTTTTCGTCGGCTGAAATGTGGTCCCAATTTATAATGAATATTCATTCTATTTTTACATTTAATCTAATGAAAATGCCAACTTCAATTTACTAGATACCATATTAATTTACCGTACCTGTCATGGCCTACATTATCATAGAAATAATTAAATAAAATTACATTATTTATCAAGTTACTATTATTATACACATGAGGCACTTCAATCAGTGTTTTATTTCCATAAGTCATAAGATCCATCTCAAATAAATAGGACCAGTCTCAATCTTCTAGATTTAGATATTAATCCGAGAACAGTTTTTACGCTGATCACTAGCGGCCAGTGCCAAGCACAACGTTACCAGCGACGTGGGCAGAGACCGCTGTGTTTCCCTTGTAGTCCACTAGGTGGCGGTAGTTAGATCACAGGTGCCATGATTAATGAAGCCAATCAAGTATGCACTATAAATAACCGGAATATTTCTGTATCTTCATTACAACCAATCAATGGAAACCTTGCCGCCGCCGGCACCAGTAGGCAGATCATCCGTGAACTATTGGCCAATGAAAAGAGGTCAAATGCTCATTAATAAAATCAGGAACTGAAGAAGACGGAACAGAACAATAAACAGACCAAGTTTTTTTTCAATGGAGGCAATAATACAATAACACAAACAAATGTTTATTAATAATATTCCTATAAGATAAGATGGGAATGTCAAATCTGTACATATAGCCATGCTCATAAATATGAATGTATAACCATATACTCATATTCACCATATCATACAAATATATATGGACATATTAAGACATTTTTACCATTAATTTATATAATATATACTAGAAAATGTTATAAATATGTTAAAAATATTACCAAAAAGTTTAACTTGTAGAATCTCAAAGTGTTAATATTCAACCTGTTGATTCAACAGCGTTATTCTAACTTTAATTCAACACTGTTAATTATTGATATACCAGACTAATTTTGAGGTTCGAATTTAATCCTGATGAAGGCAGTAACACGTCAAAACTAGTCGATTCGCCATTGATTCCTTGTCTACATAATAAAAACAGGTTAACTACATTCCGTTTTTTGGTTTGGTGTAGATTCAACACTTTTATTATCATTTATTATATACATGTATTTATGTATATATATATATATATGTGTATAAAATACTGTGTGTTAGATAGAAATAACGTAATGAAAAATTAATAGGCCTAATGAAAACAATGTTTTAGAGTTTTCTCTAAAATGATAATATAACTCACAGTTCTGTCTGACTGTCTGTATTAATATGCACGTGTGCGTTGGGTAGTAGGCCTATGTCGTAAAGGATTTTGACAGCCCATTTGGTTACATCAATCGAATCATTAGCCTAGCTCTCGGACATAATCGTTCAGTTTCACCTTCTCATGGCAAGGCCGAAAAAATAAACTGGGTACCATAGGTGGTTCCTGCCTACCCTATTTGTGCACTTTAAACTTTCATTGTGACCAATTAACACGGCAAGTAAAGGCTAGTGACCGCCAAAGTGGGGAGATTGGCTTCATTATACGAGCGGGCCGGTGAGTGGGAGACGGTGTACGGGTGTCCACGGCCCGCATGGGTTGGTTGTTGTCTGCAAGGTGCTCACAATAATGTTACAAAATAAACCACTTGATCCCAAGACGTTCCTCAAATGTATCCTGAAAGAAATGTCATGTTTTGAAAGTTCACAATAATTAGAGACTGGTCTTTAGGAGATGGAGATGTCACTCTCAGTGGTCAGTACATATAGGTGGTGTTTACTTTCTTATCTTTCTGTACTGAAATGATTATGACTGTTACATTGCTTTATATACAGATACAATATAATGTTCATGCATGTCCTTTTCTATAGGGTGATATAGGTATTGACAATAATAACCCATTCTTCTTTCTAAAAAAAAAAACTATTTTAAACATTCTTAGATTCTTCATAATTAGCAATTGATACAGGAAGCATATTTCACTAGAAACCTTCTGTCATCACAATTCCTTTGAATACAATTATATTTGTTCCGCTGATATACAGCCTCTGATATACAGCCACCCTCAGCAGCAATCCCCCTCATGTAGACAGAGATTGAAGGGGTAGTTAATATTCTTCTCCCGCAGCCAGCCCTCTCATCCGCCCAGTAGTTTTCTGTTTTCCAAATAAATGTGTTTTCCCTATATCGTCTCAGGATGGAAACAGGATTGTTATGATGGGGGGGGGGGGGGGGGTCAGCATAAACAGGCTAGATATTCTGCATAATTTGTATTGATTTCCCGTAATAGATACCACAGACCCATAAAGTTCAGGAAAATAGGAAACTACGTCCGTCTGAATTGCGTTTGAGCATACAATGTCTATTCGAAAACAGTGTTACAATCGCACTATGTACATGCATGGCTACTCTACAGGATACATTATACAGGGCAGTCCAAAATAATATATGTGTGTGTACACATCTAAGGTTAAACAATTCACTGCTAGATATGAAGATTTGTTGGCATTTCGATAATATCATTTGTAATCTAAATATTGTGAAACCAAAATTAGACAATGTCCTAATGTTATTTCTCCTTTATTTTACAGAGCGTGGGAAATTAACTGATATATTGGAACATCAAGTCGAAGGTATGTGTTAAATCTTATGTTGAAATCAGCGATAGGACCGATGTAAAAGGTGGATTAGATCATTTTCATTGAAAGGTTGAAAAATCCAAAGTATCTCACAGGACGCACATTGGCTGTTTATATGTACCAGTGACGGATCCAGAGGTTTTAAAAACAAGAAGCAAATGACTATCAAAGTTCCGATCGTTGGAACGATCGATGTTCGCCCTTAACTAGAAATCAGAAATCTCATCATAGAGGTGGGGGGGGGGGGGGGGGGGTCCCAGTAGTGTACATTGGGCAGTGCAGCTGTCCTGGGCAGCTGTACACTCATTGGTCAACCTGATTGACCAATAGGACTCCCTCCTATATCACTGTCCATGCGCCCAAGCAACCATGACCCCCCCCCCCCCTCCTCCCCCTACCCGGCCTTGCATACACTGACTGCCTAGGTGCCAGTAACCCACTTCTGGCTTCTCAAACTGCACCCTACCCCACCCCCACTCCTTGAACTGAGTTCAAGGAATGGGGGTGGGGGAGGGTGAAGGGAGAGGCCTGCCCACTCAATTACACTTGATGCACACTAATTGTCCTGCTTACAAATGCATGCCGGTGGACAAAGGCCTGTAGCTACTTGTATGTAAGATTGTGTAACCGGGCAATCAGATCAAAGCCCAAATACCTACAAAAGACATGACTGATTGAGTGAGCCCTTCCCATAAGCTACAATACTAAAAACTATAATTAAGGGCTCACAAAAAGTGTGTGTGTGGGGGGGGGGGGGCGCCCCTACGAACCAATTAGAGTCCCCGCCTTCGGAGGCTAGAGTTTTACATTAAAAAATCTAAATTTGGCAAAGATTAGAGGGCACATGCACCCTCAAGCGTCCCCCGCCCTCCTATAGGCCTACATCGGTCCCTGATTAAATATTACTCAACGTGGATGAGTGATTATCGTCGATGAGATCTCATACTTTCATCGCTATCCTTTCACCCAACTGCGTTTTAGCATAGACGTTGTGTAGATGACACCATATTACCTACAAGGGGGCTGGGTGCCACATTGGTGATCAGTTCACCGCTTGATAATAATTGTTTTTGGATTTATCCATGAAAATTTGACGGTACATTTGTACATGTGTCTGAGTCTCTCATCTATTTACATGTGTAATCAAAAACAATATTTACAAGTTTTTAATGAACCTCTTGTTTGGTGAGGGTCATATTGTTATCACATGGTGAGCACCAACATTTGGTCACGTGACAATGAAGGTGTTTCATTTTGTAAATAAGATGTTTTGACTTTCTCATGGTATAATGTTTCAGACTTACGAGTTAGAATTATTGACTGTAACAATCATCCTATCTTGAAATTCAAGATATAAAAAAAAGGCATTTAGGATTTTGCATAATGTCTATACCGAAAAAGTATAGGTATATCTGTAGAAATATCTAACAGGTAAATCAAACATCCAAGGGACTGTCGTCCGTACTTGATCAAATGTGATTTTAGTTCGGCTTTTCCTCACCAGATGCCTCTGTAAAGCCGTATCAGTGCCGTTCGTATATGCTCACATTGAAGAATTGCTAACACGTTTATTGGAGAATAGTGAGACACAAAGTTGACTTTTTAAAATAGTCGGACTTGAGCACTTTAATATTGAGAACCGGTTTTAATTCCTTTGCCTATCCCTGGAGTATCTGGGCGCCCACTTTTTTGGACAATACAAAATAGTATGAGTGGGAAACTAGTTTCGTAAATCAGAGCAGTAGGGCATGCAGTGGCAAAGCTTGGACGTTGGGAACCCCTTTTGATTTCAAAATGTATTGGTAAAGTATATCGAACCCCCACCCCCACCCTTGAATTTTCGGACTGCATGGGTACGTCCCTGATTCTGAGGCTAACTTAATGAAACACACTTCGATCTTCCAGCACATCAATGTCTCTTGATTTCACTTAGGAGAAATTGTATGTAGCCTTTAGCAGGGGCTGAGGTTTTACACGCGTTCTTACCCGCGTGAATTAGAACCCCTATACGGGCAGTTGCTACGTACAGCTCATGCACGAGCAACTCCCAGAGCACAGGTACGATGTGCACCAACTCAAAGAGATGTAAAAGAAAAAAGTGGCCAATCCAAGATTTTTTAGGAGTATGTTGGGAGCATTTTTTGTTTAAAAGAAAAAAAGTTCCTTAATTGGATTTGGGCTGATTTTTACGTTACATAAAAAACGCAATGATTTGAGAAAAAAGAGAAACGCGCAAAGCCGCAAAGCCGCGACTCCTCTTAACAAGTCAACTTTGACTATTTGCCTCCTGACAGTAAAATGTTATTACTACGACTGCTTAATCCACTCCTAATAACAATCAGAGGAAGATTATACTGCCGTAGACGTATATTCCGGGGGCAGAGCTGAATGTGCCAGTGGGTAGGGTAAGAGGTATAGGTTAGTATGCCCCGCCGAATACGTTGAACTATGTTAGCAGTGTTACTGTATAAAGAATCTGTGCACACACACACACACACACACACACACACACACACACACACACACACACACACACACACACACACACACACACACACCAACCAATATTTTCATAGAATTAGTATGCCAGCCCGTTCCCTATCTTTATCTTTTCCATTAGGAAACAACCACGCAGTTTCCTAGCGTTCCTGGACAATACCGATTCTAAACATCAACATGCATTATTTTCTCCAAAAGCTCTTCTTCATCTCAATTTTGATGATTTTATTCAATGTTTATCATAAGAAGTTAAATGATTCTGGGACAATTACAGTTCCTTAAGTCTTGCAATTATTAATAATTACGGCTTTAAAAAAAAAAGCTATCCTCTACAATAAAAACCCCAATAATCATCTATGGCTCAAGGCTTTCTGTCGGAAAAGAAAGCCTTCAAAAGATCGAAGTTCACTGAAGCAGCAAAAGAAAAGACCCAAAAACTACCAGGAAGCAGGTAATGAGGAGGTGGAGGTGTCGACGGCCGGGAGGATCGATAGCTCCAGCCAAGTGGGTGCGTCTGTGGCGGAGAACTTCTGAAGCCAGTCATCCACACTGCCACAAAAAGTTTCACATTTGTGTCGTTTTGCAATCGATTCAGAATAGTTCCATGATCCATGCCATCCAATTATAGGGCAAAATGAAATGGAACTTTCGACAGGCGAACGCTTATACGGTTGGGATCTGACTATGAGTATCATTGAGTATGATAAGGTTTACATAGGCCCTATATTATCGCACATATTTTCTAAAGAATTGATCATTTCTTTTAGCAACAAACATTATATTATAATATTGGCCTGCTTCGAGAAGTAAAATATGTATTTGCGACACATGACAATGTATGTGCCATTGATGGGCAGTGACCTTTTTTTTTTTTGTTTTGTTTTTGTTTGTGGGGGGGGGGGGTGTCTTATTATTTTGTGGTGAAAATAGGCGAAAATATACATTAAAAAAAAGTTAACAATGTTGTGCTTCATTATCAAATATATCCAATTGTTTTTTTTAAGAATGTCAGATGTAGGCGAATTGGGGATGAGGTTTCACTTGGCACAGTTTTCCTTATGTATGCTAGACAATATGTAAATCGAGAGAGGGGATCACAAATTAGTTTTCTGCCTACTGATATATATCTGGACGCGTCTCCCATTAAGACATATTACATGCTGACGGTGGAAATACTAGAAATTGCTGTCGACGCACCGGGGAAGGATAAAAAGGAGGTGTGTGCTCCACTGGGCTTTAACATCATTAAGGTCTCCTCCTGTGAAATTAAATTAATCCCCGACAGTTTGAGATCGGATTGCTCATTTTAGTTTTATTTCTGCTCTCCGGAAACCACCCTCACTTTTCCTTCACCTTTCTGACCGCCACGAGGCGGGATTTGGAAGGTTGAAACAGACAACAAAAAACATCCCCATGCCAAAACTGTTGGCGCCAAAAATCACTCTTCCGGCAGAGATTCGCCGGGCTCACTGCTGAAATTTGCAATTCGAACTCCGTTTGGAGAATGCAAACAATGATGGCGATGCTTTGACCTCTGGTGGTAAAATTAGATGGCCCCCGCACACCCAGCTGGCCTCGGGAAAAAGGCGCCAAAATTATGTTCAAAGTTCGGACCATCTTCCAGAGGCCAGTCATTCAGTTTGGGTTATTTGTGTTTTCATTGTCCGCAGTTACCTCACCGAGGTGTTTCCACATTTGCCGCGGTTTATTTTGGAGTGTGTGGGTGGAAAAGAGGGTGAGTGAGAAGAAATCGATGCTCCAGTTTCCTGTTAATACGCCGCGTGTCATGTTCGTACGGGCAATCTCCTTTTAATCCCGATAATAAGAAATAGAAAATATTGATTCATCATTGATGAGGATATGGTTACATAAATAGCGAGTCAAAACCAGTGGCGATTTTAGGATTTTGAAAAGGGCGGGGGCGTTAATTGAAAAATGTTCCTTAATCACATTTTAGCCGAATTTTACATTAAAAAAGTCTAAATTTCGCCCAAACAAAAATCCGACACTGAAAACAATAGATTTATAATTGCCCATACCATGGAAGAACCTTAAAAATTAGTTTCTATGTTCTGACCCCCCGCCCCCTCCCCTCTTTTTGGTCGGGATTTAAACTACATAAAGACTTGAAAGAAGAGAAAATGTGTTTAGTACATGAACCATTAATCTCATGTGGACCCCCGTCTTTTCGGAATTCCGGATACCTTGAAGGTACTATGTAAATCCCATAAGAGGATCAATGGACTTCAAAAATTAGAGGGATTTAGGCGGTGGAGATTAACTACAACAACCCTTCCCCCTCCCATTTACTTAACTCAACAAGGGGGTCCCCCAGACTAAGCTTATGTTGACCAGTGTAAATGACAAAGGGACAAAAGAGCTTCCATGTCGTATTAATGAAATTATGAGGGGGGCAACCCCGAGGTTATTGCTTTCTATTCTCCACAATAGACTGTTGTAATCTACCCCAGACTAATGTGAAAGACAACTGATGAGGATGAACATTAAATGCCTAAAAAAATATATCAATTAAAATTGTGTGAATTGCAGTTTTATTAGTCTGACAGAGTCTGATACTTCGTTTGATCAGGAGGAATAGCCTTCTGGCCTCCTTGGTTTGACAATAATAATAACATGTAATGCAAACTGATTTACCCCCACGAATTTTCCGTTGTTGTACTTTGCAAATATTAATTGTAATCAACGTTTAGTTCGTGCTGGGCCACTACCAACACATATAACCCTATACTCACAATATATGACAATTTAATAAAGATAGTATAGAAATAATGAAAGAGACATTCCGCGACTAATTAAACTTTGTTGTTCAAATTCATACATATTTCAACATTTGTATGATTATAATCATGTATAAAACTGTCAATAGGCAATTTTCATTACCTACAGAAGTTCATTAACTTCAATGTTACAAGCAATACTTCAATATAAACCACATTACCCCATCTGAGCTCTGTCCAGACGCGTCCCCAGCCAAGCCCACTTCTTTCTTTGTCTGCTGACCCCTCGGTCAGTTCTATATTTTCTTCAAACCCATTACCTGTTGCAACATATGCTCACTCACTTCTATTGCCAGAAGAAATGTGCCCCGGCGAGTTGAAACAGCGCCTGATTTAAATAGCCTCTACTTACATAATATCACAACAAAGGCGGTCGGAGTGCGCTATTCCCGCGCTCAGTCCGGGTCACCTCCCGGCGAGGCCCGGTTATTTCGGGCAGTGCGGCACACAAAGGGTGACCGGAGCGGACTATTTTTAGCCCATCCCGTGTGGGGAGAGGTTTGGAGGAGGAGGGGGGGGGGGGGGCAGTGGTCAGGGCTGAGTAGGGGTCATCGCCGGAGCAGGCCCGTGCGGGACGAGACCTGACCTGCGCCTGTGCGTACTGAAATTTGGGTTTTAATTTTCTTTTTTTTCTAATAAATGATATTAGTAATTCACTTCAGGGTTGCCCCTGGTTTTCGGTGATATCATAACTTATATACATCAAGACCAATCCAATATATATATATATATATATTCCCTTGTTAAGCACATTTTCTCTATTCCCTCCTTCTTGATATTATGTCACAGAGATTGAACCTAAAGAAGAAGATCAATATTATTAATATACCCATTTAATTACACACGTAATTACTAAAGAATGCGCATTCTATGTGTGTTTAATATAGGCCCGATGTGTATTCTCAGGCCTAGTCTGTAAAGGGAATTATGACTATTCTATTCATAGTTCTAATTGACACCGATCTTCATCACCCCCTTCTTATTGAGTATATTATAATTTTAGACATGTAGATGGTTATACATGTGTACGCATCGTGGAAATATGTAATTATCATACCTGCCCTGGGTACTTTTTGAACCAAAAGAACTTCCTGCTTCGGTTTTCATAAGATTATAAAATCCTCACATAATACGTTACTGCAATACAAGCTTATTGTACAGAAGACAAGTCATGCATAATCACATTCGAATACCTTGACATGCTCAAAAACATGGGTCTCCACGTATTTCCATTTTTTTAATCATTTAAAAAGAATAATTATTAAGAATCTTATATGAATGCACGCACAAGACCAGGGCACAAGACTATCAGAAGCTTCACTACTGAAAATAATTATCGTGACCTTCAGGGGAGGATTAACTTCAAGAACCGTGCATTTAATGCCCACCCCGAGGGGGTACGGTTTTGGTGTAGATTTAATGCAGTCACGAGGCCGATGCCAAATAAACCAGGCTATATTTAGATGTATGGAAGAGGGCAATAGGGTTGGGTGAGAAGTGTAAAGAGAAATATTTTGTTTGTAAGTTGAAAATTAGGCTTAGACCTCGCATTACAAGAAGTTGCGCAATAACCCTTTGCTGCGGTTTCGATTAAAGACTAACATTTGAACAAGGAATTGTAATTATTTAAACACTACAACTGTCTCATTATAACCATCTATAATATAACATCAATTAATATCATATCACAAAACATTTGTGGATGAACAATTTATCCCCAGATAATGATATTTGTGTATAATTCTGACGTTGTTGTATAGCAACATATACCACATCGGGGTAGTTAACAAAAGTATCATCTTGCAAGAGGTCTATAGACCTTGTTTAAACCTGTGTTCCGCCCCACTAGTGGTATCTGTCCTAACTAATGAGTTGATGTATGGGCTCCAATGGGCCCAGACAAAAACTGCTGGTTTCAATCATACACATATCCTTATCTCTATGGTTCAATGTGTATTTGGGAGGACCCACTGCGCAGAATCGTGAAAATGGTCTATTGGGTATGCTTGGTCGCAGTTGAGTACGACTCGTCGTCGGGGTCGGGGCGAGGTTGGGGTACCCCCAGGTCACCCGCAGACCCCCCACTGACCCCAGTCCACTCACCACTACTACGTCCACGCGGGCCTCTCCCGCCACTCCAACCAGCACCACATGGGCACTGGGCACTTAGATACTGGCCAGGTTCTTTCTGGGACATATATGTTCAATCGGAAACAGATTACACGAGTAATTTTGGCATACATTTTAACCACACGTGCATTGGTTCTCCTTTAATGGGAACATATATATATCCATGTACCTGTTACGTTTAGCCTTTTGAGGCCATGCCCCATGTATATGGCCCTAGACCCTTAAATTCGACACGGCGACATGGTCCTTTTTGGGCTAAGTGACATGTGACATGGCTATTTCTTAAATTCGACAGGACGACATGGACGTTTCCTAAATTCGACAGGGCGACATGGATGTTTCTTAAATTCGACATGCGACATTAGGACCCCCCCATCAAGGGCCCCATGTATGAGGAAAACCTGTCATCCCGGGCCTGTCATGGTGAGATAAGTATATGGGATGGGACTTATCAGGAAGTGTCTTTGACTTACGGAGATATTAATACATTTTCTATTTCTATGGACAGGGGCCGTCCATCCTGTCACGCACGCGCAGTCGCCCAGGCACGGGGAAAGTGTATATTTCTTTGATTGAGGTTTTATATTCAGATTCTATGGACCCGGTTCAGAAAAGACACCATGCCCTTGTGGACATTGTCTTACATCGAATATATTTAATCCTACATCCACAGACTTCGCTTGTCATTCAAGGGGAGTATATTGGCGTATTGTGAAGCACCCGGACCAAGCACAACATTATACCGGCGCGGTCTGACCAAAAATAGTTCTGATTCAGAAATAGGCCTTGACCGTGCTATACTTAAAGTGGTATATTTTAATACGCCGGCGCAAACTCTCGGGGTCGTCCAGAGCGCCTTGTCGTGGAATAAGGACCTGCATACAGGCGGGTCTGGAATCAGTCCTCACCATGTCACCACACAAGACCTGACCTACGAGTTAGATACTTTCTACTGGAGGAATCCGGTCCATAGGACTGAGAATAACACATACCCATTGTTACATATTCACCTATAGGATTTATACAGGGATGTTTAATTAACATAAGTATTACATGGATGTACAGAATTTTACAGGATCCCTTGTTTAGCAGCGAACTTTGGAAGCATATACATTTTTTTGCTGGAATAACTTCATAAAGTGTTCTTCCAAATGACCCAACAGTGAACTGAAGAAGTCTGCCCTACCTGGATACAGACAGTATTGGCGGGAAAACTCTATGGATACAACTGGCAATACTCTTACCCTTCAAGGCAAACGAGGCGAATCAAAATACGGACGACAAACATAAACAGAGGAAGGTGTTGTTTTTCTAAGGCGTCACACAATTCCACGAAGAAGACCGCAAAATAGCCTATACCTGTGGTTTAAGCTGCCACCACGTTCTACGATATCCCAGAAGTCATGCATAAAACGCTCTGTTATCATGATTGAACTACATATTGGGTCTATACTTAGAACTGTTGTAGTTCGAAGAATTTTGTGAAATGAGAATTGAAGTCTACCAAGATCTGAACACAAGAACAGGGCTCTCGGTGAATGTTACCGGGATGTGTGCGCCATGTGAATATCATATGTACACATTTAATTAATGAGTGCTCCCTGTTCTCTCCTAGTTTATTTTGGAACGGTGAAGCGTGAAATCTGAATACATTCCAGAAACAGATCGTCCACACTTATACAATAGACCTCGCTACTCTCGATCCATACAAGTACCCATCTATGTGGGGTTTTCCTAGAAGTGGCCGATCGAAAGCTGGAAAAGTCCTGTTACCCCTGGTGCCCCCGCCGCCACGCTTGAGTTGATCTCGGTGACCTTTCTGCCCGATGACCTTGCGGCGAGAGGTCAGCTGACTCCATGGAGGAGGTCGCGCGCCAAACGGCTTCCGGTCGACGACCACTGACGCCACTGCGCATGCCCAGCGCACATGCGCAGAGCCTGTCCACCCCGTCCCCTTTTTTAACTCCAAAATCGCCGAACTCGGACGAATTTGAGGACGCCTTTCTAAGTCCTTTGCAGAATACCGTACCAAAACGGAAACACAGAGGGCAGTCCCCGGATGAAGGACGTCACGTGACGCGCCGGAAGGAGGACCCTACCGGATGTGACGTCAAGACGCGAAAGGGATACCGGCAGCGACACCGGAAGCGAATGAAAAGCAAGGATAGTCCAGGTCTGTATAACACTTTCAAGGGATGAACCCATGGCATTAGATTAGATACAAAGATGGGAATGGTTCCAATATAGCTCAGTTGCAAATCATCCTGGTCATCCTAGTAATTGTTTTGGTTGGACAGGGCCTCCGGTGCCTCTCCTCACTTCATTCTCACTAAGAAAGTCTTCCGAGTAAAGCTTTATCAATTTGAACATGCAAATATTAAATGTGCATTTTCCCATTGACGGTGGTATTACATGCAAATTAAGCGTAGCTTAAAATATGTACATCAAAAATGAAAATATTCTTGCTCTCTGGGATCAGAATGTTCCCATTTGCAAATACCATCCCCAATGCTGTATAGGCCTAATTCTTACATTCCAGCAACACATACAGGATTTCGAAAACGGGGGGTGGGGCGGGGCGGGTGGGGTCTGCATATACCCCAAGTACTAAAATGGCAAAAGCAAGGGGGGGGGGGGGGGAGCAGGGTCAGGACCCTGTGGACCCCCCCCCCCCCCCCCCCCACACACACACACCCCACACCGGATCCGCCCCTGTATTCTGACTTTTTTACATTTACATTGCTTGCTTGGGCATCGAATGCTGATCATTGATGATTTCTAGAGAATGTCATTAGATATTCGCATTTGCCCATGTAAAGATAAATGCGGGTCACATTGCCTATGTCATCTTCTATTGCACATCCTGGGTGCTAGTACGATCTATTTGTGTCACACTTCAATGAACAATAGTTACACATCCTCATGCTGTATACAAGCATCTACTCCAAAAATACATACATGCACAAAAGTATTACATTACCTACATAATATGGTCATGCCTCACCGATTTGCAGCATATCTGGACAAGGAGAGGTCATCCCATGGGTTCAAAGAGGGGGTCGATCAGCTACATAAAGACGAGGTCTCGGATCTCGTGCTTTTACTATCGCTTAAATGTACCTATCCCTGAAAACTTTAATGCTGCTAGGAATTCCGTAACTGCTAGATGGCAGACCACTGGACCCTACAATGACATGATATGCCTGTTTGAACAATCACCACGACCCCCCCCCCCCTCTGCATGGGGGCCTCCTGAACGTTCAACAGGTGATGCAAACCTCCCGCCATACTTTCTTTGTCCAGCAAGGACACTGCGCAAGCTACTTGCGCGTGCGAAAACTGTTTCCCGCCCTCTACAGTCCCAGTGTGTCCCAAAAACGTTCTGGAGCGTCGGACATTTTGTCCGACATTTAAGGGGAATTACATCGGGCATTCATATGTCATATCGGGCATATAAAAAATAAAGCAATATCTCAAATAATCTAGAAGGACATGTGCGACATAAAATGATTTTTATTATATGACATGTATCGTCTTTTTTGGGGGACAAAATGTCCGACATTGCAGGGGATAACATCGGACATTGAGAAAACATTCATATACATGTCCGGATGGCGGATTGGGTTTGAGATACACTGCATGTAGCCCTATATTATAATGAAAAACCTTTGATAAACTTTTGTACATATCATACACATGGCTTGTAACTATGCTCGCGGATGAATAATATGTGGAACGGGATAATTTCCAAATCAGGCATGGGGATTATCTCATATCCGTGTATTTATAAATACTCCAAACGCTCACTAAAATGAATTTATCTAATGTCATATTATGCTTAAATTTCTGTGCACCGCATATATCGTTAGAGCTCGCCATCGTTTGCAGGCGAGACCCATGAGTATAGATGACGCAATTAACACTCCACAGGATATGAATTGTAATAACGTCCTTGCATATACGAAGTTCTAAAAGGTATAAGATGATGGAGACTTTCAGCTATATACAAAAAGTAATGCCTTAACAGGGAACTTTGGGCGCTTATTTAATATTACGGAATGAATCTTACATGCTATTAAAATTTCAAACTGACAATACTATTTCTTGTGGAAATATATATTCTTTTACGGCTGTTACTTACTCAGGTGCTCCTCTTAAGCTTTCTAGAAGGTTAGAGGTGGCATAAGTTACCGCATCCTTTATTTTCTTAACCGATTCCCTGGATAACCGGATTGCCAGTTTCCTTAAACTTTTTATGGCAGATGCATGTTATTTTGTCCGCATCCTTTCAAAAAGAGGCCAGTGTTTATAGGACATATATATTTTAGTCTCACACAGGATGTTGCCTGTCAGCGTTGGGGGTCTGGGGATCTGGGGGTCTGGGGGGTCGGTTTCAGGGGGTCCTCCCCTCCCCCTAATTTTAATTTATTGGGTATTACATGTAGTATACACAAAGAAAATAAAATCCAGTGCGCCATGACGCAATGCTAAGCGTTTGAGTAGTGTATAGCTTTCAAGGTTATCTTGCCCCTCCCTCTTCTAATTTAAAAAAATCCTTACCCTCCCCCTCCCCCAGTATGTAACCTCTAACTACCAGATTATTCATAAATCAGTTTCAATTTTAGGCCTACTTGTAATCACCCCATACATTCATTGTTCCTTCATAACCAAAATGATAATAAGTTTGATATAATTATTGTATCTATATCAATTGTACTGCCTGGAAGATCAGGTATGTTATCTGAAGACAATCAATAAAACATATTTAAAAAAGACTATAAAAATGCATCGAGGGGGTGGGGATGGGGGTCTTAACTTTTTCGAAATACATGTATGTAAACGTTCGTATACAAATCAAATGCGTAATTGAGCCCTAACTTTAGGGGTTGGGGTCTGAAATTTTTGAAAATGTACATTATTATATAGCTAAGAGCTAAATGCCCCATAGCTGAATACTATTCGAACACTTTCCCATATAAACATAACATTAACAATCTGGGCGAAATCAGTGTTTCGCGCTTTGGCAAAGGAACCTGCATGGTCTTACCTTATGAGTGTACTGTGTAAACAGAATGTTTGTAATATAATAGGACCACCACTGAAAACACGAAGATGTGCGTTTATGTTAAGTTTTGGGAACTGGAGCCGATTCTTTTTTACAATCGGGCGCCAACCTCCCTTTTTTTTAGAATCGTTGGATCCGCCTCTGATGGACACTTTCATTGAATATCAATGATGCCCAGTTTAGGATTTTCGAGTCGAAATTTTGTAAAACGCCTTTCGACCGGTATCTTACATAATCAGATATTTGAAGAGCGATGAACATAATAATTAATATTGTTTTGGAATATTTCTGACTGCATCGCTGATTTTGAGCGCCTTATTTCCAATCATAAAAAAGCCACTTCTTACAGTTTCAAACTATATCGATCGTTTTCGGCGATTTCTGATCGTTTCTTAATCAAAATCTTATAAAGCGACAGCAAACGATTTTCACTAGGTGATTTGATGCTATTTGGGCAATTCCTGATTATTGAACACGACCAAAATTTAAGAACACATAGAAGAGGGACATGGCATATGATAAAGGTATTACTTGTGTATGCTTTTCTTTTTTACAATGATTTTATTTCGTAATAAACATCAAGGTCTCCTTAGTTTTCAATATTACAACACAATGTATCAAAGGTTAAAGAAATACATATTTCATACAAAAATGAACTCTAATAGGACTGAACATTTGCATAACATTTGATAGGTCGTATTACAAGTAATCAAACTCAGGGTGTATAATTAGGGTATGTGACTCAACGTGGTTGTGTATGTGGATACTTTTTGTCTATCCCCTCAGAATTGTGAGAAACAAACATCACTTTCGCAACAACAAAAAAGGGATGGAAATAATTTTCGGAATAAATCTATTCCTTCATGCCTTTTACAAAATAGTGAATGGAAATGGTAAGTGGCTGAAAATAGTCGAAGGGCATGGCATATAATAAATCTATTCCTTCTCTCACCTCACAAGATAGTGAATGGAAATGTTAATGTGGCCCGAGAATAGGAGAACGAGTGGGCAGCTTTAGAGAATAATGAATGAAGAGTTTGATAAGATTTTAAATAGGACGAGATGTCTTTAGAAGTGACACCTGAGAGGTTGGAGTCAGACAAAGGGCACAGGGCTGAAAATAACCGCCGGTCGTGGGGAGGTTGTCCCCTCTGATGTGCCGCTCTCACAGCTCCACGACAAAGCCAGATATAAGAATTAAACCGCTTAAATGCCATCTAATTACAGTATCAGCTGCAGAAGTTAAATCTATACCCCCCCCCCCCCCCCCTTCATAAGACCTTTTAATGTTCCAAACAAAATTGATGTTCTCAAAACATCTGTTCAGAAGAAATCAAATGGTTGATCTTTTAATCTTATACTAATTGCATGTAAGTGGGTAAGGTTATGCACACCTTCGTGTTATTATTGCGTGTTTGATTTGCAGCTTTGATGAGAACGCTGCAATTGGAGACACTCGTCATTCGATACCTTCAACTTGAACCATTTAAACGACGCTCCAGGGGAAATCCAAAGTTTATTTATACCCGGACTAAGCTTGGATTTCTCTTGGACCGTGCTTGAATGCAATTTATAGAAACTTCGCCCGCGGGCTTTGCCTGGCTTGAGTTGGTCCTACTGTGAGAAAATTAACATAAAGACGGTTTGTCAAATATTTTAATAAATGATTATGCTCCGAAAAATGATCTCTTGACAAGTAGAAACAAGTATCCGACTTTACGTCACAATACCTGATACAATCCTCTGAGAATTAGCTTGTTACGATAGCTATTGAAAGGGGCGGTCCATTGATTAAGTGTACGCACCAAGGGGGGTGGGGGTCTGAAAGTTTTGAAAATTATGTGTTCGTTCGTGTACACATGAAATGCGGGTCCCAGTAAAAATGCTACTCTGGAAGGTTTTTAACTGTTATGTCATTATCTTGATTGTTAATATGACGTTTTTGATTTAATTTTTTGTAAGAATTCATCGTATTTTCTTATTTGAAAATGAATATTCTAACATTTTCTTCTTTTTTTTTTTCTCAACTGAATACCCGTTTTAGATAATTATGGTAATAAGTACCAGGGGGGAAAAAGATAAAGCGTGGTTCTCTTGATAATTATAGACAGGATTCTGCACCTTTGTGCATACATCAAACGTTAATAACTGTCATAGGCCCTAGATGATTTGATATCAGTAATTCACAGAGATTCGAAGGCAAAATAACCCAAAGCTTGAGTGACTTATAGTTATGCAGCTAAATTCTAAAATGGATGGCATTGCCCGGAATCTTATTTATTCTTGGTGCGAAAGGGCCAACCAGACAATGTACTTTTACACTTTGTGTCTAACAAAACATGATCTTTTTAATCACTCTCCTAGCTTGTTTTAATTCCTCTGCTGGCCACCAGAGTACTGACTATTCAGGGAACATGCCACTGGACCAAGTGCATTGTAATATGCTGGTGCGCCACCTCGAGAATTCAACAGAAACTAGGCCCATATGGATGTAAATCTCACAATGAGAATCAAAAGTGACCTGGGAAACCACCTAGGCCCATGGAGATGGATTATTGAAATAACTTTGATATCCAATTTAAAAAGAAAATGTCAGTTGAACACTGTTACAAGGTTTTGCTGCCGTTAGAATTCTCCTTCCGAATAATAAGCCCATCGTTCATCAATGAAAAGAATCAAATGTGTGAAAGACATGAAAAATACTACACAGAATAACTGAATCACACCAAGATCAATCACCATACACTTTATAGTAATGTAAATTTTTAAATTTGAATCTGATTTCAGGTCACTTTTGGGTTTTTAGAGTAATATCTAAAATTATTTTGGATATTGGAACAAGAGAATCTTTTATGGAATACATATAATTTCCCCTGTCTTTTTTAAATAGTATATCAAAAGCTATATTTCATGATAAAAGAAAATAGATAAAAGAGTTGATGTATATAGGAAAATATTAAGGGATCTCTTAATTATAATTCTGCGTTTCACCATCTGGTCATCATACGTTTTAGAAGTTATCCTTTTTATATGAAATCAAAAAATGTGTAGTTACAATACATTAGCCTCGGTATTGGATAGTCTGCATAGCATACATATAAAGATTTTTTTTTATTGATCAAAACATCGTCACAATTAAGTGCTTTTCATGATGTACATTATGTAGGTCTATGTACACAAACTGGTCAACAGAAGCAAAGTGACCTATGGGCATACATTTAGGTCTGAGGATGCACATAGGCTTATCCATTGAGATTATAGGCCTATTATAGATGTAGGCCCTATCTATAAGTCCGTTCGATGACCTTTGATAGTAATATATAAGCTCATTGCGATAGTATTATGGTCATTATGGGCCTACATTCTATGAATGAAACTATAGTGTTAATTCATTTTGGCCTACACATCATGGGCCAGTAAGGACTTGTGCAAATATTTAGCCACGTGCCCGATTGATCACTGGGAAAATCATAAGGAAAGTCCGTAGAAAACTACAATTGATGATAACGCCATTGCGGTATAGGCCTATAGGCCTAAACACCAATAAAGTTACTAAAAACAATGAAAATATTTTGGGCAGTGGAAATGAAGCGACTAGTTGGATCAGAATGATGTGCAGTGCCGGATCCAGGAATTGTTCTATAACAGAGAGAGTAATGTTAAAACTTTACTGGACGGGATCAGTGCATGGCGGATCCAAGAGGGGGGGGGGGGGGGCGGTATAAAAAAGGGCAATTGACCCCCCCCCCCCCCCCGACACAAGGGAGACAATTTTGGCATCTTAGAATTAGAGTATTTGTGTAAATCTGATCCCCCCCCCCTCATTTTTATAAAGGGGGTCGCACCCCGCACCCCCCATCACTTCCTAGAGCACTGGCTCTGGCTCTGGCTCTGGATCCGCCCTGCGGGAGACGGAGGTTGCGTGGGGGGGGGGGGGGGGGCGGAAGTGAGACAAAGATAAATAAACAAATAAAATAAAAGGATAGGCCTACCTTGCCAACAAGTAAAGAGGCGTACTGTCCCACCCCTGCATCCGCCACTACACCGTGTACATAGAGCTCATTTGCATATCTAATGAGCTATTCCAGGAAAAGCTATGAACGTGTACATTTAGATATGGGCTACAGTCCTAGTCGATAGAAGCCAATCATATGTTATGAGCCTATGCATATTAAACCCCAAGGTTTCGGGCAGCCTAGCAACGACCGGTTGCTTAGCAAGTAACCCCAACCCCTGAGCAGCTCCGACCTCTCTGTGCCCAGCATCCTGCCGGGAAGCCACCATTGATTCCCAGATGCACTTCCAGGAAATAATGATACAGCTGCCCTCATATTTTAGCTGACTCAATCACCATCCAGGCCATGGTAAAGCTATATGGGCATGAAGCCGTGTATCATAAACTGAGAAAACGCTATTACCAAACCTTCACTGGTTATGTTTGATAATAAAACATCAGGGTTCTAAAAGGGAGAAAATGGGGTGTAAGGGGAGAGTTGTTATGGGTTGTAGTGCTGCGCTGATGGAGCGGTAACGATTGTTTTCGTCACCAGAGGTCTCTCGGCGAGTTATTTTTAGATTGTGGCCGTCTATTTTTAGCTCGGCCAACCATGACTCAGAGTCCCCAGTGACTGCAGCCGCCGAGAAACGCCACAGCGCGCGTCTCCCACAACACCCCGAGCGGACGTCTTCAGCCCGGATTTACGGCCAGAATGGCCCTGTTTTTACCGTGTCAGTGCCCCTAACGCGACCAGCCACATCTTGGGATATACACAGAGGTGTTTTGGGCGTGTTGTGATCGGAATTTAGCCTTGGATCGCCTTGTGTTTTTGGTGGAAAACGCGTACGAGCGGCGTCTGTGCTGAGGCACAACATCCACAACAAGAGAGGGAGAGAGTGGTGGAGAACGGCCTGGAGAACGGACTAATAGCAGCAAAACCACTACAAGGATGAGCTGCAAACAGTCTGTTTTCTGACAAGGTATGTGGGTATAGTACACAAGTAGGGTGGTAGATTACAATGGTCATTTTGTGAGTAGAATGCCCGATCTGGGGCCTAGGTTGTCGGTCGGCCAGGGTCGGCCGCCTCGCGCTCTGTGTCTCACCGCCATGATAAAAGTAGGGCTGCAGAACCCAGCTCTCTACTACTATCCACATTACGGCCATGTTATGGCCTAACCTGCCAACAATGGACAACAAAGCCGCCTCAGACACACTTATAAGTGTGCCTTGCATGCATCAGGAGCGTTTGCAGACTGTGAATTGCGGCTGTTAGCGTTGATTGTGACGCCAAAGCAGAGGCTGGGATGTGTGGGGTTTGTTGAGGTTGACAGCTGGGGGGAGAGGAGTAGCCCCCTGTCAGTGGTGTCACTCTCTGTTGGGCAATGTGACAGCTGGCCTGACCTCATTCTACACCAAGTCCTCCATTGACACACATCAGCCTCACAGTCACGACGTTTAGAGTGCCAGTCACGGCTTTCACAGCTGAGGTCATTAAACTGAGGATATATGGAGGTTTTGTCACATTGCCATCAATGGTTATGTCAATTACACATTTGATTACTTAAATTGATTTGGCCTATAACAAGCCTGCAAGTGCAAGGCACCCCCTTCCCTTATCCATCTCCTCTATTGATATAGACTGAGCTGAATTACAACTTTGTGTGTGTAAAGGCCTATATAGTAGTGTAAATAATATTTATTATCTATACATAGTATCATCTATATCATTTTTAATCATACGCATTAATGATTATTATACGCATTTAGAAAACTAACACTTAAAATAAACACAAGTACATGTTAAAAATTTTTGTTACTGTTTCAAATTGTTCGTTTTTACACTTTCAAATTCTGTATTCAGAGTATTTGAATTTCCCTTACTTTTTAAATTCTATTGGCCTTGATAAAGCGTATATCATTGACCTAACGGGTACCTGTACTTATCACTTGACAATATGTGCATAATCTAGTGAAAACAATAGGTATTCACCATGTAGGCCTATTCAAAGCATAGATCTAATCCTAATCCATAACCTTATGTAACTAGACCGGGATTGGGTTTGGACTTGAATCTAGGCCATATCAGACTAAGCTATGTCGAATACTTATATTATGATATGAATATAAGTAATTTATATTATATTATAAACACATTACAGTGACAGCACACGTCTTAACTGATTTAAAGCTCATGCCTATACATGTTACAAAACAGTATGGTTAACACTTCCGGTGCAATGAGACATAATGATTTTGACTATTCTGATTTTCTGTTTGATGCCAATGGAATAAATCATTACTCATTGCTCGTCAAGCATACTATTAGGTAATTACTTCAGCTAAACGAACAATAAGGTATGCCTTCACAAAGCAGACTGTTCATTTGATGTTAATTCTCGGTTAAACAGTTATATATGTTTGATTGAAATGTTCATAATTACCATATCATTCGTCATTTTCCTTTTAATTTTCTTCAGTTCTTTACTGCACATTACTTGTTAAATAAATCACCGAATTCATGTTAAAATCAAGCAGGTCAGAACTAACATATTCGATATTAAAGCTTTTCTGTTATAGTAATGGGTGTATTTTCTGATCACTATAAAAGAATTGACAATTCAACTTCCATGAGATTGAAGTAACCTGCATGGTCTCACAATTTATATCATGCTATTTATAGTGTATGTTGTATATGCAGGCTGCAATGGTTGCCAATTTGATATCAGGAAGGTAATAACAGATACGCAGTGCTATATTTATTCAGAGCAAAGCACTTATTGCGTGTAGTGACAGCCTCCAGACAAAAGAGAAACAAAGATAAAATGATTCTTAATCATAAAGGAATCATCCCGATAATTGTTGATACTCTTTTGATCAATAGAAGCAATCTATTACATTATCAGTCAAAATGATAACAGTAATTTGATGCCCTATCTCCTCAAGAGTGAAACATATCTGACCTAAGGCGCTGTTATGAAATTCCATATCTTGACAGATTAAATCTACTACTTTATGAACTTCTCATTCTTTGCATATACATATAAATCCGTTGCTCATTTATTTCCGAGAATCCCCCATCAGGGCCCCACATGTTGTTTGCCTACGTACACGTAGAGTATCGATCCAGGACGCGGTATATCGGCCCTATGTCAATAGAACAATCAATGCCCCGAGCGCCAAGGCTATTTCTGGGTTTGTCAAATTATCAACCTCAGCACTAATGCAACCTACCTGGAGTAGATCAATAGAAGGGGCTGCACTACAGATACGCTTGTTTTTCACATAGCCTCTCATTAAAAAAACGATACTAGATTGTTTTTTATGTGATCGCAAAGTCTCCATGCACTTGGTAAGAGGTATATAAGCAATAGTAGTTGTTAGAAAGGCATAGTGTTTGTCTTCTGTTAGATTTCCCATTGGTTTGAATGGCAATCACATTGGCAGTAATTCGTTATTAACTATAATTATTCCCCAGAGGTTAGAATGTCTTTTAAATGAGACTTTTTTTTGACGACTGCTACCCTGATAAAGGATACACGATTTCCTTATGAACGTTAAGGATAATTATGCTCAAAATTGTAGCAGAGCGCTTGAATATTTGTATCTAATGAGAAAAGTTCATGTCAGAACAATATAAATGAGTATTTTATTGACAACAGAGAAGTCATTACAAACGTATGTGTCAGCAATAAGCATTCACTAAATAATTAATTAAATTTCATGCCATGTTGTCTAGAAACTTTCTTTCGTCATAAATTAAATACAATAGTACTTTTTTACTCTTCATATGTGTAAACTATGCTTATATAGTTACCATATAGTACCTATAGTGCATGAACCTTAATGCAGGGCACGGCCCTTATAGCCCTTGCGCCTCTTTAGACTTTAAACGTGATGAATATCTCAGCATTGGGTATGCTGTAATATTTAACAATTGGACAAGAGTTGTTTAAGGAATGTTTGCATTCATCATCGTAATACATGTGATTCTGGACAGAAAGCTGACTTCTTTGCAAATCCCAGATTGGTATCCTTCGTCATGGCTTTTCCGTCGTTTGTTTGGCATAAACAATAATTCGGACATGTATTTCCCAAAGCTATATCATTAAGTTTTATTAATATGCAACAAGTTAAACAGATCACTTCCTGTCACTGAATATAGCAGTAGATATAAAAATATAAAAGTTACAATTGTCAAGAAATTTATGTGACACTTTGTTTTCATATATAGTCCGTGTGAGCCATGATGGTGTGAGGTTGTGCAGATGAATTCACATCTTCCCAAAAGGTCTCGGAACCATATATCGTAGATCAGTTTAAATTTTTTGTCATTACTAAATTCACCCTACCACGGATAGCTTATGTATTTAAGTCGACCTGCAGACTATCTTATGTCAAGGTGCACGCCCGGAAATAGACAATTCACAAGGCTTAAGTATAGGAATTTTCAATAATCATGGCATAACTTGTGCTTCAATATGACGGAAAACTAGCAATGACTATTTTTCCATATTGTATCCATATATATATGTGTGTATATATATATATATATATATATATATATATATATATATATAACATATGTATATGTATATATATATATATGTATATATATATATATGTATATGTATATATATATGTATATATATATGTATATGCCGTGAGGCTTCATATGTATAAGTATATATATAATATTTTTCAAATTGGTTTGAAAATTAATTTATTTCAGAAAGATATAAAGCTAGTATTTGTAATTTTTCTATACTTTTTCAATAGTTTTTGTCTACTCCACAAAATCAGTCAAAGTTAACCTGCAGGTGCCTAAAATACAGTAATTCAGCTATCCGTGGTAGGGGACAAATGAAACATTATAGACTAACACCAAATGTATTTATATAAGTTTTCAGATTTTCGATCTTCTGTTTATGGCCCTTTAACTGTTAACATGTCTGCAAACAATTCCAAAATATGCATAAAATGCATAAATAGTTGGTGATTATTAGTTGGTGCCCTAACGTACATAAACAGCTGTTAGACAGCGTTAAATATTCTTTACATATCAGATATGTTTCTGTAACACACATATGAGATAATAATGTACAATTTTCATTATTTTAAATCCATACATTTCTGAGTTGAGAAATAACCACGTGGTTATGGTGACCATGAGTCAGTCATCCGAATTTGGTCACGTGTCCATACTTGGACAATGTCTTCTGGTGTAACATAGCTGTTAAACATATCTTAAACAGATAGACATAGTCCCTTTGTGTAGGTGTATATACATAGAGTTAATTAATGCTATGTCCGAAAGGCCCCCCCCCCCCCCTCACCCCCACACGACCCCTACTTCACCCCTAACCCACACTCCTCGACCCCTCCACTTCACTCTATCTTTATCTAAAGTGTTACATCAAGTCGTCCCCTAATTGCCAGTGTCATAGAGGGAAACAAATAATCTGACACTCTAAATATACCCAGCCCGTTGGCCGATTCAAAGCGCTGCCCAGTGAGTAGTGGGAATCGCCCTCTCACCCCTACAGCTCTTTGTCCCTGCACGGACTAAAAATAAGTGTCGCCCACCCCTCCGGATCCTCCCTCCCTCCGCCGCCCGTGGCTTTGTCAGATCTCAGTTATAAATAATCCCACTGCTATTTCCATGCCCCGTGTCCCCCCATGTCGACCCCAAATAGCCGCGGTGAGGCTTCAGTGCCCGCGCCCTGGTCTCATAGGGTCGTTCCCGCCAGGTCGGGCCTATTCTGGGAACAAAGAGCGGCGAAAGTGATCGGATTCACAGCTTTTGGAGGTGACAGTCAGTCAGCCAAAGCCCCGGCAGAGATAAGGCGTTGATCCCATTAACGTTAGCTTCGCGGATATGGACCTGTTAGTTGACATGGTTACTTAATGTTAAAGGGGAAGCCTTTTGTGACCCGCGTGTGCCCCCTGCTACTAGGAAGCTAATAAAAGTTGTCACAAAACGGTTTCACACATTAGCACTTCCTTATCCTTCATTGACGCTTTCTGAAAATTATCACGGGATTTAAATTTATTGTTGTAACAATCGTCATTCCTCTGATCCTCAGGATTTAGGCAGTGCATTGTTAAAATGTCTATGGACAGAAGCAATTGGAATGACAAGTGATTTTGTTGAATATGTCATTGTTTGCCTTGTATTTTTAACTAACGTTTTGTTCTTCGTTTGCAGGTGAGTTTCCGCATCAGATGGACGTCTTGTAAGGTCTCTAATTCATAAGTATTTTTTTATTGTATTTCGTTACGTTTTAAATTTAGTGACGTTTGAACGTGTCGTAAACTTCCATGTTTAAAACTTGAAGTGGGGATTTGGTGTATGCCCTGCAAATGTTGAACCCCTCCTTTTTATTTTCATTTTGGAACTTCAAAGGTTAAGAGAAACATGGCAGTCCTAGTCTACGAGGCTGCAATTTAAAGCACACTAATTTTTGAACGTCAGTAGAAAGGCCGTCACGATCCACTTTTATGGTAACGTTATGAAATCAAAGGATTACAAACAACGTAATAAATGGTGAAAATCGAATTATTACTTAAAGTAATTGGACATAATTGTTTTGAATAAAATATATCATAAGGGTATACGTCATTATGCTATGAAGGTCGGTGTTACATACGTGCGATCTTATGTTTAACCAACGAGATTATTATATCGCTGTGGACTCCTTGGTTTAACGCGTGTAAAAGATCAATTAAAGGAAATCCACATCCCTGGTCTGTACAATGAAACGTGGGGTTGTTTTTCATTTACGACATTTGCGTGACAAGTCTTTTTTGAGACATCAAAAGCGGTTTCAGATTTAGTGGGGTCTGACATCAAAGTAAGGCAATGATGAACATGCATACCCACTTGAATTAAGCCGATTCATTCATTTGTGCTACTCTATACACATTTGGGTGACATGGTCTTTTTTTCAGTGTTTTATAAGTAAACTTATTATGACAATGGGTAATACAGGATATCGATTACTAAATCTTAGTAAATGCCTGGCTGATTCCTTCAACATACAGTATTAGTATTCAGGTTTTATAGATATGCCTACACAAATATATATCAAATCATGCCTTCAACGTTTAAGTTTGGTTAATGAAATTATGCTTTATGATATAAATCAAATACTTTGTACACCAAAATCTGGCCCCAGCATTTCAAAATATTAGGCCTATATGTACCGTCGACGTATACAATAACCCGCACTATATTCTTTAAGTTTCCCACCAGTCGGCGCCGAGTATATATGCTTCGATGACGTTAACCAGAATTTTTTTTTACACATACGGCCTACGTTTGCCCAAACGGCCAAGATCCTGTGTGATATTCAGGGGTCGCCCTAGCCTTTTAGATTTAGATAGTCGCCAGCAGAACGAAAATTTTAGTTGCAGTTTTTTGTATTTTGGCCTATTTTGCTACAACTACAAGTGGTAGGCCTATAGCCAAAACGAAAATCCATATCATGAATTGATTTTAGTCGCCAAATGAAGACAACTCTAGCCATTACATGGCGACCTGGCGCCTTTCTAGAGCGACCCCTGTCATTCACTGGGCAGTGTGATTAGGCCTGCTAGTCACACGGTTCCATGGGACAAGAAACGATATGTATAGACTGATGACATTTTACCCAAATAAATTAAATCAACTTGCTCTTATTTGAATACTGCAAACATAATTATTCGGAAAAAAAAACCTGCCTGCCTGTGAAATTAGCAAAACAAGGGGTAAATATTCTTGTAGTAAGCCGCCCTTTTGGTATAGGACATACCCCTTATATTAAACGGAGCCAAAAGCAATGTAGGGTCAAAATTTTGTAAATTCTGTTAACTATTGAAATATATTCTATTGCCATAACCTAGGCTTGTGGTGAAATATATAATCTGAAAACAGACTTAAACTACATCAAAGTACACAAAAACTCATCCCTGGTCAATTTTGGTGACCCACCAAAATTGGTTTGTTTACAAACATTGCTGTATTCAGGCATAGATGACATGAGTTTTATGCAATTCAAGTAAAGTTGTAGCTAGATATCATTATTTATACTATACCAATTACTAAAGTTAGTTATTTGAGTTTTGAAAATTTTGTCATATTTTGATACAACATTGCTTTTGACTCCCTTTAATTGTGAAGGTCATGCTTCCTGGTTTTCGTCCATAAAAGGTCCTACTCCATGCTTCACCACGATCCCAGTTCCCTGTTCTCAAGGAGGAAAGAAAGAAAAGATAGCGTAGCGTATTATAGATCTTTGCTGTTCACACCAGTTTTTGTCTCCCACAGCAGAAAACCAGCCGTGATCCAGGTCAGGGTTCTGCCGCTTCCGGCATCTCCGTCACCATGGTAACAAGGCCTATCGTAGCGCCATCTAGTGAGGTCTGGTGGAGGCGGCAAACTGCTGACCCACTCTAGAGTAGTCTGGGAGGCTAGCAAGGGTAAAAGTAAAAGTTTTCCTTGCAATAAAAAGGCGGGATAAAAAGAGGCTGGCAATCATTATGTCTATGGATATTGAAAAATACATTATGATGTTCATGTTTTGGAAATGGCCTATTGACGTCTCCTTTAGTGGGATAATGATTTAAAACTCTTTGCAACATAGATGTAAGCCCTTTATTTCTTATCCAATTGAAAAATAGTTTTATGTAGTTTTGCGGCAAAAGAATGCTGCAAGAACAAGAGGATCATATGTTGAAAGAAGGATAATATGAAAATATTTTCTGATGACCGGAAATTGAGGTCAAATTAATGACCTATTATCATGGTCGCAGCTTAAGTATGTGACAAATTACAGGTCAAGATAAGTATGGAGTGTTCATGCTAGACCAAACACAACACGTGTGGTTTGGATTGAAAAAGTGAACAACTTGAAGCGAGGTTCCTAATCAATAATATGACACATAGGCTTACACCATTCTTTCACTACGTGCATGTATTGATCCATCATCAACCCCATTTCATAAACATCCCATTTTTTGAGCAATACCAAATTATTGCAGTTCCAAACACCTCAAGTCAACCACCATGTACTGGTATTAAAGGTTCTAAATACGCGCCTACAACCCGAGCAATATGCGATAAAACAAAACGCAGCCTGCCTGTCATAAGCATTAATATTCCGTTCCCAGTTCACGCGGGATCGTTCTACTTCCTCACCCCGCTGTTCAAACTCCTCCCGGCGGCCGCGGGTCCCCAGCGCCCTCTGCCGCCTTGGTGTGGGACAGGCGCCGTCAAGTAGAAACGGGTAGGAAAAGGGGGAAAGAAGAAGTAGAACGTGCAGAAAAAGGGGGGAAAGAAGAAGAAGGTAATTGGTGGTCCTTGGTGCATGGAGCAGGAAGTCCTTCGGTGGCCCTGACCTCAGCAGGCGTCGGGCACCAAGAGACGGGGCTCTTAAGGGGCATGAACCCTGTTATGTGTCAGTTTTATTTTAAGGAAATCTTACTTTAGAAAAATTATGTTCCATGTTTTGTGTCGCAACTTACTAGGGGTTCAGGCAGGCATGCCAAGCAGTCTCTACTTCTTTGTTAGTCTCAACTTATCTTGGCATTTTTAGAGATTTCTTTTGGGTACTTTTTGGGGGGTAATCTTTTATTTGTCAGATTGGTCTGATCTTCCAGACCTTATTAGTTTTTCATCCCTTAATTACATGTTTCCATGTTGTCGTTTTTATGGGATCAATGTATTTAATTATTTAGAAATGCTAGCTTGCATTGTTGGTATATTGGTGAATTCTTAAGTCAATGGCCCCAGGAAGTCAAGAGGCCAATGGCCACGAAAGATGAGCGTGGGAGGGCCGATCAGGGTGTATGAGAAGGGGCGGGGACGGTGGTGGGTTGGGCGGGTATAGGTGGACTGGGGGATATAACGCCAAAGCCGACTGGGAGAATCTCTGCTGATTCAGCTCTTTTTAAGGTAATGGTTTCAGGGCGAATTAAAGCACTCCCCAGCCCTGGATGTGGCAGTGGGCCCCAACCCTCCACCACCCCCTCCGCCAACCCACCCTCCCGGCGGCAAGCGTCAATCGATATATAAAGACAAATGGCCTGTTTGGGTCGGCCGCCAGTCTGGGCCTGCCGTTGGGAGGGAGGGGCCCGACTGCTGGGGCTGCTGCTGCTGCTGGAGGGGAGGCCCGGGGGTGCAGGGGGGCAGGGCTGTGTCTGGAAACGGGGTCGGAACGAGCCACCGAGACGGCTGGCTTCTAGGGGCGGCCGGGATGGGGGCTTTTGGCAGAGTGACTGGAAAGAGGAGGGTAAGCGTCTGGGATGGCCACGGGACGGGAGAACTAAAAGGTTGGTTGTTACCGCATTCTACAGACCTTAGAAAGTTCTCCTGCTCACCCGTTAGGGTAGATAATAGTCTGAGGGTTGGGTGACGTTCAGCAACTTCTTGTTCGTATTGCCCAATTTAGGGCAGGCAATTCTCGGATTCGGGACCCCCTCGTTGCTATGTACCCTGCCTTATCTCCGCCATTTTCATTGGTGACAACAACTGCTTAGATACTACTGATAAGGCTATGGGCAGGGGAGGCGGGAAATGGTTGTACAGTGAAAAGAAAATGTTTAACTAATCCCTAAAATCTCAAATTTTCGGAGGCTATTCCTGAATGTGAAATGAAGAACATATGTAAAATTCGGACTACTAGTACATATTAAGGGGCGATCCCCCAGGAGCCCCTTACTAGCCCTTGAGTGACCCAAGACAGAAAGTGTAGTTGTGATGTCACAAAAGACCTTTTTGGACAGTGGTTTTCCTATAGTATTGGCTGTCTGTAATGTCATTTTGTCACCAAATTCGGAGGTAAAGTTTACTGTACAATTTTATTGAAAACATAAAAGCACTATTGGAAAACACTTCAACGTTTGAACTTGGGCATACTGAAACTAACTATTTTCTCACAGCATGATAAATGAACCTTTTTTGTTAGTGAATTTAAATGTTCTTGCTGCTTTTATGTTAGCATTTCCAGGTTTCAGTAGATCAAAGGCCCAGACTGTTTATCAACAATTAGGAAGGCATGTGTGTTAATTGATCTGGCACATGATGCCCTTGGGGGCAATTGATCTGGCACATGTTGCCCTTGGGGCATGGGTGTTTTACTGATGCTTACACTGTTTATCTTATACAAACAATTACCCTAGTGAATGGTCATTTGGTAAACATGTATACTGAAAATAACTTAGTTGAGACAACCAAATCAACCAATACTGTTTACTTATCTAACTACTTTGCATGGTTTTGACATGTGAAATTTTTGGGTTGGTTCTACTTTTTCATAAGTTCTTTTCTTTGCAAAACTAAATTTTGCCCCCACACACACACTTAAATGAGTCAAATTGGTATATTAAATGGTGAGGCTGATACTAAGAGCTGGATCGCCCCTTGGCTTGGGGAGCTATATGCTTGTATTTTTTATATATCTATCCAAAAACTATAAATATCAGATTCTTAAGCACTGAGTCAATGGGGTTGTATTCACCAACTTTCACACCTTACTGCAGCGCCACCTACAGCAAATGCCCGGATAACCGAATCCGAGAATGGCCAGACAATGTAACCAAATATTGCTGACCCACCCAGCCTAGTTCCAAGAGTGCATATTGTAGGGACAAGAAGTAGCAGAGCAATATGACATCACTGTCTCTGTAATGACATGCAGCCATTTCATTCTCAGAAGTGGAGGTATAAACCAAACAAGTTACCATTATCAATGTTCTGCAACTGCTCGTTTCTGCTGCTGATTTGTATGGCCAACAGCGGTGCATTACGCAAAATGCCTTATTGCAGGGGTCGAAATATGGATCAACAACATAAGGGCCAGGCGGGCATCTTGTTTTGATAAAAAAAATTCATGGGGACCGTCCTTTTCCTGATAGTTTAATATTTTAGATTTTATGGGGGCCAGTGAGGCCCCTTGTTCTTGTAATCTAGGGGCCCTAAAGATTTTCTAGGGGCCTCGTGCACCCGGTCCCATGCTATTTCCATCCCTGAAATTACTTCAACAAACCCTGTTACCTATGGCATTACCTGACATGCATAATTGCTCGCCTTCACAGTTGATCCGAGTAGTTGATGCGCTGAGGTCAGAGGTTTCTCTTTGAAATTAACTGCTTGGATGCAGATATACGTTGGTTTCCCGTGGAAGCCATGGAAGCTAGATTGGCTTCCCTGCATGGCTTCCTTGTAAGTTGTAGACTTGAACCGCCTGAAACAGACGAGGTCACTTTTAAGATGTCGATATTATTTATTATGAAGGCCCTAGATCCAAATGTTACAATGGCCAGGCAAGCAGGCAAATTTAGCGAAGCTCTAAGTACATATTAAGGACCGAAAACCATTGCTAAGAAGGAATAATTTACTACATAACAATGTACTACATGTATTATGTATAGCCATGCAATAGACAATTAGGTTTTACCTGTACTGCTAATCAGATGGGTTTTTTTTTTATGTCGCTCACGTCCTAGAAAAGAATGTTTATTTTTTTCCTTCACCTGTGTATTTGCATTTGATAAACATGTACTAATATCTCAATGAAAGTTTCGTGGGTGGAGAAAGTTGCATAATTGTCGTAATAAGAGTTATAGGCCTAGTATAGTGTATTGTTCTTCAGGGCGGGGCGGAGAAGGCACTTCGGCTTACCACCAGTTCAACGTTCACAGAAACTTCCTCATAATGGAAGGACAGATTCTTGGAAACCATCCCATTGTGAATTGTGGCAGAAAAATGCCATTTCCTCGTTTGTAAAGACATGATCGATATCATGCTCTTTGGATTTGAGGTCATGGCCTCACCGATTCACCTGTATTTATAATTTGATATACCTCCGTTATTGATCCCGTCTTCAGGTACAAAATACCGTTATTAACGTGCATGGCTGTCATTATCGCTGGGTCCCTGCACAGGTAAAACGTTTTAGAATCTTACTGTTTGTGATGTGTATTCTAGTCTTAAAATGCAATTAGACTAATTGGAGCCAAGAATTTAAGCAAGATAGTCTGAGATGTTTAATTAATTTAAAGTACCGGGTATATCTTTCTCATCCTCGCTGATACGTTATATGGTCGTCTCTTTGTGGAAACATTAGTGCCCATATTGTCATTATGTGCGCATACGATCTATAGGAGTAGGATCCAATCCTTTTCTATTTTTCTTATATATATATATATATATATATATATATATATATATATATATATATATATACCTTATTATTTATAGAATGCGCATTTTCTGCTGGACAATTGTCTAATTGGTTTCAATTGAGACGGAAGTGGTATACTGATACCTTTTACAGACTAGTCCCACAATGCACATTCTGTTTGCATTGAACTGTCATTATGAGCGTATTTTAGCTTAGTCTGTCAAGGTTATGAATATTAAAGGCAATTGTTAATTATCCATTGTTAGGTTCTTCCATTTCCTCGATATACCTATTGACCTATATCAACACGCATGCTTCTGCTCCCTTTGGCAGACGCACTGTACGTTTGAACTCATTACAAAAGACCATCCATTGTGTTAATCTTTTGATAGAAAAACAAGTTATAACAACAGCTTATCCTGCTTAGAACCGATTAGTTGGCGCTAATCTAGATTCACACAAGGTGCCACTCTACATAATCTGATGAATCAGGAACATCAGAGTTCTGCACAGGTAAACATACTGGACATTTCCAGTTTGGTTTCTCGGGAGCCGAGGAAATCCTAAGATTATGAGTTAATGATAGTATTCTATTTCATTTTGGAAATTAGAATATAAGAAATTAAGTTGCATGGAAAACTGGTTGTTTTGAGAACACACACTAGATCAAAATATATACCTGTGAATTACAGCCTAATAGTAGACGACAGTATTGCACAATTCTTGTACAATTCTTGTACAATGTTTATAAGAGACGAATGAATTCCGCTTAAATCATGCTCATAGGCCGTGTTGGGTTTCCTCGCAGGAAATATTTTGATAGGTGTTCCCGAACAGAAGAATGATTTTCTTTGAGTATACGGTCCATGAGTTAGTTTTTTTCTTCTTAAATGTTAGAGTCTCCGCTTTTTGTGTGTGTTTATTTTTTTTAGATAAATAAGATGTTAAAGAATGAAGCACAGAGATATACTGTCAGATATTACGGTGCAACGAATAGAAATGTTTGAGGTGATTCTAAGGTGAGGTGATTCTAAGATTCTGCCAGTTTGCAGCAATGTAAAATAAAAATACAAGGAAACGTCACAACCTCGTGGAATCTGATTGGATGATGATGTCAAGTAGTGCACTGTATGACTGGTTCTGAAATGTCATACATGTACTACCCAACCTATTTATAGCCTCATGAAATATTGAGTACTCTAATTACGTATTCTTTTCAGACCATGATCATTTCTCACATTCTTAGTTTTGATTTTAGTTTTGATCTTGTTACAGTATAATAAAGAATGTTTAAAAAAAAAAAAAAAAAATTTCGATGAAAGGGGTCCTCAAAACAAAAGTGCACGCGTGTTTTGTTTGGCCCGATTCCAGCCAACCTGATGCCAGATATGTAGTCATTTACTCAAATACAAAGAGTATTTTTAGTTTGCGTGAAAAGCACACCAGTTGTAATTTGCCTATCATGCAGTCCTGTACGCCAATGTGGAATCCTACCCGCCCCTTTCCTATAACTACCTGGCTATTTTAGGATTAATTGTTTTGCCTACGTTGATAAAGAGAGGACAGTCTGTTTTGGTGTTGGTGTCGTTGAACTACAATATGGACATCGTTCCGGTTATTGAATTGGTAAACGTGCTGATGGCAGGGTTGTGGGTTTATGGGGGCGGGTAGATTATGAATGGGTGGATCGATGTCCGAGTTTAGCTCACCGTAGGTGGTGGCATGAAACCAGTGCATTCACACGGCCACTAGCTGATGTCTAATGAACAACATAATTTGCATTTTATCCCTTGCAAAAAGAAAGACCTTTCTTAATTAAAAAGCTAGAAGTAATAAGTTAGCTAGTAAGGGGAAAAAAAGCGATTATGTTTAAGTTCGCTCGAAAATTCAAGCTTTGAGTTAAAAATCATAAATTTGAAAATCTGCAAATACCATGCATTTAATATTGCCCCATGTCCCCTTATCAACTAATGGGTTGATTATTAGGGAATCAAAGTTAAGTGACCATAATTGACTCAACCAAAAAGTGCACCTGCGATTTCCACAGATAATGCTGAATTTCGGGTTATAAATACCAGGCAAACACGGACGGAAACTGCCAGGCCTTTTGCCAAGTACCATTCATCACATTTGGAAAAATCAGTTGCAATCTTCGATTTTTTTTCTCGCACCCGTGAAAAGATTGATTATATATCGAGAAGGACTGCGCCAGCAAACCGCTCAGCAGTTAAACGCCGGCGCCAAAAAGGTAGGCCTCGTGGAGAGGGAGGTGTGCAGGGGGCCTATGTAGAGAACCATTGATTAGACCCAGAGTTGCTGAGCTCAGCAAACTGCCACTGCTGCCTCTGCTGCCCTCACCACGACTGCTGCCGCTGTGGGGAGGTAAGGTTATAGACCACCCACGGCCTTCCCTGTAATGAGCCTAAGGGGAAAGCTGGGAGCAGTAGGACTTGGGGGTCGTTGCGGGGGGTGGCGGGGGGGCTATAAGGGCTAAGCGTGGGAAGGGAAAGTGCATGGAGGGCATATGCGAGCACAGCCCCTTAAATTGTTTTGGTTCCTTAAAAAACGAGCTGAATGTAAATTAAGAAACGGATTCCAACTGTAGCAAATATATACTCTTGATAATTATGCCTCAATCATGTAAACAAAAAGCTATTTCAACTATAAAATTTGATTAGGTAAAAAGTTTTTTTCTGTAAGCGGCGAACGATTCGTTGAACGAATCTCTTCATAAGTTTTTCTCTGATAAAATATGTGTGCTTAGGATTACATCTCGACGTACAGGCTGAAACGTAGCATGTATAGGTCTTCAGACCGTGAGAGATCATGATGTTCATTACTTGCACGCTTAAGCGTAGGGGCTGGCCACACTGCCCAACTTGAATCAAATCGACTGTCGCAGCTTCTGATAGAATCACCACAGTTTAGTCATAGCCAAGGAACTCTACCTGGCCGTGGATGGTCTATGGCCGTCAGGGCTGTCGTGGTGTGTAACCATTTATACATACAGCAAACCATAGAGTAGACTCTCCCATTAAGACCCAACTATTCAGTCTTACATCTTGCTTCTCAAGATGGACTCAACTCACGAACACTAATACTGGAGCCATAGCTCAGTACCTGCTACACTGTTAGACTTATCCCAAGTCAACTCTCCAGTCGAGCTGAGCTCCGTTGGCCAGTGTTACCATGGTTTAATTAGACGATGGCAGTATACGGTATTTGCCATCTGTCTGTTGCGTGTCTGTGTCCAAAACATGAAAAGTATAGCATCTTGCTTCGGCAGTTTGCGTGGCTGCAGTGAATTCTGAGATATAATGCAAGGAAAGAGCAAATTATATCCGGCGGGCTTCATTTGTGTATACTTGCAGTATCGGAGAATAATGAGCAACTGCCTGGAATATCGGGACACGGTTTCCTTGTTGTCCTGGATACTGGGTTCCCACTATTTTGAATGCCTGTCCTGGATGATGACATGGTTTCATTCATTCTTCAAGCCATTTTATAGTGTGGGCAGCAATGGCATATTAATATAAGAAGACCCTTAGGGGACGTCCTCAGGTTTCCGTACGGCCCACCGACGGCTGGGAAGGCCCATGGGCGAAGCCCGCGGGCCGTCCCAGCCGTCTTCTATATTTTATTACCCAAGCAAAAGCCAAATAACCACAAAACTATAGAAAAAAGACAAAAAAGTCATTCTCCCTGTGTAGTGCAACAGACTTGCATAGTGCGACAAGCTTTGTGGAGAAGGGACCCGTATTCAAACACCCTCAAGGAAAAAAAATCCTAAAATGTTTTTGATTATACCATAATTTCCTTTCATATTTTAGATCTTCTCAGTTTGAATTTCAGAATTTTTCATCCAGTATTAAAGTTTTGCCATCAAATTGAATATTTTTGGATTGTACCGGAACTACTTTTTCGAACCCGACAAGCGGTATGTACAGTGGGGCCATACGTCAAGTCCTTATACCTACCGCTCGTCGGTCGTGCGGGTAATAAAGATATGCATGGATATGTGAATTGGTAACATCCGTGTATTCGGTGCGAAATTGATTCCAAGAAGTTCAAAAGATTCCCATCCCACACTTTCCTTGAAACACATAAAACAAATCATCCAAAACACATCTCTTCATATAAACATTAATTAACGTCCTTCACAATGATTCTCTCTTGATTCGGGTCTTTTCGTTTGTGCTTACAGACTCCATCAGTTCCCATGACGGTGCTATGGAAATCAATAATCACTACAGTCACTTACAGAGAAAAGGTAGGTTCATGCTCTTTGTCACATCACCTCCCTTTCCTCTCTGTATATACAGTAACACATGTATACACGTTACAAAATATCACCCCTTCTTTTCCTCCAAACAAAACATTTCTATCCACAAGTGTTTGAAAAGAGCATTTTGAGAGTATACGTATGCCTATAGATGCTCTGGTATCTTGATACACAGACATGCAAAGCTGAATAGTGGGGCCTCATTACATTGGTTAGGTAGGATTACCTTGAGAACCAAAATCAAAAACCATATATGAATTAACCAATGCAAAAACCATGAACGGTCAGCATTGTTTCAATGAGGAGTTCATTGATGCCCTCTTCCTTCTTAGCAGCTACCATCTTCTATTATGAAACTACACGTCTGAATGATTGCCAATACTAAAGTCACCAATGATTTGCAAAAGGATTACAGGAACGTAACAAAATGTACTCCTCTTCTAACCGCCCCCCTTCCGACCACCTGTCTTCCCCAACTTGACTCTCCTTGACCTCTGACCCCTGCCATGGCTGACCCCACAGAGACCTGATCCTACGCTGGAGGAGGTCAATGTCCTGGCAGTAATGGCAGTTTCCTGCTGGCCCCTCCAGGTGGGGAGGGGGGGGGGTGCAGGAGTAGCACTCGTCACTTCACCAGCCTCAACCGGAGAATCGTCTCTGCGCTGTATCTGCCATGAGGTCGGCCCCAATGGTCCACGGTGCAACAGCGAAACCACAGGACTACTTTTGAACCAAAGGTCGTAGTAATCTTATGGTGGTGGTATATAGTTTAGGGCCTACATAGAAGAGCTCGTTACAACAGTTGGAAGTAGGGGGCGCGGCGGAGAGTGCATGCAGTGAGTAGTAGGTGAGCGGTTGGGAGGGGAGTAGGGAGGGGGAGGGGGGAGTGGGGAGTGGGCAGAGGGATAGGACACACCGGGAACAACTGGCAAATGTCAGGTGGCCGTAAATAGGCGCTAATCGGCGCCCATCATCGGGCCGAGCCAACCCCCTCAGCGCACGCCGCCAAACCTGCACCGTCAGCAAGAAACGGGCTTAGCAGCAAACTGCCTACCTTCTTCGGCGACCGCTCCTTAGACAGCCGCCCTTCTCGGAGACCTAGAATCCCCTGCAGGCTTTACTCGCCATTCTCTTATCGCGCTTAATCCCAAGGAGCAATTGAGTAGGGCATTGTAGGCTGCTATGGGTCACACCCAGGTTGCGAGATAACAATGGTTCTAGCACTTGAATACATGTTTTGATACATGATTAATTGAAGATTCATCGATGGCTTTGTTTCTAGTAGTCAATATTATAGAGAAGTGGAATACAACCTATAATGGCCCTTCAGCCGAGTGGGCCTGTCTTGGGCGTTTCCCGGCCAAGTAGAACCTGCACTGACTGCAGATTAGGAGGGCGTGAAGTGTGGGCGTTATTTTTGCCCCCACAAATGAGATTCCCAGTACTCTCATATCTTGGCAAGATCTATGATCCAAGTTGTACCCAAAACTTCCCACTGCTTCTATGTGATGGCTGGGTGCTGCCTTACGCTTCTGACCAAAAACTCATTTGTGATCATGGCCAGTTGCTGTTTGCCAAAGCCATCGTGACGTCCGTGATGGTAGGGTTCAGTATGTGTTATGGCATGGTGCTGTTTTACATACATCTAAAATGTCTCACTCAGATGTGATGATGAGCTGGCATGTTGTCCCTGTGACAAACAATTTTAATGTGATAGGAAGGGGGAATTTTAATCTAGAAAATGATTACTCCATGCAGTTTTGCCCGTACGACAAAACAGGCTAAATACTCTAATGTGATCAAAAGATGCAGTTTTACCTCAAATATACATACTAATAAAAAGTCTCAATGTGTTTAGGTGACGGCAACGTGTTGTTTTACTCCTGCACCAAAATGTACCAGAACTCTTATTGGAGGGAAAGGTGCCGCAGGTGCCACTTTTTCCTACTACTTATGTCGGCGGGTATCTACATTAACGTCAAGGTCAGACAACTGAGGGTTGTCTGGGCCACTGGTTATCCTTTCTTTTATTGTTTGTAAGTCTGAGTGGCAGCAGTAGTATTATAGTGCCAGTATGTTACCATTGCAGATGTCGTTTTGTATTTTAAGTATGTTTTAATTAATTAACGTTTCCCAGAAGAGGATGAACAAGTTGAGATGTCCTTCATGATATGTCTGGATTGATAAAACGTAAATCCACTGGACGATACTGAAACTGCACAAATCATTAAAACTTTTTGTCTAGAATGTTAGAAGGAAACGTAGCTCTTTTATATGATTAATGTATTTTAGGATGATATTTATTGATCCACTGGAGTCAACCGCACATAAATAGTACTTTTTTCATACTTTTAGTACATGTTGACTGACACTAACTTCAGATCAATATCAACAATACAAGGTAATGCAGCCAGCATGTCTGCTTTTTATATGATAAACTGACAAGTACTTTATAATGTATGTACATTAAGTTTATATTAATCTAGAAAGCACACATTTTTGTTATGTGACCGAATTGAACATCTCTTTAGTATTATGACTGCTATGTACGTGAGCCATCTCCAGTGTCTATTCATGACGATATTGCAATTCAGGACAAATTAAAGGAGTTTGATCTACTCTTTGCTTCGGTACCCCGAAAGATTTGGTCTTCTTCTCCAAAGAAAACGGCCCGGCATTTTAGATAAAGTTTGCTCTTTTCCGTTCGCACCGGTTTTCTAGTCGTAAGGTATTTAAGTGGACACAGAGATTACTAAGCGCAGTATCGTTTCAGTGCGAATTTGGAGTACAAACAAACTTCCAAAGTTCATAAAAAAAAAATTCAGATACCGTTTCGATACGTGCAGTTTATTCTCACGGTAGGCAGAGTTGCTTTAACAGTTTTCTTTTGCAACAGTCAGGAAATGTAACAGCAATAGATCATGCTGACAAATGGAGAAATTTACTTCCAAGCTAAACAAAAAGTAGACGGAGTTACGACTGGATGGCACGGATGAATAGTACAAGACTTCTTAATTATTTAGACCCAGGAAGTAATTATGGCGGGCGGCGAAGCGAGGGATTGGCCGTGGAGGGGTGGGAGGGGGTGAAGAGGGGGGTGGGGGTGAAGCCCGGGGGGTACTGGGCCTTTACAGCCGACCTGGACAAGCCCCGATTGACACGGATCGATACGTATTGATAGATTATCGGCCCGCCCAGAACCCCCCTCCAACCCCCAGTGTGCGGCACTCAGCGATCGGTATAGATAAGCCACCAGGCCCTGGTAAATTATTTTAAAGATAATGTCGAGGAAAAAAAGACGAGGGAAAAAAACCGCAGAGACAAGATATCCTCATTTAAAGTTTCCTAAGTTTATCTCAAATTAGGCCTACAAATTGGGATATGAAGAATACTATATAACTATATTGGCAACATTCAGAACAACACCTTCGGAACTCGACTATAGGCTTTCGTTCCCTATTGATAATTTAGTAACTATATTCTCAGTAGGACATAATCAATATACCATATTTAGAAATATCAGAGACGCTTCATTGAACAGGATATACTATAAGGAAAACACATGCATCATTTATGTATTTTGCGCCCGCAATACAATGACTGTCTAAATTCAAGGACAGTCGTAAAACCTTAACTGCCTTGGCGAACAAGAGGTCATAGAGTATAGAATATTCAAAAGCATAAACTGCATAGAACATGAATGAAGTTCTTAGAAGGTATTGACTCACAAATGGCTATGCATTCAGGAAAACAGACATTGTAACATTAGTTAATAAATTAGTATTCAAGAATGCCATTGACCTCCAACTAGGACAGCCGTCGCTACGATTTAAGACTAATGGTTTTGAAAGGCCTTGTTATCATTTCTTTCAATATCATTACTACCTATATATACGGGCTTCGTGTTAATGTAAAAGCGATGCACTTTTTTCTATTTTTGCTGAGTTGATGAAAAGGGAGATTCCCTCAAGATATCTTCAAATCAGCCATTATTTAGAAGTCGTTTGCAGACACGCTAAGTAGTCTCTCAGTTTTTAGTATGTTCACTAAAAACTAAATTTCAGTATTTGTTTCCGCCCAATAAGTTTTGGTCTAACTAGTACCAATCATGATTCCATTCCCAACGGGAAAAGAAATCATAAAATGTGCTTAGCATTTCATGAAATGTAGATACATTAAAATACAGTGTACAAAGGTGTTGTTTATCGCTGATCAGAGATCAGTGATCACCATTAGCCATGATCAGCGTTAGCCATGGCCAAGATCACCTTGAGAGGATCCCTGGAGACTGTGAAACGTCTACCCCGGTCCTCTGGGCGCCAACAGGGAAGGGTACTTTCCCAGCGTCGGCCTGGATCCCAGTAGGCAGGCCTCCTCAACATCATAGCTGCTGGGTGTTGTATCAATATTTACGACCTTGAGATTCATTATTGAAAGTGAAAGCTGATTGGAAAGCAAAACAATTAAGATTGGAATGATTTGCTAGTTGGCAGCGGGAAGGGATTTGATTCTACCACACGAATCAATGTCCATGAGCCATTTGATGGGTGATATTTACCTGTTTTGCCCCCCACCCACCTCCCCATCTACCTCCCCGCCTCATTTAAGTAGAGAATACATATATGCGAATGTATGTTTTCACTTTCGAATGAAAATACCACCTATGAATTTCATTTTGAAAACCAGGCACCTGTTGGTAAATTGATTATGCTATAAAATGATAGTCAATGGAGATTCGTATTTCTAAAATCGAAACAAAATATACACAAAAAGATAGAACACAGGTGCAGCTAAAAAGGAAAGGGAAAAAAGTGTTTTTGCCTGAATTGAAACAATATAGCCATATAGCCTGTGGCTAGGCTTGCCTAGTGGTACGTTGACATAAAAGAAGGCATTTTGCGATTACCAAATTTGGGGCACGAGAGAGCGCCCCTTTGTAGGCTACATTTAGAAACAAATACATTATAAGTGCAGTGTCAAAGTCCATACTTGACCCATAGACATACATATCTCTATGCTTGACCAAATAAACGTAGGTGTGCTTCTTTTCAAGTCTCATATCATGGAAAATAATGTAATTGAAAGCTTTATTTTCCTTATAGCAGTTATTGCATTGCAAACCAGTCGGGAAACCAGTATTATACATGATAACATATATAATGCGCAGTTAGATAGAGATCTTCTCAACCCTGAAACCCTCATAACGTCAGGTGACGTCCATAACTGTACCGTGACAGGTTGTCGGATAAAGCATAATACACGGAATACGGGCTATTTATAGGTGTGTGGACATACACGACCAGGCCGACGATGTGCTGGGTCAAGCCTATCGGTAAAACAGGTCATGCGTGACCCGTAAAACCAGGTCAACCCTGAGGTCACGGCCAGGGAGGACACCAAAGGTCAACGGCCCGAAAATACATGCCATTTACATACATGCATAGTAATTGTATATAAAAATAGAGATGCCACTTTTCCTACTTTTGTAGGATTTCCTCTTTTTTTTTTTTTTAGTGATTTTGGATTGCACAACTGATTTTTCCTACATTGCTTTAAAATCTATTTTACAGAGATTTTGTGTTAGATTCAGGCTATTGAAATACTCAAATGTCAGGACTTCTTCCTGATAGATTTTTCTTCTGTTTGCTGCTTCTGGAAAAAAAACTGTTGTGAAGTGTCCATGCTTTTTCATCAGTCACGAATAGCATCTCTATATATAGTATTGGTTACAGAATATAGTGAATTCAGATTCAAAGTCATTGGACATCATTATCAATTTCATACATGATATTATTCTACTTTGCCTACTTTGGCATATCATATCATAAGCTAACATTAACTCAGACATTCAGATCATGCCTTTCTGCGAGATAGTATCCGAGTGCTGGCAAAATGACAATTGTATTCCCGTCACAGTACATTTATTTATGTATTTAATATATAATCATTCTAATATTAGAATGCACGAATGTACTTGTAGGTACTTGCTTTTGAACTCTTTCCCGGACAGATATACCCGATGGAGGTGCAGCAATGCAGAACCTGTATGTCCTCTGCGCCAATTCAGGCTAAGGTTATTCACTTCATACGAATCTCATCAGGTTAACATGGTCTCAAGGCTAAACCCTGTGCGCAAACTCCCCAGTACATTAACCTAAAACCTGGAACCACTTAGAACCTTCTAAATCTAATGAAATCGGAATCTAGATTGGACATCCCGCTGGAGCCAGACAAAGGTACTCTCAAACTGAACCAAGAAACAAATATTACAATCTATAGTATTAAATAGTTAAAGCTGAATTGTGTCTCATATGGAAATTAGGTATCCTATTCAAAATAAAAAGCCACATTTATGGATCTGCCTAATGAACAGAATTGGACACCTTTTTTCGTGGGAGGGACACCAAGATGTCACAATCAGGGTATCAGGTTGGCACCCAACAAAACCCAACAAAAAAAGGGTAGTCATATTCAAGTCATTTCATGGCGACTGTTGACAAAGTGATAGAATTAATCATGTATATACATACATAAAGTCCTGATACGTAATTTATGCGATGCATCTATTCTTAACTTGGATTCAGGGAATTCTCTGTCACTCTTCAAACACATGAATGAATTATGTTTATAGTCTCCCAAAGGAGTACGCGGACCTATCTGTAGGCTATATGTGAATGGAGAGTGTTGCATTATGGGTGAACTCTCCTAAAGGCCACATAAACCCAGAATAGTTCGGGAAACTGTCGCCAGGGGGGCCCGTGTCCTGTTCAGGTGAACATCCCCCAAACAAAGAATCTATCTTTAGAACCGCCATTCTACATTTTCTGGGTTAATTTTCTCTGAATTCAATGCAGTCCCACTTCGAAGAATTACACAGACTCGTTTACCTTAGTTGCACCTGCTGCACTATTCAAAGCAGGGTTTTGAATTTTGAATAGACACCGAATTTTCAATAGGAAATATTCAATAGTTGAGCATGTGTTAATGTGCTGATGTGGGTCGGATATAGAGAAGAACTATCGGTTTTGATTACCCCTTTTCAAATGAGACAGGTGGTGCCAAAGTATGACACGGCAGAAATCCCAAAACTATAATACAACTGCGTATAGCTGTAACGGTATTAACTCTTAAATCGGTTTCCAAATTTGGAGAGATTACATGTAATAATGTTTATCATTGGCGCCGACATAAATTAACTCCCGGGAAACTGGGGTAATGTGCCTGAACTAAGTAACGATCGACAGCCGCAAAGAAGTATAAGATAATGACCTTCAAACAAAACTGAAACAATTAACTCTTTTTCTAAAAAGCTTACCGTAAATATTCTGGTACAAACGGGGCTGAGTGGTGTTTACAAGGATACAACTTTCTACACACTGTTTTACCTAATAACAGTGGAAAATGTTTAAAGTAGGTCTTACTCTAAATCCAGTGGATGTGATACGTCACGCGAAGTTAACTAGGTTAACGTCCGTCATATATGAGCGAGTGGTTAATTTGTTAATGTATACGTCAAATTTCGAACCTTTTCCCTACTTCAATCCCAATATAGAATTCAATGTTATACACATTCACTACTTAATGAGAATATCGAACGGATGATATGCATCAGGTGTAATTTACCTTCATTAAAATATTTACTTATGTCAGTCATGTCGGGAATATCTTTGATTGTTGGCGTATCTAAATAAACTTCAGGTTTTGACCTAATTTCTCGTATGTGACAGTACTAGTGATTCATTTCTTATTATAATCATGTTAAAGACGTCTACGCTAACCGTCCAGGCATTGGAATGATTATGGTAAAGACGCAATACTCCATGGAATCAAATAATTATATTAATGGAGAGCCACATTGAAAGTTTCCAATGGCAGGAGCACGGTTTACTTGAATATTATTACCATTCTTAATTTCTCTAAAAGCATATCTATATGTATGATAAATGAGAATGAGTAGAAGTCAGATTGAAAAAATCAAAATAGTGCAACCCGCATGGCCCCTTGTTAATAAAGATCAAGGCCGTTGACCACAATTGCTAGAGGCGTTTGCATAGGTCCTATTGAGTCTATACTATCAACCTAAGTACATCGTACAATTTACCAATTAGATCTATACTAAATGATAGTGATAAGAAGTAGCCCTACTTATCAATCACCCCTCAGATATTTCTCCATCTTACTGGCGTAAAGAAACCGTAAGAAGTGTTTTTTTATTGCTACAGGTTAGTAGAAAAACATGTATGTTGGTCATCCAAGGTAGGATGGAAAATTCCTACCCTACATTGTCATTATGGCAATTTTATGGCATTTTATTACTTCACGCAACAGTAAGTAGGATAATATCAATCACGATGTACTTCAGTACATAAAAATGACCCAGATCTAATCTTAGACTGTAGCGTGTTTCATCATGTGAATTTAATGTTTTTTTACTATCCCTGGAGCCAGCAGTCCCGCAAACTCCATTAACCTAACTATTCAACTTGATTTTCCACTTGCCGGGACAAATATAGGTATTGTCAACCATATCGGTCATTGACCGAGTCTTTTTGGAACCGAAAAAGTCAAAATATAAAACCTGTTGTAAATTATATAAGTCAAAGAACGGTCTCGAAATAGAACCTTTTTTTTCAGTATATATATATATATATATATATATACATATATATATATATATACATATATATACATATATACATATATATACATATATACATATATATACATATACATATATATATATATATAACGTATGCCTTCAATGCCAGTGTTAAAGGCATCATATAGGCTAATTGAGCTCTATTTTCTGAGACCATATATAGGCCTCACTTAGTACCTCCGGAGATAGACCCCATAGTCAGACATTCTAAAAGGGCCTTCATGTATTTTAAACTTGACATTTTTCATAGAAATCAATTTCCAGTGGTCATTCAGATTGGAGAATTGATGGGCCAATTAATCCCTGTATATGACTTGTCTCTAGACATATCGCACTGGTATATATACCTCTATGGTGTACTTAGGCCTAAGGCAGATGTGTATCTTTGTTTGTGTGGCCACCACCAACCGAATGCATCTATAGGTTCTTGTGCAAGTTTCCTGCACTCTCTCCAATCATGGCATCATAAAGCTTGATCATGATTTTTAACACCCTGCTACACCATTAGCCCTTAGGGTTTCAGTTTGTACCTAGGACAAGACACTTGGTCCTAAGGTTTTAGTTTTTACCAAGGAGAAGACATAAAGCTACATTGCGACCTTAAAAGCTGTGATTGCCGACTTATGAGCCAGATCTTGTTTTGGTCGCTAATAAAAAGGACCACCCGCTGGTCTTGCATTCTTACAGGCCTGGAGCACCTGACCATGGCCATGATGTCAGAACAGAAGAGAGGACGGTGACGTAAGTGGCCTATAGATACAGGTTACATCACGCGAGTTTCGACGTTCTGCTCTGACGTCAAATGGCTAATTTGAAGAGCAATTGTCCTAGACGCCCCCATAATATTTTAGGTATATATACAATATGTAGGCCTATATAGAAAATATTGACATGAAACTAATGACGTCTAGCATTAGCAATGCAATTATAGTTGGAACAATAGCAGAGTTCAATCATAGCACTAGCCCGCTAGTACCGACACTTGTACAAATATTCTCTGACTAGTGCGTTTTTTGAAAGGTAGCACGATGGGCAAATGCAAATTAACCCAACCCACACAAAAAAAAGGCTAGAATTAAGTGTAATTTCTATCCTTTCTTTTATTGATATTATCTATATATCCATGTGGTGGATGACCACTATCTTATCTTCCCTAATTAATTTCCTCACTTGTACGATCATTAGATCGGTATTAGCAGTCTGGTATTAGTACAATCAAAGTTAGGCTAATGCAAATGATGACCAGGTAACCCGATGGACTAGTATAAACAAAAGATTTTTTCCTGAATAATAATGAGTGTCATTAAAGCAAGGTTGCATGGTTATCATGACCAGAAGAAACTTTCATAGAGATATGAGCAGGAATTGTAGATACATATTGGTAGTAGATTAGACTTGTTAATAATAAAAAGAAAACCAACCGTCCTTAAAATCAAATCAGGCATAATGACTAAGTACCAAGACTGTAGGGGCAAGCCACTTCATGTATAGTGCCAGACTGTCCCTCCCCTGGTGGGTCATTAATTGTGATAGATATACATTACACTGAACACTCCTAACCTTGACCTCCTGTTAGTTCTGAACACGCCACATTCACAGTGACGTCAATGGCGTGTGTCTATAAGGGTCCAGGGGGCCTGAGGTTGATTCCTTAATCAAGTAATTACGCTCGTCTGGCTATTGGGAGACGTTTGGGTGCCCTCTGTGCAAGTGGTACCAGTAAATTAGTGTTTAAGCCTTGGATGCCTGTCACCCTGCTGTCATGGGGTGCCCTCCGTGGGGGGAGGTTAAGCACACACTGGAGGGTGTAGGGGTACGGACTGACACAGACGTGGATTGCCGTAAACAAAAAGTAACAAATTACTACATGTTTAGCCCGATATGGGATTCGACCCAAAAAACACACCGCTCCATATATCACATAAGGGATCCGGCCGTCCCGTGTTGACAAAAGGATTACGAGGCCACTGGTAAGACAAATAAAACAAAAACAGAAACAGAAAAAAGAAGAAAAGAAAAGATAGATAAAGACAATAAAATAATAACAAAGCTGTCAGGGCGGCATCTCTCTCAACATCCGGGTCAGTTGGTCGGGCCGTGACGTCACGAAAGGTCAGGTCAGTGGTTGCCCCAGCGGAAATGACGTCACAGGCTGTAGGTTTTCGTACCGGGATAACCAAAAAAAATCTGGAATTGGACCTAGAATGTATGTAGTCATATTACAGAGAGAATGATGAATAGGAAACAGGTTATAAATCTATGGTTTATAAAGGCATCGTTATGGATTGAATACTTGGCTTTGCTAGTTTGGCAAGTCGCTGAGTAGATTCCTATGACACATATGTAGATGCAAAATGACAACTGCTGAAGTTGTGTCACCAAAAGAGTAGGTTCATATTAACTTTTTCATTTTGAAGTCATGCTTATTCACTTTGGTCCTCTTATACTACTTTCCTCTGCTTAATTAATTACTTTCTCACACGGGAACATTTGGCTTTCGATCAGTGTAAACCTTGAAGTTTCTTCTCTTTTTTTCATTATACACTGATACCTCCAACCCGTCTTGCAGTGCATTTTCGAATGCCCCCATCACGGTCGCGATGATTGAGACAAGCCTGCCACGTTCACTATCGAATGCCCCCATTATTAACAAAGACAACTAATAGCTTTCACCCTGAATAATGATTTAACTGATTACAATGTATGCATGCACTCCCCTAAATCAACGAGAATAGAAGGGTACCTCAAGTTCTACTCTCGTTGCCTAAATCGAACCAGACGTTGATGGGTTCATGGGGATAAACCGATAATATGCATACCTTCCATAAGTGGGTTCACCTAATTTTAGAGTTCGGTATTTCTCTGGACAGTCTCTTTGTCCCCATCCCCCGCCCGGTATACGCCTTGAAAGCCCTTATTGTCCATAAAGGTCCCCAACCCGTGACGAAAGGGCCCCAGGTTGTGACCTGGCGAGGACACGGGGGCCTGTGACCAGGGGCCGCCCTCATAAAGCTAACATCGGTAATAAACTCCCTAACCCGACCCCTCCTTCAAACCCCGCCCCCCTCATCTCCCTCCCGCCACCTCTCCGTAGTAGAGGGCCACATGATGGGTTGATGCAGAGTGTGAAGTGTATAGGGTTTAGAATTTTAGGAATCCTTTTGTCACATTTCATTGCGTTTCTTGAACCCCTATATGAACTATGTATAATTCAATTCAGTTCTTTATTCACGACCCTTTTCAGGGGAAAGGATATACCTAGACTAGACAAACAAACAAGTATATACATATAATTGTATGCAATGACGAAGACATAAATAATGAGGAAGAGAGAGTTGTGAAAATGGGTAAGAATAAAGAGAGGCTCATTGCACCTGACGTATATATTATGTTCACGAACTGTCCATGTAACATGAACCCCTGGCGTCTCGCCTCATATTCTTAAATCGATTTAAGGACATCGATCTGCCTTGCCCAAGGGGACTTAAAGGTGTAGGGTCTTGACATTAGAGAAAGCAGGCCGTGGTGGTCGTAAAGAGCGTCCAGGTAAACCTTAGAGAAGTGGGACAACGCACGAACACCCAGCACCTGGTTGGCTGGGGCTAGGACCAGGAGGTGGGCAGGGGAGGGGGGGGGGGGGGCTGGAGGACTGGGGGTGGGGGTGAGTGAGTAAAGAAGGGCCCACGGTAAGTCTCAGAGCGGCCACTCCACTCATCAGGGTCCCAGGCACTGAGGACAATACTCACAGACCCCAATATACCCGCAGACAGGTACTAGAGGGTGTGTACTGCCAACCCCTTAGACCCTGGAGCAAGGGTCTGGAGGCCGGATAGGTAACTAGGACGACGCCTCCTCCTAGACAACACCCACCGGAGGATCCACTATTCCAGGCAGTGCGGACCTTCCCTGTTTACCATTATGTAGGTCCTAGCCTAAAAAACACTGCTCAAGCACACACGGGCGTAGGGACTTCCTGTCTTTACGAGCCCCGTTTGGCAGGCATGGAGTTAGTCCTTTTACCGGCCAGAGTAGGCTCCGTTAAGTCTGTCACATGAGTACACACACAAAGAAGGACTTTACACCGTGGACTCCTCGCGAAATCATTAAGGCTGCACGCCAATACCGATATTTTATAGGCCTCATCGAAATTTATTTTATAGGTTGACCTGAACACTTTAGTTCAGCTTCAATGCTGTTAGGCAAAAACAAATCGGCCATTTAAAGCATTGTTATTGTTTTGAGACGGACCCACATCGAAATATATCTTTAGTTTATGGTAAACAAGAAACAGTCCAGAATGTAGGACACTTCTTATCTCCTTACTTCGCTGCCAGAAGATCTTTAGTTCCAAACACAAGCAGAAGGAATACTGTATACAGGATTTTAAAAACTGTATGTAAAATTATCCACGCCTGCTGGATCATGCAGGTCAATGTTCTGTCACAATCGGCTGGATCTTAACGAGGTGGAAGACACCATAAATCAACCGCCTGTCGCCACCGTGCCACTTATGCCATGGTTGAATGCGTACCTTTAATCGACGGGTTAAAACATAGCTGAAAGAGAAAGGACGGGGCTCATAAACCAGGTGGCAGGGGATGTATGTAATTGTTAACCTGGTGGAGGGTGGTCATTAAAGTAGCACTAGAAGTCCATGGTGGATATAGAAAAAAAGACCTGGCAGCTTCTGTATCTAAAACATCCAGAGACACAGGATGAGTTTGACGGGAGACTGACAGAGGCGACAGTAGGACATGGACACCCTGTGACCTAGACTGGGACACCACCACCACCGCCACTGCCAAGCACCACCACCACCGCCGCCACCACTCCACAGCCTCCACTGGTTCCAGTCGATGTCGACATCACAGGCAGTATACACTAGCCGCTCTCTAGACACCAGCGGCGGAGTAGTAGCAGCAGCTCCGGGCCTGAGCGGGCAGAGAGCAGACAGTCGGGTAGGCGCTGTGTACAGTGGTATAGGCGAGTAGTGGTAGTAGTACTATACATGTACTACGCTATCCTCCTCCAGGGCTTCTCCTGCCGCTGACACCTCCAGGTTAGCGTCAGTGACGCCCTCTCTCACCTGACATTACACACCTGTAATTACGTCTGATTGGAAACCAGGCGGGATACCTGATTTGTACGCCTATATCATACCACCCTACCTATAGGCTATACAACACTCTACTCCTATCGGACTTTTTTCTACCGTGGCCGCACGGAACCATCCACCCAGGAGGTTCCCCCCGTGAAGCCTATAGCAGTAGTCCGACAACACTGCTGCAACTACAGGGTCGTCAAGAGGCGGCAGCTGACATAAGCTTCTAGTAATATCACATAACGGATCCGGTCAGAGATATAGATTTTTATTCCTCCATAGACCTTACACGGACATAGCCACACGGATACCCTTGGCGTAGTAGGTAATGCAAACATAGATTGGATGACACTTTTTGTACGGACTCGGTCTATGTCCGGTGGCGGAGTATATATGTATATATATTTATATACCTGTAGCCGTACAATGCAGGTAAAACCAGTAGCCCGCTGAGCAATTATACAATTACTGTTACCTCAGTTCGCCCTGGATAACCTTCTGCTCGTGACGTGCGCGAGTGAGCAGTTCTCACCTGTCCTTAACACGTCCGGAAATACGCGTTATTACTTTGGGAATTTCAATTTAGTGCCGTGTGGCTCTGACGGAATAATCGGGAGTCCTGTCCTAATTGCTCCGAAGTGGTCGGTCAATTACTCCGGAGGTGCTCGCGACACGCCCACAAAGCAGGTGCCCCGACTGACCTCCCACCAGGGCCCCGCCCAAAGCGCTGACCACAGCATCAGGAGGCTGACCACACACACTTAAGTCAAGGTATATATATGTGTGTATGATATTAACAACTGACCATTGATTGGTCTCTGACGTCCGTGGCATTATTGATGGCTGCCAGTGACCTACTTGGTCAAAGTTGATCAACATTCCACGTAATCTGCGGGTGGCTGTCACGCGGTGAACACGCGCCCAGCGACTGGAGGGAATCTCCCACAAGAAAAGCTTTTTAGACGGATAAGAACTACATCTTTCATCACATGGCATTGACTGTACGGAGTGGCGCGTATGTAGGCTAGCAACCTAACTTTATGTTGGCATCGTTAAACCAGGCCATATAAAGGTACATCCTAGTGGGCCTTATGTGACGTCACAACAGCGTCGTTTCGATCCCAAGACGTCGGCGTCTTACTGACGTTGTTACTGCCTTCCCAGCGTCCCCTGGGGCTCATGCCTCACCAGGTGGAGCTGTGATCTCTCACGTCCACGTACGCTGACCGAGTAAGCAGCTCGTGTGAGCAGGATGACCATGTACGGTGACATGAGCATGTACGGGCTGCGGCAGGGGGTGTACCCGGCCCCGATGGCCCCCTCCCCGACCACCATCTACCGCCGACACAGCTGGGGTGAGTATCTATAGTAACATGAACTATGAAACAGAAAACATATATATGATTATCCTTGAAGACAGGGGTATGACAATGTCCTAACTGGGCCAAGGAGGTCCTCAGTAAGTCTTGTATGACTGTTACTGATTCCAGAGGGGGGCGCATCATGATAGAGATAAGGGCTGACCCAACAGAATTTTTGTAAAATTTTCCCCCTGAGGCAAAGGTTGCTGAGCAACTATGGCAGGGAATTCCCCCAGCCCTCTCTGTCAGGATCCCTCCGCAAATAAAACAGAAAGAGGGGATAGAGTTCAAGAGTGAAAGTACTCAATCGTTTTACACCTCTGCATGCTGACCCTTTGTATCAAAGCACTCATAGTGTGAGAGAATGGAGAAAATATGTTTTAATGCTTTCACTTTTTTTTATGTATCTATTACGTCGATATAAGCGTCTTTGGTTTATCTTTTCTTCCTTCGTGAGAAGATAAGGGCATCAATCGTTGATACCCTTAGATCAGACAAGTTCGAACGGTAATTGATGGTGTAAAAAGTAGAATATTCAACAATTATCTTGTTGGGTAGACTTTATATACATGTTTTATTAAAAGAATCAGTTCTCTCATTTACAGTCATAACTTTTCTAACGGGGAAAGGTTCAACCAGTAGCCTTACATAAACACATCACATAAATCCGGCTGCAATCTGGTCTGGGCGAGTTTACCTGGATCCCCCCACCCACCTCAACCCGGAAGTGTTAAAGTGATGGTCTGAGTGTGTTTATCTGTTTCCTCCACCTAGCTGCCCGGGACACTAGACCCTCGCAGAGTTATTAACCATACGTCAATGAGTCATTCGCGGTATACCTCCAAGGGAGACGTGGCCGTCATCTACAAGGAAGTACTAATGAGAATCCAACTTTGACCTTCGTGTCCATCAAGGACACTGGGTAAACATGGCGATAGGTTGAAAACAATTATGTGTTCTGTTCGTCAAACTGAAAAACCTGCATACTATACATGCAAAATAACCCCCCCCCCCCCGACACTGCTTTTCTGTTCCAGATTTTATTAGAATTATGAGTCCAAACCAATCCATATCGAAGTACCTGAACCAAGGTACGGTAATAATGAGACTTAGACTTACAATACATATGACCAGCAGGTTATTATATATTAAATAAGTGGGCAGATGTGGCTGATTCCATAGGCCAGCCGCTGATGACAGGTGTGTATAATAATTACAAGTTCTTGAATTAGAAAGCACACTCCATGTATTTGAATCTCTCCATATAAGATAATTGCTGACATAGAGAGTTGAGTTGCTCGTATTGGCCGAGGAAAGCACTGGCCGTGGAGGAGTAGATCAATAGGAGTCTGATGTGGGGTGTAGAGTGGGAAAGTCCCTCGGCCGGCCCCAGCAGGCCTGGATCCTCATCCAGCAGACCAGAAGGAGGTCAGTTGGTCGCCATGGAGACCCGGTGACCAGGACCTGGAGGAGTGGTGGTGGTGGTGGTGTGTGACCAGGACTTGCGTCACCATAGCAACATGCCCCCCTCCCCCGATCCGACCTATTCACTCCGATCAATGGGCTATACTATGTATACTATACACGCAGTGGTAGTCTCTGTATAATATAGAGTGGAGTGCATATGAACGTAGCCTTAAACCAACTTTGCTTTCATTCTCTCATTGCAAATGGCCCTCAATAACCCCTCGCCCCCCCCCCCCTTTTTTTTTTCCCCCAAAAATCCACTTGGTGTGAGCGAACTTCGGCCTGGTCGAGGTGGTGGATGTGGCTGAACGAGCCCCTCCCTGTACTATAAGGAGGAGCTCCAATCTGTGGACTTGGAACTCAAAGACATGCCTGTTTTACACATACCGATTGTAATGCTTTGTATTTCTTTGGTCTATTCTCGAGGTATTGCATGGAACCATACATCCTATAAATCATTTGAAGGAACATTTCAAACACTTTCTGATGATATATATGTCCCCCATTGCTTTCAAGCTAGGACATGTATCTATGGCTGAAATGCTCATTGATGGTAACAGTAACTAGAATGTTTTTATATATACTTATGAATTTAAGGACCTCTCCCACACTTCTCCGGCCCCCTTTCCAATGCCTTTAGAAAGGCACTAATCAAATTTGTAAGAAAAATTTGCCCTGTCATCTGGGCACTTTGTCGAGCCCATTCATGAAAAAGTTATATAACTTTTGGGGGCTTTTAAGCTAACTAATGTATTATGATGATCCCACTAGACATCTATGCAACGATTCCAAGACTCGTCCCTACTATGTAAGGTTTTCTTTAATACCACAGTTGATCAGTCAACTAACCCACTTATGAACCACGTCCCCTGTTTGTCAAATTACCTCTGACGTCTAACGCGGCGGATATGACGTCCGTCGCCTCGTCCCCATAGGGGCTTGAACTCTGTGCCCCCCACAATAGTCTACACTAAGTGATTAAATGTTCCTGATAGCTGTGTGTGTGGTTTCGTATATGAGAACCCAGCTGTGGTCGGTTATCGGGCTCAGTTTGTAAGGGCTACACCTAACAACCACTAATATAGTGATAGGAATCATAACTGATAACCCTATTCATTGTTTTCTTGGTAAAGTGAGAGTGATTCTAATAACGTGTGTGTGATAATCTCTCAGGAATCAGTCATAGAACCACAATATCAGCGTACGTTTTGATTCGAACTCCCTTTGCCATATATGATATTAGAGAAGTGAAAGCTTTGTATAATTATGTAAAGCAATACTGCACCCATACATATATATGAAATGATATTATGTGGTTTCCTATAGGTGGTTGCATAGTATTTTCCCCGGTTTCCATTCATCTACACACTCATGGTACTTTTTTCTGATTCAGAACGGAAATGGGAGTAACCTCAACATGGCAATAGCAAACATCGACCATAAGTACCTCAATCAACAGACATGCGAAGGTTGTTTAGTCATAGATCTAACAAAATTTTATGAAAAATTCCATGTCAGTTTGCTTGACAACACTGCACTGCAGTGACCTGGTTGTCAACTAAGTGATATGACTGTCAGGCAAGTGAGAGGCAGTGAGTAACTTGGGGCCAAGTTACACGGATATCACCTGCATGATGTGGGCTTCAGATGAGGAACAGACATTGGGTGACTTGGTATTAAATGAGTTACTTAAGTGTCAGCCAAGTGACTTGGGCGTCAGCTGAGTAACTTGGACATCAGTCGAGTGTCCTGGTTGTCAGTTGAGTGACAGCCCTTGAGTGAAGTGAGTGACTTAGGCATCAGCTGAGTAATTCAAGTGTCAGTTGAGCTATTTGGATGTCAACTGAGTGAATAGGACTTCAGCTGAAAGACTTGGGTGTCAGCTGAGTGATGTTAGTGTCAGCTGAATTACTTTATTGTCAGCCGAGTAACTTCTGTATCAGCTGAGTGAATTTGGCATCTGCTCAGCGACTTGGACATCCCCTAGTCTGAGTGATTTGTGACAGCTGAGCGTCCTCGTTGAATGATTTGACCAACAAAGGAGTGGCTTTGGTCTCAGTTCTGAGATTTGGGCATCATTTCAGTGATCTGGGAGTCAACTCAGTGACTTGGGTAGTCAGCTCGAGCGATGACAAGCATGGGGTGAGTTGAGTGACTGGATAGTCAGCTCAGTGATTTTTCTGCTGAGTTACTCAACTGAGGGATTTGATTGTCAGCTCAGTAACTTTGGTGTCAGCTCAGTGACTTGGGTGTCAGATCAGTAACTTGGGTGTCAGCTCAGTGACTTGAGTGTCAGCTCAGTGGCTTGGGTGTCACCTCAGTGACTTTGAGTGTCAGCTCAGTGACTTGGGTGTCAGCTCAGAGTCCTTGGATGTTAGCAGTGTTGCAAAGCAGTGAGCCAATGGATAAGATATACCGCTGTAAAAAGTAAGAAAAAAAAGTCGGATACACGCTTGGCTTAACAGTGAGAGAAGGATGCATAGCGTCCCATTTATGAACCTCTTTACATAATTAACCCGACAGGTTCAAACCAGTACCTGTATCTCCATACCTCGGCACATGCGAATCAGGGCACATTTTTTCTAGAATACTAATGACAGGAATTACCCTATAAATCTGGTTGTTCAGGGACTCACTTCCGTGATCCATTACTGTGATACACAACTTGCCTTCTCAGAATACCGTCTACTTATAAATTTTCATAACAAACGAAAACCCTTATTGATTATCTTGTTTGTCATGACATATCTTCTCAATTTAACTCCCACCATTCAGCCAACCCTATCCGTGCACACACGCTGTTTACACGCTCTCGGTGTAGAAAAAAAGGCTAAAGGAAGGCAAATGGCGACCAAAAAAAGAGGTGTAGCCGTTGTTGATAGAGCATAGGTCTGTGTGTTTACTTGTAGAAATGTATTATTCGTCGTGGCCATGTAGGTCAGAGGGGGGTCCGGACGGGTCTGGTATTGACGTCACTGTCGGTGAAGTGGGCTGCATTACAGGGAAAGGGGGAGGGAGGTGGCCACCGCTGTGTTCACAACATTAACACACGACGGGTCGGTCACTGCAACTCCGTCAGGAATTTCCCATTCTTCTCATTCAAAGCCCACCTGGAAATGACCTTGTCCCTGTGCTGAGATTGAGGACAGGTAGTTGGTGGTATTTTAAGTTACCGTCACTATCGGTGAAGTGGACTGCATTACAGGGAAAGGGGGCGGGAGGTGGCCACCGCTGTGTTCACAACATTAACACACGACGGGGTCGGTCACTGCAGCTCCGTCAGGAATTTCCCATTCTTCTCATTCAATGCCCACCTGGAAATGACCTTGTCCCTGTGCTGAGATTGAGGACAGGTAGTTGGTGGTCTTTTAAGTTACCTGGACGCGACTGGCTTTTTTCCTCTGAGAATATTATTGATAATAGAGTAACTTTTTTTTCTCATTGAATATAATTGATAATGGGGTAACTGAGTACATATACTTGAATGCGGCATTATCCCACCTTTGGCAACGTTTATTATGATTCTCTCTTGGGGGTACTTAATCTTATAGGGGATAAAAAAGGAGACTTATTCATTCAGCAGTTAGTTGTGTATCTTTTGTTGCTTTATAGATAGCAGGTCTGAACATACGATACATGGGAATTTTATGAATGAGGCACCAGTCCTGGCCCATATGGAGCCGCGGGCAACGGGCCAAGTTAGTGATCATGGGCTCTTGATCTTTCAAGTTGCATAAGGCAAAAAATTTGTTCTGTAATACGTACAATAACAATGAGTGCTGCTGCTAACAGTGATATTATGTGTTTCGGTGGAGATCTGTCAAAGAAATTACATAGAACTATCATAGGTGATGGCAGACTACTTGTAAAACGTTGCCAAATTATGTGTTTGTCAGCGTACAGCTTTCAGATTCCTGGGATTCTCGTATTTATAATGCAGATCCCCTCCCCCATCCCTTCTTGCGTCTATAATGCTTTAGGCCCTCTTCCACAGCTTATGTTGAATTGTGGGAGCCCCTATCAATAAAATGATAGCATCCACAATATGTATCATCCTACATTAAACTATGCGTGCTGTTTGTCCATAAAGAAACAGCAGAGTACGTTTTTTGTCGTCGTGCATTGACATCATTGGCTCTATGGATGGGTGCCCACGGGGGTCTGACCTTGTATTTTTGGAGGGAGGGGGGTGGCCTCAATAACGACCGTGACGTCTTAGGGTGGGTGAAGTCTAGTTTTTGTGCGAACCCGCAGGATATGTTTTTCTAAATGCCGTTTCTCGGACAAAGATTGTTTACTCATTGAATACCTTAAAAGGTCATATTCTTCTTAGGTGTTTGTGGAGTATTCTCAGCAGTCCATAACTTAGTGTCAGAAGTTTATGATAAACATAGTCCTACATCAACCTGTTTCGGTTTTTCTCTCATATGATTCTTTTGTTGCCTGCTTACTCCTTAAACACTATAGATTGTCATATCAACACTATAAATTGTCATATTCTTAGAGGATTGTGTGGTGTATTTCCATAACTTTCTACCAGAGGAAATTAACTCTATTGGGCTTTCAACTGTAGACTGATATATAGATTGCGAGAAAGTACTTCTGAAATTATGAGGCTGAAACTATATACTAAATTACTTGGGACACGAAGGCTCCATTTTAAAGAGGGTTCAAGAATTGAATTTAAGTAGTTGAAACTGTTAGAATGAAGACGTGGAAAGGAAAGACCAATTTATTTAGTGAAGGATCACGCCGCCAAAACCTGTAACCTTAAATTTATAATAAAAGTGATAAATTAATCATGATGTTGTGTCTGTATCAGATACATGTTAATCCCAACTCACCGTTGATCTACCTGTTTATTCACCAAAATCAAGCCTACCATATACTTTACACGGTCCTTTAATAAAAATAAACAAAAAATGTTTACCAACGACAGCTTTCAATAGGCCAAGGACACCCACTTGGAATATATAGTCGGAATGCCCTCCCCCATCCCTGACACGTTATGTTACTTTCTACTCCGCTTCACCTTACTATTACTAAAGTAAGTATAGAATATGGGCTTCAAGTCTACTTTCATTATCACTATAGTCCCCGACACCTCAACCCGCCCTTGGTATATCATAGTAGCAGAAATATATATGTGCAAACTTTGGGACTGTCGTTATAGATTTCACATAGGACCGCGCTGAAACTAAAACAAAATACCTACACAGATCCCATTAGCCTGGTTGGAAGTTAGTTTACGTTGCGTCAGCCGTTTTCGCCACACCTTCTGAGACATTCTGGCCGGAGATATCACAAGCTGTGACTGACTGCCCTCCCTACCCCCTTTCCCTTATCACCACCAACATTCCCCACTGACTCATGTACGTTTGGATATATTTGGCCAAGAGAACTATCAAAAATCACAGTGAATCTGGACAATTATCCCCTGAAAAAAAAGTACCTATAATATGAACGTAATTTGATATGATTGTTAATTGCGCTTGTCACGGGTAAGTGGACATCTTATATGTGTCAACTAACTTATAGTGCATATGGGGGTTCATGTCTATATTTCTTAATATCGTCCTAACGGTGGGCCCATTGCGTGCGATAACATTGCCAAAAAAAAGGACATGAAAAGATGAATAGAAAGGTGAAGATGGCTATTTTGTAAACGGCGAATCTGGGGTTGACACCTGTCCTTTCCCCGGGTGTGTCATGACAGTCTGTGAATGACAGAGGTCGTCGGAAGACGGGGCTCGGCGACGTGATCTGAACCTTATTAGCTGGTAACCGACTCCATCTAGATTGATGGGGGGTGGGGTGTTCTATTAGTTATGTTTTGAAGGTCTGAGCCCTACCCATTGCCATTGGATTAAAGTCCACAGAAGATTGTACAGAAACAATATACTACTTTTATAAATAAATTCATTTTATGGTAGCTTCAGGGTTTGACAACCTCATAATAAATCATATAGTTTATTACTGATTTTGTATATGAAAAGTATGATATTGTTCCGCGATGTAAACGTCCATACGCATAATTGTAATTTGAAAATGATTGACACTATTGTTCAACAATATCATTTTGATTCCAGTGGCAAAATAACTTATTTCCAAGCGTTGCGTTTACTTATACAAACCCAATTACTTCAATGTGGTGCGGAAGATTCCCTACAAATGTAATTGAGTATAAAATATATACCTTTAAGAAACTCATACATGGGAAATATGTCGAGTGCACTCCCCGAACTCAGTTTGATAAAAACATTTCTTTTTATCTACATATATGTGTGTGCATTTCTATTACTACTTCTGGTAAACAGTCCTTATTCCACCGTGAATACCTATATGTTTACGTCTATACCGTAGAAGAAACGAACTTAAAAATAGAAATTGACAAACGATACACCAGCGAGTGGTAAACATATTTTCAACAGTGGTGTCGACTTCCCTGTAGAAAAAAAGCCGAGCGTCCTTGAAAGGCCTGATATATGAGGGGAGTGTCCGTGCATGTTATAATGTCGTTAGGACATTTGGTAAACAGACTTTACAAAATCGATTTTGTGAGTTATTGACGTCAGATGACACTATTTACTACAACAGGATATTATTATTTATTATACCTTAGTGTGATACAAGGTTAGTAGTTAAGAGTTTAACTCAGGGCGATACAAACCTGGGTGATAACCAGCCTTGTATCACACTGCAGTGTGATACAGAAACTTTTTATTTTTCTAAAATTCATGAAAAAATGAAATCATTTAGAATTAAAAAATCTAACATTTGCATTATCTGCACAACGTTCCTAGCTACATTTTACTGCTTACTGTTTGTGGATTTGATGGATATCAAAAGAGTTATATGAAAAAACATTAAAAAAATGTGCAGCATCACAGTCCCACCATCACTGATTGCTGTGCATCCTTTCTTGGGAGCTCAGATCTAACAGAAAAGGTATAATAAATCCATAACCAACCTCGAAGGGAGTACTCGGGCGGTTATCACCCCTCGCCGGGACCCCGATATCAGCCCTCGGCCGGCCCTTCGGGCCCTGGCCTCGGGCTGATATCGGGGTCCCAGCTCGGGGTGATAACCACCCTTGTACTCCCTTCTTGGTTGGTTATATGTATGTACTAGTCTTTGATATATTTCAAAGGTCTAAACATGATAGATGTTTTATACAACGAATGTTATTGTATCTAATATAGAAACGAAACCGGATGTTTATCCTGTTTTCTTAATTTTGAAATGTTTTCCCACGCGGTATGGGCATGAATGATGATACTATTTTGTTACCCTAAATGTCCTTTGACGCTTCACCTTTGTATACTAAACACTTACGCGAACCTTGGTGTTAGTTCCTTGGCACATTACTGCTGATTGGGCTCGTAGATAAAACTATGTGGTATGTTTTGATGATACGATGTCGAGTCGTGATGCTGACGGATAACGCGGCATACCGATTTATAGAGACTATCTTCTTGGGTTCAGTCGGGTCATTCTTTATGCAAATAGCCTAGTTCTAGAGGTGTCCTACATCCTAATGGTTGATATCAAATTTTTTATATTTTTTTTAATGGTTGATATCAAGATTTATTATCATGTTTTATTGATCATATTTTTCAGCAGTAGCTATATCTAATCTCAAATTTGTTGACTAATATGCAGCAGCGTGGTTGTCAGATATATTTGTCTTTTGTCGATCGTACAGAGAACTATTTTGATAAATACCCACACACAACAAACAATTAGTCACATGTTCGTTTTTTGTATAAATAACGCACTATTAAGTTGGGAATATAGTTTTGAACCATTCAAAATAGATTAACGAGTGGTAAGTCTGAATATTATTCTGTAAACGAATAAATGGCGTGCGAGTGTAAAACCATAAATTATAATACAAACGATACATCAACTCTTTAAAGCTCCTATCGGGTATCCCAGGGAGGGGGTTGTGGAGGTTAACGGATCGCAGTCTTTTACGTTACATTCAAGGGCTCTTTAACTCCACCTAAACACCATGCTATTCAGTAACCCTTTTATGTTTCTCATAAAACTCTTTGTTCCAGTCCACTTTAATACCAATCCGCGGACCTTATTCAAAAATATGATCTGCTCTTGCCATCTGCCAAACAGGTATCGGACTTGAATGAGACGTCTTTGTATATATAGGTAGTGCATGGACTAAACTTGAATAGATGATAGATGGGTGAACAGGTGAGGTGTTTATTTATAGAATTCTTTAATACGACTCAGCGATTAGGCGAAACAGTAAAACACTCTTATAGATACTGTCCATACTTGTGATATTGATCAGAATAAGAAAAACGATATACTTGCATAATGCATACTGTCCATACTTTTGATATTTATTCAGAATATCAATAACGTTACACTCGCAGAATGAGTACGATGCATGCTTGAGTGCAGCCTTACATGCTGTGTTACAAAGAGTCTATAAACCGAGTACTGTATAATCTATGAAAGCTGGCCTAGACATATTCGTGCAGCCAGAAAACAGTCTTACATCTCGGCGGCATACCCAGGGAGTACAGAAGGGGCAGGCTGGCTTATTTACTGTATATTATGGCGGGCAGTGTGTATCTCATATAACCTATAGTATAGGCATAAAATAGCTATCTCTTGTTTGTATACACTATACCAGACAAATGAACGTGTTTTATATGGTCTGCCTAGCAGCTAGACTTAAGTAAGACGGAGATGTTACCGTCTTGTTTACAGTTGTAGCAGACAAAAAAGGTGCCTGCGACATGCGATACATTAGGGCCGTTGGGATCCTTAATCTCAAGGAGAATTATACAACTACAATCAAGCCGGAAGAATAAACCGCGGTGCTGGGAGCGATGTATAAATATGATAAGTTTTACAATCCGTCGTTGATCAACTATCATTATGTGTAGCTACCCCTTCGATAGGCCACCTAAGGTGATACATATCATTAAAGGTAATTCCTTGAATTCATGTTTTCATTTATGATTTAGCACATATATCTAAATAAAATCTGGCAGATATGTGCTCATGTGTCACGCATCTATTGCATCTATATCAATCATTGCACAGGATGCTGCGTGATTATGGGTTATATACAGGAGGCGCGCAATATGGTAGAACCATCAACAGCGGATCATAGATATGCCACAATATTCACATTGTGCCGACCGTAGACTGCTGTTTCTGCCATATCTAAACCTTTCTCGGGCTCAGCGGACAGCCAATCAGCGAGCAGCTCATTTAATGGGAATTCTATTTATAGCCGGCGAGAGACAGGTACACTGTGCTCGAGCAGGAGAGCAGCTCGCTCCAAATAGAGACGAGCAGCTCCGGGCTGGGGCCTGGCGCTTTAAGTCGGCAGTGATGATATAGGGAGACAGTCATTGCATGTTTCCAGGCCTGCAGCAAGGTGTTCAGGGCAGAGGTAAGGGGTGGTTCTTGGAGTTGTAGATGATGTGGCAACGGAAGGATTTAATGTCGTAGAAAGAGTAGAAAGATTGTTGTCTTTTTTATGCCCTGTCTTAAAAGTGTAAATATACACATAATATATGCATATGAGGACTGAGGTTTTTAAGTTGTATTTACTATTTGATAATACAGTAGTTACCATTATAATGCATACATAAGTATCATTAATGATTTAGAGGACAGACTCATTTTAGGTATTTCCCGATCGATACTTCATTTGGAATTTTCTAAATTCAAGTTTCCGTTCAAATTTTACCACCCACGAGTTGGAGTTGAGCCATGTTGATATGAGATACTTTGTAGTATTGTATTTGGCGATTAATAATAAACCCATCTGTCCATGACGCATTGTGGCAAGAATATACTAGGCCCTTTTGAGTCAGCCAGCCTGTAGTGCTGATAGGTACCGTAGTAACCCGAGCTAAAGGTTGCAATGCGCTCACAGACCATGGCCCTGTTAGACGACGGCAGTCTAGGTTAGACCTCCGTGGTGGCCTTTAATCAATGTGATCGTGCCCGGGGCCGTCGGAGGGGGTAGTGGTCGTGTGATGGTCTTTGTGGTCGGGCACTACACCGATTCATTAGTCATGATATGCCACACGTACCAGATATAGCACAGGTACAACATAAGCCTTATAAATAGATTACCACCATGTTGGCCAATACCTTTATAGCTTTCCGCTTACACATGTACTGACAGCGTGACGTGTTACCAAAAATACATGCTAAATCAAGCCTTGGAATGAACACGTAAAAACATGACTGTTCGTCCCACTGAGTAATATATCTAAAAATAACATTCATAAAGAGAATAATTAACATTGATTTTAATAGCGATGACTGACATAAGGGGATATCAAATACACTGATGTTGACACAGTGGAATGTATAGACCCATTAGCTATCGTGTTTATATAAATAATCGACGCGGCAGATAGTAGTATTCGTACCTATGGTGACCCGCTATTCTATCTTAGATCTGATAATCCGATTTGATTCCCAGGATTTTATGTCACTGTTAGATTTGCACCCGTGCCCTTTTTGCACTCACGTTGCTTCAGCTGCTGCTTGTGGGTGATCGACTGGGAAGGGCGAGGCACTGGGTGTTGGGGGTAGGGAGGGGGGGGGGGGTAGGGAAGGGAGTACAATGTATGTAGGGTCAATGAACGGAAGGTAGTGCATGCAACAAGGGAGAAAGTAGGTGTGGATAGAAGGGGAGCAGTGACAACATACAGTGAGGAACGAGAGGGTGGTAGGGCAACAGGGAAGGGGGAGGAGGGTGTTGAGTGGGGCCATAGGGAGAAGGCTGTGAATGGCAGGAAAATGGAGAAAAAAGGGCTGATGATAGCGAAAAATGTAGAGGTTTAACTTAGAGGCTGGGAAGGAGGCGGTGGGCGGGGGAGGGGGCTTAAAGGTAGCAGGAGTGTTAGTGTCAGCGATATGAAGATAAAGTCACTCGAAAAAGGATATTATTTGTACATGGTTCCGAAAAAGGACATTTTCAGACCGCAGCACTTCAGATATAAAAGCTCTCCATGCCTAGCCCACTAGCCAGGTGGGTGGGCGGAGCCGTGGGGACGGAGGTAAGGCTATAAAACAGTAGTAGAAGGCAGCTTTAGAAATAGAAGAAAACGTCGTTATTTGGAAAAAGTACAGTGGGGTTGGGAGGGGGTGAGGGCAGACTGTCTCATTATTGATCCTGCTCGAGACGCCCAGGCCCTCACACCACGTGACCGTGTGCTATTTATAGACGCCCGACGACGACATCCGCCGTGCGCCGCCAGACGTCGCTGCGTGACCCGTTCTGCAGCGAGACTGTCTCAGCTCCGACTGTACAGAACTGGCGGGGGATAATAATATAATTATGTAGGGAAACGCATAGTGTCATTAAGTTCTGCTTTAGAAAGAGGGAAATAAGTGTTCATGATTTTATTTTATAGCCTTTCAGAAACATTTTTAGTACAGGAGACTGATAATAGGCTTACTCTATTTACCAGTTCTCCCTATATTGTGTATTGTATGACTATGTCTTTAAGTATTACTGATTACAACAGCATGTGCAATGACCAACATGGCAAGTGGCATGGGGTGAGTCGCGGTAGGGCCTAAGGGACAAGCCAACAGGGAAAGGGGAAGAAATCACGACCGGTTGGAAAACTAGTAGAATGAGCGAGCAATGGATTCAGTATTACTCTTTCTGTAAAAAAAGAAACACTCTTTTTTTGTTCCTCCAGAACCCTTCCGCGTTATTCGCCACCATTGATTGGGTGATCACATTTATCAGGTTATGTGTGGTGTATTGAGTCTCTACATGCACAGGCTTCCTAGACTAGGAATGACCAGGCTGTGTATTGCATCATATACCACTTCCTCTCCAACTTCCTGTCATTGGAAACCCAAAGTATACACTAGGTGGCAACACTTAATAGATCTTTTGCATTCATTTTGGAGTCATCACATTGGTTTATTTCTTTATCTTTCAATATTGATAAAGGTAACCAAGCGTCCCTAGGTTAACACTCTCCAAGCAGAGATTTAGTTTTTCATTATTCATATAATTATGTCAAGTTTCATTATATTGAAATTTAGGATCATTGGAGTGGTTCTAGAATCCGACTTATATGAGATTTTCATTATTTTTTTATTTTTTGACTGCTGGTCATCTCCAAACAGGTTTTTATCACTCTCCAAGGAGATTTTAGGTTTACACTCTCCAAACAGATGTTCAGTTTCAAATTTTTGTTTTTGCATCAAATTTATATGTTTTGACTGCTGGTAATCTACAAATAGATTTTCATCACTCTCCAAGCAGACTTTAAGGCTTACACTCTCCAAGCAGATGTTTGGTTTTCAAAATTATCTTTTTGCATCAAGTTTAAATGTTTTGACTGCTGGTAATGTGTAAACAGGTTTTCATCACTCTCCAAGCAGATTGTAAGGTGTACACTCTCCAAGCAGATGTTTCATTTTCAAATTTTAATTTTTGCATCAAGTTTATGTTTTCACTGCTGGTAACATTGAAACAGGTTTTTATCACTCTCCAAGCAGATATTTAGTATTCATTTTTCATTTATTCTCAGGTTTCATTATATTGAATGTTAGGATTATTGGAGTGGTTCTAGTATCAGACTTACATGACATTTGCATTTCTTTCTTTCTTTCTTTTTTTCCCCCCCTTTCTTTTTTCAAAAGTTTATGTTTTAACTGCTGGTAATCTCCAAACATGTTTTTATCACTCTCCAAGCAGATTTTAGGTTTACACTCTCCAAACAGATGTTCAGTTTCAAATTTTTGTTTTTGCATCAAGTTTAAATGTTTTGACTGCTGGTAATCTCCAAACAGGTTTTTATCACTCTCCAAGCAGATTGTAAGATGTACACTCTCCAAGCAGATGTTCAGTTTCAAATTTATATTTTTGCATCAAGTTTAAATGTTTTGACTGCTGGTAATCTACTTGTAGATTTATCACTCTCCAAGCAGACTTTAAGGCTTACACTCTCCAAGCAGATGTTTGGTTTTCAAAATTTTCTTTTTGCTTCACATTTAAATATTTTGACTACTGGTAATGTCTTAACAGGTTTTCATCACTCTCCAAGCAGAATTTAAGGTCTCCAAGTAGATGTTTTCTTTTAAAATTCTTATTTTTGCATCAAGTTTATGTTTTCACTGCTGATAGGGCCTACTCTCTAAGCAGATTTTAGGGTTTACATTTCCATGCAGAGTATACAATTTTTCTTATGTCAGCATCATTTTTAGATTAAAACTAAATAAACTTATTTTATTAGTAATTAACGTGTGTCATTTACACTTAATCACATTAATCAGTGGCGTTCTTTTGTTTTTTTAAACAAATGCGAACTTGTTTGGGTGCTGAGATTTCCTTCCTGTTGTAAACTGACAAGGCCTGAACTAATCGTGAGACATCCACTTAGAATGGCCTAAACCCTGAATTTGTGGTCAGGTTTTTCAGAAAAAGTTCAGTTAATATCCCTGTGTTCGCAGAGAACTGCTCGGAGACACCTAAACCATCTTCCGACGATCAGCCTCTAATACCATGTTCTTGGGTAACCCTGCTGGGTTCACGGAAATGCCCCGAACCCCCCCCCCTCCCCCCCACTTCGGGGCAGCACAATGGGTCAACCATCGAGAAAATTCTAAAACACTTTGAGAACATACTTTCTTTTACTGGATAGTTTGCAACAGTAGTGATAAGTTGTTTTCTTCTTGAAAGATGTATGAACTTGGTCAGCATTATTCAATTTAAAAACTTTTAAATTACAAAAAAATGCTATTCAACTTAGATGTATTTGAACAAGTGGCAGTTCATCTGTGCGTGCATTCAATCGTTGTTGAGTTTATTTGCAGCATTGGTTATGATAACAATAAACATACGTACAGTATGTGTCTTAAGCTTTTTCAAGTGCATTGGTAATACGTTTGGAAACGTTACACCGATGTAGTTGTTGGGTTTCTGTTCAGTCCCATTCTCAATGGCAACTCTTATCTTTTCACGTTATCTGTTACAAATGATTTCACTCTCCATTTCTGAGAATGCATGGAAGGTGACGGCATAAGGCTGGTATCATAAGTTTCGCATGGCGTGGAATTCTTCCGATGGACCCTACGATAAGCCCACTAGGTTAAACTATACAATAATTATCATTAACGTTCCCGAGGTGTCGACTGATATGTTTTACGGCCTGTATACATGAGGTAGCGATAGGCATGAAGCACATGCTCTCTGCCCAAGTGCTTCCCTTATCATATTTTATTGCAAAATGTTCCCAGTCAAGCACCTCTCGGGGATAAGGCTTTTTGTCGCACATTACCATGGGCCCCCGCTAGTGCACTGTTTACAGTCTTATCGGCCTTTTGGGCATAAATTACCCAAGGCCCTTGACATTTTTCACTATCAAATGACGACAAACGTTGTGGGTATTTATATCTATCGGTCGATAGAGCGGGGGCAAAGCTCAAAGAGTGGCCTGCTTAGTGGTATTCCACTATGGCGAAACTAGAGTTCTGTTACCCATCAAACTGAATATACTATCGCTTATCGTATAGGACTTTGCTTCCGCATAGACGGACCAATTTGACATTTAGGCAATGGGGAAATGTCTTAAATACTTATTGGGATATCCTGATTCCAGAAATATATTTAATCTAGATGGGCCATGATTACATGACTTAAAAAATCTAGCACTCTTTACTTGTCTACAGTTGTACATGTATTGCTATCTCATTCATCAATCCAAGTTATCATTCAGCATGTGATATAAGTTATTGCTCGTCATCGAGATGCTTTCTCGACCCCCCCCCCCCCACCCTCCCCTCCTTTCTACGCATTGAAAGTTATGAGTGATTTAACCTCTCTCTCCCCCACCCCCTACACACAGACACATTCATTGATGCAGTTGTAATTAATGGACGGGCTCTAAGCGGCTATATTTTGGAAAATATTTGCAGACCTAGACAGTGTTCATTTTTCGAACAGGGCCCCCCCCCCCCCCCCATGTTAACTTGTAGTAAGAAGTGTTACCAGTGGGACCCCAGCCACCAGCCTGCACCGAGAGGGGACAGCTGGCTCCACCTGCCGACTGTTACACCCACTTCAAAGGCCTTCCTCCAGTTTGGACCGTTTTGTTTCGTTCTCAGTGAACTCTGCGGCCGTTCCCTGACTTGGCCTCGACCCATCTGGATTAGAGCTGGGTGGATGGGTCGCCTGGGTAGGCGGGACGAGGCGGTGGGGCTGACCTTGGTGGCGGGTCCAGCAATTTGAAAAAAGGGAAAAAAAATCCTTTATGGTTTTTGGACTTAATTTTATATCCAAAAAATGCACATTTGCCAGCAAAGGGAGGATCGCACAGTAGCTCGCCCGCTCTACATCTGCCACTAGTTTAATTGTAGGAGTTGGCATACCTACCGTGATAGATCACCAAAAAAACGCAAGTTCGTACACTCAGTTTTCAAAAGGATACTAAATTTAGCCCCCCCCCCCCCCCTGCCACGACATGAGACAGCTGACCAATTTGCAACAAAACCTGCCCAATGTACGAAAGTTCAGTTAGGCCCTATGTTGTTTTAATACCTATAATGGGTATGAATAACAATACACGCTGTCCTAAAAGTAGTCCTCCAAGTTTTTTACCACCCCTAACCTGCGCCCTAGTGACACAGAGGACGATGTTACGTGCACATTACTGACCAAAAAAGTCCACCAAAAGCAGGAATGTTTCATAAAACGTGTATGAACACTTGTTACCAAATAACACGAATCACGACCCCATCCGTGCCATGTGCAGCAGTGCGGACAAAAAAGGATCAGAGGACCTTTTCTGTACCGGGCACGTAGGTCAGCGCCTAATAAATAGGTCAAAATAAGGCGTCAGTGTGTCAGCAGGCGCTTTGTGGAGGTAGGACATGCTCGTATTATTGCAAGGCAACTGGGTTGGTCATGTCCTCAACCTATGCTCTTTTTTGAAGTACAATTCCACAGTTGATGGTAGATTTCTTTTCTATGTACAGATAAGCCTGTATTCCACTTTATTTACCACCGCCAAATTGCATATCAATGTGTGGTTTTTCTTTTCTGAGATGAAAAACAACTGCATGACCCTTCAGTGTCCGAAATTTAGGGGTTTTTTTTGGACACGCCGGGTGCACAGGTTCTAAAATTGTGTACCCGGTGACATTTCTGCGTGTACATTGCTATAAAAACATATTCAAAAGCTTGAAAAATCATGCACCATCAGGGTGCACACATTTAGAAATTGTGCACCCTGCTGCAAAATCATGCACCCCGGGTGCAGGGTGCACCCTTAATTTCGGACACTGCCTTTCATACCATTGAAAGAGAATTCAAAAACCGCTCTTTTAACATGTCTATAACAATCCTCTATTGCTATTTGTGATTTATGAAATCATGACTTGTATGCTCATGACTTTGTATCGTGAATACCCTGGGCTGGTTTCCTATAATCAAATTTCAATTGGTCATGCTCTGGTGGATCCAATTAAATGTCCTGCACGAGGTTTTCTACATTTAACTTTTAAGTTAATTTACAATGTTGGGATATATGGTAAATTATTATAATTATTGCAAAAAAGATAAGGCAGGGAGAGCTTGTATAATGATAAACAAATTATCTTTTGAGTTTAATTCCATATAATCATGTCAATCCCACGTGGATCATCTAATTATGCGTTACATATAATGATGATAGTTCGAGGTTGTACAACTGGTACTTGGACTCAGAAAAACTCAGTCATTATCGTATGAGATGTTTTATCACTCAATGATAAAAACTGACAGTACTTACTTGACAATCTGGCACTCAAAAAAATACAGATGATAATGCATACAAAAAAGGAGCAAGAACAGGCTCACTGACATTACTGTATGTTTGCAGTATCGTTTGATAGTGAATGAAAACACAATATCATTCTTTTGTAGAGAAAAAAGCCATAAGTAGCAAACTGACATTATGGAGCATTCGATGTAAACACTGATACAATCATGCAATATATAATTGGCACCCGATGGGTCGCTGACCAGTCGATTATTCAGCACTTGGTCCATCTTGAATAAGTAATGCATATGGTTTAAAAATGGGGGAAGGTGTAAAGGCTCCAGAAAGAACAAGGGCGATCAGTTGGCCTGACGTTTGAGTGGCCCATATAATGGACACCAATATTTTGCTTCTTTTTTTTCAAATCCAACATGAGGCAATGGCCGCTATTCTTGCCGTTCCATGGGACTCACGAGTCTAATGGTCACCCCACTTCCCGACCAACAACCAACATTCCACTCGTTTCTCCGTAGTAATAATTAAACAGTGGGTTCCTCAATCTCCCTGATTACATTTAGAGCCCCCCCTCCCCCTGTTCCCTCCCCCCGTCAAATCTCGGCCGTGCCATATTAAACATCGTCCCTTTTTTGCATGGAGATAAACACATTCCCGCTGGTCTGAGATAAGAATGACATCAAGCTTCTAAAAATAGCCGCCGTGCCCCTGGCTCCACCTGGTGCCACGGCAGGTAATGTAAACACAGGAGGAGAACCCCTGCCCACCCTGCTGGTCGTCTGGAGTGGGTGGGGAGGAGAGGGTGGTGGCTGGGGCATGGGGTTCTTCCTGGTTTGGGAATACCCTACTTTGTGCCCTTTCCAAACTTGATGTATTGCAAAGGATCAGCATTGTCTGTGCCGCTGGGTGTGGGTATAAGGTTAATATTTGAAAAGAGCGAAGGTCTTTTTTTAGATAGAAGGGATGGGGGTGTATTCACGTATTGATCCCAGCATCCAGGCAACAGACTCATCCATCAACTCCCCTCCTCCTCCTCCCCACCAAAGATTCATTCAGCCTTTTCACTCAAAAACCCCGACATGAGCGGCGGGTGGTGAGGAGTAGGAGGGGGTAGGGAGGGAGGGGGCGAGTTATATTTGGTTCTACTGAAATAACCACCACGCACTGGTCTCGGAGAAGACGTCGTTATTGAGCGCAGCAACGCCCCTCCGGGATACTAAGAGACCAAAATAAACAGCGCTGCCACCTATCTACGCCCGGGTGTACTACTATTAGACCCCGGCTGTCTATGTGGGTCAGGGGGACGCGGGCTTGTTGTCATGGTGCCGAGTGTTATCTAGGGGTTCTGTATATTGTATAGTCTGTTATATTATTGGTGTAAATATATATATATATATATATATATATATATATATATATATATATATAACATCTAGATCTGCAATATAAAGTGTGTAGAGGCTATTACGTGTATGAGTTTCTTTTTGTCTATAGTATAGATTATTACAATGACTATTTATGTAAAGCTGTCAAGTTTTTATGGAACACAAGAAATGAGTATACAAAGGGCTAAATGTTAGATCCACTATTATACCAATACAAATGTATTTGCCACAGGGATGGCATTATTTGTAATACAAAACAATCTATTACCATAAGAATAAATGTAATGTTAATTGCATATTTGCAATTAAATCAAGCACATTTGAATACAAAAACACCCAAAGACATAGGCTTACACATTTTTTGAGATTTTCAATAATCTTCATAAATTCGATTATGCAAATCAGAAGACCTCTTCTCGAAACTAGATTGTAAGTGAGCCATGATTTCGTAATTGATGTGGTAAGAATAACTGGAATTCGTGAGGTAGGTTAAGGAGCTTTTGGAAACCAGTTTTTGAGGTGAAACAGAAAAACGTCTTCCTTTCAGAAGGTTTACCATGCATGGTTAAACAGGACACACCGGTCTTTGGATAACTTGGTGTATCTTCAGTAACTGAGTCTAAAGTACATTGTAATCAAGATGCTATAAATAGGCACTTCTTGATGTCATATAAAGATAGATGAGCCTCTAGGCACACCTCGGCCTTCAACATAAATATAAATGATTGAGATATATATACATAGGCACCTTTTGTTCGCAATTAAGCTAACTCATTCTTGGCGGAGGTCCAGTGGGATGTCATGATGTAACGTATTATCAAAACCAGCAATATAATATCACTCTTAGAATTAAACTTAAAGATAGAATAAAGAATAGAGTAAAGAACGGTATTTTTGATAAACATGAAGCTGTGAAGATCATGGTTCATGAAGCAGGGTCCCAACAGCACAGGTAAAACAGAGAATATGTCAGAGAAAATCCCTCGCAGGGAATTTGGAAATTCTACCAAAATCACAGGGAATTTCATTTGCCAGTTTCTCCCAATTACTGATTCTCAAAACGTTATGGATTCAATTTACTTGCTGTTGGGTTGTCCAGATGTTATTTTCTAAACAGACTCATGTGAGCGTGGAGGTATACGCCAGTGTTTTGCATACCTCTGATGCATTGCCTTCTAGAAGATTTGGAATTCCGTAACGCCTCCTAATCGTGTGGTGTACTAAGCTTGCATTTTCGAGATAATTGCTATTCGACTGATTAAACGTTTGATATAGGGGAGGGGAGGGAGCGACTTAGATATTGGGGATAGAGCCCATACATTAACGTAAAAGGGGCATGGCTCAGAAAAATGAACTATAATAAAATAAGAATGGTCTAATACAATTCCCCACTTTTTTCTGTTGAGGGGGGGGGGGTGAGGGGGGATTCAATGTTACAACACATACAAATTTAATAGTATTTTAACAAGCCTACAGCATCTACACAATGATACTATTTTGAATACTGATTCCACCCCCTTGCTCCCATGGTTCGACCAAACACATACTCTTTTCCTGGCCTGCTCTAAAACCAAAAAGGTCACTGTCTTTTGGGGTCACGTGACCGGCTGTTTGATAAGGACAGCGGCGCGGAGAATGCAGAGCTGTGTTTTGATTGACTGTTTGCCATATGTCTGGAGGTAGGAGTGGGCTGGGAGCCAAGTGCACGGGTACCACGTCCACTCCCGGGGCCGAAAAAAGGGACCCAAAACAGCAGTGAATCTCTGCAGACAGCTCAGACAGAGACGTATTATCAGCTGAGAGAAACACTCCAGGGGCATGGGGAAGTGGTGTTCTGGGCTGGATTTCTCTCCAGAACCAGTGGCCATAAAACGCTAAACAACGACTGTGTTGGTTGTGTTTACAACATTCGTTATTGATATACAGAATAAAGAATTCAGGGAGCAGTCGAGGATACTTTAGCCTCATACCTACTGGGCTGAATCGACACATAAATCGGCCGATGATAAGCAACATTTTCTTCTTAAAATTGGCCAATTATTGAATGTGTACATATCTAGAGATTTGCCACTTTTTGCATGTGTACATTTTAAAACACGGGCGATCACTCAGAACAAGATAGGCGAACCATAGACTACCCCATTGGGTATAGGTCTATGAGGTTTCAAGTTTAACCCCGACCTATCCAGAAAAGCTTGAAATCCTGTATAAAATACCTCAGGTAGTTGCTTTTTAAAATGGAAAGATCAGTTATTGGGACGTTGCCGGCCAGGCTATACTAAAGGATGTGGGACGGGGGCGGGGCGAGGCGGGCCCCATACTTTACCCCATACTTTACCCCAGGTGTATAGAGTGTGTGGGAGGGCAGCAGCAGTAGCTGTGGTTTTGAGCAGGTGCCCGCAGGGGGGTGACCGTAACTAGGTCACTATGAGCTGCTCCCCCTCACCTGAGGAGGCAGTCCGCGAGCTACTCACATACCTGGGACGTCCCCCCGTGAAAAAAACAACTGTAATCCCTCATCATGGAAAAAGGCGGCCAGAAACCGTATACTTTCTTCATGTTCACAATATTGCAAATATACAAAAATGAATAAGGGGACATAAGAATGAATCTAAATTGTTATTAGCTATTTCTGTATGCCACAGGACACAGCTGTTTAGACCGTAAGATTGGAAAGCTTACAGGACACCAGCAACATAATTTTAAGTTAGTTTCACCGGAGGCTCATGGCCGATAAATAACAGATATTGTTTTGGCTACTGCGTCACTTTGTTAAATTCAAACTGAAAACAATGATAGACGCACAGTCTTTCTTCGCAATAAAAGGTATAGGGTTTTCAGCAGGCCCCTCATAGCTTGTCTATTCCCCTACTATATATCTTTATATCCTCCCCCACCCTCTGCCCCACTCCCTCCAGTATACTCCAGGTGACAGGGGGTGTCGTACACCTGGCTATGGTGTTTACCTCCTACCCTGGAGGCCAGTCTAGTCATGTGTGTTTCAAGGATGTAAATTCTCAGATTGTTTTCATATCATCGCCTCCATTTTTTTTTTTCAATTAATTTCTTTATTTTGATTTTATAGCATTTCAAGAAGATTTCAAATGTTCTTTCTGTGGTTTTAGATATTTTCATTTACCCTGGTGTTTTACGCCGGTGAATCTTGCCTATTAACAACAGGCATGACAAGAAGGGAGATATGACACATATCTATTTGTATCAGTGACAAAGGTTTTGAAATATGTATACGGGGCCTATAAATAGAAAGGGAGACAATGTTTTTGCTCCACACCCTTTGTCTGTGTGTTTGCCATGCCAACCAGAATAATGTTAGTTTCCTGCGCCCTTTTGGCCCAATGACCTCACTGCTGCCCGAAATAATCCGTTCCCATTATCCCCGTTTAGCTAAACCGCCGTGTAATACTAATAGGGCAAATCAAACAATAACCGCCATATCAAAAAGACACCATGGAGAAAAACCACCCTCGGGCAAGGACAGTCATGCTTTGTGGTTCCCCGAGAAGTGGAAGAAAAGGCAAAGTGAGGGAATTCCTCCGCCGAAATAATACCGCCGAGAAATAAGATCTGACTGGGTGCTTATTAAAAGCTGATCGGAAAGAGGATTTCTTGATGTCGTTAAAATTAGAAGGCGGCCATGGAGTCAGCAGTTAACGGCCGGTTTATTTACGTCCCCATGTAAACAAAGGATTTCCGAGAGGTGGGCAGTGCCACTAAGACAGGCAGAGCCAAGTTGTGTGGAGGAGTTGGGGGAAGGATTGTCAGTCATTTTATTAATATAAGATCTGTGACATAAACATGTTATTCTATTGTAGGTAGAGTTAAAGCTAAGCCCCCTACGTTACTGTTTATTTTCAGAAAAGACATTTCATTTCCCCTTGAAAAGGTCAACAGTATGTTCGGAAAACACTCAAATTGTGTATTAAATTGTAGGAGATCAACAGAATTACAAAACATCGCTCATTCCAAGAATGTCTAGTCTTTTCATCCCATATCAGGCTCATATAGTGTTTTGTTTGTGTATGCGGTGTAACTGATATTAGAAATGTGATACTCATTGCATTTCCATGCAAACAAATTTTGTACATAAATATTCAATCATTGTGTGTTTTTTTACAACTGATAAATTTACACCATGGCCTGCCATTGTTGATAACATTTTATCAAACCGATGGCAGCATTAGATCCATTATCAATGTAATCCTTAGGTATGTTATGAGCTTACACACAAGGCTTTTGGTGGACATAAAGTAATCAAAATATGAACCAGAAACAGGCTGTCAACAAGAGGTGGGAATCTGACTAGGAACAGTCAGGGAGGGTAAACAAACCCAGTGTATACCAGTGTAGTTCGTGGTCGACGCTCCAGGGGGCACCATAGGACGGACTGGTTTTGTTATTTGTTTTTTGTTGCGTCTGGTTTGTCCTGGTTATTGGTCAAGGTCTCCGCGTGCACTTTTTGAGACTCGACAATCAATAATATTTATTTCAGTTCCCAAACATCTATTTGAAAAGCTTCTTTTACACAACGCACGGCGTTCAATTTATGCCAGATCTTCATAGACTACCCCTTTGTCACTTTAGAGACGTGAATCATGCTCAGGTAGATTCATTATCGATCCCCAATCATACGATATACAGATTTTGTATAACCGATGCAGGAGAATTAATCAATTCATAATCTCCATGTTGTCCTCCTCACGTGCGAAAGGGTTAAGGATTAATGTTACCAAAATAGACAACAATGTGTGATAAGGTAGGCCTTATCTGCTCCCTGGGACCCAGATACGAGTATCTCTGTGTAAATCCCGTGTTATCATCACTCCAGGGTTACCCATACATGTAGGCCGAATGATATTATTACTATCTAATAGTGTGACGTATTTCTCCATGTACACTGGTACTGTTTACTACAGTGTAATTCACACCGTGGAGCACACAGCACGGCCAGTTTCCTCCTGTGTTACGCAGTAGTATTTATCATAGGAAAAAACATTTATATATAGGATGTCACAAATAGCCTAGGAAGGTTGGAGCAGGGAAACCGTGAAGTTGATAATTGCATGGACATGAAAAATAGCTTACCTCTTCGCGGGTTCGTATGTCGTTTTCCATTCATTGAGTTTTTAACTGGGCATAAATTTAATTGTTTGTAGTCATGCGGCGTATATTATGAAGCTGAAATATAATCACGATATATTACTTTTGTCAGGCGTGGTACAAGACGTGTATACTAAAAAACAATGTTTTTTTTCTGAGAAGGTGGATTAAGATACAGTGGCCTGTTTCATAATATCCATCGTAGCTACTACACTTTTGCGATTCCTTACGACGAGCTTACTATGGTTTTAAAAAGTGCGTTTCATAATAGTCGTCGTAAGCTTGTCGTAAGAAACCATAGTAAGAACCGTCGTAGTGTAAGGAAACCATAGTAAGCACCCCAAACCATAGTAGCGAAATCATAGTAGCGGATTTTTCGCTGGTTTTGCATTTTCAAGTACCAGCTACTATGGTTTTTCATGGCACGAGATCTCGCGAGATTAGGCGTCCAAAATGGTATTAGAGAAGAGTTGCCAGTTTTCATGCATTAACAACTGGAATTTAGATAATGAAACAAAATTTAAAGAAAAAGTGATTCTATTTCCTACGATCGTGCTAGTTCATATTCTCTGTTAGCCAGTTTGGCTAAAGATACCCTCTTTCTTTAGCCAAATTTAAAAACGTTCCTCTCTTCTATTTAGTCTAAATATTTCACTTTTACATTTATCTTGATTACACCAATGGTAGGTACTACCACGAAAAAATGAAAAATGTTTTTTGAACTATCTTTTAAATATGATTGTGTGGGACTTGGTGTGACGAATTCAGAAGGTTTTATGTGGAATAGGGCCAGAGATATCCTGGTTGTTAAGCCTAAAAATCGACCTAAAATTCTGACACCTTCAGTGACTTCACCATTGATATAGGCATCAGAACTTGTGATTTGTAGGTCCTAGCAGATGGGCTGAAGGTGCTAAATTCGCGCAGACAGTGGCGGCCTATGGCCTAACACCTCCTTTTGAATGTTGCCTGGCAATAGGCCGTGAAAGCATGGCCAAAGAGGTGACGGGGTATACCCTAACACCTCCGGTAGGTTGCCCAAAATTGTTCCTTTTCTGAGCCTAGGAAAAAGTGCGCACACTAATTGAAGCCCTGCGCATTTAGATATTCCTCTAAAGTTATGAATTTCTTATGTAGAATTCCCCAAGGAATACGTAGGTATAACTTATTTTTACCTAACACAATGTGCTCACATGTTTAAGGGATGTCAAAGGTACTTGTTATTTTCAAGCATAATTTTTTCCATGCACGATTTTTTTTCTTAAAAAACAAATTGTATCACAAGGCACAACTAGGTCTGAGATCCCATCTTTTAAATGATACCAACCAGTAAATATTCGTAGCAGGAGGACAGGAAATATAAAGGTTATTCGAATGCATAGATTTCACAAGTTTTTCTGACGTAGGTCACAAAATACTGCGCGAAAAGTGGTCAGAATCATTTCCCGTGTTGTGGTAGTACCTAGCAATGGATAGGAAATCAAGTCAGCTTTCAAATGATATATTACATGTGTATGTGTCTCATGGAATACTGCTGGCATGTTCACCAGTTTGCATTTGGTGAACTTACAGTCACATTTCTACAAAAATTTTCGCCAGATTGAATTCAAATTCGCCCCACGCGAATTGGCGAATGGTGAGCGCGAACGTAGAATTTTCACATTTTGGCACATGTATTCAAAGGAATAAGGTGCCTGAACGTAATTATTAATTATATAAAAAAGATAATGTATATTTGAAAATACTTTTGTGAAATATTCCTAGATCACTTATTAAAGTTAAATCTTCAGTTTTCTCACATTTTCACACATTAGACCATATTTTATTAGCACAATTTTGCCTCTGAAACACAATTTTTAATAAACTTCACAAAAATTGCCCTAATGATCCATAATAATGCCCCGTTTGATATGAGAGGATGAGTGGAATTCATATGATTAATATAGAAAAAATGCATCTTAGATTTTGACCTTGAGGCACTACTAAGGTTTTAGAAATGCTTATGATGGTTTTGTAGGGTAAATTGAAAAAACGTGTGAAATGCAAAAAAGAAAGACAGAAAACTAAGTTTTTGTTAAAATATTGCTTTATTTAAAGAATTCATGCGTCTAAGTAAGTTTTTGAAAAAAATATGAAGAAACCAAATATTTAAGATGAGGGTTTGGGTCGTCTTAGTAACTATGGTTTGAGGAGCCAAATTTGCGGCCCTTACTATCGTTTCGCCTTACGACGAATTATTATGAAACGCAATTTTTTGCCATTTTTTGTCAAAACGATAGTAAGAACTTTTATGAAACGGATACCAAAGTAAGGTCCTTATGATGGTTTCTAAAACGATAGTAAATTATTATGAAACAGGCAGCAGGCCTTATCCATACAAAAGCTTGGTGTTCTCAGGTTTGTATCTCAATTAGGAGTATTCAAAAATTTTGATCAATGTTCCCATTAGATAAACGTTACATATGACCTGCACAGCCAACGAGCAGTGCATATTAAAAGGTGATATGTACTGCTCCTCATTTTCATGTTTTTCAACATAATTATTTGTGTTACTTTTGTTTTGGTGATAAGATAATGGGGAACATTTGGGATCGCCCTCGGGTTCCTGTACGATCCATTGGGATCGTACGTATCTCCTGTGGGTCGTACATCCACCTCAGACGTTCCCCACAGATGTTAATATTTCAGAAGTAAGTTGTGGGACCGACTCCACTGGGATCCCCGTCCCCACCCCCACCCCAACATAACACAACGTAGCGAGCAGCTCACAAATAGAGCCCAGGCCTAAAAATAGAAAGTAAAGGTTACCGTTGAGGCGATTGAGTGGATCAACTAAGACGACCACAGCCGTTATCAGCAGTAAACTTAGACGGTGGTATTTCTTATCTTATCGGTAGGGGTGAAGGGGGCAGTAGGGGCGGCAGTGGCTGCTGGGACTTAACACCCACTCCCCTCCTACTGGATCTGGTTTGACATTTATGTGGAAAATGGGAACAAAACTGGATAGAAATAAGTATATATTATAGAAATGTATTATTGAATGTTGGCAGGTTTAATAATAAAACGTTCACGTTAAGTATGAACAATATTTGACATTTATGTCGAAAAGAGAAACACTGATTGAATGCTGGCAGGTTCAATAAATGGTGAAGTGAAATATGAATAAGATTCTCTAGAAGCCAATCATGAAACCAGATAATGCGTGGGGACATGAGATAGGAGAGATTATTGTGAAAGTTCTCGCGCTATCAACAGAGAAGAGATGTGTAGGACCGCATATGATTAATATTTAATCATTCTCTTTTACATGTGATTTGAAAACAAGTAAAACAGAATTATAAACAGATACAGGAGAGTTGCTAAGCCTGAGACTCGGTTTCAATCAGGGTAACGGATGAAACAAAAAAACACGATGACTTCTTGCAGTTACGTTTACTCGTAGTGTATCGGTCGTACCCTAATTACCATAATCGACCAGGCATGAGCATTTAATATTTAACATTTCATAAACATAATATAAGAAAGACCAGAGGGAAGGAAAGTGCTGTTCCGATCGTAGGTCGAGTGTTTTGTAGTAGTCGCGGTTCGTAGCGTCTATCAATAGCCTGTAATCTTATAATCCTCAGGTCGCTGCCGCCCACCCGTTTTCTTTTTTCTCCAGCCTTCTCCCAGCGTATCTCCCTTTGTTGTAAGGTGTCCATGGCCTTGGTGATTCGTTAAGGCTAAATCAAGTTTCCACAGCCACGGGTTCCCTATTGTTTCATAACATATATAATTATAGATATTTTGAGAACGGTTAAGAAAGGAAATGACAAAAAGTGTTGGTCAAAATGACAATTAAGTCAGTCACGATTCATTAACACCTTATCTGACCCCATACAAATAAAGATAATCATAAGAAAAGTTTGACGTTTTTGACTGAGATGCGTTTATACGAAAGTCCACCATTTTCACGTAAATATGTAACATAAAAAAACATGTCAAACCATGCCCCTCGCCCATAGGGTCTCGTTTTCGTCCCTGTGACCCCAGCTGGTTGTAATGTCTTGTTTGGTAGAGGGTGGCTGCATGTAGGGGCAGGTGATTTGATTTATGGAACCGAAATGGTCACTATACTTCACCTGCTTGGGTTATAATCCGAATTTGATCAGGGGCCCTTCTAATCGAGCAACGTGATATGTGACAATGTCATGTTACATGTTACACAATACAAGTCACATGTTTTGTGACATGTTACAATGTGACAAGTTACATGCTACAAGTAACATGTCTTTGCTCCATGCTTTCACGCTAAAAAATATTGTTCATATATACCAAAGTACTCAAGAGGCCCTTCAAACCCTCTCAGGCCATCGCTTTCCTCTAAATGCCCTTATGTGCCCCCAAGCCCCTCCTTAGGGGTACGGGTGGCGCCCCCGCGGTCACCGGGGCCTCTCGGGGGGGACTATTTTTAACCGGGCCAGTGGGCGTGTGTCGTGGGCGTACGAGTGATTTGTGCGGAAGGCCGATGATAAAGTGGTGATGCGACCCGAATCATCAATCGACGGGCGGCGGACACAAACAGAGTTATTTTGGGGGCTGAGCACCACCACCACCACCACCACCACCACCACTCCCATGCACCACTCCCCGAGCTGCTCTCTCGGCAGTAGTGTGAGAGCCGCTCCGTCTGCCGCGCGGCACCACTCACACGCGTAACGGGCGCGAAATGGTCTCGGCGCGGCAACCTCGCCAGCAGTGGTAGTAGTAGGAGTTGTAGCGGTACGACGGCCGCCGCTGCATCTCACCTGTGGATACCAGAGGCCGCCTGGAGTGGGACCAGACCAGGTGTGGCGGTAGAGACAGCAGCAACAGGAGGAGTTTACCCTTAGTACTACTTATATACAACATACATACACTGGGACCCTTAGTACTACTTACATACAACATACATACATACGCCGGGACTATTACATCTTACTTCTCAGTGGATGGTGGGAGTCACCTGTAAAAAAGCGCGTCGACAGGAGGAGGAGGACAGGGCCGGACAGCAGTGGACCTCTCACGGGGACATGATCGCTGGTAACTGGAGATTAATTCACATCCTGATTGGGCCTCCTGGGCCGATTGACCTGGTCATGTCCAAATCTGATCATACGGCCTCACACAGTCGTGTTGTTTTGGTTTCTGGTTCTCGCTCCTTGAGGTAGACACGGATCTGTTTACGCTTAACACAGGGACCAACAGGTAGTGTAACGTCTTAGGGGAGGTTTTTGACAGGGGGTCGATCAAACACGAACATGTCAAAGTGGCCTAACCCAGCCCCCGCATTCATACAAATAAGCCTAAAGGCTCTCCTCCGCAAAGGTAGAATGATTATTTGCATGACAGGCATTCTGGTAGACAATACAAGTATAGGTATACATTTAAACGATTCTGTCATAAAAGAAAGTAGTAAGATAATACTCTATTCTGGAGCTTCTTAGATATATGTTTATTACGAACAACGTAATCATGATCAGGGTTGTTCTGTTCTACACATGACTTTTTCCTATAAAGTTTGGCTCTCGGTGGCTGTTTTCTTCATACACGCCTAGTGACAGCTGTTTCCGTTAAAGATCATCTTAAAGGTGAGGCGTTAGTTTCTTCACACAGGGAAAGAAAAGTCATGTAAAGTGTACAGGAGTAAAGACCTTACGCTGCAGGTACAGGGAACAAATTAGATAATACTAACGTGTCTGTCCAACTTGAGAGACTTTCAACCGGGGAACCTCATCTACAATTTGTAGTGTCTGTTCCTCCTAGCTCAAAGAACAGAGAGTTAGTTGACATTAGCGATTTTCCAGGGACGTACAGAGGGGGTTTAGATTTTGCCCCATGTCATGAAACGCCAGGATGGAATCTAGATCAATTTCATATGGGCATTCATAGATACTGAAGATGTCACACGTCACTTCCACGTCACGTCGACAAGGGACACAACCTCATTAAACCTCTCTCTCTATATATAGTTTTTTTCCCACGGGGATTGAAATTACGGAGGTTTAGGTCGAGGTGAACATGATGTGTAATGTCATCTCTTTATAACAATACCTAGGTACAATTGACCTATATTCGATCCTGGCGTTCACATAGGGCAAATCTAAATACAGTTATAAACAAGTAAAATGACCCCCGTCTTACCTCCGTCTTTACCTGTAGTGATCCAAGGCCATACAATGTATACATAGAATCTGTCGAGCAGTTCTGTGCTGTGAGCTGCTCACACACAGGTAGTGGGTCCCTAATTACAGCTGTGTGCTCTGTACTGGAGCTGCTCACTGTCACACACAAACAGTAGGGCCTTTATCAAAGCTGGGTGTTCTGTGCTGTACGTAGGAGCTCCTCCCACACATGGGGCCCTATTTAAAGCTTGGTGCTTTGTGCTGTACGTAGGAGCTGCTCGCACACAGGTAGTGGGACACTAATTAAAGTTGGATGTCAACAGGCCGCTGGTATTTGCGTGCCGGACCACAGACGTCACTCAGACCGGGGACTGATGACGCCGGGGGGACGCTGGAGGAGGAGGTCTGATGTAACACCACCTCGCACCTGTAAGTGTAGGTACCGTCATCACTTGTTACATCAATCGGCAGGCTAAACTAAAGGCTACATCACACTATTCGATCAGGATCCCAATTTCGAAAATCGTGGAATAGGCGTTAATTATATACTTGTCACATATCATTAGAAAGGATTTTGAATTACCTTTCCAATGGTATGTAACATGTAGGGGTTCTTGTAATATTTCTAACAACAGAAACATAGAAATGAACAATTTCCTAGTAGCCAAAATCGCCTAGTAGAATTCAGCAGTGCTAAACTTATACAAACAGTAATAATTTCCAAACCGCCCAGCGTAAACCCGGGACGCCCACCTGAGAAGGGTGTAGACGTTGTGCACTTAGTCACTTGATTTTCTTCCAGCGGGCTTGGAAGTCATATTAGTGGTCGATTAGGAGCTATCATTATGGACAATTGTCACCAAAAGTGACCACGTCTGCACAAGGTCTATAGATACGCGCCTCTTCTGTCCAAGCGCGATGATGCACTTGTTGCGGGCACCCTAGTCACTTGTTTACAGGAATATTAGTTTTTAAAATGTTTACCATGTTGTAAGGACTTCTTAGAAACTAACAGGAATTGAAAGCCGTTTTTTTTTTATTGTCACATGTATTTTTCCTGCTTGTTATCCGGGAAGATTTCATACTTTGGCGTTTTCAGTTTCAATTGTATAGAAATCTGATACTTTCCCTAAACACTATGCTAAACTTGATATGCGAAGTTATCTGCAACATGAATGCAATTGCATGTAAGGATACTTCTTAGAATAATTCTAGTGCAATAACCCCGTTTCTGCACGCTTCCTAATTGGGTTAATGTGTGTGGCCCAGATACTCAAATGGCGTACGTTTCTCCGAAATGAATGAAGGTCACAGTTGTTAAGAAATTAGTAGGGTGTGTTACTTTGTTTTATTTTGGTATGAAAGATTTTAATTTGTCTTTCTAAGATTTCTAAAGATAGATTTAAACCTCCTCTCAGTTTTTAAGACTTTTGACTACACTTCATAAACGAATGATAGGTTTTCTTCCTCAAAAAACGTATTTAATGTCGAGATGTTGTAGTACTGTTTGATTTACTTAGAAATTCAAGAACATATTTTTTTTTAAATGAAAATAACTTACCCTAAGATTATATTTCTGATGAAAGATGTAACAAAATTAATGACCTAAGAGTAGTAGCAACAAAGTGGTCTGGAGGGGTTGGTTCTCCACACTGGGTTCTGAATAAGAGTCAAGTTGCAGGGAAACCCAGTCTATGGCCGTCGATTGTCTCATACACGGTTCTTCATTGAATCAAAGGAGGGGTTGGTCATTCAAAAACATAATCACGATAAGAAAATAGATGTTAGAGTAAAACCCTATTCGCTCAGTCACCCAGTCGCTTATTTTCCACCACTGTGATAAATGATAGGTTCCCAGTCAGGCTATATCGACCTCTGTACCCACACAGGACCCCAGTAAAAGCGCTGACTATGAGGAAGTTGCAGCGGCCCGGAAACCAATGAGTCATGCCCCCTGGGCGTCCTGCCGTGTATCATCTCCCACCACTGCCCTATACTACTCACAGTGGGCAGCACGTGCGGGGCCGCCCACTAGTGGCTGCATGGGGTGTCAGGGTACCTGCCCGGCTTAGGTGGGGGTAAGGGTAACGTCAAATATAGATATATGTGTGTAAATATATGATATATTGTCACGTTTATCTATACAGTTTATATGGATGCTGGTTACACCTAGGAAAGGTACACAAAAATAGGTGGGCGTCACTAACCATTTGATATGTGCCTCTTACAATATTAAGTTATTTTTCCGGGTAAAAAGGAAGTAAGAAGTCAGACAGACAGGAAACCATAGACGACTCCCGGCCTGGACGGGTTCTATATGCCTTTTCACGAGTCTGCGCACTGGACCCTTCAGTAAACTCCATGAACCCGCCGTCTTTAGCTAGGCCTCATTCGAATCCATTTCCCAACCTATTGGTTCCGACCTATAACACTAGCAGGTGCTACAATAATAAATAAATAAAAAAGCTATACTCCTGGCACTCAAAATATACTAAGGGTCACTTCAGTGTGCTGTGGGTGGGTAATTTGCTTGCGTGTGGACATAAACGACGACCATGTGGTCTTAACGTACAGCATCTCCTTGGAAGTACAGGGTAATCCACCTATCTTCCCGTGCCCAGTCAGCTCAGTCGGACTTTCCCGCTAGACGGTGGGTGGATGGGCGCGTTCTTGGCATTGACAACCATTTGTTACGGAAGTGTGTCAGCTGTGGGTCTGAATCCTGAAAGTGGAAACTTCCCAGTTCGGGTTGATTCTCAAATTCAAGTCCTGGATAAGTGGCATCTTTTGGTAAGATTCAAGGTGTCTTAGATAAAATGTGATTCTAAACGTTGGTTGGAATGAAAATCAGCATTGGTCCGATTTCAGGAAATGATTATGGTTAATGACTTAGCCTTGACCGCGACGTGTGAATCGTTGATTTCATCTGTTATCGTGACACCTACTAATTCATGTGTGTTAAACAATACATATGAAGCTTCCCTACCCGATTCCATAAAAACGATAATATATCAATTAAAAGAAATGATGGGACTAATAACAAAGTTTTTTTTTAGGCCTCGATATAGCCATTGTCCTAGAACTGTGCTTATCGCAGGAAGGCGCAGTTACTGTTAATTAAAAATGTCATTTAAAATAAAAATGAGATGCAATTTGTAAGCACTTTAGAAATAAAATCTGCGGTGCTCTCTTTCCACATCCCTCATAAATGCACAGACATTGAGGAGGTTGTCTTCTTAATGCGGCCATGAAAGCGTTGTACTGCTGAATAGTAAGTGGATTCTAGGAAGGGCTTTCCGTGAAATAACGCTGAGCAGAGGCTCCTCGCGAGACTTCCTGGTATCAGCCATAAGAACGGCTTCCTGGAAATATAAATATCCAGAAATGATTTGCTGAACGACCACAATTAATATTGTCAATTTATGCTACGTTCGACAGATAAACAAGTGGGAAAAAGAGTGCATCTTAAATTTCATTGGTGTAGATGTGTATGGTGTCTGAAAAGGTCATGTCGTAATTTATATAGTTGTACAAGAATGGGAATATACGACACCAGAGTGTGTATCAGATAGAAGCAGATTTTATGCCATAAGTGCGCTTATAATTGCTTTTATAAGAAACGGGAAATCAAAGAATGATGAAAACTAGAAGCGGCTATAGTTGTGGTGGTTGTGCATAGGTTTTACGTCGTTGGCCTTAACAAGTTTAAGTAGAGTTTTACACCTAAAGGACGCACATTTTCAACACAACAAAAAGATGAAGGGCGCATGCCCCCTCCATAATATTGTAGATACCACATCTGATGTTTTTTTTTCAAAATTGTATACTTAAACTATTTAAGGCAACTCTGAAGATGATTTTCAATAAAAATACAAAAATATATCCGCCACTGTTTATGACCATGTCACACCGTTTCCACTCGCCACCTTTAACTACCAGGTCACTAACCCCTCGCCCCTTCTTCTCTTCTCCCGCAGACTTGTTACCAGGTCACTAACCCCTCATCCCTTCTTTTCTCCCACAGACTTGTCTCCGCAGACGTCGCAGCTGCTGTCGCGGGGGGCGGGGCCCGGCCTGCCGCCCGCCGTCATGAACGACCGCGAGCTGCAGACCCAGCTGCTGACGCTCAAGCAGCAGCACCAGCTGCAGCAGCAGATGTTGCTGCAGCAGTTCCACGAGCAGCAGGTGCGCCTGGTGCACGAGCAGGACAAGCAGGTGGCCGACCACATTCAGGTACAGAGCTACTCCGCGCTAACAAGATCTGCTCATTGTGTCCGACTGTCTGAGCTTCAGGTGAGAGGTCCCCGCCGCCAACACTGCGCCTTTTCATACACAGAACAAACAAAAAACTACCAAAAAAATATTTTTCAAATATTTAAACATAATATTTTAGCTTAGCCCTGTTGTTATTATGCATATCTTAAATCCTAATAGTGTGAATTCTGTCTGACTGTGTAGGAATCGTGCACAGCTGTCCTGGCAAACTTAAACTTAAAGACGTTTGAGAAATATTTAAATTTTCGGCTCTTGCTCCAAATTCATGACCTTCTAAGGGGTCACACTTTGTTTGGGCTTTGTTTGATGTAATAAGTATTGTTTACTTGAATACCAAAATGTTATATCCCTGTACCATTTCGACCCATTATTATGAAGAATTGAAATAGATAATAACTGGGTTCCAGACGGGTTTTTTTTTTTCATAAGCAATTTTATTTCTAAAAACGATATATTATGATACATGTAGCCACAATAATTTACAGTGCGAGACTATAAAGGTTGTAAAGAAATCATTATAATCAATAAAATTCGGCTTGCCCATTTCTGACCCTTTAGGATGGCGACTGAAAATAAATACTACGATAATACTGACCTCTCAGCTGAGGTATAGGTAGATAGGACTTGCTTAAGTAATGCATGCTGATTATGTAGAAACAATGATTAAAATAATGCAATCATTATCTAAAACAAATTGAATTAGAAAGTCAAATCCAGGTAGTTGTGTTTTAGTGCTTTTTTTTAGTCCAGTTGAAAAAAAATTGTTTGTGTGCACGCTTTAGCAACTAGGCACATTTGTGATTTTAAGTAAATGTCTTTTTATATATAATATATTACTGAAAAAAGTATTTCCGGGTCTATGATATAAGATAAGCATGTGTCATAATATGAACAACTGTATGATACCTATGACCCGCTGTGCATATTGGTTGGGTTTACACTTCCCTCTATGGAGCCCCTCCCCGTCCCCTTGAGTTTAGACTAGACCAGGAAGAGATAATGAAAAGAAAATACACTGAGAGTGCACTTTAGACTATATAACGCCCTGCCTGCCTCCTACACACCCCCTCCCGACTCCAACGCCAGGTGGTCTTCATCAGCAGTTTAAAAAAGGCAAGAATTCAGGAAAAACTCTTTTCGAGTAGATGTAGACGAGTGTTAGTACCCATAGGTTATTGGAAGGTTGGGCCACTCTTAAAAAGAAGTTTATGTCCTGGTTACCGCCCGACTATGTTAGGGCCGACGAGGAAGAACCTTTTTCATTTTATGAATTTTTAACAAATATTTTCATAAAAAATGTCAGTTATGCATCTAACAAAAATAAACAAAAAGGGAAAACAAATACCGAGTGGCTATTATTTTGGCCACTCGCTGGAGAGGAAAAAACTTTTTTTTATAAGGGTGGCCTTGGGAGGGATTTAGTGGGTGGGATCGGGGCGGGGTAGGGGTGTAGGGAGGGAGGGCGGGCTGTGGGAGTTTGAAGTCATTACGTGAGATACATCGGGTTGGTAAACATGGTGTCAAGGCCAGAACGGCCAAGTAATACCTGGTTTACACTCTATGACACTATGGCAACGACAAGGGTATCACGTAAGCCTACAGCACTGCATTGCATCCAAACGGATTCTGAATGTAAAGGCAGTATTACACTACACGACATAAGCTGTGATATGACGATGTCGCAGGGAAAGTAAAGGCAGTATTACATTACATGACATGAACTACGATATGACGATGTCGTAGGGGAATCACACGTATTAGAGACATATTTCGTTGTTACACATAATGGAAATGGAACTCTAAATTGCCAATTTTAAATGAGTAATGACGATGTCGCAGGGGAATTAGGCCTACACATATTAGAGATAGATTTCTTTGTTACACATAATGTAGAAATACTCCAATTTCCCAATTTCAAACAACCATACCACTCTTGCACGTGAATTGTCTGAAATATCATCATGTCACGCCGATAGCTCAAGTCGTGAGGTGTAATAGGATCATAAATCGCTCTGATGTAGCAGCCCTGATCGTGTAGTGTGAACACGGCCCAGGACGTCCCGCCCACGCACCACTCCCGACAGCTAAGCCTGCCTCTCTCAGCACTAAACAACCCAAGTACCTCCCGAGAATTCGCGTTTTTCTCCCGGGCTTTTGGTGTTATGTGAGACGAGTAAGAGGCGACTACTTATGTCCGGGAAGGCATGGGGAGGAAGTGTGGTTTTAATGACGTTGGAGAGGTTTATATGGTAGTTTACAGTTAGCTGGAAAACACGTAGGGTGAGGGCTACATGTTTACTGGGTAGTGTAGCTAGAAAAAAGACCGCTTTAGATCTCACACAGATATCCTAAAAGATAGGGGCTTCAAACAGTTGTAACATAATATTATCTGAAAATTATGGGTAATGTGATAGCAGGCAGGGTTGGTGTAGGTAGTAGTATAAAAAAAACAGTAAGTAGTAGTAAAAAAAAAACATTCTGTCCAAAAACAATTTTAGACCCCTACCCTCAGATTGCCTGAAAACTGGGCATTTTACGAAAGAACTAAATTTATCACATAGGTAGTAGTAATGACCCTAACCCTAACCCCAACCCCCATCCCCGGGGCAGTAATAGTACTGGCACTACCCCCCCCCCCCCCTCCCAATCCCCACCCAGAGTCAGCAGGCAGGGTGTAAGGCCCCTATTCCCTAACCCCCACCCCCTGGGCGTCAGGCAGGGCGGGGTGTGCCTCATGTTGACCGCCCAGACAATGCTCCTTAACCCCTAACCCCACCCCGGGTCAGCAGGCAGGGTTGGTGTAAGGCCCCTATTCCCCTACCACCCCCACCCCCTGGGCGTCAGGCAGGGCGGGGTGTGCCTCATGTTGACCGCCCAGACAATGCTCCTTAACCCCTAACCCCACCCCGGGTCAGCAGGCAGGGTGGGTATAAGGCCCCTGTTCCCCAACCACCCCCAACCCCCTGGGCGTCAGGCAGGGCGGGGTGTGCCTCATGTTGACCGCCCAGACAATGCTCCTTCAGAGACAACAGGAGTACCTGGAGCAGCAGAAGGCCCTGGAGGAGAAGCAGCGCCTGGAGAAGGAGAAGGCCGAGCAGCAGCTGCTCGAGCAGATCAAGAACAAACGCAAGGAGGAGGAAAGTGAGTATTGTCTGAATTATCCGATACCGCTTAGGCCTATCAAAATTGTTATGTTCAGGTAATCCGACCTACCCTAAATTTTTGGCCCGACCCTAACTTTCTTTTGATGAAAATATATGTTTTTGAAAATAATCTCCCAAAAAAATAATTATTTGAATTGATTATCAGGGCAGGAAATGCATTTTAATGGCTAGGAATTGTTGTAGGTGTTGTTTGGTGTACATTCTTAAATTTGATTGATGTCTGAGTCTACATGATATATGTGTATGGTAAAAAAAAAATCAAACAAAAAAAATTGACCTACCCACCCTTAATTTTTCGATGTTGCCTGAACACAATATCTTTTCGGCTTAGGCGAGTCACTAGGGACGTGTCAATGTTGTGTTCCATTTGGCGATTTTCCTCCCAATTTCATTAATCGCCATTGGAAATTGTACATATCATAATACATAAGAAAGGAGTTTTAATTCTCGTTATTGATATAAAGGACCTTAGTTCGTTTGCTATAGGAATTGAGAATAATCAAAAGATAATATTTTCCAGCAGTCAGATTTAATAGCCTAGTGGAATACAGGCTTTACTGTGTATCATTGGTCCCATGTACCGTTTTTATTTAATCGATAATTATTATTTGGAATAAGAACACTAGTTTGGCTTCTATCAATTTCCAGCGGTTCTAATTTAATTACTGTAACAAGGGCTTCTTGCCATCTCTTCTGATGTAGGTACACGTACAATATTCCATGAGAGCCCTGGGAAAAAATTAGATATCTTTTACATATATATGAAATGCATCAAAATCATGAGTGTATGTTCAATCCATGGATTGATACAAGAAATGAAACAACTAGTAAGCTATTTTAGATGGAGACAGAGTGGGGAAAATGAAAACATATACCTCTGACAATTGGTTCATACACGTACCCACACGTTTTACCACTCCTGACCTGCGCCTGTCAGCTCACTATCAGAAACATGTGGTTTGGGTCCGTCTACGGCTTGATGAGGGCGTATTACAGCTTTCCTGGAAGCGAATAAAACCGAGATAACTACGTTTTTTTGTGGCGCTAAAAGGCCACAGTGTGTAGCTACACTGATGTTGGTTGTGGCACTACCAGGCGCCGGCTGTGTAGACTATCTAGTACCGTAATAACTTTTATACCAAGGGGAATGAATTATCTTTATACTTCTGCTTATAAGTTAGGGTTGACATTTTTCAGGGAATTTATGGTTTTCAGTTATTTGTTGTTAATATTTTTAAAGTTTTCATTTGATATTGACTTTATTATTACATATATTTTATTGTTATCTTTGATATTGGAAAACAGTTCAGGTTTTTTCTCAATCCCGACTGGCATCCCTGTGTAACAATGCATATTAAACTGAAGGTGATAAACGTTGATAACCAAATTGACACACTAGCAAAATCAGAAAAAAATACCCTAAATTCAAAGGCGCAAATCAAAGGCACAGTGTCTGAATACAACACTTTAGAGTCTGGCTAACACTAAAACTATAAAATAGAAATGAGAGAGGGTATTTATAATCTTTAGTTTGTTCTGTTTTTTGCTAGAGCAATCATTCATCTGTCTTGCCAGTTGTCAGTTACAGACTTACAGTACATGTATTAATTACCTGTGTTTACTATGCACAGAACTAACCGCTCCGAGCTGTGATTCCCTTTCTTATACTCTCCGACTTAGCGCCCACCCTCGCTCGAACGGTCATTGAACTCATTTAATCACCAACCGATTAGGATGTTTAATGCGTAGGAGATGATTATTTTTTGCGTGCAAAACATCATTTCTTTCCTCTGTCATTCAGATAAATTTACATATTTAACACATGATTATATAATTTATAGATGATGATATAAGTTATAGATAATGACCTAGTAATTGGCAGGAAATAAAATTATTTCACATATTTTCATGACTAGTAATAGCACCATCTTTATGTTTCCTGTTCCCGCCGTCTCTGTCATATCCATATGTTAATTATAAATACATATTACTCGTTAATTAAAACAGTTCTCAGTATCCAGTTGATAGGAAGTGTAGGCCTGTTTTGTTAAGAGTGGTCAGTCAGTCAATAGGTATCGAGCTAATTATGATATGGGTTTTTATTGGCTGTTTCTATTTCTTGGTAATCCAGGAAGCACTTTGCTGATTATGTTACAAAGGTTTCTTTACCTGGAATTCGCACATTAAGTAAAGTCAATATTTTTGTACAATTGTCCAATAACAAGAATGGACATTGTATTACTAGGATTTTGCAATTAAATTGTTTTCTGAAAGACATTCTTAATACACCTGCTCAATACTGACCGTTTACCTGTCATTTCTCGTAGGTGCAATCGCTTCGTCGAAGGTGAAGCAAAAGCTACAAGAGTTCGTGTTGAACAAAAAGCACAGAGAAGCGCACAGTAAGATCGCAGGATCACCACCCAGGTTCCAACAATGGTAAGTCTGAAATGGGGATTTTCACTGTAAAGCAAGAAAGATCATTATAAGATTGTAAAAGAGTTTTGGAATAATAAACCTGCTGTATGTTCTGTTAATTTGTGAGTGCTAACATAGTGTTAAAGGTGACAGTATGGCAGTGTTCAAGGCCCCGCATTCATATGTTGTTGAATATATTGCACACTAATTAAAGAAAAAAGGTTAAAAAATCTGTTAAGGATTTTTGAAATTAGAAATTGCCGCCAATAAAACGTGGTGTCACAGTCAGTTATAAAAAAAATCCTTGAAAACTATTTTGTACAATTTAATGTACACGAGATTCACATTCGTTGCCTTTTGACATTTTCAGTCATTTTCTTCTTTCTAAATAAAAGTGTCACCAATACTCGTTTTTTTTTTGTGTTTTTTTTACAAATCGATAATTCTCAAAGAAGAGAAACTACCCCCGAAGGATACGCCTACAATCTATACATTAGGGCACCCTCCTCTTTTTCAAATCTCTGAATCTTTAACTGACAAACTTTTCCCCCCATTTACCCCCGTACTCTAGGTCTACGCAGCACAGTTCCCTGGATCAGCACTCCCCTCCGCAGAGCGGGCTGTCCCCCCCGTACCGCCCGCCCCACCTCCTCGGCCAGTACGAGGACTTCCCCCTCCGCAAAACAGGTGAGCACCAACGTGTTTTATGTGTTATGGTGTGAGAAAATACAATGTATAGTGATTTACGCAGCCACCTAAGGTGAGTTGAAAATATGGAAAATATAAGAGAGGTGATCATTGCTGAGGGAACCAATATAATAAGATTTGTTCTGTAAAACTGTGTAGCGTTTTACTCCTCAGGGAGCGCAGAAAAATATCTTCAGTATAATTTTCAAGTTTTTGAACATTGGTCACCAATGGAGGGGACGTATTAAACACTTTTTTCCGTATCTCCTTAACGTAATAGATGACAAATAAAGAAACTTAAATGCTGCCGGAAAACGGTTGATAATATTCTGATGAAGAGGTAATGGTCATGGTCATAGTAATCATTCTAAATTCAGTGGAATACCTTGTGGCAGGGTAAACTCTGGCTTTAAAGGTAGATGTTTTCCATACAAGTTGATATCGATACTTAAGTTTCTGTATTCACTGTTGTAATGTCCGATTTTCTATTCCAGTATCCGACTCTAACCTGAAGGTTAGGTCGAAATTAAAAGAAAAGGTCGTCCAACGGAGCAGTCCCTTACTGCGGCGAAAGGACCTACACTCAAAGCGGAAAACGCCCTTACAAGGTCAGTTGTTGTTTGATAGGTTATTAAAATGACTGCATATGTACTTCTTAAACGAAGATTCCTTTGGATAACGAAGAAAGATTTGGAATAAGTAACAGAAACGAAGTGGCATATCTATTGAGGGGAGTATTTTCTATGAAGAAGGCCTACAACCGCCGAAACGTGTCTGTTTAATTTCAATAAAACTTCAAGTCTTTGTTTGTCAAATACTGATAGATCAAGATCGACCCGATTGATTTTGGGCCATTAAAAAGCTATAGGTCTTTACCCAAGTCACCCTTTTAGTTGATGTTCGGTAGTCTCAACACCTATTGGATTCTTGAAATATGTACGATCTTAGTTTGTCATTCTATTGATCCAAGTTTCTCAAGTATTTCTTTTTTCCTTGACAGTTGACACTTTGAGCAACAGTAACCCCGACTCGGGCCCCAACTCCCCACCCACCAACGCACACCACCTGGCCGGCGAGTCGGCAGGCGTCATGGTCAAGGAGGTAAGTACTCGCATTCTGGGATTATATTTTAACCCATTAATTTTCAGTCAGTGATTACAGTATGGGCTCGGACTTGAGCCAGTCAGATTGGATGATGATTGTTTGAGTACAAGGCCTGCTTATCAGTATTTCAGCTACACCAGGACCAGCTCACGTTTTTGACTTGAATAAAGTACTATGATCGAATCTATGGGGGTAAGAATGATGACATGGAAAGGGAGTTGAACCCAGGCCCATTGGCAGAAGTCCCAGATGCTACCCGCTGGACCACCCCTACCCCATAGTGAAATTAGATGAAAGCAATGTGTGGGAGAAGAAATAAAGTTATAGTTAAGGAAGTATGACAGAAGAAACCCCAAAATAATTAGAAGATCTGCAACATGGTATAGCAAAATATAGTGTAGTCCTTTGAGCACGTTGCCATATTAGTAAACAAAAGTGCGGTAATGTGCAAATAAAGAGGACACAACTTTCCCTTGTTGCCTTTTTCCTAGAAGAAACCAATTGTATACATATATCTCTTTACTCGGAAAGCTATAGGCAGCAGCGTCGGGTAGAGCTAATTTGTGAGCCTTTGTCGAAATTCGGTCACGACCACCCAGTTTGGGTCCGGTTACACCTGTTAGTAGTAAGGTTTACACTCCCCTTTCCCAGCCATGGAGGTTCCAACATCATGGTTGACAATTCCTTTATATCAGAAGTTACTTTTACATTTTAGTTCCTACCTACATCTAAATGCAGCCACGCATGTACACACAATGAAATACACTTAATTTTGATATCTATCCAAATGAAAACATTTTAATTTTTTGTTGTTTCCTTTAATGTGGCTTTAAAACTAGTTCCGGTCAAAAACCATCTAGTTCCGGTTTCCCTGATTGGGAACCCTCAAGGGGCGTATACCTGTTGAGTGAGACCTGTGACCTGCGGGCATCAGGAGACAGGTGAGGAGGGAGCCCTCAGAAGGCCCAGGGCGGGGCCGGCACACTATGGCCTCTCACAAGCACATACAACATATAGTACACGTTTACTGAAACATCAATGGTAAACGTCGGCCTGTGAAATACTTGATGTCATTAAATTGTGGTCTGATATAGCGCACCCCAAATAAGTAGGCGTTGGTTCTGCTTCCTCAAGGCACAGAGAGAACGCAGTTTCTCGTACTCTTTTTATGGGCAAGGATCGCATTACCTTAAATATAGAAATGAACTGAGGCTTCTAGGTTTCAAAGTGACTGGACTGTAGATAAATCAGGCCAGTCATTTATGTAGCTTCTGATGGATATAGAAAGGAGTTGGATTGTATATCAGGACAAACTTGGTCGAATTGATCTCCATGGAACTCATGAACCCATGGAGTTGTGAACGGAAGCGTCCCAATGAATTGACTCTGCCATCAGGTCTTCTGAGAGCTCACGACTCTGTACTTGGTAGCTTAGATCACTACCTTTTTTTCTTTTTTTTTCAAATTTTATTTCGTAATAATCATCAGTGTCTCCACTGGTTTTCAGATGTATTATTACTAAATTATTACTAAATATCGCCTATGTAAGATAATAACTTCGCCAATGTCTAGCTGTTTTTAGCTGGTGTGGTCCAGGCTGAAGAGTGGCAGCTACAGTGCAGGGTGGGACTCTTCTCGTAACGAGAGAGGCAAAGTGGCAAGGTCTCGTTTGACTATAGGTTCATCTGATAGCTGACACCTCAAGCCATCCACCTTACAAACCACTAGGCCTTTCCACATGTGTCTTTTTTAATTTGCGATGCGTGAGATCAGTGAGGATGGAAACCCTACACTTGGACACAACGCCCTAGAGTAGTACTCCTGTTTTCTCACGAAGGTGGATTTTTGATGAACCCAGACCAGAGACCTAGCCATACACACTCTGAAGCCTGTATTCCACATACCGACTTTTATGCTGCCGACTTTTGTAACTTTTTGAAAATTTTCTCCAAGAATATGGCATGGGACCATACATCCAATATACCATTTGAAAGGGAATCGTTATGCCTTTCTTTGCATATGTAACATATCTATTTTTAACCTCAATGCCCGCTTCCGATTTTTCTAAATCAGCAGCAAAATCGGCATGTGGAATACAGGCCTAAATGTAACAACATCAGGATGTGTCTCCATCATCCCTATCCCTGTCCCCTGTCTAGTCCCTTTCTTTGTTGCGTTCCGTGCCCATCCGGCCCGCTCCCCAACCACCAGCCTCCTCCTCCACGGCGGCCGGTAGTGTGTTGGGTCGGCCGGTAGGTGGAGCCAAATGTCACCGGCCAATCAGTGGTCAATACGGCGGGCTATACCGTGTCGTTAGCGCCGTACCCACCCAGCGCCGGGTCTATTTCGGGGCACGTGGGAGGCGGGAGCCATGGTGACGAGGGACAAACAGCGGCAGGAGGAGGAGGTGGGGGACGGCAGCGCACACCTTTTACAGCCACTTACCGGGCACACACAGCCGTTTGTCACAGTCACCGCCGTCACAATTAGCGCCGTTAAGGGCCCCGGCCGTTTACACTGGGCTGGTACTGGTATTAGAATCACAGCGACGTTATCACTGACCCATCTCTTACCGGGCACACTGCCGTTTGTCACAGTCACCACCATCACAATTAGCGCCGTTAAGGGCCCCAGTCGTTTACACTGGGCTGGTACTGGTATTAGAATCACAGCCATGTTATCACTGACCCATCTCTTACTGGGCACACACGGCTGTTTGTCACAGTCACCGCCGTCACAATTAGCGCTGTTAAAATGGGCTGGTACTGGTATTAGAATCACAGCGACACTATCACTAACCCAACTCTTAGCGGGCACACACAGCCGTTTGTCACAGTTACTGCCGTCACAATAAGCGCCGTTAAGGGCCCCAGCCGTTTACACTGGGCTGGTACTGGTATTAGAATCACAGCCACGTTATCACTGACCCATCTCTCACCGTGCACACACGGCCGTTTGTCACAGTCACTGCCGTCACAATAAGCGCCGTTAAGGGCCCTGGCCGTTTACACTGGGCTGGTACTGGTATTAGAATCACAGCAACGTTATCACTGACCCATCTCTTACGGGGCACACACAGCCGTTTGTCACAGTCACCGCCGTCACAATTAGCACCGTTAAGGGCCCCGGCCGTTTACACTGGGCTGGTACTGGTATTAGGATCACAGCGACATTATCACTGACCCATCTCTTACCGGCCACACTGCCATTTGTCACAGTCACCACCATCACAATTAGCGCCGTTAAGGGCCCCAGCCGTTTACACTGGGCTGGTACTGGTATTAGAATCACAGCCATGTTATCACTGACCCATCTCTTACTGGGCACACACGGCTGTTTGTCACAGTCACCGCCGTCACAATTAGCGCCGTTAAAATGGGCTGGTACTGGTATTAGAATCACAGCGACACTATCACTGACCCATCTCTCACCGTGCACACACGGCCGTTTGTCACAGTCACTGCCGTCACAATAAGCGCCGTTAAGGGCCCTGGCCGTTTACACTGGGCTGGTACTGGTATTAGAATCACAGCAACGTTATCACTGACCCATCTCTTACCAGGCACACACGGCCGTTTGTCACAGTCACTGCCGTCACAATTAGCGCCGTTAAGGGCCCTGGCTGTTTACACTGGGCTGGTACTGGTATTAGAATCACAGCGATGTTATCACTGACCCAACTCTTACCGGGCTCACACAGCTGTTTGTCACAGTCACCGCCGTCACAATTAGCGCCGTTAAGGGCCCCAGCCGTTTACACTGGGCTGGTACTGGTATTAGAATCACAGCGACGTTTTCACTTACCAATCTCTTACTGAGCACACACGGCTGTTTGTCACAGTCACCACCATCACAATTAGCGCCGTTAAGGGCCCCGGCCGTTTACACTGGGCTGGTACTGGTATTAGAATCACAGTGACGTTATCACTGACCCATCTCTTACAGGGCACACACGGCCGTTTGTCACAGTCACTGCCGTCACAATTAGCACCGTTAAGGGCCCTGCCCGTTCACACTGGGCTGGTACTGGTATTAGAATCACAGCCACGTTATCACTGACCCATCTCTTGGCTTATGATGTTGACGCTAGAAATATGCGGCTGTATCATCAGTAACGATCACCGCAAATAGTTTTTTTTTTTTATATATAATATATCATTTTGTACTGATTATAGAATCTTAAGTGAGATGCTGTATCAAACTCAACTCTCAGGTTTTTCGGTGGGAAATCTAGTTTATTAGGGGATGATAATTTGTCAATAAACATGTTTGGGGTTTTCAACCTTGGATAACCTACGTCAGAATTGATTACCGGTAATCCTTGAATTGTTAGACCTAGTAAACTGAGCCCCCTTGAAAGTCTTGTCATATAGATGAGCAGAAAAATAGCAGTACATATTGCTCTAAAGTATATAGGTGTTGCTTCTTGATATAACTTGAAACTGTAACTGCTTCATCAAAAAAATGTTGTTGATGAAATCAGAGACCATTAATAGATCTATGGACAGTCTCTGATCAACGCGTATCTCAAACGAATTAATGTAGTTATAGGAGCTGTGAACTAAATCTGTGAAGTAAAAAGCGCTTCTGCAAAAACTGAGTTTAGATAATGATTAAGTGCCACTGTGGCAGAAAATATCGTTAAAAAACACCACAGCTCGCACGGTAGTCCGCCTACACAAACTCTCCTTGACCCAAGTCACTTTGAACTTGTCAGCACCGGTTTATTATGTCAACGGCTCACCAGGTCACAGCTACCTGTGAACGTTTACGGCATAAGTCCGCTATGATCAGCTGTCAAACCGAGCAAGTCTGTTAACTAAAAATGAAACACTATCATAAGGAGTTGCATTCCCCGTATCCGTTTCTCGCTGTCAAATAGACCAAAAGGCCTATAACAGTCAGAATGTTCTGACTAATGTTATCACAAACTTTGACAGGGTGGCAATAAATCAGAAAAAAAAGTGAAGTTTTTTTTTTTTTACCAACAAAGTCAATGAACAGTCAGATGGTTTGGAGATCCACCAAGGAAACAAAAATCAAGGAAATTTGACACAAGTGTTAAGATTTAGCATTAAAACCTGTTTTTCTGTTTCTGTGTGAGCATTTCAGAGAAAAAACTAAAACCTAAATTGGTAATATGATGGGGCATTATTATATCGTATATACCCTTCCTTCATACAGGGTGAATTGAAATGTTTAAGTTTTAAATAGGGTTTGTTTTTCATGATAGGAGACATTGCAGGTGATAATACACTCACTGAACAAATGTGTCATACACCTGTTAGGTCTTCCATGGTATATTTCCCTAGCCATCCACCCACCCACCTACCTACTGTTATGCAAGAAAACAACCTTAGCTAGTTACCTGTTCGCCATGGCAACCACCTTTAGAATTGATGAGATCGATTTGTATGTGTATTTGACAAAACATGATTGATATAATAGCGGGCGAATGTAAATGATATCCGTAATAGCCAGTACAGGGTAATTTTATCGACAATCCAATTCGTTCATGCCCAATTTAGTCATTCGAACACGAATGATGTGCTATTTTAAGCTTAATTTGCGTGACGCATATCAAATTGCAATTTGTCATAAATCACTATTCTAATAATGGGTGTTTGGTTTCTATATGTGTACCGGTCGTGGCATCTCAAGTGTCACCTACACCTGTCAAAATGTGATGCATTTAAGAGATCCCCGGCAGAACACATTTGTGCTATCCTACTATTCTATATATAGGCCTTTGATTTACATCGAGGGTTGATTTACATATTATATGCGTCCAAATTGGTCAGATTCTTTATGTGGCCATATGATAATGATCAATTTGTGCCGATAGTGGCTTTTACTTTCTATGTATACTACAGATTAGAATTCTAAACAGAGAGAAACCAAAATAACCTGCTTTTTGTCTCGATGTAGCTCAGATTGCTGTCAAGGTAAAATACCAACAACAAACAAACATGTAGTCAGAACCCCTTTAGTCGGCGGTGCCTCTTATAGCTCTCTTTATCCCCTCACCACCCTCCCGGTTAGGTATCCACCCACGCAGGGGCCCGATATAGAAGGTCTGGGCCCGATTTAGACGCCACCTCCCGCGATATATGGCACCTCTCGGGGACGCTGCTTTAGCGGCGCGCGCCGCCCGACTTCCGGCGACGCCGCTGGCCCCTCTTCCGGCGCGGGCCGGGCGCGCGCGGCTATAGTTAGCGCTACAGGCAGGCTGATGTTGTGTGCCGATTATACCCAAATGTCTCTGTCGCTCAGGTTTTTTGTGTGGAGGTTGTTTTTTTCTGGTCGCTGGCATCTTTCTCTACTCCCCAGCAGGAGTACTAACGAGGCTAGTTAGGGCCGCCGGAAACAGGCGCTGCCACCGCCGCCGGCTCCCGGCCGGCCGCCGACCTGACTAGCACAGGACGGCCCTGTCGGCTGGTAACCAGCAAAATGCGGCCAGCAGGTGTACTGTCAATCAGCCTGTAAGAGCACAACCCCCAAAACACAAAATACCAGCCTTAAAGGTTATTTTAGAATCTTGCAAGAACACAACCCCCAAAACACAAAATACCAGGCTTAAACTTAAAGGTTCTGTCAGACAGCCTGCTAAAATGCAACCCCAAAATACAGGTCTCCCAAAATGCCAACTTAAAAGATACTGTTGGAAAGTTTGTTAGAACACAACCCTCAAAACACAGGTCTCCCGAAATATCAGCCTTAAAGGTACCGTCTGATGGCCTGCTAGAACACAACTCCCAAAAGACAGGTCTCCTGAAATACCAGGCTTAAAGGATACTGTTATCACTGTTGGAAAGTTTGCAAGAACACAACCCCCAAAACACACAAGTCTCCCAAAATACCAGATTAAAAGGTACTGTTGGAAAGCTTGCCATAGCGCAACCCCTAAAATTCATTCTCCCTAAATACCAGCCCTAAAGGTAGCCTAAATGGGAATCAACAGTTACACAATGTATACCTTTAAGTTTTATAAAGACGATCCTCAATGACCTTTGGGTATTGTTAATCACCATACCCTGTTAAAAAGTGTGTCTTGACCTTCTTTTTGGGGGGGTCAAGTACCCTTTCCTTTATTCTTGTTGCCCGAAACTATATCCTGCTCTTGTTTGGGTCACAATGCCCCCTGCTTGGGGTTCGTTTCTCTATTCCATTAGTTCTATTTTTCTCCGATATGCCATTTCTTTTCTTGGTCGCAATGTCCCCGAATGCTTCCCCCTTGACACCCCGTTTTCTAACTTAGGCTACAACCCACCCCCTGAATGCCCTCATCCCCCTCCCCCTAAATGCCCTTTTCCCCCGCCGTACGACCTTCCCTCCTTCCTCCCCCGCCCAGCTGAGGGCGTCTGTGACGTCACCAGGCGTCATTACGGCCCCGTTTAGGGCTGTTTACCCACGCCCCTGAATAGAAACAGGCTAAAAATAGCCACAGCGAGCTGCTCGGACCTGCTCGGATCAATAAGCCATGTTCGGGTTGGCGAGTCGGCGATGTAAACAAACCCCTCAGACAGAGTACAGCGGCGGCGGAATCTCACCCTCCGTCAATGTCACCCCTCAAATAGCCCTTCCCGATATAGCCGCCACCCATCACCTCCACCCCTACTACTCCCCACTCCCGTATCCCTCCCGTCCCACTCTGTTTACATGTTGTGGTGGGGTCGGGTTAGAAACAAGGCATTATGCCACATCGGGGGCGGAGAGTCGGCTCAATGAAGGATCGAGGAAAAAACGCTTGTATGCAGATTTGAAATGTCCCTGTTGCTGGCCATGTTTTATTGCTAGTAGTGCATGAGATAGGGTTATATGATCAGGCGCTCGTCTTATACAACAAGTTTGAACTCAAATTAAAAGTGGTGAATTGATTTGCCACGTTATGTTTCTCGAAGTATGAAAACATCACGCATCCTCTTTGGACGTGGAGTTGTTGTCGTGCTTAGTTAGAAAGGTAAAAATAGCCGCAACCGGCCATTAAGACGTGTACACGGAGCTTCACGATTCCCTACGGGTCGGCGCGCTACGTCATGTTCTCTTACCTGAATGGTGAGTGAGAGGAGTGTATGTGTTATTCTCGGATGAGAACCATTCAATATAAAGGTCTAAAAATATCACTCATAGTATTCTAACAATGGCATGTTGTTAGAAATAAAACAACAAATGTCACCAAAATTGATATTTTCACTTATGGTTTCGTCTTTGAAGCGGACATCATAGAATTGAATGAACTTTATCTTTGACATTACCATTCAAGGAAAGGTAGATACAATGATATCTTACCACAACAGATGAAAGGAGGATCAGTTAAAACTGGCCGTATAAAAGAGATATGCTCTCCGGAGAAACAAAACAGTTCACGTGACGTCGCGGTGAAAAGAACAATAAGGTCAGGAAACAATGAACAAAACGGTTCACTTGAAGCGGAGGTGAAAAGAACAATATCGACTGGAGACAATAAAAGATAAATGGAAGACGGTATCACACCGATACAGAAATACTCAAAAATAGGTCCACTAACTAGCCCGCAGAGACGTGGCTTTACAAATTGGTTTATAAAACGCTAATCTTAAAAAAGTAGGTTAAAGATCAGCTCACAAAGGCCGAATAGAGCTGCTCGGAGCAGATTAGTTCATTTAGGGACCGGTGGCTCAGAGTGAGAGCGGTATAGAGAAACGGGCGCCAAAAAAAAAGTTAAATAAGAAAAACATTGCATGGACTCAGCAGGAGAGAGTGGGTCCCAGAAATGTGCTTACAGATTGGCTGTGACATGTAGGTGTACACTGTAACCATCACCTACCCCCTCATCCCCAGTCTTCTCCCGTATACGCCCACCTTACCACCCCCTCCCCTCCCCCTCCCCGCCCGGCCCCATCCCACCGCATTAGGCCGCCCACGCACCGACCTAGAGCCGGGCGAATCTTTAGCCCGGCCGTGAGACGTTGCCACTTTATGCAGCCTGCAGTCACTCCCCCATGAATAGTGGCCGGTAAAACCTGCCGGGACAGCATGTTTTAACACCTATACCCCGCTGTTAGGGCTTAAACACGAAGCCTGGTCGGTGCCTACACTATGTATATGGGGCTTATGGCAAGATGGTGACTCATCAGTCTTACATATCAAGTGTGAACATCTTTTTTTGTATCCAAGAAATCACAATATTGGATTTAAAGAATGCATGTACACATTAGAAAATTGTGAAAATGAAAACAGATCAACAAACAAGCTAATTCTGTATGACGATTGGGCAAGAAACAGACTAGTTTTTTTTTTTTTTTTTTTTTTTTTTTTTTTGGGGGGGGGGGGGGGGCGGAGGGCAGCTATACCACCTATACCTATCCTACCAGTGGTCGTTCTTCATAGTACATGAGCTGGTCCTGATATAGCTGAAAAACTGCTGAGCAGACTTAAAACTCCCAACAATCATCTTATTTTAAGCCCAGGCCTAGACCTATAATAAGCTGCAGAAAAGATTGGGTTTCCTATTAAAACAACCCCTTGAAATACCTATTTTTTGTCAATGTGCAATTTGCCAGGTCTCATTGTATTCCGTCTCTCCCTCACAGGAGGGCGGTCCGTTCCCCCTACAGATGATGTCCAAGATGGTCATCAACCAGAGCATGCCCAACATCTCCATCGGCCTGCGCGACCCCTCCAACCCGGCCGGCGCCGGCGACCCGTCGGTGAGTAGTAGGGCACAGGGGCATTGTAGCCAGGTCAACAATACCTTGAATAAGGACTGCGCTATGTAACCGATTAGCTATGTAAGCTGAGAGATTATTATGCCAATAAAACAATTTGTGTAAAGTCGCAATAGACATTTGGGTAGGGAGAGATCAAGTTTAAAATGGAAGAAGCCAATACAGAATAATTGCCATTACAGGAAAGCTGATTCTAAGGAAAATTATTTTAAAAGTAATATTATTTTGCAAGAATTGTTCTTTTTTTACTGAATAAATGTCTTAATCACTTGGCCAAGGAAAAAAGGGAAGAGTGCATGCTACTCCTCTCGACAAAGGGTAGTGGTATCCCACTGTAGGCCTAATATGAGAGTTTTATGAGAAAAAAATGTCATCTTCGATCTATAATTTTGTCCCCTATGATAACCCAAGATACCCCCAGCCTACCTAGCAATCCCCACATGTAACAGAGTCGCCCCCTGTTGTTCTCCCCCAGCACCGGACGAGCATGGCGACCGAGGCGGAGCTGCGGGCGCGGGCGGCGGCCCACTACGGCCTGCCCCTGACCCACCACATGCTACCGGCCACCCTGCCCTTCTGCCCCTCCCTGCCCGTCATCGACAGCGAGTTCACGCCGCCCAGCAGCCCGGCCTACATCAACTCCCAGATGAAGGCCTTAGAGCAGCAGGCCCGCAACAGCAGCGGTAAGATGGCCGCCAGTCCTGGGTCCAGCGGGGGCGGCGGTGGGGCCGGTTCAGGGGGATCCAGCGGAGGGGGTGGCAGCGCCCCGTACACCGTACCGAACAGTGTGAACATGAGCAGCCCGATCACCGACGCCCAGGTGGCCCAGGCCCGCATCCACCGGAGACCCTTGGCCCGCACGCAGAGCGCGCCCCTGCCCCTGGGCCACCCCCTGCTCAACCAGCCCGGCCTACTGCTCGCCCACCAGGAGCAGCTCCTCAAGGAGAACCAGAAGCTCTACCTGAAGCAGCGCCTCCAGAACACCGTCCTCCAGCGTGTGGGCAGCAAGAACCACATGGAGAACGTGGACGAGGAGGCCGAGGCACGACTCGCACAGGTACGGTAGAGCGGCCTTTGTGGCTGACATAAAAAAAGTAATTTTGTAGGGTCTAATGTGTTAACAGGGTGGCATTACAATACGCTTTATTGTGTAATCATTTAATAAAGTACAATCAAAGAGGGATGAAACCTTGTCAACCCTAACTATCAGGATCTACATAGAAGATCACAATGTATGACTGTGGATGATGAAATAAAAAAAGATTGAAAAAGTTAGGGAACAATTTCGTTTTCAAAAAGATGTCTAAAATGTGCTTCATTGATCCTGTCCCAAAATTCTATTTACTAAGTTAAATAGTGTTTTAAAGAATAAGATTTTTTGTTGTTGAAATGTTGAGATTTAAGGAAGTTGACTAAATTTTTCCCATCCTCCGTCCCTTAGGAGATGAAGGAGGTGCGTGAGCGGGAGGAGGAGGACGTGGTGATCATCTCTGACCGGGAGGACGGCCCCATCCCAGAGGGGGCCTCCCCGCACCACGACCCCACCCAGCCCCCCCAGGAGGGGTCCTCAGTCGGCCCCGAGACGGCCAAGTCCTTCCTGTGCCGGCAGCGGGAGGCCCTGGTCCGTCAGCGCACCGTGTCGGGCGGGTCGCCCCCCATCGGAGGGCTCCCACACCGCCCCCTGGCCCGGGCCCAGAGCTCGCCGGCCGTGGCCGTACCCCTGTCCCCGCCCCAACAGATGATGGCCACTGACCTCCCGGCCGGACACACCTTTACCACAGGTAAACATTGCACCTGACATTGAGTAGCCAGCCTAATACCCTTTATATATTAGCTTGAGAAGTTGCATGCTATTTATGACAGTTCAATATAGACATCATAGGCAGATCCAGGAATTTAAGGGGAGGCACAAACTCGACTGTACAGGGTAGGTGGTGGGGCCAGTCCCCCCCCCCCCCCAGTCCCTTCCACCCCCGCCCCTAGATAATTCCCTGGACATGATGCGCATCCTGAGTCGAGTCTGTAAAGGGAATAAGGGGGGATTCACGCTTCGATTTGGGAGAGAGTCTAAAGCGTTTAGAAGTTTGATTGTTTGTATGTTGATATTTTTATGAGACACGTTGATTTATAAAGTCCATTATGCATTCAAATAATTTGTTATTTGTGTTTTAGGTCTGGCGTATGACACCATGATGTTGAAACACTCGTGTATCTGTGGTAACAACGCCAACCACCCGGAGCACGCGGGCCGCCTCCAGAGTATCTGGGCCCGGCTCCACGAGACCGGACTCGTCAACCAGTGCGAGGTAGGCCAGTACTGATAATCGTTGATTCAGAATAGTCAGAATACCCTAATTTACCTGCATTCTGACTTAGGTCTGGGCAATTTCCTATTCATCAAAATAGTTATAATTATAGTAGTTTTAGAAAGTCTCCAATCAAATAGTATAATAGTATTGCTTCGATATTATGCTTGATGATCGAATTTACTACTTTGTACTGTAACACAAAAGGAGCGGTTGGTTAACGCCAACAGAAATAATGTCGTTATTACCCCTCCATATAGACTTTCCGACAATTAGAAAGAATCGTCCTTTTGTGCTCGTACACTCGCCAAAAGTAGTTGGATCCAGTAACAATGCATTTCTCGATTGAAATAAAATTTACCTCATTCAAATTCCAGCGCATCAAATCCCGGAAAGCAACCATTGAAGAGCTACAGTCCTGCCATGGCGAAGCGTATACTCAACTCTACGGTACAAATTCTCTTAACAGACAAAAACTTGATCCTAAATTATTAGGTGAGTAACTTTCTTTACTTACATACTTATGGGAATAAAGTCTAATAAGCCATGAATTCCGGGGGACCAAACTGAATCTAATGTCAATTTTGTAAGTGTCCCTTGGGGGGAAGCAGTGTGAGTCAACGACAAAAAGTAGTGGTCACTTGATAACTCTATGTACAAAATATGTAAAGAGGTTAAAAACAAAAGCGGTTGCCCCTCCCCCACTGCCAACTTAAGGCATTTCATCGATCATCCTGTGTAGGGGGGACGTGGCAGCACTACTCTTGATATGAACAGGCCGCTATTCTAAATCTTTCATAGTCGAAATGAAGATCAGGGAGGTAAGGATTTAACCTTCAGTTACATCCATGATAACATACCTGTGTGTTTTGTCCACAGAGCAAAGATCTATAATTATTCTTTCTTTCCCCAGAGTCGTTACCGAGCCGGTTCTGCCTGTTGCCGTGCGGGGGCGTTGGGGTTGACGCGGACACGGTGTGGAACGACCAGCACACGGCGTGGGCGGCGCGCATGGCCACCGGCTGTGTCATCGAGCTGTCCTTCAAGGTGGCCCTCGGCGAGCTCAAGAACGGCATGGCCGTCGTCAGACCGCCGGGCCACCACGCCGAACAAAACCAGGCCATGTGAGTACTTTTACTTTTGCTTATTGACAACTTCAGCTACAGTAAGTAACTTGTACAGAAGTAAGCGTATTAGCTAGATGGTGTATCATCCTAGTATTGAGAATGGATTACTTTGAGATGTTTAAGATTCCCGGGTTCTAGATCCTCAAATGGTTCATTTGTATATATTAGTATATTGCAGCGTTTTGTTTTTTTGGACAATCATGTTTGATAACTTTTTTCAAAAAAGTTTGAACCTTGTCAGTGCCAAATCATGTCTATCGAATATTGCTTCATGAAGTATGATTTACCGTAGGACTTTTATACTACTAGCTTTGGTATGAGCTTTCTTTTTTAAACAACCTACAAGAAAGTGATGCTTCTGTAGTATATTAATCTGCAGCTGTCAGTAATTGCTAATAGTACTGATAATAAATAAAAAAGAATGATTTCATATTAGATGACACTAATCCCCCTTTCCTCTTTCCTCTACCAGGGGTTTCTGTTTCTTCAATTCCATCGCGGTGGCGGCGCGCCAGCTCCAGGAGCGCCTCAAGCTGGAGCGGATCCTGATCCTGGACTGGGACGTGCACCACGGCAACTCGACGCAGCAGATCTTCTACGACGACAAGAACGTGCTCTACATGTCGATGCACCGGCACGACAACGGCAACTTCTTCCCGGGAACCGGGGCGGCCGAGGAGTGCGGGGCGGACGAGGGGCTGGGCTTTAATGTTAACATTGCCTGGAAGGGGGCGCTCAACCCGCCCATGGGGGACGCCGAGTACCTGACCGCCTTCAGGTAGGTGTTTACAGTTTTGTTACAATGTTCAAAAGGTATTTCAAAAGATGCCATTGCCGTGTTTAAACGTGTTTTCCATTTGGCTTTTGTCTGGGAAATTTTGTTGGATGTGGCGAAGTTATGCCTTTGATTTAGAAAAATTGTGTGGAAAATATTGGGTTTCATTAACACGTAACTGGAGATAAACGTACCAAATAAGCCGCATCCAATATGTATAAACATGTACTTTTGATTCAAAATCATTGTCTAAATGAATTATTAGTTTTTCAACCAAATGTATTCAATACATGAAAACTAATTCAAACAAGGAAAAGCTACGCCTTGTATATACGCACTGTCTTTTAAAATGAATCTCATGTGCTAAGTTAATTCACAAATTGTATCTGCCCTCATATTTAATGAAATGTAGGGATTATTATGGTTTCTGAGATCCCGAATCCATAACCTAACCATAGTGTTCCTCTTTCTCCAGGACGGTGGTGATGCCCATCGCCCGTGAGTTCAACCCGGAGATCGTGCTCGTGTCAGCCGGCTTCGACGCCGCAGCTGGCCACCCACCGCCTCTTGGAGGCTACCAACTGTCCTCACAGTGTAAGTTTAAATAGGAGTAACAACATTCACTTTTGGCATTTGTAAATATTCTATAGGTCTACCTCTTATGAGTAGTGTACTTCTGTGACACCAGATGACATCTTGTCCGAGAACACAGGAATCACCGTTATGATATTTGACCCGGAGAGGGGGGATGTGAATGTAGAGTTTGTTTTGCCTTTATTACTTTCAAAAGATATGTTGAGAATTTGTCAAGAAAACACCTTTACTTGTTCTAGTAGATCAGAAACCATTATCATGGAGAGTCTTCATGTCCATGTCTCAATCTGGGTCTGACCTCTCTAATGCGATGTCAGATATTCCACATGTTGACATAAGATAAAACGCAATAACAAAATATTAACCTGGTTTGGTTTTGTTTTTTTCCTGCAGTGTTCGGCCACATGACGACGGAGCTGCAGACGCTGGCCGGGGGGAAGGTGGTGCTGGTGCTGGAGGGCGGCTACGACCTGCCCTCCATCTGTGACGCCTCAGAGTCGTGCATGAGGGCCCTCCTCGGCGAGGAGGTAAGTACTCTCAATGACTTTTGGGCTTTAATTTCAATAGTTATCATTACCAGGATAACCCCCTGGTCTTCCCGACGACACCCAGTAAATACAAGTTGTAACATATATAATTCTAATACCAAGTTGTATATATCTTAGGTTCATTAGATTGAATTGTAAAAAAAAAGGATTTGATTCATGCCAACGAGAAATTACTGCTTAAAGATCATTCCCCGCGACTATGATTATGAAAGCTTAAATTTCTCAATTTAATACTGTGACGTTATTACAACATCTTAGATATGATGTAGATTCAAAACAGTTGGTTGGCTTTTCAACGTGTAAGAAAATTTTGAAATTCTAAATTGGTGAAACCAGAATTGCTTTGTTCTGTGAACTGAATAAGGCAGCATACGATGTATCAAGATGGGAACTCTTGAAGCCCAGTACATTGTAAAACAATTCATTAGAATATTGCCAACAAGCTCAATATCTGTTTTTTACCTGCAGCTGGTGCCCCTGAAGGAGGAGGAGGTGTGCCGGCGACCTTCCTCTGTGGCCGTCGAGACCCTAGAAACAGTGATCAAATATCAAGGTAAAGCAATGGTTTATGCTTGAAAATCCATCGTTACGAATTACAATATTAAGCGGGAAATAGTTAAGAATAAAAAATTATTGGTAAAAAAAGCAAAAAGCAAAACGTTTGTTGACAATGTAAATATCTCAAATATAAGCCAATATGTGTTGTTGTTAGACCATTTTTCTGATTCTTTTAAAAGACTGCAAATAGCAAAACTAGAAGTTTTTAGATATGTAAAATAAAGATAACCATGCATGGTCTTTTACAGCCAACCACTGGCCGAGCATACAGAAACAGATGGGAGGTTTGGGGTACTCGCTGCTCGAGGCCCGGCAGCGGGACCGGGAAGAGGCCGATACGGTCTCCGCCTTCGCCTCACTGTCCGTGGTGAGAGAGGCCAACCCAAGGTAAGCACTGACTTAGCAACTTTTCTTTTTGAGATATGACACATTTTAATTTTGATCGAGACATGAAAAAAATATATAATTATATCATACATCTTAATTCAATCAATGATTGAATAAGCGAAGAATAATGCTCTATAAAGATTATGCTTAATCAAAATTCTGTGATCACTGTTTTCCCCATGTGGTTCACATTTGTAGCAATAAATGATTCGTTAACTTGATTTAAGTAAGCCCTAACAAATATAGTCTTTGAAATGACTATGAAACAAATTTAGTTGTTTTACCAGCACCGAGGGAACCATAATTTACAAAATGTGGTTTACTAAGAGCTCCATCATTTATGTAAGGATGTATGTCTGACGGAATCGAATATGATTACATAAAAATTGTTGTAGATTTTTTTTTTTGAAAATATTAATGAAATTGATTTGAAAATAAAGTTGTTGTTCGTTTGTTTCAGTGAGGGGTTCGGGCCTGACAGTACGAGTGAGGACGCGCTGGAGCCGATGGAGGAGTCGTGAGGTGGCGCAGCAGCACACAGTTTGGTGTCCTAGAATCGCGTAGAAGAACAAAATACACACGCAGTGTCCTGCACGCTTGGTGGCTGGAGTTGGCCGTGGTGCTCAGGCGCCTCCTGCCTACTGCTGTTGGTGCACACACGCCACGAGTGGTGATGCCGCACGGTGGATCTTCGCTGGAGCGGTCGGGCGACAAAAACCGACAAGGTGGTGAGAGGGGAAGACGATCGATGATTTGAGAAACCACCGTGTGAGAGACCCCCCGTCACCCACACACACCACACTCCTAGAACTACTCATCACAGCATCAGCAGAAATCAGCCCCGGCTACTAATTACTACCAGAAACAGAAAACAAAAACACACAAGAGGTTATTGTTAGGTGTTGTGTTCATGGTGATGATGCTGTGGGGCTGGTAGCCAGCCCGTCACTCAGTTAGTGCGTGCTTGTCAGCATCCATATGTGTCGTGGTCTGTCCAGTCGGCTGAGTCTGATCAGAAAAAAAAAACGGTATAAAAAATTAACGTTAATTCAGCCATATCTTTTAATAACCATAAAAAACTACAATGGCAACAGGGCAGCAAATACTATAGTACTACTACTTATTCCGATCAGTAGGTTTGATTGGTTCACCGTAGAGGGAAGATGTTGACCCCACTTTCACATAGAAAATGGTGGAGACGGTTGCGGTAGGTCGATCGATCGGTCTTGTTGAGACCGGACTGAGCTCGGGGTCTCCTTACGCAGAGACCGTCCTCCGCTTCCTGTACGAACAGACCCCAGTGTACAAGGACTAGATGCAGGCACAGTTGTAGAGTTGGTGAGGTATAGCCCCAAAATACACACACACCCACACACAGACCTCTAGTACTGTATGGTAACTTGAGGATACTTGATGAGTACAACAATACTGTTGTTGTCATTGTTATTGTTGTTCGATAATACTCCTGTCGTTCGCCGGCTTTTTTGAACGCAAAGTTGCAAAGGTACTTTGGTTGTCGCGAGACCTGGATAAGGGTCTGTTGAATGAAAGCAGGAGGAAAAATCTTTGACATGAAGAAAAGTGTGAAGAAAGGATAATTTTTTTGGAACATACAAAAATATTAATTGATTACCACACTTTGATACAATGATTCACACAACAACATTTAAACAAAAGAACACATCTTTGTCTCCATATAATACTTGTGTCATACTGTATTAATTGTTGCCAAATTTGAGTTGTAACTATGCTGTTGCATGTTTGTATGGCGGTGTTGTAGATATGATGTAGACTTGTATATTTCGCTAAATCCGGTAGGCGGTATGATCCTCCGGGCGAGGAGGTGGTGGGTCGGAGCGAAGAGCCCGGCCCTCACTGTCCCCCGTGTGTAAGATAGAAGCTGGACGGTGCACTCGCGCCAACATTTTTGTGGATAGGAACTCGAGCAGTGATTCAGTTTATTATAGAGAATGCTGGGGCAGCTTTAAGTCAATGCTCGAAAAAGTATATATATATATATATAAATATATCTAATCCTTTTATCCATTTGTATATAGCCAGCAAATGATTGTGAATGCCATGACTATATATATATATAAAGCTGCATATCTTACGTAGCTAAAAGGTTCGCATATGACAGATGTGTATTTTGATGAACACTGTGTTTTCGGCAGAGAGTACTATTTTCAATTTGACTGAAGTATTATTCTAGTCATTTATATAACTGGACCCTAGATTTCTATTAACATATAACTCGGTTGGCTGCCATAATTTGTGAGCTATGGGCGACTGGTGTCGCGAGGGTGCGTGCGTTGTATCGGGAATAGACAAAAGGTCAAAGGTCACAATCATCCAATCAGATTATGTCCAAAAAAGAAAAAGAGGTTTGAAAATTGATTAACCATAGGGTTGCCTAGCACTCCCTGTTCTGTAGGTACTAAAAGTACGCTGTCTTAATTAACATATTTATGTATATGGCACTCCAGTTTTTGTCGCCGCTATATTTTTTTCAATATTTGAAAAAGTTATCAACAGTCATTTTTGCCTTTTTTTTTAGGTGTGTGTCCAGTGCCCGATGTGATTTTCAGTTACCGTTTAATCGTGGCTACATTTTTGCTGGTAGTGATTATTGAGATATATATTGTGACGACCCTAGTGCTCTCCTGCTGTGCTTCGCGTATCGGTGTATATGTCGTGTTCACATGGTAAAATGTGTTGGATTTTGTTTTGGGGTGGGCGATCAAAACCCGTGCACTCCCTTTGTATGTGTATTACTTTTGACCAACCCTCACGTTAGAAAAAAAAACCTGAGAAAGTCGCATCCATTTTGTCAGACCCACACCCCCAGTGTCGGTATTCACACACATCCACGCTCATGATTATTTCTCGTCCCCACATATCACCCCCAGTAGTCAGACAACAGAACGTATGAATCCGGCCCCCAGTGGCTCAAGTAAAGCCTAGTCAGCCTATTGTTTGCTGTATCTAGGCCTACCCTGCGCTGGCCCCTGCCCAGCCCCCACCCACGTTACACGTTACACTCAGACATCAAACTCACATTCACAACTTGATTACGCAGTTAGACTTAGTGTTACTCAGCTTTGAACATATAAGAGAAACAAACTCTCCGCTTTTTGAACGGCATTAGTATTTCTTATGCAGACGTGGCAGTTGAGGAGTAATATGTGCCAGCATAAGTCTCTTCGGGAATCCATTGATTGAAGGGAGAGGGTTAGTTGGTTTTGCTGTCGTCAATGTTCCCTATATAAATATATCGTCGACCATAGCTTTCCGATATTATCCGGCAGGAAAAGAGTTCATAATATCCAAAGAAGGTGAAGTAATCTCTTCTTGTTCTTTTATTAAATATATGAATACATTTTAGTTTAGACTGGTGGGTTGGTCCAATGAGGCATGTGCCTCATCCCTCCTCCTGTTCCTCCCTCCAGAACCAAGAAATTATCCGGGAATGTGGACCTTTTGATGTGATTTGTTTTTTCGGTTCCGTAGTATGTGTGTGCTTGCTTTCAGAATACCTGGTGCTTTATCTAACCTGTGTAGTTGTCCTTAGCGTGTAGATAAATGTGTATAAACATGGCGATCGTAGTACTAACCCTACTGGTTTTTAACTCACCTCACCTCGGCCATAGTTGTTGTACAGTCTCAGAGGGGGCGCTGTCGTCGCATGCATGAGCTCCCCCGTCTATCTCCTCACGGTCGTTAGAAGATATTCATTGCTGTTACATTTTATTAAATTGAAATCTCACCACAGATTGTTATTATTAGACAAGGTCTTTATCATTATTACAGTTAGGGTGCTGTCCTGTCTCACTCTTTCTATCATGCCTCCTCTCTTTTTGTTGTGATGAACAACAATTTTACCCCTTAAAAGAATCGTATATGTGCTTATCATGATCGTGTAGCGTCCGCGCAGGAGGCTCTTTTCGCGCAGAGAGAACGATTAATAATAATAACTGACAGTTGTCCACTGAGAGAAGGCTTTGTAACTCAAACTTGTCCGTCATGAAATTTCTTAATTGCCTCAAGCTCGTCCGTTGTAAGGCACGTTTGGTAACTGAAGCTTGTCCTCATTAAGAATGCTTAGTTACTCAAACTTGTCCACAGTGTCATTACAGCTTTTCTACAGTGAGAATGTGCAGTACTTGAAGCATTTCCCAGGTGAAAATGCTTTGTAATTGAAGCTTGTCCTTGTTAAGAATGCTAAATAACTCGAGTATGTACACGAGTGTTCTCGGACATGAGAAAAATCTCCAGAAAAAAGTCCGACTTCTACATTTCTCCTTCACAGCCCTTTCGCCATAGCCACCCTGCGACAGTATGCCATGAGGCGGGTGTTCGCCCCTTCTATGTGCCCAGTGTTAGTAGCTTCTACTTATAAAACGTAGGGACAACAAAAGACAACTATTAATTGACGATCTAACTTATTGTACTTCATTTAGACATATATAACCTGTGATATTTTCGTGGCATTCAAATTTCTTAGATGCTCACGCATCAAAAATGGTTTGATTGCAGTTTTCTCCATATTTCACATTGTTTCATTACTGAGAAAGAAAAAAGGCGCTTAATTAAAGGACGAGGCTTTTTATTTTTGTAAATAAATGTGAAGATAATGTTTGAAAAAATTGTTATGTGTAGAAAATATCACAGTTTGCCACAGTTGTGTTTAATGATACTACCATGATTGTAGTCATCGAAGCCATTGCCCATTGCTAAGGTTTAAACATCCCCTTTATAGCCATACATACCAATGCTATCAATACCATTCAGACAACACTTCTTGTGCTGTCAATTGATCTCTTGGTATATTTATACTGACGCACGGTTTTTCGTGGCAGCTTAAAACCCTTAATAGATATAAACGTACCAAGACACAGATATACAACAATGTTAATAATAACCACTACTCAGTGTCATATTATATTGGAGGCGAGTGGCGTTTTTATTGATTGGTCGCAGTAATTTAAAGCGAGATTTCCACAGTCAGCACTTGATATTCATCGTGGGCAGAGAGTTGCCCCACTCCTTGTTTTAGTTTTAATATAGATGTTACCTGAGCAACAAGTTATAATAATAACAACGCGCTAAAAGATCCTCACTCCTTCAGTGTATGGTTGGTTTGCTGGTTTTACAAATGGGACAAGAAAAAGGCAGTGTTGCGCGTAGGACCTCGAAACTGGAAAATGGGAATGGTCGCTGCCATAGCGACGGGTTTAAGATGACGATTTCTCAATTTGGTTGACATGTGAAGTTGACATTTTTGGTGACATTGAAAGGAACATCTCAATGGATGATTCAAAGGTTTTGGTGACATTGCAGTTGGTGATGTATTGGTGAATTGGTGACAGATTTTTGGTCAGGTTGTGGAAAACAGGGTGCCCATGCAAGTCTGTTGAACGTTTAATTCTTGTTCGCTTTTTACAATACCTTCAAAGCTTTAAGGTTTATTGGTTAAAATGCGATACATAAGCAGTATTTGTGACTATTAATGATATATTTATCCTTACGGAGCTTACAGTGTTGTAGCCAGCATTCCATTTATTAACTATGCTTAAAAAAAAGATTTTCACGAATTTTACCCCCAGACCGTTGCAGACTTCAAGACCATACGTTTTGTAATAATATGGTCTTAATCTTATCACACGATTTCTGTGGGCACCCTGTTGAATTTATAAGAAGTGTGGTGACATTGAAGAGAAAATCTCAATGTACTATTAATGTTTTGATCCTTAAACTCATCATGATATTTAGTGATAACCTGCACCATAAACGGTAACTGTTAAAAAAGAAATATCATTCAGTATGTTTCTCGGTTTGCGTACAAAACACCTTAGTAAAAATCAACAAAATAACGCATACGCTGCACACTCTAGATTGTCAGGTCAAATATGCTGACCTACTCATTACGATACCATTTGGCACCAGATTATCCAACCAGCGTTGTCTCCATGCTAATCAGAGTCAGTTCAATAACCTTGGTAGCACTCAAATGCCAAGGTAAAACCTTCATTTGATATTTTTGTTAGCAAAAACTCCACTTGCCTGCATCCTCACAAATATATTTTCTCTTTTAAGGAAACCGATTTCATTAGATTTGCTAAAAATGTAGATATAAATATCCATTATCTAAGGTTCCAAACACTAGAGCTTCATTTAGGCCTACAGCCCTATGGATATATCCTATCAGGGTCTACACAGGGTCAAATTAAACCTATTTGCCCCTTAGATGGGTAGGGTAAAAAACTGGGATTCACCAGTATACCATATGTCACTTGTTTTAATGCCCACTTTACCATTAAGGTGACCTAAGCAGGACTATTATTATAGACATTCAGAAAATGAACAACTTCAGATGTTTTCTAAAGACAAGCAACAAAATATTTAAGCACATTTTCAGACAGATAAATTTGATAGTCGCTCATCAGTTTGAAAGGAGAACCTTCATGTGTGACGTCACCGCCGTAGTTTCTAATTCAACGTGTTTTCCCCAAAACAGATTCCAGATTTTATTTTTCCCCTCCTTTTTTGGTTGGACAGTCTGGACGTCCGCGTCTTCCAAAATTAAACTATTTTGAAATAATCAAATTATGCGTCAGTGCCCAAAATTGGTACTTTCCAGTCGTGTTTTAATAGTCCAGGCATGGGTCACTTTTGGGGAAAAAAAACTTTCTTATTTTAGGTCATTATGAATTACATCACAGTGGCATTGAGGAACCATTATTACAGCGCTTAAAACAATCAACTCTTTTTTTTGTGGAGATGAGTATTGTTATGGTATTACCTAAATGGTAAAAACGGCCTTGTTTATTAGGTAACCGCTGCATTTTAATTAAGCCAGCGGTCAGTGCTACCAGTAGCCGAATCCACTTTGGTGGAGACAATTTAGTTTCAGGTGGTTTTAGTATGATTGTTTTCTGGAGATGTTATGATTATCATCATAGAAGCAGACATGGAGGGGTCATGATGAACATATCAATTTGTTGCAGTCATCATATAATTATTATTTTTATTGTTCACAAAGATATGTGTTTCTAATTATTCATCCTCGCTTCGCGTACTGGCGATTTGTGTGTACTAGTACTACTTATGATCTAAGGTATATACTACACATACACTATGGTTTCGATTCGTTGATAATAATCTGAACTGTGGGTTCAGCTTTTTTTTGTGTAGGACGATTGAAAGCGCAACAAATGACAGATGGTTTCCATAGTACAACTCCTGTAGCTATATATAATATGACTCCTGTAAGGCCCCTACATGGGGCCCTCTGCTACTACTCCTACTCCTACTACCCTCAACGTTTGATAACCGGTGATGTATCCATAGCTGTACTCTAACCGACCGAAACGGCCGGCGAAACACTTCTCATATTACTACTTCTACTACTTGAATATTTCTTTCCTTTCATAATCATCAACCTTTAATAATACTTATTGAAATGTTTTCCTTTTTTAAATCTTGAAGTGTAAAGAAAATGCGTCCGGTGTATAAGCAAGCTGGCAGAACATGAATCATGTAATGCCCAATGGCCTTATGTGGTGAGTCCGAGCTTGGTCGGGCATGTTGAGGGTTTGTTCCGGGCCAGTGCAGTTAGCTTTCTACTCGCCCGAGCCCGCCTGACCCGCCCACACACAGACTGTCCCTTCACTCTCCACCTTTGGTGTAAACACTCTCCGTGGATAGTTCCACTACTAAAAGGTGGCATGCTGTATCTCATACTTTAAAAACAAAAACGAAAAAAAAAATCCTCCAGACTCGCACTACATTCTAGACTACATCTGTGTCATTTACTCTCCTTGACAAAAAAATCACACACAAAATGCCATTTTTGAATTTTTGAGAACTGATTGGGATGTGGCTGGTACTGCAGTGCCTCCTGGTGGAGGGGTGGCGAAGTTCTTTGTTGAAGGGCCATCCGTCTGTTTTGTTGTTTCTTTGGTGTCCTTGTGAAGCAGGGTGGAGACAGTGATTGGTAAGGTGGCCACTGCCGTGAACTGGTCACAGCAGAGATACTTGTTAATGTTATGATTATTTTATTATATTGTACAATATGGCTATAAACGCCCTATGTGAAGTAAACTTGTATTGTACATGTATATGATATCTGCGTTGTGTTATTCTTTGATTCTCTAAAACGTACTGTTTGATCAAAATATTTATATTAGTAATATTTATATTAGTCATATTTATATTAGTCATATTGGATAGATTCATAAAAATGATTAATGGGAAATATTCATATGAAGATGTTATTACATTATATTCATTCAAGGATCATAATATTATTCAAGTTAATTCATCCATACCTCTATTCCTTTTAATTTGTCCTAGTTTATGAAACTACAACAACTCAAATGTTACTTTCCATCAATTCTTCATTTTTCGAGCCCAGGCTAATTACTATAGAAAATCGAATGGGGTTGTGTTCAAGGATTACCATTCAACTTTCTAAATACTCATTTATTATATTTAGAATATTGATAATCTAATATTCGGAAATTTAATCTTTGATATCTTTTGAATCTACATGCATTATCAGTCTATTTTTTGTCACAATGGAACGAAAACACGAAACTACTCAATCTTTGCATTTGCTTTAATACGTGAGGAAATTATGTGATGCAAACTCGGATAAATACATTATCAAAGGACCGTGAGCTCAAGGTGTGGCATCATGCCCCTTTTTCAGACACCCTAAACATATGTAAATCTCAGCGATAAGCTCATTAAAGTCCGAGATAAATAGAGATATCCCCAGAGTTACAGTACATCCTGGCCAACAAGGCCATTCATTATCGACAGAGGGTGGAACAGCAAGTTTTTACTATTCAACCATTAGCTGGGATACTTCAAACATGAGGGCTGATCATAGAGGCAATCATATCTCTGAGGGTTTCACCGCCCAAAACATGTAATAAAACAGACGTTTCATTTTGTGATAAAGTGCATTCAGATTAACAGGTAGATTCATAACAGATCAGATGACCTATTACAAAAATCATAAACGTGCATATATCAACAATTAAGATTTATGCATCTCTGAGGCTGATCCAATTACAAGTGGTAACAACTACAAGTATATATGTACATGTATACCTAAGCTACGGCCAATAGCCCAACGACTATAACCGATAGGACGGCAAACCGACAGGCACGTGAAAAATGGCATTCCTGTAACAATGAGACTTTGAAAAAGACAGAATACACTTTTTATTGAGAAACATTATTCTGCCTCATAAACAGATTATCCTACTTTTCATTATAGAAAATAACTTAAACAATGATTGGACAATATAGGATAATTAAAGGAACACAGCGTGACAAACGGTTTGCTAAGTACAATTTGTGGAAGAATGCAAGTAATCTGAGAGTAACTTTAAACATAATTGTTAACATAATTCTTTTCGTATCACGACATGGATGTAACAATGAACTGTTCAACACAAGTGACTTGTACTTTGTAAAATTACTTGTACTGACACAATGAAAAGCACAAACTGTGATGATGTTAAGATCAATGAAAAAACTAGATTTTAGAGATGCTCTTGCCTAATACAGTGACTCATGTAGCTAAGGTGTGGTCTCTGTGTCATTGAAGGTGCTCATATTCTGAACCAAGTGACTCCTGTACTTAAGATTATGCAGAAGACTTGAGGGGTGCTATTATACAGCCTAATACAAGTGACTCATGTACCTAAGACACAGACCCTGAGACATTTGAGGTGCTCGTGGCCTTACTGTCAGCCTCACTCTTGGCCAACTTGGCACCTGCCTTCTCTTCAGCAGCCTTCTGCTTCATGAGCACCCTGACAAAGGTGTAGGCCACGAAGTTAAACACCCCTCCCATGTTACAGAGGAGCACCGTTATGACAAGCAGGGTGATGGGCGGGTTCTGTACATTGGCCCAGATGGAGTAGATCACATAGGGCCACCACTGGACCATGTAGGCTGCAACGAAGAGCATCAGGATCCGCGCCGTGCCTGCATACTTGGCCTGCTGGCTGGTTGATGAACCGATGGCTGCTGTCGCCTTTGTTACCTGAAGAGAGTAATTTGACAATTTTTTTTTCAGTACATTGGCCCTATGAATAAGAGGAAGCACTGCTACCTCTCTTAAAATACCATAATAAGAACAAGTATTATTTTGGTGCTTTTATAATTTGTAACCCTCAGTAGCCACCTCTCTTGTTATGGTGTTTTTAATTTACCTCCATCAGCAGCATCCATATCATGCAGGCCCAACTTTAGTTCTCCTAGGATGTGTTTTTTTTTAATTTATTGAACCACATTCAAGACAATGATCTTCCATGTAGGCATTTAGTTACAGGTTGAAATACAATATGTTCGCATATATATACACAATCTTATCACATATAGAGATAATGAAAATAGGTTGTACTAAGTTAAGTACCAATTGTCAAAGACTTCAACAGACTTCACCATTTAACAAAAAGTATATCAATTAAGTTTTCCAAGTTTGCTTAATTAGCAAAGCTCAAAGCGACACGACACATTAAGAAAGGCAGCAGAATACCCTAGCGATGGTGTCGGAAATTGTGCAGTTTTAGTGCACAATTCAACCAAATAATGGGCTGTCCAAAAATGACGTCATGCAGCAGGGGGGAGGGGGGGGGGGGGTTCATGACCAGGCATGACAAGGGGGGAGGGGGGGTCAGGTGGTGCATGACATCATGTTTAGAAATTTCAGTTTTAAGTTTTTCAGAGAAAAATTGTAGTTGAAATCAGGATTTTTGAAGCAAAAATTTCCGTTTCTATAAAGATGAAAGATTTTCAAAGGGCCAGTGGTTCTCCTAGGAAAAGGTCTATGGCTTTTTCGGGGTTTGGGGGCCCTGGTTGAAGGGGGAGGGGGGTCCTCTTGGTATGATGTCATTTGTAGAGGGGGGGTCAAGGGTCGCATGACAAAACATGACAGGGGGGGGGGGGGTCAAGAATGATAAAAAATAGCATGACATCATTTATGGACGGCCCCTAAGTGGTTACAGAAAAAAAAGAATTGCCCCCACCTCCACACACTCTTTTCAAATTCTTAGATCTGCTGCTATGTTAATTGTTCTGCCAGCGCCGTACCTGTTGGATCTTGCCTAAACGGCCATGTAACAGAGCAGGTTAGCACCCTACCTGTTAGGTCTTTCTCCAGACGGCCATTTAATGGAGCAAGTTAGCACTCTACCTGTAAGATCTTGACCTGGATGGCCATGTAACAGAGCATGTTAATGCAATACCTGTTGGATCTTGCCCCAGACAGCCAAGTAACATAATAGGTTGGCTAGGAAAGTGGCGATCAGACCGCTCGACAGGATCGTCGTCACTAGGGGACCCGTCGACTTCCGCATGTCCACAAAACACCTGAAATTAGATGAACAATTGAACTAGGAGCATATCCAGGATTTTGGTAACGGGGTGGACCTCTATACATAGGCTATTGGCTTAGCACAGGAATATCTTTTTCAATTTTGGATGAACAAATAATGCAGTAAAAAGACCTATCTTTGAAGGCTGACAAAGCATGCTATTTCCCTTCCCCCTGTTCACCATAGTTATATCGTCTCTTACAGTTTTTTTTATTATAAATTTAATGCAAAATCACAAGGTGTATGGCTATAATCTAATGGAATCGTTATGATATGACCCTGAAGCCTTCTATATAACCTGCAAATTTCCGCAAACCAGCTTTGTAGAATTGGTCCCGTTTCTTTCACTCTTTAATAGGCCTATATTTTTAAAATTGTTCAAATACTGGACGTAAACTAGCCTATTGTGATTATTTTCAACCAAAATCAGATTTTATATTCAAAACTTACCATGCTCCACTGGGCCCTATGAGCCCTAGCGCGGCACAGGGTGCCATGGCAGCTGCCGGCACCCCGAAGGCCCCGGCCAGCAGCCTCCAGTCGTACCGCCCCAAGGACACCTTGACCTCCTTGACCACTAGGAGGAAGGCGTTGACCGCCGTGAAGGACACGAGCAGGGACTGCGCCAGGATGAAGGAGGAGAGGAAGAAGGAGAAGGCCACGCAGATGGGGACCGGAGGGTGGTCCCGAACTGCCTCCATGTAGGCGTGGTCCAGCATGTGGCTATAGTAAGGGGGAGTAGTAATGCGAGCAATATCAACATGTAGTTATAGTGGGAGGAGAGGGCCACACAGATGGCGACTGGAGGGTGGTCCCGAACCGCCTCCATGTAGGCGTGGTCCAGCATGTGGCTATAGTAAGGGGGAGTAGTAACACAAGCATTATCAGCAAGTAGTTATAGTGGGGGGAGACGGCCACACAGATGGCGACTGGAGGGTGGTCCCGAACAGCCTCTATGTAGGCGTGGTCCAGCATTTGGCTATAGTAAGAAGAAGTAGTAATACAAACATTATCAGCAAGTAGTTATAGTGGGGGGAGACGGCCACACAGATGGCGACTGGAGGGTGGTCCCGGACCGCCTCCATGTAGGCGTGGTCCAGCATGTGAATAAGTAAGGGGGAGCAGTAATACAAGCATTATCAACATGTAGTTATAGTGGAGTGGGGGGAGAGGGCCACACCAATAGTGACTGGAGGGTGGTCCCGGACCGCCTCCATGTAGGCGTGGTCCAGCATGTGGCTAGAGTAAGGGGGAGTAGTAACACAAGCATTATCAGCATGTAGTTATAGTGGGGGGGGGGGGCACACAGATGACGACTGGAGGGTGGTCACAGACCGCCTCCATGTAGGCGTGGTCCAGCATGTGGCTAGAGTAAGGGGAAGTAGTAATACAAGCATTATCAGCATGTAGTTATAGTGGGGGGGGGGGGCACACAGATGACGACTGGAGGGTGGTCACAGACCGCCTCCATGTAGACGTGGTCCAGCATATGGCTATAGTAAGGGGAAGTAGTAATACAAGCATTATCAGCATGTAGTTATAGTAGGGGGGGCACACAGATGACAACTGGAGGGTGGTCACAGACCGCCTCCATGTAGGCGTGGTCCAGCATATGGCTATAGTAAGGGGAAGTAGTAATACAAGCATTATCAACATGTAGTTATAGTAGGGGGGGGGGCACACAGATGGCGACTGGAGGGTGGTCCCTGACCGCCTCCATGTAGGCGTGGTCCAGCATGTGGCTATAGTAAGGGGAAGTAGTAATACAAGCATTATCAACATGTAGTTATAGTGGGGGGGGGGGGGGGGCACACAGATGGCGACTGGAGGGTGGTCCCTGACCGCCTCCATGTAGGCGTGGTCCAGCATGTGGCTATAGTTTGGGGGAGAATAATAGTTAATAATTTTTACACTTATTGGTCCAACATGTGGAGAAGTGGGGGAGAGAAATACAAGGATAATTTGAGGGTTTGGTGGTGGAGGGGTTAGAAGGCCACACAGATGGGATGGGCGGGTGGTCCTGGAGTCGAGCCTCCATGCAGGCGTGGTCAAGTATATGGCTGTAGTGGGGAAAGTAGTTATGAATACAAGTTCTTTTTTGCAATTGTATTGGTAATTTAACATAACCTTTTAATTTCCTATACCATTGTTGTTGTTTATAAATTGTTCTACAAGACTGGGAGAATACGTATCATAATTACGTGATATGTCTTGATTATAATCAAAATTAGATCAGGACCACCATGACGCAAAAATGCAACGCACTGCCATGCATATTACTAACCAATTCTTTGATAAAGAAACACATAAAGACTGAAGTGTTAACCCTTTCTTCCATCAGCGACTAGAGCTTGATTTCAATCTTGGTCGCCGTGGTTGCAAAGGGTTAACACTGGTCGCCCGCCTACTAAAATCTTAGTCACCCAAGTGGGGACGCGGCTTTGGAAGTGTAAGTAGTATATGGAAATGTAGCGCGAGTAGTATATGAAAATAGGGGGATGTGCTCAGGTTATCGTTACATTGATGGAAACTGTTTAATTTTGTTCTCCCGGCGATTGTGTCTTTGTGTGCGAGATGGGAGATTGGTTAATGTAAATGCTACTCTGGTTGGAGGCCTTTTTTTATTTCCCCTTCTTACATTAAAACAAGTCATTATGAAGTCAATCTTATTTCAAACTTTTGGAGATCAGATCACAACAGAATCGTTGAACATTCCCTATTGGACGTTTCTCTAAACCAATGTTAATGTTTGCTAAATACAATTGATAGATAGTCATAAACTGACCAAACTAAGATAAAAAGGAGCAAATCAAACCTTTTCCCTAAATTCGGGATATTTGGCCTTTTTTACGGATTTTTTAAATTCTCCCAATTACTCCTCTTTCTACCCCAAGCTGTCCCCAACCATGACTGGAAGATTATATAAGCATAGGAAGTCATAAACGATTATTACTGATAAAAAAGACTATGACATGAGATTACTTTTCACAATCTTAACTTGTTACTTCATGGATGCATGAGCAACATCAATAATCTTGGTCGCTGCTTATACTTTGGATAATTTTCTCGGTGGCATCACTCAGTTGTACTCGTTAATAGTGGCAGGTATATAGCTATAAGGCGACGAAAACTTCAATGTAGGTCTATCATTTTTTCTGAAGCGTCTCATTCAAAATTCTGCCTCAACCTAAAAGGTATTAATTTTGTATAGAAATAGATTATTGAACTAAAGCTATATTGTACACATAGAATTGTAAAACACTTTGAACAACCTTACTGATAGTTCAGGCTGATAAAAGCTACCTGATGCTGTAGAAGAGGTCGCACATGGCCAGGTAGATGGTGAGTCTCTCCCCGATGGACTTCCTCCACACGGCCACCCCGTCCCAGTGCAGGTAGGCGACCACCGTCCCACTCACCAGGATAGAGATGCCCAGACTCACGATGGCCGTGATGTGGATCAGGTCAAACTCGTACCCCGGGATCCCGAACACGGGCAGACCGGTGTGGGAGATCTTCACCTTGGGGGCTTCGTCCAGGCTGCTGCTAGAGAGGTTCGCCGCTGAGTCTGACACAGCCATGGCTGGGGTGGTGATCGCGAATGCCATGGCTCTGATTGCTTAAGCTTTTGGGTTAAGATATTTGGCAGGATATTTCAGAGCGCAAACTAAATGTCTGTGGTAAGATTATTTGCCAATATTAATCCGTACCGTTCACATTTCGGTCAGCAATCCTCTACCGTCGGTTTTATTGGCGTACATGTATTTATATAGGTATGCTATCTCCTGACGCGACGGAAGGTTGAATTGTAAATCCAATACCAATTACAAAATCGTTTATTCGTTTAAGCTTACACAAGCAAAATGTCCGAACTAACAAACTCAACTTCTAAGATTTACTCATGGAATTGTGTTTGCTCATCTTTGTGATGCATTTCTTTGAAATACTTCAAAGTTTTCACCATATTTACCCCAGCAAAGAATCACTTCTAGGAGTAAAGTAGAACCCCACCCCTCAGGTCTATCGCGCAAAGAAACGGGACTCCTTACAAATTATCAATAGCTAGAAATCCAACTTAAACCATCACAGAAGGTTATATTGACACCAAGGCATCAATTCTTTTCAGAAATGGGCGTTTTCTTCTTTATTGGAAGAACGAATGATTTGTTTGTCACTTTTCGTTGATTATTTGCATGCGTATCATGTTACGAATAGATCTGTTTGATGTTTTCGTTGTAAAGATTACACTTAAAGCCTTCCGGTAGGGGTAAAGAAGTGTGATTTGCGACGGGCACACATATTCATTGATATTGACAGTTCAAACAAGGCGTGGTGTGCATTCTGAGGCTATGTAAAGGATACTGAAATATGAGATATCTACACTGACGGTACCCCGGAAGATTGTTCATTGATTATATAAGTTGTCATAACATATATACAATTGAAAAAAAAAGTGAACAGGGTGCAAGATACAGATATCTTACTATGATATACTACACGTTTAACTGTTGTACTAATAGATGCGTGTATAGAGTGGCAATTGTATTTTGCTTTGCTCCAAAGCCACCATAAAGTATTAAGAAGATCTAAATTGCTCTAAATCTACCTTTTTCACTATGAATACATTATAATTAAGTATCCTTAAAGAAATATATCAAATATCATATCCTAAATGCACAAACCTTTATTGAAAGTGGTAAAACATAAGTATCATATTGAAAATACCCAAAGTTGTCATGTTTGCATTTCAGTTAATAACGTATCCCAAAACCAAAATACCAATAGCAAATATTAAATACCAAATAGCAAATACTAAATACCAAATAGCAAATACTAAATACCAAATACTAAATACTAAATACCAAAACCCTTTTCCTGTGAAGTAAATGCAAGTGTACCTTTGGCTTTCCTGGGTAATTGGTTTGTGCCATTTAGTATTTACAATTTGCCATTTAGTATTTGGTATTTAGTATTAGGTATTTAGTATTTTGTTTTGGGGAGAGATTATAAAGGTCAGATTTTGGCTGACTCGGTGTCACCTGACCACCTCTCAACCAATCAGATGGCTAGAAAAAATGGCCTGTACTTGCACTCTGTCACACCGAGTCCCCTAGCTGAGAGAGAAGGGGCACCAGCATAATGGCTTTTCTAGGTAATTGGCCATGCCTCTGGGTGTGACCAATCAGTATTTTGTTTGGCATATATACTGTAAATGGTTCCAATGAATAATTGTTTAACCATTACAAAAGGTAATATTGCATTTTGTATTTAGGTTTTAGGTTTCTGTTATATAAGTGACGGATAAAGGGAATTGCTTCATGTGAATTGAAGATTTGTGTATATGGTATTTGGTATTTAGTATTTGGGTTTTGGCAATATGCTAATGTAAATATAATTATAGGAATTGGGAGCATTTGGTATTTGGTATTTAGGATGTAGTTTAATGGTGATAACTTGTATGAATGATATATAAGTATTTCATACCAAGTATGTTATATTTTGTATTTTGTATTTTGCATTTACATTATTAGAAAAACACATACAAAAAAGGGGTATTTACAAGTATTTGATATATGTGAATGGTATTAGACGAAAGCAAAAGTGCATATTTTGAGGTATTTGATATATGGGAATGCTATTAGATGAAAGGAAAATACAATTGCCGCTCTATACACTCATCCTAATAGCCTAGTACTTTTAATATATTATCATACTTTATAATTTAGTTAGGATCAGGCCTAACCATACTACTTCTGAGAAGAGACGTTTTACGCTCCTAGCGCCACCTGTTAACCAGTATAAAAGGTGTTGCAAAGTAGGGAGCGAGGGAGTTTAGTTAAAGAGTTAGTGGAGTTAGTAACTAGTAGAAAGTCAGCAACGTTAGCTGAGCTGCTCGGAGCTATGCCTACCAGCTCCTGCGTAGTATCCTGGAGTTTACCTATACCAACTACCTCGGACAAAGGATTGTGATAGAGCTAAGCGCTAGGGCGGTCTAGGATGTGCTGGAACAACTTGTATTCTAATGTGCTTGATCACTGAGTAGGAGATGGGAAGGTGGACAGATTGAGACTTATTCACTGTGGCTTTGACTCGGGATGAATTAACTTTGAGCGCAGTCTGATTGGCTCAATAACTCGGATGAACGACTCATGGATAAATCAATTATACAAGCTACGCAGCGTCCGACAAGTCTTAAATCAAACATTAACAATAGTTCATTTGGTGGAGATTACCCGAAACATGACTTTTGTTGTTTTGCTCATCCTTGATGTCAGCCACCGGTGAATGTGAGGCTTCTTCTAACCCCAAGCCTCAATCTTTGCGGCCCGCAGGACACGATGTGTCAACATCATATACAGGAAATGTGGAAAACCGCCACCAGGTAGGTGATCCCTTAGACGGGGAGGCACAGAGACAGGAGGTATCAGCCAGACCCAAGCAGCTCTGCCCCGAAGGTGTTCATGATTACCAAACCCGTGGCAAAGGTAAACCATTTTCCTGGCACCTAGGGTCCAAAGATAGGCCGGTTCTTGACGAAGGACTTGAAACCCTAACACACTTGAGACGAGTTGAAGGGCGAAACCGTCTCAAAGACTACCAGCGATACTGGAATCCAGAGTATGTACCACCTACAGACCACGAACCTGGTGCTGGCTCTCATTCTACTTGTGAATCCGATGTGAACAATCTGTGGTGTAATCAAGGAGTTCCCTATCGTTTACTGCCTGCAGCAGGGGGTGAATGTGAACAAGAAACTTTCGATGAGGATTACTTATTTCCCTCGGGGAACAGGAAAAACCGACAAAACATCGCAGATAACTCCAGCCCATCAGGGAGGAGACGCCCCGCAAATCCGGTAATTCTACCTGATGGGAGCTCTCTCACCTATCCACATCTCCAACGACTTGAGTCTATCAGTCACCCGCTGGTAACACCGACTCACCCCAACCCGGGGGCGTCCATTCCTTATCCCACTGTAGTTAAAGGAAAGACAGTAGGTAGGGACAGGGGAGTGGAAAGGGAAACAGAGGGAGACAGCGACAAAGTAGGCAACTTACAACCCTATCGGTTAACCTATGATATTGAAGGGAGCTTAGATGACGCTGATGAAGGAGCAGAAGCTCAAGCTTTGAATCTGGAGTTGGATGGGGATGGTTCTGACCCAGCAGAGCTAATAAAAAAGTTAGCGGAATCAGGCCCCGAAGAGCGTGAGGAGTTTGAGAGGTTAAGCGATCAGGATAAAGCAGAAAATGTAACGCTTGAGACCCAAAGTAACAGGGAAAGTGAAAATAGAGATGAGAAAGGTAGTACGGTAAAGAAAGCCTATCATATAGGGGAAGGAGACATTCAAGCCCGTGAACCGTATGATAAATACGAAAGTGAGGACGAGGAAGAAAATAGTGAAACAGAACAAGCAGCCGCAAATGTCAGAGGGGGTAATCCTAATAGAAAATTAGCTAGAGGAGAGAAATCATCTTCGTCATCATTCGAATTTATTGCCGAAGATGTTTTGGGCACAGATAAAAAAAACAAACCGGTAAGCGAGGACGAGATTAGTGTAGAGGAAGTCCCTGTGAGAGAACAGTGGGACAATAACGACATACAAAACCGCCACGAAAATAACATGGCGGAGGGAGGTGAACCATTGTTGGAACTATTGGAAGAAGGGCGTGACCAAAACCCATTTCAGCAATCCGGTGAAGGGGGAGCTAGGGGCATAAATCCAGGGGCACTACAACCTAATCGTGGGATAAACCCTGGGGGGCCACAGCAAAATGATGGGGGTGGCCAACCGGGCCAACAGCCTGGCCGAGCCCCGCTAGACAGAGGTGGGGCACAACAGGCGCAATTACTGTACCCTTTCATAATGCAAGCGTTAGCGTTAAGAAACAATCCTAACGCAGGACAAGGAGGAGTGGGTCACCAACAGGGTCAGCAGGCTCTGGTGGGCCAAAATAATCAGGCGAATCCACCAGGGCCTAACCCTCCTCCGAACCCGCCCAACAACCCTCCTCCGAACCAGCCCAACAACCCTCCTCCGAACCTGCCCAACAACCCTCCTCCGAACCTGCCCAACAATCCTCCTCCGAACCTGCCCAATAACCCTCCTCCGAACCAGCCCAATAACCCTCCTCCAAACCAGCCCAACAATCCTCCTCCGAACCAACCTAATCAACCCAACCCGCCGGGACCGCCAGGTCCGCCGGGCCCACAAGGACAGAACAATCCGCCAAACCCTCCAAATCCACCGAATCCGCCAAATCAACCAAATATCTGGGACATCCTACCGCAGCTAGGTGTGGCACTGGGTCAAATGCCATCGCCAGTGCGGGAAATGACCCATAATGGTCACCAAAGAGGACCAAATATTAGGTTACCTTGGTTTAGTGGAAAGGAAGATGAGCAGATAGAAAAGTATTTCAGAGAATTGAGGCGACTGAAGGCTATCTATGACTGGTCGGACGCCCATCTCCTGAACATGGCTCTGTTAGGCCTAAAAGGAAGGGCAGACGACTGGGCAGGAGCTTTAGCTGAAAGTGAGAAAGATACATTTGAGAAACTAGAAGCTCAGATGACAAAGATCTTCGGTGACCGAAGAGCTAAATGGCAGAAACACGCAGAGTTCTGTGCCCTTAAACAAGGAAAGGACCAGAGCGTGATTGAGTTTGCAGGTGTTTTGAAACAGAAGCAGGTTAAGGCAGAAGTGAGCGAAAGCATGATGTTAGCCGTGTTTTTAGAAGGGTTAAAACAGAGCATAGCCAGACAAGTAGCTATACTGGACCCTAAGTCATTCACCGAAGCGGTGGATTGTGCAACGAGACTAGAATCGTTGGACAAAGGCAAAGGGGGAACTAAGATGTCCAATGCAGTAAGCGAGCTGGCTGGAGGCCAAGAATCAAAGGAGACCGCGGCCCTGAACTCCATCTCTGAGCGGTTTGGAGTGGTGCTGGCCCGACTGGAGGCCGCCCCATGGTTTCAGAAACCCAAACCGGGGCAAAGTGGATCTCCCCAGAACAGTGGTGGTTATAAACAGCAAGGTTATGAAAGAAAAGATAGGTACGAAAGTCAGAAAGACGAAAGAAACTTAGACCAGAAGGCCAAAACCAATAAAACCCCGAGCAGGGAAGTAGACAAAGGAAAGAATGAGCAAACTCGGCAGAAAGGGGAGAGGCCTAGGTTACCGTTCGATGAAAGTAAGTTCTGTATCATTCACCAACAGCATGGCCACTCTACTGAGGCGTGCTTGTGGTTGGAGAATAGATTGAAGGAAAAACCACCGCGAATGTATAAAGATGGAAAGCCTAGTGGTACCGAGAAAAAGGGCCAGGGAAACTAGAGGAAGGGTCCGTTCATTCCACGATAGAATTAGGCGCAGTGGACGGACCTGCTAGAAGAGAGATAGGAGACGAAGCATTTTTCTTAACGCTAAGATTTAATGATCAGAAGGAGGTTAAGTCTTTGGTAGACACAGGGGCGAGCGATTGCTTCATGTCTACCTTTTGTAAGCAGCAGATCCCTAAACAATGTATTTTAGATGAGTGGAAAGTAACGAAAGGAGAAATCAGCTTGGCAGACAATTCGTCCCAAGAGATATTAGAACAAATCCGATGTAAGTTTTCAATCCAGGGATCAGTGGTCTGCTATGATTTCAACATAGTGGACGATCTATGCCACTCTATAGTGATAGGCAGAAATTTACTGACAGTGCTTCGTTCAGATCTCTACCAGGCGCAAAGATAGAGGTGTTTTGTGGAAACCCCATAGTTAGCCAAGAAACAGTGAAAATCCCGCCGGGAAATGAGTGTATCATACCGGTTACCACCCGAGAGCCGCTGGGGATAGACTCACCAGTAGCTTACTGCTCACCGGCAGTAACCGCACCGGTCCTAGTGGAGGGGTGCGTCAATACGGTGGGAAGTCAGTGGTGGATTAAAGTCATGAATCCGCTAGACGAAATGCAACTAGTTACTCCACATGAAGTGTTAGCTTTTGCAGAAGAATGCGCAGTGCCTGAGGTAAATCAAGATCAGATAGAAGAGTTCCTAGACTTGTGTTATTTAACTAAAACAGAGACCCCAATGTCCATCTGTAGGATTTCTGTAGAAGTAATGAAAGACGCAGTGCAAATGGGGGGTAAATCCTCTGAGGAGGAACCCCGAGATGAAATGGATGAAAATGTAAGCAAAATAGACCTAACCGAATCGTGTTTAGATGAAGAACAAAAGGTAAGGTTCAAACAAATGCTTAATAATAACAGAAATGCGCTGGCGTTCTCAATGGAAGAGTTAGGTCAGTGTGAAATAGCGCCGATGAGAATTATTGTGGATGAGTCGCAGGGAGTAATAAGTTCTAGACCGTACCGATACTCTCCACAGAAAATGGATATCATCGATGAACAAGTTAGGCAACTCATAGATATAGGTGTGATAGAACCCAGCGAGTCGGCATGGCGAAGCCCGCTGGTGGTAGTACAGAAGAAAGATGGCAAACCTAGGCTATGTACAGATTTTCGCATGCTTAATCAAGTCACTTTCAAAGATAAATTCCCAATGCCCACAGCTCGATCACTTTTCTTATATATGGCTTACAAGAAACCCACTATGTGGACAGCTCTAGATCTGTTGAGCGGCTATCACCAATGTGTAATCGAAGAAGACAGCAGAAAATATACTGCCTTCGAAACCCCGATGGGTGTATATCAGTATAAGCGCGTACCTTTCGGCTTAGTTGGCGCGCCTTGGCAGTTTACCAAGGTGATGGCCATTGCGCTAAAAGGCTTGATTCCTAGAATGTGCTTAGCATATTTAGACGATGTGATCGTCTACGACACCACCTTTGACGAACACCTGGCGAGTGTCGAAATGGTTCTCCAAGCTTTAGCGAAAGCCAATCTCAAACTGAAACCGTCCAAGTGTGAGTGGTGTCGTAGTGAGAATAACTTCCTCGGCCACATAGTAAACGCAGAAGGGGTGGCTACACAAAAGGTTACCACAGAGAAGATTACAGCCTTTAACCGCCCGCATAATGTGAAAACTATTAAATCCTTTCTGGGGCTATGTAACTACTATCGGCCGTTTGTCCCTAATTTCGCTGATTTAACAAAACCTTTAAATCGGCTGCTAAAGAGAGAAGTTTCTTTTGAATGGACAGAGGCCTGCGAGGAGGCGTTTCAACAACTAAAGAAACTGCTGACCTCACCGCCCTTGCTAATTCATCCAGATATAGGAGGGCATTTTTATTTACTAACAGATGCATCAGACGCCGCGTGCGGTGCAGCGGTTTGTCACAAACTAGATGAAATCTATCGTCCGGTTGCTTTCTGGGGATGTACCCTCCGTGACGCTGAATTAAATTACTCGGTAACGGAAAAAGAAGCTCTGGCAGTGATTAAAAGTATTAAGAACTATGAGGACATGTTGCAGGGAGCTAAAATCACAATAGTGACAGATCACAAACCGTTGATTCCCCTGCTACAGAGTGCCTACAAAGCCCCTTCAGCTCGGCTGAGAAGGTGGGCTTTAGCGCTGTCAGACTTTGACTTTGAGATCATTTATGAGCCAGGAGCGACTCATTTTCTACCGGACTACTTGTCTAGAGTCTATCACGAACATGTCCCGGGTGAGGAATATGAGCCCGCTGTGGGATGTGAATTGTTTGAGGCCGAAATTCAAGATGAAGAGCTTTCTGTGGCTACGGTAATAAACGCGCAACTCCAAGATGCAGAGTGTGCGCAACTGAAAGACTACCTTCAGGACGGAGACCTACCGCCAGATCCCCTTGAAGCTAGGCGAATAATGGACCAAGCCGATTTTGTGGGAATGGTAGCACCGGGGGTGCTTTGTAGGTTCAACGTCAAAAGATATAACAAAAACCAAGACCAACTGGTAAGGTTAAAACCTCGCATGATAGTTCTAGGAAAGTTAATTCCCAAAGTCCTGAGGCTGTTACATAATGACATTTTAGCTGGGGGACATGTAGGGATTAGTAGCCTTACTACCAAAATCTCTGAGAGATTCTACTGGCGGAACATGAACGCCAATATAGTAGACTATGTGAAAGCTTGTGAGACCTGCTCTCTGAGGAGGCGGGCCCCACATTTCAAGGCCTTAGCTAAGTCTTGGGAGAGACCAACCCGACCCTTTGAGGTAGTTTAGTGCGATTTTATTGGACCACTAAAGAGGGCTAGGGATGGGTCAAAATATATCATGACCTTCATAGACTTATTAACCGGATGGCCAGAGGCTTTCACCACGAAAGATTCAACCGCACAGACCGCGGCCAACTGTTTCCTAACCGGAATAGTGTGTCGGTATGGACGGGTAAGGGGAGACGTCAAAATTCTCCACAGCCTGCCGCAGCCACTGGTCAGTGACATTACAACAACATGCCTCCACTCAGGGCTATTGAAGGTCGCAGCCTGCCGCAGCCTGGTAGGAAAGGGGTTGAGACACTATCTTAATGACCCTAAATGACCTCATTAACTAATTAATTAATTAGCCTAATGAGGTGATTAAGGTATTAAGGTAAACATAAAGGAAAAGCACCATTCTATCTTTTTCCTAAATAAAATACTGATAGAACTCCATGTCTGGTACCCCTAATGAGAATGCAATGGGTTTTGGAATGCTGCAGCCAGTCATGACACATAGGGCTTATAACTAACAATCTGCCCCAGCCTGCCGCAGCATCTCAAGTTCACAGCCCCTGAATTTTGACGTCACCCCTAAACCGCCTGCACACTGACCGGGGAGCAGCCTTCGTTTCGGGGCTGTTCCGGGAAATTACCACACGACTAGCGTGCAAGCAAACATTCACCACAGGGCGAATGCCGACAGGTAACGCTTGAGTGGAAAGGTTACATAAAACAATTGAGAACCTGATCACGTATTATATTCCTGACGATTACTGTAACTGGATCGATCTGCTTCCCATTGCATTGTGGACGGTTCGATCCACGATCTGTGTACGGTCGGGATACAGCCCACACACCCTACTGTTTGGCAGAGATCCAATCAGCATGGGGATGCCTGAGCAGGGAACAATTCCTGAAACGCTGAATGACTGCGAATTTTTCATGCAGACAAAGGACAACATTGCTATGTTTAGGAATATGGCAGAACGGGTAGTTCAAAACTATGAAAAAGACTTGAGGTTACGAATTGATGAGCGGGCGCGGCCTACTCAGATGTATGAAGGCGACATGGTGTACATGTATGATCCTTTAGCTAGCGAAAACAAAGCGTCTAAGTTCTCAAACAGGTACACTGGGCCCTACCGGGTGATTGAAACTAAGGGAGACCATCTCGTTAGGCTAGTGTCGCTGAAAACTGGGAAACAAATACCACACTTAGTAAATATTTCGAAACTCAAGCCTGCACATGGGCCTTGGTCCCCCGCTGTCCCTCATATCATTCCCAAACTGGTGAGAGAAGCAATAATCACTAACTCAAAAGGGGCAGATCCTGACCGAAACCCCGAATTGCACCACCCCCCGACGGGTAAAATTGCTGAAAAGGGAGGCAAAACAGGGGGTGCTGAGACTGAAAACTCAACGGGAACGGCCGGTCCCCGTGAGCATGGTGCAATTCCTATGGCCGGGGAGGTACCTACACAAAACCCTGGTCCAAGTCCCACTGATTTATCAGAGTCAGATGGGCAATTCACTGATGGTCAGGGCGCCAGTGCGGACCCCGCACTGTTACCAAACTCATCCTTTGTTCCTAACAAAGCCGCCTGTGAACGGGGAGCAGCCGGCGCTAATGGACAGAGGAAACGCAAACGAGCTAAACGAAGGGGCAAAAACCAGCCACTGGTGGGGAGATCCCCTCCAGACAACAACAAGCCCATAAAACTGCCATGTGGTGATGCACCGATCTTGGATACATCGGTGCTGAGCCCGGGAAAAACAGATGAGGGCCATGTCCCGACGAAAGGGGGCTATAACCTGCGTCGGAACCGTCGGCCTAACTACGCCGCTCTGTTCAACAACGGGGAAAGCGACGACATGGATGATTAATGCAGAAAACCATGCCGCCCTGTGAAAATAAAAGATTGGCGGAGCGGCACCGTTAGCAGCAGCGCTAATGGAACAGGTGGCCTACCTCACGGTCACCTTGCCACGCCCAGGGGCGTGGTAGGGGGGTGTGCAGACCGAGAGAGATGTCAGTAGTTGGCGTCATCTCCTGGGACTGGACGCAAGCGTTCCCCCACCTAAAAAAGGAAGTGCGACTCCAAAATTGGAGGCGACACGAGCAGGCGGATCTGCTATAATTTCATGGAATCCGCGCCGATCCAGCAGTCGGTCCGCAACTCTGCTCCTGAACGGTCACCATTACTTCAGGTGATTGCCTTGCCTAGCCCAACCACTGGGGGAAACGGAGATAGACATTGATTCTATCTCCAGGCAAAAGTTGGAGACAGTTTTCGGTTTCCAACTTCTCCTGGGGCAGACAGGCGAAAACTCAAGTCAGAATACTGATCCCTCCGACTCATGAGGAACTGCCTGGCCCTCCGGCCCCACAGTAATCCTAAGGGGACTACAACTTTCCCTGAGGATCCGGAGGGGAGGATCATAGTCCCTCTGAGGAGGAAGCGAGTTAACCGTCCTTACCGGAGGGCGGTGCCCGCTAGAGGGATGTTCGTAGGACCTTTCTTCTAAAAGCACGCCAAATGAAAGAAAAGGCAACTGAGAAGGAAGGTACCAAGAAGCGTCCACCCCAGAATCTTAGGCGGTGGAGCTGGCCAGGCCGGGGCGGTGTCCGCCCGGACTCTACCGACACCGGAGTTGCCCGAAAGAAGCCGAGGACACCGGCCCGACGGCCCACTAAAGCAGCCACAGGAGGAGCTAAGAAATCTACCGGATCAGCAGCAGCCAAAAAGAAGACAGCGAGCAAAGACTTTTACTGTCTATCTGAGGTGAGTGACTCGGAGCCCGAACCAAAGCTGACTGCAAAACCGGCCCAAAAGGGAGACGTCACCGCCAGACCTGTACAGATCCAGGCCGGGTGGTTCTGGGATCTAACCCGACCACTGTTCCAACTATTTGAGACTGTTGATGAAATTAGGCGAACAGTGGGGCTGGAAGTGCCTAAATCGGACAAACAGTTGGCTGAGGTTAAGGCCCAGGTTGCTCCCTTTATACAAAAACCCATCCAAACTTCTAAATGCGTCGGGGAAGACGCCGGGCAGCGGGCAACACGGAGCGGTCTACCTCTGCCCATACTGGAAAAACAAGCGGAGCAAGAACAACTGGCCGCCGCCGCCCCGGGAATAAGGGTGGAGGCAGCGTGCGAACAACACGCACCGACCCCACCGGTGGGGGCCGAGCCAGTAACGACTCCCCTCCTCCACCACTTGCAGCCCGCGGACCCCACCTGTTTGGACTTGAGCAGCTTGACGTCGAGCTGCAACGCAAATCCATCGCAACTGCTATGGAATCAGCAGCAGTGGGCACCGACCAACCAACCGGGGGGACCTCTGTGGCCGAATCAGCCCCTAACGACAAACCCTCCACAGGTGCCGCACCCGTTTCCGCTGAATCAGCCATCGTACGAACCAACGGGGGCCACCCAGGACTGGAACCTGCTGGCCCCAAACCCCTCAGAGCAATGCGCCCCTCGTCCTGCGAACGTGTAAGGAACCTAAGGATCATGGTTACGAAGGACGAAAACGGAACCATCAGGCGAGTTGTGAGTACCAGAGGACGGAGCCTCTACGAACATGTCCCAAACTAAGCGGACTAGAGGGCCTGAAAGGAGGGCGTACTTTGGCGCGTGGATGATTATTGTGCGAAGAGGAACAGTGGCGACTTAATTGTGGTAGTGTTCCTGGGTATTTTACAAACTTTGGCTTCCTCGGACTTGTGCTATAAACAGTGACAATGAGGTTGGTAATACTTTTCGCCTTGGTTATCGTGGGAGGCATTGGGGGGCTTCATAATAACTCCAGCCCAACTGACGGGCTAGCCCCTAATGCTGAAACTATAGCCTTAGAGCAATATGGGGTGGTGTTAAAGCCCGGAAAGCTAATGTCCACTGCGGACATCACCCATGTCCGACAGGGTTTTCTGATCACCATTCCCCGAAAACGCTCCTACATCAAGGCTACCTTTGGCCAGGTTTGTCATAGATACCCAGATGGAGGAGACGCTCTTGACCGAGCCTGTTACCGTATCAGGTCGCTAGTGAATTGGATGGATCAAACATCAAAGGCGCTCAAAGGTCGGTATAGGGAAATTCTCAATGAAACTTTAAGCTCCTTAATTAAGAGTACCCGGCAGAGGTCTCAAGCCCAAGGTCCAGAATCAGATTCGGGCGGAAGGGTTAAAAGAATGAAGAAGCTACCCCTCACGATAGACGATCCGGAATGGCCATCCTTCCAAATTCCAACCTCGTGGAACAGGGGGCTCTCTGCTGACATTAAGTACAACAGGGAACTAATCAGAGTGTTGCAGGAGTCCTCCGACCAGATGATCGAAGACCTGGCGCTCATGAACAATAAGCATGACGAGTCGATTGAAAGAGTTAACCACGTCGTGTTAGGCCTATTAGATAATATGAAGTCGCTAAATCAGGCCAATAATGGAACTCGCCGGAGGATAAGGCTCATCCAACATAAAGTGGATTGGATTGAATTATTCCTTAACATGATACCAGTAGCTCTGGAAGACAAATTGGGAGAGATGGTCTATCTCCAGTCGCTAATTGAGCAAACGCGTGTGTTTAGAAAAGGTGTACAGCATCTGACGCGGGGTCAGCTGACCATGGACTTGGTGCCTCGACAATATATGGAGGGAGCGGTCTTGGAGGTCAACAGATATCTAAAAGGAACCTACCCCAGGTTTCATGTGGCATTCAGGGACCCCTCGTTCTATTATGAAAACAGCCAACCATCATTTGAATTTGATGCAGTCACCCAGGAACTGATAGTGTATGTCCGTGTGCCAGTTGTGGCCGACGAACACTTGTTTAGGGTCTATGAGGTGCTAACCTTCCCTGTGCCGGTATCAGTGAGGGGGCGACAAAAGAAAGACGCTCTCCAAATTGTTAACCTGCCTAAAAGTGTGGCTATGTCTATGTCCCGCCAATATTATGTACCGCTGGCTAGCGGCAGTTGGTCAGGCTGTTATGGGCAAACTATCACACTGTGTAAGGACTTGCCCTACATGAAGAAGATCACGGACGATACATGTACCGCCGCACTGCTGAGGCGAGATGACGCAGCCATAAAAGGAAAATGCAAATTGGACTATCTCTTGGAAGCCGATTTTGGGGAGATGGCTGTGTATCTGGATGATGGAGACCTGTTAGTGGTCAGTGCTGATACTCGGGGTCAGATGATCTGCCGAAATCAACCAGCAGTGGAAGTAAACATAGAAAATTATGCGCGTGTCCAGGTGGAATGTGACTGTGCCTTTCAGACGCAGGGGTCTTGGATCCCATATAGTCTGAGAAACTGTGACCGACACACAAGGATCACGACTGTCGTGTACCCTCATAATGACCTGCTGGAAGCGGCGAGTCATGTGAAGGGGTGGGACACGAACTTTACTAGGTCCGATCATGAACCTACCACGCTAGAGTCAGACCCTATCCCTGAAATGATTAGAAAGGAACTGTTAGAAATCGAGGAGAATCTTAAGGTCAGGATACCTGTGCCCTCTCTAGCAAAACGGATCCAGCAGCACCGAAAGGACTTGGCTAAGGGTATTAAGAAGGCTACCGACCGATATGAAGTGGCCAAAGTCGCCCCATGGTTCTCTATAGGGAATTTTGGGGGCGGCTTCGGTCTTCTCACGATCTTCTGTATAGTAGTGGTAGTGACAATAGTTGGATGTGTCCTCTGGAAGTGCTGGAGGAGACACCAGGCTAAAACTGCTCTCACTGGATTGGCCATGACTCTGCCGCGGGCCATGGCCCTAGAAACAGCTGATCCAAAAGAGTTGCTGACCCAGGAAAGAACGCTCACTGGATGCCCGGACACTACCGCCAATCCTACTGCGGTGGCCGTACTCGCTATACTGTTGGCTGTACTGGTCATCGCCATAGTGGTCCTCGTGTGGCGCAAGTTTAGGCACATCAGACGAAAAACCGTGGATGGATTATATGTGCAATTCGTCAACCCACATCTTATGGAGACAATCTTTCTGGGAGAATTGGCCATGCCTTCCGATCACACCTACACAGAAGGCTATGTGCTTATCAAGGACGTGTTAGTCAACCAGCTGTGCCTGAAGTACACCCTTACTGTTACCTGGGGAGCACAGCTGATGGGAGCGGCAACCAGACCGGGACAGCGACCATCTAATGTGCCATTGCCGGACACCTTGAGAGTGCCCAGGAAGTTGGCCCGTCTGATGATGAGTAACTTGAAATACAACACTAGGGCTAGACTCTTAAGGTATTCCTCTGGTTTAGCTACTCCTGTGCCTATGGGAGTACCACGCCTCGTCGATGCTGGCTGGTCCGATGTCGGAGCGGACTGGCCCCAACAAGTGCTGAGACATGGTGCGGTCCCAAATGCCCCTCCTAGATCGACCCCGTCTACCTCCACTACAACTGGACCGGGCCCTGCTCAGAAGACTGTAAGACCAGGAACATCTGAAAAGGACTCAGGGACAGTCTATGAAGTCATTATATAAACGATATAACAAATGTTAATACTGATCTAATATCTGTAGGAGTTATAACAGGTAGATCTAAAACCATCAGTATGAACACTGAGCTGAGTTGTATCAAGAAACTCGATGGAGTCCTGTCAGCCTGTATAGGCAGGACCCCTTCGACTAACTCATTCAATAATGATTCATTAATCAGGGAAACCTGAGCCGGGTAGGCTGGTCCAACCATCTTTCTATGGACCCATGGGTTACCTAAAATTCTTTCAGATTGAGTGTCCCATGCCCGGTTGCCTAGCTCAATACTCTTATCACTAATTCGGCGACTCTTCTAGAGTAGGGATCTATTCGGAATCGATCCTAGTACCCGAAATTTTAGCACCAAAAAGAATCACAAAATTCTGTAAACCTTTCTATGTGCGCTCACCGGAACCAGTGCTTCCAACGAGCGATGTGGATTTCCCCAGGTAAGTACCATCCATGTTGACCCCTGTGCTGTTGTCACCGCTAGGATCGGGTGCGGTCCAGGAGTCACTTGGGGAATGCCACAGCCTATTCTTTCAGTATGTATGTATACATTCCTCAAAGATGGGAGGGCCGCACAATTGACAGGAGCCCGCCCACATGCCTGGTGTCAGTGGTGCCTAGCAGGAGGCAGGACGAATGGGGCTACGCGTCACCGACGCTCTGGGAGGCACTGGGGTGGGCGCTTGAACATGGCAGCCACTATGCCCCGGGTGGGTCGACTCCTGACAGCGGTCCCCTCATTACAAAAATATCGAAGTTTAGAAAGTAACTTACCAAAAAAAAACTTATATAAAGCAGCCCTATGTTTATTTGACTCAGAGCCCTTCCTCAGGGAACCCTGGGCAAGCTGTAGTAAAAACATGAAACGCCGTATACCTAGTACCAAGCTGAGGGTGGAAAACTCCGTGACAGCACACGAGAGCAGAGCACCGATACGTGACATGTTTACATCTGATACACATAGATGGTATAACAGATGTCACAAGGAAAAGAGGTTACAGGACATATACAGTGAACTGGCGACATTCACAGGGTGCTCAACTCTCCCCTTCATAAAGGCGACTTTCCCTGTGGGGGGGAGCTGTAGCTAAAACTCACAAGATGGTGGGACGTGGTGCTGTCCAGACAAGCAGTCCCATCACCTTGGTTATGTGTAATGGCCGCCGGGTCACCGTATCTCCCAGTCGTGGGATCTTTGATTTTACTATAAATCAGGGTCCAGCGAAAGGTGTAGATGAAATACAGCTGCCCAAAGGCGTGAGACTAATATATTTAGGCCATGTTTAGACCAACCTAACCGGGACTGAGGCAAAAACAACAAGAAGCCAAGTTTCGACCCGGGTAAAATAATAATAATAAAATAATAAAAGGACGTGCGGCTTCAGAATTGACCGCCGTCGAGGGAAAAAAAAAAAATGAACGAAAAGGAAACTTTAGTCTCGACCGCCGTCGTGACACAAGTAACCGGGTCCCCGCTCAACAGTTGAGCTGAGGAGGGGGGAGACGGACTACTAATTCCCTGACGAACGGCTGCAAACTTGGTTAAAACCTCAGCAGATAGTCTACCCGTCCTATTAGTAAACAGTCAGAATCCTAAAATTGTCTTTAGCAGAAAATTCCTGCCCCTCGTGCGCATAGTTAAAATAGGCTGGGGGCGGAGTCCTTTCAGGAGTAGTCTCGGCTCTCCACAAGAAAAAGACGGGCAAAGACCTTGACAGATAAGGGTTTAACCTTGAACTACACTTTGTTAAAAGGAGGCCCGGCTTACTAGGTGCTGTCTGGAAGTGATCTGGAGAAGTGCATTTACACATCTCTTGGTTGTAAAAGGGGGTAGAGTGCATATTGAAGGAAATGTGCATACTGCTCCTAATTATAACAATGTGAGACTCGGTACTCGACCCATTTAGTTCCACAAGGTGGGGGGTACCGACGACCCACGTGTAGCTGATGAGGTTTGGTGTTCAGACCAGAAATGGACCTGGGTCTGAGCCCCGATCCTCTCAAGTGATAAATTAAGCAACGTATAATCAAAATACTCCCCTGTATAGTTAATACTCAATGTCATGTAACGGCATGTATACTTGCGGAATGAAGACCCACGCTGTGCATTGTACAAATTTGAAATGATAAATTATTGCTGTAAACGCATGCATAATAATTATCCAAGAAATTGTTTGGTGTTAGGGACGCGCCTACCTGTCTAGAAAGGTGGGGCATCAACTATCCAGTGTAAATGGTGGAGTTTGGCGCTCAACCCCAGAACAGAATTAGGAGGGTGAACGCCAAGCTACCACTCTGTAACTCAACAACATGTACCCTGTCATCTTTATTAATTAATGAAAATGTATTTAAGCACGTGTAAGGTAAGACAGGATTAATCAGAATAATCATAAGACACACCGTTCAAGCAATGGCTCTTTAGAAACCCACGAGTAGTCTCTCTATAAAACAACAATAGGCCCAGTCCTAATCATCATTTCTCTCCCTCCTATCTGGACGACACTGCACAATAACATTAACTATAACACTTATTCTAACACCATGGCATCGATGTAGTCTTGGTGTCGCACTAGAGACTGGCCATAACTAAGGCCAGACCGGTGTTTGTAGTCTTTGCTACGACCTCAAACTTACCATGTCAGTCGGACGACTCTACCTGGGGTGACCACATGAAGCGCCTACGCCTTGTAGTCACCAGTGGATTGTTTCCATTACCTTGTAAGGGGAACGACGAGTCAAAGAATTCTGTTGCAGCAAATCTAGCGCTGCTCAGTCCAGACCAGAATGCTTGGCCACATATAGTTCCACTAGTGCAGTGTCAGTCAACTAGTAGACAATAATAATAAAATAATACCACAAAGCCAATACGGCAAAAACTACCCGCACATCGAAGAGCCTGCTTGAATTGGTAATGTCAACAAACCGCTAAGTCAAGTAAAATCCTCTATTATCGCCCAACCTGCGCGCGAGGTAAATAACACTTGATCATGCTCGCCTAACAAACCCTCCCACTAAAGTATTCAGCCTGACGTCTCTCAGTGCCCAACACCGTCATCTTATTCCATCCGTATTATCCTAACCTACCACAGGACCTGGAAAAGACAATAAGTTTAGTACGCGAGGCCCTAGTTTCCAGCCCGCATCCACCATCTTGCACCCAAAGTAAACACCAGGTGGCCCCACCGTGGTACCCGTTACAAACCCATTATTGTAATCACCAGCGAAACACAACCTCCGGTTCCGGGAGTGACGTCAGCTTCCGGGACCCAACCGCGTGGAGGCGAACCGAAAACTGCTAGAAGAATTTTGGGCCAACAATCTCCTTAAAACAAAGGGTTAGTAACCTACCGAACATGCTAAAGAACGCTGGGAAAGGTTATACTCACCAGGATCGGAGTGGTGAAGGAGAAAGGCCGGCTGGACGGAGAAGGACGATGCCCGGCAACGGGCGAGAAAACATCCGAAGCTCCCGTAAGAACAGTCTGTGGTAGTCTGTGGTTCCCGTGTGAACAAGCTGGCAGGTGCCTCCTGGATAAATATTCCTTACAAGGGTGCTAAGAAAAATTAGTGACCTGGGCCCTAACCAGGAATTGGACTAAAAGAATCACTTTGACAATCACTCAAACAAAAAAAATCATTATATACAAAAGGAGTGCCGACGGTCTACCGCGGGGCCAGTGGTAGGCGGACAATAACACGGCCTAGAGCCCGGGCCCAGCGACGAAAGACTCGGGCGGACGGCGTGTAGCCGTCCACCAGCTCCCTGAAGTCGTTGACTGTCATCGTCCCGTCAGCAACAGTCTTCACTACGTGAAGTGCTTGTCCAGTGTTTGCGGTGGGAACTCCATACCAATCGTTGGCCCGCTTAACCTCTCGGCTTACTTTGGGGATAAGTCGATTCACCCATTTCTGTAAAGACCCGTCACTGTCGGTCAGCGGCCACTGTCGAGCATCAAAGCCCGAAGGGGTCGCTAAGATGAGGGTGGCCGGTATCGGGTGGGCTTGAACATTTAAAAAAGCTCTATAAAGAGTTCCGCATAAAATTTCACCACCGCCTCGGGACTGATAAAGAGAGGGATGTACAAATTAAGTTCCTGATCCCAGGTGAGAACGTCCAAAAGGTTAGCCACTACGATGAGGATGTCGTCGGGATACATGACGTGATGGGCGAAAGCATATCTGGACAGTTCCGCTGTTGTTGCATCGTCGCAGGGAAAAGTTACAAAAGTGTTATCCGTATCTCTTAATAGCAAGTCTGGGTAGTCCTGGACTCCAGCTTCCCTGTCTGAGCAAAAGATGGCGACCCGAACCATCGTGAAAATAGGTGAAAAGGTCAAAAAGTTAGTGAGACAAAAATAACTACGTCCGCCTCCTTCAAAACGACCGCCGGCACTGATTAAAATGACGTCATAACGAGGCTAATTTGGGAAACCCCCTTTCGATCTGAAGGATCCAAATTTTGAAATCGGCTAGCATGATCGAATCATCGTTTAGTTTTTATCAGAAATCGTGCTAAACTAAAGTTTAGGTCCCCAACTAACATAATCGGGTGATAAATTTCAGTTATCTCGGCACAATAAGTCACATCGAGCGTGCAAACCCGCCGAATTCATTCGAACCAGAAATTTGTCATCCGGGCACTTCACGCTTGGAGGAACCCAGACCGAGGTCGGACCCTGGATGGGAACTCCAGTCAGGCGTCCTGCTAAGTACACATGTACTAAGTGTGGTTGGTGGGCGCGCGTTGATTACAGTAATTTGTATGTGTCAAACTGTTTGATATTGACTGGTCTACCGCATGGACCTTGTATTCACTGTAAATAATGTTGTTTTGGTTGAAAATTGTTTGAAAATCAACATGCATTGTATAATGAAATCCGATCATTCAAGATGTCCGATTTCTCCGAAGTTACCTTTTATTATGTTAACTCGTTTTAAAGTTGAATTTGTTGTTCATTTGTTAATACTAGATGATTAAGACAACTTAACTTTGTATATATGTTGAATTTTATTGACTTTTATACCAACTGGATAACTTAAGAATCTGTACAGACATGTACTAAGTTAATACTGAAAATGATACTGATCCTGAACGATGATCAGAAAACGGAATCTACAATTATATTGACACTGTGCTATATGTACCACGAGAGTCAAAGCCACTCAACATCAGTTTTCTCTACATTTAAAAAAAAAAAATGTGTCCAATAATCCAAATTGGGAATGCAATTACATCTGGCTGAATAATCTTTATTAGGTTTGAGCTATGTCGTCCACCTCCTTAATCTCAAACACCTGACCGCCGTCGAATGTACTAATAGCCTAGTACTTTTAATATATTATCATACTTTATAATTTAGTTAGGATCAGGCCTAACCATACTACTTCTGAGAAGAGACGTTTTACGCTCCTAGCGCCACCTGTTAACCAGTATAAAAGGTGTTGCAAGGTAGGGAGCGAGGGAGTTTAGTTAAAGAGTTAGTGGAGTTAGTAACTAGTAGAAAGTCAGCAACGTTAGCTGAGCTGCTCGGAGCTATGCCTACCAGCTCCTGCGTAGTATCCTGGAGTTTACCTATACCAACTACCTCGGACAAAGGATTGTGATAGAGCTAAGCGCTAGGGTGGTCTAGGATGTGCTGGAACAACTTGTATTCTAATGTGGTTGATCACTGAGTAGGAGATGGGAAGGTGGACAGATTGAGACTTATTCACTGTGGCTTTGACTCGGGATGAGATGTTTACTTGAATAAAAAACCCTTTCATTTTAAGAGCTCCCTCATCGTCCATTTCTTTTGAACTATTGGGGGATGGATGAATTAACTTTGAGCGCAGTCTGATTGGCTCAATAACTCGGATGAACGACTCATGGATAAATCAATTATACAAGCTACGCAGCGTCCGACAAGTCTTAAATCAAACATTAACAATAGTTCACTGTTATCATTGCATCAGCTGTTTATTTGTGGTCCTGAGTATGTTTAGTGCTACTGTTTTTCAAAGTGCGTATGGTATATAGGGACGGATTTAGAAGGGGGTGCCTGAGGTGCGCGCCTCCCCTATTTTTTGCCAAATTTTGATTTTTTTAATGTAAAATTTTGGCCAAGGGATGGGGCACCTCACACATTTATATAAGGGCGCCCCCCCCCCCCTTTTTTTTGGGGGGGGGGGGGGGATTTCTGGATCCGTCACTGGCGTATATACCGACATCCCGCCCCCTTTTGATATTAGGAACATGGGCAAAGGTGGACTTTGGCTAAGATTACCTTTTATGGAAATCAAGGTCTTGTTTCAATCCGCTTAGAGATCGAGAAAGAACAGTATCTACCAAAAGCTATCCATTGTGATACATCATAAGCAAACATCCGGGTGGAGCTTGATACAACATAACGTTTGCTATGGAAAACTCCTATTGAGGTTCTTCCCTAATGCAAATATCCCGAACCAAATTGTATGTTAAAAACGATACATCTTTTTTAACCTATTTTTTCCGAAAATATTGATTATATATAATAAGTAGCCCATGGAACTTCTTGAAGAAGAAAGCATAACATAGTTCTCTTTAAAAGTATCTAAAGGTGGTAGGCGAATGGTTGTTTCTATATTGTGCAAGAACCAATACAGGTGCGAGACCATGGCAACGACGTAAGTCTGACCTGAATTTGCTCTCCGGATTTACATCGCTATTTACCTACAGACTGAATTTACGTATGATTTTTGTCATACATCATCATAAACACCATCTGATCACGATTTGATAATCATTTCTTCACGATGGCTGATAATACTTGAGGAAAAAACAAGAAATCATCTGAAGCGGTAACGTCAAATGAAAATGACGTAACGGACAGTTGTCAAGGTAACGTAACAAAAACACAGCCTCTAAAAACCGATCTCCCGTTAAATAAGAAACCTAGTGTAACGGATTTGTACAACCTAATGCTCGAAAATAGTAAAGAGACAATTAATCTCCGTACTGAAAGTACCAAATCATTTGATAAGTTAGGCAAAATTGAAAAAGAAATCCAGCGCATGAACTCATCGTTCGATAAAATCAAAGATGACGTCAGTAACCATGACGCACAGTTGACCGTCATCGATGTGAGGACGGATGCTCTCGAAGCAACTATTTCAGCACAAAAAGGGTTCATAAATGAATTAAATCAGCGCATTCAATGCATTGAAGATGACAAGAAGAAAAACAACCTAATACTTCATGGAATTCCAGAATCGGTTCTGATTAACTCGGCGATTGAAGGGCTCTTCAGAGATACCAAAAGCACGCTAAACCACAACGTCATTGACAATTGCTATCACGTTGGACAACATAAAAATGTAAAGGAATCGTCCAATTCATCTCCACCAAGACCAATTCTTATCTCTTTCATCCGTTTCACTGATAAGATTGAGATCCTAAAAAATCTGAAAAACCTGAAAGACATCCCACGCTGGAAAGGTGTGAACATAGGCGATGATTTATCTCCGGAACAAAGCAGGATAAGATCTAATCTTCGCTCAATCGCTGCTTCTGCACGAAGGAAAAATCTGAGAGCAAAAGTGAGTGGCGATTATCTTATCAATGAAGATAAAAAATATTCTTACTCGCAGATTGATAACTTTCCACACAACCTCAGCCTAGAAAATTCAAAAACGATTGAAATTGATTGTGGCATTGCTTTCCAAGGCCCAGACTCTTATCTGTCAAATTTCTATGAAGCAAATTTCACATTTGAAGGCAAAAAATTCACTTCAGTTGAACAAGCATTTGCATTCATGAAAGCAGTTAAATGTAATGACCTCCAGGCAAGTGCTACAATTTTAATGATGAGTGACCCCTACAAAATCAAAGAAATTTCTAAGAAAATCAGCCAAAACAAGAAATGGTCAGAAGAAAAGGATCAAATCCTTGGGAAAATCGTTCTCTGTAAATTTGAGAATAACCCTGTGCTTGCTCAGAGACTGATTAACACTGGAAAAAAAATCTTTATGAAGCTACTAAAGATCTTCACTATGGCTGTGGTAAAACTCTTGCTCAAATCCATGAAACCAATGATGAAATCCCAGGTAAAAACATCTTTGGAAAAATCCTACAAGAAGTAAGATCCAAACTGAAAGAATAAAAACAATTTTTTGAAAATCAATGTCAAATCTACCAACTTGTGCAAAATGGAAATTCTAATTATCACTGACTCAAGAGGGAAAAATCTTGATAAGATCCTAGATGACTTACAAAAAGAAGATGATAGCGACTTTTCAAAATTCAACTTCACACTTTGGGTTATACCAGGAGCAACAATCCAATCAGCTTTCAAAAAAGTTGGAAAATTTATTGAAAATGATAAATATCTTATGATATACTACATGGTTGGTGTCAACAATCTATCAAAACTGAAAAATGGAAAAGCAGTTCCAATTTACTCGGATGTTGGATCACTTGTAAATGACATTACTGATCTTTACACAGATGTAAAATATGAACTGAATAGATTCAGCTACTATGTAATCATCCCACAGCTGATTGGAATCTTCTTTGATAAATATAACAAGGATGAAAATGCATTTGATGAAATGCAAAACATTTGCAATGATGCACTCCCTCACTTGAATCAATCCATCATTTCAATCAATGGTGACAACGAAATGTACACCCCTATGCTACAAGACTCCATCTACTACCTGAAAAATGGCAGGAGAACATGTAAATCACATAAACTTTATGATGGTTTACATCCTACATACAGCACTCTTCAAGAATGGGCAATTCAAATCAAAAAATCAATCAACAAAAATTACTCACTCATTAAATTAGTCTGATTGATTTTACTTAATTACCCAAGGGGTATTAGGCTTATCAATCCAGATTTATTTAGTCCAAGATTTGATCAACCAATTTATATTGAAGCAAGAAATTCAAACATGAAATTTTGCTACCAAAGTGGTACAAACATCATGCTTGATTTATATACTCATCAACTAAAATGTTACCAAAGTGGTACATTTAATCTATTATTCATATATTATGGAATCGGTAATTAATTATATTAATTTAAATCACAGACTAAATCACTTAAAACTTTAATTAAGTTGATTCTTCATTATTCTGTCTTTATTGTGTAATTTTTTGTCTCTATGAAAAATTGTCATCATTATAATTTGTTACCAAAGTGGTACAAATTAAACACTTGCAGTTAAAAATTTCATCATTTTTACTGTGATTCTCTTATCATATTGACATTCTTAGAATTTAAATTCATTAACCAATTTTTTAAATATGTTCATGTTACTAACTCTATATTAATCAATTGATTACTAGACAATCTTAAATCAACTTAAATTCATTCTAATGTATATTTATATTTTGAAAATTTAATCCGGAGCTGCACAAATTCAAACCCGCTCAATTAAAATAAATCAACCAAATTTGAGATTCTTAAGATGAATCTTAAATTAACTTTAATTTCATCAATCATCTACATCCAAAAATCATCTCTTAACTACCATTTTAAAATCCAATCAATAAGATCATTAATAACACTTGTCTATTCTCTAAAATTCATACCTACATTAATATATTTTAGTAGTAACTCAAATAATCAAAGGTGATGTCCCTTTTGATTCAAACTTACCAGGTCTACACTTAACACATTTAAATATTAGAAGCTTATACAGCAACTTAGATTTATTTAAGATTTTTGTAAAAAATAACAATATTGCTTACCTAAGTCTATCTGAAACATGGTTAAATAATTTGATCTCTGACGATATGATTAACATTAATAACTACAATGTTATAAGATTAGATAGAACAACAATAAATTCATCTAATTCTTCTACCAAAAAAGGTGGTGGATTATGTGCTTACATTAGAAATGATTTAAATTATTTAACAAATGATATTCCATGTCAAAATATATCTAATGAAGATATTGAAATACTTTGGTTATATCTCCAGCCAAAAAATCAAAAAAAAGTATTAATTGCAAATATTTATAGACCTCCAAATGGTGATATAAATAATTTCTTAAATCACTTAAAAAATAATTTAAATATCATAGATATGTCCAAAACAAAAGTTTTCCTTATGGGAGATTTTAATATCAATGCGTTAGATAAAAATAATAGATTAGTTAATAACCTACTATATATAACCAAATCAGCAGGCCTTAATTCTTTGATTAATGAACCCACTAGATATTCAATTAATAAAAAACCAACTCAAATTGATTATATTTTCAGCAATTCAGATATTATTAAAAAATCTGGAACTATTTATTTAAATATTAGTGACCATGAAATGATATACACCACAATAAAAAAAACAAAAACCAAAAAATCTAGAGAATCATTTCTAGGCAGATCATATAAAAACTTTAACATCAATGACCTTGAAGATCATTTCGAGAAACAAAATTGGAATGAATTCTATAATTCAACTAATGTAAATTTTGGTTGGGAATTTATTAAAAATGCAATTTTATCATACTTGGACAAAACTTGTCCTTTAAAAAACATATCAATCAAAAAAACAAATGAACCATGGATAACAAATGAATTATTAGAAATAATATATGATAAAGATAACAAACTCAAAATGGCAAAAAAATCTGGACTGAAAGAAGATATTATTATTGCTAGATCAGCTAGAAATAATGCCAAAAAATTAACTAATAGAGCTAAAAAAAACTACATCATATCAGAACTTGAAAATAATCAAAATGACACCAAAAAGTTTTGGAGAAATCTGAATGATTTATTACCAAACTCTAAAAAATGTAATAACATAAATTTAATAGATGAAAATGGATTACAAATAGATTCAGAAAAAACTGCTGACTATATTAATAATTATTTCTCATCAATTAGTAGCAATTTAGCTAAAAAAACATAGCATTGAATGGCCAAATATAACGAAAAATGTAATTCAGTCTTTAAATTTGATTATTTAACTGAGCTTAATGTATTAAACCATATCAAAAAAATTGATACAAGTAAATCATCTGCTATAGATAACATATCTTCTAAAGTCATTAAAGAAGCATTCTTATTAATAATTCCTCAAATTACTCACCATTTTAACTTGTCTTTGAAAACAGGAATATTCCCACAAGAATGGAAATCAGGAAAAATTACTCCAATTCCAAAAAAAGGTAATTTAAATAATATTAGTAACTTCAGACCTATATCCTTATTACCTCTACCTGGTAAAATCTTAGAATCATTAATTCATGAAAACTTATCTAATTATTTTGAAATAAACAATCTATTAGACCCCAACCAAGGAGGTTTCAGAAAAAACAAGAGTACAACATCAACTAGTTCAGAATTTATTGATGATTTATATACTAATATCTCATATAATTAGCTTACTAAAGCGATCTTTATTGACTTTAAAAAGGCATTTGATTCAATCAATCATAAAATTATTCTTAATAAATTACAATTATTAGGTATTCACGACTCAGCCATGGGCTGGTTTGAAAACTACTTATCTGATAGATCACAAAAAACAATTGCTAATAACATCTTATCTAATAAATGTACTGTTAACTGTGGGGTACCTCAAGGCTCAATATTGGGTCCTCTATTATTCTTAGTATTTATAAACGACTTAAATTTTTCTTTAACACATTGTAAACATAAACTTTACGCAGATGATGCTGTGATCTATTACAGCAATGAAAATTCAACAATTTGTAACTCACACCTACAAGATGATTTTAATAATCTACTAAATTGGTGTGATAAAAACTCCATAAGTATCAATGCTGAAAAAAGCAAAACAATGATTTTTGGAACACCACAAAAATTAATTTATGAATCTAAATTTATTATCGACTTCAGAGACAAAAAACTTGAACAAGTAGAAAATTACAAATATTTGGGCATTATTCTAGATGAAACATTAAATTTTCAAAAACATATCAACAGTTTAATTAGCAATGTTTCATATAAATCTTACATGCTTACAAAAATAAGAAAACTAATTACCACAAAAGCAGCAATTATACTCTATAAAAGTATGATTCAACCATACTTTGATTATAGTGACATATTTTTTATGACAGCAAACCAAACATGTATTGATAAGTTAAACAACCTTCAAAAAAGATGCCTAAGAAATTGTATGCCATTTGATAAGAAATATGAAAAAGAAGAACTGCATAAACTAACAAATGTAAATACTTTAGAGGACCGATCTAATGCACATCTTTTAAAATTGATGTATAAAAGATCTGAACATTCAGATTACATTGATGTTAGACCTAGAGACCTTAGATATACAGATGGTATATTATTACAAACAGAATTTCCTAGAATTGAATTCTGTAAAAAAAGTGTGAAATTTAGAGGTTCAAGTTCATGGAATAATTTAAATCCTAATATTAGAAATATTGAGAATTATGACTCATTTAAGTATTGGATTAAAAAAGATTTAAAATCAAAAATTAGTTAAAAACATTTCATTTAATCATTACATTTAACATCATAAATCATAATTATTATCCAATCTTATATAATCTCATCTGAGTCCTTGTAAAATTTGTTTTCATTTTCTTTTAATTCAACATCAACTATCAATTTAAAACATAAACAGTTCGAAAACAATCAACTACTTCAATTTCTTAAAATTCTTTAAGTTACTTAGTCTTAAGAAATTTTTACATGTTTAACATTTCTCATCTAGACATCTTGATGTAAGCCATTCTGGCGTTAAAGGAAGATCGGACATACAATTTCCGATTTCATGTCAGATTCAAAAATGAAATTAAAAAAAAAAAAAAAAAAAAATAGTACTTTGCAAGTCTATTGACATAAAAGTCTCCATAATAATTATCTAATCTTTTCGTCCATTTACCAATATTTTATATCATAATCTAGAATATTACTATATTTCTAAGTAATTGACGTGTATCTACTTCTTCAGATTTATATTCGCAGTAAGAATGCCTAACGTTAGACAAAGGTGATGCGGCACCATTTTGACTAAATCCCAATTATGTACAATAATCATGTAGAGTCTGTTAACAACAAAATGCGGGAAGGGAAAGGGAAATGCGTTTAAAAGGCCGAACCACACGCCAATTCCTGTCTCCTGAATCGCCCGCCGAAATGACATTGTCTAAACCTGTCTACTACACCCCAGTTATCTCTAGGCCGTGGTCACTGCCAATTCAAAGCGAACAGACTGACTCTGATGCCAATATCACCCCCTACTACACCCTAGGTCGCTCTTGTTGTGGACGAAGTAAGTTCCTTCATGGCCAACTATATTTACCGGCCGGCTCAGAGGCCTCTTAATATCTACTACTATGTCACTGACTGCTCTGACAGAAGGAGCTGGACTAGATACCTAAAGGTGCTTTTCCATACTTGTGTTGCTGACACAGATTTTATGGTATGCGAAGGGTATCCGGAATTCAATATATGGACAATCTGCATCCACAATGCATGCATGTAAATAAGGCAAAGAAAAAAGTAGTTGTGTTCAGGTAACATAGATCGAAAAAAAACGGTAGGTAGGTCTAAATCTTTTTTTTTTTTTTACTTACCAAAGAGACCCAGCCAGTGTTGGAAAATTAAAAAAATAATCCAAATATCCCCTAAAAACATTTTTAGCATCTAAAATACATGCCCTGAGCATCTACATGTTGTTTTAAAGTTTTCCATGCATTGTTCGGTCAATTCTTCTGGCTTTTGAATAAAAATAATTACAAATTTCCTAAAAAAAAGTTAGGGTAGGGCCAAAAAATTAGGGTATGTAGGGTTACCTGAACACAACAATTTTTTTATTTTTGGCCTAACCTTTATGAGGCATAGCACATACCGACCACCAATGTATGAGTGGCGTTCACGGACGCCTCGTAATGTCCATGCAAAGCCATTGAGGACACGGTAAACAAAGTTTACTGTTGTAAACCAAAACATTCACAACCTTAAAGAACTCCAAATCATTATGACAATAACATTGGATTTTCCTTGGTTCAGTTGTGACGATGACGAGTTGATACATATATGCTCTTTAAAAATTGCAAGGGTTATGTCAAAGGTGGTTATGGTTGCTTAAATGTGGTTTAATAATATACTCCCTCACGTAATGTATGGATGCAATACGATTCTCATATTCAAATACTTTACAAAACATCTATTTCAGCTATCGATATTAATGATTTGTCAATACATATTGCACTTCCACTCAAGAAAACGTAGATTCGCTCGTGGTTGATATGAAAAAGGTTCTATTATAACTTCAATGAGTTCTAGAGTTTAACCTTCATCATATAGATTAAGACACACATAGTAGATATTTTCGTCTGTATATTTTATTTATGTATCACAAACTCTATACAATACAGTATATTTATATAAATAATAGATATCTATGCTGACTTGAAGAATTTCATCTGTACAGTGTCAGCACCATGATCCTTGATTCAATTCTTCTGGTTCATTGTCGTTTTGACGCTACGTCAATCAAGACACCTTCAGAATGTCACAAAAGGCGGTTGTTCTCTAGGAAGACCTCGCCTTTCTGAAAGGGAAAAGAGTTATACATTTACAATGATAATCATTTTAATAAACTTTAACTTTCGCACGGAAAACGCTGTTTCCTTACATCTCATATGACTGCAATAATACGAGTCTTGTGTTAATTAAAGTGTTGTTTTCCCTTTGGTACACCTGACTTTTTCCCCTTCTTACAACTTCACTTACATGGTGTAATAACCTTTATGTTATCTATAATAGTTTGTAATTAACTTTTCTTAAGTTTATGCTCTTTCTCACTTCATGAGCTTGATAACTAACGATTAGGATTCTTCCTGGTGAATTATGTGTAAATGGGCATTTAATACCTACAATTAATAAGAGATGGTAACTATATTCTTGTCCTTAGAACCAAAGCTATATAACATAATTATTTTTCATTAACTGTTTTCCAGCGCTGTGAATATAATATACTTGGGATTTTTTTCTAAAGGTGAGAAGTTATTTGGAGTACCTTGAGTAATCTCAGCTTTTCCTGCTCGTCCATGACGCTCCGGTTCCTTTCAAACTCTGCCCGTACACGTTTCAGGAAGTACCCCCTGTCTGTGAACTGCAGGGTCTGAGCCTTCCTCAGTAACGACCTGTACAACTGTGTGACAGCACTGCGACTGACCGACCCCGACATCTGGAGGGGAAACAGAAAACCACAACTGAAATAGAGGTAAATCATAACACACGTGAGTGAGTTAAAGAGAAGGTGAATATCTTTTTTTTTTTTTTTTTTTCAATTTGAGCAGAGCTCCTTTTATTTCAAGAACAGACAATACAGTGCTTAATCTCTGCTACATTTTTTTTGTACTCTGAAATCAAATCATTGTCATCATTTGAAGTAATTATCCTTGTATTCTTTTTCCAGAGTTTTGAAATGGGTAAAGAACACAAATCAAACAAACTGCATATTTTCTTAAACTATCCACACACAAAACTTTTGAAAGATTTAAGAGTTCTACACTCAACCAAAATTACCATGTATCTTAGATATTAAGTCTTTACAAGGAATTTTTCTTTTTTCTCTGTCTTCCATCTGATTTATATAACACTCAACTGCAAGTTTACATCGTAATTCATATATCCATTGATACAAATCAAGAAAGCCATTATGAAAAAGACGCTGCCTGTATATATAAAACTTAACCCACAGAAAAATATAATTGACAGTTTTTACCCTTTCCTCACCTCCCACTAGACCAAGGAGATAATCTTTATCAGTAAATTCTTCTAAATCATATTCAAGAACATTTCTAATCCAACCTTTGACACTACTAAGAAAACCTTTCACCAGTGGGCATGTGAGGAAGAAATGAATCAAGCTATCCACAGCTCCACAAAACTGGCACTCCGGTGATTCAATGATTTTCCTTTTACATAAATATTCACGACAAGGGATAATTCTATGTATGATCTTAAATTGAAGAGATTGTATCTTAGTTTCTCTAGAGGCAAAGAAAGCCATTTTATACAATATTTTCCACATCTGTAGATCAAAAGTGTCTTCAGGAAAGTCTCTTTTCCATTTATCATGAACTTTGTAGTGTAAATCAGTTGTTTTACAAAGGACTTCATATAACCGCTTAGGGGAACAGCTGAATACATTTAAGGGTTTCCCATCGTGGTAAACATATATATCCCTTAGAGACACATCCTGAACAACAATAGGACCAGACCTTATCCATGGAATAGCATTTCTGATTTGCATGACCTGTAAAAAGTTACACTTTATTCCATAAATAGTTTCTATCATATGTCGATCCATAAATTCTCCACGTTGAGAGATCAAGTCTGTAACCTTAAGAATACCAGCTCTAAGCCATCCATGCCAATTCACAACTTTTTTCCCTATTAAGATTCTATCATTATTCCAAAGAATTTCGTTTTGTATTTCTTTATCTGTAACTGGATCCTTGTTGTAAAAAGTGTTCCAAGCTAACCACATGTCTCTATAGAACAGGCTAGTGATGTTTTTTCCCACTGATTTATTTTTAGCACAAAAAAATATATATAGTGTATCTCTAGCACCAATTATAACTCTAAAATATAAAGTCCACGGACTAAAGTCATTCTCACAAAGTCTTTTAACCCAGGTTAGTTTGGACACGGAAACCATTTTTTCAAGATCTAATAATCCCATTCCCCCATTCACAATCTTCCTACACATTGTTGCATAAGCTATCCTATTAACAGAAGAAGACCATATGAAATTACAAATAATTGTTTTAAACTCTGTATAAACTCGCTGTGGGGTAAATGTTATACTTGTTGGATAAAGTAATATAGGTATCAATAAACTATTTATTACCACTACTTTGCCCTTAATAGAGAGATTTCTGTTAGTCCAATCAGAGCAAATTCTTTTACATTTATTCAATCTATCCTCAAAATTTAATCTATACCTTGTTTCAACATCACTCTTTTTGCCTATTTGTATTCCAAGTAAGATCATGCTTTCAACAACTTGAAAAGGCATATCACAATCAATATTAGCAGATTCCTTTCCTAACTGTAAAAGTTTTGTCTTAAGCCTATTAATTGTCAAACCAGAGTACCGTCGAAAACGATCTAGGCAATCAAGAATACGAAACAGATCAGCTTTACTTCTGCAGTAGCATACTACATCATCGGCAAACAGGGAAATCCTAATCTCTCTCTTCCCAATATCAATACCTCTTACAGTCTTCGCCTCTCTTACTATGATCGCTAGTATTTCTACCACAATGATGAATAAAAAAGGAGATAAACAGCACCCCTGACGGGTGCCTCTTTTAGGTGTAAACCAAGCAGTATTATTCCCATTATTAGTAACACATGCTTCCGCTCCATTATACAAAGTTTTTATCCACTGTATAAAATTATCACCAAAACCAAATAATTCTAAAGTTTCAATAATACAGTCCCAGGATACAGAATCAAAAGCTTTATGAAAATCCAGTGCAAGAAGCCAAGGAATTTCCTCATATTCAGCTGTATATTCAATCATATCCTCTGCAAGTCTAATATTAGTACCAATATATCTGCCTTTTATGAAACCTGTTTGGTCAGTATAGATGATATCTTTCAGATATGCTGTCAGTCTCAATGCTAGTGATTTAGTCAGTATTTTATAATCAGTGTTCAGCAAAGTAATTGGCCTCCAGTTGGTAAGTCTATGCTTATCTGTTGCTTTCTTTGGAATCAAACGAATGACACCTCTCCTCTGGTCTTTACTTAGTATGCCAAAATCAAAGGAGTATCGATAACTTTCAATTAAAAGAGCTTTAATATCTTCCCAAAAGAATTTATAAAATTCAGCTGTCAACCCATCAGTTCCTGGGCTTTTATCATTCTTCATTAAGCAAACTGCTTTGTAAATTTCTCCTTCTGAAAGTTCATTTTCAAGGGCCTGTCTTTGCCTATCTGATAGTTGAGGAATTTTAGACCTATTTAGAATATCTTTAAGTACATTTTCATAGGACTCTCTATTATGTCTAGAATACAGGTCAACATAGAATTTTCGAAGCGCATCCATTACTCCCTGAAATTCTGTAGTTAGAGTCCCATCATTATTCTTAACTGCAGTTATTTGCTGATCCAGAGCCCTTCTTTTCTCTAAGTTCAAAAAATACTTAGTAGGTCTTTCACTGTGACTTGCCCAATTTGCTTTAGAACGTAAAATAGCTGCCTGAGCATCCAGCTTTTTCCTCATTTGAAGGTCCTGGGAATATGAATGTAATTCATCATAGACATCTTCCCCATCATCTAATCTAGAAGTAAGGATGTTAATCTTTTTCTCAAGCTCTTTCTCTTCCTTCATTTTTTCCCGTTTCTTCTTCTTACCATACTTAATGGAAAAACCTTTAATTTTGAACTTAAAAAAGTCCCATACATCATTAGGGTTAAGATCGGGGGTGTCTTTTACTTCTTCTAATAGTTTTTTGATTCCATCTACATATTCCTTATCTTTTAAAAAGTTTTTATTAAATTTCCACCACCCAGGACCTCTTACAAAATCTTGTAAAGTCAGTTCGAATGAAATAATGCTGTGGTCAGAAAAAATCCCAGGGATTATATCCGCTTTCCTTGCCTTTCCTGATATACATTCAGTTATTAACCAATAATCAATCCTTGAGGCTTGATCCCTTCTGTGAAAAGAATACCTTCTCAAATTAGGGTTCCTTACTCGCCAGATATCTACTAGGCCTAATCTCTCTATCATGTCTAACATCTCCAATCTGTACTTTTCTGCCCTTATTGAATATGAATTATTTTTGCGATCTAACTGTGGGTCTAACTGAATATTGAAATCCCCTCCAAGAATTATGTTTTCCTTATCCCCTTGTACCAAAATCTCTTCAACCTTATTTAAAGTAGCAATCTGTTCTATTTCATTTTGCTGTGTCGGAGCATATATATTGGCCAACCAATAGTTTACTTCCTGAAAGCATACGTGCATTACTAAATACCTTCCTAAAGGGTCTATAAATGTATCTAATCTTTTTACATCTAAACCACGTTTGAAAAATATTGCAACACCTCTTGAGGCAGAATCACCATGAGCAAAGAAGGCCTCACCACCCCACTCTGACTTCCATAACAGGGCAACATTGGTCTCAGAATGAGTTTCCTGAAAGAGTACTATATCCCATCCTTTTTCTCTTATTTTGGTGAAAATGGCTTTTCTCTTAACTCTATTGCGAAGACCATTGACATTCAAAGAACACAGTTTCAAAGTGTTACTTTCCATTATAAAAAATCAAAAGATTCCCCCTGTTTCCCGACGGCACAACCACACCATCTAAGTAGACAGAGACATTATAAAATAGAACATAATATGTATACCTTTTTGGAATTACAAAATAAAAAGTGTGTGAAACAATCCATGATAACACAGATGATAAAAACAAAAAATACCTAATCACTATTCTCTTATAGACCTTTACCCAAAATGGAAAAAAATCCTCTCCAGGCATCCTTAATACCACCAGAGACATCCTAATCCCCCATAATCTATAACTAAAAAGACTGTTAGTTCAACCTTAAAAAGAAAAATACATTTACATCTGAAATGTACCAAAAACTAAGCCCAAAAGACTTAAACATCCTATTTCATTCTTATCGTAACAGCTTACCACATTAATTTTGTGAAAACAGTACAATATCTACTCATAGAAACAAACAAATACATGAATCACTGTTAGTTAGCTCACATAAATTGAAAAAGAGAAGATACCAAACCAAGCAAATCACCCCTACAATAGATGAAAATGTCCAACTTTCATAAAAAGTACTAGTTACCATCCTTTTGGAAGTTGTCTCGCACCTTGGTTAACATCTTACCCACCAGATTGTGACCACGCCACAGACGAGTGTTCAGTGCTTCCTTATTCCCCAGGGCAATCCCAGTGCCCCAGAGTTTCGATGTCGATGCTTCCCCCAGGGTTCTGTTGCCTGTTTCTAGGAGAGCCTTGATGAGCAGAGGGTGTTGCTTGAACTTCTCAATCAAAGCTGGGAGAACGATTCCCTCAACTGCATCCTCCCACCTGGGTTCCATGCCATCGCCTGACATGATGTGTAGAAGTCCTTTCAGTTCTGGTGGGTCATGCGTTTTCCAAGCGCGGTCCTCCATCTCCTCATTCTTTGCAAATCGTGCCCGAGCCACTGTGATGAATTTTTCCATACAGTTGTATCTCTCTCCCTTAAAGGAGAAAGGAGTTATCCTGTGATTTGAGAAGAGGCTGAACTTAGTAAAGAAAACCAGAGCTGCTTCATCTTTGTTTGTAGCCAAGGTGGAAGGTCTGATTGGTGGTGGTAGAGATTCAAGGTTCTCTGGTTTGTATGCAGTCCCATCCAACACAAGCTTACCCCCGGCAATCTTCACAGATTTGTAGATTTTGGATCTCTCCGCAGCTAGCCGACATCTGTACAGTAGCCCCGTTGTCTCCCTCACAGTCCTGGGAAGGTCTTCCTGAATGGTTAGATCCTTACATGCTCTCCTGGCAGCCCAGACCCTGTCTCGATCCTTTAGACTGACGAAACGAACAAGGGCCATGTTAGGATCTGGAAGGCGGTGCATTTTGTCAATATTAAGTGAGCTCACACCCAACTTGTAGAGACAGTATTGTTCAAAGTAGGATTGTATGTCACTGTTGGTTTCACCTGTCTTCCTGGGAATTCCTTTGATTACCAAGTTGAAACGCCTAGTGTATGATTGCTGTTTAAGCAATTCCTCCCTGAGTTTGTCTATTTCCTCACTTGGGCTAGGCCCACAGTGAGCCCCAACCTTCATTTCATGCTCCAGCCCAGTAAGCCTTTTATCATGGTCAGACATCTTTTCCTCCAAGTCTACAGTCCTTTTTACAACACTTGCAATCTTTTCATCAAATTTTTTTTCGACCCTCTTAAACTCTGTTTTCAAGGCCAAAATCTCCCTGTAGATGTCACCAAGGCTGGGTTCACTGACTAATTCCTCAGCTCCAGAACTCTGACCCACTGCTGTTCGTTTGCCGCTGTGTTCTTCTTCAGATCCAGAGTCTGAGTGTTTCCTTTTATCTGCACTGTCTATACCATCCATATCCATGTTGAAGATTGCAGTAAGAAATTTACCCAAGTGAGCTGAAAAAAGTCTCTCAGAAGTTCTCTATTTTCTAATGTAGCAAACACAGTCCTTACATTTCAGGTGTTGAGTACACATACAGTCTTAAGTATTTACTTGTAGGATATCATGTAAGGGGACCAGGTGCTAAAGGTTTTGAAGTCACATGCTTGTGACAGTGACAGTTCCAGGTGCCACCTTTTGACAATTGTCAAAGTGAGGCTGTAAAATCCCACAATAAAATGACTTGCAACTTCTTCTATTATCACCCAAGACTTGACAAAATTTTGGCCTCTCTGTTTCACCAATTTTCTTGAAAAGTATGAAGAACTCACACACAATTTTTGGTATGATGGTTCCCAAGGTCCTTGTCTTGTATTCTGCCAAGTTTGGTGTCAGAAGATTCAGAAAATCCTGAGAAAATTGCAGTCAAAGCAGGAAATTCGGAAATACGTTTTTCACCTGTCCAGCCTCGTTTCCAACTCCAAGGTGAATATCTTAGATGGTGCTGGGTTGGAAACGGGAGCTAGGGGGTCAGGCATAAAAAATGGGCCGGAAATTATGCTGAGTGAGTGAGTGGGTGGATGGATGATGGGGCATTACTTTGTGGCCTGCTATTCCAATGGCTGAGGGCTCTATAATGATTACTCCATGCAGACTTTCTTACATATACATGCTACTCTGCCAAGTGAAACTGTATGTGCGAAACCATATACTTAACTTACTGTACAAAAAATTCGTCCATGGACTTACGTTCCACCCATAATCCCTATAAATTAAATGCTTTGTCTTAGATTTGGAAAATGTCAGCGCCTCTGTGGAACCCTCCCATGGCTGTCTAAAAGGGGTCACGAAAGACACTAGAATGGAAGAAGCCCTAATTCAAATTCCTGTGATTTCAAATATATTTGTTAAAAGCAAAAAGAGTAATTGAGATTGGATTGGTGCTTGAGCTCTGGAGTGAATGAGTGATGGATGTTTTATGCTGTACTGACAGCCATGGTAATTTTCACGTTGAAAACATGTTAGGACGAATTCTGACTTTTCAGACACGTGTTTTGACTTGGTCAGTCTTTGGTTATCATATCTAATGAGAGTGACAGGGTGGGTAAACAGCAGGGGATTAGAACTTGGAAATTATTTTTGCTGTACCTCATCCTTTAGTGAACCCAGACACCAACCGGGAATCAAACGAATGAACTACTTGGTTAGTGCTGGGTCCCCACTATCGTTGCCTTTTACAATCAGCAGGGGCTACTGGGGGTCTATTCTTCCCCGGAACCCCCATGGGGTGTTTGTGTGAGATATACTTAAATAAATTGGGGAGTTAGCTAGCTAGTCATCGCTATTCTTATTCTTAGTTCATCAATCTATGCAGTATATATTTGATCAGGGCATACTTACTTCTTAACGAATGCATTAAGGTTCTGATATATGCAACATATAATCATAGTAGTAATGATTATGATGGCGTCATTATGACATCATCATATTCTTTCATATATTGTTTCTAGCTAAACCTTCCTTTCTTCCCATGTCTTGTGCTTTTTACTTTTCTAATTATGTGCTTACTATCCAAGTTTCCTTTCTACCTTTTACAACACTTCATAAGTTAAGTTTCTTTTATCCTGTATAGCTCATATCATGTGATTGGGATATTTTAATTCTTACTTTCTCGCATTTCCTTTCTTATTCGAATATTTCTCTCATTTTTGTTTCTACTTCCCATTTAACTCGCTTTTACCCAGGTCAAAACTTCCTATATCTGTAAAACGTGACTGATTTCTATATCGCTAAGGGTTGAGCTTCCAAACATAATAAAGATATATACATAATGGTTAATACTTGTGTAAATGCCCAAAGTTCTACAAAGACCTTCCTTGTAAATAACTTGGTATGGTACTTCATAAGTAGCTCTGAAAGACACCATTGTGAGAACCATCCACAATGTTGGTCTAGTAACAGACCTGAAGCGATGTCCTAAACAAGGCAATTGGAAGTAGTCTGTCTTTTCCGGCAGTCGATCCTCGATTTTACCAGCCATCATCACATTAACATCCTCCATTATTCATTTGGTATTATGTCCATTTTTATACACAATTACTAATGACTAGAGTGTCCACCCAATGTCCATGGTTGGTAATGGTCTTATCTAGTGCCTTCATAAGCACATGATTGTGGTTCATAGGGTGATCCATTAAGGGCTTAAATTGACTGCTAGGGAGGCGTCCACCCCAGTACCGTCACTGCCAGGGTCTTGTGCTGTCGCCATACAATACCCCTCAATGGCTATCGCTCTAGTCTATGTTCCGATAACATGCCCATTGTAATTGGTGGTTTACCACACTTGGCTAGTTGTAATTTTGTTATATGGATTAATCAGATTTTGACGAATTCAGGGTCACATGACCACTTCTCAACCAATCAGATGGCCAGAAAAAATGGGGTGAACCTGCAGTCTCTCATGCCGCGTCCTCCTAGCAGAGAGAGCGGTACGCTGGTCCCCGCGCCTCGAACTCTCGCTATCGCTGAACGTCACGAATAGACGCGGGTTCACGCTAACGCCCAGTTCGTCAGATTTTGGCGAATTCGGGGTCACGTGACCACTTTTGGACCAATCCGATCCATCGACACAATGGGGTGGACCTGCAGTCTCTCAGGCCGTGTCCTCCTAGCCGTAAGAGAGAAGGGAACCCAGCATAAGAGAGCGGGTACCAGCATATATATGGACTTAACACACCGGAACCAGCCGATGAAAGTGTGATGTCATTAGATCTAGTAACAGACCTGAAGCGATGCCCTAAAAAGGCATTTGGATTGATGAGTGCCTCTTTAAAAAAAAAAAATGGAGAAAGAATTATAAACATATTTTGACTTTTTGAATAATAATATCAAATATTTTTGCTAGTCTGTCTAAATAATCACAATAAGGCTAGAATCAAGATTGACCTCCATAATGTTTTTCATATAAAATCTAGGCTAGACAGGGTACCAACCGAAATTCCCTATGTTTTCCCTGACCCGTAGCAATTTTTCCCTGTGTCATATCCAGCAATTTCTTCAAATTCAAAACCCTCTGCGTGCAGAACAAATTTGGACAACCCAACAACAAAAAGGCAAATCCCTAATATCTTGAGAATCAGGAATTTCAGAACCTGGCCAAATGAAATTCCCTGTGTTTTCCCTGTGTTTTTGCAAAATTTGTCAATTCCCTGTGTTTTCCCTGTCAGGGATTTTTGTTGCCATTTTGCCCGTTTTCCCTAATTATTATACTCTTTTTGTATTTATATCAGCTGTTGAATGGTGTACTTGTAGATTCATCAACATGCATTGTTAGCGATAATAGGTCTTATTGGTAAAAACTTCAGCGCATACAACGTTATGTTTGGTTATTCACACTGTTCCAGTTAACTTTCTGCATCGTAACATAGTTCACAATAACCATATGAAGTCGATGAATACATAACTTCTGTTTTTGAGAGATAATCAGACAATTTCTTACCTCCTCAAATCTGAGCTCAGCGGACAAATCACTCTTCAAACAGATCTCTCCATGCCGCATATTAGATTTATTGAGCAAACATCTGATTGGAGAGTGACCAGGCAAGATGGCGGAGTCGGGAGACGTAAACAAGAGGCCACAGTTCGGAAATCGCTTTCTTACTGATCCGAAAAACGTTTTTGAGCATAATGCATGGTATGTGTAATCATTAGACACTACTTTCACATAATATACATCTATTTTTCCAAGGACAATCGTATGATCAAGAGAAATGCGCCATGTTCCTCTATTATCGCCCATGCCACGCTTGGTGGTCTTGCCACGGTGGGTGAAATCCGTTCCGTCATTGACGTCTCGCCGCTTGGCCCGACCTATTCATGACGGGGATGGAAATGGGTGGACGTCTACAAATGCCAGATCAGTTCATGTAAAGAAGCCTCAGAGGCCTCAAGGGGGAGGGAGGTTTCTGACGGATCCAGCAAGAGTCTACGATTTTAATAATTGGTAAGAATAAGAGAGAGTAATTATAAATAGAAATTATGGAATTTATAGTAATTCTAGTCCTTTACAAACTCGGAACTGTGTGTACAATACTACAACATCTATAGTGAAAATTGCTGCCATCTCTTGTCTACATCCGAGAAGAGTTAATAATGTTGTGAAAAATGTAGCAAAAATATGTGTTTATTAGTCTAATTAAGTCCCCCGAACACCCAGAATGTCATTGTGACAATATGGCTTCAGGCACACAAACATGCTAATCTAATGATTTTAAATCTTAAAAAAGAAAATGGCAAGGAATTACATTGATTCATATTACTGAACTATTGTTAATGTTTGATTTAAGACTGCGTAAGGTTCGTGTATATCCAAGTCTTCATGAGTTGTTTTTCCAGAATGCCTGAGTAATTCAGACTGCGTTTAAAGTTTGTCCGTTCACTTCCCAATAGTTCAAAAGAAATGAACGATGAGGGAGCTTCTTAATATGAAAGGGTTTTTATTCAGTAAACATCTCATCCCGAGTCAAAGCCACCATGTATAAGTCTTCATCAGTCCACCTCCCATCTCCTATCAGCAATCAACCACATTTAGAACACGAGTTGTTCCAACACCTTCTAGACCATTCTAGTACTCAGCTCTATCACAATCCTATGTCCGAGGTAATGGGTATTGGTAAACTCCAGTCTGTTACACGGAGCCGATGTACTTACTCCAAGTATAACTCCTTGGCTAAACCTACTAAAACTTTAGTGACTACTAACCACTAACTGCTCGCTCTCTACCTTGCAACACCTTTTATACTGGTTAACAGGTGGCGCTAGGAGCGCAAGATATTTAGACTAGAAGTAGACTTGCTAAGCCTGATCCTTGTTGGATTATATATCATGACAATATATTAAAAGTACTAAGCCATTAGTACATTCGACGGCGGTCAGGTGTTTGAGTTTAAGGAGGTGGACGACATAGCTCAAACCAAATGAATATAATGAACTCCCAATTTTGATGATTGGATATATTTGTTAAACCATGGTGGGGTGGCCTTGACTCTCGTGGTACATTCAGCACAGTGTCAATAAATTCAGAAGTTCTTTTAAGAATTGTAAACAAAGTTACATTCATATGTCCAGTTTTACTTAATATACAAGTACATTTCCAGTAGTCCATGCTAAGACTTGAGATCACGTTGAAAAGGTTCATAAACATGAAGTTTTCAGGAAGAGTTCCTAGTATTGTTAGCCCATATTATGGCTTAAGAATCATGTCACCCGTTCACAAGATGACAAGGTAAGTTCAATGATTACATTAGCCCAAGGCTCAAGGATAGCGGAACAGGTTCATAAGGTAACAAGGTAAGTTTTAGTGAATCATGATCATTGTATGATAAGTAAATGATGACATAATCATGTTGATAAACAGGCGTACTCAGTTTTAGAGGATGAAGATTTATGACACTCGTGCTTAAAGTGATAGAGTTGGGTTTTTCCTTAGTACATACATGTACAGATTCTGACATTTGTAATTTGTAACACAAGTCGACAGAACTCAACATATATACAGTGTAGGGTTGTCTTAAACTTCTAAGAGTAACAAGTGTACATCAAATCCAATTTCAGAACAAATTAACACAACATAAGTCAATACAGAGAATTCGGACATTTTGAACGAACGACTTTCATGATACAATGCGTGTCAAATTTCAACCAAACTTCAATCATAACAACATTATTTACAATAAATACAAGGACTCTGTATCAGGTTTAGCAATACCGAGCAGTTGGAACCAGAAAATACCACCATTCCTGTCACGCGTCCGCCAGCTATACTTAGTACACGTGTACTTAGCGGGACGCTTGACTGGAGTTCCCCCCCAGGGTTTGACCTCGATATGATTCCTTCGGGCGCGAAGCGCCCGGATGGCAAATTTCTGCTTCGATCAAACTTTCAAGTTTGAAGGCTCGACCTGACATTTTGAGCCGATATGAATTAATTCTGGCGCTTGATTATGTTGGTTGGGGACCCAAGCTTTAGTTTAGCACAGGTTTTGTAAAAATTTATGCGATGGATTGATCATGCTAGCCGATTTCGAAATTTGGATCTTTTGGATCAAAAAGGGGTTTCCCAAATTAGCCTCGTTTTGACGTCATTTTAATCAGTGCCGGTTATTATTTTGTTTGGTGCGGACGTACCTCAGTTTTGTCTTAGCCAAATTTTAACTTTTTATTCTTCTACGCCTCACCATGGTCAAGTTTGTGGTTTTCGGAGACGAGAGGGTCGCCGACCTCACAGACTTTCTCCCATTAATTGAGGCGGATGGTGCGGAGGCGGAGATTGTCAGCACCGAAGAGGCCACCACCGCCGACCTTGGAGGTCAAGCCTTTGCCCACCATACCGTGTGGCCCAAGGATGTCCTCGTCATTGTCCCGTCGATCTACGACCTTTTTACCTGGGACGAGGACCTGGAGCTTTGGTTACCACGCTTTTCCAAGGTGGACACGGCGGCGGCACACTACGTGCAAGTACTAAATGACATTGTGACTAAACTCCAGTGTCATCCGGCCTCCTGTCAATTCACCATCGCGCAACTGACCGGGATTAATTGCCTGGAATGGGAACGACTTTGTGATGATTCGGCCATCCAGCGATGGATGAACAAAGCCGTCCCGAGGATAAATATCGAGCTGGGTGCCATCAACGCGTGGAACCGGACCCCCAGCGTTAACTTGGCCCGGTTCACGCACGTCACGCGGAAGACCACAGACGGGACGATCACGGTCCACGACTACCGGGAGTTCAACGATGGTATCCTCCCGAGTCGCCGACAGCTACGCCGCTGGGCCCGGTGCGTTGGTGAACTGGCGCGGTACTACCCAGCCCAGTAGCCTGCTTCGTAATTTTTTCTCTGTATATACTTAATTCTAGTGATTTTAAACAAGTAATTTTCTGGATCCAATTCCCGGCCTGTGATTGGAACACTTAATTCCGGGTTGTTTTCACCGAGTGATTCTGGTGATTTAATTCCCGATCAGCACCTAGTCCACTAAGATGTATTTATCCAGGACACCCCAGACAGTGTTTTTTTTTTTTTTTTTTTTCTCCGGAGGCCTTTGGCCAGATTGTTCATCAGGAGCCGCAGGAACATAGACTGTTGCCACGGGACCCGTTGTCTACGTCGCTCGTTGCCGGGCCTTCGTCCTTCTCGTGGAGCCGCCTTCCTAACCACCGCTCCGAGATCGGGTAAGTTCCGCCTCCCTTCTACAGTTCTTGGCACGTTAGGTAGGCTACTAATCGTAGATTTAAGGAGATTGTTGGCCAAATTCCTCTTGGTGGTTCTCGGCTCGCCTTCACGTGGTTGTATTCCGGAAGCTGATGTCACTCCCGGAACCAGAAACTGTGTTTCGCTGGTGATTTTAGTAACGGGTAGCGTGGGTGGCCACCTAGTGTTTACTTTTGGTTCCAAGATGGTGGACGCGGGCCGAGAGTCAGGATCTTGCGTACTAAACTTATTATCTTTTCCAGGTCCTGCGGTATGTTAGGGTGATGTAAATGAAGCAATGTGACACGGTTGGCACTGAAAAGCGTCAGGCTATATAATTTTAGTGGGAGGATTGTTTAGGCTAATATGATCAAGCATTTTACCTCGCGCGTGGTTGGGCGATAATAGAGGGTTTTCTGACTAGCGGTTTGTTGACATTGCCGATCTAAGTAGGCTTTTTGGAGTGTGGGTAATTTGTATCGTATTGTTATTATTTGATACTATTAACTGTTGGGGACTGACACTGCACATGAGAATCAGGTATGGGTGGCCAGAGATTCCGGTCTGAGTTGTACAACACTAGATTTGCTGTAACAGGATTCTTTGTTTAGTCGTTATTCGTACAGGACATTAGTGTAAATGTCTACATTGGAAACAATTCACATGGGGTGCCCTAGGTAACAAGCGCTTCCTAGGGTGTTCACCCTGGTAAGTTTAGGTGACAGTAGGTGACCAAGTATTTTGGTCCAGACTTCCCAGCATTAGATTGGCTGTGACAGAATTCTTTGATGAGTAGTTCCCCTTACAGGGTACAGGAAATATTGACGTGTCGGCCACGTGAGGCGACACCATAGGTGGAGCCGTCCAACGAGTTGTTGGCGACTCCCATGGTAAGTTTGAGATGTAGTGGCGAAGGCCACAGATACCCATCCCATGTTTTAGTCTAACAGCAAGACTGCGTCAGTGCCCACTTGGTTCCTTCGGCCTTCCCATATGTCATGAGACATAGTGGATTGCGCCTGAGCTAGAACCCTTTCCAGCCATAAGGCTCTCTCTGCTTCCCAGATGGTTCTTTTCAAACTTGTTCTGATCACAGAGAGCATGGCTCAACTAAACCCACGATATCCAATAGTAGGGTATTGGACATGCAGCATTTAGCTTTACCATGGCCTGACTGTACATTGAGCCCTCTCCGCTACCGGAAGATCTTGGACCTACCAGCAGAGCAGAGACGACCGGCCAGTGACCCAGTCGATAGCGATTACCGGTCCCAAGTCACCCTGGGTGGTCACCGACGGTCTGATCCAGGTGAATCTGCCAACCCACACTGAACTTTGACCGTTTTCACTGGCCTTGCCTGTTCACTCCTGAGTGATGATACTACTGTCAGGAGCTAGGTGGGGCCTGTCGACCCCGTACCACGTACATACCACTTACTGGCGGGTGCACACCTAATAGACCTTGATTTAGTTGACTCTGCCGTATGGGATTGGCCTCCCCCGCACCCATTAGCTCTGAATCGGATTTAAATTTTAGTCGTATGTGCCCCTTGTGACCCAGCAGCCCGATATGTACGCCGACTAGACGGTACCACAGTAGGATGTTGATTCATCCTTCGCTAGACACGGGGGCCTTCAGTTGGTCTCTCCCCTGCACTATATCTAAAGTTTAACGTGTCCCCGGACTCTCGCGAGCCCACTGCCGCCTGTTCACAACTACCCTTCGAGGAGCTCATCCCTCTCGGTATTTGTGTTAGAATAAGTTTTAGAGTGAGTATTATTGTACAGAGTCGTCTCGAAGAGGAAAAAATACTACTGTGAGGAGACCGAGATGAAGTCTCTAAGACACTGAATGAACTCCCAGATGAAGATTCTGTATGTGTCCTTGTGAAAGAAGGAATGGTATCCTTATTAAGAGCTAGAAAGGCACCAACACCACAAAGATTACCAAGCGTCCCAAGCAGAGATACATGTGTGAACACTGCGGGAGTTCGTACGTTCATAGATCAGGCCTTAGTAGGCGCCGTTCCATTGAACACAGAAGCCACGCTTATCAGTGCCTGAGATTGCCAAACACCTCAGACAGTGATATCTTTGCGATGAATGTGTGGAAGCCTATGCCCACAGGTCGGGGCTGAGCCGTCACAAGAACATCCATCTGCTAAGGCTTCATGAGTGCCCGAGATGTGATGCAAAACTGTCCCGCTCAGATTCCCTAACCGACCTCATGGGGAGATAAGAATAATGATAGGAATTGGATCCCTGGTGGTTTACCTTAAGAGGTCACTTTTTTTTTTTTACAAGAGTCAATACTTGATAACACTCTTTCTGTACAGTGTGTTAGAATAATTACCCAATACACTCCAAGGATTTATTCGTAAACAAGTTAACACCCCCTTCAAGGGTGACAACTGTTCTAACATATTTGACTCCATTTTGTGAAGCATCCGCTTTAAAACCACAGTTTGTTCTTATTGAATGATTATGTTACGACAAAATCCCTTCTCTCTTTGCTAGTTACAGGTGGTAGCTCGGCGTTCACCCCCTACATTCAGCCTGGGGTTTGAAGACCGAGTTCCACTTTATATTGGGTAGTGGCGCCCTTCTGACAATGCAAACGGGTGCGCCACTAACTCCAAACGGTTCACTGAATAGATATTATACCTATGTTAACAGTAACATCTCACTGTCTACCCTATACTCTACATCACATGGGAAAAACCAACATGACAAGCGGTGGGGGTAGCGTTTTCATTCCGTGAGGTATAAATGTCATTAAAGGACATTAAGTACTAACTGTATAAAGGAGGTTGAGATTATTCGTTCCTCATTAGTTATCACCAGAGGATCGGGTCTCAGATTCAGGTTCATTTCTGATCTGATTCCCGGTCCTCATTAGTTACACGTGGTTTGTCGGTACCTTCCCACTCATAGGACCAGAATGGGCAGCACCGAGTTTCCCATTGTTATAATTGGGAGCAGACTGCATATATATATTTTTTTTTTTTTTTTAATATGCAGCCTACACCCCCTTTAAATTATAGAGATGTGTAAATGCATCTCCTTAGATCACTCACTTCCAGACAGCACCTAGTAAGTCGGGCCTTTACCGAAGTACAGTACAAGGTTAAACCCGTCTTCTTGTTCAGGTCTATGCCCGTTTTTCTTGTGGAGAGTCAAGACTACTCCTGAAAAGACTCCGCCCCCAGCTTATCCTAACTATGCGCATGCAGGGCAGGGATAGGTAGTGCTAAAGACAGAGTTAGAACTTTTAGCTCCTTTCTAATAGATCGGGTTAACTTATTAGCTCTGGGTGTCAACCAAGTTTATTGTAGCTTGTTCATCAGGGAATCAGTAGTCCATGTCCCCCCTCTTCAGCTCAACTGTTGAGCGGAGACCTGGATACTTTTAGCGCCACGACGGCGGTCAAGACTAATTTTCATTCATTTATTTTTTTTTTTTTCTCGACGGCGGTCAGCTCTGAAGCCGCTCATTTCCTTTATTAATTTTAGTTATTTCTAATTTTTACCCGGGTCGAAACTTGACTTCTTGCCGTTTTGTCTCTGTCCTGATTAAAAACTGGTCTAAAAATGGTCTAAATAACTTAGTCTTGAATTATGGGCAGTTGTTCATTATTTTCTTTCTTCTTGATACTAGTTGTCGTTGGATCCTGACTTTTATGTTAAAGTCAGGATCCCTTGACCTAAGACATACGGTGATCCGGTGGTCATTTACACATAACCAAGACGACGGGGCTATTAATAAGGACAGCACCTCGCTCCACCGCCTTGTGAGTTTTCGCTACAGCTTCTCCCCCCCCAGGGATGGCTTGTCCAGTCTGAGGGAGTCGCGATATGGTGAGAGAGAGCCGAGCACCCTGTGAATGTCACCAATTCGCTGTTGTCCCGTAACTACATTTCCTTGTGACCTCCGCTATAGCTCCCAAATATGGCACGCCTTGTCAGGATTTGCACATATCCTTGCCGCTGCAGCGTGTCTATACTAGGAGCAAATGAGCCACGTATAAGGTACTCTCGTGTGCTGTCACAGAGCGTTTCCCCTGAGAATGTTACTAATTATTCTGCGTTCTTATTATATTTTGCCCAAAATTCCCTGAGGAAGAGCTCTTAGTTACACAAATATTGGTTTGCTTTATATATTAGTTTTTAGGTAAATTTCTTTCTATTCGTCGATTTTTTTTGTGATGAAGAGACCGCTTGTCAGGAGCCAATCCACCCGGGGCATAGTGACTGCCATGGTCGGGCGTCCACCCCAGTGCCCTTCGCAGCGTCAGTGACGCGTAACCCCAACGTCCTGCCTCCTGTCAGGCACCACTGACACCAGGCCTGTGGGCAGGCTCCTGCTGCTTGTGCAGCCCCCTCATCTTTGAGAAGATTATATATGTAAGCATGCTAAAGAATAGACAGTGGCGTTCCCCAAGTGACTCCTGTACTGCAGCCCGATCCTAGCGGTAACAACAACACAGGGGTCAGGTGTAGATGGTACTTGCTTGAGGAAGTTCACTTCGCTCGTTGGGAGCATTGGTCCCGTTGAGCGCTCTTAGGTTTTATACAGAATTTTGAGTATCTTTTTAAATGCTAAAATTTCGCGACACTAGGATCGGTTCCAAATGGTTCCCTACTTTAAAAGCGTTGCCAAATCGTTAACAATGAGAGTGTTGAGCTAGGCTACCGGGCATGGGACACTCGACTTGAGAGAAATTTAGATAACCCATGGGTCCATAGAGAGACGGTTGGACCAGCCTACCCGACCCAGGTTTCCCTGACTGGTGAATCCTTATTGATCAGGTTAGTCAACAGAACCCTACCTACCCAAACAGGTATTGCCCAGCGAACTTCCTGTAACATTTTAGTTTTAGTATTCGTACCTTTGTGTTATTAATTCACCAATTTTACCTGTACAGCACTAGGTCAGGTTTTAACACTCGTTACATTGTCATATGATAACTTCATAAACCGTTCCTGGATCTATTTCGGATGTCCCTGGCCTTATTGTCTTTCGGGCAGATCCCGTTCCGGTCGCTGTTGAGGTGGGCGTGGTCGATCTAGGAGGAGCGTTAGGCATTGTTCCATGTCCCATCACCGGTTGAGGCCAGTCCGCTCCGACATCGGACCAGCCTGCGTCGATGAGGCGAGGTACTCCCATGGGTACAGGAGTGGCTAGCCCCGAGGAATATCTCAGTAGTCTGGCCCTGGTATTGTATTTTAAGTTACTCATCATCAGACGGGCTAGTTTTTTAGACACTCTCAGGGTGTCGGGTAGTGGCACCTTAGATGGATGTTGTCCAGGTCTAGTCGCTGCTCCCATCAGCTGCGCCCCCCAGGTAACTGTCAGAGTGTATTTCAGACACAGCTGGGTCACCAGTAGATCCCTAATGAGCACATAGCCCTCCGTATAAGTGTGGTCTGAAGGCATAGCCAGTTCGCCTAGGAAGATTGTTTCTATCATATGTGGATTGGCAAACTGTACGTACAACCCATCTACAGTCTTTCTTCTAATATTTCTCCACTTTCGCCACACGAGGACCACTATAGCGATGACTAGTACTGCTAATAATATAGCCAGCACTGCCACTGCAGTGGGGTTGGCGGTCGCGTCTGGACACCCAGTTAGTGCCTTTTCATGGTGCAACAGTTTCTCCGGGTCCGCCGTCTCTAAGGCCATGGCCCGAGGTAAGGTCATGGTTAGTCCGGCTAGGGCAGCCTTACCTTGATGGTTCCGCCAGCATTTCCAGAGGACACATCCAATAATTGTCACAGCCACCACTATGCAGAAGATGGTGAGGAGACCAAAACCACCTCCGAAGTTACCTATAGAGAACCACGGGGCGTGTTTCTCTACCTCGTAACGGTCAGTCGCTTTCTTGATGCCCTTGGCCAAGTCTTTACGGTGTTTTTGTATTCGTTTGGCCAAGGAGGTTACAGGTATTTTGACCTTCAGGCTTTCCTCGATTTCCAGCAGGTCTTTCCTAATTGTTTCAGGGATAGGGTCTGACTCCAACATAGTGGGTTCGTTTTTGGACGTTGTGAAATTCATGTCCCACCCCTTCACACGACTTGCTGCTTCCAACAGGTCATTATGTGGGTACACAACCGTGGTGATCCTGGTGTGCCGGTCACAATTTCGCAAGCTATACGGTATCCACGCTCCTTGTGTTTGGAATGCACAGTCGCATTCCACCTGAACCCTTGCGTAATTTTCTATGTTCACTCCGACCGCAGGCTGGTTTCTGCAAATCATTTGGCCTCGGGTGTCGGCGCTGACCACTAGCATATCTCCGTCGTCTAGGTACACTGCCATCTCTCCAAAGTCTGCTTCCAGTAGATAGTCCAGCTCACATTTTTCTTGGATCGCTAGGTCGTCGCGCCTCAGTAGCGCAGCAGTGCAGGTGTTGTCTGTAATCTTTTTCATATAGGGTAGATCCTTACAGAGCGTGATGGTTTGTCCATAACAACCTGACCAACTGCCACTAGCCAATGGTACGTAATACTGGCGGGACATGGACATGGCGACACTTTTGGGTAGATTAACAATTTGGAGAGCGTCCTTCTTAAGTCGCCCCCTAACCGTCACTGGCACAGGAAAAGTTAGTACTTCGTAGACCCTGAACAAATGTTCGTCAGCCACCACAGGCACCCTTACATACACTATTAATTCCTGAGTGGTTTCATCGAATTTGAACGAGGGTTGACTGTTCTCGTAATAGAAGGAAGGATCTGTGAACGCGACATGGAACCTGGGGTGGATCCCCTTCAGATATCTGTTAACTTCCTGGACCGCTCCGACCATATATTGGCGGGGTACCAAGTCCATAGTCAGCTGGCCCCGCGTCAGGCGCTGTACACCTTTCCTGAACACGCGAGTTTGCTCTACCATCAGTTGAAGATACACCATCTCTCCTAACTTGTCTTCCAGAGCGACCAGTATCATATTCAGGTACAGTTCCATCCAATCCACCTTATGTTGCACGAGTTTCATCCTCCGGCGAGTCGTGTTGTGTGCCTTATTTAGTGATCTTAGATTGTCCAGTAGGCCTATCACGACATGGTTAACCCTTTCGACAGCCTCGTCATGTTTTTCATTCATCAGAGCCAAGTCTTCGATCATTTGGTTCGAAGATTCTTGCAATACTCTAATCAATTCTCTGTTATATTTGACATCAGCTGCCAGCCCTTGATTCCAAGAGGTTGGAAGAGGAAAGGTCGGCCATCCTGGATCGTCCAGCATTGTGGGCAACTTCTTCATTCTCTTGACCCTTCCACCTGGATTTAATTCCGACTCTTGATTTTGAAGATCTTGTTGAGTGTTCTTTATTAGGGAACTGAAGGTTTCATTAAGAACTTCCCGGTACCGACCCTTAAGCGCTTGCGACGTCTGATCCATCCAATTGACCAGCGACCTGATATGGTAGCAGGCCCGATCGAGGGCGTCTCCTCCCTGTAGATATCGGTGACAGACCTGGCCAAAGGTAGCTTTGTTGAAGGAGCGCCTCCTTGGAATAGTGATTAGGAAGCCTTGTCGGACGTGTGTTATATCCGCGGTGGACATTAACTTCCCTGGTTTTAACACTACTCCATATTGTTCTAAAGCTATCACTTCAGCGTTAGGGGCTAGCCCTTCAGGTGGGCTGGAGTCGTTATGCACTCCCCTAATGCCCCCTATTATAGCTAATACGAACAGCACTAGCCACTTCATTGTCTTTGTTTTGGCCTTAGCGATAGTTTGAGAAAGTTAATTTTGCAGTCTATCTAAAACATGTTCACAGCAAAGTTACCTTATTTTCCTGCGCACTACTATCATCCATGCGCCGAAGTATGCTCTCCTCCCGGGTCCTCTGGTCTGTTTAGTTTGGGACATGCTCGTAGAGGTTTTGCCCGTTGTCATTTACCACTCGCCTGATGATCCCGCTCTCGTCCCTGGTGACCGTGATCCTCAAGCCTCTCATACGTTCGCAGGACGAGGGGCGCATTGCTCTGAGGGGTCTTGGCCTAGTAGGTTCCAGTCCGAAACGGCCCCCGTTGGATCGTACGACGGTTGGCTCGAGGGGTATGGGTTCGGTACCTGCGGTGGGTTTGTCGCTGGGAGTGGGCTCGGCCACAGTGGGCCCCCCGGCTGGCTGGTTGGCGTCCACTGCTGCTGGTTCCATAGCAGTGGTGAGGGATTGGCGTTGCAGCTCGTTGTCAAGCTGCTCAAGTCTAAACAAGCGGGGTCCGCAGGCTGTAAGTGGTGGAGGAGGGGAGCTCCCGCCGGCCCGTTCCCCACCGGTGGGGTTGGCGCGTGTTGAACGGGTGCTACCTCCACTTTTAGTCCTGGAGCGGCGACGGTTAGCTGTTCCCCTCCCGATCGCCTTTCCAGAGTGGGCAGAGGTCGGCCGCCTCGTGTTGTTTGTAGGCTGGTACTTTCCTTGACGCATTTAGAGTTTTGTGTGGTCCTTTGAATGAAAGGAGCTACCTGAGTTTTAATCTCAGCTAACTGTTTGTTTGATTTTGGCACATCCAGTCCTACTGTCCTTCTAATTTCGTCAACAGTCTCAAATAGTTGGAACAGTGGTTGCGTAAGGTCCCAGAACCAGCCGGCCTGAATCTGCACCGGTTGGTTGGCCGCTTCCTCCTTCTGAACCGGCTTGGCCAACGCCGTTAGCCTTGGCTCGGGCTCCGAGTCACTCACCTCAGATAAATTGTAGAAGTCTTTATCTGCTGTCTTCTTTTTGGCTGGAGCCGATTTAGCGGACCTCTTGGCTCCGCCTGTGGTCGTTCTGGTGGGCCGCCGGGCTGGTGTCCTTGGCTTCTTCCGGGCAATCCCGGCGTCGGTTGAGTCCGGACGGACACCCCCCCGGCCCGGCCAACTCCACCGCCTAAGGGTCTGAGCCGGTTGTTTCCTAGCACTCTCCTTTTCGACTGTCTTTTCTTTCATTTGGTAAAATCCTAAAAGAATGGCCCAACGAACCTTCCCTTGGTAGGTAGCGCCCTCTGGTGGGGGCGGCTAATCCGTTTCCTTCTCAGGGGGACGATGATCCTTCCCTCCGTGTCCGCAGGGAAAGTAGTGGTTCCCTTTGGATTGCTATGTGGCCGGAGGGCTAGACAGTTCCCCATGAGTCGGTGGATCAGTGTCCCAGCTAAGTTCTCTTTCTGCTCCTTCCAGGAGAAGTCGGAAGTTGAACAATTTCTATCTCCAACTTCTGTTCAGAGATAGAATCAATATCTATCTCCGTTTCCTCCCGGGCTGGGTTGTGCGTACAATCACCTGCAGCAGAGGTGACCGTCTAGGAGCAGAGTTGCGGACCGACTGGTGGATCGGCGCGGATCCCACGAAATTATAACCGATCCGCTTGTCCATGCCGTCTCCATATTTGGAGCTGTATCTTGTTTCAGGTGGGGGGGGAACGCTTGCATCCGGTCCCAAGAGATGACGCCAAACCACTGGCATCTCTCTTGGTGTGCGCACCCTCCCTTTCTGCCACGCCCCTGGGCGCGGCGAGGTGGCCGTGAGGTAGACCACCTGTTCCATTAGCGCTGATGCTAACGGTGCCGCTCCGCCGAACCTTTATTTTCACAGGGCGGCTAAATTTCCTGCATTAATCATCCATGTCGTCGCTTTCCCCGCCGTTGGACAGAGCGACGTAGTTAGGGCGGCGGTTCCGACGTAGGTTATAGCCACCTTTCGTCGGGACATGGTCCTTTACTGTTTTTTCTGGGCTCTGTTCCGATGTATCCAAGATCGGCACATCACCGCAGGGTAGTTTTATGGGCTTGTTGTTGCCTGGAGGGGATCTCCCCTCCAACGGCTGGCTTTTGCCCCTTCGTTTAGCTCGTTTGCGTTTCCTCTGTCCATTAGCGCCAGCTGTTCCCCGTTCACAGGCGGCTTTATTAGGAACAAAGGATAAGTTTGTTGACAGCGCGGTGTCCGCACTGGTGCCCTGACCATCAGTGATTTGCCCATCTGTTTCTGCTAAATCAGTGGGACTTGGACCAGGTTTTTGTGTAGGTACCTTCCTGGTCATAGGAACTGCATCATGCTCACGGGGACCGGTCGTTCCCGTTGAGTTTTCAGTCTCAGCACCCCTTATTTCGCCATCTTCCTCAGCGATTTCACCCGTCGGAGTGTGATGCAATTCAGGGTTTCGGTCAGGATCTGCCCCTTTTGAGTTAGTGATTTTCGCTTCTCTCACCATTTTGGGAATGTTATGAGGGACGGCGGGAGACCAAGGCCCATGTGCAGGTTTGAGTTTCGAAATGTTTACTAGATGTGGGACCTGTTTTCCAGTTTTTAAAGACACTAGTCTAACAAGGTGGTCTCCTTTTGTTTCAATTACCCTGAATGGCCCAGTATACCTGTTTGAGAACTTAGACGCTTTATTTTCACTAGCTAAAGGGTCGTACATGTATACCATATCACCTTCGTACATCTGAGTGGGCCGCGCTCGCTCATCAATTCGCAGCCTCAGATCTTTTTCGTAGTTTTGAACTACCCTTTCAGCCATATTTCTAAACATAGCAATGTTGTCCTTTGTTTGCATGAAGAATTCACAGTCATTCAGCGTTTCAGGGATCGTTCCCTGCTCAGGCATTCCCATACTGATTGGATCTCTGCCAAACAGCAGGGTGTGCGGGCTGTATCCCGACCGTACACTGATTGTGGATCTAACTGTCCATAATGCAATGGGAAGTAGATCGATCCAGTTACAGTGGTCGTCAGGGATATAATAAGCAATCAGGTTTTCAATGGTTTTATGTAGTCTTTCTACTCGAGCGTTGCCAGTCGGCATTCGCCCGGTAGTGAACGTTTGTTTGCACGCTAGTCGGGTAGTAATCTCCCGGAACAGTCCTGATAGGAAGGCCGCCCCTCGGTCTGTGTGCAGACGGTTTACCCGCCCATACCGACACACTATCCCGGTTAGGAAACAGTTGGCCGCGGTTTGCGCAGTGGAGTCTTTCGTGGTGAAAGCCTCCGGCCAACCTGTTAGTAGGTCTATGAAGGTCATGATATATTTTGACCCATCCCTAGCTCTCTTTAGTGGCCCGATAAAATCACATTGAACCACCTCAAAGGGTCGGGTCGGTCTCTCCCAAGACTTAGCTAAGGCCTTGAAATGCGGAGCCCGTCTCCTCAGAGAGCAGGTCTCACAAGCTTTCACATAGTCTACTATATCGGCGTTCATGTTCCGCCAGTAGAATTTATCAGAGATTTTGGTAGTGAGGTTACTGATCCCTACATGTCCCCCAGCCAAGATGTCATTATGTAATAGTCTCAGGACTTTGGGAATTAACCTACCTGGAACTATCATGCGGGGTTTTAGTCTGACCAGTTGGTCATGGTGTTTGTTATACCTTTTTACGTTGAACCTACAGAGTACTCCCGGTGCTACCATTCCCACAAAATCGGCTTGGTCCATTATTCGCCTAGCTTCAAGGGGATCTGTCGGTAGGTCTCCGTCCTGCAGGTAGTCTATCAATTGCGCGCACTCTGCATCTTGGAGTTGCGCGTTTATTACCGTAGCCACAGAAAGCTCTTCATCCTGAACTTCGGCCTCAAATAACTCACATCCCACAGCGGGCTCATATTCTTCACCTGGGACATGCTCAAGATAGACTCTAGACAAATAGTCCGGTAGAAAATGAGTCGCTCCTGGCTCATATATGATTTCAAAATCAAAATCTGATAACGCTAAAGCCCACCGTCTCAGCCGGGCTGACGGGGCTTTGTAGGCACTCTGTAGCAGGGGAATCAACGGTTTGTGATCAGTCACTATTGTGATTTTAGCTCCCTGCAACATGTCCTCATAGTTCTTAATTCCTTTAATTACTGCCAGAGCCTCTTTTTCTGTTACCGAATAATTTAATTCGGCGTCCCGGAGAGTACATCCCCAGAAAGCAACCGGACGGTAGATTTCATCTAGTTTGTGACAAACCGCTGCACCGCACGCGGCGTCTGATGCATCTGTTAGCAGATAGAAATGCCCTCCTATATCCGGATGGATTAGTAAGGGTGGCGAGGTGAGCAGTTTCTTTAACTGTTGAAACGCTTCCTCGCAAGCCTCCGTCCACTCAAAATAGACTTCTTTCTTTAGCAGCCGATTTAATGGTTTAGCTAGATCAGCAAAATTTGGGACAAACGATCGGTAGTAATTACACAGTCCCAGAAATGATTTAATGGTTTTCACGTTATGTGGACGGTTAAAGGCTGTAATCTTTTCTGTGGTTACCCTTTGTGTAGCCACTCCTTCCGCGTTTACTACGTGGCCGAGGAAATTGATTTCACTGCGGCACCACTCACACTTTGACGGTTTCAGTTTGAGATTAGCTCTCGCCAAAGCTTGGAGAACCACCTCAACGCTCGCCAGGTGTTCTTCAAATGTAGTGTCGTAGACGATTACGTCGTCTAAATATGCTAAGCATGTTCTTGGAATCAAGCCTTTTAGCGCAATGGCCATCACCTTGGTAAACTGCCAAGGCGCGCCAACTAAGCCAAATGGTACACGCTTATACTGATACACACCCATCGGGGTTTCAAAAGCGGTATATTTTCTACTGTCTTCTTCGATTACACACTGATGATAGCCGCTCAACAGATCCAAAGCTGTCCACATAGTGGGTTTCTTGTAAGCCATATATAGGAAAAGCGAGCGAGCCGTGGGCATGGGGAATTTATCTTTAAAAGTGACTTGATTAAGCATGCGAAAGTCTGTACAGAGCCTAGGTTTGCCATCTTTCTTCTGCACTACCACCAGCGGGCTTCGCCAAGCCGATTCGCTGGGCTCTATGACACCTATATCTATGAGTTGCCTAACCTGTTCATCGATGATATCCATTTTCTGTGGAGAGTATCGGTATGGTCTAGAACTTATGACTCCCTGCGACTCATCCACAATGATTCTCATCGGCGCTATTTCACAGTGACCTAACTCTTCCATTGAGAACGCTAGTGCATTTCTGTTGTTATTAAGCATTTGTCTAAACCTTACCTGTTGTTCTTCGTTTAAGCACGACTCGGTTAGATCTATTTTACTTACATTTTCATCCATTTTACCTCGGGATTTCTCCTCAGAGGTTTGGCTTTCCATTTGCACTGCGTCTTTCATTACTTCTACAGAAATCCTACAGATGGACATTGGGGTCTCTGTTTTAGTTAGATAACACAAGTCTAGGAACTCCTCTATCTGATTTTGGTTTACCTCAGGTACTGCGCATTCTTCTGCAAAAGCTAATACTTCCTGGGGAGTGATTTCTTGCATTTCATCTAGCGGATTCATGACTTTGATCCACCACTGACTTCCCACCGTATTCACGCACCCCTCCACTAGGACCGGGGCAGTGACTGCTGGTGCGCAGTAAGCCACTGGTGAGTCTAATCCCAGCGGCTCTCGGGTGGTAACCGGTATGATGCATTCATTTCCCGGTGGAATTTTCACTGTTTCTTTGCTAACTATAGGGTTTCCACAAAACACTTCTATCTTTGCGCCTGGTAGAGATAAATCTGATTGAAGCACTGTTAATAAGTTTCTCCCGATTACTATTAGGTGGCATAGATCGTCCACTATGTTGAAATCATAGCAGACCACCGATCCCTGGATTGAAAACTTACATCTAATTTGTTCTAGTATTACTTGAGACGAGTTGTCTGCCAAACTGATGTTTCCCTTCGATACCTTCCATTCATCTAAAATGCATTGTTTAGGGATCTGTCGTTTACAATGGGTGGACATGAAGCAATCGCTCGCTCCTGTGTCTACTAAAGATCTAACCTCCTTCTGATCATCAAATCTTAACGTTAAGAAAAATGCTTCGTCTCCTATCTCTCTCCTAGCCGGTCCGTCCACTGCGCCTAATTCTATCGTGGAATGAACGGACCCTTCCTCTAGTTTCCCTGATTCTTTTGTTCGGTACCACTGGCTTTGCTATCTTTGTAGATCCGCGGGGGTTTTTCCCTCAACCTATTCTTCAACCACAAGCACGCTTCTGTAGAGTGACCATGCTGTTGGTGAATGATACAAAACTTACTTTCATCAAAAGGCAACCTGGGTCTCTCTACTTTCTGTTGAGTTGGCAGATTCTTTCCCTTATCTGCCTCTCTGTTCGGGGCGGTATTGGATTTAGGCTTCTGATCTGAATTTCTTTCACCTTTCTGATTTTCGTACCTATCCTTTCTCTCATAACCTTGCTGTTTAAAGTTACCACCACTCTGGGGAGTCCCGCTTTGCCCTGGCTTTGGTTTCTGGAACCATGGGGCGGCCTCCAGTCGGGCCAGCACCACTCCAAATCGTTCGGAGATGGAGTTTAGGGCCGCGGTCTCCTCTGATTCATGGCTTCCAGCCAGTTCGCTCACTGCATTAGATATTTTAGTTCCCCCTTTGCCTTTGTCCAACGATTCTAGTCTCGTTGCACAATCCACCGCTTCGGTGAACGACTTAGGGTCCAGTATAGCTACTTGCCTGGCTACGCCCTGTTTTAATCCTTCTAAAAACACAGCTAACATCATGCTTTCACTCGCCTCTGCCTTAACTTGCTTTTGTTTCAGAACACCTGCAAATTCGATCACGCTCTGGTCCTTTCCTTGTTTAAGGGCACAGAACTCTGCGTGTTTCTGCCACTTAGCCCTTCGATCACCGAAGATCTTTGTCATTTGAGCTTCTAGCTTCTCAAATGTGTCTTTCTCACTCTCAGCTAACGCTCCTGCCCAGTCGTCTGCCCTTCCCTTTAGGCCTAACAGCGCCATATTCAGGAGATGGGCGTTCGACCAGTCATAGATAGCTTTTAGTCGTTTTAATTCCCTGAAATACTTTTCTATTTGCTCGTCTTCCTTTCCACTAAACCATGGTAACCTAATGTTTGGTCCCCTTTGGTGACCATTGTGAGTCGTTTCACGCACTGGCGCTGGTGTTTGCCCCAGTGTCAGACCTAACTGTGGTAGAATTTCCCAAATGTTTGGTTGATTTGGCGGGTTTGGAGGGTTATTCTGTCCCGGTGGGCCCGGCGGACCTGGCGGTCCCGGCGGTCCGGGCGGTGGAGGATTCGGTGGGTTTGGGGGGTTGTTCTGACCTGGTGGGCCCGGCGGACCTGGCGGGTTGGGTTGATTAGGTGGGTTCGGAGGAGGGTTATTGAGTTGGTTTAGGAACGGATTGTTGTTCTGGTTTGGGGGAGGGTTATTGGGTCCTGGTGGGTTCGGCTGGTTATTCTGGCCTGCCGGGGCTTGCTGACCCTGTTGGTTACCCGCTCTTCCTCGGCCTGCGTTAAGATTGGCTGCGACCGCCATCGCCTGCAATAGGTAAGGGAACACGTTTTGCTCGACCCCACCTCCTGCTGGCACGGCTTGGCCGGGTTGTTGGCCTGGTTGGCCACCCCCATCATTTTGCTGCAGCCCCCCAGGGTTTATCCCAAGATTGGGTTGATTCGGAGGGGGATTATTAAGAGGGTTTTGAGGAGGGTTGTTAAACAGGTCTTGAGGGAGGTTGTTGAAAAGGTTTTGAGGTTGGTTAGGTCCCTGTGGGTTGGCCTGATTATCCTGGCCTGCCGGGACTTGTTGGTTAAGAGGAGGGTTAGGCCCTTGAGGGTCGGCCTGATTATTCTGGCCTCCCTGAGCCTGTTGATTTAGAGGAGGGTTAGGCCCTTGTGGATCGGCCTGATTATTCTGGCCTCCTTGAGCCTGTTGATTTCCCCCTCTTCTTTGACCTGCCTGCAAAGGGGCTCCCATTGCTTGCGCAAAGAAAGGCTGCCACATATTTTGTTGTATAGGCCCAAGGTTTAGCCCACCTCCTGCCGGCGCACCTCGGCCCCGTGGCCGAAGTCCCCCAGGATCTACACCACCAGCTCCCCCCTCGCCGGGTTGTTGGAGTTGGTTTTGGTCATCCCTTTCACCTACTAGATTCACCAAAGGTACGCCTCCTACCGCCATATTATCTTCGTGGAGGTTTTGTATATCGTGATCGTCCCACTGTTCTTTCACAGGTATTTCTTCTACACTAATTTCGTCCTCACTTTCTAGTTTAGCTTTCTTACCTGTGTCTAAAACATCCTCGGTAATAAGTTCGTATGAAGACGAGGTTGATTTATCTTCTCTAGCTAATTTCCTATCAGGACTACCCCCTCTGACATCTGCGGCTGCTTGTTCTGTCTCGCTATTTTCTTCCTCGTACTCGTCCTCGTATTCTTCATACAATTCTTGAGTTAGAGTGTTAAAATCTTGTGCTTTAAGCGTTACATTTTCTTCACTATCCTGATCGCTTAGCCTCTCTAAATCTATGTGCTTTTCGGGGCTTGAGTCTGCCCACTGCTTTAATATTTCGGCTGGATTAAAGGCCCGAGCTTCCGCTCTTTTACCAGCTTGGTCTAAGTTCGTTTCTACACCGTAAGTTAATCGATAGCGTTGTAAGTTGTCTATTTTCTCGCTGTTTCCCTCTGCTTCCCTTCCTGCTTTATCCTGATCGCTTAACCTTTCTAACTCTTCATGCTCTTCGGGGCCTGTTTCTGCTAACTTCCTTATTATTTCTGCCGGGTCAGGTTCATACCCTCCCCACCCCAGATCTGGAACTCGAGCTTCTGCTCCTTTATTAGCGTCGTCCAAGTTCTCCTCAATGTCAAAGGTTAGTCTATAGGGTTTTAAGTTGCCTACTTTGTCGCTCTCTCCCTCTGTTTCCCTTTCCACTCCCCTGTCCCTACCTACTGTTTTCCTTTTAACTACAGTGGAATCAGGAATGGACGCCCCCGGGGTGGGGTGAGTCGGTGTTACCAGCGGGTGACTGATAGACTCAAGTCGTTGGGGATGTGGATAGGTGAGAGAATTCCCATCAGGTTGAATTACCGGATTTGCGGGGCGTCTCCCCCCTGATGGGCCGGAGTTATCTGCAGTGTTTTGTCGATTTTTCTTGTCCTTTATGGGAAATAAGTAATCCTCATCGAAAGTTTCCTGTTCACTTTGTCCTCCTGCTGCAGGTAGTAAACGATAGGGAACTCCTTGACTACACCACGGATTGTTCGCATCGGGTTCACACCACAGACTGTTCACATCGGGTTCACAAGTAGAGTGAGAGCTCGTACCAGGTTCGCGGTCCGTAGGTGGTACGTACCCTGGATTCCAATATTGCTGATATTCCTGGAGACGGTTCCTCCCTTCAACTCGTCCTGAGTGTTTTAGGGATTCAAGTCCTTCGTCAAGAACCGGCCTATCTTTGGACCCTAGGTGCCAGGAAAATGGTTTACCTCTGCCACGGGTTTGGTGATTATGAGTACCTCCGGGGCCGAGCTGCTTGGGTCTGGCTGAGACCCCTTGTCTCGGTGCCTCCCCGTCTAAGGAATCACCTACCTGGTGGCGGTTTTCCACATTTCCTGTATATGATGTTGACACATCGTGTCCTGCGGGCCGCAAAGATTGAGGCTTGGCGTTAGAAGAAGCCTCAAAATCACCGGTGGCTGACATCAAGGATGAGCAAAACGATAAAAGTCATGTTTCGGGTAATCTCCACCAAATGAACTATTGTTAATGTTTGATTTAAGACTGCGTAAGGTTCGTGTATATCCAAGTCTTCATGAGTTGTTTTTCCAGAATGCCTGAGTAATTCAGACTGCGTTTAAAGTTTGTCCGTTCACTTCCCAATAGTTCAAAAGAAATGAACGATGAGGGAGCTTCTTAATATGAAAGGGTTTTTATTCAGTAAACATCTCATCCCGAGTCAAAGCCACCATGTATAAGTCTTCATCAGTCCACCTCCCATCTCCTATCAGCAATCAACCACATTTAGAACACGAGTTGTTCCAACACCTTCTAGACCATTCTAGTACTCAGCTCTATCACAATCCTATGTCCGAGGTAATGGGTATTGGTAAACTCCAGTCTGTTACACGGAGCCGATGTACTTACTCCAAGTATAACTCCTTGGCTAAACCTACTAAAACTTTAGTGACTACTAACCACTAACTGCTCGCTCTCTACCTTGCAACACCTTTTATACTGGTTAACAGGTGGCGCTAGGAGCGCAAGATATTTAGACTAGAAGTAGACTTGCTAAGCCTGATCCTTGTTGGATTATATATCATGACAATATATTAAAAGTACTAAGCCATTAGTACATTACATTCTTTTTTCTTTTCTTACCTACACGTAGTTCATCTTTATAAATGAGAGTCTTGTTTAGAAAAAGCCATAATTTTGTGTATTTTCATGGTCCAGCCATGATTTTCAGGGAGCTTTTGGCTTCGACGTCCACCCAGGTGGATCTTACTTGATGTCCAGGGGCTCTGGGGGTGGTACTGGTCAACTTTAGTGCTAATGTGGTGAGCCGTTAGTGACATTGGTTATTTTGTCCAAAACCAAGTTCCTTAGGACAGGACGACTCAGGGAAAACACTGGGTAGTTCAAATTGTAATTTATTTGCTAAATAATAAAACGGAAGATCAACCTTCTAGTACCCAGTAAAGGCCTCTCTTAGCAAAGTATCCGATTGCTTTTATGTTACAGGGATAATGTCCAATGGGACGAGGAGCAGGAGGCAGAGGCGAGGAGGCAGGTCGAGAAAAACTCCAAGACCCCTGTGTCTGCAGAAGACCGAGGTAATCATGCGACGATTACCTTTTTCATACGTTTTAGAGATACATGTATCTGCATAGAAATAGCAGTGCAAAGCTTCCCCATTCCCATTGCCAGGAGATAATGTTTGATTTTTGTTTATTATTTATTTATTTTATATCGTAATACTCAATCTTCAGTGTTTCCACCGGTTTTCAGATATATTACATGGACATAGATACAAGTGATGGTAATAGGACTAATGATAGAGTTGATAAATAATTATTTTGAAAACATGTCTTTCATTTGTGAAATTGAATGTAAGATGATTTATAATAAGTGTTGGCAAAAACATTATGATAAACATTTTCCATTTACAGAGAAATATGAAGAAAAATCGGACGTGTTTTGGGACGAATTCTACATGCAGCATAAAAACCGCTTCTTCAAAGACCGGCATTGGCTCTTTACGGAGTTCCCCGAGCTGGCCCCTAAGGGCGTGCCGGACCACATCCCTGAGCGGGTAAGGGACCAGGAATCTCCTGCTAATAATACAACTGGTGACAGTGACCCTCCCTCTGAAGGAAAATCGGGGGAACAAACTGAGAAGGAACCCGTAGGGGCCGAGGCTGCGCCTGAGAAAGGCATTGGGTCAGAAGAAAAAACAAAAGATGAGTCAAATGAAGATGCCTCAACACGTGCGGTTAACAAGGAAACTGCAAAATTTCCAGGAGAACATTCCACGACCAGGTTTTTAGAAGTAAGTTATACCAGGGTTTGACCTTAACATACAGTTACTAGTACCGGGTACTAGTAAAAATCTTGACGGGCTAGTGAAATTTGTGAGCAACTAGCCCGATGGGCCAGTGAAAAGTTTTGAAATTACATTAATAACCTAGTATATGGCCTAGTTGAACGCTGATCCGGGCTAGTACAAGGACACAGTCACTAGCCCGGTGGACTAGTGGACAAAATAGTTAAGGAAAACCCCTGTATACATTCATATAAAATTGTATTATCTCTAGTGAAAAGCGTGTTCTATGATTGTGAGCTTAAGTAATGTAACTTGCGAAATGTAATTGTGTGTGAGAATGCTTAAAATCATTATTTTAGGCACGAACAATTTTGTGTATGCCTATGTTTTACAATTTGCTGTTGTTTTATTTTCATTTAAAAAAGAATATTAAAGTACAAAAGTAACACATGAGTTTATCTTTTCAGGTTGGCTGTGGTGTGGGTAATACTGTCTTTCCAGTATTGCAAACGAACAAGTAAGTGTTTAATTCATTAGTTATGACTTGGTTATCTAGTTATTACGCATTATTAGGGGTAGGTTCAAGATATTATATATTATGTATTCCATTTAGAATGAAATAGGCATGCTGACTGAGAGCATGCTAATTTTCTCGTATTTTCTCCCATTGCATAGTTTGTTATCTTATGTATTGATCAGTTGATTTATTACAGGGTGCCCATGCAGGTATTATAAGGTCTTTACAGGTCTTATTTTGGTTTTGTCATTTATAAGGCTATTAGAAAGGTCTTATTTTGGGTCCAGAGGTCTTAAAAAGGTCCTATTTTGGGTCAATCTTAATTTATTACAAAATGTAATTTTTTATCCTGCTGAACTATTGTTAGTGTTGATTTAAGACTGCGTGATGTGTATAATTAATTTATCCATGAGTCGTTCATCCAAGTTATTGAGCCAATCAGACTGCGCTCAAAGTTATCTCATCCATCCCCCAATAGTTCAAAAGAAATGGACGATGAGGGAGCTCTTAAAGTGAAAGGTTTTTTATTGAAGTAAACATCTCATCCCGAGTCAAAGCCACAGTGAATAAGTCTCCATCAGTCCACCTTCCCATCTCCTACTCAGCGATCAACCACATTTAGAATACAAGTTGTTCCAGCACATCCTAGACCACCCTAGCGCTTAGCTCTATCACAATCCTTTGTCCGAGGTAGTTGGTATCGGTAAACTCCAGTATACTGCGCAGGAGCTGGTAGGCATAGCTCCGAGCAGCTCAGCTAATGCTGCTGACTTTCTTACTAAAACTCTACTAACTGCTAACTCCTAACTGACTCGCTCCCTACCTTGCAACGTCTTTTATACTGGTTAACAGGTGGCGCTAGGAGCGTAAAATGTCTCTTCTCAGAAGTAGTATTGCTAGGTCTGATCCTAACTAAATTATAAATTATGATAATATATTAAAAGTACTAAGCTATTAGTACATTCGACGGCGGTCAGGTGTTTGAGATTAAGGAGGTGGACGACATAGCTCAAACCTAATAAGGATTATTCAGCCAGATGTGATTGTGTTCCCAATTTGGATTACTGGACATATTTTATTATTATTATTTTATTTTATTTTATTTTTTTTCTTTATATGTAGAGAAACTGATGTTGAGTGGCTTTGACTCTCGTGGTACATATAGCATAGTGTCAATATATTTGTAGATTCTGTTTCAGGCCTTTCGGAGACGTAACCAAAAGGCACAACCTTATGAACGGAATTATTCATTACATAAGTACATTGTGTCGTCAGCCCCGTACTGAGGCTCAAGGTCAGCGGAAACCGTTCATAAAGTGACAAGGTAAGTCTAGAGGATCGTGAAATGATCATTGAAGTGAAGGAGATTGTCCTGCAAACCGTAGCAGTACTCATTGTTCCGAGTCAATATCATTTTCAGTATTAACTTAGTACATATCTGTACAAATTTCCAAGTCAACAAGTTGAAGTAAGAGTCAACAAAATTCAACATATATACAAAGTGAAGTTGTTCTTATCTAGTATTGACAAATGATTAACAATTTCAACTTTGAAACGAGTTAACACAATAACAGGTAACTTCGGAGAAATCGGACATCTTGAATGATTGGATTTCATTGTACAATATATGTTGATTTCAAACAATTTTCAGCTAAAACAGCATTATTTACAGTAAACACAAGGTCCATGCGGTAGACCGGTCAATATCAAACAGTTTGGCACAGACAAATTACCGTAATCAATGCGCGCCCACCAACCGTACTTAGTACATGTGTACTTAGCGGGACGCTTGACTGGAATTCCCATCCAGGGCCCGACCTCGGTCTGGGTTCCTCCAGGCGTGAAGTGCCCGGATGATAAATTTCTGGTTCGAAGGGATTCGGCGAGTTTGCACGCTCGATGTGAATTATTGTGCCGAGACAACTGAAATTTATCACTTAATTATGTTAGTTGGGGACCTACACTTTAGTTTAGCACAATTTCTGAGGAAAATTAAACGATGATTTGACCATGCTAGCCGATTTCAAAATTTGGATCCTTCGGATCGAAAAGGGGTTTCCCAAATTAGCCTCGTTATGACGTCATTCTAATCAGTGCCGGCGGTCCCTTTGAAGTATTCGGACGCGTTTTTACCTTGTCACCTTTAGCTTTTATCTTACTCGTTTTATCAACCATGGTTCGGATCGCGGTCTTCTGCTCCGACCGTGAGGGAGGTATCGAGGAGTACCCGGACATCTTGTTAGCAGGGACTGATAACACCTGTATCGTCTTTTCCTGTGTGGACGCTACCACCGCCGAGTTAGCCGGGTACGCCTTCGCCCACCATGTGATGTGGCCAGACGACGTCCTTATCGTGATCTGCAACCTACTGGATGTGTTGACCTGGGACCAGGAGCTCGGACTGTATATACCTCTCTTCATCAGTTCAGATGCGGTGGCGAGGTTCTATGCCGAGACACTGAACAGAGCTTTTCTCAACATCCAGTCACACCCAGTACCGGCCACCCTGGTCATGACAACCCCTTCAGGATTCGACGTTCGCAGGTGGTCTCTGACCGACAGTGATGGTTCACTCCAGAAGTGGGTTAACCGGTTGGTTCCCAAGGTTAGCCGGGAAGTACGACGCGCCAATGACTGGTTTGGTGTTCCTACAGCCGACACCGGCCGCGTACTTCATGTTGTTAAAACAGTGGCAGACGGGAACATGACCGTGAACGACTTCCGAGAGCTAGTGGACGGTTATAGGCCTTCGGACCGTCTTGTTCGTCGTTGGGCTCGGATACTTGGACGTCTGATCACCCGCCTGCCGTTGGCTGCGCGGTAGACCGTCGGCACTCACCTTTTTTTTTTTCTCTTTGTGTATATAGTGATTAAATTAATTCTCCAGGCTCAATTCCTGGTTGGGGCCCAGGCCACTAATTCTTTTAGTACCCCCGGATAAGGAATATTTTAATCCAGAGGCCTTCGCCGGACTGTTCTCATGGGACCAACGGATCAACAGACTGTTTTTTCTTCCACGGACTCTTCCGAGAACTCGCCTGTTTCCTGGGCGTCGCCCTCCTTCGTCAGCCACTTCGGTCTTGGTGAGTATAGCCTCTTCCAGCGTTCTTAGCATGTTAGGCAGGTTTACTAACCCTGTAATTTTTAAGGAGACTGTTTAGCCCAAATTCTTCAGAAGTCTTCGGTGGCCTTCACATGGTTGGGTCCCGGAAGTTGACGTCACTCCCGGAACCGGAGGTGATTTTTCGCTGGTGTTTACAATGATAGTTTTGTAACGGGTATCACGGTGGGGCCACCTGGTGTTTACCTTTAGGTACAAGATGGTGGACGCGGGCCGGAGACTAGGGCCTCGCGTACTAAACTTTTGTCTCTTCCAGGTCCTGTGGTAGGTTGGAATAATGTGAATGGAATAAGATGATGGTGTTGGGCACTGAGGGACGTCAGGCTGTATACTTTAGTGGGAGGATTTGTTAGACGAGCATGATCAAATGTTATTTATCTCACGTGCGGGTTGGGCGATAATAGAGGGTTTTTCTTGACTTAGCTTGTTTGTTGACATTACCAGTTCAAGCAGGCTCTTAGTGTGCGGGTAGTATTTGCCGTATTGGCTTTGTAATATTATTTTATGATTATTATCTACTAGTTGACTGACACTGCACTAGTGGAACTGTATGTGCCCAAGCATTCTGGTCTGGACTGCGCAGCACTAGATTGGCTGTGACAGAATTCTTTGATTCGTTGTTCCCCTTACAAGGTAATGGAAACACTCCATTGGTGACTATAAAGCGTAGGCGCTTCATGTGGTCACCCCAGGTAGAGTCGTCCGACTGACCGTCAGCGACTCCATGGTAAGTTTTGAGGTTGTAGCAAAGGCTACAAACACCTGTCTGGCTTTTAGTCTGACACCAAGACTACATCAGGGCCATGGTGTTAGAATAAGTGTTGTAGATAATGTTATTGTGCAGTGTCGTCCAGATGGGAGGGAGAGAAATGATGATTAGGACTGGGTCTATTGTTGTTTTATAGAGAGACTACCTTTGGTGTTTTTTTTTTAAAGAGCCATTGCTTGAACGGTATGTCTTATATTTAATTTATAAATATTATCAGGTATATATTATTGAGTTACAGAGTGGTAGCTTGGCGTTCACCCTCCTAATTTTGTTCTGGGGTTGAGCGCCAAACTCCACCATTTACACTGGTTAGTTGACACCCCACCTTTAGGCAGGTAGGCGCGTCCCTAACCCCTAATAACTTCATGGATAATTATCCTGCCTGCATGCACAGCAATAATTTACCATTTTAAATTTGTACAATACTGTGGGTTTTCATTCCGCAAGTATACATGCCGTTAAATGACATTGAGTATTAACTATACAAGGAATATTTTGGTTATAAGTTGCTTAATTTATCACTTGAGAGGATCGGGGCTCAGACCCGGGTCCATTTCTGGTCTGAACACCGAACCTCATCAGCTATACGTGGGTCGTCGGTACCCCCCACTCTATGGAACCAGATGGGCGGGCACCGAGTCTCACATTGTTACAATCAGGAGCAATATGCACATTTCCTTTAATATGCACTCTACCCCTTTTTACAACTAAGAGATGTGTAAATGCACTTCTCCAGATCACTTCCAGACAGCACCTATTAAGCCGGGCCTTCTTTTAACGAAGTGTAGTACCAGGTTAAACCCGTATTCTGTCAAGGTCTTTGCCCGTCTTTTTTTCTTGTGGAGAGCCGAGACTACTCCTGAAAGGACTCCGCCCCCAGCCTATTTTAACTATGCGCACGAGGGGCAGGAATTTTCTGCTAAAGACAATTTTAGGATTTTTTGACTATTTACTAATAGGACGGGTAGACTATCTGCTAAGGTTTTAACCAAGTTTGTAGCCGTTCGTCAGGGAATTAGTAGTCCGTCTCCCCCCTCCTCAGCTCAACTGTTGAGCGGGGACCCGGTTACTTGTGTTACGACGGCGGTCGAGACTAAAGTTTCCTTTTGTTCATTTTTTTTTTTTTTCTCGACGACGGTCAATTCTGAAGCCGCACGTCCTTTTATTATTATTTTATTATTATTATTTTACCCGGGTCGAAACTTGGCTTCTTGTTGTTTTGCCTCAGTCCCAGTTAAATTGGTCTAAACATGGCCTAAATGTATTAGTCTCACGTCTTTGGGCAGCTGTATTCCATCGACACCTTTTCGCTGGACCCTGATTTACAGTAAAATCAAGGATCCTACGACTGGGAGATACGGTGACCTGGTGGTCATTACACATAACCAAGGTGATGGGACTACTTGACTGGACAGCACCACGTCCCACCTCCTTGTGAGTTTCAGCTACAGCTCCCCCCCACAGGGAAAGTCGCCTTTATGAAGGGGAGAGTTGAGCACCCTGTGAATGTCACCAGTTCCCCGTATATATCCCGTAACCTCTTTTCCTTGTGACCTCCGTTATACCTTCTGTGTGTAGCATGGCTCGGGCAGGAGTGGCACACGTCACTGCCCAGTGTAGCATGTGTGTATCAGATGTAAACATGTCACGTATCGGAGCTCTGCTCTCGTGTGCTGTCACAGAGTTTTCCACCCTCTGCTTGGTACTATGTATACGGCGTTTCATATTTTTACTACAGCTTGCCCAGGATTCCCTGAGGAAGGGCTCTTAGTTAAATAAATATCGGGTTGCTTTATATAAGTTTTTAGTAAGTTCCTTTCTAAACTTTGATATTATTTTTTGTGATGAGGGGACCGCTGTCAGGAGCCGTCCCACCCGGGGCATAGTGGCTGCCATGTTCGGGCGCCCACCCCAGTGCCTCCCAGAGCGTCGGTGGCGCGTAGCCCCAATCGACCTGCCTCATGCCAGGCACCACCGACACCAGGCATGTGGGCGGGCTCCTGCCAATCGTGCGGCCCTCCCATCTTTGAGGAGCGTATATATATATACTGAAAGAATAGGTTGTGTCATTCCCCAAGTGACTCCTGAACTGCAGCCCGATCCTAGCGGTGACAACAGCACAGGGGCCAAGTATGGATGGTACTTACCTGGGGAAATCCACATCGCTCGTTGGAAGCGTTGGTCCCGTTGAGCGCACATAGGTATTTTACAGAATTTTGTAATTCTTTTTGGTGCTAAAATTTCTGTTACTAGGATCGATTCCGAATGGATCCCTACTCTAGGAGAGTCGCCGAATTAGTGATAAGAGTATTGAGCTAGGCAACCGGGCATGGGACACTCAATCTGAAAGAAATTTAGGTAACCCATGGGTCCATAGAAGATGGTTGGACCAGCCTACCCGGCTCAGGTTTTCCTGATTAATGAATTATTATTGAATGAGTTAGTCGAAGGGGTCCTGCCCATTCAGGCTGACAGGACTCCATCGAGCTCCCTAATACAACCCAGTTCAGTGTTCATACTGATGGTTCTTAGATCTACCTGTTATTATTTCTACAGACATTAGATCAGCGTTATCATTTGTTATATTGTTTATATAATAACTTCATAGACTGTCCCTGAGTCCTTTTCAGATGTTCCTGGTCTTACAGTCTTTTGAGCAGCGCCCGGTCCAGTTGTAGTGGAGGTAGACGGGGTCGATCTAGGAGGGGCGTTTGGGACCGCACCATGTCTCAGCACTTGTTGGGGCCAGTCCGCTCCGACATCGGACCAGCCAGCGTCGACGAGGCGTGGCACTCCCATAGGCACTGGAGTGGCTAAACCAGATGAATACCTTAAGAGTCGGGCCCTAGTGTTGTATTTCAAGTTACTCATCATCAGACGGGCCAACTTCTTGGACACTCTCAAGGTGTCTGGCAACGGCACATTAGATGGTCGCTGTCCCGGTCTGGTCGCCGCTCCCATCAGCTGCGCTCCCCAGGTAACAGTAAGGGTGTATTTCAGGCACAGCTGGTTGACCAACACGTCCTTGATAAGCACATAGCCTTCTGTGTATGTGTGATCGGAAGGCATGGCCAATTCTCCCAGAAAGATTGTCTCCATAAGATGTGGGTTGACGAATTGCACATATAACCCATCCACGGTTTTCCGCCTGATGTGCCTCCATTTGCGCCACACGAGGACCACTATGGCGATGACCAGTACAGCCAACAGTATAGCGAGTACGGCCACCGCAGTAGGATTGGCGGTAGTGTCCGGGCATCCAGTGAGTGTTCTTTCCTGGGTCAGCAACTCTTTTGGATTGGCTGTCTCTAGGGCCATGGCCCGAGGCAGAGTCATGGCCAATCCAGTGAGAGCAGCTTTAGCCTGGTGTCTCCTCCAGCACTTCCAGAGGACACATCCAACTATTGTCACTACCACTACTATACAGAAAATCGTGAGGAGACCGAAACCGCCTCCAAAGTTCCCTATAGAGAACCATGGGGCGTCCTTGGCCACTTCATACCGGTCAGTAGCCTTCTTAATACCCTTAGCCAAGTCCTTCCGGTGCTGCTGGATTCGCTTTGCCAGAGAGGGCACAGGTATCCTGACCTTAAGATTCTCCTCGATTTCTAACAGTTCCTTTCTAATCATTTCAGGGATAGGATCTGACTCTAGCGTGGTAGGTTCATGCTCGGACCTAGTAAAGTTTGTGTCCCACCCCTTCACATGACTCGCCGCTTCCAGCAGGTCGTTATGAGGGTACACGCCAGTCGTGATCCTGGTATGTCGGTCACAGTTTCTCAGACTTTATGGGATCCAGGACCCCTGCGTCTGAAAGGCACAGTCACATTCCACCTGGACACGCGCATAGTTTTCTATATTCACTTCCACGGCGGGCTGATTCCTGCAGATCATTTGACCCCGAGTATCAGCACTGACCACTAACATGTCTCCATCATCCAGATTCTCAGCCATTTCCCCAAAATCCGCTTCCAAGAGATAGTCCAGTTTACATTTTTCCTGTATAGCTGCGTCATCTCGCCTCAGCAGTGCGGCAGTACATGTATTATCCGTGATCTTTTTCATGTAGGGCAAGTCCTTGCAAAGCGTGATGGTTTGCCCATAACAGCCCGACCAACTGCTGCTAGCCAGCGGTACATAGTATTGGCGGGACATAGACATAGCCACACTTTTAGGCAGGTTAACAATTTGGAGAGCGTCCTTCTTTTGTCGTCCCCTAACTGGTACCGGCAAAGGGAAGGTTAGCACCTCATAGACCCTAAACAAGTGTTCGTCGGCCACAACTGGCACACGTACATACACTATTAGTTCTTGGGTAGTTACATCGAATTCAAATGATGGCTGGCTGTTTTCATAATAGAAAGAGGGGTCCTCGAACGCCACATGGAATCTGGGGTAGGTTCCCTTTAGATACCTGTTGACTTCCAAGACCGCTCCCACCATATATTGCCGAGGTACCAAATCCATGGTCAGCTGACCTCTCGTCAAATGCTGTACACCTTTTCTGAACACCCGTGTTTGCTCAATTAGTGACTGGAGATAAACCATTTCTCCCAATTTGTCCTCCAGAGCTACTGGTATCATATTAAGGTATATTTCAATCCAATTCACTTTATGTTGGACGAGCCTCATCCTCCGGCGAGTTCCATTATTGGCCTGATTTAGCGATTTCATATTATCTAATAGGCCCAATACGACATGGTTCACCCTTTCAATCGACTCGTCATGCTCAGGGATCTCCCTAGGCGTGCGGGATGCGGGATTCCCGCATCATAATTTTTATTCCCGCACTAAGCTCCTGTGGAGTGGGCCATTCCCGCACCTAGTGGTTCAGCTTGAACGTTTTCATATTGTTCAGTGTTCAGTTGAACCCCTTTTGAAGAACATCACCCACGTGTTTGGATCAGGTGCTTGAACACTTTTGAACCAAATATAAGCTCAAAAGTGTTCAAACAGGTTCAAAATTGGTTCAACTTTTGTTCAAGACGACTTAGAATACGGCCCCTGAACTGAACTGAGCAAAGGGGGGGGGGGGGGGGCACGTTCCTTAGGTGTCACTTTTGTGTTAATTTCTACTATAAAAGGGGGTGGCGAGGGTCCCCAAGTGGAACTTTTGCTTATCACATCTATAATTTCTACTTAAACAGTGAAGTGGCGAGGTTCCAGATAGAACTTTTCAGCATTATCTTACACTTTTTTAGAATGAATTTTTGAAGGAGAGGTGGAACTCTGGGTACCCCCCTGTGTATGGGCCTGTCATCCTTAGGTCTAGGGGGGCATCCCTTGGATACACCACTGAAGCCCCCATTCATCCAATCAATGGAGCTCGCACAACAATATTTGCTTTCATTCCCGTTACCTTTTTTTTTTAAAATAATTTTCTCACAAAATAATTTTAAACATTTGGGAAAAATCTGAAATGTGTGAGAAAGGGCAACAAATGCACGAAAATTGATAAATGTTTAATTAAAGTCACCAGGGGCCATATCTTATCGTATCTTTTACCGGGTAGATTCCTATGTGGATCCTATGTAGTTCCTCATGTAGATTTTGATAAGGGCCTCATATTTTCTTTTTTACTAACAATGAGACACTATTCAAAATCCACCTGATTCCCTGATAAGTAGTTATGAAAACATGGCCCCCTGCTACTTTCCAGCATGAGTGTTTGTTTATATGATCAAATAGATACATGTGACTTGATAATAATGTTTTTTTATGTGTAATGTGTTATGGCCCATACTTTTTGAAAATGGCCCCTTGAAATTTGCCAAGATGGGCCATTTGATACTCGAAAAATATTTCTAGGGAGAACCCTGAAATAGATACATGTGACTTGATAATAATGTTTTTTTATGTGTAATGTGTTATGGCCCATACTTTTTGAAAATGGCCCCTTGAAATTTGCCAAGATGGGCCATTTGATACTCGAAAAATATTTCTAGGGAGAACCCTGCATGCTTATCATTCATGAGCGCCAGGTCTTCGATCATCTGGTCGGAGGACTCCTGCAACACTCTGATTAGTTCCCTGTTGTACTTAATGTCAGCGGAGAGCCCCCTGTCCCATGAAGTTGGAATTTGGAAGGACGGCCACCCCGGATCGTCTACCATGAGGGGTAGCTTCTTCATTCTTTTAACCCTTCCGCCCGGATCTGATTCTGGGCCTTGGGCTTGAGACCTCTGCCGGGTACTCTTGATTAAGGAGCTTAAAGTTTCATTGAGAATTCCCCTATACCGACCTTTGAGCGCCTTTGATGTTTGATCCATCCAATTCACTAGCGACCTGATACGGTAACAGGCTCGGTCAAGAGCGTCTCCTCCCTCTGGGTATCTATGACAAACCTGGCCAAAGGTAGCCTTAATGTAGGAGCGTTTTTGGGGAATGGTGATCAGAAAGCCTTGTCGGACATGGGTGATGTCCGCAGTGGACATTAGCTTTCCAGGTTTTAACACCACCCCATACTGTTCTAAGGCTATAGTTTCAGCATTAGGGGCTAGCCCGTCAGTCGGGCTGGAGCTATTATGAAGCCCCCCAATGCCTCCCACGATGACCAAGGCGAATAGTATTAACAACCTCATTGTCACTGTTTATAGCATAAGTCCGAGGAAGCCAAAGTTTGTAAAATACCCAGGAACACTACCACAATTAAGCCGCCACTGTTCCTCTTCGCACAATTATCATCCACGCGCCAAAGTACGCCCTCCTTTCAGGCCCTCTAGTCCGCTTAGTTTGGGACATGTTCATAGAGACTCCGTCCGCTGGTACTTACAACGCGCCTGATGGTTCCGTTCTCGTCCTTCGTAACCATAATCCTTAGGTTCCTCATACGTTCGCAGGACGAGGGGCGCATTGCTCTGAGGGGTTTGGGGCCAGCAGGCTCCAGTCCTGGGCGGCCCCCGTTGGTTCGTACGATGGCTGATTCAGTGGAAACAGCTGCGGCACCTGTGGAGGGTTTGTCGTTAGGGGCTGATTCGGCCACAGAGGTCCCCCCGGTGGGTTGGTTGGTGCCCATTGCTGCTGATTCCATAGCAGCTGTGATGGATTTGCATTGCAGCTCGACGTCAAGCTGCTCAAGTCCAAACAGGCGGGGTCCGCGGGCTGCAAGTGGTGGAGGAGGGGAGTCGTTACCGGCTCGGCCCCCACTGGTGGGGTCGGGGCGTGCCGTTCGCGCGCTGCCTCCACCCTTGTTCCCGGGGCGGCGGCGGCCAGTTGTTCTTGCCCCGCTTGCCTTTCCTGTATGGGCAGAGGTTGACCGCTCCGTGTTGCCCGCTGCCCGGCGTCTTCCCCGACGCATTTAGAAGTTTGGATGGGATTTTGTATAAAGGGAGCAACCTGGGCCTTAACCTCAGCTAACTGTTTGTCCAATTTAGGCACTTCCAGCCCCACTGTCCGCCTAATTTCGTCAACAGTCTCAAATAGTTGGAACAGTGGTCGGGTTAGATCCCAAAACCACCCGGCCTGGATCTGTACCGGTCTGGCGGCAATGTCTCCCTTTTGGGCCGGCTTTGCCACTGCAGTCAGCTTTCGGGCTCCGAGTCACTCACCTCAGATAGACAGTAAAAGTCTTTGTTCGCTGTCTTCTTTTTGGCTGCTGCTGATCCGGTAGATTTCTTAGCTCCTCCGGTGGCTGCCTTGGTGGGCCGTCGGGCCGGTGTCCTCGGCTTCTTTCGGGCAACTCCGGTGTCGGTAGAGTCCGGGCGGACACCGCCCCGGCCTGGCCAGCTCCACCGCCTAAGATTCTGGGGTGGACGCTTCTTGGTACCTTCCTTCTCAGTTGCCTTTTCTTTCATCTGGCGTGCTTTAGAAGAAAGGTCCTACAAACATCCCTCTAGCGGGCACCGCCCTCCGGTATGGACGGTTAACTCGCTTCCTCCTCAGAGGGACTATGATCCTCCCCTCCGGATCCTCAGGGAAAGTTGTAGTTCCCTTTGGATTACTGTGGGGCCGGAGGGCCAGGCAGTTCCCCATGAGTCGGAGGGATCAGTATTCTGGCCTGAGTCTTCGCCTGTCTGCCCCAGGAGAAGTTGAAAACCGAAAACTGTCTATCTCCAACTTTTGCCCGGAGATAGAATCAATGTCTATCTCCGTTTCCTCCAGTGGTTGGGCTAGGCAAAGCAATCACCTGAAGCAATGGTGACCGTACAGGAGCAGAGTTGCAGGCCGACTGCTGGATCGGCGCGGATTCCACGAAATTATAACAGATCCGCCTGCTCGTGTCGCCTCCAAATTTGGAGTCGCATTTTGTATCAGGTGGGGAACGCTTGCGTTCAGTCCCAGGAGATGACGCCAACCACTGGCATCTCCCTCGGTTTGCGCACCCCCCCTGCCACGCCCCTGGGCGTGGCAAGGTGACCGTGAGGTAGGCCACCTGTTCTATTAGCGCTGCTGCTAACGGTGCCGCTCCGCCAATCTTTTATTTTCACAGTGCGGCATGGTTTTCTGCATTAATCATCCATGTCGTCGCTTTCCCCATCATTGAACAGAGCGGCGTAGTTAGGCCGACGGTTCCGACGCAGGTTATAGCCACCTTTCGTCGGAACATGGCCCTCATCTGTTTTTCCCGGGCTCAGCACCGATGTATCCAAGATCGGTGCATCACCACATGGCAGTTTTATGGGTTTGTTGTTGTCTGGAGGGGATCTCCCCACCAGTGGCTGGCTTTTGCCCCTTCGTTTAGCTCGTTTGCGTTTCCTCTGTCCATTACACCGGCTGCTCCCCGTTCACAGGCGGCTTTGTTAGGAACAAAGGATGAGTTTGGTAACAGTGCGGGGTCCGCACTGGCGCCCTGACCATCAGTGAATTGCCCATCTGACTCTGCTAAATCAGTGGGACTTGGACCAGGTTTCTGTGTAGGTACCTCCCCGGCCATTGGAATTGCATCATGCTCACGGGGACCGGCCGTTCCCGATGAGTTTTCAGTCTCAGCACCCCTTGTTTTGCCTCCCTTTTCAGCAATTTCACCCGTCGGGGTGTGATGCAATTCGGGGTTTCGGTCAGGATCTGCCCCTTTTGAGTTAGTGATTATTGCTTCTCTCACCAGTTTGGGAATGATGTGAGGGACAGCGGGGGACCAAGGCCCATGTGCAGGCTTAAGTTTCGAAATATTTACTAAGTGTGGTATTTGTTTCCCAGTTTTCAGCGACACTAGCCTAACGAGATGGTCTCCCTTAGTTTCAATCACCCGGTAGGGCCCAGTGTACCTGTTTGAGAACTTAGACACTTTGTTTTCGCTAGCTAACGGATCATACATGTACACCATGTCACCTTCATACATCTGAGTAGGCCGCGCCCGCTCATCAATTCGTAACCTCAAATCTTTTTCATAGTTTTGAACTACCCATTCTGCCATATTCCTAAACATAGCAATGTTGTCCTTCGTTTGCATGAAGAATTCACAATCATTCAGCGTTTCAGGGATTGTTCCCTGCTCAGGCATTCCCATACTGATTGGATCTCTGCCAAACAGTAGGGTGTGAGGGCTGTATCCCGACCGTACACTGATCGTGGATCGAACCGTCCACAACGCTATGGGAAGCAGATCGGTCCAGTTACAGTGATCATCAGGAATATAATATGCGATCAGGTTCTCAATTGTTTTGTGTAACCTTTCCACTCGAGCGTTACCTGTCGGCATTCGCCCGGTGGTGAATGTTTGTTTGCACCCTAGTCGTGTGGTAATTTCCCGGAACAGCCCCGAGATGAAGGCTGCTCCCCGGTCAGTGTGCAGGCGGTTTACCCGTCCATACCGACACACTATTCCGGTTAGGAAACAGTTGGCCGCGGTCTGCGCGGTTGAATCTTTCGTGGTGAAAGCCTCTGGCCATCCGGTTAATAAGTCTATGAAGGTCATGATATATTTTGACCCATCCCTAGCCCTCTTTAGTGGTCCAATAAAATCGCACTGAACCACCTCAAAGGGTCGGGTTGGTCTCTCCCAAGACTTAGCTAAGGCCTTGAAATGTGGGGCCCGCCTCCTCAGAGAGCAGGTCTCACAAGCTTTCACATAGTCTACTATATCGGCGTTCATGTTCCGCCAGTAGAATCTCTCAGAAATTTTGGTAGTAAGACTGCTAATCCCTACATGTCCCCCAGCTAAAATGTCATTATGTAACAGCCTCAGGACTTTGGGAATTAACTTTCCTGGAACTATCATGCGAGGTTTTAATCTTACCAGTTGGTCTTGGTTTTTGTTATACCTTTTGACGTTGAACCTACAAAGCACCCCCGGTGCTACCATTCCCACGAAATCAGCTTGGTCCATTATTCGCCTAGCTTCAAGGGGATCTGGCGGTAGGTCTCCGTCCTGAAGGTAGTCTATCAGTTGCGCGCACTCTGCATCTTGGAGTTGCGCGTTTATTACCGTAGCCACAGAAAGTTCTTCATCTTGAATTTCGGCCTCAAACAATTCACATCCCACAGCGGGCTCATATTCCTCACCTGGGACATGTTCATGATAGACTCTAGACAAATAGTCCGGTAGAAAATGAGTCGCTCCCGGCTCATAAATGATCTCAAAGTCAAAGTCTGACAGCGCTAAAGCCCACCGTCTCAGCCGGGCTGACGGGGCTTTGTAGGCACTCTGTAGCAGGGGAATCAACGGTTTGTGATCGGTTACTATTGTGATTTTAGCTCCCTGCAACATGTCCTCTTAATACCTTTAATCACTGCCAGAGCCTCCTTTTCCGTCACCGAGTAATTTAATTCGGCGTCACGGAGGGTACATCCCCAGAAAGCAACCGGACGATAGATTTCATCTAGTTTGTGACAAACCGCTGCACCGCACGCGGCGTCTGATGCATCTGTTAGTAAATAAAAATGCCCTCCTATATCTGGATGAATTAGCAAGAGCGGTGAGGTCAGCAGTTTCTTTAGCTGTTGAAACGCCTCCTCGCAGGCCTCTGTCCATTCAAAAGAGACTTCTTTCTTTAGCAGCCGGTTTAAAGGCTTTGCTAAATCAGCGAAATTCGGGACAAACGGCCGATAGTAGTTACATAGCCCCAGAAAGGATTTAATAGTTTTCACATTATGCGGGCGGTTAAAGGCTGTGATCTTTTCTGTGGTAACCTTTTGTGTAGCCACCCCTTCTGCGTTTACTACGTGGCCGAGGAAATTAATCTCACTGCGGCACCACTCGCACTTAGACGGTTTTAGCTTGAGATTCGCTTTTGCTAAAGCTTGGAGAACCACTTCAACACTCGCCAGGTGTTCGTCAAAGGTGGTGTCGTAGACGATCACGTCGTCTAAATATGCTAAGCATGTTCTAGGAATCAAGCCTTTTAGCGCAATGGCCATCACCTTGGTAAACTGCCAGGGCGCGCCAACTAAGCCGAAAGGTACGCGCTTATACTGATATACACCCATCGGGGTTTCGAAGGCAGTATATTTTCTGCTGTCTTCTTCGATTACACATTGGTGATAGCCGCTCAACAGATCTAAAGCTGTCCACATAGTGGGTTTCTTGTAAGCCATATATAAGAAAAGTGATCGAGGTGTGGGCATTTTTTTTTTTTTTTTTTTTTTTTTTATTAACTTTGATTTAACTGGTCAACGCTCGGATATGTATTCCGGTTTTCGTTGTCGCACCAGCGGGCTTACAATCAGAATATTTTGTAGTTTTCACATTTAAAATTCATCATAAGACAATCAAATATTAACATAAACAAAATACATATTTACATCTCAATATATACATCAATATCAAACATTTCCATAACATTTTCATTTTCATTTACAAAATTCAATGTATTTACATGTACGTGTTAGTCATGACTGACTTTTGGTGTCTTTTAAATTCTATGAATGTAGGTATATTTCTAATAGTTGGATTTAAGTTGTTCCAGATTGTTGCACCGGAGTATATAATAATTCTTTTAAATGATTCAAAATTTGGTTTTGGTATTTTGAATAAAGGACCATCATTTGATCTTGTATTTGATCTTTTCTCTTGAATGTAGTTTTCGTTTTTGATTTTTCTTTTATACATAAAGTTTAATAAATGGTTTTTTCTTCTCGTATCCAGATCAGATATTTTACATTCATTAAAAAGCATTTTTGAATCGCACATACCTTGTGTTTTTAGACAGATTCTTAATCCTCTAACATGAAGTCTGTCTAATTTACATAATAATGCCTGGTTTGAAAACATATAAATGATGTCGCAGTAATCATAAAATGGTAAAATCATTGATTTATATATTTGAACAGCACATTTTTCATTGATAAATCTTCTTATTTTACTAAAAAGTAATAACTTATAAGAAATTGCATTGATTGTTTTTGATAGATGGTTTTTAAAATTAAGTGTTTGATCTAAATATACACCAAGGTATTTAAAAGCTGGAACGGAATTTATTAACATATTGTTTATTTTGAGAATAATGTCACCAGCTTTTTTGATTTTTTGTCTACTTCCAAATGTCATAAATTTTGTTTTTTTAATGTTTATTGTCAATGCATTTTCTGAACACCATTTTGAAAATTTATCTAGTTTTGACTGTAAATTATTTGTGGCAGCTATGCTGGATTCATTGGTGCTATATATTACTGTATCATCAGCATATAACTGATAATCTTCATCTATTAATACATTTTGTAGATCATTTATGTATATCAGAAAGAATAATGGCCCTAATATTGAGCCTTGTGGAACTCCACATGTTATTTCTTTGATATCCGACATACAATTATTAGCTATTGTTTTTTGAAATCTATTTTTTAGATAATTTTTTATCCACAGCAATAGTTCACCCTTAATGCCAATAAGTTCAAGTTTTTTTAATAAAATATTATGATTTACAGTGTCAAAGGCTTTTTTCAGATCAATAAAAGCAGCTACGGTAATGTGACCATTATTCATTGATCCAAATAAATCATCAGCTAGATTTGCTACTGCTTCAACTGTTGAAAAACCTTTCCTAAATCCATGTTGATTTTTACTTAAAATATTATTATCTTCAATGAAATTTGTTATATGTTTATGAATCAGTTTTTCCAAAATTTTACCTGTAATTGGTAACAATGAAACCGGTCTATAGTTAGAAACATCTTGACTATTACCTCCTTTGAACAAAGGAACTACTGTAGCTATTTTCCAATTGTCAGGAAATATACCTTTTCTTACTGATAATTCGAGTAAATATGTTAATTGAGGGATAAGTACCAATAGAGCATGTTTTAAACACCTTGAAGAAATACATCCAAGTCCTGATGACTTAGTAGTATCTATGTTTTTTATTTCTTTAATAAGAGATTCCTTGTCCACTTTAAAATTATCGATTTTTTCAAAAATATCTGGACCATAGTATTTCCATTTAGCTGTATGCGTTTTAGCCAATGATGAACCAATATTTGTAAAAAAGTTGTTAATATAATTTGAAGTATCATTAACTGAAATCTCATTGGAAATTTATCTTTGAAAGTGACTTGATTAAGCATGCGAAAGTCTGTACAGAGCCTAGGTTTGCCATCTTTCTTCTGCACTACCACCAGCGGGCTTCGCCAAGCCGACTCGCTGGGTTCTATCACACCTATATCTATGAGTTGCCTAACTTGTTCATCGATGATATCCATTTTCTGTGGAGAGTATCGGTACGGTCTAGAACTTATTACTCCCTGCGACTCATCCACAATAATTCTTATCGGCGCTATTTCACAATGACCTAACTCTTCCATTGAGAACGCTAGCGCATTTCTGTTATTATTAAGCATTTGTCTAAACCTTACCTTTTGTTCTTCATCTAAACACGATTCGGTTAGGTCTATTTTGCTTACGTTCTCATCCATCTCAACTCGGGGTTTCTCCTCAGAGGATTTACCTTCCATTTGCACTGCGTCTTTCATTACTTCTACAGAAATCCTACAGATGGACATTGGGGTCTCTGTTTTAGTTAAATAACACAAGTCTAGGAACTCTTCTATCTGATCTTGATTTACCTCAGGCACTGCGCATTCTTCTGCAAAAGCTAACACTTCATATGGAGTAATTACTTGCATTTCGTCTAGCGGATTCATGACTTTAATCCACCACTGACTTCCCACCGTATTGACGCACCCCTCCACTAGGACAGGTGCGGTTACTGCCGGTGAGCAGTAAGCTTCTGGTGAGTCTATCCCCTGCGGCTCTCGGGTGGTAACCGGTATGATACACTCATTTCCCGGCGGGATTTTCACTGTTTCTTTGCTGACTATGGGGTTTCCACAAAACACCTCTATCTTTGCGCCTGGTAGAGATAGATCTGAACGAAGCACTGTCAGTAAGTTTCTGCCTATTACTATAGAGTGGCATAGATCGTCCACTATGTTGAAATCATAGCAAACCACTGATCCCTGGATTGAAAACTTACATCGGATTTGTTCTAATATCACTTGGGACGAATTGTCTGCCAAGCTGATGTTTCCTTTCGTTACTTTCCACTCATCTAAAATACATTGTTTAGGGATCTGCTGCTTACAAAAGGTAGACATGAAGCAATCGCTCGCCCCTGTGTCTACCAAAGACTTAACCTCCTTCTGATCATTAAATCTTAGCGTTAAGAAAAATGCTTCGTCTCCTATCTCTCTTCTAGCCGGTCCGTCCACTGCGCCTAATTCTATCGTGGAATGAATGGACCTTTCCTCTAGTTTCCCTGGCCCTTTTGCTCGGTACCACTAGGCTTCCCATCTTTATACATTCGCGGTGGTTTTTCTCTCAATCTATTCTTCAACCACAAGCACGCCTCAGTAGAGTGGCCATGCTGTTGGTGAATGATACAGAACTTACTTTCATCGAACGGTAGCCTAGGCCTCTCCCCTTTCTGCTGAGTTTGCACATTCTTTCCTTTGTCTACTTCTCTGCTCGGGGTTTTATTGGTTTTGGCCTTTTGGTCTAAGTTTCTTTCGTCTTTCTGACTTTCATACCTATCTTTTCTTTCATAACCTTGCTGTTTATAACCACCACTGCTCTGGGGAGATCCACTTTGCCCCGGTTTGGGTTTCTGAAACCATGGGGCAGCCTCCAGTCGGGCCAGCACCACTCCAAACCGCTCAGAGATGGAGTTCAGGGCCGCGGTCTCCTCTGATTCTTGGCCTCCAGCCAGCTCGCTTACTGCATTGGATATCTTAGTTCCCCCTTTGCCTTTGTCCAACGATTCTAGTCTTGTTGCACAATCCACCGCTTCGGTGAACGACTTAGGGTCCAGTATAGCTACTTGTCTGGCTATGCTCTGTTTTAATCCTCTAAAAACACGGCTAACATCATGCTTTCGCTCGCTTCTGCCTTAACCTGCTTCTGTTTCAAGACACCTGCAAATTCGATCACGCTCTGGTCCTTTCCTTGTTTAAGGGCACAGAACTCTGCGTGTTTCTGCCACTTAGCTCTTCGGTCACCGAAGATCTTTGTCATCTGAGCTTCTAGTTTCTCAAATGTATCTTTCTCACTTTCAGCTAAAGCTCCTGCCCAGTCGTCTGCCCTTCCTTTTAGGCCTAAGAGAGCCATGTTCAGGAGATGGGCGTCCGACCAGTCATAGATAGCCTTCAGTCGCCTCAATTCTCTGAAATACTTTTCTATCTGCTCATCTTCCTTTCCACTAAACGAAGGTAACCTAATATTTGGTCCTCTTTGGTGACCATTATGGGTCGTTCCCCGCACTGGCGATGGCATTTGACCCAGTGCCACACCTAGCTGCGGTAGGATGTCCCAGATATTTGGTTGATTTGGCGGATTCGGTGGATTTGGAGGGTTTGGAGGATTCGGTGGATTCGGAGGGTTTGGCGGATTGTTCTGTCCTGGCGGGCCTGGCGGACCTGGCGGTCCCGGCGGGTTGGGTTGTGGAGGATTCGGTGGATTCGGAGGAAGATTGTTGGGTTGGTTTAGAGGAGGGTTATTAGGTTGGTTTAGAGGAGGGTTGTTGGGCAGGTTCAGAGGAGGGTTGTTGGGTTGGTTCAGAGGAAGGTTGTTGGGTTGGTTCAGAGGAAGGTTGTTAGGCTGGTTTAGAGGAGGGTTGTTGGGCAGGTTCAGAGGAGGGTTGTTGGGTTGGTTCAGAGGAAGGTTGTTAGGCTGGTTTGGGGGAGGGTTAGGCCCTGGTGGATTCGCCTGATCATTTTGGCCTGCCAGAGGCTGCTGACCCTGTTGGTTACCCGCTCCTCCTTGACCTGCGTTAGGATTGTTTCCCATCGCTAACGCTTGTAATAGGAAAGGGTACAGCATATTTTGCCGTGGGTCCCCAGGGTTTATCCCACGATTAGGTTGTAGTGCCCCTGGATTTACACCCCTAGCTCCCCCTTCACCGGGTTGCTGAAATGGGTTTTGGTCACGCTCTTCTTCCAATAGATCCACCAATGGTTCACCTCCCTCCGCCATATTATCTTCGTGGCGGTTTTGTATGTCGTTATTGTCCCACTGTTCTTTCACAGGAACTTCCTCCTCACTAATTTCGTCCTCACTTACCGGTTTGGTTTTCTTGTCTGCGCCTAAAACATCCTCGTCTATCAATTCAAATGATGACGAAGATGATTTCTCTCCTCTAGCTAATTTTCTATTAGGACTACTCCCTCTAACATTTGCAGCTGCTTGTTCTGTTTCACTGTTTTCTTCCTCGTCCTCGCTTTCGTATTTATCATACGGTTCACGGGCTTGAATATCTCTTTCCCCTATATGATAGGCTTTCTTTACCGCACTACCTTTCTCATTTCTATTTTCACTTTCCCTATTACTTTGGGTCTCTAGCGTTACATTTTCTGCTTCATCCTGATCGCTTAACCTCTCAAACTCCTCACGCTCTTCGGGACCTGATTCCGCTAACTTCCTTATTAGCTCTGCTGGGTTAGAACCATCCCCATCCAACTCCAGATTCAGAGCTTGAGCTTCTGCTCCTTCATCAGCGTCATCTAAGCTCTCCCCAATATCATAGGTTAACCGATAGGGTTGTAAGTTGCCTACTTTGTCGCTGTCTCCCTCTGTTTCCCTTTCCACTCCCCTGTCCCTACCTACTGTCTTTCCTTTAACTACAGTGGGATAAGGAATGGACGCCCCCGGGTTGGGGTGAGTCGGTGTTACCAGCGGGTGACTGATAGACTCAAGTCGTTGGAGAGGTGGATAGGTGAGAGAGCTCCCATCAGGTAGAATTACCGGATTTGCGGGGCGTCTCCTCCCTGATGGGCTGGAGTTATCTGCGATGTTTTGTCGGTCTTTCCTGTTCCCCAAGGGAAATAAGTAATCCTCATCGAAAGTTTCTTGTTCACATTCACCCCCTGCTGCAGGCAGTAAACGATAGGAAACTCCTTGACTACACCACAGATTGTTCACATCGGATTCACAAGTAGAATGAGAGCTAGCACCAGGTTCGTGGTCCGTAGGTAGTACATACCCCGGATTCCAATATCGCTGGTAGTCTTTGAGACGGTTCCGCCCTTCAACTCGTCTCGAGTGTGTTAGGGTTTCAAGTCTTTCGTCAAGAACTGGCTTATCTTTGGACCCTAGGTGCCAGGAAAATGGTTTACCTCTGCCACGGGTCTGGTAATCATGAACACCTTCGGGGCAGAGCTGCTTGGGTCTGGCTGATACCTCCTGTCTCTGTGCCTCCCCGTCTAAGGGATCACCTACCTGGTGGCGGTTTTCCACATTTCCTGTATATGATGTTGACACATCGTGTCCTGCGGGCCGCAAAGATTGAGGCTGGGCGTTAGAAGAAGCCTCAAATTCACTGGTGGCTGACATCAAGGATGAGCAAAACAACAAAAGTCATGTTTCGGGTAATCTCCACCAAATGAACTATTGTTAGTGTTGATTTAAGACTGCGTGATGTGTATTATTAATTTATCCATGAGTCGTTCATCCAAGTTATTGAGCCAATCAGACTGCGCTCAAAGTTATCTCATCCATCCCCCAATAGTTCAAAAGAAATGGACGATGAGGGAGCTCTTAAAGTGAAAGGTTTTTTATTGAAGTAAACATCTCATCCCGAGTCAAAGCCACAGTGAATAAGTCTCCATCAGTCCACCTTCCCATCTCCTACTCAGCGATCAACCACATTTAGAATACAAGTTGTTCCAGCACATCCTAGACCACCCTAGCGCTTAGCTCTATCACAATCCTTTGTCCGAGGTAGTTGGTATCGGTAAACTCCAGTATACTGCGCAGGAGCTGGTAGGCATAGCTCCGAGCAGCTCAGCTAATGCTGCTGACTTTCTTACTAAAACTCTACTAACTGCTAACTCCTAACTGACTCGCTCCCTACCTTGCAACGTCTTTTATACTGGTTAACAGGTGGCGCTAGGAGCGTAAAATGTCTCTTCTCAGAAGTAGTATTGCTAGGTCTGATCCTAACTAAATTATAAATTATGATAATATATTAAAAGTACTAAGCTATTAGTACACTGCCATTTCTATGTTCACCTGTTTTCGGTAGAATGTATAAATGTTAAAAAAGATCATAAAATGTTCTTAAATATGTCTCGGAAATGTCTTATTTTGGTACCTGGCAAGGTATTATAAAGGTCTTATTTAGGTCTTATTTTGATTTCTGAAAAAGCGTGGGCACCCTGTATTAACGCAATATGGGATTATAAATGTTGATTTTTTTTTGGTCAATCAGTTGATTCATTAACCTTATATGGGATTATAAATGTTGATTTTTGTTGTTGCAGTGATCCGAACTTGTTTGTTTACTGCTGTGACCTTTCTGCGACGGCCATCCAACTTGTGAAGGTATGAACTCTTTATTTGAACTTGTAAGTGTAAACGATTTGTTCCAAAGATATAAACGTTAGTCCCTCCATAAGTATATTGAATGCGTTACATTTGTTATAATGAACAAAGGAACACACTGCATATAAACATAATTAATTTCTGTACAATAAAAAAAGAAGGGGAAAAAAAAGGTTTCCTGTCGAGCGACTGGTTACAGAAAGTCGGGAGATCGACCCCCCCCCCCCCCCCCAAACAAAACAATAACAAAAGTAAATAAAAGAAATAAATAAAAAAGGGTGGGTGGGAGGGAATGGTATCTTGTCGAGCTTTTGGTTAAAGAAAGTCGGGGTGGGGGGGGGGGGGGTAGGGTCTGAAATTCTTTTCTTCTTTGTTGGAAAAAATACTGTTATATAATGGCGCTGCTTGTGTTGCTGTATATCCAGGACCACGCCGACTACACTGCCGACCGATGCCACGCCTTCGTGTGTGACGTGTCCGACCCCGACGCCCAGTTCCCCTGCCCGGAGGGTAGCCTCGACCTGGTCATACTCATCTTCGTCCTATCCGCCATTCACCCAGATAAGTGAGTATCACGTTAAGCCTGCCCAACTCAGGTGCTCGAAAATCTATAAATCCTTTGGCTGTCAGTATCCGGGGAGGGGATACAGGGAAATGTCCGAGTCATTAAATGATTTAGGAATATTTATTATCATTTTCAGAATAACTTGATAATATGGTTAACAAACGAAGAGTTCTATTATTGTAAAAGAAAATACATAGTAAAGGGGATTCAGGGGCTACTGTCAGGACAATTTTGCAACTTTTACTCACAAAATAGCATAAGTTCGAGCAAAACTTGATCTTCGTAATAATGACTCAATTGGTCTTTTTTTTTCGGGACGCCCAGGACAAAGTCCAAAAATCGGGCAGCCCTGTGACGAACTGTACGGCTCATTGCTTCCTCTATAGTACCACACCATATAAACGTATAATATTTAGTCCAACTCTAAGAATATTTGAAGTATATGTGCGACTACCTTTGTTAAAACTAAAAGGATTTACCGGTACGTTGTGCACTTGCCAAAATACTTGGACATAATGCGGAAAAAAAATACGTATATAGTCCAACTCTTTCCGTTGGAGATAGATTTGTTAACCTTAAAGCGAATTTAATTTCACAAAGCAGCCAATCAAAGAGCACCCTAGCTACCTACCAGCAGCTAAATGAAGTGACCCTGTTTGTTTCAGAATGCAGAGGACAGTCTCCCGTCTGGCATCCCTCCTTAGGCCGGGCGGACGTATTATGTTCCGGGACTATGCGCGATACGACCTCGCCCAACTCCGATTTAAAGACGGTAGGTTGACATAGGCTACTAAACATTGTTCATCCCCAAACCACCCTTTTGTTTTCTTACTCACTTCTACTGAAATGATCTTTGTTTGCACAATTGGTTAAGCAACATTGGTTAGGAATAATATCTTTGGTTCCGAGGAAATAAAACATTAGCCTCTTAATGACAAATAATGAAGTCCAAATATTTTACAAAATACACTCCTTCCTAATTATCTGTAAAGGCCTTAACTAGTATTGTCGTCTGCTAATTCGGTTTAACCGTTTTATATTTACAGGAAAGTGCTTACAAGAGAATTTCTATGTGCGAGGAGACGGGACACGCGTTTACTTTTTCACACAGGGTAAGTAGGTGGTTTGAATAATGAATGAATAATAAACGCTGATTTTGACTTATTAAAGATAAATCAGCAAAAGCCAGCGACTACACATCCAGTACCCGAGGCTCAGTATCACTATTTATTATCTAGTCTGAAAATGTTTTTAAAAATCACGCACACCTGACTTCTGTATGAAAATAACTATAGGACCTGAATTACTTGGCCATGCTAAGATACAATTCTCCGGAGAAAGAATTAAATTTTCTCAAATGTGTTTGTTCAAATTTGTCATTTATCAGAGAGGTCTGAAACGGGTATTTTGCCATTCTTGTCTTTTCAGATGATCTACGCACACTGTTCGCTGGTTGTGGCCTGGAAGAGGAACAGAATTTAATAGATCGCCGGTTACAGGTGAACCGCGGGAGGCAGCTCAAGATGTACCGGGTCTGGGTGCAGTGTAAATACCGTAAACCCCTGCAATGACGAATGGCTGGGAAAATAAATATTAATTAAAGATATACCGTAAACCATGCACGTAACTAATATTTGTAGAAAATACCACAAACCTTTAAAGGTAGACGGTAATTAAATTTCGAATCGGTTGATTTTAGAATAAATGAATAAATGTATTCACGAAAAAGGATTGCTCTTTGATTTCTTTTATTCGGCTTAGTTGTTCCTACATAAAACCCCAATTAGACCAATCACTTCGTAGAGAAATTACCCTAAAGTAGCCATACATAAGTCGATGTTTTGATGATCCGAATTAAATCTTACAATTTGGAACGGGGGGGCTAAGCTGGAATCAACATTTTGTCTCATAAATTAATTGTATCTATTAGGTTATCAATTAAATAATTGAAAATGTAAATTGATATGAATCAAATGGGATAATTCCATACAATATTCAAACAATGACAACCGGGTATTTTATTCATTTTAATGAAACAACATTGCAGGGAGAGAATCAATGTGGCCAGACTATCCGGGACCTGTGCTCTTTTTAAAACTACTAGTACTAGGTCAACTGGACACTGAAATCTGCCATTTCATCACTTGGCTCTTTAATTACTAAATATATATTCATATTTAATTAAATCCGTGTGGGAAACTTAGTGTATTTTCTTTCTGGAAACAAAGAGATTGTAGTAGTAGACATAATTATACAGCAACGTGTATTACTAATGACGAATTCTCAGTGAGAATGCGAGTGTAGTATAAAATACCAGTAATAGAGTTTGATCTTGCCCTAAAATGAACAAAACACGCATGGCACAACCTATCCAGATTAACGTGACTGGTAGCTAAGGTATATAAATACGCTTTGATCAGTTCTCATCATTTTTGTTAATTTGCATACGCATGTAATTATTGATGTCGCCAAAGGTCATGAGGTGAGGGCGACGTAGCAGCTAAATCTGAATCTGTAATATTCACTTGTTGTCTTAAGACCCAAGGCAGGGCAGTGCAATGTTGTCCATGTTATACATCTATTAGAAGACCCATAAAAGCAGATGAGAACGTCTGATTACCCAACTCGTCACGCATTCCCTTTTCTCTACGTGAAAACAAGTGACCTAACAGGAAAGTGTATTAGTAACACCATGCATGTTCATCTTGAGCATTGGAGGTGCGCAGTTTGTTCCCATGGGGCATTCAACATTCTGGCCCTGTTAGTGTTACACAACAATGGACCCATGGGCACAGATTGAGACACCAGGGACGAGATCCATGGCCCGATCATCTCAGATTTCCGTCTCTAGGTTCATGCAACACTTAGTCTTGAGCTTGGACAATAAAGGTCTATGTGTATAGGTGCTTGAAAGAGGGTGCGAGCTCTAGGTTAAAATACTAGGAGACTGTCATGATTTTGGTGTCATCTGCACCATGACTGTTATTATTCGTACCACAGATCGGTTTGCAACAGGATTTGCTCGTGAGGAATAAGTATGTGTGCACGGGGACCCCTGAGCTACTTAAATCGTGACAATCCTTATCTCCGGTGGTATCGGGAGTCTCGTCGCCTGTCCCCACGAGATCGGTCCCGGCTCCGCGACCGGTCACTGCGGCCCCAGCGCCCACCCCTGTCCCGGCTATGAGACCGGCGCCGATCTCTGCTCCGGGAGCGCCTGTCTCGGCTTCGGGAGCGGTGGTCTCTGTTGTGTGGATGGCGTTCCCTGCTACGAGAGCGGCGATCCCGGCCAAATGACCCACGGTCACGGCTACTCGAATGGCGATCACGGCTGCGAGACCGCTGGTCATGGCGATCCCGGCTTATGGAACGACGGTCTCGACTGCGGGATCTTCTGTGAGAGTGTTTGTCGCGGACATCCTGGGATGAAGTAACAACAGGGGGGCTGGGAGAGAAGTCCCGACTCTGCACTGCACGGGCCCCATGCTGGGACTCCCCACGAGACCGCTTGGCTTCGCTCAGGTCGATTTCACTCTCCGTACCGCTGTCATTGTACTCTACAAGGCTCATACTCCGGTTGGCGAAGCCAGCAGCTGCAATATCCTTACCAGAGTCCTTTTCCTGTTTTTTCCCCTTGCTATCGGGTTTTGTGTTAGATGCCAGACTAACCCGTCGGTCTTGACTCTCTCTACGACGGCCTTCACTCTCCTTACTTCTAAACGAACTGTTTCTTCTGTCTGTATCGGCTCCACTGCTGGCCGACTTGCTGTCCCTACTCTCGTCACTTTGATCGTTTCTTTCTAGGCTTTCCTCACGTTTCTTCCCCTTAGGAGTCTGTTCCTTACTCTCACTGGTGTCTTCTCCACTACTTCTAGTGTTATCTTTACTCGCTCTCCCCTCATCCGGTGACTCGCTCCCTGACCGGTTTTCCAACTGTTCTTCCTGTTTAGTGGTGGTCGATGTCGGTCTGGGCGGCTCGCTGACCTGGCTATCCCAGCGCCCTCTCGTTTTACGTACCCCTTGGTCTTGTTTCGGTTGACTCTGCTTGATCTTCCCTCCCTTGACCACAGTGGTGGAGGTGGGCTCAGACTCGGAATCGCTGCCTCCCGAGCTGCTGTCACTGCTGCTCCCACTACTGCTGTTACTGCTACTACTGCTGCCCCCACTGCTGCTTGAGCTACTGACAGACCGGGCGCGAGTCTTGGAGGACGGCTTCTGATCCCGGGCGAGCATCTCCTCTGATGGTCCTTTTATCTCTACTGTCCGGCGCTCGGAGAAGCTATTGTCTTGGTCTGTTGTCCTTTTGACGGTTCTAATTTCCCCTGAGAGGCTCCTGTTCCTTTCTTTAGAGGTGGATGAGGAGGGATGGCCTCGTTCGGCAGGTGCTGTAGTTGTACGGGGACTGTGGGAGGAGTCCGGTCTGGGTCGCTTCTCAACATGCACGGTTCGGATCTCTTCTCTCTTCACCGTACGCACCTCAGTCACTTGCTCATCTCCACTATCCGAGTCATCAGAGTCGACCCTCTTCCTTGGGGTATGTTTCTTTGCTGGTGCCTCAGCTGCACTGGAATCCCCACTGTCACTGGTGTAGGTCTTGCGGGCAGGTGACCGGGCTTTGGGGGACTTGGAGGGCAGTGGTTTGTCTTTACGGGTAGCTGCTCGTCGGTCCCAGGGATCGAACACTGTATCCCATGGTTGCCTCTGTCCTGCTGGAGACTTGGTCACCTTGCGAACCGGTGACTTGTCACTGTCACTATCGCTTGAAGAATCCATCCTCTTCCTCTGCCTCGCATTTGCTACACTGTCCTGACTCCGTCTTTTGTCAGAACCCAATTTTGATTGGTATCTCTGCTTCTCTTCGGACCTTTTCTCACGAGGTTTAACGTCTGGCGACCTATTGTCAGACCGTCTGGCTGACCTTGACCTTGACCTACGAGATTTAGGTTGGGGTGACCTTGAGCTCGATAACCTGCGGCGGTTATGTGGTGACCTCTTTGACCTGCCGGCTGAACCTGACTGACGCGACTTCACCGGAGACCTGGACCGAGATCTTTTGTGTCGCTGAGGTGACCTGGACTTCATTCTGTCCGGTGACCGTTTTGATTTCACCGGTGACTTTGATCTTGATCTTTTTCTCTGTGCTGATTTAGACCGTGACCTCCTGCCCTTTTGCTGTGACTTGGATCTTGACCTTGATCGTCCCCTCCCCTTCTTTGGAGACTCAGATCTGCCTCTGGATTTTTTCCCACTAGATTCTTTGCGCTCTCCTTTCTTGCCTGACCTGGGAGGTGTGTCCTGTCTCTTACTGAGTGACCTCGGTGAAGGTGACTTTCTGTGGGGCGACCGTTGTGACCTGCGTAGTGGGGACTTCTTTGATGGCGATCCCTGTTTGTCTTTTGTGACCTTCCTCTCCTCAGACCGTGAATCGCTCCGACTCTTTTTCTCACTTGACCTTGGAGGTGACTTAGTACCAATTTTGGAGCGCTGAAGGTCGGGCGATTTGCGACGTGAGTCCCTTTCACCCCTGCTTCTGTCTGTGGCATCCCGCTGTGACTTGTGTGCGTCTTTCCTGGGCTCATCATCAGACTCCGAGGAACTGCTGCTAGACTCGTCTCGTTTCTTAGACTTCTTTTTCTTCTTTTTACTTTTCTTGTCGGATTCTGAATCTGAAAATATGAATTGGTAAAGATTAGAAAATGTTATCACAAAACGGGAAGGACTGTAGTACTGGTCTCATAATTTGTATTCCACATAGATTCAACACAGATTACTATATCAATTACTGTATATCTATAAAAAAAAAAAAAAAAACTCTGTATAATTAGATTTTTGCACCTCATATTATCAACTAAACTTGTATTGTATCGTTACTGATATGAAAAGACGACGTACCTGAATCGGAATCACTGTCAGAGTCCTTTTTACGTCTTTTCTTCTTTTCTTTTTTGCTTTTCTTCTTGGTCGCCTTTCCTTCTTTTTCCTTCTTGGCCAGCTTGTCCAATTTCCTGAAGGATGAAATATCGTTCGTTAATTCGGTTTTCGATTAATTCAGATGGAGGATGTTCATTTCTCAAGGTTTTACATCTGTCCTATGTATTATCTTTTCTAGATGCTACCATTTTTTAACTAAGTTGCTTTTTACATTTCAAGTTGCCCTTGAACTAAAGAAATTACACGCACTCTGCTATGGAAAGAGAAAACGGGAAGCATTCAATGTACAATAGGTCATAACTTTTGCCATGAAAATCTATAGCTTACTTCACAATAGTTTCCCTATTAATCTTATTACTTACTTTAGAAGTTTCTTTTTCTCTTTACTGGACAACGATTTTAAGAACTTGACTTCTGGATCCTCTTCGTTCTCGTCACCAACCATCATCTACAAAAAAAAAACAGGGAAAATTATCAAACGGGGATCAGAAAGTGACGTAGGAAATACTTTATGTGCGAGTAATACTGGTAGGAAAAATAAGAGTAAATAGGTCGAGTCTTTTTTGTTGTTGATAAAACATTTAATTTTCAAGTAGAGTACAATGACCTTGTGGTACACACGAAAACTGGCGCTAAATGATAATGCTTTACTATCATTACAATATTGTTATATCAAATATGCTCGAGTCCGAGGACAGCCAATAAAAGACCACGTACCTCGTCGTTGCCCGACTTGAGGCTCCGCTTGAGAGCGAGACCTTCTTCCTTCATTCCCTCGGCGAGCAGGGACGGCGCCATGCCCGCTGTAAGGGAAGAGTCAACAGGTTTAGTTATTACTTAAATGGAGGACGGAGGTGGGTGTATCAACAAGGAAATATATGTATTAGTTGTCCTTGAAGTTGAATAGATGGTGATTATTGGAGTTTAAGTTCCGCTCAGCAGTATTTCAGCTATATCAGCCACATGCAATACCAGCACGCTAACCACTAGACCCTCCCATCCCCCTTCATGAAAAGAAGAGAAACAACATGGTCTCATACGATTACGCCCCAAACCTACTAAACATAACCCTTCAGACATAATATATGAATAATTGTAACAATTTCTAGTAATTACATGGATGGATTTCAATGAGTCTATGATAAAATATCATACGTTATAATGATATACAACTTTACTTAGACATTACTGCTGGATACACTTTTCTTTCTTTTGAGAAAATTCTTGTGATACTGAAATGGAAACATATCGGAGACAATTGTTAGAATACATAAATAACATGTTAAGAGCTACTTACGTTGTGGTGGTTCAGCGGTCAGGTTCTTCCCAAACAGTGGGCAGATTTTGTCAGTGTTAACGTGCCCCCACTTGTGACACTTGATACAACGTACGTTACGGACCTCTATACCGAAGGGCTGGTCGCGCACCTCCTCGTTATGCTTGGCGTACCTGAAGGAAACGAAGGAATCATGGTTTGATTAAAAGTATTTTCTGAGAGTTGAGAAATTTATTTTGCAAAATTTGTTCAAATCTAATTTGGAAGTGTTGAAACGAATGAGGTGTTTTACTTGTGCAATAGTTAAAATAGACAAATATCATTGAAAAAACATCGTTTGATTCATCTTAACTTGTATTTGGCTGCGTTATAACCCTCGAGTTCCTGCCTATATTGTCCAAATCATCAATATTATAGTCCAGCTACCCATTTTTCGATTTGTTTTTGACATTATTTAAATTCATTGACGTGTCCAACGACCTGACAAAAGCATTATTTCCCATATTTATTAAATGTCCGCTACTACGAAAACTCTGATAAATTATGTGTAATGAAATTCACAACACACTGTGGATAAAGCACTTTCGGGTCTACTTACGATTCTCTGGGTGCGTTATACTTGCGCTGCCACTCAAACTTGTATTCAGGTTCGTTGTCCTCCTTTTCCTTCTCCTTGGTGGCTCCGGGAGGGGCGTCGTACATAAAACTCAGCCCCATCTTGGCCTTCTCGTCACCTAGCAAGGCCCTGAAAATAAGGATAAGAAGAGAACATTATTAACTTAGTTGAACATTAGCGTTAATCTATTATTTCAGAACACTCAGACAAATTTGGTCATTTTGTTACATGGTAAGCTCTACAATTTTGCTTAAAGACAGTGTCTTGTTACATTGTAACTCCCTGAGCATGGCGCCAAATTCATGACGTGACCAATAACGTCACCGGATTACGTTCTAATATTGGAAAACAAGTCGCCGGCCACCACGTCACTAAGCTTAAGGGTAGAGCCCCTAATGTAAGATCATGTAAGTTTTTCGGAAACCTAACGACAAATGTGCGTGTTTTGATTGTTAATATGTATACATAAACAGAACAATAAGACGTTTGACGGAATCGGGATGTTCATAATTCAGTGTTCTGAACTTTCTGTGTCGTCAAAATTTCAGGCTTATACCGGGTAGTATCTATCTTAAATTAGAAAAAAGATGTATGAGCTGAATTTTCCTTCTTAAACGTCACTTTACTGACATTCACATTGACACTAAAGCAACGAATTTCTTTGACTGTTTGCAGGATTATAATTACATTCTTAAGACTTTAATTAGACAATGTATTTCCCTACCTGTTTCCGTAGAGCTCCTGCTCCCGCTGATACTGTGTGGCGAGCTCCTCCTGTTTCTTCTTGTCGTACTCGGCTTTTTGTTCTGCCATCCATACCTACAAAGTACATTAAGTTCGATTAATATTTTTACTATTCTATGTGCATATACTTTTTTAATTAATATCAGACACTGTACTTGAGACGGTCATCGTTAGAAGCCATCCAAAAAATGACGTCATGCAGGAGGGGGGGAGGGGGTTCATGTCTCCATGACCAAACATGACAAGGGGGGGAGGGGGTCATGTGGTTTATGACATCATGTTGCGAAAATCTCAATTTCAAGAATTTTAGGTTAGGTTCGGGTATTGAAGGCTGTATTTCATTTTCAGTAAAAATCAAAGATTTTTTCTAAGGGACAGTCATGTTTCTAAGCAAAAACAAATGCATTCTTTATGATACTGTTTCTGTGATTTGGGGGAGGGGGTCTGCTTTAAATGATAAAAAGTCATTTTTAGAGGGGGGGTCAAGGGCCGCATGATGAAACATGACAAGAGGGGGAGGGGGGGTCAAAAAAGGTCCAAAATAGCATGATGTCATTTATGGACAGCCCCTTAGGATTCTCGACCCCTTCCAGATTTGTTGGTAAATCGGAGATTAGTCTGATAATATTAGAACGTTTTTCGCTGATGAATAGGTCAGAAATATGTTATTTTAGTTAAATCTTAAAGCGTGTTATTTGTAAACAGCTATAACTTGAGACAGGTTTTTGCAGGTCATTCAGATTGGGACTATTTGCTATGGCATCATGACGTTGCGTGGATGGCCAGAAGTGTTCCCAAGCAACAGTGAAAATTCAAACATTGTACCGGGTATCAGTGCTGGTAGTTGTAGCTTGCGAAAACCTGGACGGACACCAGCATATCTAATGACTATAATTATATGAAAATTCATGGATATTCCTGGAAATATTGTTCATGTACATCAAAACGCCCCATGATCAGTCAAATTGTAAAGACTGGTTTGTAAGAGTACACTCTATAGCCATGTCATATTGGAATTGCTCTTTTATTAAAATTTAAATAATCAATTCATAGTTGCTTATCTACCTTGGATACCACGCAATCCACGTATCAAATTCCTCTTTGAATACGAACAAATTGTATTTAGATCTATTATTTTTAAGAGTTCAGTTTAATTTTTAAGTTTGAAAATAAAATTTAGACCTATCCAAATTACAATTGTTTGTTTGTTGGGGTAGATTAACGTCCAGTCAACCACACACGATTCTTTCCCGACTGCACAAGGTAATGCTTTTCAGCTTGCGGTTGATCATATCTATGACATGGTTTAGACAAAACCTGCCAGCGGGTGCAATACCCTACTCGTTTCAAAGAGTGGCAAGGGGTCTTTCATGTCCAATGTCCCATAGAAAGGACACCACACACCTGGCCTTTGATGACCCTCTTGGGAGCACAGGGTGGCCCATGGACCCCAGACTCTTGGATCCTTTTTTTAGATTTTATTGATCAATTCTCAAAGACAGGGTATGGGGGAATTCCCAGCTAAGGTTGCTTAGCAACCCAGAGGGGGACACTTTTACCCCGTCTGATTGGTCAGTCCTTATCTCTAACCCGATCTGTCCCCGTGTGCCTTAGATACGGTCATGCATGGACACTCATGCATGACTGTCAGTAACTAAGGACTTCCCTGACCCGGATAGGCATATGGCACACACCTGACCTGTCTTTGAGAATTGGATTTCTCCAAAATACAAGAATGACGTGCATCGTTTATATTTTTTTAGCACAACCACTTCAAATGTGGAGGTGCCAAGTAAAGGATTGAAGCGGTGCTCCTTTGGAAACCTGAAAAGGTCTTCCACAGTGAATAAGAAACGATCTAGGCCTACTGAAATGTTTATAGACCCCGTGCCGGTCGCGCCGAAACCCCGATAATTCGCGCGGATTGTAGCCAAAAACGAAGTTCCGGTCCCATAGGCGCAATGGTTAAGGATTGACCGGAACTTCGGAACTGGCACGGGGTCTATAAAGCGAGAGGCAGATAAAAGGGTTTGATTTCGAGAATAGTATGACACATAACTCATAAGCCTTTGTAGACTTTCAGTTGTCAATAAAACATATTATTATATTATTATTAGTATCTTCATCAAATAAAGTTAATTTTTAGTAATTGCAAGACAAGTGAGATTTAAAACATTGGATATAGATCTATACGTCGGTCTTACGAATCATAAACTTGAAATCACAGACACAGACTGACAGAGCCGGATTTTTTTTTTCCATTATTTTATAAGTCAAGTGGCAGCATAACGTTATTCAGAATGCCAATACTAATCCGCGTTCAAAAAGACCATACTTAAATGATAAAGCTTCACCGTCGGTCATCGTAAAATCTCTACCAGCGTCCACAATAATAATAAAGAGTAATAAAAAGAAAGAAAAATCACTGTAACGGTGTTAGGCATTTTGCTCAGATTCAGAGTCAGAGTGCGAGAGAGACTCGCTCCTCCACCGAGTCGAGACAGGACATGCCACACGGAAAATGCAAAGTTAGAGGCCGTTTTCTCACCCGTTTGATGTTTTCTTTACTTCCTGGATGGAAGAACTTCTTGGTCATATAATTATTGTAGCCCTTCCCCATCTTGACGTTTGTAGGGACGCAAACAAACTAAAATGAAATTTGTGAGCGACGTGCAAACGATCGCCGGAAGTAGTAGGTGTCTCACGAATAATTTACCTACGAAATACCGAGATTCCCCGCGAGAGGGCGCGGTTTGTAAACAGCGGGAAGAGGCGGCAGGTTTAAACGTTGAAAACAGAGGCGTTGAATCACAGAAACTGCGAAATGGACAATCTACATTCATTCCTGAGTCAAGGTAAGGAAGTTATAGTCTGCCAAGCGGCCACGGGGAACTAGTGTACTTAGACTTTAGACGATTCTTGCTCGCCGTGACGGAGACCGACTGTGACCGAGCTTCCCCCGGCCCCAAGTTCTGCAGTGCTGCCTACGGTGGCCCATAGGTACAAATAAATATTTACCCCGCCCCATGTGAAACCAGTTTAGCAGGAACTCACAGGGGTCCCCAAAAATGTATAGAGAGATAGGCACCTTGCGCAACGTCGTTTTCGGGACGTATTATGGCGTGTGATACCGGCGAGTGGAGAACCTCCGGTCCGTTTTCGACTATAGTAATTAGTATAGGTCACTATACAGCTCTTTAGATTCCACAACACACACACTAGAAGCTTGCGACGCCACTGCCGATTCTACCATATTGGCCAGCTCTGACGAATTTTCTACACCAGAACCAAGTGACCACATAACACCATCCAGACAACAACCATCGACACTGCTCTCTGAAGAACAAACACCGGTAACTCGTGAGATTGGCCAAATGAACAGGAATGCGCAACGAAACATTGAACGCATGCTGCTGGGCGAAGCATCACAAGAGGACAACACCTCGGCAGTGTCAGGGAAAACTCCACCAAAGGACCTCTCACAGTCAAATCAGACCAGTCCCCATACACCCTGTCATACATCGACACCCCAGGTGACCTCAGAAGCACAACAACCTGCCAACACACAGATGCTGCTCACACCTCTACAGACTCTAGTCCGGATGAGCGGAATCCCAGAAGATGAGAAAGAGGCAAACGAAGAAAAGATCACCCGATTACATCACCAGATACTACAGGCAAACGAAACTAAGGCAAAACTGCTAGATGCAAAAGAGAGCTTAGCAAGTGAGTTACAAGAGGTGAAGTTACAGAGAAATCTATTGAGTGAGGAAAACAAGAAGCTCAATGCCCTACAGAAAACACATCGAAAGCAAGCTGTGAAATCAACTGATGTAGAGGATAAGATACGGAAATTAAACGTCGACCTTGAAGAGAAAGTGAATCTCGTGGCAGAGGAAAATCTCCTGCTGCAAGGTACTATAGAGAGTCTGCGTGCTGAGTTAGATAGAATTGAATCTACACATAACAAGATCAAGGAGAAAGCAGCTGAGGCAAGCGCATACATTAGGGCCTTCAGAGGACAGAACGATCCCCTGTCAAATTTCTTCAATGTGGGCCAATAAAAGTTACTCTACAAGAACAGGAAGTACTCAAGTAGTGAGCAGGCCTATCACCACACAAGAGCGCTTTTTCATGGGGCGAAGCAACTGGCCAAGGATATAATGCATGAAGTGAATCCACACAGTATAAAGACCATTGGAGGAAGAATTCCAGCCAGCACAGCCTGGAACGAACAGAAAGCTGAAATAATGTACGAAATTCTTGTGGCCAAGGCTGCTTGCTGCACCGAATTTAGGCTGGCCTTAACGTCGGAGGATCCCCAAGTCATATTTGTAGAAGCTGTATACGATGACTTCTGGGGATCAGGTCTGCCATACATTCAGACCTGTTCTACTAGCCCGGGTAAATGGCCGGGGGCCAACATAATGGGCAAGTTGCTTTCTAGGTTAAGGGGCAACCTGCAGGCCATCCCTTCACCTAGGAAGCAAACAGCAACAGACACCGAAGACAACAAAGCCCAAAGCTCTGAGCCATCAACAACAACAGTACAACAATGTGATGACACCCAGCCACAGGAGGCCGAGGTCACACGGGAAGAGCAAAAAGTTCCTGACGCTGCAGCAGCGGAAGCAGCACCAACGGAAGCAGAAGGGGCACAGGAGCCGAAGGAAGAACAACAAGAAGTGGTAACAGAGGAGGTAAACAGGCAGGATATGAGAGATATCTTCATTGGCGACTCAACTATCCGCTATGCAGTCCTTAACAAAGGCCTGAAATCTGAGAAATATATTATGAGTGGTGCCCGTATCGAGCATGTCACAGAACGTCTTCCTCACATTATGGGCAACATAACTGTGGAAAAGCTTATACTTGCAGTTGGAACAAACAACATACCAGACGACTCAACAGAAGAGATAAGGCTTAAGTATTGTGACCTGATGATGGCGATAAAAGGGGTTAGCCCAACGACAAAGGTATATGTAGTGAGCTTGCTAGGGAGAATGGATAGACTGGCATACACCCAAAAGACATCACAAGTGAATGAGTTTCTCCCAGAAATCTGCAACTCATATGGTGCGGTATATGTGGACAGCACCCCCAACACGGACACGAAGAGTATCCTCTCCCGTGATGGTCTACACCCCTCTCCATCTGGTGCACGGCAATGGTCTGAAAACATTGTGTCACACATCTACGGCGAAGTCAACCTGCCACCTCTCCGCCCTTTTGTGCCAGCAAGACCCCTGCAAAAAGGGGTATTCAGGAACGGGCCAGTGTATCTACCGTCAGGCAGAGATATGACTGCGAGAGGCCAACATCGCGCACTCTCTCTTCCCAGGGGGGACCAGCACTTCCTACCTCCAAGGTCGACTCAGTGGCACAGGCCAAACCCACCCTACCCGATCATAAATCTATAAACAGTGGAAGAAAGTCAAGGGAAGATTTTTCTGCCACAAGAAACATTAACGTTGTTTGCTGGAATATACGAGGACTAGGAACTAAACTACAACAACAGGATAACATAGATTTTTTGTTTTCTAATGATATCATTATATTGACAGAAACACACAAAGACCCTGACTTTTCGATACATATCCCTGGGTTCATCTACAAAAACTTTGCACGGTATACAAAACATGAAAATGCTAAACGGTACTCGGGGGGAATCGGTATTTTTTACAGACAATTTATGTCACATTCTATTGAAGTAGTATCTCATTCAGAACACATAGTGTGGATCAAACTGATTATGGATAAGGGATCTGATAGTACCAATACTTTGTATATTGCATGTGTCTACTTGCCACCAGAGAATTCACCATATGCTCAGACTAATGCTTGTGAGTATTTTGAAGAACTACAGAATGAGATTTGTATTTATGCAGGTAGTCCTATATTGCTATGTGGTGATTTTAATGCACGCACACATATCCTAGATGACAGGCTACCTGACATACCTGGGTCAGACGGGGACCTTTCTTTTACATTACCAACATTTTCTGGGGGGAATACCGATATAACCTCACGTAAAAATAAGGACAAAGCTACACCTAACAACCATGGTAGAAAGCTGATAGATCTATGCAGGGGTTTGGACATGTCCATTGTTAATGGGAGGGTGGGAATAGATACTGACAACTTTACTTGTTATAAAGAAAATGGTCAGAGTGTAGTTGATTATTTAATTGTCTCAGCTGATGACATGACAATGATAGAGGATTTAGCTTTGTCACACAAAAAAGTAGAATCTGACCATGTTGCACTGTTTTTCTCTATTTCCTGCAATCTCCAAAGACCAGTTTCACGTCAGCCTGGTAACTGTCAAAATTATTATACATGTTACAGATGGGACTCAGGTAAGAAGGAAAAGTACATTGAAAGCTTCTATGATGACCAGTCATTAGCACTCTCACAAAATTTCTTATGTGCTCCGGCCATACAACCGTCTGTAGATGACCTCTGTAGCAATTTTTATCAATTCCTGGAATACTCTATACAAAAGGTGAGTGTAAAGAAACGCGCAAAGGGTATGAATACCTTTCCACATAATAAATGGTTCGATTATGATTGTAAACAAAAAAAGAAATCTGTTAATGAGTATGCTGCTTCGCACGACATCACAAATGATTCTTATAGACTGACTTACCGGCAGATGCACAGAGAATACAAAAAATTATTGCAAAGTAAAAAACGTGAACATTTCCTTGCTGTAAGGACTGAACTGGAGCACATGGTTTCAAATAACCCCCAACATTACTGGGACTTTTGGAAAAAGCATAAAAAACCCTCAATATCAGATATAGACATGGCAGGATTTGCAAAATACTTTCAGGGGCAGGTGCAACCACCATCACAACCAGATTTCAGGGATATGAACTCATTTGTAAGCACAATAATTGATAAAAACCCTAATAACATGGAACATGACGATATAAGTAATGATATTCTAAATCAAGTGATCACTGAAGATGAGGTAGTACACTGTCTTAAAAAATTGAAGAATAGAAAAGCTCCTGGAATAGATGGCATACCAGCAGAATTTTTGAAAAATGCGGAAAAAGAATTACTCAAACCACTGACTATGTTGTTCAACTCTGTATTACAGGCTGGAGAATATCCCTCGGACTGGTGTGAGGGTATTATCAATCCACTGCATAAGAAGGGTTGCACAATGAATCCTGATAATTACAGAAAAATTACTGTATTGCCTGCGCTGGGAAAAATTTTTGAATCTATACTGAACTCTCGGCTCTATGCAAAAAATGATATTTTACTGGATAATGACCTGTTCCAGTCAGGGTTTGTTAAAGGTAGAATGACCACCGATAATGCTTTTATTCTGTACTCTTTGATAATGAAACAGAAATTTGTAAAGAAACCCTTGTTTGTATGTTTTGTGGATTTCACAAAAGCTTTCGATTATGTAAATCGTACGGCACTGATGTATAAATTGAAACAACGTGGTGTGGATGGAAATTTTCTACAGGTACTGCAGAGTATGTATAACAAGTCTAGATGTAGGGTAAAAGTCAAAGGTGTCCTTAGTCACGAGATTGAGAGTGTTTGTGGGGTGCTCCAGGGAGGCATGATCAGTCCAAAGTTGTTCACTGAGTACCTATGTGATCTACAAGCTTGCCTAAAGACAGAATATGGTATTGTTTTAAATGAATGTATCGTACAGTATCTCTTGTATGCCGACGACTTAGTCCTATGTTCAGATACGGCAGAGGGTTTACAAGCACAGATTGAGGGAATGTATGAATTTTGTAAAACATGGCACATGACTGTTAGTCTCGCCAAAACTAAAGTCTTAATTTTCAACAAAACAAAAGCCACTGATTCAGATTTTGTATACATGTTAGGCAATAGTACTATTGATACTGTAAATGAATATAAATATTTGGGATTTATCTTTAACACTCTTTCAAAAGAACCTCTGGGAACTTTCCCAGACTACCTCCTAGGCCAAGCACGGAAAGCAATGTATCATTCTAGAAAGCTAAGCAGTGAAGTAATAGGTAGACTATCACCTAAACTCTCTTTTAAAGTTTTTGACAGTCAGATAATGCCAATTCTTGATTATGGCTCTGAAATATGGTATAAAGTCAAGGAGCATGATGGAATGGAAAAGTTTAATCTATGCTACATCAAGAGTACCTTAGGGGTGAGATCCCAAACTGCAACTGATGCAGTGTTGAGTGATTCTGGTCGTTTTCCCATGCAGCTTAGAAGAAACATAAGTGTCCTTAAATACTGGCTAAGACTAGCAAACCTTCATGGAGATGATCCCGTTCGGAATGCTTTTGATGCGCTTGTGAAATTACATAACTATGGTCAAAATAACTGGTGGACAGAAGTGAACAAATTGCTCTTTGCCTTGGATATTACAGAGCCTGAATCAATTGTGACTGCCCCTTTCCATATGAGAAGTAGGATGATAGCAAGCATCAAGCAGAAGATGTATAATGATTATATGAATAGCTGTATGTTCAGAGTAAGAAACACTGAAGGTACGTTACGAACCTTTGGGACTTTTAAAGTGGAATATTGCATGGAAAATTATTTGTTACACCTATCTAACCTCAAACACATGACAGCCGTAGCCCGCTTTAGAATGAGTTCACATAAATTAGCTATCGAGACAGGAAGGCATGTACGACCAAAAGTTGAAAAGGAGAAAAGGATATGTAGAAATTGTGACCTAAATGAAGTAGAGGATGAGAAACATTTTCTTCTAAACTGTACCCTTTATAGACAAGAGAGGGAAGACCTCTTGAAGTCTGTCTTGCCAGTTCTTACTTGTGAACCCCAGGAGGACATTTTCGGCACTTTAATGATTAGTAAAAACATTACAGTGCTCAAAGCTCTGGGCAAATTTATACATGCAGCTTTTAAAGAACGTGACAACTATCTGTCCACACCCTAAGTATTCTAGAACTTAACGTGTTACTGCTATTCCCTTGTTTCTAGTCAATATTATATATGCTTGTACAAATAGTTTTAGTTGTTACTATAAGGTCCACCTCATATACCTTGACTAGTCACTGTCATGGTGCTACTATATTATGATCTGAGTTCATTAAGCTATCTCTTGCATTATAGTGCGATGTACATAACAATATATGTCCGTCCACCTATCCCAGGTTACCTCAAGTCAAACTGTATTGTAAAGTTGAGTAGAAGTAGTTTTTATATAGGATACCCTTTTTCTGGTAGCTATTTTACTGGTGCTGATGTGCATAAAGGTAGTAGGCATTTACTTGTATTACTCTACATGCTGCCTAGAGAATGGATGCCACGTCTTTATTCATGGATTGTAAACTTTGTAGATGTAGATCTTATAGTTTAGTAGCAAATTTATGTGTGCAGATGTGCACAAAGATAATGTGAATCTCTGACTCTGTATTGTGTATTGTTTTGCTGACTCTGTATTGTTTTGCTGTTATGACATGTACATATGACACATGAGATCAATATGTATGACTCTTAGCTGTCAATAAAACTACTACTACTACTACTACTACTATAGGCCAAAGAGAAGGTGGCTGCTTCTTTGACTCCCTGTGTTTCTTAGGCTCAATTCCTAAAGAAAATATGAATGGTTATGAGAAGTTTAGGCCTTTCTCTACAAAATATCACAAATTGAACATTAATCTATCGGAGGAAAATCAGAAAAGCTGGTTTGTTTGGCCCCCCCAATGCTAAAAGATAGGCAGGAAGTCCGCCATCGCTCCGCAGCAAACGACGTTGTGCAATCTCTCTATTGCGCAATGTCGTTTGCTGCGGAGCGGTGGTGGACTTCCTGCCTATCTTTAGCATTGGGAGCAGCAAACAACTCAGATTATCTAAAGTTCCTACGATAAATTAATTTTCAATTTGGGATATTTTGGAGAAAAAGGCCTAAGCTACCCATAACTATTCATATTTTCTTTGTAAATTGAGTTTAAGAGACACAGGGAACCAAAGTAGCAGGCCCCTTCTCTTTGGCCTATAGTCGTGAACCGACCAGAGGTTCTCCACTCGCCGGTGTCGCACGCCATAATACGTCACGAAAACGACGTTGCGCAAGGTCTCTATTCCACATATTCTCTTAAAACATTTTAAGCATTTAAAATACATGCATTCAGCATCTATGTGCTGTTTTATGGTTTTCCATGCTAATTTTAGTCAATTCTTTTGGGGTTTTGAAAAAAATATATTAAAAATGTCATAAAAAAAATTAGGGTAGGGCCAAAAATCTAGGGTAGGTAGGGTTACCTGAACACACCAATTTTTTTTTTTTTTTTTTGGGGGGGGGGGGGGGGGGGTGCTAACCCCCTCCCTCACCCCCCCAATATTTTGGGGTTATTTATTGAGGGCGGGGGAGGGTTTCAGACTTGGACTCTCTCCCAAAATGATATCCTAAACCCCTCCCCCCCTAGGAATTACCCATAAATATCAGTGGTGAGGGGGGGGGGGAGGTGTACCCCTATGAGTTTCTGGCAAACAGGTGGGGAGGGGGTTCAGATGGGAGGGTTTATACCTATGAACCACTGTAGGCACCCACCCTGCCACTTCGACCCCCTGTTGGTCTCATGGGACTAAATGTTTTCGTATATAGTTTAATATAGTGCATCTTGAAAAAAAAAACAACCAAACATTGCAACATTGCCCAGCTGTTTCATCCGTGGGTTGTTAGGCTAACATCAGCCGACGTTAGCCTAACGACGCTGTCACTGGTGACATGTTTTGCCCTTTCAGAATGTAATAATGCAACGTCATTAGTCACATCGCGAATTCGTTAAGTCCACAACACGGAGGAGAAAGCGGCTTTAAAGGGACTCAGTAACCTATTAGGACCTCTTTCACACACAAAATATCAAAATTTGGGGGTAGGTCTACCATGGACATTTTTCGCAAGAGTCCCAGATGTTGACCTACCCTCATTTTAGCAGTTTTGATGTGGCCAAATTCATGGAGCACAGAACCTATTTTAAAACCCTTCTGACAATTTCCAAACACCCCATATCATGGATTCTTTTTTATGAAATAATAGGGGGTATCATGTGAATTTCAATTCTGCATTAGCATTTAGTTCTGTGGGACCTGTTTCCACATGGTATTCCGATCCTCTACAATAGCGAAGAAAGTTCTTGTTGCAGAATGAAAAAAAAAAAAAAAAAAAAATTGTTGCAGAATGTCTACTGCCTTCCAGACTCCATTTGTTATTGTCTTCTTTGTATTTTTTCTTTTGGGCCCCTATTTTCTATTTTTCAGCTGTTTCAGGCATCACATAATTATGTTCGGAACTTCCTTTAAAGTTAACGTAGGGAACATTGATTTATTTTCCTTCATTTTTGGTTAACTAAAGCAATAAATTCCCTAAACACCCTGCTGAATTCAGTATATTTCCTTTGTTAGGTGCCCTTGATGACCTGAGTCGACTGGAGCGGCGGGCTGAGCAGCTCGCCGGGCAGCAGAGCGTCGTTTGTATGCAGCTTACAGAACTTCAGCTCCTCCAGGCCCGCGTAGGGGAGCTCAGGGCACACCGAGACAGGCTAAGGGCTGAGCGAGGTACGCACACCCTAAAGGTAGGCCAGATGATCATTCTCATCCATGTCAGCGGAATTATTTTACATGTGCTTTACCTAAGTTTGATCATGACATTTCCTCCCTTTTATAAGTAACACTTATTATCTACAAGTATTTACTAAATCTATTATATAGAATCTATTATATATACACACGTATTATAATTCCTTTGTGTAAAATAATAATCAAAATATATATGAAATATGCTTAGGAATTACAGGACAGTAGTCCCAATAATCATGCCTTCCTAGCAGGTAAATGAGCAAGCAACCTTGAAGGTTTATCTTTCAGACTGTGTCGTTACTTTTATGTCGGAGTAGTGGTTATGTTGTGTACCTCAATTTCAGCATTAAACAAGCCATAAAAGTGAATAAAATATTAACTTTTTCCCATCCTTCCCGTGTCTGTTGCAGGGCCCTCTGTCCCTCATAGCTCCAGGAGACACGGGGAGTAGTTCATTGAGTAAAACCCAGAGGGCGCTGCTACTCAAACGGCACGGACTGGAGGAGAAGAAGACGGCCTACCGCCTCATGGGTGAGTGCGGCTTTACACAGGGTGCCCACGGCACGCAAGTCTTAAAAGGTCTTAAATGGTCTTGAATTGACTTTTTCATTTTTTTCTTGCTTGAGGTCTTAAAAAGTCTTAAATAAGACCTCATTAGGAAATGAAAATTAAATGATAGGATGAGCAAAATTGCCGCATTTTGCCGAGTGTTGGTACATTAAAGTTTTTGCGGTCAAGTTTGTCCTATCCTGTGGCAAATTGGTTTAAAATTTTCCAAACTTAGGTCTTAAATAATTCTTAAAAAGGTCTTAAATACATTTTTGAAAACGCGTGGGCACCCTGTTACACCAGTAAACAGCATCCCGTCGTTTTAGATTGTTGTCGTATTTGATTTTCAAATTGTATTACACAATTAAGATAGCACTCATTAAGGTTCCTATATTTCCGTTATCTTTTTGTATCTTCAGTTTCCTTTATCCCCGTATAAAATTAAAATACCCCTCAAATGTCTCTAGTCTTACATCAGGCAGGCTCTTGAACTTTGTTATGACATTATTCAATTCACTGCACCTTTCTAGGTTGTATATTGTTTAGTCCTTTTTAACGTACATCTCAGATGTGCATCCAGGAAAATCAACTGAAACATGGAGTAGTTGGAGACGTGATCCCAAATTTTTTTTTACCCATTTTGCACCAAACTTTCGATATTTACTAAAGATGTCAAGCATGTCCTTCCGGCCTTTTCCTCGGCAATTAATTTTGAGATCCAGGGAGGACAAAAAAGGTTATCATTATCCCCCTTTTCAGGTCGCAGTGTCACTGTGGTGGACCGGCGTACCCTGCGGTTGTGCTTTGATACTTCTTGCGGTGGGGAACAGGGCCAGCCGCAGTACGTGGAGTTACGACTGACCACTGGTCAACCACCGGTCATCACCCGACACACCCTGCCCGTGTACGTCCCCCTTGACAACGCCAAGACCGCCCTCAAGCAGGGCCTCCCGCAGTTCATGAACGTCGTCCAGCAGCACCTCCAGGCTTACCAGATCAGGAAGAAGTTCGCTCTCACGGTGCAGGTGAGAAGTGGAGGGGTTATTAGTGACGAATCAGAGTGAAATTTTCGCTAGGCCTAAAAGAACAAAAAAACAATTACTGTGTTCAGGTAACCCGACATGTCTTAAGATTTTGGCCCTATCCAACTTTCTTTTAAATGAAAATTTGCCTAAAACATTTAGAATGACAGGGAGGGCATTTATTTCCCCACTGAAACACTACAGGGCGAATACAGGGGTGGTGCAGGGGAATTTATGGTTTATATTCCCCTCTGGCGTAGGAGGAAATATAATGAAACATATATTTCCCTCTGGTGAAAAAGTGGAAAATTGTTATCAAAACCCTGGCAAGAGTGGGGAAATAAAATAAAGAATGCCCTTAAGGGGTATATTTGAGAAGTGATATTCCCCGTGAAGCCCTTATTATGATATTCCATCAAGAGTTGTACTTTAGATAAGATGATTGAAATTGTTGTGGAGGGCGTTTTGCGTGATTTCCGAGTTTTCAAGAATGTTTGGGTCTATTTGTGATCTTTAATCTGAGTACTAATTTGAGTTATTACTTCTGTTTAGGAGCAGTACTCTGACTCTCTAAGTGAGCCCCTCCAGCTGACCCCCAGCACGGACTGGCTCACCTTGAGTCCGGCTGATGTGGCGCAGTGCAGGGGAGCCGACGTCCTGCTACAGCTTTGATCTGAGTAACTAATTTGAGTTATTACTTCTGTTTAGGAGCAGTACCCTGACTCTCTGAGTGAGCCCCTCCAGCTGACCCCCAGCACAGACTGGTTCACCCTGAGTCTGGCCGACGTGGCAAAGTGTGGGGGACCGACGTCTTACTACAGCTTAGATGACAGTTGATAAATAACGTTGATACTTCTGTATAGGAGCAGTACTCTGACTCTCTGAGTGAGCCCCTCCAGCTGACTCCCAGCACCGACTGGCTCAACTTGAGTCTGGCTGATGTGGCGCAGTGGGGGGTAGTGGGGTGGCTCAGGTCCTGCTACAGCTTAGATGACAGTTGATAAATAACGTTGATACTTCTGTTTAGGAGCAGTACTCTGACTCTCTGAGTGAGCCCCTCCAGCTGACTCCCAGCACCGACTGGCTCAACTTGAGTCTGGCCGATGTGGCGCAGTGCAGCGCCGGGGGTAGTGGGGTGGCTCAGGTCCTACTACAGCTTAGATGACAGTTGATAAATAACGTTGATACTTCTGTTTAGGAGCAGTACTCTGACTCTCTGAGTGAGCCCCTCCAGCTGACTCCCAGCACCGACTGGCTCAACTTGAGTCTGGCCGATGTGGCGCAGTGCAGCGCCGGGGGTAGTGGGGTGGCTCACGTCCTGCTACAGCTCAGATGACAGTTGATAAATAACGTTGATACTTCTGTTTAGGAGCAGTACTCTGACTCTCTGAGTGAGCCCCTCCAGCTGACTCCCAGCACCGACTGGCTCACCCTGAGTCTGGCCGACGTGGCACAGTGCGGAGGAGCCGACGTCCTGCTACAGCTCAAGTACGATGACCTCACTGCCTGGCTGCCCACCAGGGTCAAGGTCACAATACAAGGTCAGTCGCAGCTGTATTTTCTGTACTCAAACTTTGGAACAAGATATTAGGGACGAAGCAAACCTCATGCATCTCCAGACTTTTTTGTATTATCTGTGCAAAATGAATTCCAAATATAGAAATGGTCCTGATCACATCTATGAGCAAAGTGTTCTTTTTGCGTTTTTTTTTTTTGGCATGTACCATTTTGGGTTGCTTCGATATGAAAGTTTTTAACAGTTATAAGGGTAATGTTGAATTATGCTAAGACTCCCTTTCGTCTCACATTTCTCTTTGAATAAAATCAAATTGACACAAAAAATAATATTGAATAGGACATTCACATAGGTATACTTAGTATCTCAAGTCGTCAATGGTTGACCCCTTATCAGCAGCCATGCTCTTATAAAGCCTCGTCACCAATCCCGAACATGTTTAATGACTTAAATCCTTTATTCTGTATTGGTTTTAGGTGAGAGTGAGGACGAAGAAGCGGCCCGAAAGCAACAAGAAGTTGATGATATCGTAGACCTGCTCAAAACTACTGACCTTCCCCGAGCGGTCCATACCCTCGTCGGATGAAATAATTCGGAAAATTATATTTATGTATAGTTTGCTAACCTTTAACACTTTCTTTAACGCAAGGACCAAACTATTACTCAGACAGACAGTGACGGTTTGCAAGGCAGATAATAACTTTGCAATAGTTGTTAATTGGAGAAGTCTGTAGTAGGTCTGTACAATTATAGTCATCGTATTCAGCGGTAATTTGCTTATATTGTTGTTGTTAAAACATCAGTGGCGAAGCTGGATTCTTTTCTAATGTATATAAATATAAGAAACCATGGTTTTGCAACTGTTGCACATACAATAAAATAAAAACGATGAGAAGAAATCTAAAGCGGTTTGCTTTGCGTTTCTGCTGTCTACAGACTTGACACTACAGTGGCTCCACCTGGCCGTTAATATGAGTGTGTTGGACTGTCAAAAACTATGCCAAGTTAATAGGGAGTTTCAGATCCCGCAAGGCATCTCGATACGTCAACGTATCTCAGATCTACTCAATCATATATTTAAGGCTAGAAGTACAAAATTAGATAATCGTAATGCTAATTACATAGTCATATAAGATAAAGGCACATCAATACACTCATAATGAATTATTCTTGAAATTTATTAGAAACGCTGAGATAAAAGATACGTTACGTTTGCATTGCGTCAGGCCATGGAGTGTCGGCAACTCCCTATTTTCTGGTCTAAAAACGATATGCTGGCTTCCTCTAAGCCTTAGACTAAGGCATAAGCTAAGACTAAGGCATATGCCACCTGTCGTAGTCCTCCTCAAACCTCTTATGAAAGTTTAGACCTCATTTACAAGCAAGTGGGAAACATTGTTTATGACAAAATATGAATTAGCGTTGTGGTTAAAAATGGAATTATAAAGTGACGCAAGGGGTCTATTTCTAAAATACCCGAAGACGTAATGACCAGTTCTAAGGCCTGGTCACATAGAGACTGAATTCAACTCAACAGTCTTAAGGGTTTGAGGCTGGAGAGTTGCAACCAAACCAGTCTTAATGAACACAGTGGTCACATATAGAGACTGGATAGTCTTAAGTCTTCTTGCCCCTGCCTATAAACACAATGACATACTGGAAAAAGAGGTGTCTATTTGCCTTTATCTAATTAGATAACAGACTCCAGACAGTTGAGTTCAGTAAGCTATGTCACATATTAAGACTGGGTCCTATAACTGCTTAAGACTGAAGACTATCTAGTCTTAAGGCCAGTCACATGTTGAGACTGGGTCTTAAGACTGCTAAAGACTCAAGACTATCCAGTTTTAAATCTTCAACGTCTCAAGATTAGAGACTAGACTGATCAGTCTTGAGAAAACATAAAACTCCAGTTTTAACCCTATGTCACATATATCAAGACTATCAAAGACCCAACTCAACTCAACTGTTGAGTTTAGTTCAGTCTATGTGTGACCGAGCCTCTAGTTGTACATGGCTGGTTTTCTTCATAACAGTGAGGGGGATTCCGACACCACAGGCTAAAGAGAAGTCTGCATATATAAATCTCAGGGGTCATAACGTTCCTATATTTTCCTATATTTCCTATATTTTCCTATATTTTTTTGGCACTCCTATATTTTCCTATATTTTGCAAAAAATTCCTATATTTCCTATATTTTTCTGAGAAAAGTCTGATTTACCACGCAAAATTGTGATATTTTGAGAAGACAATCTTAATAATATCACAAACTCTCATGAGAAAAGAAAAAAAGAGAAAGAGGGAAGTAGCAAAGAATGCGACACAGTCCTGTCACTACCCCCTCCCTGCCTTGTGCCTCCCCTCCCTACCCTCTCCTACCCTTCCTGGCCCTTTGCTTCCCCTCCTGGCATGAGCTTGAGGGGAGGGTAAGGGTTGCCAAGTCAGGGTCAGGGGACCCCCAGGGCAGGGAGGGAGGGTAAAGTCTGACTGGTGAAGATGTCCCAGATTTCATATTAGGGGGGTTAGTTTTTCAAAATTTTCCTGGGGTGACCCCCCCCCCCCCCCCATACCCCCCAATGAATAGATGTTCTCAAAGGGTATATGGATAGATTATAGATATCTGAATTCACTCAGAGGGTCCCAGATTTCATGGGTTAATTTTTCAAAATTTTCCTGGGGGTGCCCCCCCCCCCCAGTAAATTGAGGTTAGTCTATAGACTGGCCAAGTGCCTATGAAATGGCTGTATGTAACATAATCAAAGAATATCTTTGAAAAAGATTTGCCGAAAATTCCATATTTTCCTATAACTTTGCCCTAAAACCTATATTTTCCTATATTTTTGCTAAAAATTTCCTATAAAAATTCCTATATTTTTGCCGAAGGCCATTATGACCCCTGAAATCTATTGTTTGTGTAGTCTGAAAAAAGTGTGAATATTGCGTGGACGAATATGGATAGGTTCACATTTCTTGACCACAGAATACTTTAGCATTGGACGCTAAATCGTATTCGTAATTTGTATAAACTTATTATGTGGCGACCAAGATTACTATAAACGTATATTTTCACGCTGCTCTTTGCATATGAAGTAGAAAAGATATTTTCGCTATAATTATATTTTCATACATTTCATGGATATTTCTTTTTGATCCAAAAGGTAGCGCCACCATACAGGTGTATTCCATGGAGGCATAATCTATGAATATTGGTAGTACTATTGAAAGCCTGATCGTATATGTATAGTCATATACTTGAACTATTAAAAATCTAAAAAAATCAATACCCTGAAGAATAGGAGGAAATGTCATCTGCTTTGTCTGATGCACCAACTAAAAACCAAGGTGTTTGGCTTAAAAAGCAATCTAGGGGTTACGAGAAACCAAGTTGCCTGCCAATTTAAAATGCAAAAGCCTGCAACTGAGTTTGCAAAGACATCCCCTTTTTATAGAGGAGGAAAACTTTGGCTAGCTCTAACCAACAGCTATTAGAACCAAGATTAAAAAATACTTTGAATATAATGACTAAGGCTTGCACTTATTCTAACTGCTAATAAGTTGGGTATATTATGTGTCTAATACCCGTTTCAGACTACCGCTGATGATGCGCATCAAAGCGCTTTGAAGCGCATCAGTTCACTGCCTGGTTTGTGTGTGAAAGGAAGCGAATTCTACAATGCGCATCAACTTACAAAATGTTATGCTACGAATGCGTTATGTTATGCTACGAATGCGTCATGTTATGCTACAAATGTGCTATGTTATGGTACGAACACCGGCACCGGCCTGACGGGAGCTATAATTGTAGATGTGGTTCGCTTTGGTTCACTTCGGTTCAGTCTGAAGGGGGTAATAGAATCATTGCTATCGTTACAGTACAAATTATGTTAGTGTTAGTAATGGGTCGGTGGTTCCATAGTTAAAATGAGGTTAAATGGTGAGTTTCATTGTATATACCATTTACATTCATCACAAAAGATGATATGTGAAAGTCTAGTTAAAATGCTATAACATGAGAAACTATTTTCTAACGTTTGGAAGATCAGACTAATTTATGAAGACGAAAAATGAAATATTAAAAAAAAGAAAAGTGTCTAGCCTTTATTCAGTCCTTGGCCTGCATTACACAATAACCATCATGTAATGCAAGCCTTGTGATACAGAAAAATGAGTACCTGAGCATATGTGTTGTATGATGTATAGGCAAAGTAAGGCAGGTCATAATATCGAATTTAAGCGACTCAACATAAATTAAGTCATAATAAGGTGAAGTTTAAGCAGAAAAAGAAACAAAGGTATGAAATGTATTTACAGAGCCCTTTATCTAGAGGTGTGAAAGTATGGGAGATGCTTTCGTCTGAGGTACAGAAAGCAACCACCAGGTGAAATTCAAAACCCTATATAGTGAAGAAAATATGTAGGATTAACGTAACTTGACTTCACATTGTTTTGAATTGAACTCTATGATAATTGGACTCTTTTGCCCATTGATATATAACATTAACACTTATATCAACCACTATACAACAAACATCTGGAAGATCATGTGCATTATGTGAAGATACTAAAGAAAATTACTTAAAGAAAAGTACCTTATAACTTCTAAATATCATATCTTATATATATATATATATATATATATATATATATATATATATGCTTATTTTATGTATTCTGATAAAAACAAATGCAATAGGATGGAAACATAAATTAAAAACTTGTATGCTTTTAGAAATCTTTGGTCAAGTTATGCCATGACTGTCCATTATATCCAAAGTTACTGTCCCTTATAAGAGGTATATCTAAACTACAAAGGGAAAAGATTCTGTCCCAGCCAATCTGCCTTTATAACCGGTTATCCCTTATAAACGTAACTCTTACTTCCAGAGTACACTGTGTAACCTTTCACGAGTCCCTTCATAGACTGTGATCCCAACACTTTTAGCCAGAGCCCGTAGGAATCCATATCCATCTCATCTGTACAGGCTTTTACCGCTAGCAGGGCGCTACGCTTTAATATGAAGATGGTCTTTAGAGATATGTAACTCCTGGCTTATTTTCATTTATCTATCCTTTTTTAATGTTTTATTGGAATAATCTTTGGGGCTTTCCTTGGTTTTCAGATAATTACATGAAATGGTGAATATATAATCATGAAGATTTATAGGTGTTTTGCAACACAATCATAATCTGCCAGTCTCTGCGTCCATTTCACACAAGTACTTTTTCTAGCTTCTCTAGTTAGTGATACGTTCTACATTCTTCGTTTTGTTAATACTTTCGAGTGATAAACCATTATCATACAGATACTACATTCATGATACTGTTACTAGAGCCTATTAAAACAGACACGTATAGGCAGGACTTCCCTCAATTCAAACTATATTATATTATCATTTAAGTTCATATTGTTTAATCAAGTTTTATATCATTTATTTTAAATGGTCACTTGCTTCTCTACCCATGTGTAGAAATACAATACATGGATAAATTACACGATACAAAAGCTATGTGTATGACATAAGGCTAGGCTACCAAGAACTTAAAAGTCAGATTTGGGGCTGTTGTCAATACAAATAGACAAATCAATAAGTAATTTTTTGTTAAAAAGTGATAAAGTCTTTCAAACCTTGAAAAAACGGAACTGTAGTTGTCTATGTTTTTGGCGCGCTGGGGCGAATACTATTCCTAGCAGTGAAAATGTTTTAATTCTTTTTCGCCTTTGTTTCTAGTTTCTGAGAAACTGATATTGGCAGATATTGAAGGGGTGCATAGATGCGCCCCAGGGATGCGCCCCCTCCCCCCGCGCCCCTTTCGGTTTTCAAAAGTTCCCAAAAAGTCTTTAAGGATTCTTTTTCAACAACATTTTAAAGAAATAATGCCGCGGGATTATTGATAAATGGCCTTAAACCACCCCCAATCCCCCTAACCCCCTAGGGTTAGCACGGCTCAGACGCCCGGCGTCCAGTCACGTGCGGCGTGTGGGGGGCAGACGACACGGACGCTGGGGGGACGCTGGTCGCCCCCACGTCGACATTCCGGCGTCTCCCCCGCCCGGGGCGCCCCCTACTGGGCTCCGGGCGACCTACAGGAGACGCCCACGGGGAGTGACTTGATGACCTGAGATTTTCTCTTTTACTTTCTGTAATCCCTCTTTATGGTATTATTGTTATTCCTTCCCCGTCATTTATACCCTTCATCTTCCCCCGACGACCTTCCTTCTCCTTTTATTATAGGCATTAGAAGGCTTACTGTACCTCAGGTATGCAAGTCATTGTCAATATGAAATAGGGGTTGCATGAAGAAAATCTCAATTTAACACGAGAAAAGAAGAAGAAAGGAAATGAAACCAAAATATGAAAACTTACACGGGTACCTTTCTCTTACACTTACTTACCTACCGCACCCTTCTACCTTTTGTTGCCCCAACCCCCAAACCCCCAACTCGACAACAACCTTAACTGTAAATCACAACAATAGCTCCCCGCATATAATCCATAGCACATTCAAAAGACAGCGTGTATACTAGAAATTAAATCGCCCGCATATTTATGTCGCCCTGTTTGCCAACAAAAGCCCCCGTGTCGGAGCTGAGAGGTTAATACTTCACTATTATTCTGATTTACTGGATTAACGCACAGAGAACAATAAAGTAAGTAGTTAGAATAATTATTAAATCATAATAAATTGGCAGTTTCAGTTGGTCCTATATTTGTTTAATGTTAATCCACAGACAATGAGGGCTTGAGAGCTGAATCGCCAGGTTATACATAGATTAAAATTCTTATTATTTATTTTGATTAAGTCAAAGTGCAAAGTATAACTTTGACATTTTTGACATTGTGTCAAAAGAAATGCATGTGACAGGCAACCATGCATGTGTACATTAAGATTCTGCAATAGTAAGACCTGAAGGTAACATAAGTACTCAAATATCGACGCTCTCACAAACATACATAATATCGCTAAAGTATTGGCCTACACATATTGTGGCGGATTTAGAGGGGGCGCCCCCCCCCCCCCCCAATTATTTAGTTGTCTTTTTCAGGGGGGGGGGGTAAATTCAGTTTTTTAAATCTAAAATTCTGGAACTAGCGCCCCCTCCCCCTTTCTATATATAGGCCTAGGCCTATTATAGCGCGCCCCCAACTTTTCCAAAAGCTGCATCCGCCTCCGACATATATGCTATGTATAGGCCCTACTATTTGTTTAAGATGCGGAGTTGCGTGTGTCAATCACGAATTTGCAATATCAAAATCGGTTGTAGTAAGTTAATTAGGTTAAAATTTGACCCCTATGGTGATGCAGAAAACGAAAAAGGTATACAAACAAGCAATCATAATGCATGTGTGCTTGGAGGGGTGGGGGTATTTATTGTTAACGAATATTTAGGAACGAAGCGCATCATCATAAGTTAGATACATTAAACCAACTTATAAACTTCAAACTTGATGAGAACTTTTTAACGAAATAGAAACCAAATATATGGAGAGAGATGTTGATGCGCCTCATATATACTTAATTTCTGATGGATATTACAGATAAACCTTTAAAAAAATCAAAAGAACCAATACCTCAATCTCAATTCAATCTATTGCATAATTATCGGACAACGTTATCATGCTGTGGTCCCCACTGGACTTTACGGTCAGTACGTTACGTGAGGGGTTTACGGCGCTTATTACGTTACGTGAGCGGTGGTGGCAGCCGTGGACAGATCCGGGCACGTCCCTGGGTCGGTGCCCGGCGGACTGGGAGTTCTCAGTGGGTACCTGCTCGGAACCAGCGCCAGTAGAGGTAAAACTGTGACCGATTGAACAGCAGTCAGTGTTAGCATTAGGTGGTCCACTGCTGGTAGGGTTACAGCTAGTTAGACCTGTGAATATACACCCACACTGGGAGCATACACGGACGTATATTGTACACCACACAGGACTGGACGCATACCTACCTTCACAACTACAGGATCTTACCATATGCCATTGGGTATACCAATATCAATAGGTCTATGAAGAAAAAAACTCTTGAAGATCTCAGCAAACTCGATACTGGAAATTATTATAAGGAAGCAATTAATTTTTCTGAGGCCTTCCATATGGGACTTGGAGAATTTGCAACACTATGGCAAACAGAGTGCTAGAATAATCCACCGGAGCTATTGTTGATATCTGCTCACTAAAGGCAACTGCAGTGTTAGGTGACCCCGTCAGCCTGGAGTTGTGGGAGGAACCACAACAATCCAACCAGGCTACCAGCTGAGAACCACCGCTGTCTGTCACTTATTCCGTATGCATTAGTTGGAATAGGTGGTGGATTTCTTTCATCGAAACTTCTGATCACTGAAACAGTTAGGTAAGTACCATCTATCAGAAAGATTAGAGGCAACTTGTTTTTGTCAGAGTGATGTGTGGGTGGGAGCAGGATATGATAGGGAGAGATAACACTAGGTAAAAACATTAGGCATAGGCTTGAGGTTAGGAGATAGCAGTAAAAGTACATATACACGTCAAGTACAGTGTATGGCCTTAAACATTAAAAAATATAGCTTATCCTGGTGCAAGACATAGAGTGACATTGCGCTTTTTTAAGTAACTTACCTCATGGTTATATGGTAAGTCTTTTGAATATTAAAAAGCTAACTTTTACATCAAATATGCTGAGATATGTTCTTGGACCAGTTAGATCCTGCTTTATTCTTTGGTCTCTTGATTACAGGGGATATTGAAACTAAAATTGATACACTCTAATCTAGTTGAATAGAGTTTCGTCAATTGGTGCAGATTCCGAACACCATGGATAGCTTATTTCCATTATACCTGCAGACTAGCCTAGATTAGGATGCAGGCTGAATTTTTTTTTAAGGTTTTCATTAGTAATAATCTTCAAGGTTTCCCTTGGTTTTCAGAGTTATTACACTAATAAATGTGAAAAATATATACAGGATCATGTAGACATGCAAGTCATGTACAAAGCTTAAGCGTAGACTTTTCAATTAACAAATACATTATTTGTAGTTTATAACCACTGGAAAAATAGCATGGAGTTTGTTTTCAGTTTGCATATATATATTTTTTTACATTAAATATTTTAAGTTGGTTACAAAATGTGTTCATTACAGATCGATATATCTTTCTTGAAATCGGCAACATGATATAATTCCAATTCTACACCAAACCTCTGTCGAAATAGGACACATGGTCAGGTACTGTAGTGGAAGAAAATATATACTGAAGACATATATTTCAATATTTTTGGGATTGGCAAGCCCTGCATTTTCCCCTCAATTCATAGCCAAAGTATTGATAAAGTTAAACTTTGTCTCATCCCAAGGACTCGACAGATAGGGCTAGACTTTAATTTGTTAGTTTCATGCCAAATTGAGATAGCCATTCAGGAGCATGCAAGAATTTCAGAATCGGTCCTCTCAGAATAAAAACATGATATTCTTCACTCCATACAACATAACTCATTATCTTTTCAAACGTTTAATAAAAGGAACATCCAAAACCTCGTGTCGTACCTCAGCGGTTTCCCTGGCTCCCAAGAATCAGAATCTGCGCTATCGTTGCATTTTGGCCTCGGGAACGCTGCCACCTTTAAAGAGGAGAGGTTAGAGGGTTTGAAAAAGCGAGAGGGCGCTTAAGAATTTTCAATTCGTATGGGTTTGATGAAACTTAAATTTGAAAATGTTCATTTTCCTGGAAGAAGGGAGAAGCGTACGCCTCCCACCCATCCCTCTATATATCCATCACTGCTCCATACATGCATAGGGAATGTCTGAGATATATGTATATAGGTCTAAGCTACATGTACTTGAGGTAGCTGAGTACCACTGTGCTCAGAAGAATCGATCTATATAATATACCTACAGGATCTTTAGGTAATGTCTACTCTGTATGTATTACATGTACTGACTTTAATGCTCCAGGCTGTACAATATGGCGTGTCTACTCAGTTACAGGTAAATGAAAACAGCCCCTGCTGTCAGCTGATGTTGCAATAGGTCCCTGTTTAGTCAAAGTTTGGTCCTGTGTGCTTTAAGTCTGTACAGGGGATTAAACATAAATGCTGTGAGTGCGCGGGGGGTAGGGGGATTAGGTGACCTGGGGATACCTATGGTCAGGAATATTGGACAAACTGACCGCCCTCGCTCCAGGGTGCACCGTTTACATTGCTTTGAACCATGTAGGGAGGCGTTATGTAATATGTATGAGAGTTTACCAAAATTAGTGAAATACCATATTGGAATTTATAAGTTTGGATGTTTTCAGAAAGGTACCAGTAACTGGTATCTTTCAGGTTGGGATGAAAGGAATAGGTCAGCTCCCATGTAAGAATGTATACCACCACGACATCTTTCTTTATATATCCTAGCTTCATTAGTGCAACCAATGTAGTCTATTAAACGGAACTTGACCTCCTCTCAGACAGGAATATAAGCAAACATGGCACACAGTGCAATCATTGCACCACAAGTGCTTACATCTAAATCTTGTAGAATTTGGATTTGGTTCAAAGTCATTTTGATATTTTAGTAATGCGTTTTTCACCCTTTCGCACAGTGTATTTCAGTGCAATAGCAGTATTACCATGTTTCATAGAACTGTATAGCTACGTACAGTTCTATGTATGTATACAAAGAAGGCATAACGAAAAATCTGCTAAATTGCAGCATAATACTTCAGAGGTATACATCCTGATATGAATAATGTTCCTCCAAAAGATCTACAAATCATTGATATTTTCATTAATTATTTTCATACAAGCCAGAAAGTGAAATTCTTATTGAGTTTAGCTCAGCCAGTTCTGAAACCATAATTGTTTGGGGCAAAATTATTACATATTGAGATATCATAACGGGATTACACCACGAGAAAATAATACACGATAGCTTAGCGGAACTCACGTAAGCCCTAAACCAACTTTGTCAAACTAAGTTTATGGATTTTAAGCGACCTAAATTCACATTTATCATACTAATAAATCCTAAGAATATCCATGTCAACATTTCAAAATAAGTTTCATTTTATTACTAATTGAATTAATAATATTTTAGAGTAGCTTCACAAAACTAGTTCCTGTCAAACACAATGTAGTTCCGGTTAATCTGATTGGCTGAATCAGGACCCCCAAGGCCGGTATAGCCATGTGAGGGGTGGCAGACGCAGGGTGGAGGGCCTGTGACGGCGGGCATGTTATGGGCGGGTCGCACTCTGCACTTGTACCCATCGAAACAGACCCCCGCAAAAACAGAACACCAGAAACATTCTGACCTCAGAGAAAGGTCACAAACCTTGTGGACTTTCTCTCAGTGTGCCCCTCCTGGTCCGTACAATATAAAGCTCCATTATATCTATATTCTTCTTGCGTCTTTTGGTTTTGGAAAACTACTCTTAATCTCCAGAAGGAAAAATAGTATAGGAAATTCTTAGTGGTTATGTCTTTTAATGTAGCACACATGGACAACAACGTCTTGTATTACCACTACATAACCCTATTGATTACTGTTAGACGTTACCTAAAATGTGTGTCCTTTTGTTGGAGAGAGGCCGAGTTCGAAGAATTAAATCGCAGGAGCTTAGATATTTCTTAAGGTAGCTATATTGGCACTGTACCGTTATATACAATATACATAGTTGTAGGTTTAACATGACGCTGTATACTTATATCTTATGCAATGGGATCACGTTATTTCTATGAACATAACTTATCGAAGTTCCTTTGAACTGAAATGGAACAAAAGCAAATCAGTTTACGTAGAGTTTTACTTTATATGAAATAGCCCAACATATTCCTATATTAACAACTTCTCTTAGGTTCCCAACAATTTCATGATCCATTCATCTGAGAGTATAGCCCTGGGTGCAGGTGTGTTTTGATAGAACCCCGCATTTTGTTTGTACTTTATTTTCACCGGCCTCTGTGAATGGACCTGTCGGAACATGCATTAATTTATCTACCTAGAAGTTAGCAGAACACTATGGACACTGAGTATACATGTGGTATGTACCATGTAACCCTGTCTGTGTGCTGGTGTAACAATGACCTCTAACCTTTGACCTCTGACCTCCAACATCTGACCTTATATTTGATATACGAGATGGCTATTTATACATGTACATGTATACGGAATGTTTCTTTTATTTACATCAGCATGTAGGCCAATTACATTATCACAATGAGGTGGGGGGGGGGGTGAATGGAAACGTAATGACAATGTACAAAAGACAGTAATGAAAGGCAGATAAATGAATGAAAATGAATGTTAAATGGATGAAAGGTTATCGAAGGAGTGGAAATAGAGGAGACCCAAGGGAAGAATGGGTTCCTATTCCCCTTCTTTTGCTTGAGCCGTATCCGGAAACATTTTTTCATCCATTATAAGATTTCCCTATCCTCAAACGTTTGGGTCGTCTCCATAAGCGTGAGCATAGGTAGCCTGGTTTACTCCATCCTCACAGGCAAATCAAGGACTTCAATGAGACTGAGTTCTAAAACTTGCATCGCGCGCCTGAGAGCACGCGCTTAGATTTTCCCGTCTATTTGGTACCTATTTAAACAACAAAAAACAAACAAACAAACAAACAAACAAAAATAGGTGAGGAGGGTCTGTCCTTGAACCTGCACTTGGTGAGTGTCAGTTGTGATCGATTCTGACTGTCCCCAGTGACAGCTAAGCGGCTACCAGGCGTTGACGTCCCGTCACTCAGCCTGACACATGTATGGCTGTTTTGTCCACACGTTTTCTTTGATTTCTCTTTCAAACGAAAACTTATAACAAGTATAATATTTTTGATATGAACGAGATGGATTTTACTTGTTTCGAACATCCATGTATTCCTAAATTATATATGACAGTTCCATACTCTGGTTCATCTATCGCCATAAATTCCATCAATAAGTATAATTGAATGTCTCCTATTTATCCTCTATGTACTAGCATACAAATAACGTTCGGTATATAACCCCGTAAAGCACACACGGTGCGTCAATGAAAAAAGACACCAATGTTTCAAATCATAATCCTGAGGTACCGCTTTTACCTATAATCCCTGTCACCTGCTATATGCATATGTTTGCGATGCATGTATTTCCTTTTGAAGATTGAATATAACAAAACGCGTCCAAATAGGTTAGGATAATCAACAATGCTTTAGACAATATTCCCGACCATAGACATGTATGTATCTCTATGTCCCTACATTATAGGCTAGGGTAAAATTGTATATTTGACGTGCAAAGTATAATATAGCAATAACAGATTCCCCATATTCCATTTTATGGACTGTCCGAATTGTTCATTTAGACCACTTTGTCCATCAGAAACCCAAGGTCTTCTCTCGCCAGCCCCACCTCACCCTATTCCCGGCCGACCACGTGGGGTTTCCGTCGTTGTATCGGGTATCCAGGCCTTAATGACCACGTTTCATCTACACCCCCGACTTCCTGTGATCTGACCAACGCGCTGAACTATTGTTAATGTTTGATTTAAGACTGCGTAATGTTCGTGTATATCCAAGTCTTCATGAGTCGTTTACCCAGAATGCCTGAGTAATTCAGACTGCTTTTAAAGTTTGTCCGTCCACTTCCCAACAGTTCAAAAGAAATGAACGATGAGGGAGCTTCTTAATATGAAAGGTTTTTTATTCAATAAACATCTCATCCCGAGTCAAAGCCACCATGTATAAGTCTTCATCAATCCACCTCCCATCTCCTATCAGCAATCAACCACATTTAGAACACGAGTTGCTCCAACACCTTCTAGACCATTCTAGTACTCAGTTCTATCACAATCCTATGTCCGAGGTAGTTGATATTGGTAAACTCCAGTCTGTTACACGGGAGCCGATGTACTTACTCCAGGTATAACTCCTTGGCTAAACTTACTTAGCTGATGTTCCCACTAAACCTAGTGACTACTAACTTCTAACCAACTAACTGCTCGCTCCCTACCTTGCAGCACCTTTTATACTGGTTAACAGGTGGCGCTAGGAGCGTAAGATATTTCTCCTAGAAGTAGACTAGAAGTAGACTTGCTAAGCCTGATCCCTGATGGATTATATAACACGAGAATATATTAAAAGTGCTAAGCTATTAGTACATTCGACGGCGGTCAGGTGTTTGAGTTTAAGGAGGTGGACGACATAGCTCAAACCAAATGAATATAATGAACTCCCAATTTTGATGATTGGATATATTTGTTATACCATGGTGGGTGGGCTTGACTCTCGTGGTACATTCAACACAGTATCAATAGATTTGTAGATCCGGTTTCAACACAAATTCACAGTGAAATTATTCATTGAGTTGATTTCCACATCTTGAAGCTCACGGTTAGCAGAACCCGTTCATAAAATGACAAGGTAAGTGTTAAAAATTGATAACATGATTATTTGGATAACAACGTAAATGATGACATAATCACGGTTACAAAATGACAAAGTCAACTTTAGAGGATGAAGTATTATGACACTCGTGCTTAAAGTGATAGAGTTGGGTTTTTCCTTAGTACATACATGTACAGATTCTGACATTTGTAATTTGTAACACAAGTCGACAGAACTCAACATATATACAGTGTAGGGTTGTCTTAAACTTCTAAGAGTAACAAGTGTACATCAAATCCAATTTCAGAACAAATTAACACAACATAAGTCAGTACAGAGAATTCGGACATTTTGAACGAACGACTTCCATGATACAATGCGTGTCAAATTTCAACCAAACTTCAATCATAATAACATTATTTACAATAATTACAAGGTCCCTGCATCTGATCTAGCAACATTATGCAGTTAGGTCTAGTAAATATTACCATCCGCGTCGCGCGCCCACCAGTCATGCTTAGTACATGTGTACTTAGCGGGACGCTTGACTAGAGTTCCCTTCCAAGGTTTGACCTCGATTTGGATCCTCCAGGCGCGAAGCGCCCGGATGACAAATTTCTGTTTCGAACAAATTTGCAAGTTTGATGGTTCGACCTGATATTTTGGGCCGATATGAATTAATTCTGTCGCTTGATTATGTTGGTTGGGGACCTAAACTTTAGTTTAGCACAGATTTTATAAGAAATTATACGATGGATTGATCATGCTAGCCGATTTCAGAATTTGGATCTTTTGGATCAAAAAGGGGTTTCCCAAATTAGCCTCGTTTTGACGTCATTTTAATCAGTGCCGGTGGTTATTTTACAAGAGGCGGACGTAGATTCTTTTTGTCACATCTAATCTTTGATCTTTTCACCCAACCACGATGGTCAGAGTTGCAATCTTCTGCTCGGACAGAGAGGCGGGAGTCGAGGGATACCCGGACCTGTTGCTAGGGGACTCGGACCACACAGTTGTGATTTTTCCTTGGAAAAACGCCACAACAGCGGAACTATCCGGACACGCCTTTGCCCATCATGTTATTTTCCCCGATGACATTCTTATCGTGGTGTGCAACATCCTTGATGTCCTCACCTGGGACCGGAAGCTCGGTTTGTATCTCCCTCTTTTTACCAAGTCGGAGGCAGCGGCAAAGTTTTATGCTGAAACTTTAAATAGGGCGTTCTACAACCTACACTCCCACCCGTTACCGGCCACCCTCGTCATCGCAACCCCTTCAGGGTTTGACGCTGGAAGGTGGCCGTTAACTGACAGCGACGAGTCGCTGCAAAAATGGGTCAATCGTCTTATCACCAAGGTCAGCCGGGAGGTGAAGAGGTGCAACGATTGGTTTGGGGTACCCACGGTGAACACCGGACGAGCACTCCATTTAGTAAAGACTGTGGCGGATGGGACACTAACAGTGAACAATTTTGGAGAGTTGGAGGACGGCTACTCGCCGTCCCCACGGATAGTGCGTCGTTGGGCCCGGGCCCTTGGCCGTTTTGTCGCTCGCCTACCGCTGGCCCCGCAGTAAACCACCGGCATTCATGTATATAATAATTTTTTTTTTTAAGTGATTTCTACCCTGTGATTCCAGTGATTCAATTCCCGATCAGCACCTAGTCCACTAAGATGTATTTATCCAGGATACCCCAGACAGTGTTTCTTTTCTCCGGAGGCCTTTGGCCAGATGTTCACCAGGAGCCGCAGAAACATAGACTGTTGCCACGGGACCCGTTGTCTACGCCGCTCGTTGCCGGGCCTTCGCCCTTCTCGTGGAGCCGCCCTCCTAACCACCGCTCCGAGATCGGGTAAGTTCCGCCTCCCTTCTACAGTTCTTGGCACGTTAGGTAGGCTACTAATCGTAGATTTAAGGAGATTGTTGGCCAAATTCCTTTTGGTGGTTCTCGGCTCGCCTTCACGTGGTTGTATTCCGGAAGCTGATGTCACTCCCGGAACCAGAAACTGTGTTTCGCTGGTGATTTTAGTAACGGGTAGCGTGGGTGGCCACCTAGTGTTTACTTTTTGGTTCCAAGATGGTGGACGCGGGCCGAGAGTCAGGATCTTGCGTACTAAACTTATTATCTTTTCCAGGTCCTGCGGTATGTTAGGGTGATGTGAATGAAGCAATGTGACACGGTTGGCACTGAAAAGCGTCAGGCTATATAGTTTTAGTGGGCGGATTGTTTAGGCTAATATGATCAAGCATTTTACCTCGCGCGTGGTTGGGCGATAATAGGGGGTTTTCTGACTAGCGGTTTGTTGACATTGCCGATCTAAGTAGGCTTTTTGGAGTGTGGGTAATTTGCATCGTATTGTTATTATTTGATACTATTAACTGTTTGGGGACTGACACTGCACATGAGAATCAGGTACGGGTGGCCAGAGATTCCGGTCTGAGTTGTACAACACTAGATTTGCTGTAACAGGATTCTTTGTTTAGTCGTTATACGTACAGGGCATTAGTGTAAATGTCTACATTGGAAACAATTCACATGGGGTGTCCTAGGTAACCAGTGCTTCCTAGGGTGTTCACCCTGGTAAGTTTAGGTGACAGTAGGTGACCAAGTGTTTTGGTCCAGACTTCCCAGCATTAGATTGGCTGTGACAGAATTCTTTGATGAGTAGTTCCCCTTACCGGGTACAGGAAATATTGACGTGTCGGCCACTTGAGGCGACACCATAGGTGGAGCCGTCCAACGAGTTGTTGGCGACTCCCATGGTAAGTTTGAGATGTAGTGGCGAAGGCCACAGATACCCATCCCATGTTTTAGTCCAACATCAAGACTGCGTCAGTGTCATTGTGTTAGAATAAGTTTTAGAGTGAGTATTATTGTACAGAGTCGTCTCGAAGAGGAAAAAATACTACTGTGAGGAGACCGAGATGAAGTCTCTAAGACACTGAATGAATTCCCAGATGAAGATTCTGTATGTGTCACTGTGAAAGAAGGAATGGTATCCTTATTAAGAGCTAGAAAGGCACCAGCACCACAAAGATTACCAAGCGTCCCAAGCAGAGATACATGTGTGAACACTGCGGGAGTTCGTACGTTCATAGATCAGGCCTTAGTAGGCGCCGTTCCATTGAACACAGAAGCCACGCTTATCAGTGCCTGAGATTGCCAAACATCTCAGACAGTGATATTTTTGCGATGAATGTGTGGAAGCCTATGCCCACAGGTCGGGGCTGAGCCGTTACAAGAACATCCATCTGCAAAGGCTCCATGAGTGCCCGAGATGTGATGCAAAACTGTCCCGCTCAGATTCCCTAACCGACCTCATGGGGAGATTAGAATAATGATAGGAATTGGATCCCTGGTGGTTTACCTTAAGAGGTCACTTTTTTTTTACAAGAGTCAATACTCTTGATAACACTCTTTCTGTACAGTGTGGTAGAATAATTACCCAATACACTCCAAGGATTTATTCGTAAACAAGTTAACACCCCCTTCAAGGGTGACAACTGTTCTAACATATTTGACTCCATCTTGTGAAGCATCCGCTTTAAAACCACAGTTTGTTCTTATTGAATGATTATGTTACGACAAAATCCCTTCTCTCTTTGCTAGTTACAGGTGGTAGCTCGGCGTTCACCCCCTACATTCAGCCTGGGGTTTGAAGACCGAGTTCCACTTTATATTGGGTAGTGGCGCCCTTCTGACAATGCAAACGGGTGCGCCACTAACTCCAAACGGTTCACTGAATAGATATTATACCTATGTTAACAGTAACATCTCACTGTCTACCCTATACTCTACATCACATGGGTAAAACCAACATGACAAGCGGTGGGGGTAGCGTTTTCATTCCGTGAGGTATAAATGTCATTAAAGGACATTAAGTACTAACTGTACAAAGGAGGTTGAGATTATTCGTTCCTCATTAGTTATCACCAGAGGATCGGGTCTCAGATTCAGGTTCATTTCTGATCTGATTCCCGGTCCTCATTAGTTACACGTGGTTTGTCGGTACCTTCCCACTCATAGGACCAGAATGGGCAGCACCGAGTTTCCCATTGTTATAATTGGGAGCAGACTGCATATATATATTTTTTTTTAATATGCAGCCTACACCCCCTTTAAATTATAGAGATGTGTAAATGCATCTCCTTAGATCACTCACTTCCAGACAGCACCTAGTAAGTCGGGCCTTTACCGAAGTACAGTACAAGGTTAAACCCGTTTTCTTGTTCAGGTCTATGCCCGTTTTTCCTGTGGAGAGTCAAGACTACTCCTGAAAAGACTCCGCCCCCAGCTTATCCTAACTATGCGCATGCAGGGCAGGGATAGGTAGTGCTAAAGACAGAGTTAGAACTTTTAGCTCCTTTCTAATAGATCGGGTAAACTTATTAGCTCTGGGTGTCAACCAAGTTTATTGTAGCTTGTTCATCAGGGAATCAGTAGTCCATGTCCCCCCTCTTCAGCTCAACTGTTGAGCGGAGACCTGGATACTTTTAGCGCCACGACGGCGGTCAAGACTAATTTTCATTCATTTATTTTTTTTTTTTTTTTCTCGACGGCGGTCAGCTCTGAAGCCGCTCATTTCCTTTATTAATTTTAATTATTTCTAATTTTTACCCGGGTCGAAACTTGACTTCTTGCCGTTTTGTCTCTGTCCCGATTAAAACTGGTCTAAAAGTGGTCTAAATAACTTAGTCTTGAATTATGGGCAGTTGTTCATTATTTTCTTTCTTCTTGATACTAGTTGTCGTTGGATCCTGATTTTTATGTTAAAGTCAGGATCCCTTGACCTAAGACATACGGTGATCCGGTGGTCATTTACACATAACCAAGACGACGGGGCTATTAATAAGGACAGCACCTCGCTCCACCGCCTTGTGAGTTTTCGCTACAGCTTCTCCCCCCCCCCAGGGATGGCTTGTCCAGTTTGATGGAGTCGCAATATGGTGAGAGAGAGCCGAGCACCCTGTGAATGTCACCAATTCGCCGTTGTCCCGTAACTACATTTCCTTGTGACCTCCGCTATAGCTCCCAACTATGGCACGCCTTGTCAGGATTTGCACATATCCCTGCCGCTGCAGCGTGTCTATACCAGGAGCAAACGAGCCACGTATAAGGTACTCTCGTGTGCTGTCACAGAGCGTCTCCCCTGAGAATGTTACTAATTATACTGTTTTCTTATTATATTTTGCCCAAAATTCCCTGAGGAAGAGCTCTTAGTTACACAAATATTGGTTTGCTTTATATATTAGTTTTTAGGTAAATTTCTTTCTATTCGTCGGTTTTTTTTGTGATGAAGAGACCGCTTGTCAGGAGCCAATCCACCCGGGGCACAGTGACTGCCATGGTCGGGCGTCCACCCCAGTGCCCTTCGCAGCGTCAGTGACGCGTAACCCCAACGTCCTGCCTCCTGTCAGGCACCACTGACACCAGGCCTGTGGGCAGGCTCCTGCTGCTTGTGCAGCCCCCTCATCTTTGAGAAGATTATATATGTAAGCATGCTAAAGAATAGACAGTGGCGTTCCCCAAGTGACTCCTGTACTGCAGCCCGATCCTAGCGGTAACAACAACACAGGGGTCAGGTGTAGATGGTACTTGCTTGAGGAAGTTCACTTCGCTCGTTGGGAGCATTGGTCCCGTTGAGCGCTCTTAGGTTTTATACAGAATTTTGAGTATTTTTTTTTTTTTTTTTTTTTTTTTTTTTTAAATGCTAAAATTTCGTGACACTAGGATCGGTTCCAAATGGTTCCCTACTTTAAAAGCGTTGCCAAATCGTTAACAATGAGAGTGTTGAGCTAGGCTACCGGGCATGGGACACTCGACTTGAGAGAAATTTAGATAACCCATGGGTCCATAGAGAGACGGTTGGACCAGCCTACCCGACCCAGGTTTCCCTGACTGGTGAATCCTTGTTGATCAGGTTAGTCAACAGAACCCTACCTACCCAAACAGGTATTGCCCAGCGAACTTCCTGTAACATTTTAGTTTTAGTATTCGTACCTTTGTGTTATTAATTCACCAATTTTACCTGTACAGCACTAGGTCAGTTTTTAACACTCGTTACATTGTCATATGATAACTTCATAAACCGTTCCTGGATTTATTTCGGATGTCCCTGGCCTTATTGTCTTTCGGGCAGATCCTGTTCCGGTCGCTGTTGAGGTGGGCGTGGTCGATCTAGGAGGAGCGTTAGGCATTGTTCCATGTCCCAACACCGGTTGAGGCCAGTCCGCTCCGACATCGGACCACCCTGAGTCGATGAGGCGAGGTACTCCCATGGGTACAGGAGTGGCTAGCCCCGAGGAATATCTCAGTAGTCTGGCCCTGGTATTGTATTTTAAGTTACTCATCATCAGACGGGCTAGTTTTTTAGACACTCTCAGGGTGTCGGGTAGTGGCACCTTAGATGGGTGTTGTCCAGGTCTAGTCGCTGCTCCCATCAGCTGCGCCCCCCAGGTAACTGTCAGAGTGTATTTCAGACACAGCTGGGTCACCAGTAGATCCCTAATGAGCACATAGCCCTCCGTATAAGTGTGGTCTGAAGGCATAGCCAGTTCGCCTAGGAAGATTGTTTCTATCATATGTGGATTGGCAAACTGTACGTACAACCCATCCACAGTCTTTCTTCTAATATTTCTCCACTTTCGCCACACGAGGACCACTATAGTGATGACTAGTACTGCCAATAATATAGCCAGCACTGCCACTGCAGTGGGGTTGGCGGTCGCGTCTGGACACCCAGTTAGTGCCCTTTCATGGTGTAACAGTTTCTCCGGGTCCGCCGTCTCCAAGGCCATGGCCCGAGGTAAGGTCATGGTTAGTCCGGCTAGGGCAGCCTTACCTTGATGGTTCCGCCAGCATTTCCAGAGGACACATCCAATAACTGTTACAGCAACCACTATGCAGAAGATGGTGAGGAGACCAAAACCGCCTCCGAAGTTACCTATAGAGAACCACGGGGCGTGTTTCTCTACCTCGTACCGGTCAGTCGCTTTCTTGATGCCCTTGGCCAAGTCTTTACGGTGTTTTTGTATTCGTTTGGCCAAGGAGGTTACAGGTATTTTGGCCTTCAGGCTTTCCTCGATTTCCAGCAGGTCTTTCCTAATTGTTTCAGGGATAGGGTCTGACTCTAACATAGTGGGTTCGTTTTTGGACGTTGTGAAATTCATGTCCCACCCCTTCACACGACTTGCTGCTTCCAACAGGTCATTATGTGGGTACACAACCGTGGTGATCCTGGTGTGCCGGTCACAATTTCGCAAGCTATACGGTATCCACGCTCCTTGTGTTTGGAATGCACAGTCGCATTCCACCTGAACCCTTGCATAATTTTCTATGTTCACTCCGACCGCAGGCTGGTTTCTGCAAATCATTTGGCCTCGGGTGTCGGCGCTGACCACTAGCATATCTCCGTCGTCTAGGTACACTGCCATCTCTCCAAAATCTGCTTCCAGTAGATAGTCCAGCTCACATTTTTCTTGGATCGCTAGGTCGTCGCGCCTCAGTAGCGCAGCAGTGCAGGTGTTGTCTGTAATCTTTTTCATATAGGGTAGATCCTTACAGAGCGTGATGGTCTGTCCATAACAACCTGACCAACTGCCACTAGCTAATGGTACGTAATACTGGCGGGACATGGACATGGCGACACTTTTGGGTAGATTAACAATTTGGAGAGCGTCCTTCTTAAGTCGCCCCTTAACCGTCACTGGCACAGGAAAAGTTAGTACTTCGTAGACCCTGAACAAATGTTCGTCAGCCACCACTGGCACCCTTACATACACTATTAATTCCTGAGTGGTTTCATCGAATTTGAACGAGGGTTGACTGTTCTCGTAATAGAAGGAAGGATTTGTGAACGCGACATGGAACCTGGGGTGGATCCCCTTTAGATATCTGTTAACTTCCTGGACCGCTCCGACCATATATTGGCGGGGAACCAAGTCCATAGTCAACTGGCCCCGCGTCAGGCGCTGTACACCTTTCCTGAACACGCGAGTTTGCTCTACCATCAGTTGAAGATACACCATCTCTCCTAGCTTGTCTTCTAGAGCGACCGGTATCATATTCAGGTACAGTTCCATCCAATCCACCTTATGTTGCACGAGTTTCATCCTTCGGCGAGTCGTGTTGTGTGCCTTATTTAGTGATCTTAGATTGTCCAGTAGGCCTATCACGACATGGTTAACCCTTTCCACAGCCTCGTCATGTTTTTCATTCATCAGAGCCAAGTCTTCGATCATTTGGTCCGAAGATTCTTGCAATACTTTAATCAATTCCCTGTTATATTTGACATCAGCTGCCAGCCCTTGATTCCATGAGGTTGGAAGAGGAAAGGTCGGCCACCCTGGATCGTCCAGCATTGTGGGCAACTTCTTCATTCTCTTGACCCTTCCACCTGGATTTAATTCCGACTCTTGATTTTGAAGGTCTTGTTGAGTGTTTTTTATTAGGGAACTTAAGGTTTCATTAAGAACTTCCCGGTACCGACCCTTAAGCGCTTGCGACGTCTGATCCATCCAATTGACCAGCGACCTGATATGGTAGCAGGCCCGATCGAGGGCGTCTCCTCCCTGTAGATATCGGTGACAGACTTGGCCAAAGGTAGCTTTGTTGAAGGAGCGCCTCCTTGGAATAGTGATTAGGAAGCCTTGTCGGACGTGTGTTATATCCGCGGTGGACATTAACTTCCCTGGTTTTAACACTACTCCATATTGTTCTAAAGCTATCACTTCAGCGTTAGGGGCTAGCCCTTCAGGTGGGCTGGAGTCGTTATGCACTCCCCTAATGCCCCCTATTATAGCTAATACGAACAGCACTAGCCACTTCATTGTCTTTGTTTTGGCCTTAGCGATAGTTTGAGAAAGTTAATTTTGCAGTCTATCTAAAACATGTTCACAGCAAAGTTACCTTATTTTCCTGCGCACTACTATCATCCATGCGCCGAAGTATGCTCTCCTCCCGGGTCCTCTGGTCTGTTTAGTTTGGGACATGCTCGTAGAGGTTTTGCCCGTTGTCATTTACCACTCGCCTGATGATCCCGCTCTCGTCCCTGGTGACCGTGATCCTCAAGCCTCTCATACGTTCGCAGGACGAGGGGCGCATTGCTCTGAGGGGTCTTGGCCTAGTAGGTTCCAGTCCGAAACGGCCCCCGTTGGATCGTACGACGGTTGGCTCGAGGGGTATGGGTTCGGTACCTGCGGTGAGTTTGTCGTTGGGAGTGGGCTCGGCCACAGTGGGCCCCCCGGCTGGCTGGTTGGCGTCCACTGCTGCTGGTTCCATAGCAGTGGTGAGGGATTGGCGTTGCAGCTCGTTGTCAAGCTGCTCAAGTCTAAACAAGCGGGGTCCGCAGGCTGTAAGTGGTGGAGGAGGGGAGCTCCCGCTGGCCCGTTCCCCACCGGTGGGGTTGGCGCGTGTTGAACGGGTGCTACCTCCACTTTTAGTCCTGGAGCGGCGACGGTTAGCTGTTCCCCTCCCGATCGCCTTTCCAGAGTGGGCAGAGGTCGGCCGCCTCGTGTTGTTTGTAGGCTGGTACTTTCCTTGACGCATTTAGAGTTTTGTGTGGTCCTTTGAATGAAAGGAGCTACCTGAGTTTTAATCTCAGCTAACTGTTTGTTTGATTTTGGCACATCCAGTCCTACTGTCCTTCTAATTTCGTCAACAGTCTCAAATAGTTGGAACAGTGGTTGCGTAAGGTCCCAGAACCAGCCGGCCTGAATCTGCACCGGTTGGTTGGCCGCTTCCTCCTTCTGAACCGGCTTGGCCAACGCCGTTAGCCTTGGCTCGGGCTCCGAGTCACTCACCTCAGATAAATTGTAGAAGTCTTTATCTGCTGTCTTCTTTTTGGCGGGAGCCGATTTAGCGGACCTCTTGGCTCCGCCTGTGGTCGTTCTGGTGGGCCGCCGGGCTGGTGTCCTTGGCTTCTTCCGGGCAATCCCGGCGTCGGTTGAGTCCGGACGGACACCCCCCCGGCCCGGCCAACTCCACCGCCTAAGGGTCTGAGCCGGTTGTTTCCTAGCACTCTCCTTTTCGACTGTCTTTTCTTTCATTTGGTAAAATCCTAAAAGAATGGCCCAACGAACCTTCCCTTGGTAGGTAGCGCCCTCTGGTGGGGGCGGCTAATCCGTTTCCTTCTCAGGGGGACGATGATCCTTCCCTCCGTGTCCGCAGGGAAAGTAGTGGTTCCCTTTGGATTGCTATGTGGCCGGAGGGCTAGACAGTTCCCCATGAGTCGGTGGATCAGTGTCCCAGCTAAGTTCTCTTTCTGCTCCTTCCAGGAGAAGTCGGAAGTTGAACAATCTCCAACTTCTGTTCAGAGATAGAATCAATGTCTATCTCCGTTTCCTCCCGGGCTGGGTTGTGCGTACAATCACCTGCAGCAGAGGTGACCGTCTAGGAGCAGAGTTGCGGACCGACTGGTGGATCGGCGCGGATCCCACGAAATTATAACCGATCCGCTTGTCCATGCCGTCTCCATATTTGGAGCTGTATTTTGTTTCAGGTGGGGGGGGGAACGCTTGCATCCGGTCCCAAGAGATGACGCCAAACCACTGGCATCTCTCTTGGTGTGCGCACCCTCCCTTTCTGCCACGCCCCTGGGCGCGGCGGGGTGGCCGTGAGGTAGACCACCTGTTCCATTAGCGTTGATGCTAACGGTGCCGCTCCGCCGAACCTTTATTTTCACAGGGCGGCTAGATTTCCTGCATTAATCATCCATGTCGTCGCTTTCCCCGCCGTTGGACAGAGCGACGTAGTTAGGGCGGCGGTTCCGACGTAGGTTATAGCCACCTTTCGTCGGGACATGGTCCTTTACTGTTTTTTCTGGGCTCTGTTCCGATGTATCCAAGATCGGCACATCACCGCAGGGTAGTTTTATGGGCTTGTTGTTGCCTGGAGGGGATCTCCCCTCCAACGGCTGGCTTTTGCCCCTTCGTTTAGCTCGTTTGCGTTTCCTCTGTTCATTAGCGCCAGCTGTTCCCCGTTCACAGGCGGCTTTATTAGGAACAAAGGATCAGTTTGTTGACAGCGCGGTGTCCGCACTGGTGCCCTGACCATCAGTGATTTGCCCATCCGTTTCTGCTAAATCAGTGGGACTTGGACCGGGTTTTTGTGTAGGTACCTTCCTGGTCATAGGAACTGCATCATGCTCACGGGGACCGGTCGTTCCCGTTGAGTTTTCAGTCTCAGCACCCCTTATTTCGCCATCTTCCTCAGCGATTTCACCCGTCGGAGTGTGATGCAATTCAGGGTTTCGGTCAGGATCTGCCCCTTTTGAGTTAGTGATTTTCGCTTCTCTCACCATTTTGGGAATGTTATGAGGGACAGCGGGGGACCAAGGCCCATGTGCAGGTTTGAGTTTTGAAATGTTTACTAGATGTGGGACCTGTTTTCCAGTTTTTAAAGACACTAGTCTAACAAGGTGGTCTCCTTTTGTTTCAATTACCCTGAATGGCCCAGTATACCTGTTTGAGAACTTAGACTTTATTTTCACTAGCTAAAGGGTCGTACATGTATACCATATAACCTTCGTACATCTGAGTGGGCCGCGCCCGCTCATCAATTCGCAGCCTCAGATCTTTTTCGTAGTTTTGAACTACCCTTTCAGCCATATTCTTAAACATAGCAATGTTGTCCTTTGTTTGCATGAAGAATTCACAGTCATTCAGCGTTTCAGGAATTGTTCCCTGCTCAGGCATTCCCATACTGATTGGATCTCTGCCAAACAGCAAGGTATGCGGGCTGTATCCCGACCGTACACTGATTGTGGATCTAACTGTCCATAATGCAATGGGAAGTAGATCGATCCAGTTACAGTGGTCGTCAGGGATATAATAAGCAATCAGGTTTTCAATGGTTTTATGTAGTCTTTCTACTCGAGCGTTGCCAGTCGGCATTCGCCCGGTAGTGAACGTTTGTTTGCACGCTAGTCGGGTGGTGATTTCCCTGAATAGCCCTGAGAGGAAGGCCGCCCCTCGGTCTGTGTGCAGACGGTTTACCCGCCCATACCGACACACTATCCCGGTCAGGAAACAGTTGGCCGCGGTTTGCGCAGTGGAGTCTTTCGTGGTGAAAGCCTCCGGCCAACCTGTTAGTAGGTCTATGAAGGTCATGATATATTTTGACCCATCCCTAGCCCTCTTTAGTGGCCCGATGAAATCACACTGAACCACCTCAAAGGGTCGAGTCGGCCTCTCCCAAGACTTAGCTAAGGCCTTGAAATGTGGGGCCCGTCTCCTTAGAGAACAGGTTTCACAGGCCTTCACATAGTCTGTAATGTCGGCGTTCATGTTTCGCCAGTAGAACCTGTCAGAGATTTTGGTAGTGAGATTACTGATACCTACATGTCCCCCAGCCAAGATGTCATTATGTAATAGTCTCAGGACTTTGGGAATTAACCTACCTGGAACTATCATGCGGGGTTTTAGTCTGACCAGTTGGTCTTGGTGTTTGTTATACCTTTTTACGTTGAACCTACAGAGTACCCCCGGTGCTACCATTCCCACAAAATCGGCTTGGTCCATTATTCGCCTAGCTTCAAGGGGATCTGTCGGTAGGTCTCCGTCCTGCAGGTAGTCTATCAATTGCGCGCACTCTGCATCTTGGAGTTGCGCGTTTATTACCGTAGCTACAGAAAGCTCTTCATCCTGAACTTCGGCCTCAAATAACTCACATCCCACAGCGGGCTCATATTCTTCACCTGGGACATGCTCATGATAGACTCTAGACAAATAGTCCGGTAGAAAATGAGTCGCTCCTGGCTCATATATGATTTCAAAATCAAAATCTGATAACGCTAAAGCCCACCGTCTCAGCCGGGCTGACGGGGCTTTGTAGGCACTTTGTAGCAGGGGAATCAACGGTTTGTGATCAGTCACTATTGTGATTTTAGCTCCCTGCAACATGTCCTCATAGTTCTTAATGCCTTTAATTACTGCCAGAGCCTCCTTTTCTGTTACCGAATAATTTAATTCGGCGTCCCGGAGAGTACATCCCCAGAAAGCAACCGGACGGTAGATTTCATCTAGTTTGTGACAAACCGCTGCACCGCACGCGGCGTCTGATGCATCTGTTAGTAGATAGAAATGCCCTCCTATATCCGGATGGATTAGTAAGGGTGGCGAGGTGAGCAGTTTCTTTAACTGTTGAAACGCTTCCTCGCAACCCTCCGTCCACTCAAAATAGACTTCTTTCTTTAGCAGCCGGTTTAAAGGCTTTGCTAGATCGGCGAAATTAGGGACAAACGGTCGGTAGTAGTTACATAGCCCCAGAAAGGACTTGATGGTCTTTACATTATGCGGGCGGTTAAAGGCTGTGATCTTTTCTGTGGTGACCTTTTGTGTAGCCACCCCTTCGGCATTCACTACATGACCGAGGAAATTAATTTCACTGCGGCACCACTCACACTTAGACGGTTTCAATTTGAGGTTGGCTCTCGCTAAAGCTTGGAGGACCACCTCAACGCTCGCCAGGTGTTCTTCAAATGTAGTGTCGTAGACGATTACGTCGTCTAAATATGCTAAGCATGTTCTAGGAATCAATCCCTTTAGCGCTATGGCCATTACCTTGGTAAACTGCCAAGGCGCGCCAACTAAGCCAAATGGTACACGCTTATACTGATACACACCCATCGGGGTTTCAAAAGCGGTATATTTTCTACTGTCTTCTTCGATTACACACTGATGATAGCCGCTCAACAGATCTAAAGCTGTCCACATAGTGGGTTTCTTGTAAGCCATATATAGGAAAAGCGAGCGAGCCGTGGGCATGGGGAATTTATCTTTAAAAGTGACTTGATTAAGCATGCGAAAGTCTGTACAGAGCCTAGGTTTGCCATCTTTCTTCTGCACTACCACCAGCGGGCTTCGCCAAGCCGATTCGCTGGGCTCTATGACACCTATATCTATGAGTTGCCTAACCTGTTCATCGATGATATCCATTTTCTGTGGAGAGTATCGGTATGGTCTAGAACTTATGACTCCCTGCGACTCATCCACAATGATTCTCATCGGCGCTATTTCACAGTGACCTAACTCTTCCATTGAGAACGCTAGTGCATTTCTGTTGTTATTAAGCATTTGTCTAAACCTTACCTGTTGTTCTTCGTTTAAGCACGACTCGGTTAGATCTATTTTACTTACATTTTCATCCATTTTACCTCGGGATTTCTCCTCAGAGGTTTGGCTTTCCATTTGCACTGCGTCTTTCATTACTTCTACAGAAATCCTACAGATGGACATTGGGGTCTCTGTTTTAGTTAGATAACACAAGTCTAGGAACTCTTCTATCTGATTTTGGTTTACCTCAGGCACTGCGCATTCTTCTGCAAAAGCTAATACTTCCTGTGGGGTGATTTCTTGCATTTCATCTAGCGGATTCATGACTTTAATCCACCACTGACTTCCCACCGTATTCACGCACCCCTCCACTAGGACAGGTGCGGTTACTGCCGGTGCGCAGTAAGCCACGGGTGAGTCTAACCCCATCGGCTCTCGGGTGGTAACCGGTATGATGCATTCATTTCCCGGCGGAATTTTCACTGTTTCTTTGCTGACTATAGGGTTTCCACAAAACACTTCTATCTTTGCGCCTGGTAGAGATAAATCTGATCGAAGCACTGTTAATAAGTTTCTACCGATTACTATTAGGTGGCATAGATCGTCCACTATGTTGAAATCATAGCAGACCACCGATCCCTGGATTGAAAACTTACATCTAATTTGTTCTAGTATTACTTGAGACGAGTTGTCTGCTAGACTGATGTTTCCTTTCGATACCTTCCATTCATCTAAAATGCATTGTTTAGGGATCTGCCGTTTACAATGGGTGGACATGAAGCAATCGCTCGCTCCTGTGTCTACTAAAGATCTAACCTCCTTCTGATCATCAAATCTTAACGTTAAGAAAAATGCTTCGTCTCCTATCTCTCTCCTAGCCGGTCCGTCCACTGCGCCTAATTCTATCGTGGAATGAACGGACCCTTCCTCTAGTTTCCCTGATTCTTTTGTTCGGTACCACTGGCTTTGCTATCTTTGTAGATCCGCGGGGGTTTTTCCCTCAACCTATTCTTCAACCACAAGCACGCTTCTGTAGAGTGACCATGCTGTTGGTGAATGATACAAAACTTACTTTCATCAAAAGGCAACCTGGGTCTCTCTACTTTCTGTTGAGTTGGCAGATTCTTTCCCTTATCTGCCTCTCTGTTCGGGGCGATATTGGATTTAGGCTTCTGATCTGAATTTCTTTCACCTTTCTGGTTTTCGTACCTATCTTTTCTCTCATAACCTTGCTGTTTAAAGTTACCACCACTCTGGGGAGTCCCGCTTTGCCCTGGCTTTGGTTTCTGGAACCATGGAGCGGCCTCCAGTCGGGCCAGCACCACTCCAAATCGTTCGGAGATGGAGTTTAGGGCCGCGGTCTCCTCTGATTCTTGGCTTCCAGCCAGTTCGCTCACTGCATTAGATATTTTAGTTCCCCCTTTGCCTTTGTCCAACGATTCTAGTCTCGTTGCACAATCCACCGCTTCGGTGAACGACTTAGGGTCCAGTATGGCTACTTGCCTGGCTACGCCCTGTTTTAATCCTTCTAAAAACACAGCTAACATCATGCTTTCACTCGCCTCTGCCTTAACTTGCTTTTGTTTCAGAACACCTGCAAATTCGATCACGCTCTGGTCCTTTCCTTGTTTAAGGGCACAGAACTCTGCGTGTTTCTGCCATTTAGCTCTTCGATCACCGAAGATCTTGGTCATTTGGGCTTCTAGCTTCTCAAATGAGTCTTTCTCACTTTCAGCTAACGCTCCTGCCCAGTCGTCGGCCCTTCCCTTTAGGCCTAACAGCGCCATATTCAGGAGGTGGGCGTCCGACCAGTCATAGATAGCTTTCAGTCGTTTTAATTCCCTGAAATACTTTTCTATTTGCTCGTCTTCTTTTCCACTAAACCACGGTAACCTAATGTTTGGTCCCCTTTGGTGACCACTGTGAGTCGTTTCACGCACTGGCGCTGGTGTTTGCCCCAGTGCCAGACCCAACTGCGGTAGAATTTCCCAAATATTTGGTTGATTCGGCGGGTTTGGAGGGTTGTTCTGACCGGGTGGGCCCAGCGGACCTGGCGGTCCCGGCGGTCCCGGTGGTGGAGGATTCGGTGGGTTTGGGGGGTTGTTCTGACCTGGTGGGCCCGGCGGACCTGGCGGGTTTGGAGGGTTATTATATTGGTTAAGGAATGGATTGTTGTTCTGGTTTGGGGGAGGGTTATTGGGTCCTGGTGGATTCGCTTGATTATTCTGGCCTGCTGGGGCTTGCTGACCCTGCTGGTTATCCGCTCTTCCTCGGCCTGCGTTAAGATTGGCTGCGAGTGCCATCGCCTGCAATAGGTGAGGGAGCAGGTTTTGATCGACCCCACCTCCTGCTGGCACGGCCCGGCCGGGCTGTTGGCCTGGTTGGCCTCCCCCATCATTTTGTTGCAGTCCCCCAAGGTTTACCCCAGGATTAGGCTGCTGTATTCCCGGATTCGCACCACCATTTCCCCCTTCACCGGGTTGCTGGAGTCCCCCAGGGTTTATCCCCAGATTGGGCTGATTCGGAGGGGGATTATTAATAAGGTTTTGGGGAGGGTTGTTGAGAAGGTTTTGAGGAGGGTTGTTGAGAAGGTTTTGAGGAGGGTTGTTGAGAAGGTTTTGAGGAGGGTTAGGCCCTTGTGGGTTGGCCTGATTATCCTGGCCTCCCTGGACCTGCTGATTAAGAGGAGGAATAAGTCCTTGAGGGTTGGCCTGATCGTTCTGGCCCCCTTGAACTTGTTGATTAAGGGGAGGATTGGCCTGATTACCTTGGCCTCCTTGGGCCTGTTGTATAGGGGCTGCCATTGCCTGCCTTATGAAAGGGTACAATATATGTGGTTGTATGGGCCCAAGGTCTATCCCGCCTCCTGCCTGCACGCCTCGGCCCGGCTGCTGGATTAGGATCTGGCCATTCCCATTGTTTTGTTGAGGTCCCCCAGGGTCCATCCCACGGTCAGGATGCCATGCCCCCAGATCTACACCCCCAGCTCCCCTTTCACCGGGTTGCTGGCGTTGATCTCTATCCTCTCTTTCTTCTACTAGATCCATCAAAGGAACGCCTCCTTCCGCCATATTATTTTCGTGGAGGTTTTGTATATCGTGATCGTCCCACTGTTCTTTCACAGGTATTTCCTCTACACTAATTTCGTCCTCACTCTCTAGTTTAGCTTTCTTACCTGTGTCTAAAACATCCTCGGTAATAAGTTCGTATGAAGACGAGGTTGATTTATCTTCTCTAGCTAATTTTCTATCAGGACTACCCCCTCTGACATCTGCGGCTGCTTGTTCTGTCTCGCTATTTTCTTCCTCGTACTCGTCCTCGTATTCTTCATACAATTCATGAGTTAGAGTGTTAAAATCTTGTGCTTTAAGCGTTACATTTTCTTCACTATCCTGATCGCTTAGCCTCTCTAAATCTATGTGCTTTTCGGGGCTTGAGTCTGCCCACTGCTTTAATATTTCGGCTGGATCAAAGGCCCGAGCTTCCGCTCTTTTACCAGCTTGGTCTAAGTTCGTTTCTACACCGTAAGTTAATCGATAGGGTTGTAAATTGCCTACTTTCTCGCTGTTTCCCTCTGCTTCCCTTCCCACTCCCCTATCCCCTCCCACTGTTTTTCCTTTAGCTACAGTGGAATAAGGAATGGACGCCCCCGGGTTGGGGTGAGTTGGTGTTACCAGTGGGTGACTGATAAACTCAAGTCGTTGGGGTAATGGATAGGTGAGAGAGCTCCCATCAGGTAGGATTACCGGATTTTCGGGGCGTTTTCCCCCTGATGGGCTGGAGTTATCCGCGGTGTTTTGTCGTTGTTTTAGGTTTCCTGAAGAAAATAGGTTATCTTCATTGGAAACTTCCTGTTCGCTTTCACCTCCCGCTGCGGGTAGTAAACGATAAGGAACACTTTGGTTACACCACGGATTGTTCACATCAGATTCACAGGTGGAGCGAGAGCTAGTACCAGTTTCGTGGTCCGTAGGTGGTACGTACCCTGGGTTCCAATATTGCTGATATTCCGTGAGACGGTTCTTCCCTTCAACTCGTCCCGAGTGTGTTAGGGTTTCAAGTCCTTCGTCAAGAACCGGCCTATCTTTGGACCCTAGGTGCCAGGGAAATGGTTTACCTTTGCCACGGGTTTGGTAATTTTGTGCACCTTCGGGGCAGAGCTGCTTGGGTCTGGCTGCGACCTCCTGTCTCTGTGCCTCCCCGTCTAAGGGATTACCTACCAGGTGGCGGTTTTCCACATTCCCTGTATATGATGTTGACACATCGTGTCCTGCGGGCCGCAAAGATTGAGGCTTGGGGTTAGAGGAAGCCTCAAAGTCACCGGTGGCTGACATCAAGGATGAGCAAAACGGCACAAGTCATGTTTCGGGTAATCTCCACCAAATGAACTATTGTTAATGTTTGATTTAAGACTGCGTAATGTTCGTGTATATCCAAGTCTTCATGAGTCGTTTACCCAGAATGCCTGAGTAATTCAGACTGCTTTTAAAGTTTGTCCGTCCACTTCCCAACAGTTCAAAAGAAATGAACGATGAGGGAGCTTCTTAATATGAAAGGTTTTTTATTCAATAAACATCTCATCCCGAGTCAAAGCCACCATGTATAAGTCTTCATCAATCCACCTCCCATCTCCTATCAGCAATCAACCACATTTAGAACACGAGTTGCTCCAACACCTTCTAGACCATTCTAGTACTCAGTTCTATCACAATCCTATGTCCGAGGTAGTTGATATTGGTAAACTCCAGTCTGTTACACGGGAGCCGATGTACTTACTCCAGGTATAACTCCTTGGCTAAACTTACTTAGCTGATGTTCCCACTAAACCTAGTGACTACTAACTTCTAACCAACTAACTGCTCGCTCCCTACCTTGCAGCGCCTTTTATACTGGTTAACAGGTGGCGCTAGGAGCGTAAGATATTTCTCCTAGAAGTAGACTAGAAGTAGACTTGCTAAGCCTGATCCCTGATGGATTATATAACACGAGAATATATTAAAAGTGCTAAGCTATTAGTACAGCGCCCCCCTAGCGGTAATTGGTTTAATTACACCCAGCCTTACAGTATTTCTAGGAATTGATTGGATTCCAGGAAAAACAATAGGGTTTTCATTGTTAACCCTTTGTCAATTGATCTGAGGTGTGGGGGTTCTTGAAACACATGGAAATTGGAGCTGGTTGAACTCTATGGTGCCTATTAATTAGCATTGTGTAATAGAATGGAATAAGTTAGATGGTCACTTCTCCTAATCTTCACAAGGTAGTTTAGATTATATTGATTTTTTTTTATTAGCATGTTCATCTTAATGGTTTATTTCTCCTTGTATTTGGAAGTCAGATTTAAGCCATATATGAAGCATGTTCTGGTAGGCACCCTGCAATTATGTAAATGACTTGGATATTGAATTTAATTGTAAAAGTCTATGGTATCAGTAGCAAGGAATAGCATGAATGGTCATTTGAACTGCATAAGACTGAGATTTATGCACCTCCAAATTCAGTATCCCTACACTGGTTATATTCATGAAGGAATTAAACTTATACAAGAAAAAATGTGCGATTATACAACTTGCACAAAAGACAAATAAAACTATCTAAATGATTGCGTGCCTGAAAATTTCCGTCAAATTGTTTGAAATATTCACGCCATGATAAGGAGAAAGCCTCTATTTCGAAAAGAAATATCAAGAAACGTCAATGCTCATGTTCCTCATTTGGAAACTCAGTTTACCCTCATCCTGTCAATAGTAGGTCATAACTTTGTTAGACTCAGTGATAGTACCACACGCTCAGTTCCCCAATAGATTTCTCTCCCTACAAACAGAGTGTATAGGTGGGTTCTGCCTGGTCTACCCCTCCTCCCGGCCCGTCATGCATCGATTTATTGACGCTCAGCCTCGTTCTGGCCTCGTTCCGGCCCGCTGACTTTTCAGAGGCACTCGGCCGTGACGGCTGGCGCCACCAAGCGGCCATTTCTGTCAGTGGGTTATGAAAGTTTTATTGGTTCGTATCTCCTCAGATAAAATGTTTCCCGTCTCCATTTTTTTGTTTGATCAGCTGTACTAATGGCTTAGTACTTTTAATATATTGTCATGATATATAATCCAACAAGGATCAGGCTTAGCAAGTCTACTTCTAGTCTAAATATCTTGCGCTCCTAGCGCCACCTGTTAACCAGTATAAAAGGTGTTGCAAGGTAGAGAGCGAGCAGTTAGTGGTTAGTAGTCACTAAAGTTTTAGTAGGTTTAGCCAAGGAGTTATACTTGGAGTAAGTACATCGGCTCCGTGTAAAAGACTGGAGTTTACCAATACCCATTACCTCGGACATAGGATTGTGATAGAGCTGAGTACTAGAATGGTCTAGGTGTTGGAACAACTCGTGTTCTAAATGTGGTTGATTGCTGATAGGAGATGGGAGGTGGACTGATGAAGACTTATACATGGTGGCTTTGACTCGGGATGAGATGTTTACTGAATAAAACCCCTTTCATATTAAGAAGCTCCCTCATCGTTCATTTCTTTTGAACTATTGGGAAGTGAACGGACAAACTTTAAACGCAGTCTGAATTACTCAGGCACTCTGGAAAAACAACTCATGAAGACTTGGATATACACGAACCTTACGCAGTCTTAAATCAAACATTAACAATAGTTCATTTGGTGGAGAACCCGGGTAAAAATTAGAAATAACTAAAATTAATAAAGGAAATGAGCGGCTTCAGAGCTGACCGCCGTCGAGAAAAAAAAAAAAAAATAAATGAATGAAAATTAGTCTTGACCGCCGTCGTGGCGCTAAAAGTATCCAGGTCTCCGCTCAACAGTTGAGCTGAAGAGGGGGGACATGGACTACTGATTCCCTGATGAACAAGCTACAATAAACTTGGTTGACACCCAGAGCTAATAAGTTTACCCGATCTATTAGAAAGGAGCTAAAAGTTCTAACTCTGTCTTTAGCACTACCTATCCCTGCCCTGCATGCGCATAGTTAGGATAAGCTGGGGGCGGAGTCTTTTCAGGAGTAGTCTTGACTCTCCACAAGAAAAACGGGCATAGACCTGAACAAGAAAACGGGTTTAACCTTGTACTGTACTTCGGTAAAGGCCCGACTTACTAGGTGCTGTCTGGAAGTGAGTGATCTAAGGAGATGCATTTACACATCTCTATAATTTAAAGGGGGTGTAGGCTGCATATTAAAAAAAAAAAAAAATATATATATGCAGTCTGCTCCCAATTATAACAATGGGAAACTCGGTGCTGCCCATTCTGGTCCTATGAGTGGGAAGGTACCGACAAACCACGTGTAACTAATGAGGACCGGGAATCAGATCAGAAATGAACCTGAATCTGAGACCCGATCCTCTGGTGATAACTAATGAGGAACGAATAATCTCAACCTCCTTTGTACAGTTAGTACTTAATGTCCTGTAATGACATTTATACCTCACGGAATGAAAACGCTACCCCCACCGCTTGTCATGTTGATTGTTCCCATGTGATGTAGAGTATAGGGTAGACAGTGAGATGTTACTGTTAACATAGGTATAATATCTATTCAGTGAACCGTTTGGAGTTAGTGGCGCACCCGTTTGCATTGTCAGAAGGGCGCCACTACCCAATATAAAGTGGAACTCGGTCTTCAAACCCCAGGCTGAATGTAGGGGGTGAACGCCGAGCTACCACCTGTAACTAGCAAAGAGAGAAGGGATTTTGTCGTAACATAATCATTCAATAAGAACAAACTGTGGTTTTAAAGCGGATGCTTCACAAAATGGAGTCAAATATGTTAGAACAGTTGTCACCCTTGAAGGGGGTGTTAACTTGTTTACGTACAAATCCTTGGAGTGTATTGGGTAATTATTCTAACACGCTGTACAGAAAGAGTGTTATCAAGAGTATTGACTCTTGTAAAAAAAAAATGACCTCTTAAGGTAAACCACCAGGGATCCAATTCCTATCATTATTCTTATCTCCCCAGGAGGTCGGTTAGGGAATCTGAGCGGGACAGTTTTGCATCACATCTCGGGCACTCATGAAGCCTTTGCAGATGGATGTTCTTGTGACGGCTCAGCCCCGACCTGTGGGCATAGGCTTCCACACATTCATCACAGAGATATCACTGTCTGAGGTGTTTGGCAATCTCAGGCACTGATAAGCGTGGCTTCTGTGTTCAATGGAACGGCGCCTACTAAGGCCTGATCTATGAACGTACGAACTCCCGCAGTGTTCACACATGTATCTCTGCTTGGGACGCTTGGTAATCTTTGTGGTGTTGGTGCCTTTCTAGCTCTTAATAAGGATACCATTCCTTCTTTCATAGGGACACATACAGAATCTTCATCTGGGAGTTCATTCAGTGTCTTAGAGACTTCATCTCGGTCTCCTCACAGTAGTATTTTTTCCTCTTCGAGACGACTCTGTACAATAATACTCACTCTAAAACTTATTCTAACACAATGACACTGACGCAGTCTTGATGTTAGACTAAAACATGGGATGGGTATCTGTGGCCTTCGCCACTACATCTCAAACTTACCATGGGAGTCGCCAACAACTCGTTGGACGGCTCCACCTATGGTGTCGCCTCACGTGGTCGACACGTCAATATTTCCTGTACCCGGTAAGGGGAACTACTCATCAAAGAATTCTGTCACAGCCAATCTAATGCTGGGAAGTCTGGACCAAAATACTTGGTCACCTACTGTCACCTAAACTTACCAGGGTGAACACCCTAGGAAGCGCTTGTTACCTAGGGCACCCCATGTGAATTGTTTCCAATGTAGACATTTACACTAATGCCCTGTACGTATAACGACTAAACAAAGAATCCTGTTACAGCAAATCTAGTGTTGTACAACTCAGACCGGAATCTCTGGCCACCCATACCTGATTCTCATGTGCAGTGTCAGTCCCCAACAGTTAATAGTATCAAATAATAACAATACGATGCAAATTACCCACACTCCAAAAAGCCTACTTAGATCGGCAATGTCAACAAACCGCTAGTCAGAAAACCCCCTATTATCGCCCAACCACGCGCGAGGTAAAATGCTTGATCATATTAGCCTAAACAATCCGCCCACTAAAATTATATAGCCTGACGCTTTTCAGTGCCAACCGTGTCACATTGCTTCATTTACATCACCCTAACATACCGCAGGACCTGGAAAAGATAATAAGTTTAGTACGCAAGATCCTGACTCTCGGCCCGCGTCCACCATCTTGGAACCAAAAGTAAACACTAGGTGGCCACCCACGCTACCCGTTACTAAAATCACCAGCAAAACACAGTTTCTGGTTCTGGGAGTGACATCAGCTTCCGGAATACAACCACGTGAAGGCGAGCCGAGAACCACCAAGAGGAATTTGGCCAACAATCTCCTTAAATCTACGATTAGTAGCCTACCTAACGTGCCAAGAACTGTAGAAGGGAGGCGGAACTTACCCGATCTCGGAGCGGTGGTTAGGAGGGCGGCTCCACGAGAAGGGCGAAGGCCCGGCAACGAGCGACGTAGACAACGGGTCCCGTGGCAACAGTCTATGTTCCTGCGGCTCCTGATGAACATCTGGCCAAAGGCCTCCGGAGAAAAAAAAAAAAAAAAAAACACTGTCTGGGGTATCCTGGATAAATACATCTTAGTGGACTAGGTGCTGATCGGGAATTAAATCACCAGAATCACTCGGTGAAAACAACCCGGAATTAAGTGTTCCAATCACAGGCCGGGAATTGGATCCAGAAAATTACTTGTTTAAAATCACTATAAATTACTATGTACAAAGGTGAGTGCCGGCGGTCTATGTCCTAGCCAGCGGCAAGCGGGCGACAAGACGCCCTAGGACTCGGGCCCATCGCCGAACCAAGCGGTCCGAGGGCATGTACCCGTCGACCAGTTCACGAAAATCGTTGATGGTTACCGTCCCGTCCGCGACTGCCTTGACCACGTGAAGGACGCGGCCTGTCTCTGCAGTCGGCACCCCGAACCAGTCGTTCGCGCGGCGGACTTCTCGGCTGACTTTGGGCACTACCCGGTTAATCCACTTTTGAAGGGAGCCGTCACTGTCAGTAAGTTCCCAACGGCGTGCGTCAAACCCCGAAGGGGTAGTGAAGATCAACGTAGCTGGAGCTGGGTGTGCTTGAATGTTCATGAAGGCTCGGCTCAGGGCTTCCGCGTAAAATTTAGTCACAGCGTCCACGTTAATAAAAAGCGGGATGTAGAGCCCGAGTTCCTCATCCCATGTCAGTATGTCGAGAAAGTTGCACATCACTATGAGTATGTCCTCCGGAAACATGACATGATGCGCGAACGCGTAACCCGCCAACTCGGCGGTGGTCGCGTCGAGATGAGAAAAAACTACTAAAGAATGATCAGTTCCCGCTAGAATAATGTCCGGGTAGGCCTCAATACCCTCCTCACGGTTGGAACAAAAGATGGCAACGCGCGCCATGATGATATTGAAGATAAAAGGAGTAAAAGACGAAGGAGTTACAAAATCCACGTCTGAACACACTAAAATACCCGCCGGCACTGATTAAAATGACGTCAAAACGAGGCTAATTTGGGAAACCCCTTTTTGATCCAAAAGATCCAAATTTCGAAATCAGCTAGTATGATCAATCCATCGCATAAATTTTTACAAAACCTGTGCTAGGCTAAAGCTTGGGTCCCCAACCAACATAATCAAGCGCTAGAATTAATTCATATCGGCTCAAAATGTCAGGTCGAGCCTTCAAACTTGAAAGTTTGATCGAAGCAGAAATTTGCCATCCGGGCGCTCCGCGCCCGAAGGAATCATATCGAGGTCAAACCCTGGGGGGGAACTCCAGTCAAGCGTCCCGCTAAGTACACGTGTACTAAGTATAGCTGGCGGACGCGTGACAGGAATGGTGGTATTTTCTGGTTCCAACTGCTCGGTATTGCTAAACCTGATACAGAGACCTTGTATTTAGTGTAAATAATGTTATTATGATTGAAGTTTGGTTGAAATTTGACACGCATTGTATCATGAAAGTCGTTCGTTCAAAATGTCCGAATTCTTTGTATTGACTTATGTTGTGTTAATTTGTTCTGAAATTGGATTTGATGTACACTTGTTACTCTTAGAAGTTTAAGACAACCCTACACTGTATATATGTTGAGTTCTGTCGACTTGTGTTACAAATTACAAATGTCAGAATCTGTACATGTATGTACTAAGGAAAAACCCAACTCTATCACTTTAAGCACGAGTGTCATAAATCTTCATCCTCTAAAACTGAGTACGCCTGTTTATCAACATGATTATGTCATCATTTACTTATCATACAATGATCATGATTCACTAAAACTTACCTGGTTACCTTATGAACCTGTTCCGCTATTCTTAAGCCATAATATGGGCTAACAATGCTGGGAACTCTTCCTACAACTTCATGTTTATGAACCTTTTCAACGTGATCTCAAGTCTTAGCATGGACTACTGGAAATGTACTTATGTATTAAGTAGAACTGGACATATGAATGTAACTTTGTTTACAATTCTTAAAAGAACTTCTGAATTTATTGACACTGTGCTGAATGTACCACGAGAGTCAAGGCCACCCCACCATGGTTTAAAAATGTATCCAATCATCAAAATTGGGAGTTCATTATATTCATTTGGTTTGAGCTATGTCGTCCACCTCCTTAAACTCAAACACCTGACCGCCGTCGAATGTACTAATGGCTTAGTACTTTTAATATATTGTCATGATATATAATCCAACAAGGATCAGGCTTAGCAAGTCTACTTCTAGTCTAAATATCTTGCGCTCCTAGCGCCACCTGTTAACCAGTATAAAAGGTGTTGCAAGGTAGAGAGCGAGCAGTTAGTGGTTAGTAGTCACTAAAGTTTTAGTAGGTTTAGCCAAGGAGTTATACTTGGAGTAAGTACATCGGCTCCGTGTAAAAGACTGGAGTTTACCAATACCCATTACCTCGGACATAGGATTGTGATAGAGCTGAGTACTAGAATGGTCTAGAAGGTGTTGGAACAACTCGTGTTCTAAATGTGGTTGATTGCTGATAGGAGATGGGAGGTGGACTGATGAAGACTTATACATGGTGGCTTTGACTCGGGATGAGATGTTTACTGAATAAAACCCCTTTCATATTAAGAAGCTCCCTCATCGTTCATTTCTTTTGAACTATTGGGAAGTGAACGGACAAACTTTAAACGCAGTCTGAATTACTCAGGCACTCTGGAAAAACAACTCATGAAGACTTGGATATACACGAACCTTACGCAGTCTTAAATCAAACATTAACAATAGTTCACAGCTAGTTTTTTTTTCAATCTTCTTGCAAGAGCATTCATTATAGATTATAGGAAAGCTGTGCTGCGTGTGACATGATCTTATAAAAACAAGGCATATTGTCCTTAATATATTCACCTTTAATTAAATCAACACCATGGAGTATTGAAAGAATACGAGGTCACCTATCCTTATAAGGTCATGACCCTAGGCCAATTTGGATGTCCTGGTGCTATTGGATTATACTCTAATATCCAATGCATGGAACCTTTCATCGGAAAGAGGGTTACTTTGCCAAAAGTAACAATTAGGGGCCTGCACGTAAATGGGGGATTCGATAATAGAGCCCTTTCTATAGCATATCATTTACCTAGCAAGATCCCCACCACAATGATAAGGCAACAATTGAACAACCCCGGCAAGCCTGGCCTATTTAAGGTAATGTGAACAATCTTTTGGCTCAGTCTTCTTGCTTAGTAAATGGCGTAATTATCATTTTGTGGTAAATTGTTGTTCATTTCTTTGCATGGTCATATGTTTCGTTCGTATGTATGTAATCCTTTAAGATATATTGACATCTATAGATGATATGCCTAAGCCCCCGGATTTGTTCAACCACAGGTAATCGTAACAAAAGCCTGGGATAACAGTGAAAAGGGCTGCCTGGGGCTGTATAAAAATAGTCATTGTTAAGCAGCAGAATTAGCCACTGGAAAGCCATGTTATTGTAAGGAACCGCCTGCATGCTTAGGTAGTTCTGGAGGTAGGCCTATGGGACTAAACCTACCCCAAGGCAGGATCAACTAAAAAAGAGGGTGTAACAACAACAAATGATTATTTCATTAATACTTAATGAGTTATTCGTCTTCCTCTCACAATATTGTATAATTATGAAAAAGTAAAACATTGAAAAAAGATGGACAGATGCAGTTAGTAAAGTGGGAGACTTTCTAAGCCCAGATTTGTTTTTTTACCTATCAGAAATAAGAAGTTGTTCTTACCTTGACTTCAATTAGAAAATTGGTCTAAAGTAGGTCAGGGTGTGAAATAGTAAATGCCCGGGATGGGGAAGGGGGCAGAAAGTTTCGTTCAATACCAATGCAACGCAAAGCTTTTATATTCAGAACATGTAGACGATCTCAATGTTAAAATTGCCAATATATATCTTGCCACAACACGTACTTCCTTTAAACAAGCCTACGCCAACAAAGCGATATAATAAAGAGTTTCTTGGGGTCAATGCCTCTTTAATCTCCAGACGTTAGGTTGGTCTTGCTCTGCGGAGCATGGGTTCGGGGGAATAAACTCTTATATAGAAGTACCCCCACTCCTCGTCTTCCACAGCTTCTCGCCAACAAGTCCAAGTTCCTCCAGGGTCGATAGATGGGTTAATCGCCTGACTCAGTACCAGTCCCTTACCAAACTCTTACACAGCTTCTCCCATCTCTCGATAGGAGTCGGGGTAGGCAGACTCTCAACTCCATATACATGTACCACGCAAGATTTCGTTATTAGATCATGCAATCAACCGCTCCTATAATAGCATTAGGATCTTAGTTTCGCTTCCGTCCTTTGAGCGACCCCCATTACAAGTCAAAATACAGTTTCATAATCACCGAGAATGGGAACTGTTCCAAACAGTATTGGTAATCTATAGTTGGAAAGTACCTAAGTATGATTATCGTCTAGGCGTTGCAATGAGGACACTATTGCATGGGCACTGTAAATACATAAACCCTTTATTTTGGCATATATACTTTAATATTTTAGATATTAATTTCTTTGCATCTAATTATTAGAATTAAACTTGAATTTGTTTATTATGGAACGATTATATAGCTTGACACTGATCATTATGATTAGAATTGCATTATCATACACTTTCTCCACATTATATAATTTTCACCTGTCATCTACTGAAACTCAGGGGTAGCCTTAACGGATGTCATGAAATAAAAACCTTAAAAAAAGGCAAATTCCATGCTGACCATCCTACATATTTTAAGGTGTTTAGCAGAATATTCATTTTTGAGGTCAAAGTGCCCCCCCCCCTCTACCAGTCACCGCCGATTCAGATTGGTCCCACAAGCCCCGTAGGCCCGGCCCAAGCCTCCCGATCTGCGCCCGATCACCTCCGACCACCCCCGATCACCCCCGATCACCCCCGATCACCCCCGATCACCCCCGATCACCCCCGATCACCTCCCACACCACCTCCTACCCCACCCTGCATGACTCCGGATCCTGATATCCGGAACAAATGAGGCACGATCGGGAAATAATCAGAACTGGTCATGAAACATTCACATGATTATTTTGTGATACCGTCTTCGGAGAGTGTTGTCTAAGGAAATGTGGAAATTAAAGCCGACAGATGAAAGGGACATACAAATTACTTTTTTTTTGCTCGTGTTGTGTTGGAGTAACTTTGAATATGTCATGTGATGCAATGTGTCCTGTATATTAAATTGCCCTATATAGTCACCAAGGGTCAATTTTTGATTCAACATAAAGGGCAACTAAAACGAATCCAGTCCATAAATACATTTTGTTAAATTGTCTTTAGGCATCTGACTTGCTTGATTGACATTCATGTCTATTTCTTTATATTCTAAACGGAAATTTGTATATTCAGTTATGTAATTGACGTGGATGTAGTAATGAGCCAAAAACAGAGCCTGATACGTTTTTAAAATGATTATGAAAAATATGTTAAAACTGATTTGGTAGATATTTTGAGATAATTCCGCTCGGACTTCGTTGATAACGACTAGGCAATTCAAAGACCCTTGGCGCACATTCAAATGCACTGTCTGGAGATAACTGGCATGTACCTGTATCGGGCAGAACTCAACTTAATAGTACTGGAGCGGGAACTGGGGGCGCAGGTAGAAGAGGAGGTGGGGTGGGGGGGAAGGAAAACTCATGATTATTTCAGAGGCCCCCAGCCCCCCGCCGTCGGCCGACTACGCCCACCCATCCATGACGAGCTGCTCTTGGCCCACTGAGCCGGTCACGGATGGCTGCGGATAGGGGGTGGGCGCGCGCGTGTGTGGGGAGGCGAGGGGTGTATGGGAGGGGGTAGGAATAGGAATGGGAGGCAGACATGTTTATAGGTGGAGTGGAAATGGGAAGATGATGCAACTATATAGGGGTGGATCCTGGATTAGTTAGAAGGGGACGGAACACAGAATGTACGGGGGGGGGGGGGGCACAGACATGGAAGTTCAGGGGAGGGGGCAAGATTGAGACGGATTTATTTACACTCTAAATTCCAGGTACCTTCATGGAATATTTCTGATTGTTATAGAACCCAACCCTCTACCATGCTCCATGGCGGATTTAGGGAGTGGCGCCCACTCCTTCCCCACCCAAAATTTAGATTTTTTACAGTAAAATTCTGGAAAATAGGAAGTGCGCCACCCTTAAATTTGCGCGCCCTCACCTTTTCAAAATGCTGGATCCTCCATTGGTGCAGAGGGTAGGTGGACGTGGTTCGTGTCGCGAGTGAGTCAGTAACAGTAGGGGAGGTGGGGGAGGGTATTGGTGACGGGGTGACGGAGGTTAACTTGTGGAATGAGGAAGGCACGTGACCTGCATGTTTTACATGCTGCACCTGGGCCCTCCCACCCCTATTGTAATACCACCTCATGACCAGCCCCAACTCAGACACCCCTCAGCCCGATGGCACCGGGAGGGGAGTTAGGAGGGGTTGGGGTTGTTCCTATGAGCTCTGAGTATTGTGACTCGCAATATTCTTCGGTGCCTACTTGATTCGTAAGTCTACAGACTACAAACAGAAAAGACAATTAAAAAGAGAGATGATTGTATTTATAATATATATCAAATATATATATCTAAATGACACTATAATATTATCAATATATAAATGACATATTTGAACGGCCATAAACCAGTTACTTGCATACCCTACTGCTTATTTCTTACAGCTGGCCATATCCGTTATTATGATACAGAGCTATTGGAGAACTTTTCAGGGACGTCCGCATATATAGTCTAAGTAATAAAACGTGATTCACGAAGCCTCCCCCCTCTATTTGTATTTAAGGGGTCGTCCATTAACGTTCTCCTTTTAACATGATTTCTATACATTCCCCACTACCTTTAGCATGTAATACGCATTGGAAATTGCCTTGACCGCCCACCTTTCCCCATCCACTCCCCACCCCTTTTGTGCGTATGTAATTAGGTAGCCACCAAAAGAGTGGGGTCGTACCCTGAATCCGCCATACATTTATCAGAAGCATAAAGCAGCCAGAAGAATAAGCATGCACATTTTTACTTTGCCGATTGACCTAATTATCGACAGGTGTATCGACTGAGCAGTTCGCTATGCTTTTCACGACTTGCTCACTGACCTACTCAGTAACTGGGTCACACTGTTAAAGGTCCCGTCCCGATCAGTGCATTAGTAGCCTACCCACGTAGCCTCACTCATAGCATTTGGGATCGGGAGCCCTGGACCCTGGTAACTGAACCACCAACCATATGCATCTTTGATATTCATGTTTGGCCTAACGATTTAAATAACCGACATGATACACATAATGTGGCTTTTGCCCATTTGAAACTAAAAAAAAAACGTCTCAAGAAGGTATAGTGAATGAATTTAAAACCTACATTTTATTCATCGATTCATAAATTTCTGTAGACCAAGACCTGACTATGATCCAACGTGCTTCACAGTGTAAAAGAAAAAGGGTTGTTTACAAACCATAGCTGCCCATATTGTCATGTCGTGAATATGACAAGAAAAAGAAGAACACCGTGTAAATGTGAATGACCGATTTTATTCGGGAAGTAACATGTTATCTGAGTATGGATACTGATAAGAAGCAGTAGTGGTGTGTCGACATACTCACCTGTGGGTTAATTAGTGGTAGTTGTAGTAGCTACATGTATCACCTATTGAATAAGATAATGTCGAATAAGATATAGGAAAGTTTATGGAATGTCTTGTAGGTAGTAATTAATATGTACATCGTTCTGTTATCACATATACAGAAGTATGATTAAATTGTACAATCAATATAAAACATATGAACTGTATCCTGATTTACAATACACAATATAAAACAATATGAATCAAAATTATTGGAGGGGTCTCAAAGCTGGTTTCGAGTGCAGTAATAAAGGGACCTGTGCACACAGATGACCACCGATACAGATAACTAACGGAATGTGCGCTTCACTGACGTGGGATGAGTACTTTTGGAGATAAGCCGCGACCCCTGGGCATCTGTGGTCAGGTAATCTCAGGAGCATATTAAGCCTAAAGCTGCGCACATAATAAAAGGTTCCTATTTGGTGCATGGTTACATATGTAGCCTTTCACAGATGCAGAAACGGCGGAGATAGGGATAATGGAAATGACTATGATGCGGAGCTATCCATTGTTTACATTTGCAAATTTGAAGATTTCTAGACCACCCAACCCTACTGGGCCTGACTTCCATTGTGTAACTGCAAATTGACATACGCTTCCGCCCTTAATCCGCAGACCCCTTTCACATGATGCGCCTCTCTATATTGACCTTTTATATGAGGAAAAACACTATACAGGTGATATCTTATATGGAGTATGTGCGAGGTTTTGTATAGGGACAAATCAGGTTTGCATACAGGGAAAGTGCGTGCACACAGATTAGCGCTGACCCCTGGGCAGTTCGGGAGATAATCTCACCTGCAGGAGGGGATGGGGGCATTCCAAGGTCACCAGGTAAGGGTCCGGCTCACATGTCAACAACCACCGACCTGTCGCAGCATGTCCAGGCACCTCCGGCCTGAACCGTTTACTATCCCATACATAACCAACGGCCTGGACTTTGACACCAAACACGGCACTGGTCACTGCGGTATTCACTGACACTCGAGTGGGCGCTTTGATGGGCTTGGTAGTCCGTATGTAGTGTTTAGGAGCGTCACTTGTGTTTAATCCTTTAAAGAGTTATATGGAGTCATTTTGCTTTGATTCCTGACAAGTTGTTCCTCTGCCCGTGACGTTATTTCCCCGAAAATACCCAGGCTATACTGCAAAAATGAAGCATGCACTGTAAATTAATATACATTCATAGTAGGTCTATGATGGAATTCGGGACTATAGTTGTTTGACCATGAACAACGAAAAAAAATAGGGACATGTCTCCTTCTAAGTTTAAAACCTATGTACCATTTTTGCAGCCCTCATGACGAATAGAAACCTGGCCAGTCGTACAATATAGACATGGGAATCTATCTGGTTCCCCTAGTTCCTATAAAGTTCTATATTCTACAAATGGTGACTAACTCCAACCACTGGTTGCTCTATCAATTGCTGGTTTCTTTTATGTGTTGATGTCAACGATCAAAGCTACATTCAAAAAAGGTAGGTAATCACAGGTCAAGAGGGACTCGGAACCTTTGTGGGTATGGACAAAATAAATATAATTTCCTCATAAAATCCAACTTGAAAGTGAGCCATAATTGGTGTATTTCGAGTTCCCGATAACAAAAAAGATCAAGACCCCAATAAAGCCCCTGGATGTGTCCATAGAAAAGTAGGAGTCATCTGCACACACATTTACATACATCTTATCTGTTAGATAACACTCCAACTATTATGTATGACACCCATAACGTGCCTATAAGTGTATGTCACGACTCTCAAGGTGGCGGTTGGTGCACCTACCCCTGACACTCCTATCTGAGACCGTTATCAATAAATGACAACAGGAGGTGCTTAAAGCATGCCTGGGAGGAGACAGGAGAGAGATTAACAAGCTCATCATGCCCAGATCGTGTTAGGGAACAAACCCTAACAGCACTTAGGTCTGCGGAGCTGATAAAGTATAAGGGTCTGCATCGTTATCTCGATTATTTACTCTTCCCGAATGCACGCTCACATGTATTCTTTCCGACTGGACTAGCGCAATTCTCATTTGAACATGTTTGATATAGCTAATTTAAATAATTATATTCATATGAACTGATAGAAATATGAAGTATAAGCCTATACAAATATGGCATTACTTGATGCATCTTTTCCCATATAAAGAACACCAAATTATTCTATGGATGATACTGCATGTTATTGTTTGCTGAAGGTTTTGAATGACAACATACTATGATTATCCATAATGAACACAGTGGTTTAGCCTCAAAGTACCTAATATAAAGTATATAGAAATAGTGATTTATCAATCAGAGAATTGCAATAAATCGTCGAGCTTTCATCCTAACAAAGGGGAACCACCCCCGTTTAGAAAGGAAAATGCCTCCGGTTATGCCATTATTGGTGCAATCGTAAGAGATGTTTCTCCTTTAATTTTAGTCTAGTCTTCACCAAATCTTATAGGGTTATTGTCCATTTGTCCCTCCCTCTTCAGGTGTCCGTCCCTGGATCCATTCAGTCAATTGTTTTACTACAGGGAGGCAGATTTGAACACCATTGGAGTTTGTTATATTTTGGTATTTTTAATCAGGTAAAGGTTAGGGCTGGTTTGTTAGATTTTAGAGCAGGGTACAAAGCTACATCCGCCCCAAGTGGGGGTACCACAATATCACCAAGCAGTGGGGTTAGTGCAACGCTTGCATTACTCTCTTTCCCCTCAAAAAAGGAAGCGACAAATCGACCACCCCGCATTAGGCGTGTTTGTCGTGATGGCCGTTCCCGCTCCGTCCATGTTTGTCGACGTCCACAGAAATTGATATTAAATTCCATTTGTAGAGGCATTAAGGTGGGCCAGGGAGGAGGAGGTAGGGACAGGGCCTGGGCCTGGGACGGCACATAAACCTGAATGTCAGATGGGGTGGGATTGGATTTACCGTTAAGCGCTCTCCATTTTGTGGTTATGCCTAATCCATTTGCGAGAGGATGTATATGTGCATGACATATGGCAGTGCTGTAATCATGTGTAGTGTCCCAATCGTATTAAAGATTACTTAGGCCTGTGTACGTGCCGCAGAGGCTGAAAACTGTAATCCCACTCAATTGCTTTGGAATGCATAAAAATGTTGATGGATATTATTGTATATAGGCCTATACGAATAACCCTTTATATACACACATAGTATAATAATTATATATATATATATATGTATATATATATACATGTTGTGTGTGAGTGCATCTGTTTGTATATAAATCAATGGTTTTAATATCAAAGTTCAACGGCATTGGTGAATACAAACATTTTAGGCGCTTCATCTATGAAACAATCTGCACACAATATGTGGGAGCTTAAGGTTATACCAAAATATTATATCTGAAATCAAGTTCGAGTTGTGCTTGAGATGCATTAAAAATATTGCAAAGTATTTTACAAGACAAATATAACTTTGCGAACGTTTAGAAAATTTCATTATGTACTGAGTTATAAATAACCCTTTTGCAAATAGTGAATGCAATTCGATTTCTCGCAAAGAGAAAAGAAATCCTCGACTTAAGAATGCATTATTCATATCAATTCAGAGAAAGAAGTGTCCCGTTGTCCCCTTCCTCAATCGTTATATGCTAATGGATCATAATGGTAACGGTTCACTGATTCTCAACCGGAAACGGAAGTAGACCTGCCAGGCGCAGATCGTTTGCCGCGACGCTTGTCAACTTAGTCTGCTCAAATTCCATCCGTTTTTGTCGCCAACCAGCGCTCATTTGCGTCACGTGGTATTTTTCTTGTGTAAAATGTCGACCTTTGAGGTGTCAAATATTTGCCCTTGGCTGTCATGGTCGTCCTTGGGGGTGGTCATGTGATCAGTGATCCGAAACAAGCACAGGGAATACAGTAAACGTAGGCATATTTACCGTGGCAGGTGGAGAAATTAAACTTCTAAATGCAATGCATTCTAGCTCTACGCTCAATATAAAATTGTATTTGAGGAATCGAGGGTAGTATAAATACCTGTTACAAGATGTGTAGTTTGTTTCAAATGGTATCTTTCATTAAAGCTATGGAAAACAATATTTCACATGGTCGGTCAAGACGGCATAGATACATAAGATGGTATGTATTATACCCCTTTCAGACTACAGGGCCAAGCGAAGTGAAGGGATGCGAACTGAAGCGAACCGCACCGATGCGATCCGCATTCTAGAATACGGCCCTTTCACACATCCAGCTCTCAGGAGTTCCTGCTGATAGGATGTGTATGATAACTTCGTGGATTCGTATGATAACTTCGTGGATTCGTATGATAACTTCGTGGATTTGTATACTAAGAATACGGTTCGCTTTGCTTCTGTGCTTTTCAGACAGTCATCAGGAAGCGAAGTGAAGCGAACTGCATTCTAAAGTGCTGGTCCATAACCGAATTCTAAAATGCGGTTCTGATGTGCATCAATGCGCATTCTAGAATGCTCATCCTTTCACACAGGGGCCAGGAAGCGTACTGAAGCGATTTGAAGCGAATTGATGTACATTCCCGGCCGTAGTCTGAAAGGGGTATATGGTTATGGTAGTATTACGGAATAGTCTTAAAATGCAATTTCTTTCTTTCTACTCCACAGCCCCCTTACTTGTCGCCTGAAAACGTTCAGAACAATTATGATAACTTATATAGACAGATGGAAAGATTTCGAAAGACATGTACAAGCCCCTTGAAGTATACTCATGCAGATGACAATTCAGAAATGATACATTATATTAAACACAGAAATTTACTCCATACCCAATAACCCTAGCCATTGAGGTGTGACGTTGGTGGCTGTGACGTCACAGTCAGGCGACCCCACACAGGGCCCCCACTGGTCAGAGAGGTGTCAAGTACCTGATTGGTTAATGAAGTCACGTGGACGCCTGAAAGGTTAGACCATATGCTCCGATAATCTAATTAATATAGAGGGAAATGTAATTGCACAAACGAGGAGGCTATCGTCCAAAAAAGGATTACTCATTCATGAGCGGTTAATTCACATTGCTTGACCTTAATTACATTACTTGACATCCATGCAGAATACAAATGGATAACGGTAATTTTGAGGCAAATGTTGAGGCAAAATGAATTGTGTAATGACGTGATGTTCGGATGGCAGACGCCAATGATACCTTCCCACAATATGGCCCTAGACCCGTAAATTCGACACGGCGACATGACGCTTTTTAGGGGTTAGTGACATGTGACATGGGATTTAAAAAGATATGGGACATTGGCATTTGCTTTTTCTTAAATTCGACAGGGCGACATGGTCCTTTCTCAAATCTGACAGGGCGACATTGCCCGTTCTTAGCTTCGACATGCGTCATTGGGAGCCCCCACTATGGGCCCCCACAATACATATTCCATGATGACTGCCAGTTTTGACATATAATTTGGGTCAACTGACATATCCGCTGTTTTCGTTTCATTTGTGCAATACATCGTGAAATCCTATTTGTTGTTTAGTAAGCTCCTTTTTGAATATCAACAATCTATACATCGATATCTCATTTAAATTCATTGCGACCAATGTCTTCCTAGAGACGGAATTGTTTTTCATGAAGAGCCGTGGCAACAAACCTTTTATCAAATTAACAAAAAAGTAATTTTAACATACACGGCCATATATCAAGCTTCGGATATATTACCAATGCCAATAGAGCAAAGGGAACATCTGGAAAACCAGATCACTTCATAGTAAAACAACAAATCATATAAGCTCTGTTGAACCCACACACACCTCCAGACGTCCAACTGACGTTGTCCACTTCTCACCAAATTAAGCCCACACCAAACTGTCCCACAGCTTGAGGTTGACCCTTTGCCGTGTGGTTATCGCGGTTTGTTTGCCGTGAGTAGTACACACAAAGTGGGCCTTGACTCGGGCCATGACTACCTCGGACTATAGCCCAGAGGGCCGCGGGCACACTGGGCACGGTCCAAAGGTTGGTTGGTTGGTTATTGGTTGCTTTACGCCCTAATCAACTACCAGGGTCATATCAAGGGCGGTGATGGTGATCGAATCTATGAGAAGGTAGAGACCATACCCCTACACATTTACCGAGGTAGGTGTTCTTTAATGTGCCTGGTCCCATAGACAGGGCCACACACACAACAGCCGGTGGCACAAGGCCTTTGATATCCCAGTCGTTGTCACTGGGAGAAACACAGAGGGGTGTAGCAGCCCTGCCTGGCCCAGTCGAGAATCGAACCCGGCTCTCCCGCATGCCAAGCGAACGCTCTAACCACTTCACCACCCCGTGCCCCACGGTCCAAAGGTCACAGATGACTCCTGAACACTGGTGCCATTTGGTCTGTTAGTATACTGACTCCAATAACCCATTTACCAACTAACCCGCTGTAAGATCGATTTCCTTCTGGGATTTTGAAATATTCAGGAAGGTTACCGGTCATATGTATGCAAAGTGATAAGAAACGTCGCAGAAGAGAAGTTTGTATACCGACTATAATAATTAGTGATAATGTTTACGAAATAGAAATTAAAGGCAAGAACTGAAGGGGTCAGGCCGGGGGAGTAGTTTATCCCCATTGTTTTTCTGATTCATTTTTTTTTTATAATATTTTTTTATAATATAATATAATACATTACCCAATAAACTTATCGGTTTTGTGAGTGTGTGGGTTGAGTAGTAATTCAATCATCCAAGTATAATTACATGTTAAATATATATGTGTTCACTAAATGCCAGGTAAGTCAAAATATTTTATTTTACCGTTTTCTAATTGTAATTGAAAGTTAAGAACTCTCAGATACACTTATAAACCAAATGCTTCCTTGAGTAATGAACACATACTCGTCCCAAACAACTTCCACGCAGTTATAAAGTTGACGATACAAATATTCAGTCAGAAGAGGCAGTACAAACTAATCCCAATGGGAACCAAACGGTGATTGCTTATACCCAGGAAATCCTTCGTCGAGATTATCGCACCGCCACTGTGCCATGTTTAATCTACCACCAGGTGCAAAACACTCATCCCAGGTAGGATAAATCCACCACCAGCAGCGGCCAAATGTTTCCCCCTCCCCCTCCCACACACCACCACACACCAGTCGCCGGGATTGCCACGCGCTGATTGGCTGAGCCCCCCAAGGGGGCGGGGCTTATTGTGTCTGTGTGTAGTGGTGGCAGCGGTGTGGTGGTGGGTGGGGGAGGTGGAGTAAGGGGGACTGAACAGTACGTGCTGCGGAGGACTACTGGATGGTTATGGTGGAGAGAAGGGCATGCACTCAGCAATAGAAGACATGGGATGACGTACATGTGACCACACACACAGGACAGTGTTAGCTTTACTTCCATGTACACACATACTCCTAGACTCACCAGCTAGACTCGGATACAACCACAAGGGGCAGGGAGACACATGTGTATTGTGTTTACCCTATCCCTCCACTCACTGGTCGGTTCTCAGGCTACGGTTACCTGGACATCATAACATGTGGAGTACTTCTGCTGCAGGTAAGCAGGGCTGGCTACTGCAGCTACAGATGCATGTTGGAGGGGTGGTGGTGGCTATATTGTGTTAAAGCTGCCTTGATTTGCAGTGGTCAATGAATAATTGTTACGACAGGCCATAAGAGTAAGCAGATCAGCTGAGAAATATATCTAAAGAGAACCGTCACACATTCACATTGATAAGTAAAAGGCTGCAGACAAGTGAAGTAAGGACACCTATTACACTAATGCTGATTGTCCAAGGATTTCACTAGATATACAGTGATGATAGATAATACACATTCTCATTGTGGATCTAGCATTTTGCAGTATTATAACTTAAAAAGTGTGGATCCATTTAATATCTACACGTTGGAGCACAATCTAGTCAGTAGGGGAATATAGTCGCCCATACATAAGTTGCAGATAAGATTGCCATTTGGTATAGAGAGAAGTAGGCTAGGGCACAGGTTTATGCCGTAATGGTAAAGTAAATCACACTGATATTGTTATTGCGAATGCCCACATCCAACCCTAACCCTCCCATGGGATCCTACAATAGAAGGACTAGGAAGTGGGGAGATGGAGGGGTAGCTACAGGGCAGATGGTCAAGGTGTCACCTCCCCCCTGACCACCCTGTTCCAAGCAGGTGGGTAAGGATCACCACGCAGATAGTAATTCTATCAAAATGAGTCTTAATTCAAGCCAAGCAGACGTATGGTCTGGGGTTAGTAATGTCAATCGGTTTATTTCGGTCTGCTGTTTCAATATTGTAAAACCTCTGTCCACACTGCTATACCTTGGTATTTGAATATTTGATCCATGAAATAGAGTAAGTAGGTATGCATACGTAATTATGATATACTGATGGACATTCAGTGGGGAAAGGGATTGGGAAATCTTACCTACTTCCGTACTGGAATGAATGAACTTAGTATAATTAACTCCTTGAAAATGGGTTCTAAAAGACTTATGATATAACAGTGAGGAAATGACTCTTATATATTTTAGAGTCAAACTGATCCGAATGCCTTAGAAACGCAGCAAATAAGTGAGCCAAGGAGATCGACTCAAAACAGAAAGACTCAATTTACAAGACTCTGGCTGCAAGAGATGTAACCATAGTCCTGTATTTTGTGAAAAAAAAGGGCTCCAAGAGCGAGTTTTAAAGCCTGGGAATAGATTATGTTGCGTCCGGAGTCTCCCAAGTAAAGACCAAACGTCATCTCTTAAGGAGAACACTTATAGCGTTATCTCCGTCCTCATAGAGATATCGTCACTTGCCGTCTCAATGATCAAGTACAAATGTACCTTTAATGACGTTTGTTCTTCGTGGGAGAGAGTCTCAGAATCATTGATCAATCATTTCAAAGTGGTCGTTATAGATAGCGCCTCCATAAGGGACATGGGAATCACAGATGTTACCACGGTGGAATGAATATTTCCATGGGATAGTACTACCATTTTACCGCAAGACCATTTTACGGTTTCATTATCCTGTAGTATGAAACATAGGCCTATATATGAAGCGTTTTTAAATCCATGGCGGAATACACGATAAGCATGTATAGGCTAACGTTTTTTTCTGTTAGATAACGATCCGACCAAAGTCCGATCTATAATAGGATCATATTTCTTGTATTATATCCTAACTTAATATAACCACCGATATTTTCTCCCATGACTTGCGCAAATATTAATGGTAGAGAATTACATGGGAGGTCTCAGATCCCCCGTGAACTCGCTTTCGTGGAATACACATGATATTAAGATTACCTCATTATTAGGATAATTCGGAAGTGACTATTTCAAAACATTGCCAATATCCCAACTTTGCACTGCAAGGAGAGTAAGTGCCCTCTCTCCCCCACCTCATGATAAACTGATGGAGATATCACATATATCCCCGAATCATCACCAAGATGCAGGTAGTTGTATCGTCTCAAAGCAAGAAGTCAATAATGTGATCATGTGACACTGGTGATCCCATGACCTTGGGAGCAGCCAAGGTCGTTAGATGACGCCTCACCCCTTGTATATACTTTCTCTCTGGCGCCAAATTGATCAATACATTGGTCTTTTATAAGATAAACATATCAATAAAGAATTGTTTACGAGAAACAACCATATATAAATCAATACTAACCTTGTTTACGGGACATATGATTCAAAACAAGATGGATAGCTATGCACGAGTACACTTGTTTTGCAGCTTCATTAAAAATCAGAATCAGAAGATCTGCACAGTCGTGTTGTCAATTTGTTTTCCAAAATAAGATGCAAAGTGGTTTGCGCCTGTTGGACATAATTCATTGCTTCCCTTGGTAAATCTATTCAGGAATGAATTTATGATCACACATGGTGGAAGATACTTTTAGCACCTCTTTGAATAGTACTAGAATACCTACATAATGAAAGTAATGACTCACCCATCATCACGACTCACTAGTGTTGAGCTATCCATCATATATACATCATATATAGAAGTGAGACCTGGTCACCAAGAGAGGTGACAAGTCTCTATAAATAAGTGGTGACTACAGAGTCTCTGATGGCACCAAGCGATCTACAGTGACCTGATAAGGTAAGGGCAGATTTCCCGTGTGATCCCTTCCTCAAAGTGCTGATGTACGGAACACCAAAGGGTAGGGGTGGCGCAAAAAAGGCCTCTGTCGGGTGACTGGGGAGGATCAACGCTTTTTGACACTAATCAGTGAAGCTTACTTCTATATAGGGTTCGGAACTATTGCCACAAGTCAGTGCAAGTTTGGCTTGTTTTGTTCTATTATACGAATGACATAGGCTATAGCTAAAAACCTCACCGGTCCATGTGAATTTTTACTTTCATTTTGTGGTTCTGCCAGCTGTCTTCAGCTGTCAATTACGCACTGCATGTTTCTTAATCAGGGAATACAAGGGAAGGATGACATTGGAACCAAAATATCCTAGGATCAATTTGTGACAAAATTTAAGATATGAAGATTGTCTTAAGATTACATTAGAACACATAGTTATATAGACACATACACATAGGCCTATGTACAGTTCACTATACCCCAAGTGCATTGCCTACCTAGGCTAGAACCGTGCACTGTTATATAAATGCCTCCAGGAGCGCACTTCCTGCTTCCCCCTGCAACAAACCACCAGCCCTGCCTATCCCCTCCTCTTTATCAGCCTCTGAGTCAATATTAACCCTGATCCCACCGACATAAAATACTGTTTGCACTTCCCGGATGACGGATCGGGCCCGGGAACAAAATGAAGAACCTCCGATGGGGAGGGATTGTGAGGGACAATTCTACTGCCTGGCCATCTCTTAGGTTTTTGCCATCGAAATATCCCCCTAAAAAAGATATTGATATGGGTCATCAAAATTTGAAACAGCAGTAAGATTTATTTTGATGATACATAGAATGACTTCTGGAAGGAGATCGTAAACATGTTCATAGCCAGTGTTTATATAATCCTGCAGAATACACAATTCACCCTTCATAGAACAGCAGCAATTTACATTACATTTTTCTCTATATGTCTTTTAAAAAGACTATCAACAACCCCTTCCCATTCCCACTGAATTGAAAATATCAGAACAGTTTATTCCTCTGATTTATTGGGTGCAATCTGTACCAATAGATAAGGATGGTCTGCACTGATAACAAAGCACGTGAAAATCTAGGCAGTGGGAGTTAGGGTTATAAAACCATGATAGGATGAAGACTGACGTAGTAGCCATGGTTACCTGTCACCATAGGCACCTGTCGCCATGGCCACCATCACTACCACTACAATACAGGTGTGTCGAGGAGCTGGCCGCCCGTCTTACCTGAGTTACACACACGCTCACCACCCACCTGCTACCATGGCAACCGCGCTGGTTACCATGGAGAGCGCCTGCCGGGACCCAGCTCCGCGCAGCCTCGTTCCTGCATATCGATTGGGCCCCGGAACGAGGCTGAATGCCTCGACCACCGCGAGTAGACTTGACACTACCCCCTTCACATCAATTAATAATCTCCGTTTTAATTCAAGATTAATCTTAATGGTGCAATGCGCAAACAGACCCATCTGGTGCCTTTCATACAAATCAAAGTACCTCCATGTGTTGGGAAATAAGCAAAGTGGATGTAAACTGGATGTTGTCAAGGAAGAAAATTATGATCTGTCTGAAAGAAAATATTGTTGATGGAGGGGCCCTGGTTCGGCAGTTGAGCCCAGGTAAGAAGTAAGGTGTGAGAGTTGAGTGGTGCCCAGACCGGGAGAACGGCCCTTTAATTATTTAACCACATCACTGGGGCCCCTCCAAGACTCCACCAAGAGCAGCTCAACTAGGTCAAACCCTGGAGGCACCAGGAGCCAATAGTCCCACCTATGGAGCTACTCATTACTGAGAAAGTAGCAGGTAGCTCCTATAATAATCTCACTGCTACTCTTATTGGCCTATACTTAGTACAACCGTCCTCTCCTTGGATTACTTTACTGCCACAGTGAACTTTGGATGTGCAAATAAGAGGGGTAAATCTCTTGTTTATGTTTGATTTATACTCCCATGTATTTACTCATATCAAGCTTAGCAAGATTAGGAGATGTCTGGCGGATCCTTCTCGTAATATTTTTACTCTTATGAGTCTATACATTGTACTGGATTTTAATTGTAATTCATTCTGTTTTCTTTCAGATTTTCCATACTCAACTTTGACCTTGGGCAGTGCCCTCTGCCATGACCTTCAGCAGGAGACATGACCTGGCGTGACCTTCAAGGCTCGGAGTACTCTTTAGCCACCCAAGGTGAAGGTCGTTCATTATGACGTCAGTGCAGCACCAAAGGAAGGGCAAACCGCCCGACCTTGACCGTGACCAGTAAGTCAACCATTACCACTATATGTTTACATCACACCTTTTTTGCATGTCACCATTAAAGCATGAATTAGAATTAGAAAATATGGAATAGACGATCGGCACGGTGCATGGTTGTTTTTACCGAATACAGGTTGCGTTTGGAGTTGTTCTTATGTCTGTTCTTAACAGCATGGGTATGGTGAAGGGCTTTGATAGGTTCAGGACCTTATTTGGCCTCCAATACAAACACTTTACCATCAGCGTACTTTCCAGTGGTCATGATAGTCTATAAGTAACTGGAAATTGTCGTTGACTTTCCCACAGAGTATGTTTATGATGGTGTTATTGGCAATTGTTTATTTTGATTTTCTATTTGGAGGTCTGGGAATGACTTGTGTTAGGAACCTCATTACTTTTAAGAAAATATAGGTTAAATATGACAAATATTGTGAAACCTACTTTGCTTTACATATAGGTCCCTCTCAGTTATATCAGATGCCCTCTTGGATATTGAACAGGGTATGATAATCTTAAACAGCTTTGGCACCATTATTTATAGAGGACTATTGCCAACAAAGTATTTCAATCAATCAAATTCAGTCACTTCATTCTAAGGAGAATTGCTTTAACATTAGACCATACCCAACTACAATGCATGTTAAGCATATCAGAAGGCCTATATTTTGTATCATGTATCCTTGGAAGGCTTGTCCGTTTTGTTTATATTCCACTTCATAGTTGATTAGAATTGCTCGTAAAATGTAATTACTGTAATAACTAATCAAACGTAAGTCTGGCAATGCAGTGAAGTATACCTCATTGCGCACATCAACACTGTCCGTATACGTAACGTAACAAGCCGTGAACACAAGCCGCCTGCCCGTCAAAACGAGCGTCATTATCACACAATGACATCGATCTGAGTTACGTCACCCGTCGATGAGGGCCTGTGTTCTCAGATTACCCGGTACGTAAACGGGAACGGCCCGGGGCAGGGGCCAGAGTGGACGGGACACATTGATGTGACCCCCCAAAACGGTTCACCAATCGTTATGGAATGGAATAATTATGGGAGCGTCTTTTCCCAGCTTTGAACTATTCATATTGCAAGGAAAGAAGCTGATATAGATGTTTTTGTTATGTTGGAACAGAAGTTAAAGAATATTATGGTCGAAGAGAACAATTAGGTCAATAAAGGATATTGTATCTACTTGTATCTGACACCATAACATTGTTGATGATATTAGAATCATTCTCAGGGTTGGAGGTTTAAGTTACGTGGATCCACGAGTCCTGGCATTGTCTAGGGTGGCAGCCGCTCTATAGGATTAACCCCCGGGGATTAGCCAGATTGTATTGAAATATTATGGTAAGTACAAACGTCAGGATTTATACAGGAATAGGATTTGTGAGAGGCTTTAGCGTGATTTGATAAACGATCATCGACATGCATGATGTACTTGCTGAAATGTATATAGCCTAGGCCTATATATATGTATGTATGATCATAATATGTATGATCACAGCAGAACATAATAGTCTAATGTCTTATCGGACAATAGGATAATTATCAGGAGAGGTATCTAACCATCTATAGGCTTGACTTGGAGGCTTCATTTCTAAAGTAATTGTCTATTAATGAACCAACAAAGTTGCTCTTTCTCACTGGGTTCTTCCATTATTGCCCATATTGTCGGTGACGAATTATCATTGTGACGCCTTGCTGCAATCCTAGTGAGTAGCTGTGTGCTTAGCGTCTATACCGTGTTTGAGTAGTCCACTATGGGTATGACGTCACCAGAATTACCCCCAACTTCCGGTCAGTGTAGATGATCCATTATCGCACGTATTGCTCCCCACGTTTATCCTATAGTGATTTTGGGCATGCGTTCATTACGTCACAATGGTTTCCAGGAGACCAGCTGTTAAACGTACCAAACGACGTTCCCATAGATACAACTTTTTCCCCTCTCTCAAAATGCATTTAGCTAAGGAATGATGATTTCTGTCGAACCTTATGACTTGGATCACTAGCTGGTTAGTAGATCTAATACTAACGGTACGCGTCTACTGAGCATGAGAGCCTAGCTTGACTGAAGCAAACTGCAACCTCCCCCCCCCCCCCCACGGTAAAGACAGAGGGCAACTATTACACCTTATAGATGTGTATTTTTGCAATATATTGAGTATTCATTGAAATAGCAAAAGACGTGGACCAAAGATACTTTTAGCAGATATATAGACAACACCACCAGTTTCTAAAGAGTCTTGTATGAGAATCTACCTGCTGCAAACCCACCTTTTTAGTATACTACTCACTCAGACTCGTATCTAGATGTATGCTGATGCATAGATGATATTACTTACAGTCTGTGTGCACCAAGGTACATATTTCATATTCTCAACAGTATGGGGAATACGAATTATGACGATAACAACGTCATTTGTAATTAACTATATGACAGTAGAATATTAACGAAAATCTGCATGCTCGCCTACTTCTACGTTGGCGACCTCATGGGCGATTCGGGTATGGGCGATCTTTTATCAGATCTTTCATGGGGGTTCTACCTCAAGCGGATCCAGAAGTGGTTCCAGGGGGTCCTGACCCCTCCCTTCTTTTTGGACACCCTGACCTTTCGAAGATTGGAAAGTAGCCTACCCCGAGTATGTGCGAGCGAATGGGCAATATTTCTACACTTAGCCTTATGTGGAACTTCTCCTTCCAAATATTCTAAATCCGCCCTGCTTACCTTTTCTACATGGAAAAAGTATTATATTGGCTTGTTCTAAACCTTCCTGTTTTCTACTTTTGCTAATGATTTCAATTACAATCCATTTCAAAGCAATTCACAATTTCCGTATTTATATTGATGCCATATGCATGGGATCATACAGAGAGCAGGTTGCACCTTTCGTGTCATATCTGCCTCCCCTATCAAACCCCCCAGGACGCCCGCTCGTGGCCGCACTTCGTGTCAAGGACTGATTTGTTGTGGTCCATGAAGCCTTGTCAAGTCACGGCAAATGGCGGCGGTCACATGGTGCTGATCACGGCCCCTGCCGGGCTGGTGGCGTACTACCGGAACCACTCACTTCACACACACCTTCCGGGTACCTGAGTGACCCAGGAGTGCCCGTGCACCGAAACAATGTAGAGAAAGCATGGAGGGAGTCTGCTTGATGCATTGGATTAACTTAAAGGGGTCCTTCTGCACTTTTCGTCGTTTTGTTAGAGTTTTTGAGGCATCAGATAACGAGTGGGTCATGAGACAGCAATGGTGAATATGGAATTTCGAAAATAGGTCCTGGAAAGAGGTATGCCGGGTATATAAAGGAAAAGCATAGCTATCTTTGTCTTTTTAAATTAAGTTTTTGGGCCTTCCAGAATCAACCTCTATACTTATTGCTTAATTAATAAGCACTCATATATGTTATGGAGAAACTAGGTCAGAGTTACGCAGCGTCGGGAGAACTTCATGAATGTAGAGAGATATTACATGTATAACAATTCAAAAAACAAAACAAACAGGGGTAGATGACCTGCCATTTAACGTTGAGATTCCCCATAGCGGCTCAGCTAAAACGAAACATTGGACTATAGGACCCTCCATGGTATCAACAATTAGTGGAGTATACTATTGGAATACCACGGAGAAACAGCCGAGCCCACCTGGTTAAACAGTAACCGTTAGCTAACATGTACCCTGCGACCCTAACCGTACAATAGTGAACATTCCACAGGGGAACTGGGTTACAAAAGTCGGGTAAATCCTTTCAAATAATAATCGTTACACTTGACTGAGAATCAGTGAACCACGACGACCGTTAGCATGTACGCTATTGTTGGGATAAAGCTGGATTAATCGATGGGTTTCTAAATCTGAAAGGTATCGATACAAAAGGTACAGTAGATTTTTTGTGGTGGCACCGTTAGGCCATCTAGTTAGATTGGATTAATTGATTTACTGATTCGACAAATGAAATTAATAGAAATGTACGTATCTGGATTGGGGCGCCTCAAATACAAAAACTCAGACTAGGCATGGGAATGCGCATTGGGCCTGTAGTTAACAGTCACAGCAGACACATTCTGTATGAGGTGTGTATAACGGGTAATAGTAACAGTTACATGTACGGCTTGCACTAAGCTGCATATTGTTTCACACATACCAACACAGCTATACAAACCTACCAGACAGGAACACCGCGCATAGACCACATTCCGTGAGAGACTTTTGCGTTTGTGCAACCTATGATGTATACAGTACCACTATAGTAAACAAGGTTATTGTTGGGATCCTGTTACTATCAAAGTTGGTATAGGTGCTCTCAAGCAAAATCAGTGTAATAATATAATATAATGTAGGCTGGAGGCTTCTTGTGTATGTTACATGGTAACTATAAAAGGTATACACTCATTTTACATTTAATTGGAAAACTTCTGATCCTACCATACATTTCCATCTATTTAGAAAAAAATTGAATTTCTTAACTGGAAATGTTCTAAAAAAATATAAGAGTATGTCTTGTTTTCAAAGTTAAAAAAACCCACTCCATCTATCCACAAGTCCGACCGTTGCAATCTGGTCATCTTTGTCCCCTAATACCTACAATACATACGTTGGGGCTGTGACCATTTTGAATCGTCTAAAACGGGGCTAATCGCCAACATCAAACGCTCTGATTAGGAGTGCTAAGCGGTAGGGGCTGTAATTATGAGTATTAAGCCACTGTTGTCCCCATCTCGTCTCGCCTCATTGAGTCTGGGACCGGAAGCCGTTCGGATTTAGAATGACGTCAGAGCCTCGTTTTCAGATCTGATTTAGTGGGTTTTATTCTGTGATGACGTAATGTCCATACCTGCTCATTAGGAACAGTTAAAACAAAACCCTCTCGTTCATTAATCGTCTCAGTTCCGCGTTTGGTGATAATAGTCGGTTGGTTTTATCTCGTTCCGGAAACAGCGTCCTTACCCAGCGTCTCTCTGTGACGTCACCACCTAATTTGCATAGATTTGATCTTTAGACCGGATTCCTTTCAGTCGATGGAATTGGGAGCTGAAAAAAATCCATTATGGTAATTTGCAATTCAGCGAGCGTTTGGAGAAAAAGCCTTTCGACAGTATTGGTGTGCCGAATAGTGAGTCAATAAATTGTGAGTCTATATTTATTGATCTGACTAGAGACCACATAGCATTTATTGATTGGGAAAATTCGTGGGTTTGGAAGGGAGGAAGCCGGGGGAGGGAGAGTGGAGTTGTTGTAGTGCTTTGACATTGCAACCCCTAGGCCTGGATTCACTCTCATAAACCATAACAGGGATTTCCCTGGTAAAACTTCCATTCTTACGTACGAAGGGGAGCGGAGGAGGGATGGATACACCCCTCAGTTGGCAACCATATTCAGTGAATGACTGTCCCACCGGATTAAAATGGATAAATCTCCCCTTAATAAATTTCTCTCTTCTGCCCACCTTATTCTACTTGCATGTCATTATAGGCCTAACCATGGATTATAAGTATTATTAATATCACACTCTCAGTGAATCTTCCATTAATTTAGTTAATCCTGGTTTTGTCCCAGATGGGAGGTAGCCAGAATACTAACCCAGAAAACCCCAACTCTGGGATTGAGGAAGGAAATCGATAGAATAAATCAATGACTTAATCTATTATCCATGCTAATAGTTTCCTAGAACTTAGTGGGGTCATCATTATGTCTAGATTAACTTGATGTAATATGCATATCTCTCAGATTCCATTCAACATAAACGTTTAAAAGATTAAACGAAATCTGACCTGAAGATAAACAGACTAAAATATGTCAGAATAGGGAATTGGCTTATGTTATTGCATTAATAAGAAAGCATGACATACTTTGTACCTTTCTATTCTAATGTAGGATGTGCATTTTAGTTTGTAGATGCGGTGTTGTCTTTGTTGTTATGTTTTTCTAACCTTAACTACAATTGTTTTGCATGCCTTACTTATCTCAGAGCTATCTGAAACTCATCCAGCACATAATAATATTTCAACCAGCATTATGTCGTGAACATTCTCATGACTGTTTGAGATTTCTTCATCTCCTAGCATTTCAAAGTTTACTAATATTTTCTGTCTTTGCGGCTCATATTCCCGCATTAGAGCATGTTTCATGTTGCTAATAATATAAAATCTACTAATACCTCTTAAATATAATGAAAAATCCTTATAGAAATACCATATCTATACACTTGTATTTACATGAGAAATAACGAAACACACTTCATTGTTAACTTTCAAACATATAAGTTTTTAGCAACGTCTCGAATCGTGTACCTGTCTGTACCTTACTACTTTTCAATAGAAAAAGCCTTTGCCTTTCAATGAAGTCTGTGTGTATGTTTGTTTCTGGTGTGTCTTCATGTCAGTTCTGTGACTAACTGCCGTCTTGTCCCCCTTGTCCTGTGTCCTGCTAGCTACCAGAAGACTAACTTCAACAAAAGCGGAGTTCGCCTGCAGCCTCTGATCTTAGATAGACAGCCTTCTCCGCAGACAATGTGAGTAACGCGTTGTGCCTAGAGCTTCTTAGTGTAGAGCGCTAATATTGTTTTTGCAGAAAAGTCCCTTTAGAGAATAGCCACATAATGCCTATTTTGTCTCTTTGAAACTGTCAACATAATCATGTGCATTCTGAGGCTAGTCTGTAAAGACTTTTGGCATTGTGCTGAAAGATTTCCAATGTAGAGCACATTTGCATCGCTGACCTTTGCTTCGCACATTATATGCCTACATACAAGCTTCTGCGCAGCCTCTTATATAGGATATCCCGGTTATTCTATGTACAAGAAAATTAGTGCATGTACTCATATTTTAGATAAATCTAAGTTGTTTTTTTAAATATGAGTTAAGCAGTTCCTTTGGATACATATTAGGACATATTTACGAGCTACTCACCTGCATCGTCACATTTTGAGGCGCATACATAAAGAACACCATGATTTGAATTTAAAAGCAACAACAAATAATACTTCAAAATTCGACCTTATGTACTAATGGCTTAGTACTTTTAATACATTGTTATGATATATAATCCAACACGGATCAGGCTTAGCAAGTCTACTTCTAGTCTACTCTTAGAGGAGACATTTTACGCTCCTAGCGCCACCTGTTAACCAGTATAAAAGGCGTTGCAAGGTAGGGAGCGAGCAGTTAGTGAGCAGCTTGTGAGTTAGTTGGTTAGAAGAAACATGTCTAACCAAGGAGTTATACCTGGAGTAAATACATCGACTCCGTGTAACAGATTGGAGTTTACCATTATCCACTACCTCGGACATAGGATTGTGTTAGAGCTGAATACCAGAATGGTCTAGAAGGTGTTGGAGCAACTCGTGTTCTAAATGTGGTTGATTGCTTATAGGAGACGGGAGGTGGACTGATGAAGACTTATACATGGTGGCTTTGACTCGGGATGAGATGTTTATTGAATAAAAACCCTTTCATATTACGAAACTCCCTCATCGTTCATTTCTTTTGAACTATTGGGAAGTGAATGGACAAACTTTAAACGCAGTCTGAATTACTCAGACATTCTGGAAAGCAACTCATGAAGACTTGGATATACACGAATCTTACGCAGTCTTAAATCAAACATTAACAATAGTTCATTTGGTGGAGATACCCGAAACATGACTTGTGCCGTTTTGCTCATCCTTGATGTCAGCCACCGGTGACTTTGAGGCTTCCTCTAACCCCAAGCCTCAATCTTTGCGGCCCGCAGGACACGATGTGTCAACATCATATACAGGGAATGTGGAAAACCGCCACCTGGTAGGTAATCCCTTAGACGGGGAGGCACAGAGACAGGAGGTCGCAGCCAGACCCAAGCAGCTCTGCCCCGAAGGTGCACAAAATTACCAAACCCGTGGCAGAGGTAAACCATTTCCCTGGCACCTAGGGTCCAAAGATAGGCCGGTTCTTGACGAAGGACTTGAAACCCTAACACACTCGGGACGAGTTGAAGGGAAGAACCGTCTCACGGAATATAAGCAATATTGGAACCCAGGGTACGTACCGCCTACGGACCACGAAACTGGTACTAGCTCTCAATCCACCTGTGTATCTGATGTGAACAATCTGTGGTGTAATCAAAGTGTTCCTTATCCTTTACTGCCCGCAGCGGGAGGTGAAGGCGAACAGGAAGTTTCCAATGGAGATAACCTATTTTCTTCAGGAAGCCTAAAACAACGACAAAACACCGCGGATAACTCCAGCCCATCAGGGGGAAAACGCCCCGAAAATCCGGTAATCCTACCTGATGGGAGCTCTCTCACCTGTCCATTACCCCAACGACTTGAGTTTACCAGTCACCCACTGGTAACACCAACTCACCCCAACCCGGGGGCGTCCATTCCTTATTCCACTGTAGCTAAGGGAAAAACAGTGGGAAGGGAAAGGGGAGTGGGAAGGGAAGCAGAGGGAAACAGCGAGAAAGTAGGCAATTTACAACCCTATCGATTAACCTACGGTGTAGAAACGAACCTAGACCAAGCTGGTAAAAGAGCGGGAATTCAGGCCTTTGATCCAGCCGAAATATTAAAGCAGTGGGCAGACACAGGCCCCGAAAAGCACATAGATTTAGAAAGGCTAAGCGATCAGGATAGCGAGGAAAATGTAACGCTTAAAGCACCAGATTTTAACACTTCAACTCAAGAATTGTATGATAAATACGAAAGTGAAGACGAAGAAGAAGATAGAGAATTAGAACAAGCTATCGCGAGTGTCAGAAAAGGTAGTCCTGATAGAAAATTAGCTAGAGAAGATAGATCAACCTCGTCTTCATACGAACTTATTACTGAGGACGGTTTAGACACAGGGAAGAAAGCTAAACCAGAAAGTGAGGACGAAATTAGTGTAGAGGAAATACCTGTGAAAGAACAGTGGGACGATCACGATATACAAAACCTCCACGAAAATAATATGGCGGAAGGAGGCGTTCCTTTGATGGATCTAGTAGAAGAAAGAGAGAATAGAGATCAACGCCAACAACCCGATGAAGGGGGAGCTGGGGGTGTAGATCTGGGGGCAGGGCTTCCTAACCGTGGGATGGGCCCTGGGGGACCCCAACAAAACAATGGGAATGGCCAGATACTAATCCAGCAGCCGGGCCGAGGCGCGCCGGCAGGAGGCGGGATAGACCTTGGGCCCATACAACAAAATATGTTGTACCCTTTTATAAGGCAGGCAATGGGAGCCCCTATACAGGCAGGTCAAGGAGGAGGGGGAAACCAACAGGGTCAACAGGCCCAAGGGGGCCAAGATAATCAGGCCAACCCTCCTCTTAACCAACAGGCCCAAGGAGGCCAGGATAATCAGGCCAACCCTCAGAGGGCTATTCCTCCTCTTAATCAACAAGTTCAAGGGGGCCAGAACGATCAGGCCAACCCTCAAGGACTTATTCCTCCTCTTAATCAGCAGGTCCAGGGAGACCAAGGTAATCAGGCCAACCCACAAGGGCCTAACCCTCAGCAAAACCTTCTCAATAACCCTCCTCAAAACCTTCTCAATAACCCTCCTCAAAACCTTCTCAATAACCCTCCTCAAAACCCTATTAATAATCTCCCTCCGAATCAGCCCAATCTGGGAATAAACCCTGGGGGACTCCAGCAACCCGGTGCAGGGGGAAATGGTGGTGTGAATCCGGGAATACAGCAGCCTAATCCTGGGGTAAACCTTAACGCACTGCAACAAAATGATGGGGGAGGCCAACCAGGCCAACAGCCCGGCCGGGCCGAGCCAGCGGGAGGTGGGGTCGATCAAAACCTGCTCCCTCACCTGTTGCAGGCGATGGCACTCGCAGCCAATCTTAACGCAGGCCGAGGAGGAGCGGCTAACCAGCAGGGTCAGCAAGCCCCAGCCGGCCAAAATAACCAAGTAAATCCACCAGGACCCAATAACCCTCCCCCGAACCAGAACAACAATCCTTTCCTTAACCAACCCAACAACCCCCCAAACCCACCGAACCCTCCGCCGCCCGGACCGCCAGGTCCACCGGGCCCACCAGGTCAGAACAACCCTCCAAACCCACCGAATCAACCAAATATTTGGGAAATTCTACCACGGTTGAGCCAGGCACTGGGGCAAACACCAGCGCCAGTGCGTGAAACGACTCACAGTGGTCACCAAAGGGGACCAAACATTAGGTTACCGTGGTTTAGTGGAAAGGAAGACGAGCAAATAGAAAAGTATTTCAGGGAATTAAAACGACTGAAAGCTATCTATGACTGGTCGGACGCCCATCTCCTGAATATGGCGCTGTTAGGCCTAAAAGGAAGGGCCGACGACTGGGCAGGAGCGTTAGCTGAAAGTGAGAAAGACTCGTTTGAGAAACTAGAAGCCCAAATGACCAAGATCTTCGGTGATCAAAGGGCAAAGTGGCAGAAACACGCAGAGTTCTGTGGCCTTAAACAAGGGAAAGACCAGAGCGTGATCGAATTTGCAGGTGTTCTGAAACAAAAGCAAGTGAAAGCAGAGGCGAGTGAAAGCATGATGTTAGCTGTGTTTTTAGAAGGATTAAAACAGGGCGTAGCCAGACAAGTAGCCATACTGGACCCTAAGTCTTTCACCGAAGCGGTGGATTGTGCAACGAGGTTAGAATCGTTGGACAAAGGCAAAGGGGGAACTAAAATATCAAATGCAGTGAGCGAATTGGCTGGAGGCCAAGAATCAGAGGAGACCGCGGCCCTAAACTCCATCTCCGAACGATTTGGAGTGGTGCTGGCCCGACTGGAGGCCGCTCCATGGTTTCAGAAACCAAAGCCGGGGCAAAGCGGGACTCCCCAGAGTGGTGGTAACTTTAAACAGCAAGGTTATGAGAGAAAAGATAGGTACGAAAACCAGAAGGGTGAAAGAAGTTCAGATCAGAAGCCTAAATCCAATATCGCCCCGAACAGAGAGGCAGATAAGGGAAAGAATCTGCCAACTCAACAGAAAGTAGAGAGACCCAGGTTGCCTTTTGATGAAAGTAAGTTTTGTATCATTCATCAACAACATGGTCACTCTACAGAAGCGTGCTTGTGGTTAAAGAATAGGTTGAGGGAAAAACCCCCGCGGATCTACAAAGATAGCAAAGCCAGTGGTACCGAACAAAAGAATCAGGGAAACTAGAAGAAGGGTCCGTTCATTCCACGATAGAATTAGGCGCAGTGGACGGACCGGCTAGGAGAGAGATAGGAGACGAAGCATTTTTCTTAACGTTAAGGTTTGATGATCAGAAGGAGGTTAGATCTTTAGTAGACACAGGAGCGAGCGATTGCTTCATGTCCACCCATTGTAAACGACAGATCCCTAAACAATGCATTTTAGATGAATGGAAGGTATCGAAGGGAAACATCAGTTTGGCAGACAACTCGTCTCAAGTAATACTAGAACAAATTAGATGTAAGTTTTCAATCCAGGGATCGGTGGTCTGCTATGATTTCAACATAGTGGACGATCTATGCCACCTAATAGTAATCGGTAGAAACTTATTAACAGTGCTTCGATCAGATTTATCTCTACCAGGCGCAAAGATAGAAGTGTTTTGTGGAAACCCTATAGTTAGCAAAGAAACAGTGAAAATTCCGCCGGGGAATGAATGCATCATACCGGTAACCACTCGAGAGCCGCTGGGATTAGACTCACCGGTAGCTTACTGCGCACCGGCGGTAACCGCACCAGTCCTAGTAGAGGGGTGCGTGAATACGGTGGGAAGCCAGTGGTGGATCAAAGTCATGAATCCGCTAGATGAAATGCAAGAAATCACTCCCCAGGAAGTATTAGCTTTTGCGGAAGAATGCGCAGTGCCTGAGGTAAACCAAAATCAGATAGAGGAGTTCCTAGACTTGTGTTATTTAACTAAAACAGAGACCCCAATGTCCATCTGTAGGGTTTCTGTAGAAGTAATGAAAGACGCAGTGCAAATGGAAAGCCAAACCTCTGAGGAGAAATCCCGAGGTAAAATGGATGAAAACGTGAGTAAGATAGATCTGTCCGAGTCGTGCTTAAACGAAGAGCAACAGGTAAGGTTTAGGCAAATGCTTAATAACAATAGAAATGCACTAGCGTTCTCAATGGAAGAGTTAGGTCACTGTGAAATAGCGCCGATGAGAATCATTGTGGATGAGTCGCAGGGAGTTATAAGTTCCAGACCATACCGATACTCTCCACAGAAAATGGATATCATCGATGAACAGGTTAGGCAACTCATAGATATAGGTGTCATAGAGCCCAGCGAATCGGCTTGGCGAAGCCCGCTGGTGGTAGTGCAGAAGAAAGACGGCAAACCTAGGCTCTGTACAGACTTTCGCATGCTTAATCAAGTCACTTTTAAAGATAAATTCCCCATGCCCACGGCTCGCTCGCTTTTCCTATATATGGCTTACAAGAAACCCACTATGTGGACAGCTTTAGATCTGTTGAGCGGCTATCACCAATGTGTAATCGAAGAAGACAGTAGAAAATATACCGCTTTTGAAACCCCGATGGGTGTATATCAGTATAAGCGTGTACCGTTTGGCTTAGTTGGCGCACCTTGGCAATTTACCAAGGTAATGGCCATAGCGCTAAAGGGATTGATTCCTAGAACATGCTTAGCATATTTAGACGACGTAATTGTCTACGACACTACATTTGAAGAACACCTGGCGAGCGTTGAGGTGGTTCTCCAAGCTTTGGCGAAAGCTAATCTCAAACTGAAACCGTCAAAGTGTGAGTGGTGCCGCAGTGAAATCAATTTCCTCGGCCATGTAGTAAACGCAGAGGGTGTGGCTACACAAAGGGTAACCACAGAAAAGATTACAGCCTTTAACCGTCCACATAATGTGAAAACCATTAAATCATTTCTGGGACTGTGTAATTACTACCGATCATTTGTCCCAAACTTCGCTGATCTAGCAAAGCCTTTAAACCGGCTGCTAAAGAAAGAAGTCTATTTTGAGTGGACAGAGGCCTGCGAGGAAGCGTTTCAACAGTTAAAGAAATTGCTGACCTCACCGCCCTTACTAATTCATCCAGATATAGGAGGGCACTTCTATCTACTAACTGACGCATCAGACGCCGCGTGCGGTGCAGCGGTTTGTCACAAACTAGATGAAATCTATCGTCCGGTTGCTTTCTGGGGATGTACTCTCCGGGACGCCGAATTAAATTATTCGGTAACGGAAAAGGAGGCTCTGGCAGTAATTAAAGGTATTAAGAACTATGAGGACATGTTGCAGGGAGCTAAAATCACAATAGTGACTGATCACAAACCGTTGATTCCCCTGCTACAGAGTGCCTACAAAGCCCCGTCAGCCCGGCTGAGACGGTGGGCTTTAGCGTTATCAGATTTTGATTTTGAAATCATATATGAGCCAGGAGCAACTCATTTTCTACCGGACTATTTGTCTAGAGTCTATCATGAGCATGTCCCCGGTGAGGAATATGAACCCGCCGTGGGATGTGAGTTATTTGAGGCCGAAGTTCAGGATGAAGAGCTTTCTGTGGCTACGGTATTAAACGCGCAACTCCAAGATGCCGAGTGCGCGCAATTGATAGACTACCTGCAGGACGGAGACCTACCAACAGATCCCATTGAAGCTAGGCGAATAATGGACCAAGCTGATTTTGTAGGAATGGTAGCACCGGGAGTACTGTGTAGGTTCAACATAAAAAGGTATAACAAACACCAAGACCAATTGGTCAGACTGAAACCCAGGATGATAGTTCCAGGTAGGTTAATTCCCAAAGTCCTGAGACTATTACATAATGATATCTTAGCTGGAGGACATGTAGGGATCAGTAACCTCACTACCAAAATCTCTGAGAAATTCTACTGGCGGAATATGAACGCCGACATAGTAGACTATGTAAAAGCTTGTGAGACCTGTTCTCTAAGAAGACGGGCCCCACATTTCAAGGCCTTAGCTAAGTCTTGGGAGAGACCAACCCGACCCTTTGAGGTAGTACAGTGTGATTTCATCGGGCCACTAAAGAAGGCTAGGGATGGGTCAAAATACATCATGACCTTCATAGACCTACTAACAGGTTGGCCGGAGGCTTTCTCCACGAAAGACTCTACTGCCCAAACCGCGGCCAACTGTTTCCTAACCGGGATAGTGTGTCGGTACGGACGGGTAAACCGTCTGCACACAGACCGGGGAGCGGCCTTCCTCTCAGGGCTATTCAGGGAAATCACCACACGACTAGCGTGCAAGCAAACGTTCACTACCGGGCGAATGCCGACTGGCAACGCTCGAGTAGAAAGACTACATAAAACCATCGAAAACCTGATTGCTTATTATATCCCTGACGATCACTGTAACTGGGTCGATCTACTTCCCATTGCATTATGGACAGTTAGATCCACAATCAGTGTACGGTCGGGATACAGCCCACACACCCTGCTGTTTGGCAGAGATCCAATCAGTATGGGAATGCCTGAGCAAGGAACAATTCCTGAAACGCTGAACGACTGCGAGTTTTTCATGCAAACCAAGGATAATATTGCTATGTTTAGGAATATGGCTGAAAGAGTAGTTCAAAACTACGAAAAAGATCTGAGACTGCGAATTGATGAGCGGGCGCGGCCCACCCAGATGTACGAAGGTGATATGGTATACATGTACGACCCTTTAGCTAGTGAAAATAAAGCGTCTAAGTTCTCAAACAGGTATACTGGGCCATTCAGGGTAATTGAAACAAAAGGAGACCACCTTGTTAGACTAGTGTCTTTAAAAACTGGAAAACAGGTCCCACATCTAGTAAACATTTCAAAACTCAAACCTGCACATGGGCCCTGGTCTCCCGCTGTCCCTCATAACATTCCCAAACTGGTGAGAGAAGCGAAAATCACTAACTCAAAAGGGGCAGATCCTGACCGAAACCCTGAATTGCATCACACTCCGACGGGTGAAATCGCTGAGGAAGATGGCGAAATAAGGGGTGCTGAGACTGAAAACTCAACGGGAACGACCGGTCCCCGTGAGCATGATGCAATTCCAATGGCCAGGAAGGTACCTACACAAAAACCTGGTCCAAGTCCCACTGATTTAGCAGAAACGGATGGGCAAATCACTGATGGTCAGGGCACCAGTGTGGACACCACGCTGTCCACAAACTTATCCTTTGTCCCTAATAAAGCCGCCTGTGAACGGGGAACAGCTGGCGATAATGGACAGAGGAAACGCAAACGAGCTAAACGAAGGGGCAAAAACCAGCCGTTGGAGGGGAGATCCCCTCCAGGCAACAACAAGCCCATAAAACTACCCTGCGGTGATGTGCCGATCTTGGATACGTCGGAACAGAGCCCAGGAAAAACAGTAAAGGACCATGTCCCGACGAAAGGTGGCTATAACCTACGTCGGAACCGCCGCCCTAACTACGTCGCTCTGTCCAACGGCGGAGAGAGCGACGACATGGATGATTAATGCAGGAAATTTAGCCGCCCTGTGAAAATAAAGGTTCGGCGGAGCGGCACCGTTAGCGTCAGCGCTAATGGAACAGGTGGTCCACCTCACGACCACCTCGCCGCGCCCAGGGGGCGTGGCAGAAAAGGGGGGGTGCGCACACCAGGGGAGCTGCCAGTGGTTGGGCGTCATCTCTTGGGACCGGATGCAAGCGTTCCCCCCCACCTGAAACAAAATACAGCTCCAAATATGGAGACAGCATGGACAAGCGGATCGGTTATAATTTCGTGGATCCGCGCCGACCCACCAGTCGGTCCGCAACTCTGCTCCTAGACGGTCACCTCTGCTGCAGGTGATTGTGCGCGCAACCTGGCCTGGGAGGAAGCGGAGATAGAAATTGATTCTGTCTCTGAACAGAAGTTGGAGATAGAAATTGTTCAACTTCCGACTTCTCCTGGAAGGAGCAGAAAGAGAACTTAGCTGGGACACTGATCCACCGACTCATGGGGAACTGTCTAGCCCTCCGGCCACATAGCAATCCAAAGGGAACTACTACTTTCCCTGCGGACACGGAGGGAAGAATCATCGTCCCCCTGAGAATGAAACGGATTAGCCGGCCCCACCAGAGGGTGCTGCCTACCAAAGGAAGGTTCGTTGGGCCATTCTTTTAGGATTTTACCAAATGAAAGAAAAGGCAGCCGAGAAGGAGAGTGTTAGAAAACAACCGGCTCAGACCCTTAGGCGGTGGAGTTGGCCGGGCCGGGGCGGTGTCCGTCCGGACTCGACCGACGCCGGGATTGCCCGGAAGAAGCCAAGGACACCAGCCCGGCGGCCCACCAGAACGACCACAGGCGGAGCCAAGAGGTCCGCCAAACCGGCTCCAACCAAAAAGAAGACAGCAGCGAAAGACTTCTACAATTTATCTGAGGTGAGTGACGCGGAGCCCGAGCCAAGGCTAACGGCGTTGGCCAAGCCGGTTCAGAAGGAAGAAGCGGTCAACCAATCAGTGCAGATACAGGCCGGCTGGTTCTGGGACCTTACGCAACCACTGTTCCAGCTATTTGAGACTGTTGACGAAATTAGGAGAACAGTAGGACTAGATGTGCCAAAATCAAACAAACAGTTAGCTGAGATTAAAACTCAGGTAGCTCCTTTTATTCAAAGGACCACACAAAACTCTAAATGCGTCAGGGAAAGTACCAGCCTACAAACAAAACGAGGCGGCCGACCTCTGCCCATTCTGGAAAGGCGATCGGGAGGGGAACAGCTAACCGTCGCCGCTCCAGGACTAAAAGTGGAGGTAGCACCCGGTCAACACGCGCCAACCCCACCGGTGGGGAACGGGCCAGCGGGAGCTCCCCTCCTCCACCACTTACAGCCTGCGGACCCCGCTTGTTTAGACTTGAGCAGCTTGACAACGAGCTGCAACGCCAATCCCTCACCACTGCTATGGAACCAGCCGCAGTGGACGCCAACCAGCCAGCCGGGGGGCCCACTGTGGCCGAGCCCACTCCCAACGACAAACCCACCGCAAGTACCAAACCCATACCCCTCGAGCCAACCGTCGTACGACCCAACGGGGGCCGTTTCGGACTGGAACCTACTAGGCCAAGACCCCTCAGAGCAATGCGCCCCTCGTCCTGCGAACGTATGAGAGGCTTAAGAGTCACGGTCACCAAGGATGAGAGCGGGATCATCAGGCGAGTGGTAAATGACAACGGGCAAAACCTCTACGAGCATGTCCCAAACTAAAAACAGACCAGGAGGCCTGAGAGGAGAGCATTTTTCGGCGCATGGATGTTAGTAATGCGCAGAGAAATAAGGTAACTTTACTGTGAACATGTTTAGATAAACTGCAAAATTATCTTTCTCAAACGATCGCTAAGGCAAAGACAAGGACAATGAAGTGGCTGGTGCTGTTCGTATTAGCTATAATAGGGGGCATTAGGGGAGTGCATAACGACTCCGGCCCACCTGAAGGGCTAGCCCCTAACGCTGAAGTAATAGCTTTAGAACAATATGGAGTAGTGTTAAAACCAGGGAAGTTAATGTCCACCGCGGATATAACACACGTTCGACAGGGCTTCCTAATCGCTATTCCAAGGAGGCGCCCCTTCAACAAAGCTACTTTTGGCCAGGTATGTCACCGATATCTACAGGGAGGAGACGCCCTTGATCGGGCCTGCTACCATATCAGGTCGCTGGTCAGTTGGATGGATCAGACGTCACAGGCGCTTAAGGGTCGGTGCCGAGAAATTCTTAATGAAACCTTAAGTTCCCTAATAAAGAACACTCAACAAGACCTTCAAAATCAAGAGTTGGAGTTAAAATCTAGTGGAAGGGTCAAAAGAATGAAGAAGTTACCCACTATGCTGGACGATCCAGGATGGCCGACCTTTCCGCTTCCAACCTCTTGGAATCAAGGACTGGCGGCTGATGTCAAATATAACAGAGAATTGATTAGAGTATTGCAGGAGTCTTCGAGCCAAATGATCGAAGACTTAGCTCTGATGAATGAAAAACATGACGAGGCTGTCGAAAAGGTTAACCATGTCGTGATAGGCCTACTGGACAATCTAAGATCACTAAATAAGGCACACAACACGACTCGCCGAAGGTTGAAACTCGTGCAACATAAGGTGGATTGGATGGAACTGTACCTGAATATGATACCGGTCGCTCTAGAAGACAAGTTAGGAGAAATGGTGTATCTTCAACTAATGGTAGAGCAAACACGCGTGTTCAGGAAAGGTGTACAGCGCCTGACGCGGGGCCAGCTGACTATGGACTTGGTACCCCGCCAATATATGGTCGGAGCGATCCAGGAAGTGAACAGATATCTGAAGGGGATCCACCCCAGGTTCCATGTCGCGTTCACAGATCCTTCCTTCTATTACGAGAACAGTCAACCTTCGTTCAAATTCAATGAAACCACTCAGGAATTTATAGTGTATGTAAGGGTGCCTGTGGTGGCTGATGAACATTTGTTCCGGGTCTACGAAGTACTAACTTTTCCTGTGCCAGTGACGGTTAGGGGACGACTTAAGAAGGACGCTCTCCAAATTGTTAATCTACCCAAAAGTGTCGCCATGTCCATGTCCCGCCAGTATTACGTACCATTGGCTAGTGGCAGTTGGTCAGGTTGTTACGGACAGACCATCACGCTCTGTAAGGACCTACCTTATATGAAAAAGATTACAGACAACACCTGCACTGCTGCGCTACTGAGGCGCGACGACCTAGCGATCCAAGAAAAATGTGAACTGGACTATCTACTGGAAGCAGACTTCGGAGAGATGGCGGTATACCTAGACGACGGAGATATGCTGGTGGTCAGCGCCGACACCCGAGGCCAAATGATTTGCAGAAACCAGCCTGCGGTCGGAGTAAACATAGAAAATTATGCAAGGGTTCAGGTGGAATGCGACTGTGCATTCCAAACACAAGGAGCATGGATACCGTATAGCTTGCGAAATTGTGACAGGCACACCAGGATCACCACGGTTGTGTACCCACATAATGACCTGTTGGAAGCAGCAAGTCGTGTGAAGGGGTGGGACATGAATTTCACGACGTCCAAAAACGAACCCACTATGTTAGAATCAGACCCTATCCCTGAAACAATTAGGAAAGACCTGCTGGAAATCGAGGAAAGCCTGAAGGCCAAAATACCTGTAACCTCCCTGGCCAAACGAATACAAAAACACCGTAAAGACTTGGCCAAGGGTATCAAGAAAGCGACTGACCGTTATGAGGTGGAAAAACACGCCCCGTGGTTCTCTATAGGCAACTTCGGAGGCGGTTTTGGTCTCCTCACCATCTTTTGCATAGTGGTAGCTGTGACAATTATTGGATGTGTTCTCTGGAAGTGCTGGCGGAACCACCAAGGCAAGGCTGCCCTGGCCGGACTAACCATGACTTTACCTCGGGCCATGGCCTTGGAAGCGGCGGACCCGGGGGAGCTGCTGCGCAGTGAAAAGGAACTAACTGGATGCCCGGACACGACCGCCAACCCCACTGCGGTGGCAGTACTTGCTATATTACTGGCAGTACTCGTCATCGCCATAGTGGTCCTCGTGTGGCGAAAGTGGAGAAATATTAGAAGAAAAACTGTGGATGGGTTGTACGTACAGTTTGCCAACCCACATATGATAGAAACAATCTTCCTGGGCGAACTGGCTATGCCTTCAGACCACACTTATACTGAAGGCTATGTGCTCATTAGGGATCTACTGGTGACCCAGCTGTGTCTGAAGTATACTCTGACGGTAACCTGGGGGGCGCAGCTGATGGGAGCAGCAACTAGGCCGGGACAGCACCCATCTAAGGTGCCACTACCCGACACCCTGAGGGTATCTAAAAAACTCGCCCGTCTGATGATGAGTAACTTAAAATACAATACCAGGGCCAGACTACTGAGATATTCCTCGGGGCTAGCCACTCCTGTACCCATGGGAGTACCTCGCCTCATCGACGCAGGGTGGTCCGATGTCGGAGCGGACTGGCCTCAACCGGTGTTGGGACAGGGAACGATGCCTAACGCTCCTCCTAGATCGACCACGCCCACCTCAACAGCGACCGGAACAGGATCTGCACGAAAGACAATAAGGCCAGGGACATCCGAAATAAATCCAGGAACGGTTTATGAAGTTATCATATGACAATGTAACGAGTGGTAAAACCTGACCTGGTACTGTACAGGTAAAGTTGGTGAATTAATAACACAGAAGTACGAATACTAAAACTAAAATGTTACAGGAAGTTCGCTGGGCAATACCTGTTTGGGTAGGTAGGGTTCTGTTGACTAGCCTGAGCAATAAGGATTCACCAGTCAGGAAAAACTTAGCTCGGGTAGGCTGGTCCAACCGTCTCTCTATGGACCCATGGGTTATCTAAATTTCTCTCAAGTCGAGTGTCCCATGCCCGGTAGCCTAGCTCAACACTCTAATTGTTATTAATTTGGCAACTCTTTTAAAAGAAGGGAACCATTTGGAACCGATCCTAGTGTCGCAAAAATTTTAGCATTTTAAAAGAAAAACTCAAAATTCTGTATAAAACCTAAGAGCGCTCAACGGGACCAATGCTCCCAACGAGCGAAGTGAACTTCCCCAAGCAAGTACCATCTACACCTGACTCCTGTGCTGTTGTTACCGCTAGGATCGGGCTGCAGTACAGGGGCCACTTGGGGAACGCCACTGTCTATTCTTTAGCATGCTTACATATATACTCTTCTCAAAGATGAGGGGGTTGCACAAGCAGCAGGAGCCCGCCCACAAGCCTGGTGTCAGTGGTGCCTGACAGGAGGCAGGACGTTGGGGTTACGCGTCACCGACGCTGCGAAGGGCACTGGGGTGGACGCCCGACCATGGCAGTCACTATGCCCCGGGTGGATTGGCTCCTGACAAGCGGTCCCTTCATCACAAAAAAAATCGACGAGTAGAAAGAAATTTACCTAAAAACTAATAGATAAAGCAAACCAATATTTGTGTAACTAAGAGCTCTTCCTCAGGGAATTTGGGGCAAAATATAATAAGAAAGCAATATAATTAGTAACATTCTCAGGGGGGACGCTCCGTGACAGCACACGAGAGTACCTTATACGTGGCTCGTTTGCTCCTGGCATAGACACGCCGCAGCGGCAAGGATATGTGCAAATCCTGACAAGGCGTGCTATATTTGGGAGCTATAACGGAGGTCACAAGGAAATGAAGTTACGGGACAACAGCGAATTGGTGACATTCACAGGGTGCTCGGCTCTCTCTCACTATATCGCAACTCCCTCAGATGGGACAAGCTATCCCTGGGGGGGAGAAGCTGTAGCGAAAACTCACAAGGCGGTGGAGCGAGGTGCTGTCCTTATTAATAGCCCCGTCGTCTTGGTTATGTGTAAATGACCACTGAATCACCGTATGTCTTAGGTCAAAGGATCCTGACTTTAACATAAAAGTCGGGATCCAACGACAACTAGTATATGAACAACTGCCCATAATTCAAGACTAAATTATTTAGACCACGTTTAGACCAGTTTTAATCGGGACAGAGACAAAACGGCAAGAAGTCAAGTTTCGACCCGGGTAAAAATTAGAAATAATTAAAATTAATAAAGGAAATGAACGGCTTCAGAGCTGACCGCCGTCGAGGAAAAGAAAATAAAATAAATAAATGAAAATTAGTCTTGACCGCCGTCGTGGCGCTAAAAGTATCCAGGTCTCCGCTCAACAGTTGAGCTGAAGAGGGGGGACATGGATTACTGATTCCCTGATGAACAAGCTACAATAAACTTGGTTGACACCCAAAGCTAATAAGATTACCCAATCTATTAGAAAGGAGATAAGTAATTCTAACTCTGTCTTTAGCACTACCTATCCCTGCCCGGCATGCGCATAGTTAGGATAAGCTGGGGGCGGAGTCTTTTCAGGAGTAGTCTTGACTCTCCACAAGAGAAACGGGCATAGACCTGAACAAGAAAACGGGTTTAACCTGGTACTGTACTTCGGTAAAGGCCCGACTTACTAGGTGCTGTCTGAAAGTAAGTGATCTCAGGAGATGCATTTACACATCTCTATAATTTAAAGGGGGTGTAGGCTGCATATTTAAAAAAAAAAAAAAAAAATATATATGCAGTCTGCTCCCAATTATAGCAATGGAAACTCGGTGCTACCCATTCTGGTCCTACGAATGGGAAAGTACCGACAAACCACGTGTAACTAATAAGGACCGGGAATCAGATCAGAAATGAACCTGAATCTGAGACCCGATCCTCTAGTGATAACTAAGCAAGGAACGAATAATCTCGACCTCCCTTGTACAGTTAATACTTAATGTCCTTTAATGACATTTATACCTCACGGAATGAAAACGCTACCCCACCGCTAGTCATGTGGTTTTTCCATATAGTGTAGTGTATACGGTAGACAATGAGATGTTACTGGTAACATAGGTATAATAATTATTCAGTGAACTGTTTGGAGTTGGTGGCGCACCCGTTTGCATTATCAGAAAGGCGCCGCTACCCAATATAAAGTGGAACTCGGTCTTCAGACCCCAGGCTGAATGTAGGGGGGTGAAC